>JASSZA010000200.1:3660602-5003704 GCA_031835075.1 Saguinus oedipus
AAATTAAAATAAAAAATAATCAAACTTTTTAAAATCAAATCTCATTGCAAAGATTCCACCAAGTTGTGGGAAAAATACCCATTTATTTTGAAGAAACGTGTACAGTTCCAAGATAAAACATTCTCATGATAAATTTGTGATAAGTGGATTTCTTTTAATAGCCAGGAAGGTCTGAAGAGAAAAGGCTTATTTTAAAATAAAATTTGTGCTATTGTTATTTATAATATGGATTAAAAATAGAAATTTTAATATGGATTATAATGAGAATTAAATTTTAAATAAATTCTATAATATGGATTAAAAATTTAGAAAAGAATACATTTGTACAACTGATACACAAAGATCACAATGTCAGCATAGAAACCATAAACCTTAATACGAATAGAGGTTAAACATACACTTATAATCAGCAAGAAAAGCATTGGGCATCCAGCTGCAGGGGGAACAGGATCTGACACAGGACAACCAACCTGACCACAAAACTACAAGAGGAGGGGGCCTCCAGGCAGGCCTGGAGGAGCAGTGGGAGAAGAAAGACTTTTAAATTCTTAACTCCACCACAGAATTTTCCCACAAAGCAGACGCCCCTCATGCATCCGTTTATAGCCTCTCCATAAGGGTCGCATTCCCTTTTCAGAATGATAATCAATATGCTGTTCCTAGGAAAGGAATCTGGGTAATAAGCCTCTCCGTTACGTAGCCTTTTATAGGCTTTCTGCAACAAGAAGCTTATTACATGCTGTCATCTCTCCTCAGCAGTCAGGCTATGTGGTTTGTCTCTTACACAGAGTTCCTGCTTTTACAAGAACAGCTCAGCAGAGCCAAAGTTACAGCTACATTTTTTTTATTTTTTTAATTTTTATTGCATTATATGTTTTGGGGTACATGTGCAGAATGTGCAAGATAGTTGCATAGGTACACACATGGCAGTGTGTTTTGCTGCCTTCCTCCCCTTCACCCACACTTGGCATTTATCCCCAGGATATCCCTCCCCAGCCCCCCCCACGCTGTCACTCCCCCATTCCCCCAATAGGCCCCAGTGTGTAGTAGACCCCCTCCCTGTGTCCATGTGTTCTCATTTTTCTTACCCGCCTATGAGTGAGAATATGTGGTATTTCCTTTTCTGTTCTTGTGTCAGTTTGCTGAGAATGATGTTCTCCAGATTCATCCATGTCCTTACAAAGGACATAAACTCGTCATTTTTGATTGCTGCATAATATTCCATGGTGTATATGTGCCACATTTTCCCAGTCCGATCTATCATCGATGGGCATTTGGGTTGGTTCCAGGTCTTTGCTATTGTAAACAGTGCTGCAGCTACATTTTAACTTTTCTCATTAATCTTTGTTTTGTCAAATGTAATTGATACAATTAGTAACATGCACCACAAAGCAAATAACTCATTCGGGGAAACCAAGTTCTAAGAGAATTTACAGGTTAAAAATCAACAACAATTTCTTCTTGTTATTTCAGACAGCTTAGGTTTTTCCAATTCTTCCAGAAGCTTGGGGTTGCTCAGTCACCACCAAGGGGTCCACAGTGTTTCCAGCATCTCTGTTGTCTTTTTGTGGATATGTAAAGTGTCACCTCTTTGTCATTGATATATTCACTTTTAACATATGGTAGTATTTTAAAATGCGTTCATTTTACAGGCTGACTTTGGATTCTCAGCCAACATTTTCTTCTTTCCTTTCTGCATCTTCACACTCTTTCTGGATGGCAGATGCAAGCTCAATGACCTGACCATTTGTCACCCGGTTCTTTTCCACTTAGCATCGCTTCTCACCATAGTGTTATTAATGTCTCCAAACCTCTTTGAGTCTAAAATTTGTGAAATGAGTTCAAGTGTATGACTTTTCTTACATGAGCAACGTGTTAAGGGGCCTTTTAATAAACATCATCTCTCTCCTATGTTTGTTTCAAGCCATCACCATTAGCTCCAGAACCTCCCAGATGGCAAAGCTTAAACACAAATTTATAATCACATTAGCAATGTTTTGTCTTCTTGTGGTCTTTCAGTTTTTCTTTCAGTAATTACCTGATCTACCTTGTGGCTTCTTCCAGTGTGACCCAGACCTATCGGCTGATTTTCCGTAAATTTTGCTCCTGTACACTGACCAATTCCACTGTAACAAACCTGTCTTACTCTGACAACATTAAACTATGTTTTCTTTTTAGGAAGCCCGATTCTCTCAAGTACATACATCATGGCTTTTCTTTACGCATTAGAGATAATACCAGCAATGTCAGCACCAGCCTTTTCCCAGGAATCACCCTAAAGAAAAGCATCACCCAGAGCACACTGCTGTTGGTGAGTTGCTTTGTGGTCACATACTTGGTAGAGGTCTGCATCTCATTCTCATTCCTGTTTTCAGTATAGGGCCAAGTTATCCTACATGTTCAGAGGCTTATGGCCAATGCCTATCCCAGTCAGTCCTTTGGTGTTTGTTCTGGAAAGAGGATAATCAACATTCAACAAAATTTGCAACAGAGATTCATCAAACTCAGTGGTAAAAACCGATTATTCTACCATCTGTTAAATTATTTGAACAGCAAATAATTTTTGTCACATTTAGTTAAAATATGCAGAATATGTTTTTATCATATCTAATTGATTTTGAAGTAGATGCTGCCCAGGACTGCATGGTTTCATTAGTTCTTTGTCTGTCATGAGTCAATATTTCTATATCATGGCTCTCACTCTTTTATTTTAATTCTCAGACATTCATACAAGAAAACTTTCTACATTGTTCGAGTGATATCCGAAGAAACGCCTATTGATATCTGATCCCTCAGTGTTTTTTTTTTTGGAAAATGTTTAAATTTACATTTTTCTATTAAATGTGTTGTCACCAAGTACCAATTCTATATTTGAGCTACAGCTCTCGATACTTCTCACATTATCTCTCTGCTTTCTGCCTTTTTGTAGACTGGAAGTTCTGACCTCACTTTTGTAGGTTATCTCTCTTTCTTCTAGGTTTTTTCTTCTCTTGCTGTTATGAAGTTTGAATATTATTTTTGTTAAGAATTTTTTATTCTTGTTTGAAATGTTGCATTTTTTAAATTAAATTTTGGTGTCTTGTTTTAACTTAGAAATTTGTAAATCACCATATATTTGATTACTGTCTTTCACTTATTTTAATCTAGTGAAAGAACTAGGGTCGAATTACTTCTCATTTTTTTCCTTGTCTAGTTAAAACTTTATTTCCATTTTATCAAATTTTGTTATTCTTTACTTTATTCATTCTGTTCAATATTCCAGTTTATTTTTTTTCTCATCATCTTAGTCTAATTTAGTGGTTAACTCACAAATTATCTATTAAGTTGATATATCCTTGATTGTTATTCAAATATGATTTTAAATGTTATAGTTTCTTGGTATTTTCAAATAAATATTATTATATTTATTTAAACATTTTCAACATAATTTTATATTCAAAACTGTGGCATATATTTCTTCAGATACTGCTTTTTTTTTTTATTTCTTTGTGTATAACATAGTTTTGTACTTGGTTCTCATATATTGAAAAATACCACATATAAAATATCTATAGTCCTGTTTATTTCACTTTCGTTGGAAACAAGCTGCACAATCACACATATCTGACATCCTTGTGGTCAGGAAGTATCTGAATGGAGCATTTGTTTTTTTTAGTTTGATTACTTCTCTGAATTGTTCTTTTAATTTACTTCTGCTCCTGTGTTGTTCTTATATTTTTCTTTAACCCTGTTCTGCACTTTAAGCATTGTTTCAACTTCTTGAAAATTTCTAGTTGTTTACATTAAAATATCTAAGAATATGCAGCATCTTTTTTTTCTAAAACCACAAATATCCACAGTGTGCATATGAGTAAAACATTTCACCTGGGCATTGGGCAGCATAAAAGAGTATGTTGTGAAACATCTGAAGTTGCTTCATTCAGAGCATTCTTCTCTTTCAAATATTCCACGTGGTAATAGCAACTTGTAAAGGGTATTTTTTTGACATTTAAATTTTAGTTTATATTTTATGTACATTTCTGGAAATATATAATTCACTACAGTGAACTGACCTAGATACAGACGAAATTAATATTAGTTTATAATGCTAATATTGATATTATTTGCCTTAAAGTTTTTTGCTCCAAATACCATGCCCCTAACTTTATAAAAGAAATGTTAGTTTTTCACTTACATGTAAATTAAGAGGCTTAAATATAATTTGTATATGCCTATATAGTTTTTATGGTTCAAAATTTATAATTTTACTATTTCAGTTGCCTAAAATAATAACCTGTTGAATTTCTCTTCTCATATGGTTAGTAAGATTGTTAGGCCTAAAACTTTGCCAATTGTTTTCTCTCCCTTGTATTGGGATATAATTTGTATCTTTCACTTGCTATTAAGAAAATTAATTCTACCAATTTACTAATCAAATTTTATAATCAAGTTACTTAACCTTTTTTCACATTTAGTTTCTGTATACTAAAATTTTTATTTCTATAGATGGTCTTAATTTTTACTTAATATTATTGTAAATGGGTTAATCTGTCATTTATTATGTATTTCTGCATTATAAATTCTGAATTCTAAGATTTTTTTTTAATATGGAGTTTTGCTCTTGTTGCCCAGGCTGTAGTGCAGTGGCACAATCTTGGCTCACTACAACCTCCGCCTCCCAGGTTCAAGCGATTCTCCTGCCTCAGCATCTCAAGTAGCCAAGATTACAGGCATCTACCACCATGCTTGACTAATTTTGTATTTTTAGTAGAGATGGGTTTCACCATGTTGGACAGGCTGGTTTTGAACTCTAGACCTCAAGTGATCCACCCACCTCAGCCTTCCAAAGTGCTGGGATTACAGGCGTGAGCTACCGCACCCAGCCTCTAAGGTATTTTTAATGTGTGTAAATGGCTTATGATAGTTTCTGCGTATTCTAACACATTGTAGAAGCTACTAAGTACTGACAACTCTGACTCATCAATTGCTTATTTTTCATACCATTATTATGTACTGAATTATGTTATATTTTTGTTCATTTGATTTTTTTCTGTACTCTCTAAATATTCATAAAAGAGAGGTGTTAGACCAATGTATCATCCTGATAAAATTTTATGTCAAATGACATTCTTCGCTATATATATACATATATATATATACACACACACACATATATACATATATATACATACATGTACACATACACACACACATCACTTATATTTATATTCTCAATCCTACAACAGATAAATGTTTGGGGTCATTCACTGATTATTACAAAGCCTTTTTCTCCTACATCAGACTTTCTGAAACTTTTATGTCAACTGCCTAGAAAATCCAGAAATGTGAATTAATACCAATTAAAACTAAATATCTTGATAGGCCCACATTAACAAAGGAAACTTAAGAAGAAATAGATTATATGAGTAGAACAAGATATTAATTATTTCAAAAAATTCAGTCAAATGGCTTAAATGTCAATATTACAAAATATTTTAAAATAAAGTTTTCTGGCCATTTGATTTGCCTACTATTACAAATAAAAGCCAGATAACCACATCATATGTCAAGAATAATATGTGGAGCCTCCGCCAAGATGGTCGAATAGAAAAAGCTCTGGAGTACAGTTCCCAGCAAGAAAGATGCAGGTGAGTGATTTCCACATTTCCAAATGAGGGACCAGGTTCATTTCAATGGGACTTGTTGGAGAGTGGGTATAACACAAAGAGGGAAAACAAAGGCAGAGTGGGTGCTGCCCCACCAAGGAAGTGCATCTGACTGTAGGATCAGGGGTCCTCCTCCTGTGGCATTCCTGTTCAGATTTGGCACTTCACTCAAGCCCTCTGCAACTTACAGACCAGGAGACTTTTTTTTTTAATTTTTATTGCATTATGGGTTTTGGGGTACATGTGCAGAACGTGCAAGATAGTTGCATAGGTACACACATGGCAGTGTGTTTTGCTGCCTTCCTCCCCTTCACCCACACTTGGCACTCATCCCCAGGCTATCCCTCCCCAGCCCCCCACTGTCCCTCCCCCATTTCCCCCAATAGACCCCAGTGTGTAGTAGACCCTCCTCTGCGTCCATGTGTTCTCATTTTTCTCACCCACCTATGAGTGAGCATATGCGGTATTTCTTTTTCTGTTCTTCTGTCAGTTTGCTGAGAATAATGTTCTCCAGATTCATCCATGTCCTTACAAGGGAAATAAACTCGGTGTTATTTTCTGAATTCTGAGTTCCAACTTGATTGCACTATGGTCTGAGAGACTGTTTGTTATGATTTCAGTTGTTTTGCATTTGCTGAGGAGTGCTTTAATTCCAATTATGTGGTCAATTTTGGAGTAGGTGTGATGTGGTACTGAGAAAAATGTATATTGTGTGGATTTGGGGTGGAGAGTTCTGTAAATGTCTATCAGGTTTGCTTGTTCCAGGTCTGAGTTCAAGTCCTGGATATCCTTATCAATTTTCTGTCTGATTGATCTGTCTGATATTGACAGTCGAGTGTTAAAGTCTCCCACTATTATTGTGTGGGAGTCTAAGTCTCTTTGTAAGTCATTAAAAACTTGCCTTATATATCTGGGTGCTCCTGCATTGGGTCCATATATATTTAGAATCGTTAGCTCTTCTTGTTGTATCTATCCTTTTACCATCATGTAATGACCATCTTTGTCCCTTTTGATCTTTGTTGCTTTAAAGTTTATTTTATCAGAGATGAGAATTGCAACTCCTGCTTTTTTTTTGCTCTCCATTTGCTTGGTAAATCTTCCTCCATCCCTTTATTTTGAGCCTTTGTGTATCCTTGCACGTGAGGTGGGTTTCCTGGATACAGCACACTGATGGGTTTTGGTTTTTTATCCAATCTGCCAGTCTGTGTCTTTTGATTGGTGCATTTAGCCCATTTACATTTAGGGTTAATACTGTTATGTGTGAATTTGATATTGCCATTTTGATGCTAGCTGGCTGTTTTTCCCGTTGGTTCATGTACATTCTTCATTTTGTTGATGCTCTTTAGCATTTGGTATGCTTTTAGGATGGCTGGTACTAGTTGTTTCTTTCTATGTGTAGTGCCTCTTTCAGGAGCTCTTGTCAAGCAGGCCTGGTGGGGACACAATCTCTGAGTACTTGCTTGTTCATGAAGGATTTTATTTTTCCTTCACTTATGAAGCTCAGTTTGGCTGGATATGAAATTCTGGGTTGAAAGTTCTTTTCTTTAAGGATGTTAAATATTGGCCCCCACTCTCTTCTGGCTTGTAGAGTCTCTGCCAAGAGATCTGCTATGAGTCTGATGGGCTTCCCTTTGTGTGTGACCCGACCTTTCTCTCTGGCTGCCCTTAGTGTTTTCTTCTTCATTTCAACCCTGGTGAATCTGACGATTATGTGCCTTGGGGTTGCTCTTCTTGCAGAGTATCTTTGTGGTGTTCTCTGTATTTCCTGCAGTTGAGTATTGACCTGTCTTGCTAGGTTGGAGAAATTTTCCTGGATAATATCCTGAAGAGTGTTTTCCAGCTTGGATTCTTTCTCTTCATCACATCCTGGTATACCTATCAAATGTAGGTTGGGTCTCTTCACATAGTCCCACATTTCTTGGATATTTTGTTCATTTATTTTTGTGCTTTTTTCTTTAATCTTGGTTTCTCGTTTTATTTCATTGAGTTGATCTTCAACTTCTGATATTCTTTCTTCTGCTTGGTCAATTCGGCTCTTGACACTTGTGCATGCTTCATGAAGTTCTCGTGTTGTGTTTTTCAGCTCCTTCAATTCATTCATATTCCTCTCTAAGTTGTCCATTCTTGTTATGAATTCCTCGAATCTTTTTTCAAATCTTTTTTCAAGGTTCTTAGTTTCTTTGCATTGATTTAGAACATGTTCTTTTAGCTCACTGAAGTTTCTCATTATCCACTTTCTGAATTCTGATTCCATCATTTTGTCTCACTCATTCTCTGTCCAACTTTGTTCCCTTGCTGGTGAGGAGTTTTGGTTTTTTGTAGGAGGTGAGGTGTTTTGGTTTCAGGTGTTTTTCTCTTTTTTTTGCGCTGGTTTCTTCCTATCTTTATGGATTTATCTGCCTGTCGTCTTAATAGTTGCTGATGTTTCAATTGGGTCTCTGTGTGGATGCTGAGATTATTGATGATGAGCTATTTCTGTTACTTAGTTTTCCTTCTAATGCTCTAGCTTCACTGCTGTATGAGTGCTGAGGTCCACTCCAGGCCCTGCTTGTCTGGAGTATACATGTAGCAGCTGTGGAACAGTGAGGATTAATACCAGTTTCTTCTTCTGCTGTCTTTGTTCCAGAATGATGCCCGCCAAATATCAGTCTGATTAGTCCTTTTTTGGGTTGACTCTTTGGATATACAGGGGTCAGGGAGCTGCTTGAGGAGATGGTCTGTGCTTTATAGGAGCTCCAGTGCTGGGCTGTGAGCTTCGTTGTTCATTCAGGGTTGTCGGGAGGTTGTTTATGTCTGCTGCAACAGAACTCATAAAACAGCACCCTTTTTTTCTGCTCCTTAGATGCTCTGTCTCAGGGAGTTTTGGGCTTTTTTTATGAGTATCTGTTGCACTGTTCTGCCCCACTAGGAGGCAGTCTATTCTCTATTTGCCTGCCAGGGCTCTACCCTGCTAGTGCGGGTCCACCCTGTTACTGCTGGGCTTTGTTCTACTGTGGAGCTCTCCCCCCTCCTGGTGGAGTCTCTCTGTTATGGCAGGTTGCCTCAGCAATGGCAGGCTGCTTCAGCTCTGGGCAGTATTTCAGTAGGGGCAGATTGCGTCAGTAGTGGCGGATGCCCCTCTCTCACTGGGCTGCACCATCCCAGATGCCAGCAGCAAAACTCTCAGCCCTGAGCACCTCCAATCACTGCCCTGCTTGTTTCCATGAGGGTGGGACCCACCGAGCCCAATCACCCAGCTCCCTGCCTCAGAGTCCGTCCTCTCTCTCTCTCTCTTCCTCTTCCCAAGCTGAAATGTCGACTCTCTCACTGGCACCCCAGTAGCCTTCCAATAGGGCACTGGGATCTGTGTGATCTCCCATGTCACTGCCCACTGCACTGGCTCAGATCACGCTTCCCAGGCGACTCTTGGTCTGGCTCATTGTCCAAGTCCCGTTCAATTAGATGGACATGCCAATCTGCCCTTCCAAATCTTAAATTGCTGGTTTAACAGGGCACCCAGACCAGTGAGTTCCATGTCGGGTGCTACTGTGGCGCTGGCCGAAGCAGCCACATGAGCCAGCTGCACTAGCCGGCTGTACTAGTGTCTCGTGTCTCTCCCACACCTGAGACTTTCAATGCTCTGTGGGCGAAAACGTTCCATCCGAGAATGTGGCTAGGACTCACCCTCTGCACCTTCACTGAGAGCTGCAATTCTGAGTCGCTTCTATGACGCCATCTTGCGAGTCCAAGTCCAGGAGACTTTTGTCAGGTTGAAAAGCACCTGCAAGTTACCTGCACATAGCTGAGCAGCAATCCTGGCAAGTGCTGCAGGTTGTCAGCACAGATCTAAGTGGATGTATGGACTTTCCAGACAGCCTGTAGGATGGAGCTACCCACCCCCCAGAAAGAAGAGGAGCTGAAAGCAGGGAGTCAGATGACATGGCTAAATGGATTCCTCCCCCATTAAGCCCAGCAAACTGAAGCCCTCTCACTTGAGAGTTTCATAGCCAGCACATCAGTTTGAGCTCAACCAAGAATGATCAAGCTTGATGGGGAAAAAGGCAGCTGCCATTGCAGAGGCCAGTCTAATCTTCCTGTTTAAACAAAAGACACAGGAAACATACACAGGAGCTCGACTGAGTCTGTGGCAGCCCAGTAGTGCCTCTGCAGGCAGACAATGAACAGGCAGCCTCTTCAATCAGCTCCCTGAAAACAAAGCTACATATATCCACAAAGATGGGAAGAAACCAGCACAAAAAGAATCAAAGACAAGAACACCTCTCCTCCACCACTGGATAACAACTCTTCAACAGCGAGGGAACAAAACAGGGTGGAGAATGAGTTTGATAAATTGACAGAAAGAGGCTTAAGAAGGAGGGTAATTAACTTCTCTGAGCTAAAAGAACATGTTCTAACCCAATGCAAAGAAACTAGAAACGTTGAAAAAAGGTTAGATGAAATGCTAAGGAGAATAAGCAGCTTAGAGATGAACATAAACAACTTAATGAAGTTTAAAAACTCAGCACAAGAACATCACAAAGCACACACGTTTCAATAACTGACTCATTCAAGCAGAAGAAAGGATATCAGAGATTGAAGATCAACTCAAAGAAATAAAAGGAGAAGGCAAGATTAGAGAAAAAAGAGTGAAAAGAGATGAACAAAGTCTCCAGGAAATATGGGATTATTTGAAAAGACCTACTCTATGCTTGTTCGGTATACCTGAATGTGACAGGAAGAATGAATGCAATCTGGAAAACACTCTTCAGGAGATTATACAGGAGAACATCCCAACCTAGCAAGGCAAGGCAGCATTCAAATTCATAAAATACAGAGAACACCGCAAAGGCATTCCTCAAGAAGAGCAACCCTAACACACATAATCATCAGATTCACCAGGTTTGAAATGAAAGAAAAAATGCTAAGAGCACCCAGAGAGAAATGTCGGGTAACCTCCAAAGGGAAGCCCATCAGACCCACATCAGATCTCTCAGTTGAAACTCTACAAGCCAGAAGAGAGTGAAGGCCAATATTTAACATCCTTAAAGAAGAGAACTTTTAACGTAGAATCCCATACCCAGACAAAATAAGCTACATAAAAGAAGGAGAAATAAAATACTTTATGGACAAGCAACTACTGAGAGATTTCACCACCACCAGACCTGCCTTACAAGAGCTCCTGAAGGAAGCACTAAACATGGAAAGGAACGACAAGTACCAGCCACTGCAAAAATGTACCAAATGGTAAAGACCAATGATGCAATGAAGAAACAGTGTAAACTAATGGGCAAAATAACCAGCCAGTAACAGAATGCCAAGATCAAATTCACACATAACAATATTAACATTAAATGTAAATGGCCTAACTGCCCTAATCAAAAGACACAGACTGGCAAACTGGATAAAAAGCCAACACCCATTGGTATGTTGCATTCAGGAGACCCATCTCACTTGCAGACACATATAGACTCAAAATAAAGGGATGAAAGATTTACCAAGCAAATGCAGAGAAAAAACAAGCAGGGGTTGCAATACTAGTCTCTGATAAAATTGACTTAACCAACAAAGATGAAAAGAGACAAACAAAGGACACATGCACACGAATGTTCATTGCAGCACAGTTCACAAAAGCAAAGACCTGGAACCAATTCAAATGCCCATCGATGATCGACTGGACAGGAAAAATGTGGCACGTATACACCATGGAATATTATGCAGCCATCTAAAATGATGAGTTCGTGTCCTTTGTAGGAACATGGATGAACCTGGAGACCATCATTCTCAGCAAACTGACACAAGAACAGAAAATCAAACGCTGCATGGTCTCACTCATAGGTGGGTGTTGAACAGCGAGAACACATGGATGCAGAGAGGAGAGCATCACACACTGGGGTCTGTTGGGGGAAAATAAGGGAGGGACAGTGGGGGGTGGAGTGTTGGGGAGAGATAGCCTGGGGAGAAATGCCAGATATAGGTGAAGGGGAGGAAGGCAGCAAATTATGCTGCCATGTGTATGCCTATGCAACAATCTTGCATGTTCTTCACAGGTACCCCAAAACACAAAATGCAATTAAGAAAAAGAAAAAGAAAAGAGACAAACAAGGGCATTACATAATAGTAAAAGGATTAATGCAACAAAAAGTGCTAACCATCCTAAATATATATGCATCCAATACAGGAGCACCCAGATACATAAAGCAAGTTCTTAGTGACCTACAAAGAGGCTTAGACTGACACACAATAATACTGGGAAACTTTAACCCTCCACTGTCAATATTAGACAGATCAATGAGACAGAAAATCAACAAGGATATCCAGGACTTGAACACAGTTCTGGACCAAGCATACCTAATAGACATCTACAGAACTCTCTGCTCCAAATCCACAGAATATACATTCTTCTCAGCACCACATCACACTTACTCTAAAACTGATGACACAATTGGAAGTAAATCACTCCTCAGCAAATACAAAAGAATGAAAATCATAATGAGTAGTCTATCAGACCACAGTGCAATCAAATTAGAGTGCAGGATTAAGAAACTAACTCAAAAATCACACAACTACATAGAAACTGAGCAACTTGCTCCTGAATGTCGATTGGATAAACAATGAAATGAAGGCAGAAATAAAGATGTTCTTCAAAACCAATGAGAATGAAGACTCAACATAACAGAATCTCTGGGACATATTTAAAGCAGTGTCTAATGGAAAATGTATAGCAATAAATGCCCAATGAGAAGCGAGGAAAGATCTAATATCAACACCCTGTCACCAAAATTGAAAGAGGAAAAGCAAAAAGATCAAACAAATACAAAATCTAGCAGAAAACAAGAAATAACTGGTATCAGAGCAGAACTGAAGGAGAGAGACACACAAGAAAACTGCTTCAAAAAAATCAATAAATCCAGGAGCTGTTTTTTTAAAAAAAAGTCAAAAAAATAAAAATAAAAAGACCACTAGCCAGATTAATAAAAAATAAAAGAGAAGAATCCAATAAATGCCATAAAAAGTGATAAAGAGGATATCACCATCAAAGCCACAGAAAAACAAACCAACATCAGAGATTACTAGAAACAACTCTATGCACAGAAACCAGGAAATATGGAAAAAATGGATAAATTCCTGGACACTTACACCTTCCCAAGACTAAACTAAGAAGAAGTTGAATCTCTGAATAGTCTAATAAGAAAGTCTGAACTTGAGGCAGCAATTAATAGCCCACCAACGAAAAAAAAGTCTAGGTCCAGACAGGTTCACAGCCGAATTCTACCAGATATACATAGAGGAGCTGGTAGCATTCCTTCTAAAACTATTCCAAACATCACAAAAAGTGAATTCTCCCTAACTTATTTAATGAGACCAACATCATCCTGATACCAAAACCTGGCAGAGACACATATGAAAAAGAAAACTTCGGGTGAATATTCATGATGAAAATCGATGTAAAAATCTTCAATAAAATACTGGCAAACCGAAGGCAACAGCACATCAAAAAACTTATACATCACAATCAAGTAGGCTTCATTCCAGGGATGCAAGATTGGTTCAACATACACAAGTCTATAAACGTAATCCACCACATAAACAGAACAAAAGACAAAAACCACGTAATCATATAAATAGATGCAGAGAAGGCCTTCGACAAATTTCAACAATGCTTTATGCTAAAAATTCTCAATGAATGAGGTATTGATGGAACATATCTCAAAATAATTAAAGCTATTTATGGCAAGCCCACAGCCAATATTATACTAAATGGGCAAAAACTGGAAGCATTCCCTTTGAAAACTGGTACTAGAGAAGGATGCCCTCTCTCACCATTCCTATTCAATATAGTATTGGAAGTTCTAGCCAGAGAAATCAGGCAAGGAAAAGAAATAAACGGTATTCAATTAGGAAAAGAGGAAGTCAAATTGTCTTCTATTTGCAGACAACATGATGGTGTATTTAGAAGTCCTCATCATCTCAGCACAAAATCTCCTTAAGCTGATAAGCAACTTCAGCAAAGTCTCAGAATAAAAATATCAGTGTGCAGAAATCACAAGCATTCCTATACACAAATGACAGACAAAGAGTGCCAAATCATGAGTGAACGCCCATTCACAATAGCTACAAAGAGAATAAAATACCTAGGAATACAACTAACAAAGGACTTGAAGGACCCCTTCAAGGAGAATTACAAATTACTGCTAAAGGAAATTAGACAGGACTCAAACGATGAAAAAACATTCCATGCTCATGGTTAGGAAGAATCAATATTGTAAAAATGGCTATACTGCCCAAAGTAATTTATAGATTCAACATTATCCCCATCAAGCTACCATTGACCTTCTTCACAGAACTGGAGAAAACCACTTTAAACCTCAGATGAAACCAAAAGAGAGCCCCCATAGCCAAGACAATCCTAAGCAAAAAGAACAAACCTGGAGGCATCACACTACCTGACTTCAAACTATACTACAAGGCTACTGTAATCAAGCAGCATGGTACTGGTACCAAAACAGACATATAGACCAATAGAACAGAACAGAGGCCTTGGAAGTAATGCCACACATCTACAACAATTTGACATTTGACAAATCCGACAAAACAAGCAATGGGGAAAGGATTCCTTGTTTAATAAATGGTGTTGGGAAAACTAGCTAGCCAAGTGAAGAAAGCTAAGACTAGACCTCTTCATTACACCTTACAATAAAATTAACTCCAGATGGATTAAAGATTTAAACATAAAACCTAACACCAGAAAACACCTAAAAGAAAACCTGGGTAAACCACGCAGGACGTGGGCATAGTCAAGGACTTTATGACTAAAACACCAAAAACAATGGCAACAAAAGCCAAAATAGACAAATGGAATATAATTAAACTTAAAAGTTACTGCACAGCAAAAGAAACAATCGTTAGAGTGAACCTCCAAACGACAGAATGGAAAGTAAAATTATGATCTGCTCATCTGACAAAAGGGCTAGTAACCAGAATCTACAAAGAACTAAAAGAGATTCACAAGAAAACAAACAAACAAACTTATTCAAAGTGAGTGAAAGATATGAACACTTTTCAAAAGAAGACCTATATGAGGCAAAAAACATGAAAAATACTCATTATCACTGGTCATTAGAGAAATGTAAATCAAAACCACACTGAGGTGCCATCTCATGCCAGTTATAATGGCAATCATTAAAAAATCTGGAGACAACAGATGCTGGAGAGGATATGGAGAAATAGGAACAATTTTACACTGTCAATGGAAGTATAAATTAGCTCAACCATTGTAGAAGACAGTCTGGTAATTCCTCAAGGTTCAAGAAATTTGACCCAGCAATCCCATTACTGGGTATATGCCCAAAGGTTTATAAATTTTTCTATTATATATTCTACCAATCAAGCGAATAGAATTATTCATTCTGTGGACACCACTCAGCCTTTTTCTTTAGCTATCCCTGTGATTGCCTAATAGGACCATGAACAAAGTGGACATAGTGGTGGGGATGGAGGTTACTCATAGGCTCAGCAGCATAGTCTTCCACTCACCAAAACTGACCTGGTTACAACCACTACTGAGTGCCAAATTTGCCAGCAGCAGAGATCAACCCTGAGCCCTCAATATGGTACCATTCCTTGGGGTGATCAGCCAGCTTCTTAGGGAGAGCTTAATTATATTGAACCTCTTTCATCATGAAAAGGGCAGCAGGTTGTCTTCCCTGGCATAAAAACTTACTCTGTATATGGGTTTGTCAATCCTATATGCAATTCTTCTGCAAAGACTGCCATCTGTGGAATCACAAAATGTTTTATCCACCATCATAGTATTCCCCACAGCATTGCTTCTAACTAAGGCACTCACCTTAGAGCTAAAGAAGTGCAGCAATGGGCTTATGCTTATGGAATTCACTGGTCTTATGTTCCCCATCTTGCTGAAGCAGTTGAATTGGAAGAATAGTGGAATGTCCTTTTGAAGTCAGAATTACAATGCCAACTATGTGACAACACTTTGGAGGACTTGGGCAAAGTTCTCCAAAAGGCTACATGTGCTCTGAATCAACATCCAATATATGGTACTGTTTCTCCTATAACCAGGACCATGAATCCAGGAATCAAAGGGTAAAAGTGGAAGTGACACCACTCATCATCATCCTTAGTGACAGGATTTCAAAGGGAATGCTTCCAGTTTTTGCCCATTAAGTATGATATTGGCTGTTGGTTTGTCATAAATAGCTTTTATTACTTTGAGATATGTTCCATCAATACCGAGTTTATTGAGAGTTTTTAGCACGAAGGGCTGTTGAATTTTGTCAAATGCCTTCTCTGCATCAATTGAGATAATCATATGCTTTTTGTTTTTGGTTCTGTTAATGTGGTGAATGACGTTTATAGACTTGCGTATGTTGAACCAGCCTTGCATGCCCGGGATGAATCCTACTTGATCATGATGGGTAAGTTTTTCAATGTGCTGTTGCAATCGGTTTGCCAGTATTTTATTGAAGATTTTTGCATCTATGTTCATCATGGATATTGGCCTGAAGTTTTCTTTTCTTGTTGAGTCTCTGCCTGGTTTTGGTATCAGAATGATGTTGGTCTCATAAAATGATTTGGGAAGGGTTCACTCTTTTTGGATTATTTGGAATAGTTTTAGAAGGAATGGTACCAGCTCCTCTTGGTGTGTCTGGTAGAATTCGGCTGTGAACCCATCTGGACCTGGGCTTTTTGTGTGTGGTAGTCTCTTAATTGCTGCCTCAACTTCAGACCTTGTTATTGGTCTATTCATAGTTTTGGCTTCCTCGTGGTTTAGGCTTGGGAGGACACAGGCGTCCAGGAATTTATCCATTTTTTCCTGGTTTACTAGTTTATGTGCATAGAGTTGTTTGTAGTATTCTCTGATGATGGTTTCAATTTCTGTGGAATCTGTGGTGATTTTTCCATTATCGTTTTTTATTGCATCTATTTGGTTGTTCTCTCTTTTCTTTTTTATCAGTCTGGCTAGTGGTCTGTCCATTTCGTTGATCTTTTTGAAAATCCAGCTCTTGAATTTATTGATTTTTTGAAGGGTTTTTCTTGTCTCTATCTTTTTCAGTTCTGCTCTGATCTTAGTTATTTCTTGTCTTTGGCTAGGTTTTGAGTTTTTTTGATCTTGCTCCTCTAGCTCTTTCAATTTTTTCGATAGGGTGTCAATTTTGGATCTCTCCCCTCTTCTCATGTGAGCACTTATTGCTATATATTTTCCTCTGCAGACTGCTTTAAATGTGTACCAGAGATTCTGGTATGTTGTGTCTTCATTCTCATTTGTTTTGAAGAACTTCTTTATTTCTCCCTTCATTTTAATGTTTATCCAATCAACATTCAAGAGCCAGTTGTTCAGTTTCCATGAAGCTGTGCGGTTCTGAGTTGGTTTCTCAATTTTGAGTTCTAACTTGATTGCACTATGGTCTGAGAAACTGTTTGTTATGATTTCAGTTGTTTTGCATTTGCTAAGAAGGTCTTGACTTCCAATTATGTGGTCAATTTTGGAGTAGGTGTGATGTGGTGCTGAGAAGAATGTATATTCTGTTAATTTGGGGTGGAGAGTTCTGTAAATGTCTATCAGGTTTGCTTGTTCCAGGTCTGAGTTCAAGCCCTGGATATCCTTGTTAATTTTCTGTCTGGTTGATCTGTCTGATATTGACAGTGGAGTGTTAAAGTCTTCCACTAATATTGTGTGGGAGTCTAAGTCTCTTTATAAGTCACTAAGAACTTGCCTTATATATCTGTGTGCTTCTGCATTGGGTCCATATATATTTAGAATCGTTAGCTCTTCTTGTTGTATTGATCCTTTTACCATTATGTAATGACCTTCTTTGACTCTTTCAATCTTTGTTGCTTTAAAGTCTATTTTATCAGAGGTGAGAATTGCAACTCCTGCTTTTTTTTTTTGCTCTCCATTTGCTTGGTCAATCTTCCTCCATCCCTTTATTTTGAGCCTATGTGAATCTTTGCATGTGGGATGGGTTTCCTGAATACAGCACATCGATGGGTTTTGGTTTTTTATCCAATTTACCAGTCTGTGTCTCTTGATTGGTGCATTTAGCCCATTTACGTTTAAGGTTAATATTGTTATGTGTGAGATTTATACAGCCATTTTGATACTATCTGGCTATTTTGTCCCTTGGTTGATGCAGATTCTTCATTTAGTTGATGCTTTTTAGCATTTGGTATGTTTTTAGAATTGCTGGTACTTGTTCCTTTCTATGTGTAGTGCCTCTTTCAGGAGCTCTTGTAAAGCAGGCCTAGTGGTGACAAAATCTCTGAGTTCTTGCTTGTTGGCACAAGATTTTATTCTTCCTTCACTTATGAAGCTCAGTTTGGCTGGATATGAAATTCTGGGTTGAAAGTTCTTTCCTTTAAGTATGTTGAATATTGGCCCCCACTCTCTTGTGGCTTGTAGAGTGTCTGCCAAGAGATCTGCTGTGAGTCTGATGGGCTTCCCTTAGTGGGTGATCCGACCCTTCTCTCTGGCTGCCCTTAGTATTTTCTCCTTCATTTCAATCCCGGTGAATCTGACGATTATGTGCCTTGGGGTTGCTCTTCTTGCAGAATATCTTTGTGGTGTTCTCTGTTTTTCCTGCAGTTGAGTATTGGCCTGCCTTGCTAGGTTGGGGAATTTTCCGTGGATGATATCCTGAAGAGTGTTTTCCAGCTTGGATTCATTCTCTTCATCACATTCTGGTACGTCTGTCAAACATAGGTTAGGTCTGTTCACATAGTCCCACATTTCTTGGAGATTTTGTTCATTCCTCTTTGCGCTTTTTTCTCTAATCTTGGTTTCTCATTTTATTTCATTGAGTTGATCTTCGACTTCTGATATTCTTTCTTCTGCCTGGTCAATTCGGCTGTTGAAACTTGTGCATGCTTCGTGAAGTTCTCGTGTTGTGTTTTTCAGCTCCTTCAATTCGTTTATATTACTCTCTAAGTTGTCCGTTCTTGTTATCATTTCCTCGAATCTTATTTCAAATCTTTTGTCAATGTTCTTAGTTTCTTTGCATTGATTTAGAACATGTTCTTTTAGCTCACTGAAGTTTCTCATTATCCACCTTCTGAAGTCTGATTCCATCATTTCATCACTCTCATTCTCTGTCCAGCTTTGTTCCCTTGCTGGTGAGGAGTTTTCATCCTTTGTAGGGGGTGAGATGTTTTGGTTTCTGGTGTTTTCCTCCTTTTTGCGCTGGTTTCTTCCCATCTTTGTGGATTTATCCACCTGTCATCTTAGTAGTTGCTGACTTTTCTATTGGGTCTCTGAGTGGATGCCCAGATTGTTGATGATGAGGTATTTCTGTTATTTAGTTTTCCTTCTAACTGTTTAGCCCCTCTGCTGTATGAGTGCTGAGGTCCAATTTATGCCCTGCTTGTCTGGGGTACACCTGTAGCAGCTGCAGAGCAGTGAGGGATGCTACCACATTCTTCTGCTGCTATCTTTGTCCCAGAATGATGCCCGCCAAATTTCAGTCTGATTAGTCCTTTTTTGAGGTGGCTCTTTGGATACACAGGGGTCAGGGAGCTGCTTGAGAACATGGTCTGTACTTTATAGGAGTTCCAGTGCTGAGCTGTGAGCTCTGTTTTTCATTCAGGTTTTCTGGGCAAATGTGTCCGCTGCAGCAGAACTTATAAAAGCCCCCCCTTTTTTTCCCTCAGATGCTCTGTCTCAGGGAGTTGGGGCTTTCTTTTTGAGTATCTGTTGCACTGTCCTGCCCAGGTAGGAGGCAGTCTATTCACTATTTTCCTTCTGGGGCTCTTCCCTGCTAGCACGGTTCTGCCCTGCTGCTGTGGGGCTCCATTCTACTGTGGTGTGCTCTGCCCTATTGGCAGCATCTCTCTGTTATGGTTGGTTGTCTCAGCAATGGCAGGCTGCATCAGCAGTGGGCCATACCTCAGTAGGGGCAGATTGCATCTGTAGTGGTGGACGCCCCTCCCCCACCGAGCTGCCCCGTTTGAATTCAGCTGACCCCACAGCAAAACTCTCAACCTCGAGCACCTCGAATCACCACAATGCTTTTCCCTGTGAGGGTAGGACCCGCCTAGCCCGATCACCTGGCTCCCTGCCTCAGAGTCCCTCCTCTCTCTCTCTTTCTTTCCAAATTGAATGGTTGACTCTCTCACAGGCGCCCCAGTTGCCTGCTTATTGGGCACCAGGATCTGTGCAATCTCCCCTGCAGTGGCCCACTGCACCAGCACAAATCGCTCTTCCCAGGAATCTCCTGGTCTGACTCACCATCCAAGTCCGATTCAATCAAATGGGGACATGTCAATCTGCCCTCCCAAAACTCAGATGGCCGGTTTAACAGGGCACCCAGACCAGTGAAGTTTGTGTGCGCTGCTGTTGTGCTGTGGCGTGGCACCAGCCAAAATGGCCACACAAATGGGCTGTGCTGCTCTCTTGTGTCTCTCCTACACCTGGGAATTTGCCAGTTCTGTGGGCTACAAATGTCCATCTGAAAATGCAGCTAGGACTCGCCCTCTGCACCTTCACTGAGAGCTGCAATCCTAAGTTGTTTCTATGACGCCATCTTGGAACCACTCTTACGATTATGTATAATTTCAAGTTGACAAGGGGTAAACTTGTGATGGTTAATATTGTCAACTTGATTGGATTGAAGGATGCAAAGTATTGTTCCTGGATTTGTCTGTGAGTATTGCCAAAAAAGATTAACCTTTGAGTTAGTGGACTGGGAGAGGCAGACCCAACTTCAATCATGGTGGACATGTCTAATCTGCTGCCATCATGGCTAGAGTAAAACAAGCAGAAGAAAGTAGAATGAAGAAACTTGCTGAGTCTTCCAGTCTTTATCTTTCTTCCAGGCTGGATGCTTCATGCCCTCGAACATCAGACTCCAAATTCTTTAGCTTTTGGACCAGAGATTTGCTATGGGCTCTCAGGCCTTCAGACAGAGAAGAAAGTCTGCACCATTGGCTTTCCTAATTTTGAGGTTTTGGGACTCATACTGGCTTTCTTTCTTTAGTTTGAAGACAGCCTATTGTGGGAGTTTACCTGGTGATCATGTGAGTCAACTCTCCTAATAACTCCCCTTTATATATACACGTATTCTATTAGTTTTCTCCTTTCAGAGAACACTGACTAATACAATCTGTAAACAGGCGTGGTTTGACTTTCTTTTTTCTTATTTTGATCCCTTCAGTTTTTTCTCTTGTCTGATTACTCTGTCCAGGACTTCCAATACTATGTTGAATAGGAGTGGTGAGAGAGGGCATCTTTGTCTTGTGCCAGTTTCCAAGGGAAATGCTTCCAGTTTTGCCCATTCTGTATGCTGTTGGCTGTGTGTTTGTCATAGACAGCTTTTATTTTCAAGGCATGTTTCCTCAATATCTAATATATGCACAGTTTTAACATGAAGACGTGTTGGATTTTAATGAAAGCCTTTTCTGCATCTATTGAGATAATCATGAGGTTTTTTTGTAGTTCTGTTTTTATGATGAATCACATTTATTGACTTGCATATGTTGAACCAAATTTGCCTCCCATAGAAAATGTCTACTTGATTCTGATGAATAGGCTTTTTGATGTGCTGCTGGATTTGGCTTGCTAGTATTTTATTGAGTATGTTTGCATTGATGTTCATCAAAGATATGGGCTTGACATTTTCCTTTTTGTTGTGTTTCTGCCAGATTTTGGTATCCAAATGATGCTGGCCTTATAGAATGAGTAAATGCAATAAAATAAATAAATATCCAAGTCCAAGAAAGTTATAGAACAGATTATAGAAAATTTAACTCGAAGAAGACTACCTCAAGGCATTTAATTATCAAACTCCAAAACACAAAAGATAAAGAAATGATTCTAAAAGCAACAAGAGAAAAGAAACAACCTATAAAGATGCTCTAGTATTTTTGGCAGCAGAAATTTCAGTGGAAATATTAAAGGACAGGAGATAATGAAATGATATATCTAAAGGGCTAAAGAAAAAAAATGTTTTACCCTAGAATAGTATAACAGTGAAAATATTCTTTAAACATTAAAGAGAAATAAAGACTTTTCCAGACAAACAAAAACTGAGGGATTTCATCAATATCAGACCTGTCACACAACAAATGTTGTATTTCAATCAGAAATAAAAGGAAATTAATGAGCAATACATAATCACCTGAAAGTACAAAACTCACTGTCACTAGTAAGTACACAAAAACCAGAATTTTATAGTGCTGTGACTGTGGTGTATAAACTACTCTTATAGTAAGTAGATGAAGTAAACAATGAGCAAATTAAAAATAATAACTACAACAACTTTTCAAACAGAATAAGTACAATAAGATATAAATAGAAACAACAAAATATCAAAAAGTGGGGAAATTATGGTTTTTAAGTTAGAGTTTTTAATTAATAGTTTTCTTCTTATTTGTTTGTTCATGCACATAGTATTAAGTTGTTACCAGGTTAAAAACTAGGTTATAAAGTAATATTCCCAAGTCTCATGGCAACCTCATATCAGAAAACCTACAATGGACACACAAAAGATAGAAAGCTAGAAACTAAATTATATTACTTGAGAAAATCACCTTCACTAGTAGAAGACAAGAAGAAAATAAAGACCAGAAAACAAATAACAATATGGCAAGAGTAAGTCCTTACTTATTGATAATAACACTATATGTAAATGAACTAAACCTGCCAATCGAGACAGAAAGTAAATAGAATGGATACCTAAACAAGACTCATTGATCTGTTGCCCACGAGAAACACACTTTATCTATAAAGACACACATAGGCTAAAAATAAAAATACAGAACAAGATACTTCATGCCAATGGAAACCAAAGAAGAGCAGAAGTCACTATACTTATACCAAACAAAATAGATTTCAATATTAAAAAGTCACTATAAATGATAAAGGGGACTTCTGCAAAGATGGATGAATAGGAACAGCTCTGGAGTGAAGTTCCCAGTGAGAGCAATGCAGAAGGTGAGTGATCTCCTAATTTCCAACCGAAGTACAAGGTTCATCTCAATGGGACTGGTTGGAGAGTTTGTGTAGCCCAAAAAGAGCAAACTGAGGCAGGATGGGGCACTGCCTCACCCAGGAAGTTCAATGGGCTGGAGAATCACCCTCCTACCCAGTGGAGGCCATCAGGGACTTTTCCAGCCACTCTGGCACTCCAGTTCAGATATTGCACTTCTCCCATGGTCTTTACATTCTACACACTAGAAGATTTCTGCTGGGCCTACAAGGGCTGTGAGTTTCCAGCACAACTCTGGGTGGCCATTTCAGCCAGTGCCTCGGGTTTTTCCATACAAATCTGGGAGGCTGTATTAACTGGCATCTGAAATGCCTGTGAGTCAGAGCCGCCCATTCCCCTGAAAAAAAGAAAGGGCTGAAGACAGGAAGCCAAGAGCTCTGACTCTGTAGGTCCCACCCCACAAAGACCAAAAAACTGAAAACCACTGGACTGAGTTTCACAGCCAGCACAACAGTGTGAGCCCCACCCGGGAATGTGGAGCTCAGTGAGGGGAAGGGCATCCATGATCACTGAGGCAGTCTGGCCTTTACCAAGGCAGTTTGCCATTACCAAGGAAGTCCCCCACTACCAAGGCAGTTCTAACTTTGCCTGTGTAGACAAAATTGCAAGGCAGTTTACACAGCAGCTGGGTGGAGCCCACAGAAGCTCAGCATTGCCTCTGCTGGAAGACTGTGACTAGATTCCTTCCTTGGTGGGCAGAGCATCTCTGACAAAAGGCAGCAGCACCAGGGGCTTATAAATAAAGCCCTATCTTCCTGAGACAGAGCACCTGGGAAAAGCGGCAGTTTTGAGTTCTGCTACAGCACACTTAAACGTCCCTGCCCAGCAGCTCTGAAGGGAGCAACAGAGCTCCCAGCACAGCACTTGAGCTGTGAAAAGAGACACACTGCCTCTTCAAGCAGCTCTCTGAAGTCCATCTATCAGAAGAGACACCTCATACAAGACAGCTCTCACTGACATCTGGCGGGTACCCTTCTGGGATGAAGCTACCAAAGAGGCAACAAGCAGCAATCCTTCCTGTTATGCAGACCCCCCCATGTGATTCTCAGGTAAGCAGGGTCTGCAGTGGACCTCCAGTAGCCCTGCAGCAACAGGTCCTGAGTGTTAGAAAGAAAATTAGAATAAGAAGGAAATAGTTTCAGCATTAACAGAAAGTACATCCACTCAGAGACCACATCTGAAACTCACCAACTTCAAAGATTGTAGATAAATCCACAAAGATGAAAAGAAACAAGCCCAAAAAGGATAAAATCACCAAAATCAAAACAGCTCTCCTCCAACTGATTACAACTTCTCATCAGAGAGAAAACAAAATTGAATGGAGAATAAGTTTGATAAATTGACACAAGCAGACTTCAGAAGGTGGATAACAACAAACTTCTCTGAGCTAAAGGTACATATTCTAACCCAATGTAAAAAAAAAAAAAAAAAACTAAGAACGCTGAAAAAAGATTAGGTGAAATGCTGACTAGAATAATCAGCTTAGAGAAGAACATAAGCAACTTGATGGAGCTGAAAAACACAGCATGAGAACTTCATGAAGCATGCACAAGTTTCAATAGCTGAATTGACCAAGCAGAAGAAAGAACATCAGAGGTCGAAGACCAACTCAAAGAAATAAAACAAGAAGGCAAGATTAGAGAAAAAAAGAAGGAAAAGAAATAAAAAAACGCCTCCCAAAAATCAGGGATTATGTGAAAAGACCTAATCTATGTTTGATTAGTGTACCTAAATGTGATGGGGAGAATTAATCAAAGCTGGAAAACACTCTTCAGAATATTATCCAGGAAAACTTTCCCAACCTAAAAAAGCAGACCAACACTTAAATCCAGGAAATACAGAGAACACCACAAAGATATTTTGAAGAAGAGCAACACCAAGGCAAATAATCACCAGACTCGCCAGGGTTGAAATGAAGAAAAAAATGCTAGAGGCAGCCAGACAGAAAGGTTGGGTTACCCACAAAGGGAAGCCCATAAGACTCACAGTGGATTTCTCAGCAGAAATTCTACAAGTCAGAAGAGAGTGGGGGCCAATATTCAACATCTTTAAAGAAAAGAATGTTCAACCCAGAATTTTATATCCAGCCAAAATTAGCTTCGTAAGTGAAGGAAAACTATAATTCTTTACAGAGAAGCAATTGTTGAGAGATTGCATCACCACCAGGCCTGCCTTACAAGAGCTGCTGAAGGAAGCACTGACCATGGAAAGAAACAACCAGTACTAGCCACTACAAAAATGTAGCAAATGATAAAGACCACTGACATGATGAGGAAACTGAATCAACTAATTGTTAAAACCACCATCTAGTATCAAAATGACAGGATTAAGTTCACATCTAACAATATTAACCTTAAATGTAAACAGGCTAAATTTCCCAAAGACATAGACTGGCAAATTGAATAAAAAGTCAAGACCCACCACTGTGTTCTATTCAGGAGACCCATCTCATTTGAAAAGAAACATAGACTCAAAATAAAGTAATAGAAGAAAATTTATCAAGCAAATGGAGAGCAAAAGCAAGCAGGGGTTGTCATTTTAGTCTCTGATAAAATGGACTTTAAACCAACAAAGATAGAAAGAAACAAAGAACGGCATTACATAATGGTAAAAGAATCAATGCAACAAGAAGATCTAACTATTCTAAATATATATGCACCTAACACAGGAGCACCAAGATACACAAGGCAAGTTCTTAACAACCTACAAAGAGACTTAGACTCCCACACAATAATAATGGGAAACTTTAACACTCCAGTGTCAATATTAGACATATCAATGAGACAGAAAATTAACAAGAATATCCAGGACTTGAACTCAGATCTGGACCAAGTGGACCTAATCTACGACCACAGAACTCTCCACCCCAAGTCCACAGAATGCACATTCTTCTCAGTGCCACATCACACTTACTCTAAAATGGACCAAATAATTGAAAGTAAATCAACCTCAACAAATGCTAAAGAACAGATATTATAATAAACAGTCTCTCAGACCACAGTGCAATCAAATTAGATCTCAAGATTAATAAACTCACTCTAAACCACACAATTACATGGAAACTGAACAACCTACTCCCGAATGACTACCAGATAAATAAAGAAATAAAGGCAGAAAGAAAGATGTTCTTTAAAACCAATGAGAATGAAGACACAATTTAACAGCATCTCTGGGACACATTTAAAGCAATGTCTACAGGGAAATTTATAGCACTAAATACCCACATGAGAAGTGAGAAAACATCTAAAATCAACACCCTATCATCACAATTAAAAGAGCTAGAGGAGCAAACTCAAAATATTTAAAAGCTATAAGAAGGCAAGAAATAACTACGATCAGTGAAGAACTGAAGGAGATAGACACACAAAACGTCCTTCAAAAAATCAATAAATCCAGGGGGTGGTTTTTTGAAAAGATCAACAAAATAGACCACTAGCCAGATTAATAAAAAAGTAAAGAGAGAAGAATCAAATAGATGCAATAAAAATGCTAAAGGGGATATCACCACCAATTGCTCAGCAATACAACCTACCATCAGAGATTACCACAAACAACTCTATGCACATAAACCAGTAAATCTAGAAGAAATGGTGAAATTTCTGGATGCTTTCACTCTCACAAGACTAAACCAAGAAGAAATTGAAACACTGACAGACCAATAACAAGGTCTGAAGTTGAGGCAGAAATTAATAACCTACCATCCAAAAAAAATCCAGGTCCAGATGGGTTCACAGTCTAATTCTACCAGACATATAGAGGAGCTTGTAACATTCCTTCTGAAACTGTTCCAAACAATACAAAAAGAGGGAATCTTTGCTAAGTCATTTTATGAGACAAATACCATCCTGATACCAAAACCTGGCAGAAACTTAATTTAAAAAGAAAATTTCAAGACAATATCCATGATTAACATTGACGCAAAAATCTTCAATAAAATACTGGCAAACCAAATGTTTATCCATCACGATCAAGTAGGTCTCATCCAAGGGATGCAAGTCTGGTTCAACATACACAAATCTATAAATGTAACCCATCACATGAATTGAACCAAAGACAAGAACCACATGATCATCTCAATAGATGCAGAGAAGTCCTTTGAAAAAATTCAATAGCCCTTTATGCTAAAAACTCCACTAGCTAGGTATCAATGGAACATATCTCAAAATAATAAAAGCTATTTATGAAAAACCCACAGCCAATAACATACTGAAGGGACAAAACTGAAAGCATTCCCTTTGAAAATTGGCACTGGACAAGGGTGCCCTCTCTCACCATTTCTAGTCAACATAGTATTGGAAGCTCTAGCCAGAGCAATCAGGCAAGAAAAAGAAATAAAATGGAGGGACTTCCAAGATGGCGTCGTAGAGGTGACTCCGGATTGCAGCTCTCAGTGAAGGCGCAGAGGGTGAGTCCTAGCCGCATTCTCGGACAGATCTTTTTTTCCCACAGAACGTTGAAAGTCCCAGGTGTGGGAGAAACATGGGACACTAGAACAGCCGGCTCACGTGGCTGCTTTGGCCCATTCCACAGCGCAGTGGCACCGGGCACAAAACTCACTGGTCTAGGTGCCCTGTTAAACTGGCAATCTGAGATTTGGAAGGGCAGATTGGCATGTCCATCTGATTGAATGGGACTTGGACAATGAGCAAGACCAGGAGATTCCTGGGAAAAAGTGATCTGAGATGGTGCAGTGGGCAGTGGCACGGGAGATCGCACAAATCCCAGTGCCCTATCAGTAGGCTACTGGGGCGCCAGTGAGAGAGTCAACCATTCAGCTTGGGGAGAGGAAGAGAGAGAGAGAGAGAGAGAGGACAGACTCTGAGGCAGGGAGCTGGGTGATCGGGCTCGGCAGGTCCCACCATGACGGGGACAAGCAGGGAAGCGATTGGAGGTGCTCGGGGCTGAGAGTTTTGCTGCTGGCATCTAGGACCGTGCAGCCCGGTGCAGGAAGGGCGTCCACCACTACTGACACAATCCCCCGCTACTGAAGTACCACCCAGGGCTGACACAGCCTGCTGTTGCCAGGCAACCTGCCATAACAGAGAGACTCCGCCAGCAGGGTGGCACAAGCCACAGCAGGGCAGAGCAAGCCACAGCAGAATGGAGCCCTACAGCAACAGGGCAGACACGTGCTAGCAGGGCGGAGCCCCAGCAGGAAAATAGTGAATAGACTGCCTCCCAGCTGGGCAGAATAGTGCAACAGATACTCATAAAGAGAGCCCCAACTCCCTGAGACAGAGCATCTAAGGAGAAAGAAAAGGGGGGGTTTATGAGTTCTGTTGCAGCAGACATAAACACATCCTCCCAACAATGCTGAATGAACAACGGAGCTGACAGCTCAGCACTGGAGCTCCTATAAAGCACAGACCATCTCCTCAAGCAGCTCCCTGACCCCTGTATATCCAAAGAGTCATCACCCCAAAAAAAGACTAATCAGACTGACATTTGGTGGGCATCATTTTGAAACAAAGATAGCAGAAGAAGACACTGGTAGCATCCCTCACTGTTCTGCAGCTGCTACAGGTGTACTCCAGACAAGCAGGGCCTGGAGTGGAACTCAGCACTCATACAGCAGAGGGGCTAGACCATTAGAAGGAAAACTAAGTAACAGAAATACCTCATCATCAACAATCTGGGTGTCCACACAGAGACCCAACTGAAAAATCAGTAACTACTAAGACAGGTGGATAAATCCATAAAGATGGGAGGAAACCAGCACAAAAAGGAGGAAAACACCCGAAACCAAAACACCTCACCTTCTACAAAAGAGCAAAACTCCGCATCAGCAAGGGAACAAAGCTGGAAAGAGAATGAGTGTGATGAAATGACAGAATCAGACTTCAGAAAGTGGATAATGAGAAACTTCATTGAGCTAAAAGAACATGTTCTAAATCAGTGCAAACAAACTAAGAACCTTGAAAAAAGATTTGAAAAAAGATTCGAGGAAATGATAACAAGAATGGACAACTTAGAGAGGTATATGAATGAATTGAAGGAGCTGAAAAACACAACAAGAGAACTTCGTGAAGCATGCACAAGTGTCAACAGCCGAATTGACCAATCAGAAGAAAGAATATCAGAAGTCGAAGATCAACTCAATGAAATAAAATGAGAAACCAGATCAAAGAAAAACGTGCAAAAAGGAATGAGCAAAATCTCCAAGAAATGTGGGACTATGTGAAGAGACCCAACCTACGTTTGATAGGTGTACCAGAATGTGATGAAGAGAATGAATCCAAGCTGCAAAACACTCTTCAAGATATTATACAGGAAAATTTTCCCAACCTAGAAAGACAGGTCAATACTCAATTCCAGGAAATAGAGAGAACACCACAAAGACATTCTGCAAGAAGAGCAACCCCAAGGCACATAATCGTCAGATTCACCAGGGTTGAAATGAAGGAGAAAATACTAAGGGCAGCCAGAGAGAAAGGTCGCGTCGCCCACAAAGGGAAGCCCATCAGGGTCACAGCAGATCTCTTGGCAGAGAATCTACAAGCCAGAAGAAAGGGAAGACCAATAGTAAACATCCTTAAAAAAAGAACTTTCAACCCAGAATTTCATATCCAGCCAAACTGAGCTTCGTAAGTAAAGGAAAAATATAATCCTTCATAAACAAGCAAGTACTCAGAGATTTTGTCACCACTAGGCTTCCTTTACAAGAGCTCCTGAAAGAGGCACTACACATAGAAAAAAACAACCAGTACCAGCCTTCCTAAAAGCATACCAAATGCTAAAGAGCATCAACAAAATGAAGAATCTAAATAAACCAACGGGCAAAACAGCCAGCAAGCATCAGAATGGCAGTATCAAATTCACACATAACAATATTAACCCTAAATGTAAATGGGCTAAATGCAACAATCAAAAGAAACAGACTGGCAAATTGGAAAAAAAGCCAAAACCCATGAGTGTGCTGTATCCAGGAAACCCACCTCACACGCAAGGATAAACAAAGGCTCAAAATAAAGGGATGAAGGAAGATTTACCAAGCAAAAAAAAAGCAGGAGTTGCAATTCGCGTCTCTGATAAAATAGACTTTCAAGCAACAAAGATCAAAAGGAACAAAGAAGGTCATTACATAATGGTAAAAGGATCGATACAACAAGAAGAGCTAACGATTCTAAATATATATGGACCCAATGCAGGAGCACCCAGATATATAAGGCAAGTTCTTAATGACTTACAAAGAGACTTAGACTCCCACAAAATAACAGTGGGAGACTTTAACACTCCACTGCCAATATCAGACAGATCAACCAGACAGAAAATTAACAAGGATATCCAGGACTTGAACTCAGACCTGGAACAAGCAAACCTGATAGGCATTTACAGAACTCTCCACTCCAAATCCACAGAATATACATTCTTCTCAGCACCACATCACACCTACTCCAAAATTGACCACATAATTGGAATTAAAGCACTCCTCAGCAAATGCAAAACTACTGAAATCATAACAAACAGTCTCTCAGACCATAGTGCAATCAAGTTGAAACTCAGAATTCAGAAAATAACTCAGAATCGCACAGCTTCATGGAAACTGAACAACGGGCTCTTGAATGTTGATTGGATAAAAAATGAAATGAAGGCAGAAATAAAGAAGTTCTATGAAACCAACGAGAATGAAGACACAACGTACCAGAATCTCTGGGATACATTTAAAGCAGTCTGTAGAGGAAAATATATAGCAATAAGTGCCCACATGAGAAGAGTGGAGAGATTCAAAATTGACACCATATCGAAAAAATTGAAAGAGCTAGAGGAGCAAGATCCAAAAAGCTCAAAACCTAGCCGAAGACAAGAAATAACTAACATCAGAGCAGAACTGAAGGAGATAGAGACAAGAACAACCCTTCAAAAAATCAATAAATCCAAGCGCTGGTTTTTTGAAAAGATAAACAAAATAGACAGACCACTAGGCAGACTGATAAAAACGAAAAGAGAGAACAACCAAATAGATGCAATAAAAAACAATAAAGGGGAAATAACCACAGATTCCACAGAAATTCAAACCATCATCAGAGAATACTACCAACAACTCTATGCACATAAACTAGTAAACCAGGAAGAAATGGATAAATTGCTGGATGCCTGTGTCCTCTCAAGCCTAAACCAGGAGGAAGCTGAAACTATGAATAGACCAATAACAAGGTCTGAAGTTGAGGCAGCAATTAAGAGCCTAACACACAAAAAAATCCCAGGTCCAAATGGGTTCACAGCCGAATTATACCAGACACACAAAGAGAATCTAGGACCATTACTTCTGAAACTATTTCAAATAATTCAAAAAGAGGGAACCCTTCCCAAATTATTTTATGAGACCAACATCATCCGGATACCAAAACCCAGCAGACTAAACAAGAAAAGAAAATGTCACGCCAATATCCATGATGAACATAGATGCAAAAATTTTCAATAAAATACTGGCAAACCGATTGCAACAGCACATTACAAAACTTATCCATCATGATCAAGTAGGATTCATCCCGGGGATGCAAGGCTGGTTCAACATACACAAGTCTATAAATGTAATTCACCACATAAACAGAAGCAAAAACAAAAACCACATGATTATCTCAATCGACGCAGAGAAGGCATTTGACAAAATTCAACAGACTTTTATGTTAAAAACCCTCAATAAACCTGGTATTGATGGAACATATCTCAAAGTAGTAAAAGGTATTTATGACAAACCAACAGCCAATATCATAAGGAATGGGCAAAAACTGGAAGCATTCCATTTGAAATCTGGCACTAGACAAGGATACCCTCTCTCACCACTCCTATTCAACATAGTACTGGAAGTTCTAGCAAGAGCAATTAGGCAAGAAAAAGAAATAAAGGGTATTCACATAGCAAAGGTGGAAGCGAAATTGTCTCTATTTGCAGATGACATGATAGTATACCTAGAAGACCCCATCACCTCAGCCCAAAAGCTCCTGCAACTTATAGGCAACTCCAGCTAAGTCTCAGGATATAAAATCAATGTGCAAAAATCACAAGCATTCCTATACACCGATAACAGACATAAAGAGAACCAAATAAAGAATGAACTGCCATTCACAATTGCTACAAAGAAAATAAAATACCTAGGAATACAACTCACTAGGAATGTAAGGGACCTCTTTAAGGAAAACTACAAACCACTGCTCAACGAAATGAGAGGACACAAACAGATGGAGAAACATTCCATGTTCGTGGTTAGGAAGAATCGATATCATTAAAATGGCTATACTGCCCAAAGTAATTTACACATTCAATGCTATCCCCATCAAACTACCATTGACTTTCTTCACAGAACTGGAAAAAACCACCATGAATTTCATATGGAACCAAAACAGAGCCCGCATAGCCAAGTCAATTCTAAGCAAAAAGAACACAACGGGAGACATCACGCTACCAGACTTCAAACTATACTACAAGGCTACAGTAATCAAAACAGCATGGTACTGGTACCAAAACAGAGATATAGACCAATGGAACAGAACAGAAGCATCGGAGGCAACACAACCTATCTACGGCCATATTATCTTTGATAAACCAGACAACAACAAGCAATGGGGAAAGGATTCCCTATTTAATAAATGGTGTTGGGAAAACTGGCTAGCCATGTGCAGAAAGCAGAAACTGGACCCCTTCCTGACACCTTACACTAAAATTAACTCCAGATGGATTAAAGACTTAAACGTAAGACCTGACAACATAAAAACCCTAGAAGAAAATCTAGGCAAAACCATTCAGAACATAGGAGTAGGCAAGGACTTCATGAATAAAACACCAAAAGCATTGGCAACAAAAGCCAAAATAGACAAATGGGACCTAATCAAACTCCACAGCTTCTGCACGGCAAAAGAAACAGTCACTAGAGTGAATCGGCAACCATCAGAATGGGAAAAAATCTTTACAGTTTACACATCAGACAAAGGGCTGATATTCAGAATTTACAAAGAACTCAAACAGATTTACAGGGAAAAAACAAACAAGCCCATTCAAAAATGGGCAAAGGATATAAACAGAGAGTTTACAAAAGAAGACATACATGAGGCCAACAAACATATGAAAAAATGCTCATCATCACTGGTCATTAGAGAGATTAAAATCAAAACCACATTGAGATACCATCTCACGCCAGTTAGAATGGCGATCATTAAAAAATCTGGAGACAGCAGATGCTGGAGAGGATGTGGAGAAACAGGAACACTCTTACACTGTTGGTGGGAGTGTAAATTAGGTCAACCATTGTGGAAGACAGTGTGACGATTCCTCATGGATCTAGAAATAGAAATTCCATTTGACCCAGCAATCCCATTACTGGGTATATATCCAAAGGACTATAAATCGTTCTACTATAAGGACACATGCACACGAATGTTCATTGCAGCACTGTTTACAATAGCAAAGAACTGGAACCAACCCAAATGCCCAACGATGATAGACTGGACTGGGAAAATGTGGCACATATACACCATGGAATATTATGCAGCAATAAAAAATGATGAGTTTGTGTCCTTTGTAAGGATATGGATGAATCTGTAGAACATCATTCTCAACAAACTGACACAAGAACAGAAAAAGAAATACCACATATACTCACTCATAGGTGGGTGAGAAAAATGAGAACACATGGACACAGAGAGGTGGTCTACTATACACTGGGGTCTATTGGGGGAATGGGGGAGGGACAGTGGGGGGGGCTGGGAAGGGATAGCCTGGGGATGAATGCCAAATGTGGGTGAAGGGGAGGAAGGCTGCAAAGCACACTCCCATATGTGTACTTGTGCAACTATTTTGCACGTTCTGCACATGTACCCCAATACCTATAATGCAATGAACATTAAAAAAAAATAAAACATAAAAAAAATAAAAATAAAATATTAAACAAATACAAAAAAAAAAAAAGTCTTCCAGTAAGTGAAAACCCAGGACCTAAGGCTTCACTGCTGAATTACACCAAATATTTAAGAAAAATGAATACCAGTTTTAATCAAACTATTTTTAAAAATACAGAAGGGAATTTTTCAAAACGTATATAACAAGATCAGTACTATTCTGATTCCAAAATCAAACAAAGACATAAGAAAAAAAGGAATAAAGAAAGACAGAGAGTCATAAAGAAAAAATGAGAAAGAAGGAAAGAAAGAAAGAAAAAGAAAGAAGGAAAGAGAAAGGAAGAAAAAGAAAAAGAAAGAAAGAAAAAAAAAGAAAGAATAAAGAAAGAAAGAAAGAAAGAAACTACAGGCCAGTGTCTCTGACCAATGTTAATGCAAAAATCCTCAAGAAAATATTAGCAGACCAAATTCAACAATATATTAGAAAGATCATTTATGATGACCAAGTGTGACTTACCCCTTGGAGGCAGAATGGTTTAATATATACACAAATTAATAGATGTGATACATTATGTTAACAGAATAAACAATAAGCAATGACAGGCCCACAGCTGGTAGTATACTGAGTGGGGAAACAATAAAAGCCTTTCCTCTAAAATTTAGAACATAACAAGAATACCCAATGTCTGCATTGGTATTTAATATAGTATAAGAAGTCCTAGCTTGAGCAATCAAATAAATAAATAAATAAATCCTATTTAGCAGTTTAAGTGAAATTATTTTTGTTTGCACATAATATTATCTTATATTTTAAAAAACTCAAAGTTTCCACTGAAAAAGTACTAGAATGGTTAAATTCAATAAAGTTGCAGGATACAAAATTAACATACAAAAATCAGTAGCATTTCAATATGCCAACAGTGTATAATGTGAAAAAAAAAATAGAATACCAATCCTATTTACAATAGCTGCACATGGAATGAAATACCTAGGAGTTAACCAAGTGTTGGGAGAAAATGACATATTTAATTTGAACTCAATTGAACTGGACACAGTGGTCATCAAGTCCGGGAACAGGTTGTATGAGCCCCTTGAGGCATTTATCCAGCACTGTTTCAGAGAAATCTCTATTTCAATCTATTTCTATAGAGTAGTTATTGAAAAAAAAAATAGACAATTACAAAAACGAGTTGACCTTTTTGTGTTCCTTGAGCCCAGTTGTGAAAGGCTCTCGTGACTGGACCTCATGCTAAACAACTTGCTATAAAAAGAGCTGAGGTCCCAGACTGGAGAGAAGCTTCATGAGAATTTTCATCTGTGCATGGATGGGTGCCTGATTCTCGAGCCCGGACTAATCAAACCAGCAGTTCTGTTGCTTCCCAGTCTGGCAATGCTTCCTCCGTAGTCTGCTGACCAGACAATAGAGGAAGCATATATATATATATATGATTATAAGTATATGTATGAAGCATATAAATATGTATATATTTACTCTCAACATACATACACAAAAGGTATATATTTTTTCCCTTCTCTCCATGTCAATTTGCTTATTATATCATTTGCTTCTTATATGACTTGCTTATTATATGTATATAGATACTTGTGATAAAAGCTGTTTACCCTTAAAAGTATTGTGTGTGCCTTTTATTCTCCTCTCATGCATCTCCCACATGGAACACACCCAGCAAGTGAAAACTCTTCATAATAAATCTATAAAACACATAAAAAGTTGAAGAGGACAGCAAAAACTGAAAAATTATTCTGTGTTCATGGATTTGTAATATCAGTATGGTTGAAATGTCCATACTACTCAAAGCAATCTAGATGAAATGCAATTCTTATCAGAATATTGAGACTTTTTACAGAATTAGAAAAAAACCATCCTCAAATTTATATGAATGCCTAAGCACAGTGATTCATGCCTATAATCCCAGCACATTAGGAGGCTGAGGTGGGAGAATCACTTTAGGTAATGAGTTCAACAGCAGACTTTGCAACATAATGAAAACCCATATTTGCAAAATACGTTTTTACAAAGCATGGTAGCTAATGCCTGTAATCACAGCACTTTCGGAGGCCAAAGCTGGTGGATTTCTTGAGTCCAGGAGTTTGAGACCAACCTGGGCAACACCATGAGAACCCATCTCTACAAAAACCCCCCAAAACTTTAGCTGGGCATGGTGGTCTGTGCCCCTAGTCCCAGATATTCAGAAGGCAGAGGAGACAAGTTGAGGCTGCAGAGCCAAAATTGTGCCACTGCACTCCATCCTGGGTGACAAAAATACTATCTCAAAAAAGAATGTATATAGAATTACAAAAAAAAATTAGTCAATGTCCATTCTAAGCAAAAATAACAACACTGGAGAAATCATCTTACCTGACTTCAAGTTATACCCCAGAGCTATATTAACTAAAACAACATTGTACTGGCATCAAAACAGACATATAGAGTGATGGAATAAAATAGACACCCCCAGAAACAAAGCCATACATTTACAGTGAACTCATTTTTGACAAAGGACTAAAGAATATACACTGGGGACAAGACAGTCTTTTCAGTAAATACTGCTATAGAAGCTGGACCTATATGCAGAAGAATGAAACTAGATGTCTATCCCTCATCCTATAGAAAAATCAAATCAAAATGAATTAAGATTTAATTCTAATATCTCAAACTATAAAAGTACCAGAAGAAAAATTGAGGAGACTCTCCAGAACATTAGTCTGGGCAGATTTCTTGAACAATATCCAACAAGCAGTGGCAATCAAAGCAAAAATGGATAAAAAAAAATTACACCAAAGCAAAAATGAAAAAATTGAATCACATCAACTTAGGAAGTTTCCATACAGTGAAGAACACAAGCAACAAATGAAGAGACAACCCATGGAACAGAAAAACATATTTTCATCTGACAAAAGATTACCATCTGACCAAGGATTAATAACCTTAATATATAAGGAGTTTAACAACTCTATAGGAAAAAATATAATAATCCAATAAAAAATATGCAAAATATTTAATTATACATTCTTCACAAGAAAACATACAAATGGAAAAGAGGCATATGAAAAGGCCTTCAACATCACTGATTCTCATAGAAATGCAAACCAAAGCTACAATGAGGTATCATCTCACCCCAGTTAAAATGGCTTATATCTTAATGACAAGCAGTAAAAAATGCTAATGTGGATGTGGAGAAAAAGGAACTTTTATACACTGTTGGTGGGAATTTAAATTAATTCATTCAACCATGATAAAGAACAGTTTGAAGTTTCCTTAAAACAAACAAACAAACAAAAACTAAAATCGAGCTACTATATGATCCAGCAATCCCACTGCTGAGTATACACCCAAAAGACAGGAAATTGGTGTATTGAAGAAATGTCTATACTCCTGTTTGCTGCAGTGCTGTTTACAATAGCCAAGATTTGGAAACAGTATAAGTGTCCATCGGCAGATAAATGGCTAAGGAAAATGTCATGGTCATGATCTTAGCAGAGCTTTCCACAAGAGATTGGCAAAGAGCTGGTAATGGGATTACCCTCTCATCTCTGAAGGTGAAGGGCAGGTGTGCATGCTGTCAGCAAGAGCCAGTGCTGCCTCATTTAAGGTGAGTGTACATTCACAGGTGTTACTAGAACTAGGACCTATAGATGGCCTGGAAAGTCCTCCTGTCCAGACACCACACTGATGACTCCCAGAACTTCTTCCTAGGGTTTGCCTCTTCAGTGACCCCAGTCCCATTTCCAAAAAATTCTGGGCCTCCTCCACTTCTCTGCCTACAATCTCCAATTCCAGTCTTGGCCACATACAAAAATCAGCTTTCACATATTTATGAGAATATCTCAGAGAATTTTCCGTGCCATATACCATATTTACTTCATAATCACAACCATAAATATTTTTTCAGTTTGTTGGGATATATATTTTTGTAACCATCCCTCCAGCTAAAATGAATCACACATAAATTTGGCTGAGATCTGCTTGTGGTGAGTATCAGGGTAGTAGGTTGGAGAAGCTGGAGAATCTCCTCGGGTCTGTCTTCCACGGCAGTGGCTCTTTCTACATCTCTACCTTCCTGTGTAACTACCAAAACGTGACCTCTTCTCAATAGGTCCCAGAGCTGCTGCTCAAAGTGTGAGTGCTTCAACCCTTCATAGCACAGTGGGGATTCAGTCACTTATTAGCTATGTTTTGAAAATGTCTTGTCACTGCTGTTGACCTCAGTGGGAACATCTTCTCATCAGGGCATCTGTCTGGGCCTCAGGAAACTTCATTCTACATCCATTGTGCTCATAAGGGCTGCAGTTTCTCCTAAAAAGGTCATTGGTTCTTCAGAAAGGGATTTTTTTCTAATTAATACCTAAAAATTATTTTGTCATTGTAATAATATCTAAACTGAAGAGGTCATACTTCTAGTTTCTGTCACCTGTTTTCACTCTTTACTTATCAGATCTAATTCCCAGTCAAGAACCAAAGATGGTGAATGGCGGTGAAAAGACTTTCATCTGATCAGACATGCACCTTCCAGGCACAGCTCCTCTGAGACCTGTGGAGCCTCCAATAAATCCATATCACAAGTGGGCCCAATCCCAAGAGAAACCATTTCAGTCTATTTGAAGAGTTTGAAGAGCCCATAAGCATACACAATGTGCAAACCTGAATGCAGGTTTGATAGAGAAGATTTTTAGAGGTTGATAGTTCACATAGGCAGAGACACATCACTTAACTCTTAGGTAAAGACAAAATGGTCTACAGAAAAACAAAAAGGTTTATACATTAACCCTTTGCCACACAAATGGTGAAGAGTACTGGCTTCAACTGTTTTTACTTCCCAGCATGTCATCTGAGCTCAGGAAAAGGGAATTCAGCCCTGGATGTCTAGGGAAAATTAGGAGGTCTTCCCACTCTCTCTTTTATGTGAAAATTAATGTTATTTTTCTCCCTCTCCCAAACAAAATGTATTTTAAAACTTAAATCTTTTGATCCCACATATTTAATACAAAAGATCATCAAGAGTTTGATAAACTGATATTATTAGAAAAGTTAAAAGAATGCCTTTGAAAATCATCTTTGAGAAATGTCTATAACATGCACAGCTGAAATCTATGCAAAATCACTCTGTAATTTTCACAGGAATTAGAAAAGGAAATACCCATGTATTGCATACCAAAAATATAGTAAGGCTATAGAAGAGGCAATGGAAAATTTTTACTCTCCTTTAATGCTCATATACATAGACATATCTAGCAAGTATCTCTAGAAATAATTTTAAAATTATTATAAAAAAGAAAAAAGTCAATATCTTTTAAAAAGTACACATTTTATTTATTTAAATTTGTTAATTTTTCTTTTTTAAATTTTTTTCTTTATTGACCAAGTGTAAAACTATAGTATACATAATATTTTTATTTCAAAAGCTCTAGGGGTACAAATAATTTTCAGTTACACAGATGAAGTGTATACTGGTGAATCCTGGGCTTTTCTTGTAACTGCCACCTGAATAGTGTTCATTGTACACAACAGGTAATGTTTTATTACTTACTCACCTCTTAGCCTCCCCACTCTGAGTTTCCAGTGTCCACTAAACCTCTTTGTATACAAAAGCTTAGCTCCCTCTTAAAAGCAAGAATGTGTGGGATTTGGTTTTCAATTCCTTTGTTACTGTACTTAGGATAATGACCCTAGTTTTAGCCAAGGTGCTACAAAGTACATCATTTCATTTCTTTTCATGGTTAAGTAGTATTCCATGATATATACGTGTACCACATTTTTATCCACTCATCAGTTAATGGGCACTTTCATTAACTCCATACCCTTGCAAGTGCAAATTGTACTGCAATAAATACATGCATGCAGGTGTCCCTTTTATATTGACTTTTCTTTCTTTGGGTGGGTTTCCAGAATTGGGACTGGTGGATTGAATAGTAGATCTGCTTTTAGTTCTTAGGGAATCTTCATACTGTTTTCTACAGTGGTTTTAGTAATTTACCTTTCCCCTAGCAGTGTATAATTATTCCTCTTACTCCAAATCCGTGAAAATATTTGTTGCTTTTTGACTTTTTAATAATGACCTTTCTGCAGGGAATCAGGTAGTATTTCATTGTGGTTTCAATTTGCATTTCCATAATAATTAGTAGTGTTGTGACTTTTTCATAGATTTGTTGGCCATTTCTATATCTTTTTCTGATAAATATCTGTGCAAGTTTTTACTCACTTGTTTGTTCTCTTCTTGCTGATTTATATGAGGTCCTTATAGATTGTTTGTTCTCTTCTTGCTGATGTATATGAGGTCCTTATGGATTCTGGACATTAGTCCTTTGTTGGATACATGGCTAGCAAATACTTTCTCCCATTCTGTAGCTTGTCCATTTACTCTGTTAATTATTTCTTTCACTTCACAGAAGATTTTTAGTTTAATTGGGTCACAGTTATTTGTTTCTGTTTTTGTTGCATTTGCTATTGCTTTCTTAGTAATAACTTTGCCTAGGCCAATATCCAGAATAATTTTTCTAAGTCTTTCTAAGATTTTTCTAAGTTTCTCTATTCTTTTTCTAAGAATTTTTATAGGTTTAGGGCTTAGATATAACTCTTTAATCCATCTTGAGTTAATTTTTCTATATGGTAAGAGACAGGAGTTCAGTTTTATTATTCTACCTATGGCTAAACAATTTTTAACATCCTTTATTGAATAAAGTGCTTTTTTAAGTGTATGTTTCTGTTTGCTTTGTTGAAAATTTACTGCTTGTATCTGGCTTTATTTCTGATTTACCTATTCTGTTTCTGGAAATAAGAAAACATGTTATGCAAAAGGTGAATCTGTGTGTCTCCTAAAAATTACACATTTTATAAGCCTCATTCTTTACAGCCCACACAAGACATACAGATATTTAGAAAATGAAAGTTAGATATAAAATTATGGAAACATACTGTAAAGTTAGAGAGACCTCTGCTCTCCCCTAAGAGCCACCTGATGCCATGGAGTGCTGCTTTTCAGGACACACTTTCTCAGTCACCACCCAGGTAGGCACCTGAACCTGGGCTGGGAAAAGTGACTGTTGTGTCCTGTGACATCTCATCTTCTTATGTCCTCAATTACACTCCACAGACTATGCCTGCCAGGGTGTGTTTAAATAGCTCACACGTGCCATCCCTGGGTAGGGACCAGACTATTCTGCCTTTATAAATATCAAGGTGAGAAGGATGAGGAGAGAAGATAGACACAAAGAGGAAGAACCAGAGAAACAGCAAGTAAAGAAGAGGTAGGAAAGCCAGGTGCAGGGGCTTAACCAGGCAAGACTCTGTCTAAAAAATAAATAAATAAATAAGGAATGGGGAGAACTAAAGAAGGTAAAATAAAGAATGATGATGGTGTGGGTGAGCTTGGACATAAAAAGACAAAAAGAGTGAGAGATAGTGACCTGAGAATGGAATAAAGAAATTAAAATAGACAGAAAGAGGAATCAGCAATGAGATGGAGGAGGCAGAATGGAGGAGGGGGATCTCCACAAACAGGAGCAATTGGCACAACAGAAGGTGCATCACATATGTGCCAGATGCTTCTTTTATTTTCTAGTTACTTTTTCTTTTAAATTTGTGTCATATTTAGTGAAGGTGTCAATATTTTAAAAAATCTTCTTATGTACTAAAAATATTCTTTGATGTTTATTCAATAGCTCTCAGAATTTAAACATGCCCTTGGAAAAATATTAATTTTTAAATTAACAGAAAACATTCAATAAAACTAGTTAGCCTAATAACCAACAGCTTCTTTTCTTTTTCATGCAGTTTAGAAAATTAATGCATTGCAACATGAAATTTCTAAGTCTATGTTCTCTTCAAGTTTCCTTTGCTCTTTCTTAGCAGATATTGAAGAAGGTGCTAGCTGGATATGGAAATTTCTTTCATCAAAACCACCTGTTTATGATGAATACATTGTCCTGAGTTAATTGTATAGCCAACCTCCTTTATATTTCCAATGGCCAATTATTACATCTTTTCAATTTTATAATTTGGGGAGTTCAGTGTGATTTCTCAAACAAAAAAATGCTTGAAATTAATGTGATTAGAATCACAGAGAAGTCTCTCCTGGTCAAGAGTATAAAATATGGTCTGAGACCTTGAGCCAGAGTTGGTGACTCTACTGGCCTGTCTTCTCAACCCTGCCTTCCCCAACACACACTTTCAGAGTCACAAGGCAGCTGAGGAGAGGAAAGCCCAGGCTTTAAGCTCAGCAGAGAAGAGAGGCCTCTCTGCAATGAGAAGGGAACACTGACTCTGGGAAGAGATCTCAGAGGAGGCAGAATGCAGGTTGGGGGTTAGGGCTCAGATATGGGAAGAGGACTTGGAAGCTCACTATCAGGAGAAAGAAAAAGCTGTGTGATCCTGGTGATGTAGGTCTCCCTTGGTGACCCTGTGCTCACCAGGGACTAGCAGAGACAAAGAGGCCTGTGACTTGAAGGGGAGGATGAGTCCAGCCACATACCCCTGGCTGTCATGTAATGTGTGGTCTTCACTAAAATGAGATAGTAATTTGGGGGAAAGAGCAGAAATATCTCACTTTTTTGTGTTTTATTTGTTCGTTTTTGGTGTTTTTGTTTGTTTGACAAAGGTCTCACTCTGTCACCTGGGCTGGGGTGCAATCATGCAATCTTGGCAAACTGCAATCTATCTCTGGGGCTCAAGAGATTCCCCTACCTCAGCCTCCTGATTAGCTGGGATTATAGTCACTTGCCACTGCACCCGGTTAATTTTTGTACTTTTAGTAGAGATGGGTTCTCACCATGTTGACCAGGCTGGTCTCAAACTCTTGAGCTCAGGTTTTCCACCTGCCTTGGCCTCCCAAAGTGCTGGGATACAGGCATGAGCCACTACACCTGGCCTCCAAATGACAGGTTTGAATCTGAACGTTTTCCTCTTCCAGTTGTCAGCATAAAATATTTTTTCAACATGTTAGTTACTTCCTAATTACAGGATTGTGACACCAAAGGAAAAGGTATATGTGAAGCTCTAGTTGTCATACTATACACTGTGAGGTGACTTCTCAGTCATGATCTTACCTAAGAAACAAGTCTGCAGAAAAAGAGAAAAGAAAGAGAAGTCAAAAATGGCACCATCAGCCCAGGTGAGAGTCATTCTCGGTTGATTGCTCTGTTTCCTTACTGCAGATGTGTTTAGCACTCACTAACCTCTGACTCTGCAGTCTTCTATCTGACACATGGGCTTGCACTCACTCAGGGTTTTGCTCAGTCTCCTTCCAAATCTATCTAACTGTCATTTTATGAAATGGTGCTTTTTAAAATGCTCTGTATGGGAGATTGTCCTGGGCAGATCTTCACCCCAGACCTGGGTGCAGGACATGGAGTGGGCTCTGTAGTCAGTGGAGTTGAGCTGCAGGATTGTTTAGAATGAAAACAAATGGATGTACCTCTGCTTTATTTGGACAAAAATAATAGAAACTGCACACATAATAGTGTATTAATATCCAGGAAGAGCTGTGAAATCTTAGGCAAATAATATTGGCAACATAAAACCTGCTGAGCTAGACTTCATTACTTATTTAAAGCTAAATCAAGTGAATCAGTGTTTGAGCCTCTAAATAGAATTCAAAAAATTCTACAATCACAAATAAAAGCTAATTCCATTTTTAAATTAAATTTATAGTAAGTTGTACCCTTGTCTGGAAAACAAACTCTTTTGGAAACTGACTAATACCAAAGCCATGCAGGAGGCGAGAAATAATTACTTACTCACGGGCTGAAATTATGGAGAGAATATATTATCAAGAATATAAGCCTGTCCCTAGCTAACCTTAATTTAAAATAATCTAATTCTCAGTGCCCATTACTGTAGCTTTGTGATGTATTAAGCCATAAAATCTGTTTTGTAAAAAGTTCTTGAATATAATTTGGCAATTAATCTGCTAGCTATTTTATCTTACCTACAGGAGTCAGGAATAACATTTCCAATATTAGTAGATGTATTTCCAGAGTACCTTTATTCACATAAAAGCAAAAAAATGAAGCTAGTTTAATTATCTTATTATTTAAAAAAATAATAAATTTGGGCCTTTTTGATGTTGTTGCTGTTTTACCTACTAGAGCATATTATATACTTGACATAGATTATAACTAGATGATAACAGAAAACATTTGACCTTTGTCCATTATGACAAGACTATTTCTTCATGAAATTAAGAATGAAGCATTCATAGAAAGGTAACTTTATAACCTTAGTTTTTCACATTAGAAAAATATTACAAACTTCAGTAATTTTCAGAATTTAATTGTTTGTTATATTTCTTCTGACTTTAAGAATATTCTAATGCCATTGCCAGGATTAATATTCATCTATTTAAATTAGTTCATTAAATAATTGTTTTTACTTTCAGATTCCCTATTTAAAATTGATTTTTGTTTTAATATGGTTAATAATTCTAAAACAAAAATAACTTCATTTGATGTTTTTATTTATTTAAAAAACTATTTTTTCTTATAATTAGTGGTTAGATTTAATTTAATTAGATTTAAATGAGAAATTGCCACAATGAAAACTTTTTGAAAAGTACAACCATATGGCTAGGTGTGGTGGCTCATGTCTGTAATCTCAGGACTTTGGGAGGCCAAGGAGAGTTGATAACCTGAGGTCAGGAGTTTAAGACCGGGCTGACCAATATGGTGAAACCCCATCTCTATTAAAAATTCAAAAATTAGCCTGCGGTGGTGTCAGGAACCTGTAGTCCCAGCTACTTGGGAGGCTGAGATAAGAGAATTGCTTGAATCTGAGGGGCAGAGGTTGCAGTGAGTTTAGATTATGCCAACTGCACTCCAGCCTGGGCAACAGCAGGACTCTGTTTTTTTTAAAAAAATTACAACCACATCTTACAACTGACAAGATACACAAAATTAAAAATATGTGACATATTAAAGTATATCTATTTCTATAAGATTGAGATACACAGTAGTTAAGCACATTGTCTACTCCTGAAATTTTCTTTTTACAATGAGGTGACTTTAGAAGTTGTATTAGTTTGTTTTTATGCTGCTGATAAAGAAATACCCGATACACCCTTCAAATTTCATGAGACTTATTCACTATCATGAGAATAGCACAGGAAAGACTGGTGTCCATGATTCAATTACCTTCCTTTGGGTTTCTTTCACAACATGTGAGAATTCTGGGAGATACAATCCAAGTTGACATTTGTGTGTGGACAGAAGTGAATCATATCATTCAGCCCCTGGCCCCTCCATATCTTGTGTCCTTACATCTCAAAACCAATTATGCCTTCCCAACAGTCCCTTAAAGTCTTAACTCATTTCAGCATTAACCCAAAAGTCCACAGTTTAAAGTCTCATCTGAGACAAAGCCAGTTTATTCTGCCTATGAGCCTGTAAAATCAAAAGCAAGCTAATTACTTTCTAGATACAATGGGGATACAGGTATTGGGTAAATACCGCCATTCCAAATGGGAAAATTTGGCCAAAACAAAAGTTAAAGTGCCCATTCAAGTCCAAAATCGAGAGAGACAAACAAATTTTAAAGCTCCACTATAAAGTGTTTGACTCCAGGTGTCACACTTAAGTCACCCTGATTCAAAAGTTGGCTTTCCATGGTCTTGGGAAGCTCCAACACTGTGGATTTTCAGAGTACGGCTTTGCTCCTGACTGCTTTCATGGGTTGATGTTGAGTATCTGCAGATTTTCCAGGTGCTTGGTGCAAGCTGTTGGTGGATCTAGCATTCTGGGGCCCAGAGGATGGCAGCTCTTCTCACAGCTCCACTAGGCAGTGCCACAGTAGAAACTCTGTGGGGGGCTTCCACCCCACATTTTTCTTCTGCTCTGCCCTTGTAGAGGGTCTTCCCCTGCAACAAATTTTGCCTGAGCATTCAGGCATGTCCATAAATCTGCTGAAATCTAGGCAGAGGTTCCCAAACCCCAACTCTTAATTTCTGTGCACCTGCAGGCTTTACACCAAGTGGTAGCTGCCAAGCCTTGGCCCTTCCACTCTCTGAAGCCACAACCTGAGGTCTACAGTTGCCTCTGTCTGCCATGGGTGGGTCACCACATGGGACCTTGGGCCTTGCCAACAAAATTACATTTTCCTCCTGGGCCTCTGGAACTCTGAAGGAATGGGCTGTTGTGAAGGTCTATGAAATGGCCTGGAGACCCTTTTATCCCATAATCTTGGGGATTAGAATTTGGCTCCTTGCTACTTATAAAAATTTATGCAGCTGGCTTGAATTTTTCCATAAAAAAATGGGTTTTTATTTTTATTTATTTATTTTTTTGAGACAGAGTCTCTCTTTTGTTGCCAGGCTGGAGTGAAATGGCATAATCTCTGCTCACAGCATTTACCTCCCAGGTTCAAGCAATTCTCCTGCCTCAGCCTCCCAAGTAGCTGGGATTACAGGAGCCCACCACCACAACCAGATAATTTTGTATTTTTGGTACAGATGGGTTTTCTCCATGTTTCCCAGGTTGATCCTGAACTTCTGACCTCAGGTGATCTGCCTGCCTTGGCCTCCCAAAGTGCTGGGATGACAGGTGTGAGCCACCACACCTGTCTGGAATTTTTCTCTCTACTGCATTCTCAGGCTGCAAATTTTCTGAACTTTTATGCTTTGTTTCCTTTTTAAAACATAATGCTTCTAACAGGATCCTAGTCACAGTTTAAATGCTTTGTTGCTTAGAAATTATTTCCACCTAAATAATCTCACTCAATTTCAAAGTTTCACAGATCTCTAGAACAGGAGCAAAATGCCACCAGTTTCTCTGCTAAAACGTAACAAGAGTTACCTTTGTTCCAGTTCCCAACAAGTTCCTCATCTCTATCTGAGACTGCCTCGGCCTGAACCTTATTGTTCATATCACTGTCAGCATTTTTGTCAGAGCCACTCAACAAGCCTCTAGGAGGTTCCAAACTTTCCTACATTTTTGTGTGTTCTTCTGAGCCCTCCAAATTGTTCCAACCTCTGCCTGTTACACAATTCCAAAATTACTTATATAATTTTGGGTATCTTTCCAGAATGCCCCACTCTACTGGGACCAATTTACTGCATTAGTTCATTTTCTTGCTGCTGATAAATAAACACCCGACACTGGAAACAAAACGAGATTTAATTAGACTTACAGTACCACATGGCTAAAGAGGCTGCAGAATCATGGTGGGAGGTGAAAGGCACTTCTTACATAATGGTGGCAAGAGAAAACTGAGGAGGAAACAGAAGCAGAAACCCTTGATAAACTCATCAGATCTCATGAGACTTATTTACTATTATGAGAATAACAAAGACTGGCCCCCACGATTAAACCACCTCCCTCTGGGTCCCTCTCACAAAACATGAAAATTCTGGGAGATAAAATTCAAGTTGAGATATGAGTGGGGACACAGGCAAATTATATTGGAAATGTCATTCAGTTTTTTTATGTTTAAAATCTCCTCCCATATGAAAAGGGAAAATAAAGCACATTATGGATTTCTTATAAAAATACGTGTAAAACACTATTATAATACTCTAGAATAGTACTACAGCATAGTGAGAATATGTTTTTTTTTCAGAGCAAAATTTTATCAAATGAAAAATAAATTTTAATAAAATATGTCTGGGTTAGAAAGAATAGCAAGTCCACAATAGGGTATTTTGATTTCCCCCATAAAGCAGACCTGATGTGTTCATGAAAAGTCTCCTCACTTGGAATGAAATTATTAGTTACTTGAAAATAACAAATTGTCTCCAGTATATAGCAGTAAAAATGATCTTCTTATCCCAGGTGATACTTAAATAGCTGAAATGTTCTTCTTGACATCACAGTTTTCTTTATTTATGAGATGAACCTTACGATGCATAGATTTGATTCTCAAGCACCTCACTATGCTCAACTCCTGGTACTCTCTACAAAAGTTCCTTAGAGAAGGACTGCTTTGGAGTTGATCTAATTTTTTCAGTAATATTAGATAGAAAGTTGTTTTTTATGTTCACAGAGTGGGCCAGAGCATGAGCATTGACACCATCTCCCACTTGAGTATCTCCCATGCCATCACCATCAGCCCCCAAAACATCAGGTGGGCAGAGCTTAAACTAAATGCTTACAAATAGACTTAATTCTCCAATATCCTAATTCCATGCTGAATTCTGAATATGCTTGCAAATATCATTATTCCTATGTATGTTACTGGCAAGTGGAACACCACAAGCAGCACTGTTCTGGAGTAGTTAATTACAGAATTCCACGTGTATCACATGCTGTATTTTTATCATTTTTTAATGTGTTTGGAACTTATAACCTGGGGCAGAAGCTCCATGACTTTTACTCTGCTCAACACAAGTGGTGGGTCCATCACATTCATAGGTCCAACACCATTCCTAAATACTTACCTGAGTCTGGAGTCACTGAAAGCATCTTTGTCTTGAGGAGCACTTGTGTATCATATCATACTCTCTCCTACATCTTTACAATATATGTGGTTTTGGGGTTTTGTGTGGTGTTTTGTTTTTTTCTTTTGTTTGAGATGGAGTTTCACTCTTGCTGCCCAGGCTGGAGTGCAATAGTGTGATCTTGACTCGCCACAACCTCCACCTCCCAGGCTAAAATGGTTCTCCTAACTCAACCTCCCGAGTAGTTGGGATTACAGGCATGCACCACCATATCAGGATAATTTTGTATTTTTTGTAGAGAAGAGGATTCTCCATGTTGGTGTGGCTGGTCTTGAACTCCCAACCAAAGGTGGTCCATCCACCTCAGTCTCCCAAAGTGCTGGGCTTAGAGGCATAAGCCACCATGCCCTGCCAATGTAGTCCTTTTTTGTAGTCCCAGTGGTTGGCTGATAACAACTCTAAACTGATGACTGCTTGGATTTTCTATATTTGGACCCATTGTTCTTATAAGCCATGGCCCCAGGATATCCAGAATCACCTCTTCCTGCTGTGGAAGGAATACCAAGTTTTCTAAGATAATCAGATAGATCTGCATTTTATGTGAAGTTTTTAATAAAGTGTAGACATTTGTTTATTATTTTATGCCAAGATTTAATTACCACAAAGAGTGGTTGCATATCAAAGACCTGTAAATCAAAGACTGAGTCTATAGCCTCATGGGATTTTTATGGTAGCAATCGCAGTTACAAACTAAATGTTCTGCAAATTCATTGATAATTTTTCATTTACTAATGTTATAATAGAAAAATGTAGAGGAAAAAATTTATTATAAATGGGGCATCTAATAATTTAGAGACAATGGAAAACTTATATGGGTATGTAGCTTTAAATTAATTAATTTAAAATGCCATGGAAGGCTCAAAGGTACAGCAAGATGGCAGAAGAGAAGGCTTCGCCAACCACCCCTCTGCAAAAGCATCAATTTAACAACTGCCTACATTTAAAAAGCACCTTCATGAGAACCAGGAATTAGGTGAGCACTCACAGTACCTGGTTTTAACTTCATAGTGCTGAAAGTGGCACTGTACAGATGGGAAAAATGATCTTGAATATCTTACAGAATTTCTCCCATATCCCCAAACAATGGTGGCATGGTACAGAGAGTGAGAGTGCAGCCATTGTGAGGCATTGAACTCAGTGCTGTTCTATTACAACAGAAAGAAAACACAGACCAAACTCAGCTTACACCTGCTGATAAAGAATTATTTAAACCATATTGTTGCTAGTAACAGTGAATACACAGGAAAACTAATTTTTGTATTTTTAGTGGAGATGGGGTTTTACCAGGTTGGTCAGGATTGTCTCAATCTCTTGTCCTTGTGACCTGCCACCCTCAGCTTTCCAAATTGCTGGGATTACAGGTATGAGCCACCGTGCCCGGCAAGAAAACTCATTTTTGACAAAGGTGTCAAGAACATACACTGGGGAAAAGGCAGTGTCCTCAATAAATTGTGCTGGGAAAAGTAGATATTCATATACAGAAGAATAAAACTGGATTTTTCTAGCCCAAGCTGGAGTGTAGTGGTGTAATCTCAGCTCACTGCAGCCTCTGCCTGCTGGGTTCAATCAATTTTTCTGCCTCAGCCTCCAGAGTAGCTGAGATTATAGAAGCCGACCAACACACTGTAAAGAAAAAATAAATATTAAATTTGAACTTAATTGAACAGGGACACAAACAATGGTCACCAAGTCCTGGAACAGGTTGTATGAGTCCCATTAGACTTTCATCCAGCTCTACTTCAGAGAAATCTGTATTTAAATCAATTCTTATATGTTAGTTACCAAAAAACAACAGACAGCTGCAAGAGCAAGTTGACCTTTTTGTGTTCCTTGTGTCCACTATTGAAGGGCCCTCGAGACTGGGCCTCATGAAAAGCAACTTGTTAAAAAGAGAGCTAGGGTCCCAGACTGTGCCAAAGCTTCCTGAGACCTCTCCTCATCTGTGCATGGATGGTTATATGTCTTTCCCCTTCTCCCATTTCCATATCAACTTGGTTATTATATTATTTGCTTATTACATTATTTTTTTGTTATATCTGTATTGTCATATACTTGGGATAAAGGTTGTTGACCCTTAAAAGCCTGTGTTTTTTCTTCCCCTGTCATGACTTCCCCACACAGAACATTTTTTGCATCACAAGCAGGATCTGAAAGTGAAAGCACATCATTTGCCAGCTGCAGGACTGGACTGGGAGCTCAGGAACTTGTCATATCCTGGGAGGGGAATTCCTCCAGTTCCTGCCCCCCACCGTGGCTATTGAGTGGTCCAATGGAACTGGCCTTTGAGAAAATTGGGAATCTAAATTAGTGCATTTTGAACCATTGCTGTGCATGATGCACTGCAGGGAATCCTCACTGGTAAAGGGAATGCTGAGGGAATTTCCCACCATGGATGGTACTTGCTTCCTGCTTATAAGTTAATGTGTCAAGATAAGGATTTGTTGCTACAAGAGAAATGATATCTGGAAATGAAGAATGCTAATCTGACTTTGAGAATGGCCCTGGCCCAGTGCCAGGCCTATATCCTGACTGATCAGGCTCAAAGCCATCAGCCTATGGCTGAAAAAAAAAAAATGTATCCAAGTGGCCTGGTCAGGGTGAAACTGAAGAACTAGCCAGCACGGGCTTGGAGCAGGTAAAAACCCAGCTTTTGTCTCAAGATTGGGAAATTAACCATAGTAAAATTCAAGGACCTACATAAACAGTAAAATACCTCTGCTTCCTATGGAATGTAGGGAAATAGTCCATTTTACCAAAGGCTAAGGCCAAAATACCTGAATTTGCAACACATACCTCTAAAAAACAGGCCCAGGAATTTACTGACTTGTGCGGATTCTGAAGACATCATATTTCCCACTTGGGTAACATCTTACAACCTCTGCATGTGATCACTAGAAAATGCTATGACTTTCACTGGGGACAGAAAGAGAGCATGGCTTTTGAACAAGCTTAATAAGAAGTGAAGCTGACCCTGGATCTATGGTGCATAGGAGATGGGTCAGTAGAACTGCAAGTGGCTGTTTTTGATCAACATGCTAATTGAACCTCTGTCAGAAACAAGATGAAAAGAGGGTGTCTCTGAGGTTATGGACCTGGAAGCTGCCAGAGGCCTGAAAAGCTTATATCCCTTTTGAAAACAATTGTTAGCTTGCTGTTGGACTTTTCAAGAAAGGGAGCACCTCTGCATCAACCATGATGTCTTTGTAAAGCCTGATATTCCTGTTATGACTTGAGTCATGAATTCCTTCAAAACTCAGTGAATAGGGTATGAAAAATAAAGTAGCAGCCAGGTGTGGGGGCTCATTCCTGTAATTCTAGCACTTTGGAGGCCCAGGTGGGTGGATCACTTGAGGTCAGGATTTCAAGACCAGCTGGGCCATCTTGGTCAAACCCAATCTTGAAAAAAAAAAAAAAAAGAAAGAAAGTAGCATCATAAAATTGAAATGGTACCTAAAAGACAGGGCTAAGCCAGGACCAAAGGAGGTATTATTTTTACATGAGGATGCGCAAAACTTGCCAGCTCAGAAAACCACTGAGCAAGTCCTGCAGAGAGGGAAGAAAACCTCCTCCCAATGGGGCAAGTACTCTAAAGAACTAAGTCCACAGGATCAGAAACATGCTTGGTTTACTGACGGATTCACCAAACACATTGGTGGCACTTGATGCTGGAAGGCCATGGCTTGCAATCCTGTTAAAAAGAAAATTGGCATTTCTGATGAAGGAGGGGGTGGGAGCAGCCAGCTGGCTAAACTAGTAGTGGTCCTCTAATCCATTCAGGAGGAGTCCAGAGGGATGCATCAGTTGTATAGTAACACTTGGTTAGTAGCAAGTGGTCTACCTGGATGCCCCAGTGGCAATTAAGCAAATTTATTTTATTAATAAGGGGTTTGAGGGAAACAATACTGGAAAGATTTGTGAATTCTAGTGCACAGTACCATTAACACTGTTTTTCTTGTTGATGTTCACACATCTCTGCTTTATCTTGACAGAGTAATCAGCAGGCAGATCAACAGGCCAAAATTCCCAACATAACTGCAAACTTGAATGCAGATGAATGGATTGCAACACACTCAAGCCTTCCAATGAGAGGCATTATAATGTATGGTGATATAATTGATAGTGATTACCGAGGAGAGTTAAAGGTCATTTTATAAAATACCACTCCAGATTCTTTGCTATAAAACGGCAGATGCGAGTAGCTCAATTGTTAGTGGTACTGTTGTGGATAATCAGGAGATGAGAGAAACCAATGGGTGGAACAGGAGGATTCTATTTAAGGTGTGCACAGGCTAAGTGGAGTCACATCCAAAAGCTGAGCATCAGACAAAGAGAGCAAATGCCTTTTATGTATCTAGAGACATGAAAACACAAAGCTGAAAGCAAGCTTATAGAAGAGAAAACAAAAGCTATTAATCAAGGCAGTGACAGGCTTACATATGACTCTTAGCATGCAAGCCAGGTGGCTCTTATCTCAGCTCAGGTCAGTTCAGCAGAGCCTCATATAGATTTACCACATGACTTTTTCCTTGGTGCCTTTGTGTCTGTAGTTTCAGTCTTCTTAGGCATTTCTCATGGCCTTCACTGTGTCACTTAGATACAAAATTGACTTACACAGGACAGAGATACCTATAAATTCCTAAGTTTACTTACACTATAGGGATAAGGTACAAGGAAAATTTATGCTTCCCTCCTTATGTTGAGAGAGTGCAGGAAGTGTTTTCAAAGTACATTCCTCTCAGCTCTGGCTTCTCAGACAACGTTATGAAGGATTTTTCTGGGCTGGGCTTCACCTGTTGACTGCCATCAGCCTAATATAGAGAACTTGTTTCTCTCTTTTATTTTAACTTTCTTTCTTTCCTTAATTTCCCACCTCAGAACCTTGTCAAAAACTAAGCCCTGAGGAAATCTCTGCCCCAACAGAGGCTATGTACAGAACTGGGAGATTCAGATCCACTGGTACAGGTACCTTACATCCTGGAGCCAAAATATGGTACAGCAGCCATCAGATCCCACCCCTGAGGCTGGTGACCTGGTAGCTATGGGAGCAGAAAATGAAGGCACAGTACAATTTTCTAAAGATTAAAAACAATATTGGGGGAAGGCAAAAGAGTGAGTGCTAGAGGGAAAAAGAGGGAGAGGGTGGGGAAGAGGGAATCTTATATTACATGACAGGGGTGGCATGGCCTGGAGTGTCAGTGTGGAGGAGACTGAGTATTCTGCCTTGTAAATACTGTTATTTGTATATACTGTAAATGATGACATTGGTGACCACTAACTGAACCCGGGCAAACTGGGAACCTCAAAACCAAAACCAGACAGCACAAGCAGTGGCCACTGCAGAACAAACTCGACTTGCACAGATGATTTCAGACCATAATGATGCTGACTTTGAGGAAAAGGTGAAATGATTGATATTATGGGCAAGAACCACGATGAATGTGTAATTGCTTTGCACGACTGCAATGGAGATGTCAACAGAGCCATCAATGTTCTTCTGGAAGGAAACCCAGACACAAATTCCTGGGAGATGGTCAGAAAGAAGAAGGGCGTCTCAGGCCAGAAGGATGGTGGGCAGATGGAATACAACGCAAAAGGCAAAGAAAATCGAGACTGGGACAGAGACTATAGTCGGTGACATGGTGGGCCACCAAGATGGGGAAGAGGTACCAGCCGTGGATGAGAGTGTATGCATGGGGCTTTATTCAAAACCAGCTGTGGTTTGAGGTCAGGAAAATGGCACCAAGAGTGGAGGGCCTTCTGGAAGAGGAATGGAAAGAGGAAGAAGGTGCCGTGGCCGAGGCAGAGGTGGCTCTGGTAGGCGAGGAGGAAGGTTTTCTGCTCAGGGAATGGGAACTTTTAACCCAGCTGATTATGCAGAGCCAGCCAATACTGATGATAACTATGGCAATAGTAGCAGCAATAAATGGAACAACACTGGCCACTTTGAACCAGATGATGGGATGAGACTTGATTTCATTGGGGTTGAGGGGTCAAATTATCCCCCAAAATTTAAGACTGCTCCTGGTGCATGGAGGACTGCAACAGAGGGATGGGGGACTGAAGATTTGAATGAATATCTTTCTGAGACCAAGATCTTCACTGCCTCTAATGGGTCTTCAGTGCCTCTGTCTGCAGAGAATGTGACAATCACTGCTAGTCAGAGAATTGACCTTGCTGTTCTGCTGGGGAAGACACCATCTACAATGGAGAATGATTCATCTAATCTGGATCCATCTCAGGCTCCTTCTCTGGCCCAGCCTCTGGTGTTCAGCAATTCAAAGCAGAGGCCATATTACAGCCAGCTTCAGGGAACACATTTTCTTATCACAGTATGGTGAGCATTTTGGGGAAAGAATTTGGTGATGTTGGTGAAGCTAAAGGTGGCAGTACTACGGGCTTCCAGTTCTTGGAGCAACTCAAGACTGCTCAAGCCCTGGCTCAGTTGGCAGCTCAGCATTCTCAGACTGAAAGCACCACCACCTCCTCTTGGGACATGGGCCCAATGACACAATCCCCATCATTGGTGCAGTATGATTTGAAGAACCTGAATGATACAACAGTGCACAGCCCCTTTACAAAGTGCCAGGCTTTTACCCCATTTTCAACCATGATGGAGGTGTTCCTTCAGGAGAAGTCACCTGCAGTGGCTACCTCCACAGCTGCACCTCCACCTCCATCTTCTCCTCTACCAAGCAAATCCACATCGGCTCCATAGATGTCACCTGGATCTTCAGACAACCAGTCCTCTAGCCCTCAGCCAGCTCAGCAAAAACTGAAACAGCAGAAGAAAAAAGCCTCCTCGACTTCTAAGATTCCTGCTCTGGCTGTGGAGATGCCTGGCTCAGCAGATATCTCAGGGCTAAACCTGCAGTTTGGAGCATTGCAGTTTGGGTCAGAGCCTGTCCTTTCTGACTATGAGTCCACCCCCACCATGAGCACCTCTTCAAGCCAGGTTCCAAGTAGCCTGTATATCAGCACAGCCAGCGAATCTTCATCTACATTTTGATCTAACCAGAGTCAGGAGTCGTTATCAGAGTGGCCCAATTCAGTCAACAACATACACCTCCCAAAATAATGCTCAGGGCCCTCTTTATAAACAGAGATCCACACAGACTTGGTGGTACCCCAGCTCCATCTCTTCATCACCCCAAAAGGACCTGACTTAGGCAAAGAATGGCTTCAGTTCTGTGCAGGTTATGCAGTTACAGACCACGTAATCTGTTGAAGGTGCTACAGGCTCTGCAGTGAAATCTGATTCACCCTCCACTTCTAGCATCCCCCCTCTCAATGAAACGGTATCTGCAGCTTCCTTACTGACAACAACCAATCAGCACTCATCCTCCTTGGGTGGCTTGAGCCACAGTGAGGAGATTTGAAATACTAACACCACAACACACAGCAGCACATTATCTATGCAGCAGAATACCCTTTTGTCATCAATATCTTCTGGGAACACTTCAACATCCACTCTTTTGCACACAAGCATGGAGAGTGATGTGATTCTCCATTCTTCCTCCAGCACTTTTTCCACCACATCCAGCACAGTGTCTGCACCTCCCCCAGTGGTCAGTGTCTCATCCAGTCTCAATAGTGGCAGTAGTCTGGGTCTCAGTCTAGGCAGCAACTCCACTGTCACAGCCTCGACTGAAAGCTCAGTTGCTATGACTTCAGGAAAAGCTCCTCCCAGCCTCTCTCCTGGGGTCCTGCTGTTGTTGCCTAATCCATATATTATGGCTCCAGGGCTGTTACATGGCTATCCGCCACAAGTATATGGTTATGATGACTTGCAGATGCTTCAAACAAGATTTCCATTGGATTACTACAGCATCCCATTTCCCACACCCACTACTCCGCTGACTGGTGGGGGATGGTAGCTTGACCAGCAACCCTTATTCTGGTGACCTCACAAAGTTCGGCCTTGGGGATGCCTCCCCCCCAGGCCTGGCTACAACCTTGGCCCAACCCCAACAGAACCAGACGCAGACTCACCACACCACACAGCAGACATTCCTGAACCCGGCGCTGCCTCCTGGCTACAGTTACACCCGCCTGCTATACTATACAGGGGTCCTGGGCCTCCCCAGCACCTTCCAGTATGGGCCTGCTGTGTTCCCTGTGGCTCTGATCTCTTCCAAGCAGCACGGTGTGAATGTCAGTGTGAATGCATCTGCCACCCCTTTCCAATGGCCGAGTGAATATGGGTCTCATGGATACAACACTGGTGTTTCTGTCACCTCCAGTAACATGGGCATGCCAGATATCTCGGGTTCTGTGTACTCCAAAACCCAGAAGTCCTTTGAGAAACAAGGTTTTCATTCCAGTACTCCTGCTGCTTCCTTCAACTTGCCTTCAGCCCTAGAAAGTGGGAGTCCCATCAATCCGCTACAGCTGCTGCCTACCCACCTGCCTCCTTTATGCACATTCTGACCCCCCATAAGCAGCCACACTCTCAGATACTTCACCATCACCTGCAGCAGGATGGCCAGATGGGCAGTGGGCAAGGTAGCCAGACCAGCTCCATCCCACAGAAGCCCCAGACCAACAAGTCTGCCTACAACAGCTACAGTTGGGGGGCAAACTGAGGCCCTGACCCTCTTCTCCCAGTCCCATCTTCTGAGAGGGCTTCTCATCCTGGAAACTATGGAAACATCATCAAAGAGGAAGTAAGGGGGTTTCTGCTGCCCCCCAACCCCCAGAGGCCCACCCCATGCCTCAGCTTCATGTCTGTCCCATTCCTATACCGTCCCCACCCTGTTGTGTGTATTATAGGATTTGTATTTTGTCCTATTTTCTCCCCTTCCTTTCTTTCGCCCCTCTTGCATTCAAGATTATGAAACTTTTCTGTGGGCCCTGTGCTTCCTTTTCTTCCTCCTGTTCACCCTGGTGGTGTACAGATGAGGTAAGGAGGTGGGACCCCCAAATATATATCAGCCCAGCAGCCCTAAGTCTCCTTTATTATTAGGACAACGACAACAGCAAAAAATGGCATCATGAATATGAACAGCATTGTCAGATGAATTAGTTGAAGTGGTTTTTTTTTTCTTTTTTTTTGTACTGTGTCCTCAAATTTAATGAATTAATGTGTCTTGTATATATAAAAAGAAAACCTCTAACTTCAAAAAGAAACAATATTATGTTTCCCTCCATTTCTGTTATTACAGAGAATAACCTGTCTGCTAATGGTCAACACCTGTGTTTTTGTGTCTGAGTCCAAGAATAAATTTACCAACTGAGTAGCCACCACTGCAACAGAAGCAATTGGCTACCTTCAAGAATCGTCCCTGTGTCTTACTGCATACTGAGTGTTATGTGTATATCCCTGACAATTTTCACAGTATTGCTCCTTTTGCAAAGCCATGGTGGGTGTGATTTTTCATTAATCTTTTAATTCTCCTGTGCTTACTCTGTATCTGTAATCTATACCAACTATGCCTTCCCCATGTATCTGTAAAGGTATTTTTCTACAGTTGAGTATCAAATTGAGGCCAATTGTGGAAGAAAAGTGAAATATTAAATTTGAATTCAATTTAACATGAACACAATGCTCACCAGTCCCAGAACAGGTTGTGTGAGCTTCTTGAGGTATTCATTTAGCACAATTTTGGGGAAATCTCTATTTCAATCAGTTTCTATTTGTTAGCTATTGTAAAACAACAGACAATCAAGAAAACAAGTTGACTTTTCTGTGTTTTCTGAGCTCAGTAGTAAAGGGCTCTCGTTAGTGGGCCTCTTGCCAAACAGCTTGTTACAACAAGAGCTAGGGTCTCAGATGGCACTAGAGCTTCATGAGACCTCTCCTCATCTGTGCACTGGTGGCTGTCTGATTCTGGAGCCCAGGCTGTTGCTTCTCGATCTGATGATGCTTCCTCCATAGTCTGGTGAGTGTGTGTGTGTGTGTGTGTGTATATATATATATATATATATATACACACACACATATACATATATATATACATATATATATATTTCCTCCTCCCCATCTCTTATCAATTTACTTATATAATTTGCTTATTCTATCTGTATTGCCATATACTTGGAATAAAGGCTGTTTACCCTTAAAAGTATTGCATGTGCCTTTTTTTCTCCCTCATGTATCTCCCACACAGAACACATGCCTGGCTAATGTTTGTATTTTTAGTAGAGATTGGGTTACACTATGTTGGCCAGTCTGTACTTGAACTCCTGGCCTCAGGTCATCTGCTAACCTTGGCATCCCAAAGTGCTGGTATTACAGACGTGAGACACCATGTCCAGCCGTGAGAAGGCATTTCTTTAAAGAAAACATACAAATGGAAAACAGGCATATAACCATTGCTAAACATCATTGAACATCAGAGAAATGCAAATCAGAACTACAATAAGATATTATCTCATGTCAGTTAAACTGTTTTATATCCAAAAGAGAGAGAATAACAAATGCTGATGAGGATGTGGAGAAAACATTTGTGCAGTCTTGGTGGGAATGTAAATTAGTACAACCACTATAAAAAACAGTTTGAGGATTCCTCAAAAAACTTAAAATTGAGCTACCACACCTACCATATAACCCAGCAATACCAGGGCTGTGTATATACTGAAGAGAAAGAAAATCAGTTTGTTGCTGCACTGCTTACAATAGCTAACATTTGAAAGCAAACTGTCGACAAATGAATGAATGTATTTTTTAAAAAGTATTACATATATACAATAAAGTAGTATTAGGTCATCAAAATGAGATTTTGTCTTTTGCAACAATATGAATAACAGTATGTTAAGTGAAATAATCCAGGCACAGAAAGACAAACATCACACGTTCTCACTTATTTGTGGGATCTAAAAATCGAAACAATTGAACTCATGGACATAGAGAGCAGAAACATAGTTTTCAGAGACTAAGAAAAATAGAGGGGCTGCGAGATAGATGGGGATGTTTAATGGGTACAATAAATAAGACCTGCTATTTGATAGCAAAACAAGATGATCATAGTCAATAATAATGTAATTGTACATTTTAAACTAGCTAAGAGAGAATAGTCAGAATTTAAAACAAAGAATAAATGTTTGAGTGTGTGGGTATTCCATTCTATGTGATGTAATTATTATGCATTTCATGTCTATATCAAAACATCTCATGAACCCCATAAATATATAAACCAACCATGTACCCCAAAAAATTACAAAATAAATAAATAAAATAAAAATAAAAATAATTGAAAAATAAAATATCACAGAATTAACTAGACTCAGAAATATGAGGATTGTAATAAAATGAAAATGTCTATGTAATAACCATGAAGTGAGAAGAAAGTCATACTTTCCTCCCATTTTTTTCTAATCTATATTTTTTCCACTTTCAAGTTATTGCACTTTCTTCTTTTCATTGCTAGTTATATTTTAATGTGATTAGTCTGTGATATTTCTTTCTATATTTTTCAGTTTTTTAAATAATTTTTCTCTTACTTTTAGATTTTATATTTAGGCCCCTTATGTTTTTGAGAAAAGCCTATTCAGATTTTTGCCTATTTTTAAATTAGATTATTTAGTTATTTTCTGTTTAGTTTTTTCTGTTTATCAATCACTTGTCAGCTGTGTAGTTTACAAATATTTTCTCTCATTTTTTTTTCTTTTTCTTTTTTGTTTTGAGACAGAGTCTCTCTCTGTTGCCCAGGCTGGAGTGCAGTGACAAGATCTCAGCTCACCGCAAACTCTGCCTCCCAGTTTTAAGTGATTCTCACTCCTCAGTCTGTCTTGTAGCTCGGATTAAAGGAACTCACCACTGCACTCAGCTAAGTTTTGTATTTTTAGTAGAGATGGGGATTCACCATGTTGCCAGACTGGTCTCGAACTCCTGACCTAAGGTGATTGACTTGCCTCAGCCTCCCCATGTGCTGGGATTACAGGCATGAGTAACCGTGCCCTGCCAATATGATATTATTTATACAATGAAATATCATCAGCCATAAAAATAAATGCAGTACTGATATGTGCTGCAACATGGTTAATAAATAAAGACATATGCTCAATGAGAAAAGTGAAAGAAAAACGGTCATATATTATATTATTTTATTTTTATTACATTACTAGAATAAACAGCTAAAGATATAGAGTAGATAAGTGGTTACCAGGGAAGTTGGATGGGAGAATGAGAAACCACTGCTTAATGGGTATGGCTTTATTTTTGGTAAAAGGGTAATAAAACTATTTTAGAATTTGACAGTGATGACCGTTGTGTAGCATTGTAAATTACCTGAAAAACACTGAATTTTACATTTAACATTGGTTTGTATATTAAACTCTATGTTATGTAAATTTTAGCTGACTTAAGCAATTTAACAAACAAAGAAAATACGCTATGAAACAGGAGGGCAAATGAGGGAGCCCCACAAGCTCCAGGACAATGTGAGGGGCCCTAGAAGCCTCCCATGCTTCCCTGTTTGCCTCCACTGTTCTGAGGTATCCAGTTAACTCCTAAGGCCTCCTCAACCCAGCCTGGAAGATGACTCTGGCTCCACTTTTCAAAAAGAACCCCAAAGTTCTGACAGGGATGACTTTGTCCTTGGACCTCAGAGCAGTGCTCTGAGGCTCTGCCACATTCTACATTAGTTTGCGTGCTCTATCCCACAAGTTTCCAGGACACTTTCTGTTGTGAAACACCTTCAGAGGATGCAGGGAACTTTCCAGGGGTCTGAGAGTACAGTGGGTAATTAACAGGCAGCAAGATCAACTCAGTTGTTTTTTGTTTTTTTTTTTTTTGTTTTCCTGATGCAAAAATCTTCAGTAAAATACTGGCAAACTGAATTTAACAGCACATCAAAAAGTTTATCCATCACAGTCAAGTCAGCTTCATCCCTGGATGCAAGTCTGGTTCAATATATGCAAATGTATAAATGTAATCCACCACTTGTTTAAGCCTTTGAAATTTAGTGGTCACCCAAGTCAATTGTGAAAATTTATAGAGAAAAATTTTGAAGTTTTCACTACTGTATTTCTCTTCATATTGGGTGTGGGGAGATTTTTCCTAATTTTAGTTATGTGAAGCAGTGAATCCAGAAACCAAAGTTTTACCCTCTGAAGCCTTTCCTGGGGTTGGCTAGAGCCCAGGCAGATCCATGTGAGCCTTGAGGCTCCCAAGCCATCAGCCTGTTTTCTTTTCCTCTCCACATTTTATGTGTCCTGAGCATGTTACCAGGAGATGGGGTGGCTCTACCTCATGGCAAAGCTGCCCCCATCCTTTATATTTTCTTGTCACTCCATCAGTGTTAACTCCTCCTATGACCTTTAACCTGAGAAGTGTGTGTGTGTGTGTGTGTGCACACACAAATCTGTGTAAGTCTAATGGTACAGACATGAGTTTGCTTCATATAATGAGAAAATTGGCAAAAATGCCCAGATCTCAGGGACTCATTTCCAAAGCAAACCCCATGACAGTGTTAAGCGCTGGACTAGGAGGTCAGAATGCTCTTTCATCCTCTGGACTCTGCCCACTTTATGTTCTCTGGGCCATCTCTGCTTCTCTTAGGCCTTCAGTTTTCCAGTTATCCAATGATATGTTGGATGTTAAAGTGCTTAAGCCATAGCTTAGCATGCACATGGTCCAAACTTCCTACTAACTAGGTTAGGTGTAGCAGGGCTTGGTCAGGGTGTGCCCAGATCTTCCTCACTTGGGCAGAAATAGATGGGTTTAGCACTGGGCAGACAAACATTCTGTTCAAGAAGTGTCACATACACAGGATTTTTCAAGGCCCAGTGTGTGCATGTGAGTCCCTCTTCCATCCCCCAACAGCTTCCCATGGAGCATACCAATATGTCCCCTGTCCTCTGCATCTGGAAAGTGTTGACATTCTCACTCAACACATGGACTGACAGGACCTTTGTGGTGGAGTATTTTCACAAAGGGAATTTGAGATGCTATTAACTGTACAACGGACTATGGATGTGGGTCATGTAAAAACACTAGAACTTTAGAATTAAATCTGTCTCCCTGCTGCCTCCACCACTTTGCAGATATGAAATGTCTTAGGAAAGAGACATGTCTTATCCAAGATCACACAGGGATTTCATGGCACAGCTAGCACTTTGATTGGGATCACATTTGCCTACCTATAGAAGAAAACCCTACATGATAGAGGTGCAGACAACGGAGGAAATACTTTCTTTCTCATAAATAAGAATGTTAGAGCTGGGCAGTCTGACTCTGAACTGTGCACCAAGGCAGTCAAAAACAAGGTACCTTTTTGCTAAAATTCTCTTTCTTTTTTTAACTTTTAAGTTCAGGTGTACACATGCAGGATGTGCATGTTTGTTACATATGCAACCATGTGTCATGAATGTGGTTGTTCAGATGGCTTTATCACCCAGGTATTAAGCCTACTATTCATTAGTTTTATTTTCTGCTTCTCTTCCTCCTCCCACCCTCCACCTCCTTATAGATCCCAGTTTGTGTTGTTCCCTTGCATGTGTCTGTGTGTTCTCATAATCTAGCTCCCACTTATAAGTGAGAACATGTGGCATTTGGTTTTCTGTTTCTGTGTTAACTTTCTAAAAATAATGGCCTCCAGCTCCATCCATGTCACTACAAGAGACATGATCTTGTTATTTTCTGTGGCTGCATAGTACTCCATGGTGTTGATGTGCCACATTTTCTTCATCCAGTCTATTATTGGTGGATGTGTGGGTTGATTTGATGTCTTTGCTATTGTGAAAAGGGCTGCAATAAACTCGTGCATACATATGTCTTTATGATAGAATGACATATTTATTTTGGGTATATACTCAGTAATAAAATTGCTGGGTGAAATGGTATTCTTATTTTTAGGTCTTTGAGAAATCAACATATTGTCTTTCACAATGATTGAACTCTACCAACAGGGTAAAAACATTCCTTTTTCTCCAAAATTTGTCAGCATTTGTAATTTTTTGACTTTTTAATAACCATTTTGACTGGGATAAAATGGTATCCCATTTTGGTTTGGATTTGCATTTCTCTAATGGTCAGAAATGTTGAACTACTTTTTCATACACTTGTTGGCTGCATGTATGTCTTCTTTGAGAAGTGTTTCTTCATGTCCTTTGCACAATTTCTAATGAGATATTTTTGTGAATTTATGTTCCAGATAGATGCTGGAAATTAGATCTTTGTCAGATGCACAGTTTACAAAACTTTTATCTCATTCTGCACATTGCCTGCTTCCTCTGTTGATGTTTTTTGTTTTGCTGTGCAGAAGCTCCTCAGTTTAATTAGATCTCATTTGTCGATATTTTCTTTGTTCTAATTGCTTTTGGAATCTTTATCATAGAAAATTGCCTGGGCCTATTTCCTGAATGGTATTGTCTAGGTTGTCTTCCAAAGCTTTTATGGTTTTGGATTTTACATTTAATCTTCTGAGTTAATGTTTGTATATAATATAATAAAAAAATTCTCTTTTTTAAAAAATTTTATTGTAAGTTCTGAAGTTCAAGTGCAGAGCGTGTATGTTTTTTACATAGGCGTACATGTGCCATTGTGGTTTGCTGCACCTATCAACTGGCATCCAGCCTTTAAGCCCATATGCATCAGCTATTTATTTCAATGCACTTCTCCTCTTGCCCCTCACTCCTCGAATAGCCACAGTGTGTGTTGTTTCCCTCCCAGCGTCCATGCATTCTTATTGTTCAACTCCCACGTATGAGTGAGGATATGCAGTGTTTAGTTTTCTGTTCCTGTGTTAGTTGGCTGAGGATGATGGAGGAAGGGGTTCACTTTCAATTTTCTGCATGTGGCTTGTATTTATACAAGCATCATTTATTGACTAGGTCTGGAGTCCTTTTTCCATTGCTTGTTTTTGTCAGGTTTGTAAAAGAGTAGATATCTGTAGGCGTGCAGCCTTATTTCTGGGTCCTCTATTCCATGTCATTGGTCTGTGTGTCTGTTCTTGGACCAGCACCATGTTGTTTTGGTTACAGTAGCTGTAGCACAGTTTGAAGTTGAGTACGATGATGCCTCCAGCTTTGTGCTTTTTGCTTGTGTTGTCTTAACTCTTCAGGACTTTTTTGGCTCCATAAACATTTTAAAATAGAATTGTCTAGTTCTGTGAAAAATTTTGGTGGCACTTTAATGGAAATAGTATCAACTCTATGAATTTCTTTAAGGAGTGTGGCTTTTTTAAAAACAGTAATTCTTCCTATCAATAAGCATGTAATGTTTTTCCAATCACTTATGTCATCTCTGATTTCCTTGGATAGTGGTTTATAGTTCTCCTTGTGGAGACCTTTCACTTCCCCTGTTAGATACATTCCTTGGTATTTTCGTCTTTTTTGTGGCAATTGTGAATGAGAGTTCATTCATGATTTTGCTCTTGGCTTAATGGTTTCTGGTGTGTAAAAATGTTAGGCCTAGTGATTTTTGCATATTAATTTTGTATCTTGAGACTTGACAAAGATGTTTATCAGCTTAGGAAGCTTTGGGACTGAGCCAATATGGGTTTTCTAGATATAAAATTATGTCATCTGCTATCAGTTGCAGTCGAACTTCCTCTATTCTGATTTGAATGTATTTTCTTTCTTTCTCTTACCTGATTGCTCTGGCCAGTACTTCCAATACTGGCCTAAATAGAAGTGATGAGAGAGCACATCCTTGTCTTATGTTGGTTTTAGAGGAAAATCCTTTCAACTTTTGCCTTCTCAGCATGATGTTGTCTGAGATTTTGTCATATGTGGTTTTATTATTTTGAGGAATGTTTTCCAATGCCTAGTTTATTGAGAGTTTTTAACCTGAATGCATATTGAATTATCTTGAAAGCTTTTTCTGCATCTATTCACACAAATCATGTGGTTTTTATCTTTAGTTCTGTTTATGTGATGAATCACATATTGATTTGTGTATGTTAAATTAACCTCACATCCCATGGATGAATAATCATTTTGATGTGCTGCTGGATTAAGTTTGCCACTATTTTGTTAAAAACATTTGCATCAATGTTCATCAAGAATGTTGGCCTGGGCTGGGCGTGGTGACTATGCATGTAATCCCAGCACTTTGGGAGGCTGAGGTGGGTGGATCACGAGGTCAAGAGATCAAGACCATCCTGGTCAACATGGTGAAACCCTGTCTCTACTAAAAATACAAAAAATTAGCTGGGCATGGTGGCGCATGCTTGTAATCCCAGCTACTCAGGAGGCTGAGGCAGAATTGCCTGAACCCAGGAGGCGGAGGTTGCAGTGAGCCGAGATCTTGTCATTGCACTCCAGCCTGGGTAACAAGAGTGAAATTCCGTCTCAAAAAGAAAAATTGGCCTGAAGTTTTCTTTATCTCTTGTGTCTCTGCAAGGTTTTCATACCAGGATGATGTGGTCTTATAAAAAGCATTAGGGAGAATATCCTCTGTTTTAATCTTCTGAAATAGTTTTAGTAGGAATTGTACCCAGTTATTCTTTGTAAATCTAGTAGTATTCAGCTGTTAATCTTTGGTTCTGGGCTTTTGGGATTGGTAGGATATTTGTTACTGCCTCAGTTTCAGAGCCTGTTATTTGTGTTTTCAGGAATTCAATTTATTCACAATTTAGTCTTGGAGGGTGTATATATCCAGAAATTTACCCATTTCTACTATATTTTTTACCTTACAGGCAGAGTTGTTTATAGTATTTTGTGATGGTTATTTTTATTTCTGTGAATTCACTGGTCACCTTTACTATTTCTGATTGTGTTTATTTAAATTTTTTATCTTTTCTTTCTTATTAGTCTATCTGGTTGTCTGTCTATATAATTAGTTTCTAAGAAAAAAACCAGCTTCTGAATTTGTTGATCTTTTAAATTATTTGTTATATTTCTATCTCCTTCAGTTCAGCTCTGATTTCAGTTAATTCTTGTCTTCTACTAGCTGTAGATTTTTGTTGCTCTTATTTCTGTAGTTATTTCAGTTGTGATGTTTCTGGCTTTTGAATGTGGGCATTTAGTTCTATGAATTTTTCTCTTAACACTGCTTTAGTTGTGTCCTAGAAATTCTGGTATGTTTTCTCTTGGTTTTCACTAGTTTCAAAAAATTTCTTAATACTTGCTTTAATTTCATTATTAACCTAAATGTCATTCAGGAGAATTTTATTCAATTTCTGCTTAATTTTATGGTTTTTAGTAAATTTCTTTATTTTCTGCTCTAATTTGTGCTGTGGTCTGAGAAACTGTTTATTATGATTTTAGTTCTGAGGAATGTTTCACTTCAGACTATGTGACAGATTTCAGAAATAGTGCCATGTGGTGATGAGAAGAATGTGTATTCTGCTGTTTTGGGGTGGAGAGTTCTGTAAATATTCATCACATCCATTTGATCCAGAGCTAGGTTCAGATCCTGAATATCTTTGTTAATTTTCTGTCTCAACAATCTGTCAAATATTGTCAGTGGGGTGTTAAAATCTGCCACTGTTATTGTATAGGTGTGGTCAAGGTCTCTTTGAAGATCTCTAAAAATTTATTACATGAACCTGGGTACTCTTGTGTTGGGGGCACATATATTTAGAATAGTTAGTTCTTGTTGAATTGAATCCTTTGCCATTATGTAATGACTCTCTTTGTCTTTTTTTGTTTGTTTGCTTGTTTGTTTTGTTTCTTCCTGTGTTTGTTTAAATTCTATTTTGGGGGCTGGATGCAGTGGCTCATGCCTGTAATCCCAGCACTTTGGGAGGCCAAGGCAGGTGAATCACGAGGTCAAAAAATCGAGACCATCCTGGTCAACATGGTGAAACCCCATCTCTACTAAAAACACAAAAAATTAGCTGGGCACAGTGGTGTGTGCCTGTAATCCCAGCTACTCAGGAGGCTGAGGCAGGAGAATTGCCTGAACCCAGGAGGCAGAGGTTTCAGTGAGCTGAGATTGCACCATTGCACTCCAGCTTGGCTAACAAGAGCAAAACTCTATCTCAAAAAAAAAACAAAACTCTATTTTGTTGGAAACAAGGATTGCAACCCTTGCTTTTTCTGTTTTTCATTTGCTTGGCAAAGTTTTCTCCATCCCTCTATTTTGAGCCTATATGTATCACTTCATGTGAGATGTGTGTCTTGAAGACAGCATACCAATGGGTCTTGGTTCTTTATCCACTCTGTGTGCTTTAATAGTGGCATTTAGCCCACTTCCATTATTGTTATATGTAGATTTGATTTTGTTATCTTGATGCTAGCTGGTTACTTTGCAAACTTGCTCATGTTGCTAATTGATAGTGTCAATGATCTGTGTATTTCAGTGTGTTTTTGTAGTGGCTGGTAATGAGTTTTCATTTCAACTTTGGAGAATCTGATGATTATATGTCTTTGGTATCATCTTTCCATGGAGTATCATACTAGAACTCTCTGAATTTTCTGGATGTTAATGTTGGCCTGTATAGCAAGGTTAGAAATGTTCTCATGGATGATATACTGAAATAATTTTTCCAAATTGGTTTTGTTCTCCCCAGCTCTTCCTATCCTTTTTTTTTTCTTTTTGAGATGCAGTTTTGCTTTTTTTGCCCAGGCTGGAGTGCAATGGTGTGATCTCATGTCACCACACCCTCTGCCTCTCACATTCAAGCAATTCTCCTGCCTTGGCCTCTTGAGTAGCTGAGATGACAGGCATGCACCACTACGCCCAGCTAATTTTGTATTTTTAGTGGAGATGGGGTTTCTCCACATTGGTCAGGCTGGTCTCAAACTCACAACCTCAGGTAACCTGCCCACCTCAGCCTCCCAAAGTATTGGGATTACAGGCATGAGCCATTATGCCAATCCTCTCCCTAATTCTTTCAGGTATACTAATCAGTTATAGATTTGGTCTTTTTACATAATCCTATATTTCTCAGAGATGTTGTTTATTTCTTTCATTCTTTTTTTCTATTGTTGTCTGCCTGTCTTATTTCAGAAACACAGTCTTCAAGCTCTGAGATTCTTTTCTCTGCTTGGTCTGTTCTGCTATTAATACTTGTGATTGCATTATGAAATAATTGTATTGTGTTTTTCTTTTTCTTTTTTTTAATTTTTATTGCATTATAGGTTTTGGGGTACATGTGCAGAACGTGCAAGATAGTTGCATAGGTACACAAGTGGCAGTGTGTTTTGCTGCCTTTGTCCCCTTCACCCACACTTGGCATTCATCCCCAGGCTATCCCGACCCAGCCCCCCTGCTGTTCCTCCCCCATTCCCCCCAATAGACCCCAGTGTGTAGTAGACCCCCTCTCTGTGTCCATGTGTTCTCATTTTTCTCACCCGCCTATGAGTGAGTATATGCGGCATTTCCTTTTCTGTTCTTGTGTCAGTTTGCTGAGAATGATGTTCTCCAGATTCATCCATGTCCTTACAAAGGACACAAACTCATCATTTTTGATTGCTGCATAATATTACATGGTGTATATGTGCCACATTTTCCCAGTCCAGTCTATCATCGTTGGGCATTTGGGTTGGTTCCAGGTCTTTGCTATTGTAAACAGTGCTGCAATGAACATTTGTGTGCATGTGTCCTTATAGTAGAATGATTTATAGGTTTTTGGATATATACCCATAATTGGATTGCTGGGTCAAATGTATTGTGTTTTTCAGCACTATTAGTGCTGAAGTAGTTCTTCTCTATCCTGGATAAATTATCAGCTCCTGAAATATATATATTGTAATCTTTAACTTTCTTGCATTGAGTTAGAACATGTTCCTTTAGCTCAGTGAAGTTCATTTTTATCCACATACTGGAATCTACTTCTGTTATTTCACTCACCTCAACCTCAGCCTTATTCTGAAAGCTTGCTGGAAATATGGTCATTTTGGGGAAAGACTGCACTGTGATTTTTGAGTTTTTAGTATACTTGAGCTAACTATTTCTCACATATGTGTGCTTATCTACCTTTAATCTTTGAGGTTGCATACCTTTGAATTTTTTTGTTTATTTTTTCCTTTCCCTTTTAATAATTTGGCTATTTTGTGTAGGGCTGTTACAGTTTGTAGGACTTCTACTCCAGTCTCCAGTCACCTCATATTTCCCAGTAACTGAAAATAACATCAGTGAAGGCTGTAAAACAAGAAATATAAAAGCCCACCACTTTGGGAGCTCCATCCCAGGGGAGGTGCAGACCTGTTGCTGGTTTAAACACACCTGTAGAATGTGCCTGGAGACCCTGCACATTCACCCAGCAAAGAGGAACAGTATTGGAGACCTACTTAATGAAGCCATCTAGCTTTACTTTCACAGATCAGCCATGCTGTGCTGGTACCATTTCTACCCGTCATCAGGTTGGGCTCTCCATAGCCGAGAGACTGAAAGAGCTCAGTTGCTGAAACAGCATAGATGGTAGCCCACTCTTTCTCTAGGAGCTCTCAGAAAGTTTTTAAACCTCTGTTGACTAGACAACATCTGGCCCACCCAGAGATGAGGAGCATATCAAGGTCCCACTTAAAGAAGCAGGCTGATTACATTATGATAAAGCCACTGTGCTGTGCTGGGGTACCCCTTCTGCTCCTGAATAATTTGGATTTTCCTAAGCCAACAGGCTGGAATGGCTGAGTTGTCAAAACAGCAAATATGGGGGCCCAGTCCTTCCACTGGGCACTGCATCCAGGAAGAAATCAAAACTCTGCTGGAGAATATAAAAGGGGCTCTCTGGAGGCTCTAGCAGAAGTCCCCACCATTAGATAAAAAATGCATCAGGGTCCCACTTCAAAAAGCAGTCTGGCCACATTTTGGTAGAGCCACTGTGCTGTGTTGAGGGTTCCCTCCATCTGCCATCAGTTTTATTTGGACTTTTCTAAGTCCAGTCTAGAATGGCTGAGTCATTCAAATACCAAACATGGCAGCCTGCCCTGCCTCTGAGAACTCTGTTTTATCCCAAGTAGGTGCAACACTGTCTCTGGGGGCTGGCTGGAATTCCAAGTCAATGAGTCTTATCATGTTTGGCACCATGGAAATGGGGCCCACAGACTGACGCTGCTCAGGCCTGTGGATTCAGCTTCCTCTCTAGAAGTGTTTACGGAGGTCCAACCTCCCACCTTGTCTGAGTTGCAGTCATCTTTTCCACAGATCCCAGAGCCAAAGTAGGTAAAGCTCCTGAGATTCTGTTTGTGTGTGAGCAGTTGTTTTGCCAAGACCATGTAACTGTGTGTGTCAGACCAAAGGCCCTGGTGGAATGGGTTTATAAGAAAATCTCCTGAACTGCAGTTGCAGAGGTCCATGGGAGAAATGTGGCTTCTCAGGGTCACACATTTGCTCACCACTTCCCTGGACAGGGCAGGTTCCCTTGGGTTTGTGTTACTTCTGGGTGAGTGGTTGCATGGCTTGCTTTTCTCCATTCTTCATTAGTCCCAATGTGAATACCTGGGTGTTTCAGTCGAAGGTGCTGTATTTACTTTCCCCCTCTGTTTCTTTCCATGAGAGTCACACACCATAGCTACTTTTAGTCAGCCCTCTTGGCACCATTATCTGCTACAATATTTTGGTAGATGGTTTTTATTCTGTAGGCTGTCTCTGGCCCTAGATGACTGTAGGAGCACCAGCCTGCACCAAAAACTATGTGCATTTCAAAGAGCAAGAAAGAGAAAAAATACAACATCAAAGTGGCTCACACAGCTGTGTCAGCTCCATCTGAGGAGTCTTCCCAAAGTCCCATCAATACTTCTGATTATGTCCAGTTGTCTTAAATGTCCTCTAGTATTGTTAGCTTCAATAGGGGTCAGGAGCTATAACCTTTGTGTTTAGTAGGTTGCCATTTGCATAAAAGTGAATCTGTTTTGAAGAATGAAGGAAAAATAAGAAATGTGGCAATGACCACTGCTCTTTTTCTACACTAAATTTAAAGATACACAAAAGAAGGTGGAGCTTTTCTCAGATCAAGTGGGCGTTCATTTTACAAACAAAAATTCTTTTGGTGTTTATTACTTTTCAGACCCAATGAGAAAAAGTCTTGGCTGTGATAAAAATGTCCTTTATGACCAAAGGTTAGTCAAGATTATCTGTACCCTTTCTTTGACCATGCCAACCTTGACTTATTTTTTATTTTTTGAAATGGAGTTTCTCTCTTGTTACCCAGGCTGGAGTGCAATCGCATGATCTTGGCTCACCGCAACCTCCACCTCCTGGGTTCAGGCAATTCTCCTGCCTCAGCCTCCCGAGTAGCTGGGATCACAGGCACACACATGCCACCATGCCCAGCTAATTTTTTGTATTTTTAGTAGAGATGGGGTTTCACCATGTTGACGAGGTTGGTCTCGATCTCTTGACCTCATGATCCACCCACCTTGATTTCCCAAAGTGCTGGGATTACAAGCATGAGCCATCATGCCCAGCCCCCAACCTTGACTTATAATTCTGCTTGTGGTTTAAGAAGCTCATTTTCAGAAATCCTGTTAAGACTTAGCATATTCCACATATCTTTTGCATCCACTCAGATTCAGATTCCCCTTTCTTGATGTTTAAGTCCTCAGGCAGCCTGTAGCCAGAATTCGGTTAGAAAAAATTCCTCTTCCTTTGATATTTTAGCGAATGTTTTTCAGTAATTTTTTATCCACTGATTTATTCCGCTTATTGACTACAAATCCTGAGTTGTCTGTGTTCAGAGTTATGATCAATTTCCGAGCCCTATTACAATGGCCATAACAACTACTGCAATTGTACTAAAGTCTTCCTTCCCAACGTTTAACTAATGGTCAGAATAGTTTTATTTGAAAATTGGCCAACAAAATGTTTGTGCATAAAAACAGTTTTAACTTCTCCCCAGAAAATGATGTGAACCACTGTGTAGTTGTATCTGCCTGACCCTTGTGTGTTCAAAAAAGGGTGTTTTTTATTCACATGGGATGAGAGTGGAAGATATAGGAAAGTGGACTTGTAGAAATAATGGTCCCTATAGACAATGTGTAGAAGCAGAATCTGTAAATTATGATATAAAAAATCAGGTAATTTTTATTCAAATTTAGTGATCCTCATACAAAAAAATTCAATTAAATAAAAATTAGAGCAGGTTAACTTGAATTAATTATATTTTTGTAAAATATAAATTCATGAAGTTAAAATGTACTATCTAAGTTTGCTCTGGAAAACACATTCTCAAATAAACAAAATCTGTTTTATTTGATTATTTGTTTCATTTTTATCTGTTTATTAAATCATTAACAAAATTATTTTGTGGTGTTCAAGATTTTTTTTTTTTTGAGATGGAGTTTCGCTCTTGTTACCCAGGCTGGAGTGCAATGGCACGATCTCGGCTCACCGCAACCTCCGCCTCCTGGGTTCAGGCAATTCTCCTGTCCCAGCCTCCTGAGCAGCTGGTATTACAGGCATGTGCCACCATGCCCAGCTAATTTTTTGTACATTTAGTAGAGATGGGATTTCACCATGTTGACCAGGATGGTCTTGATCTCTTGACCTCATGATTCACCCGCCTCGGCCTCCCAAATTGCCGGAATTACAGGCTTGAGCCACCACACCTGGTGAGTTATCTTTCCTTTTTGAAGGGCAAGGCAGACTGGAATGGATTCACTCCAGAGCAGTGCATATGCTTGGAAATCATCATGGTTAGATGTGTGAGACAGGTTAGTTTTACTGTATCTGTGCCCCATGTGTTGTTGCCTATGTGTTGCCACAGTACACTAGAAACTGCAGGTTCAGAGGTTTGGTGTATGTGCCTGGCTGAGTAGCCAATGGGACGAAGCTACCCTCCGTGAGATTATTATTGACACCTCTAAGTCAGAATCCCTCCTAGGGAGAACTATAGGGGAGCTGAAGAGCCTCGATTGGCCTCAGATAGAGGGTCTCCTTCATCTCCTCAGTGGGTCGGTCCACCACAGGCATCACTGGGACCGGGGTCCATTTCAAAGAGCCCCTCTTCCTGGGAAATGAGGTGTGACCAGAAAGACGGTAGTCCCCTGGGCCATCACACAAGGATATTGTGGGAAGCCTGATGTTAAATTATTTCTACATGCCCTGCTTCAGGGGTCAGGGTTTTCTTTGTTTATTTTTATTTTTTGAGATGAGGTCTCATTCTCACCAAGACTGGAGTGCAGTGGCATGATCTCAGCTCACTACAACCACCACTTCCTGGGTTTAAGCAATTCTCCTGCCTCAGCCTCCTGAGTAGATGGGATTACACACATGCACTACCATGCCTGGCTAATTTATTTATTTATTTATTTTGATACAGAGTCTTCCTCTGTCACCCAGGCTGGAGTTCTGTAGGGTGAACTCAGTGCACTGTAACCTCCACCTCCCTGGTTCAAGTGATTCTCCTGCCACAGCCCACTAAGTAGCTGAGATTACAGGTGCTCGCCACACCCGGCTAATTTTTGTATTGTTAGTTTCCCCATGTTTCCCAGGCTGCTTGGCTCTTGTGACTGCCAGTGATCCGTCTGCCTTGGCCTCGAAAAGTGCTGGGATTACAGAACTGAGACACCATGATGGGCCCTGAGTCAGAATTTTCTATGGAGCAGAGCTGCTCCCTCGCTGCAATCTATTGAAACTCAGCCCAAACCTGGAGATGTGGCATGATCAGTGTAAGTTAGCTCTGCTGCTCTACCTTTCATGCTTCCTCCTTTTGCCCCTGGAGACATCCCTCCAAACCTGTTTATGTCCACTGGACCTGGAGCCCCAGAACATGCAGTCTGTCTCTTTTCAGAGCCCATCTGGGGTGATTGGGTCATTGGGGGGCTCCCATCCCCATTCTCCTGCTTTCCAAAGTGCCTTGCTGATGGTTGCTGAAGTAAAGATGGCATCTTTGCTTGGCTTTTGCCACTTTTATTCTGCCTTATCCCTCCACCACACTGGAATCTACTGCATGGGCTGGGACTAGATTCATCCAGCCTGGTGACAATGACTGAGGTGCACATGTCAGATGGCATACCTTACTAAAATCTCTAACTGACACCTCTGGAATCAATGAAAATGGTAGGTGCAAGTTTTTCCTCCTTGTTGCATAAAATGTGTTCACTGTTCTTTGATTTTGGTACTCTGTCGATAGTCAAAAGTTGGGAGGAAACAGAGAAAGAACTCTGACTTTGGTAGGTTTCACGAGAGACAGGGGAGACTGAGGAACGTAAGATGAGTGCTTTGCTGAATGCCCTGCTTGTTCTCCCGACCTGGCTCAGAAGAGTACAAACACGATTGGTGAGTTTGGAGACCTCTATGTGGTCGTGACTCTGCTGTTGTACTTGACGATAGTGGCGATGGTTCAAAAACATGCACTCTTTTGGTGCCAATTTGGCACAGTGACGACAGATTCCAAATGGCCTGTGTCTATACCTGATGGTACCGTGTATCTGCTCTGGTGTTTAGAAAAAGGTGGAGCTCCCCCGTGCTGCACCGTTTCCTTGCGTTTTTCTTTTCATGTTAATTTATTCACTTATGTATTTGTTTATTTGAGATGAAGTCTCAGCTGGGGCTGTCAGCATGCATCTATAAAATGAATGAACAAAAGAATGAATGAACGAGTCGGTTTTCGGAAATATTTACAGGCGAGGTCAGGTGCCGCAGATAAGGGCACCTTGCTCTGAAATCCTCGAGGCCTCCACTGTGATTTGGAATGGTGGCTACCTCAAGAGGATGGTCCTGTTTATCTGCTCTGGTCTTTAGGAACGAGTGAAGCCTTCCCGTGCTCTGCCACCTCCTTGTATGTCTTTTACGACCTTCCATCCTTCCATTCATCCATCCATTCATCCATTCATGCATCCATGTATTTTTTTTAAAGATGGGGTCTCCCTGTGTCACCCAGGCTGACTATAGGTCACCGTGACCTTGAACTAACTAGTGGGCTTAGAGCGATCCTCCCCTGCCTCAGCCTCCTGAGAAGCTGGGCCTACAGGCCTGGGAGGGTGCCAGGATGCAAAACGACACAAAATGCCCGGCTGATTATCTTCCTTCTTTTAAATTGTTTTCTTCTGAGGCAAAGGTCCCTCTCTCTCACTCTGTGGCCCAGGCTGGAGTGCAATTGCTCCAGGACCAAACGGGAGGGTCGGGCTGCTTATTCTCATGACCTGATGATGAGCTGAAGACGAATTGGGAAAGGAGGGAGTTTTTATTTCTGTGATTGCTTACAGAGAAACGGAAAGCCTGGAAAATATCGCCAGACTGACTCAAAATTACAGAGGGTATCAAAGCCTGTACACCTTCCAAGCTCTCTGTGTACGTGTAATGGTGCATGGTCACCTAAAGAGGGAAGTGAATTTTTTTCCCTTTCTTTCCTTCCCCCCGGAGTCTTGCTCTGTCTCCCAGGCTGAAGTGCAGTCTGAGGTGAGATCTCAACTCACTGCGACTTCTACCTCCCGAGTTCCAGTGATTCTCCTGCCTCAGCCTTTTGAGGGCCTAGAGACAGGGATTTTGCCATGTTGACCGGGCTGGTTTGGAACTCCTGACCTCAGGTGACCCTCTGCCTCTGCCTCTGACTACCAGAGTGCTGGGGTGAGGGGCGTGGGCTGCCAGGCCCCAGCCTGCTTTTTCTTTTGTTACTAGAAAAGAAAACAGGCCCAAAGTGGCTCCAGCCAGATGTCGTGGCACTTGCAAAGGTAAGACCAAGAGTTCAAGGCCAACCAACCTCGGCAACCTTACAAGCTCTCATTGATAGGAAAAAAGAAAAGAAAAAAGAAAAGAAAACAGCGTGGATCCTCTCGCTATCACCGTATAAACTCTGCTATACTGTAGGATATGGCGTGCATGTGAGTGCGTGCGTGGGTACGTGTGTGCGTCCGTGCATACGTACGTACCTATGCACGTACGTAGCTGCGTGTTTCTGCGTGTATTGCCGAGTCACGGTGCTTTCTTCCCCCTCAGGGGCTCCGCTCGATTAGTTGTGAGAAAATGCCTGAGATGGTGCCTGGCTGACACTTGTTTATGTTGTCATTGGGCGTCACTTAGCGGTCACCAGTTCTCGAAAGTCTAGGCAGCGTTACGGGATGTTCTGGCTGCCCGCCCACAGTCAGGAGCTATTGTGGCTTCTCTCCACTACCCGCCCTCCCCCACCACACCCCGAGCCTCAACTCCCCCCCACCTAACCCGCCCATTAGAGACCCGCCTTCCCTTGGTCCATCCGTCCCCCAGAATCCCTCATTGCCCAGACGACCCCTGGAGACCCCGGCTGGGCCCCTTTGTTCTTCTCTTCTATCTGTTGTTTCCCTTTCTTTATTCGTGTCTTTCTTAACCCATATGGACACTTTTGCCTGGATTTTATGGGTGACCTTAGGCCTTGTCATTAGTGGGGACTTTCCTGATTCTCCCCAGATGTAGTGAAAGCAGGTAGATGTCAAGAGTGTGCTAGTAAATGGCATTTCCCAGAAATCATCAAATGAGTGTGGAGGAAGAAACATGCAGTGCTTCCCTTTCAAGGCAGCGATGCCAGCAATATTGAATTAGGTGTCATTGCTGGAGTCAGCTGGTTTCCTGAGTTGCCCTCCATGCCCACCCCACCCCAGGCTTCAAAACAGTCTGGAATAATCTACTGTGCCTCTGTCCCTTCCCCTTCCTCTTTCTGTCCCCTCCGTTTCTCTCCTTCCACTCAGGCATATCTTCCCTCCTCTCTCTCTCTCTCTCTCTTTCTCTCTCTCTGCTCTCTCTCCTCCTCTCTTCACCCCACCTACCACCCCTCCCTCCCTCCCTAGGTAAACTCACTCAACAACCCTGGCCAAGGCCCTCATAGTCATTGTTTTTTTTTTTTAATTTTTATTGCATTATAGGTTTTGGGGTACATGGGCAGAACATGCGAGATAGTTGCACAGGTACAAACATGGCAGTGTGTTTTGCTGCCTTCCTCCCCTTCACACACACTTGGTATTCATCCCCAGGCTATCCCCCACAGCCGACCCCACTGTCCCTCCCCCATTTCCCCCAACAGTCCCCAGTGTATAGTAGACCGCCTCTCTGTGTCCATGTGTTCTCATTATTCTCACCCACCTATGAGTGAGTATATGCAGTATTTCTTTTTCTGTTCTTGTGTCAGTTTGCTGAGAATGATGTTCTCCAGATTCATCCATGTCCTTACAAAGGACACAAACTCATCATTTTTGATTGCTACATAATATTCCATGGTGTATATGTGCCACATTTTCCCAGTCCAGTCTATCGTCGATGGGCATTTGGGTTGGTTCCAGGTCTTTGCTATTGTAAACAGTGCTGCAATGAACATTCGTGTGCATGTGTCCTTATAGTAGAACGATTTATAGTCTTTTGGATAGATACCCAGTAATGGGATTGCTGGGTCAAATGGAATTTCTATTTCTAGGTCCCTGAGGAATCGCCACACTGTCTTCCACAATGGTTGAACTAATTTACACTCCCACCAACAGTGTAAGAGTGTTCCTATTTCTCCACATCCTCTCCAGCATCTGCTGTCTCCAGATTTTTTAATGATCGCCATTCTAACTGGTGTGAGATGATATCTCAATGTGGTTTTGATTTGCATCTCTCTAATAACCAATGATGATGAGCACTTTTTCATATGTTTGTTGGCCTCATGTATGTCTTCTTTTGTAAAGTTTCTGTTCATATCCTTTGCCCATTTTTGAATGGGCTTGTTTGTTTTTTTTCTGTAAATCTGTTTGAGTTCTTTGTAAATTCTGGATAACAGCCCTTTGTGAGATGTGTAAACTGCAAAGTTTTTTTTCCATTCTGATGGTTGCCGATTCACTCTAGTGACTGTTTCTTTTGCTGTGCAGAAGCTGTGGAGTTTGATCAGGTCCAATTTGTCTATTTTGGGTTTTGTTGCCAATGCTTTTGGTGTTTTGTTCATCAAGTCCTTGCCTACTCCTATGTCCTGAATGGTTTTGCCTAGATTTTCTTCTAGGGTTTTTATGGTGTCAGGTCTTACGTTTAAGTCTTTAATCCATCTGGAGTTAATTTTAGTGTAAGGTGTCAAAAAGGGGTCCAGTTTCTGCTTTCTGCACATGGCTAGCCAGTTTTCCCAACACCATTTATTAAATAGGGAATCCTTTCCCCATTGCCTGTTTTTGTCTGGTTTATCAAAGATAATATGGTTGTAGATATGTTGTGTTGCCTCCAATGCTTCTGTTCTTTTCCATTGGTCTATCTCTATTTTGGTACCAGTACAATGCTGTTTTGATTACTGTAGCCTTGTAGTATAGTTTGAAGTCTGGTAGCGTGATGCCTCCCACTGTGTTCTTTTTGCTTAGAATTGACTTGGCTATGCAGGCTCATTTTTGGTTCCATATGAAATTCATGGTGGTTTTTTCCAGTTCTGTGAAGAAATTCAATGGTAGTTTGATGGGGATAGCATTGAATGTGTAAATTACTTTGGGCAGTATAGCCATTTTCACAATATTGATTCTTCCTAACCACGAACATGGAATGTTTCTCCATCTGTTTGTGTCCTCTCTTATTTCGTTGAGCAGTGGTTTGTAGTTTTCCTTAAAGAGGTCCCTTACATTCCTTGTGAGTTATATTCCTAGGTAATTTATTTTCTTTGTAGCAATTGTGAATGGCAGTTCATTCTTAATTTGGTTCTCTTTCAGTCTGTTATTGGTGTATAGGAATGCTTGTGATTTTTGAACATTGATTTTATATCCTGAGACTTTGCTGAAGTTGCTTATCAGTTGCAGGAGCTTTTGGACTCAGGTGATGGGGTCTTCTAGGTATACTATTATGTCATCTGCAAATAGAGACAATTTGGCTTCCACCTTTCCTATTTGAATACCCTTTATTTCTTTTACTTGCCTGATTGCTCTGGCTAGAACTTCCAGTACTATGTTGAATAGAAGGGTGAGAGAGGGCATCCTTGTCTAGTGCCAGATTTGAAAGGGAATGCTTCCAGTTTTTGCCCATTCAGTATGATATTGGCTGTTGGTTTGTCATAAATAGCTTTTATTACTTTGAGATATGTTTCATCAATACCAAGTTTATTGAGGGTTTTTAGCATAAAGGGCTGTTGAATTTTGTCAAATGCCTTCTCTGCGTCAATTGAGACAATCACGTGGTTTTTGTTTTTGCTTCTGTTTATGTGGTGAATTACATTTATAGACTTGCGTATGTTGAACCAGCCTTGCATCCCCGGGATGAATCCTACTTGATCATGATGGATAAGTCTTTTAATGTGCTGTTGCAATCGATTTGTCAGTATTTTATTGAAGATTTTTGCATCTATGTTCATCATGGATATTGGCCTGAAGTTTTCTTTTCTTGTTGAGTCTCTGCCAGGATTTGGTATCAGGATGATGTTGGTCTTATAAAATGATTTGGGAAGGGTTCCCTTTTTTTGGATTATTTGGAATAGTTTCAGAAGGAATGGTACCAGCTCCTCTTTGTGTGTCTGGTAGAATTCAGCTGTGAACCCATCTGGACCCGGGCTTTTTTTGTATGGTAGGCTCTTAATTGCTGCCTCAACTTCTGACCTTGTTATTGGTCTATTCATAGTTTCGGCTTCCTCCTGGTTTAGGCTTGGGAAGACACAGGCGTCCAGGAAGTTATCCATTTCTTCCTGATTTACTCGTTTGTGTGCATAGAGTTGTTTGTAGTATTCTCTGATGATGGTTTGAATTTCTGTGGAATCTGTGGTGATTTCCCCTTTATCGTTTTTTATTGCATCTGTTTGGTTGTTCTCTCTTTTCGTTTCTATCAGTCTGGCTAGTGGTCTATTTTGTTGATCTTTTTGAAAAACCAGCTCTTAGATTTATTGATTTTTTGAAGGGTTTTTCTTGTCTCTATCTCCTTCAGTTCTGCTCTGATCTTAGTTATTTCTTGTCTTCGGCTAGGTTTTGAGCTTTTTGATATTGCTCCTCTAGCTCTTTCAATTTTGATGATAGGGTGTCAATTTTGGATCTCTCCACTCTTCTCATGTGGGCACTTATTGCTATATATTTTCCTCTACAGACTGCTTTAAATGTGTCCCAGAGATTCTGGTACGTTGTGTCTTCATTCTCATTGGTTTCAAAGAACTTCTTTATTTCTGCCTTCATTTGATTGTTTATCCAATCAACATTCAAGAGCCAGTTGTTCAGTTTCCATGAAGCTGTGCAGTTCTGAGTTATTTTCTGAATTCTGAGTTCCAACTTGATTGCACTATTGTCTGAGAGACTGTTTGTTATGATTTCCGTTGTTTTGCATTTGCTGAGGAGTGCTTTACTTCCAATTATGTGGTCAATTTTGGAGTATGTGTGATGTGGTGCTGAGAAGAATGTATATTGTGTGGATTTCAGTTGGAGAGTTCTGTAAATGTCTATCAGGTTTGCTTGTTCCAGGTCTGAGTTCATGTCCTGGATATCCTTGTTAATTTTCTATCTGGTTGATCTGTCTGCTATTGACAGTGGAGTGTTAAAATCTCCCACTATTATTGTGTGGGAGTCTAAGTCTCTTTGTAAGCCATTAAGAACTTGCCTTATATATCTGGGTGCTCCTACATTGGGTCCATATATATTTAGAATCGTTAGCTCTTCTTGTTGTATCAATCCTTTTATCATTATGTAATGACCTTCTTTGTCCCTTTTGATCTTTGTTGCTTTAAAGTCTATTTTATCAGAGATGAGAATTGCAACTCCTGCTTTTTTTTTGCTCTCCATTTGCTTGGTAAATCTTCCTCCATCCTTTTATTTTGAGCCTTTGTGTATCTTTGCGTGTGAGGTGGGTTTCCTGGATACAGCACACTGATGGGTTTTGGTTTTTAATCTAATTTGCCAGTCTGTGTCTTTTGATTGGTGCATTTAGCTCATTTACATTCAGGGTTAATATTGTTATGTGTGAATTTGATACTGCCATTTTGATGCTAGCTGGCTGTTTTGCCCGTTGGTTCATGTACATTCTTCATTTTGTTGATGGTCTTTAGCATTTGGTATGCTTTTAGGATGGCTGGTACTGGTTGTTTCTTTCTATGTGTAGTGCCTCTTTCAGGAGCTCTTGTAACACAGGCCTAGTGGTGACAAAATCTCTAAGTACTTGCTTGTTCATGAAGGATTTTATTTTTTCTTCACTTATGAAGCTCAGTTTGGCTGAATATGAAATTCTGGGTTGAATGCTCTTTTCTTTAAGGATGTTGAATATTGGCCCCCACTCTCTTCTGGCTTGTAGAGTCTCTGCCGAGAGATCTGGTGTGAGTCTGATGGGCTTCCCTTTTTGGGTGACCCGACCTTTCTCTCTGGCTGCCCTTAGTATTTTCTCCTTCTTTTCAAACCTGGTGAATCTGACGATTATATGCTTGGGGTTGCTCTTCTTGTGGAGTATCTTTGTGGTGTTCTCTGTATTTCCTGGAGTTGAGTATTGACCTGTCTTGCTAGGTTGGGGAAATTTTCCTGGATAATATCCTGAAGAGTGTTTTCCAGCTTGGATTCATTCTCTTCGTCACATTCTGGTACACCTATCAAACGTAGGTTAGGTCTCTTCACATAGTCCCACAGTTCTTGGAGATTTTGTTCATTCCTTTTTGTACTTTTTTCTTTAATCTTGGTTTCACGTTTTATTTCATTGAGTTGATCTTCGACTTCTGATATTCTTTATTCTGCTTGGTCAGTTCGGCTGTTGAAACTTGTGCATGCTTCGCAACTTTCTCGTGTTGTTTTTCAGCTCCTTCAATTCATTCATATTCCTCTCTAAGTTGTCCATTCTTGTTATCAATTCCTGGAATCTTTTTTCAAATCTTTTTTCAAGGTTCTTAGTTTCTTTGCACTGGTTTAGTACATGTTCCTTTAGCTCACTGAAGTTTCTCATTATCCACTTTCTGAAGTCTGATTCCATCATTTCGTCACATTCATTCTCCATCCAGCTTGGTTCCCTTGCTGGTGAGGAGTTTTGGTCCTTTTTTGGAGGTGAGGTGTTTTGGTTTCGGGTGCTTTCCTCCTTTTTGCGCTGGTTTCTTCCCATCTTTATGGATTTATCTGCCTGTCGTCTTAATAGTCTTGATTTTTCAATTGGGTCTCTGTGTGGACGCTGAGATTGTTGATGATGAAGTATTTAGTTAGTTTTAAGTAACTAGTTTAGTTACTTAGTTTTCCCTCTAATGGTCTATCCCCTCTGCTGTATGAGTGCTGAGGTCGTCTCATAGCCTGTCGTCTTGATTTTTCAATTGGGTCTCTGTGTGGACGCTGAGATTGTTGATGATGAAGTATTTAGTTCGTTTTAAGTAACTAGTTTAGTTACTTAGTTTTCCCTCTAATGGTCTATCCCCTCTGCTGTATGAGTGCTGAGGTCCACTCCAGGCCCTGCTTTTCTGGGGTATACCTGCAGCAGCTGGGGAACAGTGAGGGATGATACCAGTTTCTTCTTCTTCTGTCCTTGTTCCAGAATAATGTCAGCCAAATATCAGTCTGATTAGTCCTCTTCTGGGGTGACTCCTTGGATATACAGGGGTCAGGGAGCTGCTTGAGGAGACCACCTGTGCTTTATAGGAGCTCCAGTGCTGAGCTGTGAGCTCCGTTGTTCATTCAGGGTTGTTGGGAGGTTGTTTATGTCTGCTGCAATAGAACTCATAAAACACCATTCTTTCCCCCCCTTAGATGCTCTGTCTCAGGGAGTTGGGGCTTTCTTTATGAGTATCTCTTGCACTGTCCTGCCCCACTAGTTGGCAGTCTATTCTCTATTTGCCTGCCGGGGCTCTGACCTGCTAGCGTGGGTCCGTCCTATTGCTGCTGGGCTCCCTTCTCCTGTGGAGCGCGGAGTCTCTCTGTTATGGCAGGTTGCCTCAGCAACGGCGGGCTGCGTCAGTCCTGGGCGGTACTTCAGTGGGGGTGGACTGCGTCAGGAATGGTGGATGCCCCTCCCTCACTGGGCTGCACCGTCCTAGATGCTGGCAGCAAAACTCTCAGCCCCAAGCACCTCCAGTCGCCACCCTGCTTGTCCCCATGAGCGGGGGACCTGCCGAGCCTGATCACCCAGCTCCCTGCCTCAGAGTTCGTCCTCTCTCTCTCTGTCTTCCTCTCCCCAAGCTGAAAGGTTGACTCTCTCACTGGCGCCCCAGTAGCCTGCTGATAGGGCACTGGGATCCGTGCAATCTCCCATGCTGCTGCCCACTACCCCGGCTCAGATCATGCTTCCCAGGAAACTCCTGGTCTGGCTCATTGTCCAAGTACCGTTCAATCAGATGAACATGCCAATCTGCCCTTCCACATCTCAGATTGCCGGTTTAACAGGGCACCCAGACCAGTGAGTTCCGCGCTGGGGCCCACCGTGGTGCCGGCCGAAGAGGTGGCAGGAGCCGGCTGCGTTAGCCGGGTGTGCTAGCGTCCCATGTCTCTCCCACACCTGGGACTTTCAACGCTCTGTGGGCATAAAAGGAACATTGGAGAATGCGGCTAGGACTCACCCTCTGTGCCTTCACTGAGAGCTGCAATCCTGAGTCACCTCTACGACACCATCTTGCCTCCTCCCCCCTGTTTTTTTTTAAGACAGAGTCTCACTCTGTCACATGGGCTGGAGAGCAATGGCGGGATCTCGGCTCACTGCAATTTCTGCCTCCTGGGTTCAAGCGATTCTCTTGCCTCAGCCTCCTGAGTGACTGGGGTTACAGGCATTCACCACCACGCCCAGAGAATTTTATTTTTTACATTAAAACAAAAGATCTTTTTGTATTTTTAGTAGAGATGGGGTTTCACCATGTTGGCCAGCCTGTTCTTGGATTCGTGAACTCTGGTGGTCCACACGCCTCAGCCCCCAAGAGTGCTGGGAAGACAGGCATGAACCACCTCGCCTGGCACATAGTCACTTTTAATGGATGTTATGTGTGATTTTTTTTTAATTTTTTAAATTTTTATTGCATTATACGTTTTCAGGTACATGTGCAGAACACGCAAGATAGTTGCATAGGTACACACATAGCAGTGTGTTTTGTTGCCTTCCTCCCCTTCACCCACACTTGGCATTTAACCCCAGGCTATCCCTCCCCAGCTTCCCCCAATATCCCTCCCCTATTTTCCCCAATAGACCCCAGTGTGTAGTAGACCCCATCACTGTGTCCATGAGTTCTCATTTCTCTCACCTGCCTATGAGTGAGAATATGCGGTATTTCTTTTTCTGTTCTTGTGTCAGTTTGCTGAGAATGATGTTCTCCAGATACATCCATGTCCTTACAAAGGACACAAACTCATCATTTTTGATTGCTGCATAATATTCCATGGTGTATATGTGCCACATTTTCCCAGTCCAGTCTATCGTCGATGGGCATTTGGGTTGGTTCCAGGTCTTTGCTATTGTAAACAGTGCTGCAATGAACATTTGTGTGCATGTGTCCTTATAGTAGAACGATTTATAGTCCTTTGGATATATACCCAGTAATGGGATTGCTGGGTCAAATGGAATTTCTATTTCTAGGTCCTTGAGGAATTGCCACACTGTCTTCCACAATGGTTGAACTAATTTACACTCCCACCAACAGTGTAAGAGTGTTCCTATTTCTCCACATCCTCTCCAGCATCAGCTGTCTCCAGATTTTTTAATGATCGCCATTCTAACTGGCATGAGATGGTATCTCAATGTGGTTTTGATTTGCATCTCTCTGATGACCAGTGATGATGAGCATTTCTTCATGTGTTTGTTGGCCTCATGTATGTCTTCTTTTGTAAAGTTTCTGTTCATATCCTTTGCCCATTTTTGAATGGGCTTGTTTGTTTTTTTTCCTGTAAATCTGTTTGAGTTCTTTGTAAATTCTGTATATCAGCCCTTTGTCAGATGCGTAAACTGCAAAGATTTTTTCCCATTCTGATGGTTGCCGATTCAGTCTAGTGACTGTTTCTTTTGCCGTGCAGAAGCTGTGGAGTTTGATTAGGTCCCATTTGTCTATTTTGGCTTTTGTTGCCAATGCTTTTGGTGTTTTGGTCATGAAGTCCTTTCCTACTCCTATGTCCTGAATGGTTTTGCCTAGATTTTCTTCTAGGGTTTTTATGGTGTCAGGTCTTAAGTTTAAGTCTTTAATCCATCTGGAGTTAATTTTAGTGTAAGGTGTCAGGAAGGCATCCCGTTTCTGCTTTCTGCACATGGCTAGCCAGTTTTCCCAACACCATGTATTAAACAGGGAATCCTTTCCTCATTGCTTGTATTTGTCTGGTTTATCAAAGATTATATGGTTCTAGATATGTTGTGTTGCCTCCGATGCCTCTGTTCTGTTCCATTGGTCTATATCTCTGTTTTGGTACCAGTACTATGCTGTTTTGATTACTGTAGCCTTGTAGTATAATTTGAAGTCTGGTAGTGTGATGCCTCCTGCTGTGTTCTTTTTCTTAGAATTGACTTGGCTATGCGGGCTCTCTTTTGGTTTCATATGAAGTTCCTGGTGGTTTTTTCCAGTTCTGTGAAGAAATTCAGTGGTAGTTTGATGGGGATACCATTAATTGTGTAAATTACTATGGGCAGTGTAGCCATTTTCATGATATTGATTCTTTCCAACCCACAAACATGGAAGGTTTCCCCACCTGTTTGTGTCCTCTCTTATTTCGTTGAGCAGTGGTTTGTAGTTTTCCTTAAAGAGGTCCCTTATGTTTCTTATGAGTTGTATTTGTAGGTATTTTATTTTCTTTTTAGCAATTGTGAATGACAGTTCATTCTTGATTTGGTTCTCTTTAAGGCTGTTATTGGTGTATAGAAATGCTTGTGATTTTTGAACATTGATTTTATATCCTGAGATTTTGCTGAAGTTGCTTATCAGTTTCAGGAGTTTTTGGGCTGAGGTGATGGAGTCTTCTAGGTATACTATCATGTCATCTGCAAATAGAGACAATTTGGCTTCCACCTTTCCTATTTGAATACCCTTTATTTCTTTTTTCTTGCCTAATTGCTCTGGCTAGAAATTCCAGTACTATGTTGAATAGGAGTGGTGAGAGAGGGCATCCTTGTCTAGTGCCGGATTTCAAAGGGAATGCTTCCAGTTTTTGCCCATTAAGTATGATATTGGCTGTTGGTTTGTCATAAATAGCTTTTATTACTTTTGAGATATGTTCCATCAATACCAAGTTTATTGAGGGTTTTTAGCATAAAGAACTGTTGAAATTTGCCAAATGCCGTCTCTGTGTCAATTGAGTTAATCATGTGGTTTTTCTTTTTGCTTCTGTTTATGTTGTGAATTATGTTTATAGACTTGCGTATGTTGAACCAGCCTTGCATCCCCGGGATGAATCCTACTTGATCATGATGGATAAGTTTTTTAATTTGCTGTTGCAATCGGTTTGCCAGTATTTTATTGAAGATATTTGCATCTATGTTCATCATGGATATTGGCCTGAAGTTTTCTTTTCTTGTTGAGTCTGTGCTGCGTTTTGGTATCAGAGTGATGCTGGTCTCATAAAATGATTTGGGAAGAGGTCCCTCTTTTTGAATTATTTGGAATAGTTTCAGAAGGAATGGTACCAGATCTTCTTTGTGTGTCTGGTAGAATTCGGCTGTGAACCCATCTGGACCTGGGCTTTTTTGTGTGGTAGGCTCTTAATTGCTGCCTCAACTTCAGACCTTGTTATTGTTCTATTCATAATTTTGGCCTCCTCGTGGTTTAGGCCTGGGAGGACACAGGCATCCAGGAGTTTATCCATTTTTTTCTGGTTTACTAGTTTATGTGCATAGAGTTGTTTGTAGTAATCTCTGATGATGGTTTGAATTTCTGTGGAATCTGTGGTGATTTCCCCATTATCGTTTTTTATTGCATCTATTTGGTTGTTCTCTGTTTTCTTTTTTATCAGTCTGGATATTGGTCTGTTTTGTTGATCTTTTCGAAAAACCAGCTCTTGGATTTATTGATTTTTGAAGGGTTTTTCTTGTCTCTATCTCCTTCAATTCTGCTCTGATCTTAGTTATTTCTTGTCTTCGGCTAGGTTTTGAGCTTTTTTGATATTGCTCCTCTAGCTCTTTCAATTTTGATGATAGGGTGTCAATTTTGGATCTCTCCACTCTTCTCATGTGGGCACTTATTGCTGTATATTTTCCTGTATAGACTGCTTTAAATGTGTTCCATAGATTCTGGTACGTTGTGTCTTCGTTCTCATTGGTTTCAAAGAACTTCTTTATTTCTGCCTTCATTTCATTGTTTATCCAATCGACATTCAGGAACCAGTTGTTCAGTTTCCATGAAGCTGTGCGGTTCTGAGTTATTTTCTGAATTCTGAGTTCTAATTTGATTGCACTATGGTCTGAGAGACTTTGTTATGATTTCAGTTGTTTTGCATTTGCTGAGGAGTACTTTACTTCCAATTATGTGGTCAATTTTGGAGTAGGTGTGATGTGGTGCTGAGAAGAATGCATATTCTGTGGATTTGGGGTGGAGAGTTCTGTAAATGTCTATCAGGTTTGCTTGTTCCAGGTCTGAGTTCAAGTCCTGAATATCCTTGTTAATTTTCTGTCTTGTTGATCTGTCTTATATTGACAGTGGAGTGTTAAAATTTCCCAGTATTATTGTTTGGGAGTCTAAGTCTCTTTGTAAGTCATAAAGAACTTGCCTTATATATCTGGGTGCTCCTGCATTGGGTCCATATATATTTAGAATCGTTAGCTCTTCTTGTTGTATCAATCCTTTTACCATTATGTAATAACCTTCTTTGTCCTTTTTGATCGTTCTTGCTTTAAAGTCTATTTTATCAGAGATGAGAATTGCAACTCCTGCTTTTTTTTTTGCTCTCCATTTGCTTGGTAAATCTTTTTTCATTCCTTTATTTTGAGCCTTTGTGTATCCTTGCATGTGAGGTGGGTTTCTGGGAAACAGCACACTGATGGGTTTTGTTTTTTTTATCCCATTTGCCAGTCTGTGTCTTTTGATTGTTGCATTTAGCCCATTTACCTTCAGGGTTAATATTGTTATGTGTGAATTTGATACTGCCATTCTGATGCTAGCTAGCGCTTTTTCCCATTGGTTCATGTAGATTCTTCATTTTGTTGATGCTGTTTAGCATTTGCTATGCTTTTAGGATGGCTGGTACTGGTTGTTTCTTTCCATGTGTAGTGCCTCTTTCACGAGCTCTTGTAAAGCAGGCCTAGTGGTGACAAAATCTCTGAGTACTTGCTTGTTCATGAAGGGTTTTATTTTTCCTTCACTTATGAAGCTCAGTTTGGCTGGATATGAAATTCTGGGTTGAAAGTTCTTTTCTTTAATGATATTGAATATTGGCCCTCACTCTCTTCTGGCTTGTGGAGTCTCTGCTGAGAGATCTGCTGTGAATCTGATGGGCTTCCCTTTGTGGGTGACCCGACCTTTCTCTCTGGCTGCCCTTAGTATTTTCTCCTTCATTTTAACCCTGGTGAATCTGATGATTATGTGCCTTGGGGTTTCTCTTCTTGCAGAGTATCTTTGTCGTGTTCTCCATATTTCCTGAAGTTGAGTATTGATCTGTCTTGCTAGGTTGGGGATATTTTCCTGGATAATATCCTGAACAGTATTTTCCAGCTTGGATTCATTCTCCTCATCACATTCTGGTACATCTATCAAACGTGTGTTGGGTCTCTTCACATAGTCCCACATTTCTTGGAGATTTTGTTCATTTCTTTTTGTGCTTTTTTCTCTAATCTTGGTTTCTTGTCTTATTTCATTGAGTTGATCTTCGACTTCTGATATTTTTTCTTCTGCTTGGTCAATTCGTCTGTTGAAACTTGTGCATACTTTTTGAGGTTCTTGTGTTGTGTTTTTCAGCTCCTTAAATTCATTCATATTCCTCTCTACGTTGTCCATTCTTGTTATCATTTCCTCGAATCTTTTTTCAAGGTTCTTAATTTGTTTGCACTGATTTAGAACATGTTCTTTTAGCTCACTGAAGTTTCTCATTATTCACTTTCTGAAGTCTGATCCTGTCATTTCTTCACACTCATTCTTTGTCCAGCTTTGTTCCCTTGCTGGTGAGGAGTTTAGGTTCTTTGCATGAGGTGAGCTGTTTTGTTTTCGGGTGTTTTCCTCCTTTTTGCCCTGGTTTCTTCCCATCTTTATGGATTTATCCACCTCTCGTCTTAGGTGTTGCTGATTTTTCAATTGGGTCTCTAAGTTGATGCCCAGATTGTTGATGATGAAGTATTTCTGTTACTTAGTTTTCCTTCTAATGGTCTAGCCCCTCTGCTGTACAAGAGCTGAGGTCCACTCCAGGCCCTGCTTGTCTGGGGTCCACCTGTAGCAGCTGTGGAATGAGGGATGCTACCAGTTTCTTCTTCTGCTATCTTTGTTCCAGAATGATTCCCGCCAAATTTCAGTCTGATTAGTCCTTTTCTGGGGTGACTTTTTGGATATAAAGTGGTCAGGTAGCTGCTTGAGGAGATGGTCTGTGCTTTATAGGAGCTCCAGTGCTGAGCTGTGAGCTCCGTTGTTCATTCAGGGTTGTTGGGAGGATGTGTTTATTTTTGCTGCAACAGAACTCATAAAACTTCCCCTCTTTTTTTTCCTTCCCTTAGATGCTCTGTCTCAGGGAGTTGGGGCTTTCTTTATGATTATCTGTTGCACTGTCCTGCCCAGCTCGGAGGTAGTTTATTCACTATTTGCCTGCCGATGTTTGCCCTGCTAACATGGATCCGCCTGCTGCCGTGGGGCTCCATTCTGCTGTGGTGCACTCCGCCCTGCAGGTGGAATCTCTGTTATCGCAGGTTGCTTCAGCAATGGCAGGCTGCATCAGCACTGGGCGGTACTTCAGTAGGGGCAGATTGTGTCCGTAATGGCAGATGCCCCTTCCCCACCGGGCTGCACCATCCTAGATTCAACTGTGCGGCAGCAAAACTCTCAGCCCTGAGTGCCTCCAATCGCTGCCCTGGTTGTCCCCGTGAGGGTGGGACCCACCGAGCCCAATCACCCATATCCCTGCCTCAGAGTCTGTCCTCTCTCTCTCTCTCTTCCTCTCCCCAAGCTGAATAGTTGACTCTCTCACTGGCGCCCCAGTTGCCTGCCAATAGGGCACTGGGATCCATGTGATCTCCCATGCCACTGCCCTCTGCACCAGCTCAGATCACACTTCCCAGGAATCTCCTGGTCTGGCTCATTGTCCAAATCCCGTTCAATCAGATGGACATGCCAATCTGCCCTTCCACATCTCAGATTGCCAGTTTTACAGGTTACCCAGACCACTGAATTTTGTGCCGGGTTCCATTGCACTGCAGCGCTGGCTGTACCGGCCACGTGAGCCGGCTGTGCTGGCATCTCTTGTCTCTCCCACACCTGGGACTTTCAATGTTCTGTGGGCAAAAAAGGTCCGTCCGAGAATGCGGCTAGGACTCACCCTCTGCCCCTTCACTGAGAGCTGAAATTCTGAGTTGCCTCTATGATGCCATCTTGGAAGATCCTCCCCAGTTAATTTTTTGATTTTTTTTTTTTTTTTTTTTTTTTTTTTTTTTTTTTTTTTTTTTTTTATTGCATTATAGGTTTGGGGGTACATGTGCAGAACGAGCAAGATAGTTGCATAGGTACACACATGGCAGTGTGCTTTGCTGCTTTCCTCCCCTTCACCCACACTTGGTATTCATCCCCAGGCTATCCCCCCCAGCCCCCCCCTGCTGTCCCTCCCCCATTCCCCCCAACAGTCCCCAGTGTATAGTAGACCGCCTCTCTGTGTCCACATGTTCTCATTTTTCTCACCCACCTATGAGCGAGTATATGCGGTATTTCTTTTTCTGTTCTTGTGTCAGTTTGCTGAGAATGATGTTCTCCAGATTCATCCATGTCCCTACAAAGGACACAAACTCATCATTTTTGATTGCTGCATAATATTCCATGGTGTATATGTGCCACATTTTCCCAGTCCAGTCTATCATCGTTGGGCATTTGGGTTGGTTCCAGGTCTTTGCTATTGTAAACAGTGCTGCAATGAACATTCGTGTGCATGTGTCCTTATAGTAGAACGATTTATAATCCTTTGGATAGATACCCAGTAATGGGATTGCTGGGTCAAATGGAATTTCTATTTCTAGGTCCCTGAGGAATCGCCACACTGTCTTCCACAATGGTTGAACTAATTTACACTCCCACCAACAGTGTAAGAGTGTTCCTATTTCTCCACATCCTCTCCAGCATCTGCTGTCTCCAGATTTTTTAATGATCGCCATTCTAACTGGTGTGAGATGGTATCTCAATGTGGTTTTGATTTGCATCTCTCTAATGACCAATGACGATGAGCACTTTTTCATATGTTTGCTGGCCTCATGTATGTCTGCTTTCGTAAAGTTTCTGTTCATATCCTTTGCCCATTTTTGAATGGGCTTGTTTGTTTTTTTCCTGTAAATCTGTTTGAGTTCTTTGTAAATTCTGGATATCAGCCCTTTGTCAGATGCGTAAACTGCAAAGATTTTTTCCCATTCTGATGGTTGCCGATTCACTCTAGTGACTGTTTGTTTTGCTGTGCAGAAGCTGTGGAGTTTGATTAGGTCCCATTTGTCTATTTTGGCTTTTGTTGCCAATGCTTTGGGAGTTTTGTTCATGAAGAGCAACCCCAAGGCACATAATCGTCAGATTCACCAGGGTTGAAACGAAGGAGAAAATACTAAGGGCAGCCAGAGAGAAAGGTCGGGTCACCCACAAAGGGAAGCCCATCAGACTCACAGCAGATCTCTCAGCAGAGACTCTACAAGCCAGAAGAGAGTGGGGGCCAATATTCAACATCCTTAAAGAAAAGAGCTTTCAACCCAGAATTTCATATCCAGCGAAACTGAGCTTCATAAGTGAAGGAAAAATAAAATCCTTCACGAACAAGCAAGTACTCAGAGATTTTGTCACCACTAGGCCTGCTTTACAAGAGCTCCTGAAAGAGGCACTACACATAGAAAGAAACAACCAGTTCCAGCCATCCTAAAAGCATATCAAATGCTAAAGACCATCAACAAAATGAAGAATGTACATGAACCAACGGGCAAAACAGCCAGCTAGCATCAAAATGGCAGTATCAAATTCACACATAACAATATTAACCCTGAATGTAAATGGGCTAAATGCACCAATCAAAAGACACAGACTGCCAAATTGGATAAAAAACCAAAACCCATCGGTGTGCTGTATCCAGGAAACCCACCTCACATGCAAAGATACACAAAGGCTCAAAATAAAAGGATGGAGGAAGATTTACCAAGCAAATGGAGAGCAAAAAAAAGCAGGAGTTGCAATTCTCATCTCTGATAAAATAGACTTTAAAGTAACAAAGATCAAAAGGGACAAAGAAGGTCATTACATAATGGTAAAAGGATCGATACAACAAGAAGAGATAACGATTCTAAATATATATGGACCCAATGTAGGAGCACCCAGATATATAAGGCAAGTTCTTAATGACTTACAAAGGGACTTAGACTCCCACACAATAATAGTGGGAGACTTTAACACTCCACTGTCAATAGCAGACAGATCAACCAGACAGAAAATTAACAAGGATATCCAGGACTTGAACTCAGACCTGGAACAAGCAAACCTGATAGACATTTACAGAACTCTCCACCCCAAATCCACAGAATATACATTCTTCTCAGCACCACATCACACCTACTCCAAAATTGACCACATAATTGGAAGTAAAGCACTCCTCAGCAAATGCAAAACAACTGAAATCATAACAAACAGTCTCTCAGACCATAGTGCAATCAAGTTGGAACTCAGAATTCAGAAAATAACTCAGAACCGCACAGCTTCATGGAAACTGAACAATTGGCTCTTGAATGTTGATTGGATAAACAATGAAATGAAGGCAGAAATAAAGAAGTTCTTTGAAACCAATGAGAACGAAGACACAACGTACCAGAATCTCTGGGACACATTTAAAGCAGTCTGTAGAGGAAAATATATAGCAATAAGTGCCCACATGAGAAGAGTGGAGAGATCCAAAATTGACACCCTATCGTCAAAATTGAAAGAGCTAGAGGAGCAAGATCAAAAAAGCTCAAAACCTAGCCGAAGACAAGAAATAACTAAGATCAGAGCAGAACTGAAGGAGATAGAGACAAGAAAAACCCTTCAAAAAATCAATAAATCTAAGAGCTGGTTTTTCGAAAAGATCAACAAAATAGACAGACCACTAGCCAGACTGATAAAAAAGAAGAGAGAGAACAACCAAATAGATGCAATAAAAAACGATAAAGGGGAAATCACCACAGATTCCACAGAAATTCAAACCATCATCAGAGAATACTACAAACAACTCTATGCACATAAACCAGTAAATCAGGAAGAAATGGATAAATTCCTGGATGCCTGTGTCCTCCCAAGCCTAAACCAGGAGGAAGCCGAAACTATGAATTTTTTGATTGTTAAGCCTTTGAAAACTGGCACAGGACAAAGATATCTTCTATCACTCCTCTTCATCAGTATTGGAAGTTCTTGAATCTATCTTCGATTTTTTTTAACCATTCTTCAAGGCCTTAAAAATAAAGGTTGCTCAGGCTGGGCATGCTGGCAAACTTTTTTTTGGAGAAGGATTTTGGGAGGCAAGGTGGGCAGACTGCTTGAGCCCAAGAGTTTTAGACCAGCCAGGGAAATGGAGAAATCCCATCTGATGGGGATGTTATATGGGACGGTTAACTGGGCTGGTGGTAAAAGTCTCTAGCTGAGTTGACAATGGACTATAGTCGCTCTATCCTAAGCCAAAGAGAACTGAGGGAGCACAGAGGCGTGGATTCAACCAGTTCGCCCAAATTCATCCTCAGCCCTGTTACCATCTAGAAAGGGCTCGCTGGGTGCGACACATCACGTGTGATGAGTAGTCATTTTCCCACGTCCTGTCCCTGCCCTCTCATAGATGGATGCAGTGCACGTGTGATATTTTTATTTTCCTGGCCAACATATTCATAATGTAGAAGGTGTGTCGTAGCCCCTCCCTGGGCCTTACTATGTTTATAGAGGATTAAAAAAAAATCTTTCTATTCCTTCTCCTTTTATTTCTCTCTTCCTAATTTCCTTTTCCAGTTCTGTCTTTTTTCTTTGATTCTTTCATTGTTACTGTGTTTCGTGTGTGTGTGTGTGTGTGTGTGTGTGTGTGTGTTTGTGTGTTTCTTTTTTCTTTTGAGACATAGTCTCACTCTATCACCCGAGCTGGAGTGTAATGGCGAGATCTCGGCTCATGGCAACCTCCACCTCCTGGGTTCCAGTGATTCTCCTGCCTCAGCCTCCTGAGTGCCTGTGGTTACAGGCATGCACCACCATGCCTGGAGGATTTTTTTTTTAACATTAAAATTAAATAATTTCTTTTTTTTGTAATTTTAGCAGAGACAGGGTTTCACCATGTTGGCCAGCCTGTTCTTGGACCTCAGGTGGACCACCCGCCTCAGCCCCCCAGAGTGCTGGGATGACAGGCGTGAGCCACCGTGCCCAGCTCACAGTCACTTTTGACGGTTATGTTATGTGTGGTATTTTTATTTTCCTGGCCAACATATTCATAAGGTGGAAGCTGTGTCATAGCCCGTCCCTGGGCTTTACTATGCTTTTAGAGGATTTTTTAAAAAGAAATATTTCTATTCTTTCTCCTTTTGGTCCTCTCTTCCTAATTGCCTTTTCCAGTTCTTTATTTCTTGTTTGTTTCTTTCATTGTTCCTGTGTTTATTTCATTGTTTCTTTGTTTCGTGTGTGTGTGTGTGTGTGTGTGTGTGTGTGTGTTTTCTTTTCTTTTTTTTGAGACAGAGTCTCACTCTGTCATTCAGGCTGGAGTGCAATGATGCAATCTTGGCTCACTGCAACCTCGGCCTCCTGGGTTCAAGCAATTCTCCTGCCTCAGTCTCCTGAGTGGCTGGAATTACAGACGCGTGCCACTGTGCCCAGCTGATTTTTGTATTTTTAGTAGAGATAGAGATGGGGTTTCAACATTTTGGCCAGGCTGGTCTCAAACTCCTGACCCTGTGATCCACCCACCTCGGCCTCCCAAAGTGCTGGGATGACAGGCATGAGCCACTTTGCCCGGCTTTCTCTCTCTCTCTCTTTCTTTCTTTTCCTTCCTTCCTTCCTTCCTTCCTTCCTTCCTTCCTTCCTTCCTTCCTTCCTTCCTTCCTTCCTTCCTTCCTTCCTTCTTTCTTTCTTTCTTTCTTTCTTTCTTTCTTTCTTTCTTTCTTTCTTTCTCTCTCACTCTTTTTTCTGTTGGTCTTTCTATCTCACTTGCTCTTTCTTTCTCTTTGTCTCTCTGTCTATCTCACTTGCTCTTTCTTTCTCTCTGTCTCTCTGTCTTTCTAGATGGAGCCTTGTTCTGTGGCCAGGCCTGATTATGTTGAGTACAGAGTTTTATTTTCTCTATTTTCTGTCTTTTTCTTTCTTCCTTCCTTTCTTTCTTTTATTATTATTTTTTTTACCTGGATGCAGGTGGGCTAACGCCAAAAAGGGCATTACCCTCTTTTTTCTTTCTTCTTTCTTTGTTTCTTTCTTTTTCTTTTCTTCCTTCCTTTCTCCCTTCTTTCCTTTTTTCTGTTTCTTTCCTTTTTTCTTTCTTTCTTTGTCTTTTATACTTCCTTTTTTCCTCTCTTTTGCCCTTCTTTCCTTCAGCTCTTTTCTCATTTCTTCTCTTTTTCATCTTTCTTCATTTTCCACCTCTCTTTTATTATATATTTTCTCCAGTTTTTAAAAACTCTGTCTCTCTGTTTTCTCCATCTCCTTCCTCCACTCTCCCTGCTTTCTTTCTTCCCTCCCTCTTTCCTTCATGTCTCTTTTTTCTATCCCCTTTCTGTCTTCCCCCCACCATGTGAATTGTGAAAGTGTCCTCATTCTGTGTCTCTCTGTCATCTGAACGACTCATGACTGAAACCTGTATGTTCTTTCTAGCTCAGAGATGCGTCTCCAAACACCCACACGTCATTGGCTTGCCTTTTGAGTCTATCTCGGTCTATGCAGAGACACGTTTGGAGGACGGTTTCTGTGGGGTTGGGGTGGAGGGGCTGTGTTTCCGGTCGCAGGAAGACTTTCTGTTTTGCAGTCTGCCGGCCACCCTGCCATCCAGATCTGTCTTTGGGACAGGTTTGGAAATGGTTGTTGCCGATTGTCAAGCCCCAACTGGTGGCTGCTTTTATATAGTTCTCTTGGCTTCTGGAGCTCCAGTGATAGCTGCCAAGGGAGGGGACCATTTCCGCTGTAAGCTAGGCAGTGCTCCAGAAAGCCTGCATCCATCAGCGGGGCTGTCCCTGTGGCGCCAGAGCACTGCCGAGTCACTTGTGAGTCAGAACTTGGGCATGCAGGGTTATACAGGGGCAGGCTGTCACTGAGTTTCTAGGCCTGAGAGCGGTGTGAGGGATGCCTGGGCTGGTTGACCAGCATGCGGTAGCTCCAGAGGCTCGACCCGTGACCCACGGCAACCCTCCGTGCATGGCGTGGGTAACCGGGGATGCCCTTTCCCGGTGCTGTCATGGGCCTGTGCAGGCCATGGCCACCTGAGACACCCACAGAATTTCTTTTCCAAGTCCCCATGGGAAGTCGGTGGCCATCCTGCACCATCCTCTCTGGGTGCTGCTCCCAGCCGCTGTCCCTCTGCTGTGACACTTTTCTTCCAAATCCACATTTGTAGTCAGAGTGGTCCCTGAGTGCCTTCAGCCTTTTGTGTGCCCCTCGTGTGTGAGGGGATGGCTGAAAGAGTCTTTCTCTGGAAGCACAGGCTGGTCTCTGCGTGGCACTGGTGTCCCAGAGGGCGTCTCTGGCCCTGCTGCTGCTCCTGTGTCTTGGGGTCGACCAGACAGCCCTGGATGATCCGTGTCTGGCTGTGATGGCAGCCTTTTTGGGGACAGATGTGTGTGTCATGCATTTCTGAGTCAGCGATGTGGCCAGTGACTCGACCCCCTGCCCCCTGGGCGGGGTATATTTTTTACTCTGAGTTGGCATTTTGGGCCACCAGGTTATTGCTGACAGACTGTTCTCTGGCGACCCGTTGCTGGAGAAGTTGGGTGTCTAAATGCGTGAGGGGGGCCTCTGGTCTACCTGTGACCTGGCTAGCCCACCCTGCTCTTGATTGAGCCACCAGCTGGGGCCCCTGTGCCTTGCCTCCTGTGCGCTGACTGAGTGTCCCAACTCCCTGGGGCTGCCCTGGGTGGGGGTCTCCTCTGACCCAACTGGGTGTGGCAGAGAAACACCAATGGGGGTGGGCTTTCATCTGCCTGTGTGTGCGATCTCTGCTGCGGCCACCCAGGGTGGTCGCGACAACCTCACCCTGTTGGGTCCGTTCCATGTGTGTCTGGCGTTTTTCTCTCCCCTGGGGTTGTCCACCGTCTCTTTCCCAGAGCAGCGCTGGCCAATTGCAGGCTGGTCACTTTGGTGGTTTTAATGAAGCTGACCCCCGTTGCTCTTCTCTGGGTCTTTTTCCAATCGATGTGGTGATGTCACACTCTTCTGGGCTGCAAACAATTCATGGTGGATGAGTGATGAATATTCACAGGGGATGGTACTGTTCTTCTCATCCCACCTGTGGGGGCCCCTTGCCTCTTCTCTCCCCACCTGTGGGGCTTGTGTCGGGAAGCACAGGGGTACAGGATCTGGCCTGACCTCAGTGTGCTCCCCGCTCAATGCCTGTTGAAGGTGGCAAAGTTCTCTGATGCAGGAGGTATCCCTCACTGTCACTTCTGTGGTCATTGCCCTGCATCAGTGTCCCCTCCCCATGGCAATGGGGTCTTACCTGCCAGTGTGTCGTGCTGCCCTTGTTGGGGTGGTGCAAGTGTTGACTGTTCTTGGGCCTTTGTGGTGCTTCTGGAGTGCTCTGGGTTGTCCCTCAGGTGTCTGAGGCTGAGCGGTGTTGTTTCTGCCACCGGGGCCCTCTCCTCTGGTTGCTGCCTTGGGGTCTGCGTGTGGGTCCTGAGGAAAAGCTCAGCTCGTTGGGAAGTGTCATTGAGGTGGTTGAGGGAGGTGCAACTCTCCTACATGGGGTAAAGGGTGGCTCGGGTTTTCCTTCTCTCACCATAGACTGCACCCCACCCTTCCTCAGGTATCCCTGAGCGCTTTCGTGGGTAGCCCAATAAAAGGCGACTGATGGGTAGGGAAGTCTGACCCACACTCAGTGAGAAAGTCTTCTCTAACAATCCAAGAGGTGTGCCTTGGGATAGCGAACTCCTCTGGCCTGCTACCTCTCTGTGTTGTGGTAGCTCTACCATAGCGATTGGATTCGTTCATGTGTAAGCAGAGTTCCTCTTGGTGATGGGGAGTAGAAGGGTCTGCTGGTCCCTGTGCTGGGGACCTAGTGCTGCTCATCTCCTACTGCGCCCCATGCCTTTCCCCTCTGAGTTAGGGAGGATCCCGATGGGCTGGGCCCTGTGTCCTTGCTGTTGGGGAGGTCCTCACTTGAATTCTGGGTGCACGTGGTGTTCCATCTGGAGCATGACCCACTTCCGCTGTGAGCCGGCTCTCTGCTCTCTCCTGTGCCTAGCCATGGCAGGTGCCAATGATGGTGCTGTGTGGGGGGCAACAGGTCAGGCCGCCTGGGCCCAGGAAAGTGTCCCCATAATGGGGCGTGCCAGTTGCCCGGAGTGAGACTGGGTTAGGGATAGATGAGATTCTGGACATATTGACTTGGTGTTGGGCTGATGGTGGGGGTCTCTTCAAGGCCACCAGTGGTGGGGCCCAGGGCCCATGAGGGGGCTCTGCAGCAGTGCAATGGGCCAGCCGGCATCCTGGGCAGGAGAACTGAGGGACCGCCATCATGTCTGTGGTATTGGGATGATGCAGTCATATTTCTTGGTGGCCAGGCTATGCCCGAGATTTCTGCCTGAGCTCTCGGCTGGATCCCCTGACCCTGCCCTTGTGAGCACCAGACCTGCGTGTTTGCTCCTTCCCCGAGGCTACCTACTGATCCTTCCTTTTTGAATGGCTCTTTGGTTCACTGAGGCAGACCAATATGAGACCCAAGCAGGCTTTGCCTTGGGGAGTGTCACCACAGCCACCGTGGGCTAGTGACCACATTCCACTGGTGTGTGCCTTGGCTTTGTAATGTGGTGGTGGTCAGCCCCACGTAAGTCTGCTGGATGTCAGAGTGCTCGGGTCTGCTGGCCATGTGGGTGGAAAGAGGAATCTGGGGCAATGGCTGCAGCTGCAGTGGCAATAGGTGGATCCCCGAGGCCCCAAGAAACATGAAAGAATCAACAAAGGCCAGGCAGACACTCTGGGTGCCATAAAAGACACCAAGATAGTCTTAATCCATTGAATTCAGAATCAATCTCGGCCTCCCAAAGTTCTAGAATTGCTGGCATGAGTCACAGCGCCTGGCACAGTATCTCTGATTTATTTTTTAACAATAAAGTTGGCCGGCCAGTCACAGTGGCTCATGGGAGACTTTCATCAAGGCACTTTGGAGACCAAGGCGGGTGGATCATGTGAGGTTACAGGTTTGAGACCGGCTGGAGCAACATGGAGAAACCCCAGCTTAAAACAAAAACAAAACATGGGTTGGGCTTGGTGGCTCACGCCTGTAATCCCAGCATGTTGGAAAACCGAGGTGAGCGGATCCTGAGGTCACAGGTTTGATACTGGCCATGAACAACACAGCACAACCCACTCCCTATAAAAAATTTAAAAACAGAAAAAAATAAAAAATCTGAGCCGGGCATGGCATGTACTTGGTTGAACAGCACCTACACTGAAATTGGGATGCTACACAGAAGGTGGGAGGCGGGGGACGCTGTGCAAAAATGACATGCAAAAGTGTGTGGTGTTCTAAATATTTTTTTTTCCATTCTGGCTGTTTTGTAGAAATCAAATATAGATAGATTTGAGGTTAAAAAAACAAAACAAAATAGAAAGCTAGCTGGACGTGGTGGTATGGACACCTGCAACCCCAGCTACTTGGGAGGCTGAGGCAGGACAATGCCTTAAACTGAGGAGGCAGATGTTGCAATAAGCCAAGATTGAACCATTGCAGTCCAACCTGGGTGACAAGAGGAAAACAGTACGTCATGAAGAAAGGCGGGGTGGGGGGTGGAGTCACCCGGCACCTCGTTTTTTTACAACTGTACACAGTGATCTGTCTGATTTCTTTTTTTTTTCACTTTTTTTCTAAATGAGGTGGGTTTTCACCGGGATGCCCAGGCTGACTTCGAACTCGTGACCTCAGGTGCCCCGCCCACTTTGGCCTCCCAAAGTGCTAGGACTGCTGCCATGAGTCACAGCGTCTGGCCCAGTCTCTCACATTTTTTTTTTAACAATAAATTTGGCAGGCCCATCACAGTAGCTCACAGGAGCCTTACATTGAGGTACGTCAGAGACCAAGGTGGGCGGATCACATGAGGTTCTGGGTTCGAGAACGACCCGACCAACATGGAGAAACCCGTTTAAAATGAAAACAAAACATAGGTTGGGCTCAGTGGCTCATGCCTGTAATCCCAGCACATTGGAAGGGTGAGGCCAGCAGATCCTGAGGTCCCAGGTTTGAGAATGGCCATGAATGACACAGCACAACCCGCTCCCTATAAAAAACTTAAAAACAGAAAAAATAAAAATCTGAGCCAGGCATGGCATGTGCTCAGTTTGGTAGCACCTACATTAAAATTAAGATGCTACACAGAAGGCCGGGGGGATGCCATGCAATGATGACATGCAAAGATGTGCAGTGTTCTGAATACTTTTTTTGTTCTTTTCTGGCTGTTTGGTAGAAATCAAACACAGATAGATTTGACAGAAACAAAAAAGAAAAAAAATACAGAAACTTAGCTGGACGTGGTTGTGTGGACATTTGCAACTCCAGCTACTTGGGAGGCTGAGGCAGGACAATGCCTTGAACTGAGGAGGAAGATGTTGCAATAAGCCAAGATTGCACCATTGCACTTCAGCCTGGGTGACAAGAGGAAAATAATACATCATAAAAAAATGGGGCCGAGGATGGAGTCACCTGGCACCTCGTTTTTTTACAATTGTGCACACTGATCTGTATGGTTTTTTTCCTTTTTCTTTTTCACTTTTTTTAAATGAGGTGGGTGTTCACCGGGTTGCCCAGGCTGACCTCGAACTCGTGACCTCAGGTAACCCACCCACTTCAGCCTCCCAAAGTGCTAGGAATGCTGGCATGAGTCACAGTGCCCAGCCAAGTCTCTGTCATTTTTTTTAAACAGTAAAGTCAACCGGCTGGTCACAGTGGCTCACGGGAGCCTGTCATCAAGGCACTTCGGAGACCAAGGTGGGCAAATCACCCGAGGTTGAGAGTTCAAGACCGGCCCAACCAACATGAAGAAACCCCAGTTTAAAACAAAAACAAAACATGGATTTGGCTCGGCGGCTCACGCCTGTAATCCCATTAAGTTGGAAGGCCGAGGAGAGTGAATCCTGAGGTCACAGGTTTGAAACTGGCCGATAACAACACAATGCAAACCTCTCCCCATAAAAAAATTAAAAACAGAAAAAAATAAAACATCTGAGCTGGGCATGGCATGTGCTCGGTTCTGTAGCACCTATACTAAAATTGGGACTCTACACAGAAGGCCAGGAGGGAAGCAGCGCAAGGATGACACACACAGATGTGCAGCATTCTGAATCTTCGATTTTCCATTCTGGCTGTTTGGTAGAAATCAAATGCAGATAGATTTGAGGTCCAAAAACAAACAAACAAAAAAACAAAGTGAGGTGAACAAAGGCAAACGAATCACGGGAGGTTGTGGGTTCAAAACCTGCCTGAATAGCATGAAAAAAATCCCAGTTTAAATTGAAAAATAAAACATGGCTTGGGCTCGGTGGCTCAGGCCTGTAATCCCAGCACATTGGAAGGCCAAAGCAAGTGGATCCTGAAGTCACAGATTCCAGACTGGCCAAAATTTTGGGAGGCCGAGGTGAGCAAATCCTGAGGTCTCACAGATTGGGCATTTCCATGAAAACCCAACTCTCATAAAAAAGGAGAAATACAAAAAGAAAAGTAATCAGACAGATGAGTGTGTGCAATTGTAACAAATCAAGGTGCCTGGAGACTCCACTCCCCACCCCGTTTCTCTTTATGACATACTGTTTCCCTCTTGTCACTTAGGCTGTGGTGCAACAGTGAGATCTTTGCTTATTGCAACACCTGCCTTTTGGGTTCAAGTGCTTGTCCTGAAATGCCCTTCAAGTAGCTGGGGTTATGGGTGTACACACCACCAGGTCCAGCAAACTTTCTATTTTACTTTTTTGTATCTCAAATCTATCTTTATTTGATTTCCACAAAACAACCACAAGAAAAAACAAATATGGAATGCTGCATTCCTTTGAGTGTCACTTTTGCACTGAGGCCATGCCGGCCTTCTGTGTAGCATCCCAATTTTAGTGCAGGTGCTGCAGAAGTGAGCACATGCCATGGCTGCCTCAGCTATTTTATGTTTTGCTGTTCTTTATAGAAAGTGGACTGTGCTGTGTCTTTCGAGGCCAGTCTCGAACCTGTGAACTCACGATCCACCCACCTCAGCATTCTAAGTGCTGGGATTACAGGTCTGAGGAGCCGAGCTGAAACCAAATTTCTTTTTTGTTTCAAAAATTGGGTTTCACCATGTTGGTCGGGTGGGTCTCAAACCTGCAACTTCTTGTGATCTGCCTGCATTGGTTTTTGAGGCACATAAATTACAGACTCCCAAGAGCCACCTGGCCCAGCCAACCAAATTTATTGTAAAAAATGAAATCAGAGAGACTTTGCCAAGCACTGTGACCCAAGCCAGCAATCTTAGCCATTTGGGAGGCCAAGATGGGTGGGTCACCTGAGGTCATGAGCTTGAGGTCAGCCTGGGCATTCTGGTGAAAACCCACCTCACATAAAAAAGAGAAAAAAAAAGAAAACAGACAGATGAGTGTGTGCAATTCTAACAAAACGAGGTGCCTGGAGACTATACCCTTGGACCCACATTTCTTTATGATGTAATTTCTTTACCTCTTGTCACCCAGGCTGAAGTGCAACAGTGTGAACTTTGCTTATTGCAACACCTTTCTTTTGGGTTCAAGCGATTGTCCTGCCAATGCCCTTCAAGAAGCTGGGGTTACAGGTGTCCACACCACCACGTCCAACTAACTTTCTATTTTTACTTTTTTGTACCTCAACTCTATCTTTATTTGATTTACAGAAAACAGCCACAACAACAAGAAAACATTCGAAATGCTGCACCCCTTTCTGTGTCATTTTTGCACTGTGGCCATGTCGGCCTTCTGTGTAGCGTTTCAAATTTAGTGCAGATGCTGCCAAAGCAAGCACATGCCATGCCTGCCTCAGATTTTTTTTTGTTTTTCTGTTTTTCCATTTTTTTTTTTGAAACGGAGTTTTGCTCTTGTTACCCCGGCTGGGGTGCAATGGCATGATCTCAGCTCACCACAACCTCTGCCTTCTGGGTTCAGGCAATTCTCCTGTCTCAGCCTCCTAAGTAGCTGGGATTACAGGCATGCACTACTGTTCCCAGGTAATTTTTTGTATTTTTAGTAGAGACGAGGTTTCACCATGTTGACCAGGATGGTCTCGATTTCTTGACTTCGTGATCCACTCACCTCGGCCTCCCAAAGTGCTGGGATTACAGGCGTGAGCCACTGTGCCTGGCCTGCTTTTCAGTTTTTTGTTTGTTTGTTTGTTTGTTTGTTTTATAGGAAGCAGGCTGCACTGTGCCTTTTGAGGCCAGTATAGAACCTGTGACCTCACGATCCTCCCACCTCAGCATTCTAAGTGCTGGGATTACAGGCCTGAGGAGCCGAGCCAAGAACAATTTTTTTTTGTTTCAAAGACGAGGTTTCACCATGTTGGTCGGGCATGTCTTGAACCCGCAACTTCTCATGATCCACCCACATTGGATTTCGAGGCACCTAAATTACAGGCTCTCATGAGCCACTCTGCCCGGCCAGCCAAATTTATTTTTTAAAAAGACATCAGAGAGATTTTGTCGGGCATTGTGACTCAAGCCAGAAATCTTCGCACTTAGGGAAGGCAAGGTGGGCAGGTCACCTGAGGTCACAAGTTCGAGGTCAGCCTGGGCATTCCAGTGAAAACCCACCTCACATAAAAAAGAGAGAGAAAAAAGTAATCAGACAAAGTGTCTGACACTGTAACAAAACGAGGTGCCTGGTGACTCTACCCTTCTCCCCACCTTTCTTTATGATGTACGATTTTTCTCTTCTCACTGAGGCTGGAGTACAACAGTATAATCGTTGCTTATTGCAACCCCTTTCTTTTGAGTTGAAGTGATTGTCCAGCCAACGCCCTTCAAGTAGCTAAGGTTACAGGTGTCCACACCACCATGTCCAGCTAACTATCTAATTTTACTTTTCTGTACCTCAAATCTTTCTTTATTTGATTTCCACAAAACAGCCACAAAAAAAAAAATACAAAATGCTGCAATGCTTTCATGTCATTTTTGCACTGCGGCCATGCCAGCTTACTGTGTGGCATCCCAATATTAGTGCAGGTGCTGCGAAAGTGAGCACATGCCATGCCTGCCTCAGATTTTTATATTTTTCTGTTTAAGTGTTTTATAGGGAGCGGGCTGTGCAGTGTCTTTCGAGGCCCAACTCGAACCTGTGACCTCATGATCCACCCACCTCAGCATTTTAAGTGCTGGGATTACAGGCTTGAGCAGCTGAGCCCAAACCAAAGTGTGTTTTCATTTTCAAGACTTGGTTTCACCAAGTTGGTTGGCGGGTCTCAAACCTGCAACTTCTCGTGAACCATCTGGCTTGGTTTTCGAGGTGCCTGCCTGGATGATAAACTCCCGTGAGTCATGTGCTCGGCTGCCCGACTTTATTGTTAAAAAGAAACCAGAGAGATTGGGCCAGGTGCTGTGACTCATACCAGCAATCTTAGCACTTTGGGAGGCCGAGGTGGGTGGGTCACCTGAGGTCACGAGTTGGAGGTCAGCCCGGTCATCCCAGTGAAAAAACGCCTCATAAAATAAGAAGAAAAGAAAAAAGAAAAGTAATCATACACATGAGTGTGCTCAACTGTAACAAAACGAGGTGCTGGGTGACTCCATCCCCCACCCCACTTTCATGTATGACATACTGTTACCCTCCTTGCATTCAGGCTGGAGGGCAACATTGTGATTTTTGCTTATTGCAACACCTGCCTTTTGGTTTCAACCACTTGTTCTGCAATGCCATTCAAGTAGCTGGCATTGCAAGTGTCCGCAACTTTATATCCAGCTAACTTTCTGTTTTTAGGTTTTGTACCTCAAATCTGTCTTTGTTTGATTTACACAACAAAACACAAGAAAAACAAGATAATGACGAATGCTACAACACTTTGCTTGTCATTTTTCCGCTGAGGCCAAGCCAGCATTCTGTGTAGCGTCCCAACTTTAATGTAGGTGCTGCCGAAGCGAGCACATGCTGAACCCATCTCAGCTTTTGTATGTTTTTCTTTTTTTTGTGTGTTCAGTAGGGAGCGGGCTGCGCTTTCTTTCGAGACCAGTCTCGAACCTGTGACCTCATGATTCGCCTGCCTCAGCATTCTAACTCCTGCGATTACAGGCTTGAGCAGCCCAGCCCAAACCAAATTGTGTTTCTGTTTTCAAGACTAGGTTTCCCCATGTTGGTCTGGCGGGTCTCAACCATCTAGGCGCCTGGATGACAGGCTCCCCTGAGTCGCTGTGCTCGTCCGTTCGACTTTAGTGTTAAAAAGAAATAAGAGAGATTGTGCCGGGTGCTGTGTCTCACACCAGCAATCTTAGCAGGTTGGGAGGCTGAGGTGGGCGGGTCACCTGAGGTCACGAGTTCGAGGTCAGCCTGGGCAACCCAGTGAAAAAACGCCTCACAATAAAAAGAAGAAAAGCAAAAAATCAAAAAAAATAATAATAAAAATAAAAAACAAAAAATTCAGTCATGCAGATAAGTGTGTGCAACCCTTATGTAACGGGGTGCTCAGTGAATCCACCCCCCGCTCCGCCTTTCTTCATGACATACTGTTTCTCTCTTCTCACCCAGGCTGGAGTGCAACATTGCGAATTTTCCTTATTGTACCACCTGCTTTTTGGGTTCAAGCGATTGTCCTGCAATGCCCTTCAAGTAGCTGGCGTGCAGGTGTTGGAACCTCCATGTTCAGCTAACTTCCTATTTTTATTTTTTGTACCTCAAATCTGTCTTTATTTGATTTCCACAAAATACCACAAGAGAAACCATATAATTACGAATGGTACAACACTTTGCTTGTCATTTTTGCGCTGAGGCCAAGCCTTCATTCTGTCTAGCGTCCCAATTTTAATGTAGGTGCTGCCGAAGTGAGCACATGCTGAACCCGCCTCAGCTTTTTTCTGTTTTTCTGTTTTCTATAAGGAGCGAACTGCGCTATCTTTCGAGACCAGTCTCGAACTTGTGACATCACGATTCGCCCGCCTCAGCATTCTAAATCCTGCGATTACAGGCTTGAGCAGCCCAACCCAAACCAAATTGTGTTTCTGTTTTCCAGACTGGGTTTTCCGATGTTGGTCTGGCAGGTCTCGATTATCTAGGCACCTGGATGACAGGCTCCCCTGAGTCGCCGTGCCCGTCCGTTTGACTTTAGTGTTAAAAAGAAATAAGAGACATTGTGCCAGGCGCTGTCTCACGTCAGCAATCTTAGCACTTTGGGAGGCCGAGGTGGGCGGGTCACCTGAGGTCACGAGGTCGAGGTCAGCCTGGGCAAGAGGGTGAAAAAACGCCTCACAATAAAAAGAAAAAAAGCAATAAATAAATAAATAAATAAATAAACACATTATAAAAAAAATCAATCATGCAGGTAAGTCTGTGCAACTCTTACAAAACGGGGTGCCCAGTGACTCCACCCCCTGCCTCGCCTTTATTTATACATACGGTTTCTCTCTTCTCACCCAGGCTAGAGTGCAAAATTGCGAATTTTGCTTATAGCAACACCTGCTTTTTGGATTCAAGCAATTGTCCTGCAATGACCTTCAAGTAGCTTGTGTGCAGGTGTCGGAAACTCCAAGTCCAGCTAACTTCCTATTTTTATTTTTTGTACCTCAAATCTGTCTCTATTTGATTTTCACAAAATACCACAAGGGAAACAATATTATTATGAATGCTACAACACTTTGCTTGTCATTTTTGCGCTGAGGCCAAGCCTTCATTCTCTCTAGCGTCCCAATTTTAATGTAGGTACTGCCGACGTGAGCACACTCTGAACCTGCCTCAGCTTTTTTCTGTTTTTCTGTTTCCTGTAAGGAGCGGGCTGTGCTTTCTTTCGAGACCAGTCTCGAATCTCTGACCTCAGGATTGGCCCATCTCAGCATTCCAACTGCTGTGATTACAGCCTTGAGCAGTCCAGCCGAAACCAAATTGTGTTTTCATTTTCAAGACGAGGTTACACCATGTTGATCGGGCAGATCTCGAACTCACAACTTCTCGTTATCCACCCCCCTTGGATTTCGAGGAGCCCCGATGAAAGTCTCCTGTGAGTCACCGTGCTCATCCACCCGACATTATCCTTAAAAAAAAATCAGAGAGATTGTGTTGGGCCCTGTGACTCATGCCAGCAATCTTACCAATTTGGGAAGACCACGTGGGCGGGTCACCCGAGGTCACGAGTTCGAGGTCACCCTCGGCATCCCGGTGAAAAAACGCCTTACAAAAACAAGAAGAAAAGAAAAAAGGAAAGTAATCATACAGGTGAGTGTGCGCAACTGTAACATGACGAGGTACTGAGTGACTCCACCCCCCGCCCCACCTTTCTTTAGGACATACTGTTTTTCTCTCTCACCCAAGCTGGAGTACAACATTGCGATTTTAGTGATTGCAACACCTGCATTTTGGGTTCAAGCGATTTTCCTGCATTGCCCTTGAAGTAGCTGGCGTTGCAGGTGTCCGCATTTCCACCTCCAGCTAACTTGCAATTTTTATTTTTGGTACCTCGAATCTGTCTTTATTTGATTTTCACAAGAAAGCCACAAGGAAAACAATAATGCACAAAAAACGCAGCACTCCTTTGCTTGTCATTTTTGCGCTGTGGCTAAGCCGGCATTCTGTATAGCGTCCCAATTTAAATGTAGGTGCTGCAGAAGCAAGCACACGCAGAAACCGTGTTAGCTTTCTTTTGTTTTTCTGATTTTTTGCATTTTATAGGGAGCGGGCTGCGCTGTCCTTCAAGACCGGTCACGAACCTGTGACCTCATGATTCGCCCACCTCAGCATTTTAAGTGCTGGTATTACAGGCTTGAGCAGCCGAGCCCAAACCAAAATGTGTTTTTGTTTACAAGACTTGGTTTCACCAAGTTGGTCGGCAGGTCTCGAACCCGCAACTTCTCCTGAACCACCTGGTGTGGTTTTCGAGGTGCCTGCCTGGATGATAAACTCCCGTGAGTCATGTACTCGGCCGCCCGACTTGATTGTTAAAAAGAAACCAGAGAGATTGTGCCGGGGGCTGTGACTCACGCCAGCAATCTTAGCACTTTGGGAGGCCGAGGTGGGCGGGTCACCTGAGGTCACGAGTTCGAGGTCAGCCCGGTCATCCCGGTGAAAAACCGCCTCATAAAATAAGAAGAAAAGAAAAAAGAAAAGTAATCATACACATGAGTTTCTGCAACTGTAACCAAACGTGGTGCTGAGTGACCCCACTCCCCGCCCCACTTTGATGTATGACATACGGTTACCCTCTTCTCATTCAGACTGGAGGGCAACATTGCGATTCTTGCTTATTGCAACACCTGCCTTTTGGTTTCAACTGATTGTCCTGCAATGCCCTTCAAGTAGCTGGCATTGCAACTGTCTGCACCTTTATATCCAGCTAACTTTCTGGTTTTAGTTTTTCTACCTCAAATCTGTCTTTGTTTGATTTTCACAAAAAAAAACACAAGAAAAACAAGATAATGATGAATGCTACAACACGTTGCTTGCCATTTTTCCACTGAGGCCAAGCCGGCATTCTGTGTACAGTCTCAACTTTAATGTAGGTGCTGCCGAGGCGAGAACACGCTGAACCCATCTCAGCTTTTGTATGTTTTTCTTTTTTTGTGTGTGTTCTGTAGAGAGCGGGCTGCACTTTCTTTTGAGACCAGACTTGAACCTGTGACCTCACGATTCGCCCACCTCAGCATTCTAACGCCTCCGATTACAGGCTTGAGCAGCCCAGCCCAAACCAAATTGTGTTTCTGTTTTCAAGACTGGGTTTCCCCATGTTGGTCTGGCGGGTCTCGACCATCTAGGCGCCTGGATGACAGGCTCCCCTGAGTCACCATGCTCGTCCATTTGACTTAACTGTTAAAAAGAAATCAGAGAGATTGTGCTGGCCGCTGTGTCTCACGCCAGCAATCTTAGCACTTTGGGGGGCCAAGGTGGGTGGGTCAACTGAGGTCACGAGTTCGAGGTCAGCCCGGTCATCCCAGTGAAAAAACGCCTCATAAAAGAAGAAGAAAAGAAAAAAAGAAAAGTAATCATACACATGAGTTTGCGAAACTAACAAAACGAGGTGCCGAGTGACTCCATCCCCCGCCCCGCTTTTATGTATGACATAATGTTTCCCTCTTCTCATTCAGGCAGGAGGGCAACATTGCGATTCTTGCTTATTGCAACACCTGCCTTTTGGTTTCAACCGATTGTCCTGCAATGCCCTTCAAGTAGCTGGTGTTGCAAGTGTCCACATTTTTATATCTAGCTAACTTTCTGTTTGTAGTTTTTGTACCACAAATCTGTCTTTATTTGATTTACACAGGAAAACACAAGAAAAAGAAGATAATGACCAATGCTACAACATTTTGCTTGTCATTTTTCCGCTGAGGCCAAGCCGGCATTCTGTGTAGCGTCCCAAATTTAATGTAGGTGCTGCCTAAGCGAGCACATGCTTAATTCGCCTCAGCATATGTATGTTTTTCTGTTTTTTGTTTGTTTGTTTTTTTTTTGTAGGGAGCAGGCTGCAGTTTCCTTCGAGACCAGTACTCGAACTTGTGACCTCACAATTCCCACACCTCAGCATTCAAACGGCTGTGATTACAGGCTTGAGCAGCGTATTCGAAACCAAGTTGTGTTTTTGTTTTCAAGACTGGGTTTTTCCATGTTGTTCGGGTGAGTCTGGGACCCGAAACTTCTCGTTAGTTTTCCAGGCGCCTGGATGACAGGCTCCTCTGTGTCCCCATGCCCGACCTGCCGAGTTTATTGTTAAAAAAGAAATCAGAGAGATTGTGCTGGGCGCTGTTGCTCCAGACAGAAATCTTAGCACTGTGGGAAGCCGAGGAGGGCAGATCACCTGAGGTCACGAGTTCGAGGTCAGCCTGAACATCCAGGTGTAAAAACACCTCAAACAAAAAAAAAAGAAAAGTAATCAAGCAAACGAGTGTGTGAGATTGTAACAAAAAAAGGTACTGAGTGGCTTCACCTTTCACCCCGCCTTTCTTTATGAGGTACTGTTTCCCTCTTGTCACCCAGGCTGGAGTGCAACAGTGTGATTGTTGCTTATCGCAACACCTGCATATTGGGTTCAAGTGATTGTGCTGCAATGCCATTCAAGTAGGTGCGGTTTCAGTTGTTTTAACCAGCATGTCCACCTAATTTTCTATTTATTTTGTACCTCAAATCTGTCTTTATTTGATTTCCACAAATAAGCTGCAAGAAAAAATATAATTTCAACATGCTACACCCCTTTGCTTGTCATTTTGGTGCTGTGTTATAGACAGAATTCTGTGTTGCATCCCTATTTGAATGTAGGTGCTGCCGAACTGAGCACATGCCATATCCGCCTCAGCTTTTATATGCTTTTCTGTTTATATGTTTCTTATACGGAGTGGGCTTCACTGTCTGCTCCCAAGTTCAGTGGAGGGATGTGGTGTGTAGGACGAGGGACTCTGTTTCTTCTGATTTGGTCTGCACGGTGGGGCCTGGGGCTGGCCAGAGTTTAGTGTGGACAGATGGCTCCCTGGAACACAGGCCTTGGCAGATCCTGGCCCTTCCTGGTATTAAGTCAGTCCAGTTGTGGTGGCTAATGCCGGTAACCCCAACACATTGGGAGGCAGAGGCGGTGAGATCTCTTGAGCATGGGAGCTCGACCACCAACCTGGGGCCACACAGCCAAACCCCGGGGTCCATGCCTGTAGTCTTGGCTACTTGGAGGCACTTCACCCTGGGCAAAAGACAGAGCAAAACCGTGTCACAAACAGACAGATGAATGGACAGAGAGACAAACAGACAACAGCTATATTATGTCCTTCTCAGGGTAGAAAGCAAAACTAACAAAATACAACATTTAATATATTTTTACTTTATTTATTTATTTATTTATTTTTGAGATGGAGTTTCGCTCTAGTTACCCAGGCTGGAGTGCAATGGCGCGATCGCAGCTCACCACAACCTCCACCTCCTGGGTTCAAGCGACTCTCCTGCCTCAGCCTCCAGAATAGCGAGGACTACAGGCCCGGGTGGGCGTGGCAGGTGGCTCGTGCGTGTAATCAATCCCAGCACTTTGGGAGGTGGTGAATGTTGAGGTCAGGAGATAGAGATCATTCTGACTCACGCTGTGAAACCCCGTGTCTACTGAAAATGCAAAAGTCATCCGGGCGTGGTGGCACATGCCTATATTTCCAGATACTCGGGAGGCTGAGGCAGAAAGAATCGCTTGTACCCGGGATGGAAAGGTTGTAGTCAGCCTATATCATGCCATTGCCCTCTACCCTAGGCGACAGAGTGAGACTGTGTCTCAAAATAAATGAATAAATTCATTCATTCATTCATTCATTCATTCGTTCACTCCTTCCTTCATTCATTCTAAATAAACATGCAGGATGTCAGCTTCTGGCCTCATGGTCTCTGAGCTGACGAGTCCCGTGATCTGCCTATCGCAGGACTGTTCAGGTAAGGAGTTAAAAAAAATATTCTTTTAATCGTCATGTTTAAAACAACCAGTTTTGTTATACGGAAATACACGGATGTACCCCAAACACAGAAACAGCTCTTCTCTTTGGAAACAACTGTTTTAAAAATTGTCTTAGGCCTGGTGGGTGTGCCAGTGTTCCTTTTAGGTTGTGACCTTGACGGAGAGAATTTCCAGTCGGTCTCTCCTCTCTGGAAGGAAGTTTCACATACTCCGATGGGTGGAGACTTAGGCTGTGTCTCCCTGGGGTCCTGGTCGATTGATTGCGTCAACTATTTGGGAGGTCACGGCGGCCCCACTGTGCTGTGGTAGGGGGAGGGCTCCATTCTTCCCCTCCTCCGCTTCCATTCCTGGCAACCCCAGTCCGTTCCGGGTTGACACTCTCTGTTGGCAGGTAGACTTTGGGCGTCTCCTAGCGGCCACCGTTACTCTAAAAACCGAGGCCTCACGGAGGAAGAACGCGCTCTGAAAATGGAGGCCTCAAGGAGGAAGAACGCTCAGGCAGCCTGCGCACAGCCCGAGGCAACTGTGTCTTGTCAGCTGCACCCATAACCACCCCCGCCCCCACCACCCTCTCCACGTGCCTCCCTCCCTTGTTGCCTAGGGAATCGCCATTCCGACCACTGAGTCTCATTGTTCTTTGATCAGATAAAAAGAATATCCTCCTAAATGAAAAGATAGGCTAAACTTTGTTTTCCTGGACATTGGATTGATTTTTACCCACTCAACCTGAGAGTTACACTGTACTATGTAGATTGACTGTTTTTGGTAAAGCCTGTTTAGTTTTCATCAGTTTTTAGAATGTGAGAAATCATATTTTATTCTCTCATTTTATCTTTTTTTTTTTTTTGAAGACAAAGTTTCGCTGCTGTTGTTACCCAGACTGGAGTGCAATGGCGCCATCTCAGCTCACTGCAACCTCCGCCTTCTGGGCTCAAGCAATTCTCCTGCCTCACCCTCCCGAGTAGCTGAGATTACAGACATGCACCACCAAGCCCAGCTAATTTTTGTATTGCTGGTAGAGACGGGGTTTCACCACATTGACCGGGATGGTCTCAATCTCTTGACCCCGTGATCCACCCGCCTTGGCCTCCCAAAGTCCTGGGATGATAGGCGTGAGCCACCGTGCCTGGCCTCATTTTTTCTTAATAGTGTTTTCTAAATTTTTTACTTTTGCAACCTGACTACTAAGTGTTCCTGACTGCGTTGGCTATTTTTGCCATAGAGAACAAATGTAATCCTCTGGTTATATTACAGTGTGGGATTTTTCCCTTTAAATTAATTTTTATCTGAAAGGGCCCTTTCTCTGACTTCTTCCTAACTCTTTAAGTTATATTACGCAGTTGAGAAATCCATGGGACAAGCCTCATAACACTTCATATGTTCTTGGAAATACTAAAGAAAATGAACCTGAGAAAACTAGCCCTACCTCAAGTTCATGTCATTTTTGTCATTTGTTTGGCTTTCCAGTTTTTAATACACAAAATAGCAGTACCAACACCAAGTAACAATTACAGGATAATTGTAAGAATCATAAATCACTTTGATAAGGATCTTCTGTTCAGTATGTATTTCTGAATTTTTAGTCCTAAGAAGTTAGTGCTAGGTATAATTTCAGCTGTCTAGTGTGGATATATTATTATCTAAAGTAACTGTTGTCTTGATTTGAAATAAAACTGCTTCAACATCAAAGGAATGTTCCACACAATTATATAACTATTGCTATTTTAGGAATATTATCAGGGTATCAGTAATATTAATAAAAGAATTAGAAAGCTTAAGCAACCAGGCTGTTGGAAAGTTTAAAGAAAAAAAAGAATAAATAGGCCAGACAGGGTGTCTCAAACCTACCAGGGAGGTTGCCGCGGCTGGATCAGGGATCAGGAGCTCGAGAACAACCCGGTCAAAATAGTGAAACCCTTGGCTCTACTAGAAATACAGAAAAGATAGTCGCCGCGCTCGTCCGCCCGACTTGATTGTTAAAAAGAAATCAGAGACATTGTTTTGGGCGCTGTGACTCACGCCAGCAATCTTACCACTTTGGGGAGCCCGGGTGGGCGGGACAACTGAGTTCAAGAGTTCGAGGTCACCCTTGGCATCCCGGTGAAGAAACGCCTCACAAATCAAGAAGAAAAGAAAAAAGAAAAGTAATCATACAGGTGAGTGTGCGCAACTGTAACATGACGAGGTGCTGAGTGACTCCACTTTCCACCCCGCCTTTCTTTACGACATACTGTTTTTCTCTTCTCACCCAGGCTGGAGTACAACATTGCGATTTTAGTTATTGCAACACCCGCGTTTTGGGTTCAACCGATATTCCTGCATTGCCCTTCAAGTAGCTGGCCTTGCAATTGTCGGCACATTGATATCTCGCTAACTTTCTGTTTTTAGTTTTTGTACCTCAAGTCTGTCTTTATTTGGTTTACACACACACACAAAAAAAAAAAAACCACAAGAAAAAGAAGATAATGACGTATGCTACAACACTTTGCTTGTCATTTTTCTGCTGAGGCCAAGCCGGCATTCTGTGTAGCGTCCCAATTTTAATGTAGGTGGTGCCGAAGCGAGCACACGCTTAATTCGCCTGAGCTTCTGTATGGTTTTCTGCTTTTGTTTGTTTGTTTGTTTTTTTCAAGGAGCAGGCTGCGGTTTCTTTCGAGGCCAGTCTCGAACTCGTGGCCTCACAAATCCCTCACCTCAGCATTTTAACTGCTGTGATTACAGGCTTGAGCAGCGAATTCCTAACCAAGTTGTGTTTTTGTTTTCAAGACTTGGTTTCTCCATGTTGTTCAGGCGAGTCTGGAACCCGCAACTTCTCGTTACCCTTCCGCCTTCGTTTTCTAGGCGCCTGGATGACAGGCTCCTTTGTGTCACCCTGCCCGACCTGCCGAGTTTATTTTGAGACAAGAAATCAGAGAGATTGTGCTGGGCGCTGTTACTCCGGACAGAAATCTTAGCACTGTGGGCAGCCGAGGAGGGCGGATCACCCGGGGTCGGGAGTTCCAGGTCAGCTTGAACATCCAGGTGTAAAAACAACTCAGATTAAAAAAAAAGAAGAGTAATCAAGCAAATGAGTGTCTACAATTTTAAGACCAAAAGGTACTGAGTGGCTTCACCCTCCGCCCCACCTTTCTTTCTCAGGTACTGCTTCCCTCTTGTCACCCAGGCTGGAGTGCAACAGTGTGATTGTTGCTTATTGCAACACCTACATGTTGGGTTCAAGCGATTGTGCTGCAATGCCATTCATGTAGGTGGGGTTTCAGTTGTTTTAACCAGCATGTCCACCAAATTTTCTACTTTTTTTTTTTTTGCACCTCAAATCTGTCTTTATTTGATTTCCGCAAATAATCCGCAAGGAAAATAAATAATGACAAAACACCACACCCCTTTGCTTGTCATTTTGGCGCTGCGTTATAGACAGAATTCTCTGTTGCGTCCCTATTTTAATGTAGGTTCTGCCAAACCGAGCACATGGTATACCCGCCTCAGCTTTTATATGTTTTTCTGTTTATATGTTTCTTATACGGAGCGAACTTCCCTGTCTGCTCCCAAGTTCAGTGCACGGATGTGGTGTGTAGGACGAGGGACTCTGTTCCTTCTGATTTCGTGTGCACGGTGGTGCCTCGGGCTGGCCGGAGCTCGGTGTGGATCGATGGCTCCCTCTATCACGGGATCCACCGGCCCCACCCCGGAACACAGGCCTTGGCAGATCCTGGACCTTCCTGGTATTACGTCAGTCCAGGTGCGGTGGCTAATGCCGGTAACCCCAATATTTTGGGAGGCAGAAGCGGTAAGGTTTTCTTGAGCATGGGAGCTCGACCACCAACCTGGGGTCACGTGGCCAAACCCAGGTGTCCATACCTGTAGTCTTGGCTACTTGGAGGCACTTCACCCTGGGCAAAAGACAGAGCGACACCGTGTCACAAAAAGACAGATGGATGAACAGAGAGACAGACAGGCAACAGCTATATTATTTTCTTCTCAGTGTAGAAAGCAAAACTAAAAAAATACAACATTTCATTTATTTTTACTTTATTTATTTATTTATTTATTTATGAGATGGATTTCTGCTCTAGTTACCCAGTGTGAGGTGCAATGGTGCAATCGGGGCTCACAGCAACCTCCGCCTCCTGGGTTCAAGCGACTCTCCGGCCTCAGGCTTCGGAATAGCTGCGACTACAGGACAGGGTGGGCACGGTGGGTGGCTCATGCATGTAATCAATCCCAGCACTTTGTTAGGTTGGCGGATGATGCGGTCAGGAGATCGAGAACATTCTGGCTCACGCGGTGAAACCCCATGGCTACTGAAAATGCAAAAGTCATCCGGGCGTGGTGGCACATGCCTATATTTCCAGACACTCGGTAGGCTGAGGCAGAAAGAATCGGTTGTACCCGGGATGGAAAGGTTACAGTCAGCCTAGATCGTGCCATTGCCCTATACCCTAGGGGACAGAGTGAGACTGTGTCTCAAAATAAATTCTTAAATTCATTCCTAAGTTCATTCATTCGTTCATTCCTTCCTTCCTTCATTCATTCTAAATAGACATGCAGGATGTCAGATCCTGCCCTCATGGTCTCTGAGCAGATGAGTCCCGTGATCTGTCTATCGCAGGACTGTTCAGGTAAGGAGTTAAAAAAAATAATTTTTTAATCGTCATGTTTAATGCAACTAATTTGGTTATACGGAAATACACGGATGTACCCCAAACACAAAAACAGCTCTTCTCTTTGGAAACAACTCTTGTAAAAATTGCCTTAGTCCTGGTGGGTGTGCCAGTGATCCTTTTTCTTTTGACCTTGACGGAGAGAATTTCCAGTCCGTCTCTCCTCTCTGGAAGGAAGTTTCACATACTCCGATTGGTGGAGACTTAGGCTGTGTCTCCCTGGGGTCCTGGTCGATTGCTTGTGTCAACTATTTGGAAGGTCACGGCGGCCCCACTGTGCTGTGGTAGGGGGAGGGCTCCATTCTTCCCCTCCTCCATTCCCGTTACTGGCGATCGCATTCCGTTTCGTGTTGACACTCTCTGCTGGCAGGTAGACATTGGGCATCTCCTAGCGGCCACTGTTACTCTAAAAACCGAGGCCTCAGGGAGGAAGAACGGGCTCTGAAAACAGAGGCCTCATGGAGGAAGAACGCTCAGGCAGCCTGCGCACAACTCGAGGCAACTGTGTCTTGTCCACTGCACCGGTCACCACCCCCGCCCAAACCACCCTCTCCACGTCCCTTCCTTTCTTGTTCCCTAGGGAATCGCCATTCCGACCACTGAGTCTCATTGTTCTTTGATCAGATAGAAAGAATATTCTCCTAAATGAAAAGATGGGCTTAACTTTGTTTTGCTGGAGATTGGATTGATTTTTATCCACTCAACCTGAGAGGTACAGTTTTCTCTGTAGATTGACTGTTTTTGGTAAAGCCAGTTTAGTTTTCATCAGTTTTTAGAATGTGAGAAATCGTATTTTATTCTGTCATTTTATCTTTTTTTTTTTTTTCCAAGACAAAGTTTCGCTGTTGTTACCCAGACTGGAGTGCAATGGCGCGATCTCAGCTCACTGCAACCTCCGCATTTTGGGCTCAAGCAATTCTCCTGCCTCACCCTCCCGAGTAGCTGAGATTACAGGCATGCGCCACCAAGCCCAGCTAATTTTTGTATTTTTAGTAGAGACGGGGTTTCACCTCATTGACCGGGATGGTCTCGATCTCTTGACCCCGTGATCCACCAGCCTCGGCCTCCCAAAGTGCTGGGATGATAGGCGTGAGCCACCGTGCCTGGCCTCAATTTTTCTTCATAGCGTTTTCTAAAATTTTTACTTTTGCAACCTGACTACTAAGTGTTCCTTACTGCGTTGGCTCTTTTTGCCATAGAGAACAAATGTAATCCTCTGGTTATATTACAGTGTGGGATTTTTCCCTTTAAATTAATTTTTATCTCAAAGGGCCCTTTCTCTGACTTCTTCCTAACTCTTTAAGTTATATTATGCAGTTGAGAAATCCATGGGACAAGCCTCATAACACTTCATATGTTCTTGGAAGTACTAAAGAAAATGAACCTGAGAAAACTAGCCCTACCTCAAGTTCATGTCATTTTTGTCATTTGTTTGGCTTTCCAGTTTTTAATACACAAAATAGCAGTACCAACACCCAGTAACAATTACAGGATAATTGTAAGAATCATAAATCACTTTGATAAGGATCTTCTGTTCAGTATGTATTTCTGAATTTTTAGTCCTAGGAAGTTAGTGCTAGGTATAATTTCAGCTGTCTAGTGTGGATATATTATTATCTAAAGTAACTGTTGTCTTGATGTGAAATAAAACTGCTTTAACATCAAAGGAATGTTCCACACAATTATATAACTATTGCTATTTTAGGAATATTATCAGGGTATCAGTAATATTAATAAAAGAATTAGAAAGCTTAAGCACCCAGCCTGTTGGAAAGTTTTACGAAAAAATAGAATAAATAGGCCAGGCGCGGTGGCTCAAAACTACTCGGGAGGTTTCTGCGGCTGGATCAGGGATCAGGAGTTCGGGAACCACCCGGTCAACATAGTGAAACCCTTGGCTCTACTAGAAATACAGAAAAGATAATCACCGTGCTCCTCCGCCCGACTTTATTGTTAAAAAGGAATCAGAGACATTGTGTTGGGCGCTGTGACTCACGCCAGCAATCTTACCACTTTGGGGGGCCCGAGTGGGCGGGTCAACTGAGGTCAAGAGTTCGAGGTCACCCTTGGCATCCCGGTGAAGAAACGCCTCAAAAAACAAAAGAAAATAAAAAAGAAAAGTAATCATACAGGTGAGTGTGCGCAACTGTAACATGACGAGGTGCTGAGAGACTCCACTTTCCGCCCCGCCTTTCTTTATGACATACTGTTTTTCTCTTCTTACCCAGGCTGGAGTACAACATTGCGATTTTCGTTATTGCAACACCCGCGTTTTGGGTTCAACCGATATTCCTGCATTGCCCTTCAAGTAGCTGGCGTTGCAAGTGTCCGCACATTTATATCTAGCTAAGTTTCTGTTTTTAGTTTTTGTACCTCAAATCTCTCTTTATTTGGTTTACACACACACACAAAAAAAAAACACAAGAAAAGGAAGATAATGACATATGCTACAACACTTTGCTTGTCATTTTTCCGCTGAGGCCAAGCCGGCATACTTTGTAGCGTCCCAATTTTAATGTAGGTGGTTCCGAAGCGAACACACGCTTAATTCGCCTCAGCTTCTGTATGTTTTTCTGTTTTTGTTTGTTTGTTTGTTTGTTTTAGGGAGCAGGATGCGGTTACTTTTGAGGCCAGTCTCGAACTCGTGACATCACAAATCCCTCACCTCAGCAGTCTAACTGCTGTGATTACACGCTTGAGCAGCGAATTCCTAACCAATTTGTGTTTTTGTTTTCAAGACGTGGGTTTTCCATGTTGTTCGGGCGAGTCTGGAACCCGGAAATTCTCATTACCGTTCCGCCTTTGTTTTCTAGGTGCCTGGATGACAGGCTCCTCTGTGTCACCCTGCCCGACCTGCAGAGTTTATTGTCAAACAAGAAATCAGAGAGATTGTGCTGGGCGCTGTTACTCCGGACAGAAATCTTAGCACTGTGGGAAGCCGAGGAGGGCAGATCACTCGAGGTGGGGAGTTCCAGGTCAGCTTGAACATCCAGGTGTAAAAACACCTCAGATTAAAAGAAAAAAAAAGTAATCAAGCAAATGAGTGTCTGCAATTGTAAGTAAAAAAGGTACTGAGTGGCTTCACCTTCCGCCCCGCCTTTCTTTCTGAGGTACTGCTTCCCTCTTGTCACCCAGGCTGGAGTGCAACAGTGTGATTGTTGCTTCTTGCAACAACTGCATATTGGGTTCAAGCGATTGTGCTGCAATGCCATTCATGTAGGTGGGGTTTCAGTTGTTTTAAACAGCATGTCCACCAAATTTTCTACTTTTTTTTTTACACCTCAAATCTGTCTTTATTTGATTTCCGCAAATAATCTGCAAGGAAAATAAATAATGACAAAACGCCGCACCCCTTTGCTTGTCATTTTGGCGCTGCATTATAAACAGAATTCTCTGTTGCGTCCCTATTTTAATGTAGGTTCTGCCAAACTGAGCACATGGTATACCCGCCTCAGCTTTTATATATTTTTCTGTTTATATGTTTCTTATACGGAGCGGGCTTCCCTGTCTGCTCCCAAGTTCAGTGGAGGGATGTGGTGTTTAGGACGAGGGACTCTGTTCCTACTGATTTCGTCTGCACGGTGGTGCCTGGGGCTGGCCGGAGCTCAGTGTGGACCGATGGCTCCCTCTATCACGGGATCCACCATCCCCACCCTGGAACACAGGCTTTGGCATAACCTGGCCCTTCCTGCTATTACGTCAGTCCAGGCGCGGTATCTAATGCCAGTAACGCCAACATTCTGGGAGGCAGAGGCGGTAAGATCTCTTGAGCATGGGAGCTCGACCACCAACCTGGGGCCACGTGGCCAAACCCAGGTGTCCATACCTGTAGTCTTGGCTACTTGGAGGCACTTCACCCTGGGCAAAAGACAGAGCGACATCGTGTCACAAAAAGACAGATGGATGAACAGAGAGACAGACAGGCAACAGCTATATTATTTTCTTCTCAGTGTAGAAAGCAAAACTAAAAAAATATAACATTTCATTTATTTTTACTTTATTTATTTATTTGTTTATTTATTTATTTTTGAGATGGAGTTTTGCTCTAGTTACCCAGGCTGGAGTGCAATGGCGAGATCGGGGCTCACCGCAACCTCCGCCTCCTGGGTTCAAGCGACTCTCCTGCCTCAGGCTCCGGAATACCTGGAACTACAGGCCCGGGCGGGCACGGTGGGTGGCTCATGCGTGTAATCAATCCCAGCACTTTGTTAGGTTGGCGGATGATGAGGTCAGGAGATCGAGACAATTCTGGCTCACGCGGTGAAACCCCGTGGCTACTGAAAATGCAAAAGTTATCCGTGCGTGGTGGCACATGCCTATATTTCCAGATACTCGGGAGGCTGAGGCAGAAAGAATCGCTTGTACCCGGGATGGAAAGGTTGCAGTCAGCCTAGATCGTGCCATTGCCCTCTACCCTAGGGGACAGAGTGAGACTGTGTCTCAAAATAAATTAATAAATTCATTCCTATGTTCATTCATTCGTTCGTTCCTTCCTTCCTTCATTCATTCTAAATAGACATGCAGGATGTCAGATTCTGGCCTCATGGTCTCTGAGCCGACGAGTCCCGTTATGAGCCTATCACAGGACTGTTCAGGTAAGGAGTTAAAAAAATATTCTTTTAATCGTCATGTTTAAAACAACTAATTTTGTTATACGGAAATACACGGATGTACCCCAAACACAGAAACAGCTCTTCTCTTTGGAAACAACTCTTTTAAAAATTGCCTTAGGCCTGGTGGGTGTGCCAGTGATCCTTTTTGTTTCGACCTTGACGGAGAGAAATTCCAGTCGGTCTCTCCTCTCTGGAAGGAAGTTTCACATACTCCGATGGGTGGAGACTTAGGCTGTGTCTCCCTGGGGTCCTGGTCGATTGCTTGTGTCAACTATTTGGAAGGTCAAGGCGGCCCCGCTGTGCTGTGGTAGGGGGAGGGCTCCATTCTTCCCCTCCTCCGCTCCCGTTCCTGGCGATCGGAGTCCGTTCCGTGTTGACACTCTCTGTTGGCAGGTAGACTTCGGGCATCTCCTAGCGGCCACTGTTACTCTAAAAACCGAGGCCTCACGGAGGAAGAACGCGCTCTGAAAACGGAGGTCTCATGGAGGAACAACACTCAGGGAGCCTGCACACAGCCCGAGGCAACTGTTTCTTGTCCGCTGCACCGGTCCCCACCCCCGCCCAAACCACCCTCTCCACGTGCCTCCCTCTCTTGTTGCCTAGGGAATCCCATTCCGACCACTGAGTCTCATTGTTCTTTGATCAGATAAAAAGAATATCCTCCTGAATGAAAAGATGGGCTAAACTTTGTTTTGCTGGAGATTGGATTGATTTTTATTCACTCAACCTGAGAGGTACAGTTTTCTCTATAGATTGACTGTTTTTGGTAAAGCCAGTTTAGTTTTCATCAGTTTTTAGAATGTGAGAAATCGTATTTTATTCTGTCATTTTATCTTTTTTTTTTTTCCCGAGACAAAGTTTCTCTGTTGTTACCCAGACTGGAATGCAATGGCGCGATCTCAGCTCACCGCAAGCTCCGCCTTCTGGGCTCAAGCAATTCTACTGCCTCACCCTCCCGAGTAGCTGAGATTACAGGCCTGCACCACCAAGCCCAGCTAATATTTGTATTTTTAGTACAGACGGGGTTTCACCTCATTGACCGAGATGATCTCCATCTCTTGACCTCGTGATCCACCCGCCTCAGCCTCCCGAAGTGCTGGGATGATAGGCGTGAGCCACCGTGCCTGGCCTCATTTTTTCTTCATAGCGTTTTCTAAAATTTTTACTTTTGCAACCTGACTAATAAGTGTTCCTGACTGCGTTGGCTATTTTTGCCATAGAGAACAAATGTAATCCTCTGGTTATATTACAGTGTGGGAATTTTCCCTTTAAATTAATTTTTAACTCAAAGGGCTCTTTCTCTGATTTCATCCTAACTCTTTAAGTATATTATGCAGTTGAGAAATCCATGGGACAATCCTCATAACACTTCATATGTTCTTGGAAGTACTAAAGAAAATGAACCTGAAAAAACTAGCCCTACTTGAAGTTCATGTCATTTTTGTCATTTGTTTGGCTTTCCAGTTTTTAATACACAAAATAGCAGTACAAAAACCCAGTAACAATTACAGGATAATTGTAAGAATCATAAATCACTTTGATAATGATCTTCGGTTCAGTATGTATTTCTGAATTTTTAGTCCTAGGAAGTTAGTGCTAGGTATAATTTCAGCTGTCTAGTGTGGATATATTATTATCTAAAGTAACTGTTGTCTTGATGTGAAATAAAACTGCTGTAACATCAAAGGAAAGTTCCACACAATTATATAACTATTGCTATTTTAGGAATATTATCAGCGTATCAGTAATATTATTAAAAGAATTAGAAAGCTTAAGCAACCAGGCTGTTGGAAAGTTTAAAGAAAAAAAAGAATAAATAGGCCCGGCGAGGTGGCTGAAACCTACCAGGGAGGTTGCCAGGGCTGGATCAGTGATCAGGAGTTCGAGAACAACCCGATTATCATAGTGAAACCCTTGGCTCTACTAGAAATACAGAAAAGATAGTCACCGTGCTCGTCCGCCCGACTTTATTTTTAAAAAGCAATCAGAGACATTGTGTTGGGTGCTGTGACTCACACCGGCAATCTTACCACTTTGGTGGGCCCGAGTGGGCGGGTCAACTGAGGTCAAGAGTTCGAGGTCACCTTTGGCATCCCGGTGAAGAAACGCCTCACAAATCAAGAAGAAAAGAAAGAAGAAAAGTAATCATACAGGTGAGTGTGCACAACTGTAACATGACGAGGTGCTGAGTGACTCCACCTTCCGCCCCGCCTTTCTTTATGACATACTGTTTTTCTCTTCTCACCCAGGCTGGAGTACAACATTGCGATTTTAGTTATTGCAACACCCGCGTTTTGGGTTCAACCGATATTCCTGCATCGCCCTTCAAGTAGCTGGCCTTGCAAGTGTCCGCACCTTTATATCTAGCTAACTTTCTGTTTTAGTTTTTGTACCTCAAGTCCGTCTTTATTTGGTTTGCACACACACACACACACAAAAAAAAAACACAAGAAAAAGAAGATAATGACGTATGCTACAACACTTTGCTTGTAATTTTTCCGCTGAGGCCAAGCCGGCATTCTGTGTAGCGTCCCAATTTTAATGTAGGTGGTTCCGAAGCAAGCACACGCTTAATTCGCCTCAGCTTCTGTATGGTTTTCTGTTTTTGTTTGTTTGTTTGTTATTTCAAGGAGCAGGCTGCGGTTTCTTTCGAGGCCAGTCTCCAACTCGTGGCCTCACAAATCCCTCACCTCAGCATTCTAACTGCTGTGATGACAGGCTTGAGGAGCGAATTCGTAACCAAGTTGTGTTTTTGTTTTCAAGACTTGGTTTTTCCATGTTGTTCGGGTGAGTCTGGAACCCGCAACTTCTCGTTACCCTTCCGCCTTCGTTTTCTAGGCGCCTGCATGACAGGCTCCTCTGTGCCACTCTGCCCGACCTTCCGAGTTTATTGTCAAAAAAGAAATCAGAGAGATTGTGCTGGGCGCTGTTACTCCGGACAGAAATCTTAGCACTGTGGGAAGCCGAGGAGGGCGGATCACCCGAGGTTGGGAGTTCCAGGTCAGCTTGAACATCCAGGTGTAAAAACACCTCAGATTAAAAAAAAAAGAAAAGTAATCAAGCAAATGAGTGTCTGCAATTGTAAGACAAAAAGGTACTGAGTGGCTTCACCTTCCGCCCCACCTTTCTTTCTGAGGTACTGCTTCCCTCTTGTCACCCAGGCTGGAGTGCAACAGTGTGATTGTTGCTTATTGCAACACCTGCATATTGGGTTCAAGCGATTGTGCTGCAATGCCATTCATGTAGGTGGGGTTTCAGTTGTTTTAACCAGTATGTCCACCAAATTTTCTACTTTTTTTTTGCACCTCAAATCTGTATTTATTTGATTTCCGCAAATAATCTGCAAGGAAAATAAATAATGACAAAACGCCGCACCTCTTTGCTTGTCATTTTGGCGCTGCGTTATAGACAGAATTCTCTGTTGCGTCCCTATTTTAATGTAGGTTCTGCCAAACTGAGCACATGGTATACCCGCCTCAGCTGTTATATGTTCTTCTGTTTCTATGTTTCTTATATGGAGCGGGCTTCCCTGTCTGCTCCCAAGTTCAGTGGAGGGATGTGGTGTGTAGGACGAGGGACTCTGTTCCTTCTGATTTCGTCTGCACGGTGGTGCCTGTGGCTGGCCGGAGCTCCTTGTGGACCGATGGCTCCCTCTATCACGGGATCCACCATCCCCACCCCAGAACACAGGCCTTGGCATATACTGGCCCTTCCTGGTATTACGTCAGTCTTGAGAATGGGAGCTCGACCACCAACCTGGGGTCCCGTGGCCAAACCCCGGTGTTCATACCTGTAGTCTTGGCTACTTGGAGGCACTTCAACCTGGGCAAAAGACAGAGTGACACCATGTCACAAAAAGACAGATGGATAAACAGAGAGACAGAGAGGCAAGAGCTATATTATTTTCTTCTCAGTGTAGAAAGCAAAACTAAAAAAATACAACATTTCATTTATTTTTACTTTATTTATTTATTTATTTATTTATTTATTTATTTATTTATTTTTGAGATGGAATTCTGCTCTAGTTACCCAGGCTGGAGTGCAATGGCGCAATCGGGGATCACAGCAAACTCCTCCTCCAGGGTTCAAGCGACTCTCCTGCCTCAGGCTCCGGAATAGCTGGGACTACAGGCCAGGGTGGGTGCGGTGGGTGGCTCATGTGTGTAATCAATCCCAGCACTTCGTTAGGTTGGCTGATGATGTGGTCAGGAGATAGAGACCATTCTGACTCACGCGGTGAAACCCCGTGGCTACTGAAAATGCAAAAGTCATCCGGGCGTGGTGGCACATGCCTATATTTCCAGATACTCGGGAGGCTGAGGCAGAAAGAATCGCTTGTACCCGGGATGGAAAGGTTGCATTCAGCCTAGATCATGCCATTGCCCTCTACCCTAGGGGACAGAGTGAGACTGTGTCTCAAAATAAATTAATAAATTCATTCCTACGTTCATTCATTCGTTCGTTCCTTCCTTCCTTCATTCATTCTAAATAGACATGCAGGATGTCAGATTCTGGCCTCATGGTCTCTGAGCCGACGAGTCCCGTGATCTCCCTATCACAGGACTGTTCAGGTAAGGAGTTAAAAAAAATACTTTTTTAATCGTCATGTTTAAAACAACTAATTTTGTTATACTTAAATACACGGATGTACCCCAAACACAGAAACAGCTCTTCTCTTTGGAAACAACTCTTTTAAAAATTGCCTTAGGCCTGGTGGGTGTGCCAGTGATCCTTTTTGTTTCGACCTTGACTGAGAGAATTTCCAGTCGGTCTCTCCTCTCTGGAAGGAAGTTTCACATACTCCGATGGGTGGAGACTTAGGCTGTGTCTCCCTGGGGTCCTGGTCGATTGCTTGTGTCAACTATTTGGAACGTCAGGGCGGCCCCACTGTGCTGTGGTAGGGGGAGGGCTCCATTCTTCCCCTCCTCCGCTCCCGTTCCTGGCGATCGCAGTCCGTTCCGGGTTGACACTCTCTTTTGGCAGGTAGACTTCGGGTATCTCCTAGCGGCCACTGTTACTCTAAATACCGAGGCCTCACGGAGGAAGAACGCGCTCTGAAAACGGAGGTCTCATGAAGCAAGAACGCTCAGGCAGCCTGCGCACAGCCCGAGGCAACTGTGTCTTGTCCGCTGCACCGGTCCCCACCCCCGCCCAAACCACCCTCTCCACGTGCCTCCCTTTCTTGTTGCCTAGGGATTCGCCATTCCGACCACTGAGTCTCATTGTTCTTTGATCAGAAAAAAAGAATATCCTCCTCAATGAAAAGATGGGCTTAACTTTGTTTTGCTGGAGATTGGATTGATTTTTATCCACTCAAGCTGAGAGGTACAGTTTTCTCTATAGATTGACTGTTTTTGGTAAAGCCAGTTTAGTTTTCATCAGTTTTTAGAATGTGAGAAATCGTATTTTATTCTGTCATTTAATTTTTTTTCTGAGACAAAGTTTCGCTGTTGTTACCCAGACTGGAGTGCAATGGAGCGATCTCAGCTCACTGCAACCTCCGCCTTCTGGGCTCAAGCAATTCTCCTGCCTCACCCTCCCGAGTAGCTGAGATTACAGGCATGCGCCACCAAGCCCAGCTAATTATTGTATTTTTAGTAGAGACGGGGTTTCACCTCATTGACCAGGATGGTCTCAATCTCTTGACCCCGTGATCCACCCGCCTCGGCCTCCCAAAGTGCTGGGATGATAGGCCTGAGCCACCGTGCCTGGCCTCATTTTTTCTTCATAGCGTTTTCTAAAATTTTTACTTTTGCAACCTGACTACTAAGTGTTCCTGACTGCGTTGGCTATTTTTGCCATAGAGAACAAATGTAATCCTCTGGTTATATTACAGTGTGGGATTTTTCCCTTTAAATTAATTTTTATCTCAAATGGCCCTTTCTCTGACTTCTTCCTAACTCTTTAAGTTATATTATGCTGTTGAGAAATCCATGGGACAAGCCTCATAACACTTCATATGTTCTTGGAAGTACTAAAGAAAATGAACCTGAGAAAACTAGCCCTAACTCAAGTTCATGTCATTTTTGTCATTTGTTTGTCTTTCCAGTTTTTAATACACAAAATAGCAGTACAAAAACCCAGTAACAATTACAGGATAATTGTAAGAATGATAAATCACTTTGATAAGGATCTTCTGTTCAGTATGTATTTCTGAATTTTTAGTCCTAGGAAGTTAGTGCTAGGTATAATTTCAGCTGTCTAGTGTGGATATATTATTATCTAAAATAACTGTTGTCTTGATGTGAAATAAAACTGCTTTAACATCAAAGGAAAGTTCCACAAAATTATATAACTATTGCTATTTTAGGAATATTATCAGGGTATCAGTAATATTAATAAAAGATGTAGAAAGCTTAAGCAACCAGGCTGCTGGAATGTTTAAAGAAAAAAAAGAATTAATAGGCCAGACGCGGTGGCTCAAACCTACCAGGGAGGTTGCCGCGGCTGGATCAGGGATCAGGAGATCGAGAACATCCTGGTCAAAATAGTGAAACCCTTGGCTCTACTAGAAATACAGAAAAGATAGTCACCGCGCTCGTCCGCCAGACTTGATTGTTAAAAAGAAATCAGAGACATTGTGTTGGGCGCTGTGACTCACGCCAGCAATCTTTCCACTTTGGGGGGCCCGGGTGGGCGGGTCAACTGAGTTCAAGAGTTTGAGGTCACCCTTGGCATCCCGGTGAAGAAACGCCTCACAAATTAAGAAGAAAAGAAAAAAGAAAAGTAATCATACAGGTGAGTGTGCGCAACTGTAACATGACGAGGTGCTGAGTGACTCCACCTTCTGCCCCGCCTTTCTTTATGACATACTGTTTTTCTCTTCTCACCCAGGCTGGAGTACAACATTGCGATTTTAGTTATTGCAACACGCGCGTTTTGGGTTCAACCGATATTCCTGCATTGCCCTTCAAGTAGCTGGCCATACAAGTGTCCGCACCTATATATCTAGCAAACTTTCTGTTTTTAGTTTTTGTACCTCAAGTCTGTCTTTATTTGGTTTACACAGACACACACACACACACACAGAAAAAAAAACACAAGAAAAATAAGATAATGACGTATGCTACAACCCTTTGCTTGTCATTTTTCCGCGGAGGCCAAGCCGGCATTCTGTGTAGCGTCCCAATTTTAATGTAGGTGGTGCCGAAGCGAGCACACGCTTAATTCGCCTCAGCTTCTGTATGGTTTTCTGTTTTTTGTTTGTTTGTTTGTTTGTTTCAAGGAGCAGGCTGCGGTTTCTTTCGAGGCCAGTCTCGAACTCGTGGCCTCACAAATCCCTCACCTCAGCATTCTAACTGCTGTGATTACAGGCTTGAGCAGCGAATTCCTAACCAAGTTGTGTTTTTGTTTTCAAGACTTGGTTTTTCCATGTTGTTCGGGCGAGTCTGGAACCCGCAACTTCTCGTTACCCTTCCACCTTCCTTTTCTAGGCGCCTGGATGACAGGCTCCTCTGTGTCACCCTGCCCGACCTGCCGAGTTTATTTTGAGACAAGAAATCAGAGAGATTGTGCTGGGCGCTGTTACTCCAGACAGAAATCTTAGCACTGTGGGAAGCCGAGGAGGGCGGATCACCCGAGGTTGGGAGTTCCAGGTCAGCTTGAACATCCAGGTGTAAAAACACCTCAGATTAAAAAAAAAAAGAAAAGTAATCAAGCAAATGAGTGTCTGCAATTGTAAGACAAAAAGGTACTGAGTGGCTTCACCTTCCGCCCCACCTTTCTTTCTGAGGTACTGCTTCCCTCTTGTCACCCAGGCTGGAGTGCAACAGTGTGATTGTTGCTTATTGCAACACCTGCATATTGGGCTCAAGGGATTGTGCTGCAATGCCATTCATGTAGGTGGGGTTTCAGTTGTTTTAACCAGCATGTCCACCAAATTTTCTACTTTTTTTATTGCACCTCAAATCTGTCTTTATTTGATTTCCGCAAATAATCCGCAAGGAAAATAAATAATGACAAAACGCCGCATCCCTTTGCTTGTCATTTTGGCGCTGCGTTATAGACAGAATTCTCTGTTGCGTCCCTATTTTAAAGTAGGTTCTGCCAAACCGAGCACATGGTATACCCGCCTCAGCTTTTATATGTTTTTCTGTTTATGTGTTTCTTATACGGAGCGGGCTTCCCTGTCTGCTCCCAAGTTCAGTGGAGGGATGTGGTGTGTAAGACGAGGGACTCTGTTCCTTCTGATTTCATCTGCACGCTGGTGCCTGGGGCTGGCCGTAGCTCCATGTGGACCGATGGCTCCCTCTATCACGGGATCCACCGTCCCCACCCCGGAACACAGGCCTTGGCAGATCCTGGCCCTTCCTGGTATTACGTCAGTCCAGGTGCGGTGGCTAATGCCGGTAACCCCAACATTTTGGGAAGCAGAGGCGGTAAGATCTCTTGAGCGTGGGAGCTCGACCACCAACCTGGGGTCACGTGGCCAAACCCCGGTGTCCATACCTGTAGTCTTGGCTACTTGGAGGCACTTCACCCTGGGCAAAAGACAGAGCAACACCGTGTCACAAAAAGACAGATGGATGAACAGAGAGACAGACAGGCAACAGCTATCTTATTTTCTTCTCAGTGTAGAAAGCAAAACTAAAAAAATACAACATTTCATTTATTTTTACTTTATTTATTTATATATTTATTTATTTATTTTTGAGATGGATTTCTGCTCTAGTTACCCAGGCTGGAGTGCAATGGCGCAATCGGGGCTCACAGCAACATCCGCCTCCTGGGTTCAAGCAACTCTCCTGCCTCAGGCTCCGGAATAGCTGGGACTACAGGACAGGGCGGGCGCGGTGGGTGGCTCATGCGTGTAATCAATCCCAGCACTTTGTTAGTTTGGCGGATGATGCGGTCAGGAGACCGAGACCATTCTGGCTCACGCGGTGAAACCCCGTGGCTACTGAAAATGCAAAAGTCATCCGGGCGTGGTGGCACATGCCTATATTTCCAGATACTCGGGAGCCTCAGGCAGAAAGAATCGCTTGTACCCGGGATGGAAAGGTTGCAGTCAGCCTAGATCGTGCCATTGCCCTATACCCTAGGGGACAGAGTGAGACTGTGTCTCAAAATAAATTAATAAATTCATTCGTACGTTCATTCATTCGTTCATTCCTTTCTTCCTTCATTCATTCTAAATAGACATGCAGGATGTCAGATCCTGCCCTCATGATCTCTGAGCAGACGAGTCCCGTGATCTGTCTATCACAGGACTGTTCAGGTAAGGAGTTAAAAAATATATTTTTTTAATCGTCATGTTTAAAACAACTAATTTTGTTATACGGAAATACACGGATGTACCCCAAACACAGAAACAGCTCTTCTCTTTGGAAACAACTCTTTTAAAAATTGCCTTAGGCCTGGTAGGTGTGCCAGTGATCCTTTTTGTTTTGACCTTGACGGAGAGAATTTCCAGTCGGTCTCTCCTCTCTGAAAGGAAGTTTCACATATTCCGATGGCTGGAGACTTAGGCTGTGTCTCCCTGGGGTCCTGGTCGATTGCTTGTGTCAACTATTTGGAAGGTCACGGCGGCCCCACTGTGCTGTGGTAGGGGGAGGGCTCCATTCTTCCCCTCCTCCGCTCCCGTTCCTGGCGATCGCAGTCCGTTCCGTGTTGACACTCTCTGTTGGCAGGTAGACTTCGGGCATCTCCTAGCGGCCACTGTTACTCTAAAAACCGAGGCCTCACGGAGGAAGAACGCGCTCTGAAAACCGAGGCCTCTTGGAGGAAGAACGCTCAGGCAGCCTGCGCACAGCCCGAGGCAACTGTGTCTTGTCGGCTGCACCGGTCCCCACCCCCGCCCAAACCACCCTCTCCACGTGCCTCCTTTTCTTGTTGCCTAGGGAATCACCATTCCGACCACTGAGTCTCATTGTTCTTTGATCAGATAAAAAGAATATCCTCCTAAATGAAAAGATGGGCTTAACTTTGTCTTGCTGGAGATTGGATTGATTTTTACCCACTCAACCTGAGAGGTAAGGTTTTCTCTGTAGATTGACTGTTTTTGGTAAAGCCAGTTTAGTTTTCATCAGTTTTTAGAATGTGAGAAATCGTATTTTATTCTGTCATTTAATCTTTTTTTTTTTTTCCGAGACAAGGTTTCGCTGTTGTTACCCAGACTGGAGTGCAATGGCGCCATCTCAGCTCACTGCAACCTCCGCCTTCTGGGCTCAAGCAATTCTCCTGCTTCACCCTCCCGAGTAGCTGAGATTACAGGCATGCGCCACCAAGCCCAGCTAATTTTTGTATTTTTAGTAGCGACGGGGTTTCACCTCATTGAACGGGATGGTCTCAATCTCTTGACCCCGTGATCCACCCGCCTTGGCCCCCCAAAGTGCTGGGATGATAGGCATGAGCCACCGTGCCTGGCCTCATTTTTTCTTCATAGCGTTTTCTAAAATTTTTACTTTTGCAACCTGACTACTAAGTGTTCCTGACTGCGTTGGCCATTTTTGCCATAGAGAACAAATGTAATCCTCTGGCTATATTACAGTGTGGGATTTTTCCATTTAAATTAATTTTTATCTCAAATGGCCCTTTCTCTGACTTCTTCCTAACTCTTTAAGTTATATTATGCAGTTGAGAAATCCATGGGACAAGCCTCATAACACTTCTTATGTTCTTGGAAGTACTAAGGAAAATGAACCTGAGAAAACTAGCCCTAACTCAAGTTCATGTCATTTTTGTCATTTGTTTGGCTTTCCAGTTTTTAGTACACAAAATAGCGTACCAACACCCAGTAACAATTACAGGATAATTGTAAGAATGATAAATCACTTTGATAAGGATCTTCTGTTCAGTATGTATTTCTGAATTTTTAGTCCTAGGAAGTTAGTGTTAGGTATAATTTCAGCTGTCTAGTGTGGATATATTATTATCTAAAGTAACTGTTGTCTTGATGTAAAATAAAATTGCTTTAACATCAAAGGAAAGTTCCACACAATTATATAACTATTGCTATTTTAGGAATATCATCAGGGTATCAGTAATATTAATAAAAGAATTAGAAAGCTTAAGCAACCAGGCTGTTGGAAAGTTTAAAGAAAAAAAAAGAATAAATAGGCCAGACGCGGTGGCTCAAACCTACCAGGGAGGTTTCCGCGGCTGGATCATGGATCAGGAGTTCGAGAACAACCCGGTCAAAATAGTGAAACCCTTGGCTCTACTAGAAATACAGAAAAGATAGTCACCGCGCTGGTCCGCCCGACTTGATTGTTAAAAAGAAATCAGAGATATTGTGTTGGGCGCTGTGACTCACGCCAGCAATCTTACCACTTTAGGGGGCCCGGGTGGGCAAGTCAACTGAGTTCAAGAGTTCGAGGTCACCCTTGGCATCCCGGTGTAGAAACGCCTCACAAATTAAGAAGAAAAGAGAAAAGAAAAGTAATCATACAGGTGAGTGTGCGCAACTGTAATATGACGAGGTGCTGAGTGACTCCACTTTCCATCCCGCCTTTCTTTAGGACATACTGTTTTTCTCTTCTCACCCAGGCTGGAGTCCAATATTGCGATTTTAGTTATTGCAACACCCGAGTTTTGGGTTCAACCGATATTCCTGCATTGCCCTTCAAGTAGCTGGCCTTGCTAGTGTCCGCACCATTATATCTAGCTATCTTTCTGTTTTTAGGTTTTGTACCTCATGTCTGTCTTTATTTGGTTTACACACACACACACACAAAAAAAAACCCACAAGAAAAAGAAGATAATGACGTATGCTACAACACTTTGCTTGTCATTTTTCCGCTGAGGCCAAGCCGGCATTCTGTGTAGCGTCCCAATGTTAATGTAGGTGGTGCCGAAGCGAGCACACGCTTAATTCGCCTCAGTTTCTGTATGGATTTCTGTTTTTGTTTGTTTGTTTGTTTGTTTCAAGGAGCAAGCTGCGGTTTCTTTCGAGGCCAGTCTCGAACTCGTGACCTCACAAATCCCTCACTTCAGCATTCTAACTGCTGTGATTACAGGCTTGAGCAGCGAATTCCTAACCAAGTTGTGTTTTTGTTTTCAAGACTTGGTTTTTCCATGTTGTTCGGGCGAGTCTGGAACCCGCAACTTCTCGTTACCCTTCCGCCTTCGTTTTCTAGGCGCCTGGATGCCAGGCTCCTCTGTGTCACCCTGCCCGAGCTGCCGAGTTTATTTTGAGACAAGAAATCAGAGAGATTGTGCTGGGCGCTGTTACTCCGGACAGAAATCTTAGCACTGTGGGAAGCCGAGGAGGGCGGATCACCCGAGGTTGGGAGTTCCAGGTCAGCTTGAATATCCAGGTGTAAAAACACCTCAGATTAAAAAAAAAGAAAAGTAATCAAGCAAATGAGTGTCTGCAATTGTAAGTAAATAAGGTACTGAGTGGCTTCACCTTCCTCCCCGCCTTTCTTTCTGAGGTACTGCTTCCCTGTTGTCACCCAAGCTGGAGTGCAACAGCGTGATTGTTGCTTATTGCAACACCTGCATATTGGGTTCAAGCGATTGTGCTGCAATGCCATTCATGTAGGTGGGGTTTCAGTTGTTTTAACCAGCATGTCCACCAAATTTTCTACTTTTTTTTTTGCACCTCAAATCTGTCTTTATTTGATTTCCGAAAATAATCCGCCAGGAAAATAAATAATGACAAAACGCCGCACCCCTTTGCTTGTCATTTTGGCGCTGCGTTATAGACAGAATTCTCTGTTGCGTCCCTATTTTAATTTAGGTTCTGCCAAACCGAGCACATGGTATACCTGCCTCAGCTGTTATATGTTTTTCTGTTTATATGTTTCTTATAGGGAGCGGGCTTCCCTGTCTGCTCCCAAGTTCAGTGGAGGGATGTGGTGTGTAGGACGAGGGACTCTGTTCCTTCTGATTTTGTCTGCACACTGGTGCCTGGGGCTGGCGGTAGCTCTGTGTGGACCCATGGCTCCCTCTATCAGGGGATCCAACTTCCCCACCCCGGAACACAGGCCTTGGCATATACTGGCCCTTCCTGGTATTACGTCAGTCCAGGTGCAGTGGCTAATGCCGGTAACCCCAACATTTTGGGAGGCAGAGGCGGTGAGATCTCTTGAGCATGGGAGCTTGACCACCAACCTGGGATCACGGGGCCAAACCCCGGTGTCCATACCTGTAGTCTTGGCTACTTGGAGGCACTTCAACCTGGGCAAAAGACAGAGCGAGACCGTGTCACAAAAAGACAGATGGATAAACGGAGAGACAGACAGGCAACAGCTATATTATTTTGTTCTCAGTGTAGAAAGCAAAACTAAAAAAATACAATATTTCATTTATTTTTACTTTATTTATTTATTTATTTATTTATTTATTTTTGAGATGGAGTTCTGCTCTAGTTACCCAGGCTGTAGTGCAATGGCGCAATCGGGGCTCAAAGCGACTCCCCTGCCTCAGGCTCCGGTATAGCTGGGACTACATGCCAGGGCGGGCAGGGTGGGTGGCTCATGCGTGTAATCAATCCCAGCACTTTGTTAGGTTGGCGGATGATGAGGTCAGGAGATCGAGACCATTCTGGCTCACGTGGTGAAACCCCGTGGCTACTGAAAATGCAAAAGTCATCCGGGCGTGGTGGCACATGCCTATATTTCCAGATACTCGGGAGGCTGAGGCAGAAAGAATCGCTTGTACCTGGGATGGAAAGTTTGCAGTCAGCCTAGATCGTGCCATTGCCCTCTACCCTAGGGGACAGAGTGAGACTATGTCTCAAAATAAATTAATAAATTCATTCTTACGTTCATTCATTCGTTCATTCCTTCCTTCCTTCATTCATTCTAAGTAGACATGCAGGATGTCAGATTCTGGCCTCATGGTCTCTGAGCCGACGAGTCCCGTGATCTGCCTATCACAGGACTGTTCAGGTAATAAGTTAAAAAAAATATTTTTTTAATCGTCATGTTTAAAACAACTAATTTTGTTATACGGAAATACACGGATGTACCCCAAACACAGAAACAGCTTTTCTCTTTGGAAACAACTCTTTTAAAAATTGCCTTAGGCCTGGTGGGTGTGCCAGTGATCCTTTTAGTTTCGACCTTGACGGAGAGAATTTCCAGTCGGTCTCTCCTCTCTGGAAGGAAGTTTCAAATACTCCGATGGGTGGAGACTTAGGCTGTGTCTCCCTGGGGTCCTGGTCGATTGCTTGTGTCAACTATTTGGAAGGTCACGGCGGCCCCACTGTGCTGTGGTGGGGGGAGGGCTCCATTCTTCCCCTCCTCCGCTCCGGTTCCTGGCGATCACAGTCCGTTCCGGGTTGACACTCTCTGTTGGCAGGTAGACTTCGGGCATCTCCTAGCAGCCACTGTTACTCTGAAAACCGAGGCCTCACGGAGGAAGAACGCGCTCTGAAAACGGAGGCCTCATGGAGGAAGAACGCTCAGGCAGCCTGCGCACAGCCCGAGGCAACTGTGTCTTGTCGGCTGCACGGGTCCCCACCCCCGCCCATACCACCCTCTCCACGTGCCTCCCTTTCTTGTTGCCTAGGGAATCGCCATTCCGACCACTGAGTCTCATTGTTCTTTCATCAGATAAAAAGAATATCCTCCTAAATGAAAAGATGGGCTTAACTTTGTTTTGCTGGAGATTGGATTGATTTTTATCCACTCAACCTGAGAGGTACAGTTTTCTCTGTAGATTGACTGTTTTTGGTAAAGCCAGTTTAGTTTTCATCAGTTTTTCGAATGTGAGAAATCGTATTTTATTCTGTCATTTAATCTTTTTTTTTTTTCCGAGACAACGTTTTGCTGTTGTTACCCACACTGGAGTGCAATGTCGCGATCTCCGCTCACTGCAACCTCCGCCTTCTGGGCTCAAGCAATTCTCCTGCCTCACCCTCCCGAGTAGCTGAGATTACAGGCATGCACCACCAAGCCCAGCTAATTTTTGTATTTTTAGTAGAGACGGGGTTTCACCTCATTGACCGGGATGGTCTCAATCTCTTGACCCCGTGATCCACCCGCCTTGGCCTCCCAAAGTGCTGGGATGATAGGCGTGAGCCACCGTGCCTGGCCTCATTTTTTCTTCATAGCGTTTTCTAAAATTTTTACTTTTGCAACCTGACTACTAAGTGTTCCTGACTGCATTGGCTATTTTTGCCATAGAGAACAAATGTAATCCTCTGGTTATATTACAGTGTGGGATTTTTCCCTTTAAATTAATTTTTATCTCAAAGGGCCCTTTCTCTGACTTCTTCCTAACTCTTTAAGTTATATTATGCAGTTGAGAAATCCATGGGACAAGCCTCATATCACTTCATATGTTCTTGGAAGTACTAAAGAAAATGAACCTGAGAAAACTAGCCCTACCTCAATTTCATGTCTTTTTTGTCATTTGTTTGTCTTTCCAGTTTTTAATACACAAAATAGCAGTACCAACACCCAGTAACAATTACAGGATAATTGTGAGAATCATAAATCACTTTGATAAGGATCTTCTGTTCAGTATGTATTTCTGAATTTTTAGTCCTAGGAAGTTAGTGCTAGGTATAATTTCAGCTGTCTAGTGTGGACATATTATTATCTAAAGTAACTGTTGTCTTGATGTGAAATAAAACTGCTTTAACATCAAAGGAGTGTTCCACACAATTATATAACTATTGCTATTTTAGGAATATTATCAGGGTATCAGTAATATTAATAAAAGTATTAGAAAGCTTAAGCAACCAGGCTGTTGGAAAGTTTAAAGAAAAAAAAGAATAAATAGGCCATGCGCGGTGGCTCAAACCTACCAGGGAGGTTGCTGCGGCTGGATCAGGGATCAGGAGTTCAAGAACAACCCGGTCAACATAGTGAAACCCTTGGCTCTACTAGAAATACAGAAAAGATATTCACCGTGCTGATCCGGCCGACTTTATTTTTAAAAAGTAATCAGAGACATTGTGTTGGGCGCTGTGACTCACGCCAGCAATCTTACCACTTTTGGGGGCCCGAGTGGGCGGGTCAACTGAGGTCAAGTGTTCGAGGTCACCCTTGGCATCCCGGTGAAGAAACGCCTCACAAAAACAAGAAGAAAATATAAAAGAAAAGTAATCATACATGTGAGTGTGCGCAACTGTAACATGACGAGGTGCTGAGTGACTCCACCTTCCGCCCCGCCTTTCTTTATGACATACTGTTTTTCTCTTCTCACCCAGGCTGGAGTACAACATTGCGATTTTAGTGATTGCAACACCCGCATTTTGGGTTTAACCGATATTCCTGCATTGCCCTTCAAGTAGCTAGCGTTGCAATTGTCCGCAACTTTATATCTAGCTAAGTTTCTGTTTTTAGTTTTTGTAACTCGAATCTCTCTTTATTTGGTTTACACACACAGACACACACACACAAAAGAAAACACAAGAAAAAGAAGATAATGACGTATGCTACAACACTTTGCTTGTCATTTTTCCGCTGAGGTCAAGCCGGCATTCTGTGTAGCGTCCCAATTTTAATGTAGGTGGTGCCGAAGGGAGCACACGCTTAATTCGCCGCAGCTTCTGTATGTTTTTCTGTTTTTGTTTGTTTCTTTGTTTGTTTTAGGGAGCCGGCTGCGGTTTCTTTCGAGGCCAGTCTCGAACTCGTGACCTCACAAATCCCTCACCTCAGCATTCTAACTGCTTTGATTACAGGCTTGAGTAGCGAATTCCTAACCAAGTTGTGTTTTTGTTTTCAAGACGTGGGTTTTCCATGTTGTTCGGGCGAGTCTGGAACCCGCAACTTCTCGTTACCCTTCCGCCTTCGTTTTCTAGGCGCCTGGATGCCAGGCTCCTCTGTGTCACCCTGCCCGACCTGCCGAGTTTATTGTCAAACAAGAAATCAGAGAGATTGTGCTGGGCGCTGTTACTCCGGACAGAAATCTTAGCACTGTGGGAAGCCGAGGAGGGCGGATCACCCGAGGTCGGGAGTTCCAGGTCAGCTTGAACATCCAGGTGTAAAAACACCTCAGATTAAAAAAAAAAGAAAAGTAATCAAGCAAATGAGTGTCTGCAATTGTAAGACAAAAAGGTAATGAGTGGCTTCACCTTCCTCCCCGCCTTTCTTTCTGAGGTACTGCTTCCCTCTTGTCACCCAGGCTGGAGTGCAACACTGTGATTGTTGCTTATTGCAATACCTGCATATTGGGTTCAAGCGATTGTGCTGCAATGCCATTCATGTAGGTGGGATTTCAGTTGTTTTAACCAGCATGTCCACCAAATTTTCTACTTTTTTTTTGCACCTCAAATCTGTCTTTATTTGATTTCCGCAAATAATCCGCAAGAAAGATAAATAATTACAAAACGCCGCACCCCATTGCTTGTCATTTTGGCGCTGCGTTATAGACAGAATTCTCTGTTTCGTCCGTATTTTAATGTAGGTGCTGCCAAACCGAGTACATGGTACACCTGCCTCAGCTTTTATATGTTTTTCTGTTTACATGTTTCTTATACGGAGCGGGCTTCGCTGTCTGCTCCCAAGTTCAGTGGCGGGATGTGGTGTGTAGGACGAGGAACTTTGTTCCTTCTGATTTGGTCTGCACGGTGGTGCCTGGGGCTGGCCGGAGCTCAGTGTGGACCGATGGCTCCCTCTACCACGGGATCCACCGTCCCCACCCCGGAACACAGGCCTTGGCAGATCCTGGCCCTTCCTGGTATTAAGTCAGTCCAGGTGCGGTGGCTAATGCCGGTAACCCCAACATTTTGGGAGGCAGAGGCGGTAAGATCTCTTGAGCATGGGAGCTCGACCACCAACCTGGGGCCACATGGCCAAACCCCGGTGTCCGTACCTGTAGTTTGGCTACTTGGAGGCACTTCACCCTGGGCAAAAGACAGAGCGACACCATGTCATGAACAGGCAGATGGATGAACAGAAAGACAGACAGGCAACAGCTATATTATGAACTTCTCAGTGTAGAAAGCAAAACTAAAAAAATACAACAGTTCATTTATTTTTATTTTATTTATTTATTTATTTATTCAATTTTGAGATGGAGTTTTGCTCTAGTTACCCAGACTGGAGTGCAATGGCGCGATCGGGGCTCACCGAAACCTCCGCCTCCTGGGTTCAAGTGACTCTCCTGCCTCAGGCTCTGGAATAGCTGGGACTACAGGCCCGGGCGGGTACGGTGGGTGGCTCATGCGTGTAATCAATCCCAGAACTTTGTTAGTTTGGCAGATGATGCGGTCAGGAGATCGAGACCATTCTGGCTCACGCGGTGAAACCCCGTGGCTACTGAAAATGCAAAAGTCATCCGGGCGTGGTGGCACATGCCTATATTTCCAGATACTCGGGAGGCTGAGGCAGAAAGAATCGCTTGTACCCGGCATGGAAAGGTTGCAGTCAGCCTAGATCATGCCATTGCCCTATACCCTAGGGGACAGAGTGAGACTGTGTCTCAAAATAAATTAATAAATTCATTCGTACGTTCATTCATTCGTTCATTCCTTCCTTCCTTCATTCATTCTAAATAGACAGGCAGGATGTCAGATCCTGCCCTCATCGTCTCTGAGCAGACGAGTCCGGTGATCTGTCTCTCACAGGACTGTTCAGGTAAGGAGTTAAAAAAAATATTTCTTTAATCGTCATGTTTAAAACAACTAATTTTGTTATACGGAAATACACGGATGTACCCCAAACACAGAAACCCCTCTTCTCTTTGGAAACAACTCTTTTAAAAATTGCCTTAGGCCTGGTGGGTGTGCCAGTGATCCTTTTAGGTTTCGACCTTGACGGAGAGAATTTCCAATCGGTCTCTCCTCTCTGGAAGGAAGTTTCACATACTCCGATGGGTGGAGACTTATGCTGTGTCTCCCTGGGGTCCTGGTCGATTGCTTGTGTCAACTATTTGGAAGGTCACGGCGGCCCCACTGTGCTGTGGTAGGGGGAGGGCTCCATTCTTCCCCTCCTCCGCTCCCGTTCCTGGCGATCGCAGTCCGTTCCGGGTTGACACTCTCTGTTGGCAGGTAGACTTCGGGTATCTCCTAGCGGCCACTGTTACTCTAAAAACCGAGGCCTCACGGAGGAAGAACGCGCTCTGAATACGGAGGCCTCATGGAGGAAGAACGCTCAGGCAGCCTGCGCACAGACCGAGGCAACTGTGTCTTGTCCACTGCACTGGTCCCCACCCCCGCCCAAACCACCCTCTCCACGTGCCTCCCTCCCTTGTTGCCTAGGGAATCGCCATTCCGACCACTGAGTCTCATTGTTCTTTGATCAGATAAAAAGAATATCCTCCTCAATGAAAAGATGGGCTAAACTTTGTTTTGCTGGAGATTGGATTGATTTTTATCCACTCAACCTGAGAGTTACAGTTTTCTCTGTATATTAACTGTTTTTGGTAAAGCCAGTTTAGTTTTCATCAGTTCTTAGAATGTGAGAAGTCGTATTTTATTCTGTCATTTTATATATATATATATATATATATATATTTTTGTTTCCGAGACAAAGTTTCGCTCTTGTTACCCAGACTGGAGTGCAATGGCACGATCTCAGCTCACCGCAACCTCCGCCTTCTGGGCTGAAGCAATTCTCCTGCCTCACCCTCGGGAGTAGCTGAGATTACAGGCATGTGCCACCAAGCCCAGCTAACTTTTGTATTTTTAGTAGAGACGTGATTTCACCTCATTGACTGGGATGGTCTGGATCTCTTGACCTCGTGATCCACCCACCTCGGCCTCCCAAAGTGCTGGGATGATAGGCACGAGCCACCGTGCCTGGCCTCATTTTTTCTTCATAGCGTTTTCTAAAATTTTTACTTTTGCAACCTGACTAATAATTGTTCTTGACTGCGTTGGCTATATTTGCCATAGAGAACAAATGCAATCCTCTGGTTATATTACAGTGTGGGATTTTTCCCTTTAAATTAATTTTTATCTCAAAGGGCCCTTTCTCTGACTTCTTCCTAACTCTTTAAGTTTCATTATGCAGTTGAGAAATCCATGGGACAAGCCTCATAACACTTCATATGTTCTTGGAAGTACTAAAGAAAATGAACCTGAGAAAACTATCCCTACCTCAAGTTCATGTCATTTTTGTCATTTGTTTGGCTTTCCAGTTTTTAATACACAAATAGCAGTACCAACACCCAGTAACAATTACAGGATAATTGTACGAATCCACTTTGATAAGGATCTTCTGTTCAGTATGTATTTCTGAATTTTTAGTCCTAGGAAGTTAGTGCTAGGTATAATTTCAGCTGTCTAGTGTGGATATATTATTATCTAAAGTAACTGTTGTCTTGATGTGAAATAAATCTGCTTTAACATCAAAGGAAAGTTCCACACAATTATATAACTATTGCTATTTTAGGAATATTATCAGGGTATCAGTAATATTAATAAAAGAATTAGAAAGCTTAAGCATCCAGGCTGTTGGAAAGTTTAAAGAAAGAAAAGAATAAATAGGCCAGGCGCGGTGGCTCAAACCTACCAGGGAGTTTTCCGCGGCTGGATCAGGGATCAGGAGTTAGAGAAAAACCAGGTCAACATAGTGAAATCCTTGCCTCTACTATAAATAGAGAAAAGATAGTCCCCATGCTCGTCCTCCCGACTTTATTGTTAAAAAGAAATCCGAGAGATTGTGTTGGGCGCTGTGACTCACGCCAGCAATCTTACCACTTTGGGGGGCCTAGGTGGGCGGGTCAACTGAGGTCACGAGTTCACGGTCACCCTTGGCATCCCGGTGAAGAAACGCCTCACAACAACAAGAAGAAAATAAAAAAGAAAAGTAATCATACAGGTGAGTGTGCGCAACTGTAACATGAGGAGATGCTAAGTGACTCCACTCCCCGCCCCGCCTTTCTTTATGACATACTGTTTTTCTCTTCTCACCCAGGCTGGAGTACAACATTGCGATTTTAGTTATTGCAACACCCGCGTTTTGGGTTCAAGCGATTTTCCTGCATTGCCCTTCAAGTAGCTGGCGTTGCAAGTGTCTGCACCTTTATATCTAGCTAACTTTCTGTTTTTAGATTTTGTACCTCAAATCTGTCTTTATTTGGTTTACACAAAAGAAAACACAAGAAAAAGAAGATAAGGACGAATGCTACAACACTTTGCTTGTCATTTTTCCGCTGAGGCCAAGCCGGCATTCTGTGTAGCGTCCCAATTTTAATGTAAGTGCTGCCGAAGCGAGCACACGCGTAATTCGCCTCTGCTTTTGCATGTTTTTCTGTTTTTGTTTGTTTGTTTGTTTGTTTGTTTTTTCTAGGGTGCAGGCTGCGGTTTCTTTCGAGGCCAGTCTCGAACTCGTGGCCTCACAAATCCCTCACCTCAGCATTCTAACTGCTGTGATTACAGGCATGAGCAGCGAATTCCTAACCAAGTTGTGTTTTTGTTTTCAAGACTTGGTTTTTCCATGTTGTTCGGGCGAGTCTGGAACCCGCAACTTCTCGTTACCCTTCTGCCTTCGTTTTCTAGGCGCCTGGATGACAGGCTCCTCTTTGTCACCCTGCCCGACCTGCGGAGTTTATTGTCAAACAAGAAATGAGAGAGATTGTGCTGGGCGCTGTTACTCCGAACAGAAATGTTAGCACTGTGGGAAGCCGAGGAGGTCGGATCACCTGAGGTCAGGAGTTCCAGGTCAGCTTGAACATCCAGGTGTAAAAACACCTCAGATTAAAAAAAAAGAAAAGTAATCAAGCAAATGAGTTTGTGCAATTGTAAGAAAAAAAGGTACTGTGTGGCTTCACCTTCCACCCACCCTTTCTTTCTGAGGTACTGTTTCCCTCTTGTCACCCAGGCTGAAGTGCAATAGTGTGATTGGTGCTTATTGCAACACCTGCTTATTGGGTTCAAGCGATTGTGCTGCAATGCCATTCATGTAGGTGGGATTTCAGTTGTTTTAACCAGCATGTCCACCTAATTTTCTATATTTTTTTGGACCTCAAATCTGTCTTTATTTGATTTCCCCAAATAAGCTGCAAGGAAAATAAATAATTACAAAACGCCACACCCCTTTGCTTGTCATTTTGGCGCTGCATTATAGGCAGAATTCTCTGTTGCGTCCCTATTTTAATGTAGGTGCTGCCGAACCGAGCACATGCCATTCCCGTCTCAGCTTTTATATGTTTTTCTGTTTATACTTTTCTTATACGGAGCGGGCTTCGCTGTCTCCTCCCAAGTTCAGTGGAGGGATGTGGTGTGTAGGACGAGGGACTCTGTTCCTTCTGATTTGGTCTGCACGGTGGGGCCTGGGGCTGGTCAGATCTCAGTGTGGACCGATGGTTTCCTCTACTACGGGATCCACCGACCCCACCCTGGAACACAGGCCTTGGCATATCCTGGCCCTTCCTGGTATTAAGTCAGTCCAGGTGCGGTGGCTAATGCCGGTAAACCCAACACTTTGGGAGGCACAGGCGGTAAGACCGTTTGTGCATGGGAGCTCGACCACCAACCTGGGGCTACATGGCCAAACCCCAGGGTTCGTACCTGTAGTCTTGGCTACTTGGAGGCACTACACCCCGGGCAAAAGACAGAGTGACACCGTGTCACAAACAGAGAGATTAATGAACAGAGAGACAGACAGACAACAGCCATATTATGTCCTTCTCAGTGTAGAAAGCAAAACTAAAAAAATACAACATTTAATTTATTTTTACTTTATTTATTTATTTATTTATTTTCGAGATGGAGTTTTGCTGTAGTTACCCAGGCTGGAGTGCAATGGCGCGATCGCGGCTCACCGCAAACTCCGACTCCTGGGTTCAAGCGACTCTCCTGCCTCAGCCTCCGGTATAGCTGGAACTACAGGCCCGGGCGGGCGCGGTGGGTGGCTCATGCGTGTAATCAATCCCAGCATTTTGGGAGTTGGGTGGATGATGAGGTCAGGAGATTGAGACCATTCTGGCTAACGCGGTGAAACCCCGTGTCTGCTGAAAATGCAAAAGTCATCCGGGCGTGGTGGCACATGCCTATATTCCCAGATGCTCGGGAGGCTGAGGCAGAAAGAATCGCTTGTACCCAGGATGGAAAGTTTGCAGTCAGACTAGATCGTGCCATTGCCCTCTACCCTAGGCGACAGAGTGAGACTGTCTCAAAATAAATAAAATAATTCATTCGTACATTCATTCATTCGTTCATTCATTCATTAATTCTAAATAGACATGCAAGTTTTCAGCTTCTGGCCTCATGGTCTCTGAACTGACGAGTCCCGTGATCTTCCTATCGCAGGACTGTACAGGTAAGGAGTTAAAAAATATTTTTTTAATCGTCATGTTTAAAACAACTAATTTTGTTATACGGAAATAGACGTATGTACCCCAAACACGGAAACAGCTCTTCTCTTTGGAAACAACTCTTTTAAAAGTTGTCTTAGGCCTGGTGGGTGTGCTAGTGATCCTTTTACGTTTCGACCTTGACGGAGAGAATTTCCAGTCGGTCTCTCCTCTCTGGATGGAAGTTTCACATAATCCGATGGGTGGAGACTTAGGCTGTATCTACCTGGGGCCCTGGTCGATTGCTTGTGTCAACTATTTGGCAGGTTAAGGCGGCCCCACTGTGCTGTGGTAGTGGGAGGGCTCCATTCTTCCCCTCCTCTGCTCCCGTTCCTGGAGATCCCAGTTCATTCTGTGTTTACACTCTGTTGGCAGGCAGACTTCGGGCATCTCCTAGTGGCCACTGTTACTCTAAAAACAGAGGCCTCACGGAGGAAGAACGCTCAGGCCGCCTGCGCACAGCCCGAGGCTACTGTGTCTTGTCAGCTGCCCCCATCCCCACCCCCCTCTCCGTGTTCCTCCCTCCCTTGTTGCCTAGGGAATCGCCATTCCGACCACTGGGTCTCATTGTTCTTTGATCAGATAAAAAGAATATCCTCCTAAATGAGAAGAAAGGCTAAACTGTGTTTTGCTGGAGATTGGATTGATTTTTATCCACTCAATCTGAGAGTTACATTATACTATGTAGATTGACTGTTTTTGGTGAAGCCAGCTTAGTTTTCTTCAGTTTTTAGAATGTGAGAAGTCTTATTTCATTCTGTTATTTTATCTTTTTTTTTTTTTTCAAGACAAAGTTTTGCTGTTGTTACCCAGACTGGAGTGCAATGGCGCGATCTCAGCTCACCATAACCTCCGCCTTCTGGGCTCAAGCAATTCTCCTGCCTCACCCTCCTGATTAGCTGAGATTACAGGCGTGTGCCACAAAGCCCAGCTAATTTTTGTATTTTTAGTAGAGACGGGGTTTCACCTCGTTGACCATGATGGTCTCGATCTGTTGACCTCGTGATCCACCCGCCTCGGCCTCCCAAATTGTTGGGATTATAGGGGTGAGCCACCGTGACTGGCCTCATTTTTTCTTAATAGGGTTTTCTTAAATTTTTACTTTTGCAACCTGACTAATAAGTATTCTTGACTGTGTTGGCTATTTTTCCATAGAGAACAAAATTAATCCTCTGGTTATATTACTGCGTGGGTTTTTTCCCTTTAAATTAATTTTTATCTCAAAGGGCCCTTTCTCTGACTTTTTCCCAACCCTTTAAGTTATATTATGCAGTTGAAAATTCCATGGGACTAGCCTCATAACACTTCATATGTTATTGGAAGTACTAAAGAAAGTGGACCTGAGAATCCTAGCCCTACATTAAGTTCATGTCATTTTTGTCATGTGTTTTGCTTTCCAGTTTTTAATGCTTAAAATAGCAGTAACAACACCCAGTAACAATTACAGGATACTTGTAAGAATCATAAATCACTTCGATAAGGATCTTCTGTTCAGTATGTATTTCTGAATTTTTAGTCATAGGAAGTTAGTGCTAGGTATAATTTCAGTTGTCTAGTGTGAACATATTATTATCTAAAGTAATTGTTGTCTTGATGTGAGAAAAAGTGCTTTAACATCAAAGGAAATTTCCACACAATTATATAACTATTGCTATTTTAGGAATATTATCAGGTTATTAGGAATATTAATAAAAGAATTAGCTTAAGCAACTAGCCTTTTGGAAAGTTTTAAATAAATAAATAAATAGGCCAGGCGTGGTGTCTCAAACCTGCCTGGGAGGTTGTGGTGGGTGGATCAGGGGTCAGAAGTTTGAGACCAGCCTGGTTAACATAGTGAATCCCTTGCCTCTACTAGAAATACAAAAATGTTAGCGGGCCGTGCTGGCGCGTGCCTGTAATATATTCCCAGGTGCTCGCTCACTCACGAGGCTGAGGTAGGAGAATCGCTTGAACGCAAAAGGGGGTGGAGGTTGCAGCGAGCCTGGGTGATAGAGAAAGACTGCTTCTCAAAAATATTAGAATAAGGCAGGGTGCAGTGGCTCATGCCTGTCATCTTAGCACTTTGGGAGGCCGTGGTGGGTGGATCACCTGAGATCAGGAGTTCAAGACCAGCCTGGCCATCATGGAGAAACCCCATCTTTAGAAGAAAAAGAAGCCCCCCCCCCACACACACTAGAATAGAATAGAATATAACAGAACAGAACAGAATAAAATAGAATTGAACAAATGAATTAATGAGCGATCTTTTGGGAACAAAGGAAATCAAAGAAAACCCATGGTGACACAAACCTATGCTTCTCGCCTTTCGAGGCAGCAATGACGCTACAAGTTATGTGTGATTTCTTGTTTTTTACATTTAGTTTAACGTTATCATTCTATTTCTTGCTATTGTTATTATTTGAGATGGAGTGTTCCTCTGTCGCCCAGGCTGTAGTGCAGTGGCGCGATCGCGGCTCTCTGCAACCTCCGCCTCCTGAGTCAAAGCGATTATTCCACCTCAGCCTCTCGAGTGAGTAGCAGGAACTACAGATGCATACCACCGCACCCGGCTAATTTTTGTGTATTTAGTAGAGATGGGGTTTTGCCCTGGTCACCAGGCTAGTCTTGAACCCCTGACTTCAAGTGATCCACCAGTCGTCTCAGGCTCCCAAAGTGCTGGGATTACGCTCGGTGCATTATGAGTGGCTCGGCTAACATGGTAACTTTCTGGCCTCATGGTTGGGCCTTTGGTTTCCACCCTGACAGCCAGAGGCTACCTGACAGAGCCCTGTCCCTCGAAAGAAGGGCGGTTATCAGCAGATAGCAGCAGGGTCTTGCTCTGAAATCCTCAAAGCCTCCGCTGTGATTCAGAATGGTGTATGTCTCAAACGGATGGTATTGTTTATCTGCTCTCGTCTTTAGGAATGAATTCTCCCCTACTAAAATCTGTCAGGGACACCTCCGGGGCTGAGGAATGTGGTGGGTTCAAGTTTGGAGGTGAGGCAGGTGCTTCGCTAGAGCTGAAGTGTTCAAGACCAGCCCGGGCCACAGGCTGCGGTGCCTTTGTCTGGCAGCCTCCCATGGCAGCCTCCACTTCCAGACCTCAAGCAATCCTCCCACCTTGGGCTCCAAAACAGCTAGAACTACAGGCGCCTGCCATCACGATGCCCGGCTAACTTTTTAATTGTTTTGATTTTTTAGTACAAATGGGGACTCGCTGTGTTGCCAGGACTGGCCTCAAACTCCTGGGCTCGAACGATTCTTTTACCTAAGTCTCCCAAAGTGTTGGGCTTATAGGCATGAGCCATGGTGCGCTGCCCTCTTTTTATTTCTTTCACTTTTCTTCTCTCTCTCTCTCTCTCTCCCCAATCTCTCTCTCTCCCCCTCCCTCTCTCCCCCATTTCTTCCTTTTCTTTTATTTACTTATTTTTTAAAAATAAAAGATGGGGTTTCACCATGTGTGTCAGGCTGGTCTTGAACTCCCGACCTCAGGTGATCTGCCCGCCTTGGCCTCCAAAGTACTTGGATTACTGGCATGAGTCACCACTCCATCCTCATTCTTTTTCTTTTCTCTCTTTCTTTCTCCCTACTTTCATTTCTCATTATCTTTATCTTTCTGCTTCTCTATTTTCTTTTTCATCTTTCTTCCCTTTTCATCTCTTTCTCTCTCTCTTTCTTTATATTTCTTGTTCTTTATCTTCCTTTTATTGATTTTTTTATTATGTAAAGATGGGGTTTCACCACAATGAACAGGTTGGTCTTGAACTCCTGACCTCAGGTGATCCACACACCTTGGCCTCCCAAAGTACTGGGATGACAGGCGTGAGCCACCGTGCCCACCCTGTTGTTTATCTTCCTTACTCTCTTTCTGTTTTCTTTACTTGTTTCTTTCCATCCCTCCATGTGTGTGTCTTTCTGTGGATTCTGAAAGAGTCTTCATTCTGTACCACAAACCTCTGAGACTTTCGCTTTGTTGTTTTTCCTCCTTGTTGCGTAATATGAGTTCACTGTTCTTCTATTTTGGTACTCTGTCGACGGTTGAAAGTTGGGGGTGGGGGGGACAGAGAAATGACTCTGACTTTGGTAGGTTTTACAAGAGACATGGGAGACCGAGGAATGTAAGATGAGTGCTTTGCTGAATGCCCTGCTTGTTTCCCCCCACCCGGCTGGTAAGAGTACAAACACAGCTGGTGGGTTGGAAGATCCCTATGTGGTCGTGACTCTGCTGTTATGCTTGACAATAGCAGTGATGGCTGGAAAACGTTCACTCTTTTGGTGCCGATTTGGCATGGTGATGACAGATTCCAAACGGCCCGTGTCTGTACCTAATGGTACCGTTTTTCTTTTTCTTTTTCTTTTCTTTTTCTTTTTCTTTTTTTTTTTGCCAATCAATGAGAGCTTGTAAGGTTGCTGAGGTTGGCCTTGAACTCATGGCCTCGCCTTCACAAGCGCCACGACATCCGGCCGGAGCCACTTTGGGCCCCGATGGTACCGTTTTTCTGCTCTGGTGTTTAGAAAAAGGTGGAGCTTCCCCATGGTGCTTTGTTTCCTTGCGTTTTCCTTTTGACATTAATTTATTCACTTTCATATTTGTTTATTTGAGATGAAGTCTCAGCTGGGGCTGTTGGCATGCACCTATGAAATGAATGAATGAGTGAATGAATGAAGGAACGAGTCGGTTTTCTTTAATATTCACAGGCGAGGTCGGGTGCGGCAGATAAGGGCAGGGCCTTGCGCTGAAATCCTGGATGTCTCCACTGTGATTCGGAATGGTGGCTAGCTCAAGAGGATGGTCCTGTTTATCTGCTCTGGTCTTTAGGAACAAGCGGAGCCTTCCCATGCTCCGCCACCTCCTTGTATGTCTTCTACGACCGTCCCTCCATCCATCCGTTCATGCATCCATGTATATTTTTAAAGATGGGGTCTCCCTGTGTCACCCAGGCTGATCATAGGTCCCTGTGACCTTGAACTGACTGGTGGGCTTAGAGGGATCCTACACTGCCTCAGACTCCTGAGGAGCTGGGCTTACAGGCTTGGGCAGGTGCTAGGACGCACCACGACACAAAACGCCTGGCTGATTATCTTCCTTCTTTTTAATTGTTTTCTTCTGAGACAGAGACCCCGCTCCCTCGCTCTGTGGCCTGGGCTGGAGTGCAATTGCTATGGGACCAAATGGGAGGGTCGGGCTGCTTATTCTTGTGGCCTGATGATGAGCTGAAGACGAATTGGGAAAGGAGGGAGTTTTTATTTCTGTGACCGCTTATGGGGAAACGGAAGGCCTGGAAAATATCGCCAGACCAACTCAAAATTACAGAGGGCATCAGAGCTTGTACACCTTCCGAGCCCTCTGTGTACGTGTAATGGTGCATGGTCACCTAAAGAGGGAAGCGAATTTTTTTCCCTTTCTTTCCTTCCCCCCGGAGTCTTTCTCTGTCGCCCAGGCTGAGGTGCAGTCGGTGGTGAGGTCTCGGCTCACTGGGACCTCCACCTCCCGAGTTCCAGTGATTCTCCTGCCTCAGCCTTTCGAGGGCCTAGAGACAGGGCTTTTGCCATGTTGACCGGGCTGGTTTGGAACTCCTGACCTCAGGTGACCCGCCCGCCTCTGCCTCTGACTACCGGAGTGCTGGGGTGAGGGGCGTGGGCCGCCGGGCCCCGGCCTGCTTTTTCTTTTGTTACTAGAAAAGAAAATAGCTAGCGTGGGCCCTCTCTCTATCACCGTATAAACTCTGCTATACTGCGGGATATGGCGCGCGTGTGAGTGAATGCGTGGGTACGTGCGTGCGTGCGTGCGTTCGTAGGTGCGTGTGTTTCTGCGTGTATTGCCAAGTCACAGTGCTTCCTTCCTTCTCAGGGGCTCCGCTCAATTAGTTGTGGAGAAATGCCTGGGAGGATGTCGGGCTGACACTTGCGTATGTTGTCATCGGGCGTCACCTAGCGGTCACCGGTTCTCGAAAGCCTAGGCTGCGTTACGGGACGCTCTGGCCGCCGGCCCACAGTCAGGAGCGATTGTGGCTTCTCTCCGCTACCCGCCCTCCCCCCCACGCCCCGATTTTCACCTCCCTTCCCACCTCACCCCCCGCCCTCCCTTGGTCCATCCGTTCACCTCCCCTGACTCCCTCTTTGCCCAGACGACCCCTGGAGACCCAGGCTGGGCCCGATTGTTCTTCTCTTTGATCCGTTGTTTCCCATTCTTTCTTCGTGTCTTTTTTAACCCATATGGATTTTTCTGCCTGGGTTTTATGGATGACAGTTCCACTTTAGGCCTTGTCCTTAGTGGGGACTTTCCTGATTCTCCCCAGATGTAGTGAAAGCAGGTAGTTGTCAAGAGTGTGCTAGTAAATGGCATTTCCCAGAAATCATCGATTGAGTATGGAGGAAGAAGCATGCAGTGCTCCCCTTTTAAGGCAGTGATGCCAGCAATAATGAATTAGGTGTCATTGCTGGAGTCGGCTTGTTTCCTGAGTTGCCCTCCGTGCCCACCCTCACCCCAGGCTTGAAAACATTCTAGAATAACCTACTGTGCCTCCGTTACTTCCCCTTCCTCTTTGTGTCCCCTCCTGCTCCCCTCCGTTTCTCTCCTTCCACTCAGGCATATCCCCGCTCCTCTCTCTCTCTCTCTCTCTTTCTCTCTCTCTCTCTCTCTCTTCCCCCTACCAATCTCCCTCTCTCCCCACCCACCACGCCTCCCTCCCTCCCTAGGTAAACTCACTCAACCACCCTGGCCCAGGCCCTCATAGTCATTTTTTTTTTCTTTTGAGACAGAGTCTCACTCTGTCACCTAGGCTGGAGTGCGATGGCGCGATCTCAGCTCACAGCGACCTCCACCTCCCAGGTTTAAGCGATTCTCCTGTCTCAGCCTCCTGAATGGCTGGGGTTACAGGCATGCGCCACCACGTCCGGAGAATTTCTCGTTCTTTTTAACATTAAAATTAAAGAAGTTTTTTTTTGTATTTTTAGCAGAGACGGGGTTTCACCATGTTGGCCAGCCTTGTCTTAGATTCCTGACCTCAGGTGGCCCACGCACCTCAGCACCCCGAGAGTGCTGGGATGACAGGTGTGAGCCACTGCGCCCAGCTCATAGTCACTTTTAACTGTTACGCTATGTGTGGTATTTTTATTTTTCTGGCCAACATATTCGTAAGGTTAAAGGTGCATTGTAGCCCCTTTCTGGGCCTTACTATGCTTTTAGAAGATTTTTAAAATGAAATCTTTCTATTTTTTCTCCTTTTGATTCTCTCTTCCTAATTGCCTTTTCCAGTTCTTTTCTTCTTGTTTGTCTCTTTCGTTGTTTCTGTGTTTCTTGTGTGGATTTTTCATTTCTTTTCTTTTGTTCTAGGACTGTTGAAATGAGAGTCTTTAAGGCCAATGTCAAAAATTGTATCTGTTATGATTCCCTTGGAATGGGACCTGTGTGTGAGTGAGATGCTGGTGCCTGTGGCATTTCAGGGTGAGTAGATGGATGTCTGTCTCTCCCTTGGGCTGACAGAGCCCTGGGCTTTGTTTGGGGATTGGGAAAGTGCTTCTTCCCTACCCTAGATCCAGAAACTGACCATGGCCCAGACAGACCAGAGTTTGTAATTCCCTTGGGGTTTACCTTTGCACTGAGGATCGAGACAGCAGCCAGTGGGAAGGGGAGGCTGACTTCTGTATTATGCCAGGACCCACCAGATCGTTTTGCACTGAAACCCTAAAAATTATGTAGCTTGTCTTGAACCTGAAGAGAATACCATTATGTTGTTCCCTGAGCATATATTTTTATCTCTCTGAGTTGTAAAGAAACACCCTATGGTGAAAGGATTCATCACTCATCTTCTCAGCCTCTGGCTTTTCACGTCACTCTCCTCTCAGGAGATGTTACATAAAAGTGTGTTGAACTGACATGAGAAAGAAAAACATCAGTTTATTTGACACAAAAGTATAGATAATCCCATATTCAAATTTACTTGACAGATCAGAAAACAGACTAAATAACACGAGGAAAATTTTACAAATTGACCACACTGCTCATAAACACTTTTCTTCAGATTAGTAGAAAACCTTTGGAATCTAGACTTGTAAGCTCATTCTGGAATATCGTCTTCTACACAGAATTGAATACAGTTCAAATGTAATTATGATTAAATTATTCACTCATACTCATCGTCTTTTAGCTACTTATTATGTGCAAGATATAATAATGGGTACTGTAAAGAGCCTTTCTCTTTATTTAGTCTTCAACTTGGCTCTGACCCAAACCACTGCAGACAGTTTCCTACCTAAAGGGGCAAATGGGAGCTTAAGTCCAGCCTTCACTCCGTTTGCCAAACCATATACCCTGACATGAGGTTGGCTGTGTCCACCAGGAGAAGTGGTATGTTTTTTGTAATTCTAACAAAGTCATTTATGGGCTAAAGGTTGTTTTGGCCCTGCTTCTCCTTTCACACACATCTCCTAAATGGCACTTGTCCTATCTGTGATTACTTTTACCTTTCCAGAGTATGGCTGTTTAGTTTAATGTACTTTCTGTTGCATGAAATTGGCAAAGTAGAGGAAAAAAACACACCATGTGATTTCCCCAGGGCCAAGACTTCCCCAGGAATGGTTCTGACTGAGAGGACACAAAAACAAACACTTTAACACCAACATATATCCTGCCAAATTCTCTTTTTGTAGCACAAGGTAGCTGTATTAAATACAGAACAAGAAAAGTGAGAATTAAATGTGAATTATGAAGCAGAATTATAGTCATAATAAGTGAACTAAACATGAAAAGAATCAGAACCTCTAGTTATTTTTTATTGGTGACATTTTCCCAAATACGTAGTTACTTTTGAAAGATGGCATCTCTTTTAAATCAACTCTCAGCTTCCTGCAAACCTTTAAATATCCCTACACTCCTTAGTCAACTAAGAGTGATTACTTTTATTGCTACATGCCATATATGTTTGTTTTGGAGAACATGACGTTAATCATGATTAAATTGTATAGAATAAAAAATGCCTATTACCTGCAAGAAAAAGTAAAATCCAACACAGCTGTAAAAATATTAGCTAACCTGTAAAAATTTGTGTGGATTTCCTAGCAAACTAGCAATGCAAATTCTGAAATCTATATTAACTCTTGTGAGAGTCTTCAAAGGTTTCTCTAAAAGGCAAGACTAGGTCAGTTAGTTTACTATTTCAAATAGATATTGGCTTACCAGTATATGACTCATACTGACATTGGTCATTTGAAATTTTGTGACAAATCTGAGGCCTTACTGGGTAAAGCAAATTATTCTCCTCCTATTACCTCTCTGATCTGTCCTCAAATAGGATTATACCTATGATTCAAAGGTAGAGAAATCACCAAGGGGTGAATTCCATCAGCCCCTGCTATGGACCGAATTGTTCCACCTCACCCCACATTCATATGTTGAAGGCTTAACTTGCTGTGTGACTATATTTGGAGACAGGGCCTTTAAGGAGATTATTAGGTTGAATGAGGTATGAGAAGGCAAAGAGACACCAGAATCTTCTGTCTGCCATGTGAGAACACAGTGAGAAGGTTGGCATCTGCAAGCCAGGAACGGATCCCTCACCAGAACCTGACCAGGCTGGCACCTGACCTCAGACTTCTATTCTCCACAACTGTGAGAAAATAAATTTCAATCATTTAAACCATCCAGCCTACAGTATTTTGTTATGACAGCCAAAGCATACAGGCCCGCAAGCAAACTAACTAAAATAGCATACATTATTAACATTTTAGTAAATATGTATAAAGGAGAAATGTTTTATAATTTTTTTATTTTTATAATTTTATGACTGTGAATAAAAGCATCTTTAAAACTTGAGTCACTTTTATTGATCTGTAATAAACACTCTAAGAAAATTGGTGTTGATGCTATGCAGGCCTAGCTTCAAAAGACTTACTCTTGCCTCCTGCCAATTAGATTATTGCTCTGAAATTTCTCCTGTAACAGAAAATCCCAGAACTACCACTCAAGTTCCAATATAAATGCTGCTGCTTCTCTTAAACTTTGCAGATTTCCTGCTCTAGGCTCCCTCTTCTGCACTACCACAGTACTTAATTAATTAATTAATTAATTAAAATAAAAAATTACTTAAGGAAGGTAATAATACACTATAAGGCCTGGCTGTAAATAATATTTTCTTTTCTTTTGAATAAAAGGAAAGAAGGAGAGGAAAAAAGAAGAAGAAAAAGAGGGAGAGAGAACAGGAATATTGCTTTATTCTATGAATGGGTATTAATAATGGCCGATCAATATTTTGTGTATTTAAAGTGGGGAATGTATATTTTGTGTATTTAAAGTGGAGAGCTCCACAAGTGCTTATTAAGTTTACTTGTTCCGGATCTGAGTTCAAGTTCTGGATATCCTTATTAATTTTCTGTCTCGTTGAGTCTAAATCTTTTTATGGGTCTTATGTATCTGGGTGTTAGGATGCATTGATCCTTTTACCACTCTATCTTTGTTGCTTTGAAGTCTGTTTTATCAAATGCGTGAATTGCAACTCCTGCTTTTTGTTTATTTATTTATTTTTGCTCTCCATTTGGTTGGTAAATATTTCTCCAACCCTTTGTTTTGAGTCTTTGTGTATCTTTGGATATAAAATGGGTCTGGATGTAGTATATCGTGAGGTTTTGGCTGTATCTTTTGATTAGGGGATTTAGTCAATTTAAATTTAGAATTACTGCCATTTGATATTAACTGGCTATTTTATCCATTCGTTGATGTAAATTCTTTATGTTGATGCTCTTTACTTTTTGGTATATTTTTAGAAAGGCTATTACTCGTTGTTCCTTTCTGTGTGTAATGCTTCTTTTAGAAGTTTTTGTAAAGAAGGCCTGGTGGTAATAAAATCTCTGAGTACTTGCTTGTTCATAAAAGTTTTTATTTTTCCTTCAATTGTGAAGCTTAGTTTGGCAGGATCTGAAATTCTGGGCTGAAAGTTCTGTTCTTTAAGGATGTTAAATATCGGCCTCCACTCACAGTACTTAATTTAAACATGTCATTTATTATATTTCACCTTGTAATTACCTTGACTTATACATATGCCTGCTCCTCCACTAGAGAACACAGATCTTGAGAGCAGGGGCCATGTTATCTTTTTCAGATTTCTCTAATGTCCTCTGTGGTGTTTTCTCAGTAGTGAGTATATATATTAGTAGATATGTGAAAGAATGAATGAATTACTAAATAAGTGGATGGATAAATGAAGTTATTGATTAAAAATTTGTTTATTTATTTACATTTTGTCTCTTGGATCTTTTATATCATCCAGGAAAATTGTCTTTCCACCATCATGACTCCCCTTGATGACACATGTATGAAGGAGAAAGTGTTAATAAAAAGGAAAATGGATAAATCTTTAGTTGCAATGCCTCTGATTTTTTAGGCATAGTACTAGTATAAATTATTTAATTCTGATTCTTTGTATTTTACTATCTCCATTTTACTGACAGAAAAACTGAGGCTCTGTGAGGTAAAAATACATCCATACCCACGCAGTTGCCAAAAAAAGAAAAGCTACAGTGTGAGCATGATGCTAAATCCAAGCCCAATCTTGTCTTTTCTTCTTGGTGGCATTCTCTTAGCTTTTCCCTCAGCCTTCTGAAGAAAGGTGAAGAAGAGGTGTACGTATTTTCTGAGGCCATTTAACATGTCGTTCTTCCTGTATCCAACTTGGAGGAGGTGCTGACTATTTCCCAATGATTTTCACTTTCTTGCCACTGTAAGACAACATCAATCTCAGTTTGCTCAGTAACCTCAGAAGTACCCTTAACTTCACTTAACTATAGTACTACTGAACCAAACCTTTGATGCCACTGAAGGTCTGATATCTCAGAGGACTCCAGCACTGCAAAGGTGTCAAGTTCCTCCCAATCCGATGTTCTTCCTGATGCCACTTCCCAAAGTATAAAATTTGAAGGCAGGACATAACGAGATTCAGGCGAATTTGAATTACATTTCAGGTCTGTCACTTATTAACCATGTATACCTTAATCTTTCTCAGTTTCCACATTTAATAATGTATAAATTCAGACATATCTGAACATATAGAAAAGGCTGAGAAGACAGATCCACTGAGGTATAATTTACAATAGGGACAGAAACACCTCTTTGTGAATATGGCAGACTAGCTCAATATTCATCAATCATGTTTTTTCTTTCTGAGCACTTCGAAAAACTACATTTTCGATCATCCTTGGCAGTTAAGACTGGGGTCCTGTGCACGTCCTCTTTCTGTCTGGTGGTTTGTCCTCTGAGGTTTGTGTCAGGACTGCTGATAGAAAGATGTCTTCAGAAAATGCTAAAATTGGGCACCCTGCCCCCAACTTCAAAGCCACAGCTGTTATTCCAGATGGTCAGTTTAAAGATATCAGCCTGTTGGACTACAAAGAAAAATATGTTGTGTTCTTCTTTTACCCTCTTGACTTCACCTTTGTGTGCCCAGAGATCATTGCTTTCAGTGATAGGGCAGAAGAATTTAAGAAACTCAACTGCCAAGTAATTGGTTCTTCTGTGGATTCTCACTTCTGTCATCTGGCATGGCTCAACACACCGAAGAAACAAGGAGGACTGGGACCCATGAACATTCCTTTGATATCAGACCTGAAGCACACCATTGCTCAGGATTATGGGGTCTTGAAGGCTGATGAAGGAATCTCATTCAGGGGCCTCTTTATCATTGATGATAAGGGTATTCTTCAGCAGATCACTGTAAATGACCTCCCTGTTGGCCTCTCTGTGGATGAGACTTTGAGACTATTCAGGCCTTCCAGTTCACTGACAAACATGGGGAAGTGTGCCCAGCTGGCTGGAAACCTGGCAGTGATACCATTAAGCCTGATGTCCAAAAGAGCAAAGAATATTTCTGCAAACAGAAGTGAGTGGGCTGTTTATGCCAGGCTTGCAGTGGGCAGCCATGAGAACAAAAGCCCTTTTGTATTTTTTTCTCCCCCATGAGTAAAACACAAGACTTCAAAAAAAAAAAAAAAAAAAAGACTGGAGTCCTGTCATGGAAGTAATGTTCACTACATTCAGTCATGGCCACAAAATGTGTCATGTGATCTTCCTTACTCTTTGTGAGCCAGCCAGATGAATACAGATGATACAGCAGAAAACTCTGCAGAGGCCCTAAAAAATTATTCTACCACAAGATGGAAGAATTGGGATTCCAGAATCATAGAATGAAAATCTTCCAAAAGAAAAACCTTCAGCAGGTGAAGTCACTAAGATTTTAAGGTTGTTTTGTTACAGGACTTGGCACTAACTATGTTGATTAATACAATTTCTCAGGAGTCAGAGAATCTAAGTCTAGGGCAAAAATAATAGACGATTCCAGGAGAAAAAGTATGATTTGTTCTTCCACAACTGATGAGCATTGCTCAGAGTATTTTCTGGACAGATTTCTTTCCTTTCCCATCACCACTCTCCCACACCCAGGTGGTACTAATGCCACACCTAGCAGAGGCCAACCTATCATAAACATCCTTCTCATTAGAGTGTCCAAACACACAGACAGTGCAAAGGTGTACTGGTTTGTAGACTGCATAACAGAAGAGAAGGTGGAGAATATTTCACCACTTTAACAAGAAGTGGTTGGAGAGCAGAACAGAGGAGAGTAACATGTCAGAAGCAAAGAATGTCACACTAGTTACCTAGGATGCAGGCAGACCAGGCAGGTCTGAGGAGACCAGAGCAAACTAAAATTTCTAGAGAGTTCAGCCTTCCCACTCCATAGTTAGTGAGGCAGAATCATGTTAAAAAGCTCAGGTTATAGTACCCATTTTATTCCCTTCCTTATTTCCCTTTTATGTTGAACTTCCCTCATTAAAAGCATCCTGACTTTTCAACTAATGCTTTTGAATAGCACTATGATTTTGCACCTCCCTGTAAAGGAGGATATTGGAATTACATGTTGAGTGAGGGACAGGCCGAGAATTGCTGTCCATCCTCCAGTGAACTGTGTAATAATCCTGTTAAGCTTCTTACAGGGAAGTCATTAAACAATTTTGAAAGCTGTTTCCTCTCACATCATAACTGCATGCATAATCTGATCTAGTCTTTTTAATATAAGTTGTTTGACTGCACAGATTTAAATAACAGCACTTTGCTTGTTTTAGATAATCTCTTCTTACACTCCCCTCAGCTCAGTTACTGAGTGCATTTGTAGACTTTCTCTCAGTTTAGGTATCATCCTGTAATTTTTCTTTGTTCACGATTTTAACATTTAATTGATTTCCTTTTAACAGTATAGCACCCCTCCTCTAGTTTTTTGATGCCTTTTTCATCACTTGTACCAACACATTTTTCACTCACATCACCCTGTCACCTTCCTGTGCATTGGTCTGTTTGAATTTGTTGTAATTGGCATTTTGTTCTTATTGCAACCCACCTATCTTCATGAAACTGCCTATTTTTGTTAAACATAATTTATGTTTGGCACTTCACCTTTTTTTTTTTTTTTTTTGCTCCAAGACACTTTATTACCTAGCTATTTTTTTTGCTTCGTCCTTTCCTTCCTTCTTTCCTCCCTCCCTCCCTTCTTTTCTTTTTCCCTTCCTTCCCTCCTTTCTCCATTTTCTTGTTCTTAAATAAGTATGTTAATGAATATGTGATGTCAGAAATCTGGCCTGAATATATTTACAACAAACAAATTTTCCACTTTTATCTTCTGATTATTTAGTTTCTTCATTCAGTTTTAAAACTCAATTTCCTTTTGGCTTCCTAGAAATATTAACTTTTATCTGCAGGACAGAGAGGACTTACATCTTTAACCACATTTGAGTAATCGGGTAAAATTGAAATGTACTTCTGGTGGCTTAACTAACAGAAAATGGATTTCTAATCTTCAGGGAAGACTCCATAATAACACTCTATCATTGAACTAACAATTCAAGAATTAGGAAAGTCAGTTTTCAGGAGAGTCAGGTTTGGGACTTGACATTTTTTTGTTTTTAATTGCATTTTAGGTTTTGAGGTACATGTGAAGAGCATGCAAGATTGTTGCATAGGTAGACACATGGCAGTGTGATTTTTTGCCTTCCTCCCCATCACCTATATCTGGCATTTCTTCCCATGCTGTCTCCTCAACTCCCCATCCACCTCTGTCCCTCCCCTATTTCCCCTCGACAAACCCCAGTGTGTGATGCTCCTCTCCCTGTGTCCATGTGTTCTCACTGTTCAACACCCACCTATCAGTGAGAGCATGCAGTGTTTGATTTTCTGCTCTTGTGTCAGTTTCCTGAGAAAGATGGTTTCCAGGTTCATCCATGTCTCTACAAAGAACATGAACTTATCATTTTTGATGGCTGCATAATATTCCATGGTGTATATGTGCCACATTTTCCCTGTCCAGTCTATCATCGATGGGCATTTGGGTTGGTTCCAGGTATTTGCTATTGTAAAGAATGCTGCAATGAACATTCGTGTGCATGTGTCCTTGTGGTAGAAAGATTTATAATTTTTTTTGATATATACCCAATCCTTATGGGATTGCTGGGTTAAATGGAATTTCTATTTCCAGGTCCTTGAGGAATCAACACATTGTCTTCCACAATGGTTGAACTAATTTACACCCCCTCTAGCAGTGTAAAAGTGTTCCTATTTCTCTACATCCCTCCAGCATCTGTTGTCTCTCGATTTTGTAATGATTGCCATTCTAACTGGCGTGAGATGATATCTCAATGTAGTTTTGATTTGCATTTCGCTAATGACCAGTGATGCTGAGCATTCTTTCATATGTTTGTTGGCCTTATGTATGTCTTTTTTTGTAAAGTGTCTGTTCATATTCTTCTCCCACTTTTAAATGAGCTTGTTTGTTTTTTTCTTATAAATCTGTTTGAGTTCTTTGTAAATTCTGGATATCAGCCCTTTGTCAGATGGGTAAACTGCAAAAAATTTTTTCCCATTCTGTTGGTTACTGATTCACTCTAATGACTGTTTCTTTTGCTGTGCAAAAGCTGTAGAGTTTGATTTGTTCCCATTTGTCTATTTTGCCTTTTGTTGCCAATGCTTTTGGTGTTTTGGTCATGAAGTTCTTTCCTACACCTATGTCCTGAATGGTTTTGCCTAGGTTTTCTTTTAGGGTTTTTATGGTGTTAGGTCTTATGTTTAAGTATTCAATTCAGCTGGAGTTAATTTTGGTGTAAGGTGTCAGGAAGGGGTCCAGTTTCTGCTTTCTGCACATGGCTAGCCAGTTTTCCCAACACCATTTACTAAACAGAGAATCCTTTTTCCATTGCTTGTTTTTGTCAGGTTTGTCAAAGATCAGATGTTTGTAGATGTGTGGTGTTGCCTCCAAGGCCTCTGTTCTGTTCCATTTGTCTATATCTCTGTTTTGGTACCAGTACCATGCTGTTTTAATTACTGTAGCCTTGTAGTATAGTTTGAAGTCTGGTAGTGTGATGTCTCTCACTTTGTTCTTTTTCCTTAGAATTGAATTGGCTATGCAGGCTCTCTTTTGGTTTCATATAAAGTTTAAGGTGGTTTTCCCAGTTCTGTGAAGGTCATTGGTAGCTTAATGGGGATAGCATTGAATCTGTAAATTTCTTTGGGCACTCTGGTCATTTTCAGAATATTTCTTTTTAACCATGAACATGGAATGTTTCTCCATCTGTTTGTGTTCTCTCTTATTTTGTTGAGCAGTGGTTTGTAGTTCTTCTTGAAGAGGTCCTTTACATTCCTTGTTAGCTGTATTCCTAGGTATTTTATTCTCTTTGTAGCAATTGTGAATGGTAGTTCATTCATTCATGATTTGTCTCTCTTTAAGTTTGTTATTGGTGTATAGGAATGCTTGTGATTTTGCACATTGATTTTGTATCCTGAGACTTTGCTGAAGTTGCTTATCAGTTTCAGGAGATTTTGGTTTGAGATGATTGGGTCTTCTAAATATACACTCATGTCGTCTGCAAACAGGAACAACTGGACTTCCTCCTTTTCTGTTTTAGTATACTTTATTTCTTTTTCTTGCCTGATTGCTCTGTCTAGAACTTTCAATACTGTATTAAATAGGAGTGGTGAGAGAGGGCATCCTTGTCTAGTGCCAGATTTCAAAGGGAATGCTTGCAGTTTTTTGCCCATTTAGTATGATATTGGCTGTTGGTTTCTTGAAAATAGATTTTATTATTTTGAGATATGTTCCATCAATTCCTAGGTTATTGAGGGTTTTAAGCATAAAGAGCTGTTTAATTTTGTCAAAGGTCTTCTCTGTATCAATTGAGCTAATCATGTGGTTTTTGACGTTGGTTCTGTTTATGTGGTGAATTACATTTATAGATTTGTGTATGTTGAACCACCCTTGAGTCACAGGGATGAAGCCTACTTGATCATGGTGGATAAGCTTTTTGATGTGCTGTTGCAATCCGTTTGCCAGTATTTTATTGAAGGTTTTTGCATCTATGTTCATCATGGATATTGACCTGAAGTTTTCTTTTTTCACTGAGTCTCTGCCAGGTTTTGGTATCTTGATGATATTGGGCTCATAAAATGATTTGGGAAGGATTCTGTCTTTTTGTATTATTTAGAAGAGTTTCAGAAGAAATGATACCAACTCCCCTTTGTGTGTCTCGGAGAATTTGGCTGTGAACCCATCTGGACCTGAAATTTTTTTGGGTGGTAGGCTCTTAATTGCTGCCTCAACTTCAGGCCTTCTTATTGGTCTATTCAGGGTTTCGACTTCTTCCTGGTTTAGGCTTGGAAGGATGCAAGTGTCCATGAATTTATCCATTTCTTCTGGGTTTACTAGTTTATGTGAATAGAATTGTTTGTAATAATCTCTGATGGTGGTTTATATTTCTGTGGAATCTGTGGTAATATTCCCGTTATTATTTTTTATTGCATCTATTTGATTATAATGTCTTATCTTTTTTATTAATCTGGCTAGAGGTTTGTCTATTTTGTTGATCTTTTTGAAAAACCAGCTCCTAAATTTATTAATTTTTTGAAGAGTTTTTTCTGTCTCTATCTCCTTCAGTTCTGCTCTGATCTTAGCTATTTCTTATCTTCTGCTAGGTTTTGAGTTTTTTGATCTTGCTTTACTAGCTCTCATTTTTGATGATACGGTGTTGATTTTAGATCTTTTCTTGCTTCTGGTGTGGACATTTATTGCTATATATTTTCCTCTAGCAATTGCTTTAAATGTGTCCCAGACATTCCAGTATGTTGCGTCTTTGTTCTTGTTGGTTTTGAAGAACATTTTTATTTCTGTCTTCATTTCATTGTTTATCCAGTCAACATTCAAGAGCCTGTTGTCCAATTTTCATGAAGCTGTGTGGTTCTGAGTTAGTTTCTAAATTCTGCATTCTAACTTGATTGCACTGTAGTCTGAGAGAGTGTTTGTTATGATTTCTGTTCTTTTGCCTTTGCTGAGGAGTGATTTACTTCCAATTGTATGGTCAATTTTAGAGTAGGTGTAATGTAGTGCTGAGAAGACTGGATATTCTGTGGATTTGGCTTGGAGAGTTCAGTAAATGTCTGTTAGGTTTAATTGGTCTAGGTGTGAGTTCAAGTCCTGAATATGCTTGTCAATTTTCTGTGTGATTAATCTGTCTAATATTGACAGTGGGGTGTTAGAGTCTCTCACTATTATTGTGTGGGAGTCTAAGTCTCTTTGTAAGTCATTAAGAATTTGCTTTATGTATCAGGGTGCTTCTATATTGGGTGCTTATATATTTAGAATCATTAGCTCTTTTTGTTGCATTTGACCCTTTTACCATTATGTAATGTCCTTCTTTGTCTCTTTTGATCTTTCTTGGTTTGAAATGTATTTTATCATAGACAAGGATTGCAATCTCTGCTTTTTTTTTTTTTTTTTTGCTCTCCATTTGCTTGGTAAATCTTCCTCCATCCCTTTTGTTTTGAGCCTTTGTGTATCCTTACATGTGAGATGGGTTTTCCCAGCACATTGATGGGTTCTGGGTTTTTATCCAATTTGCCTGTCTGTGTCTTTTAATTGGGGCATTTAGCCCATTTACATTTAGGGTTAATATTGTTATGTGTGAATTTGATCCTGCTATTTTGATGCTATCTGGCTGTTTTGCCTGTTAGTTCATGCAGTTTTTTCATTGTGTCAATACTGTTTACCATGTGGTATGTTTTTGGAGTGGCTGGTACTGGTTGTTTCTGTGTTCAGTGGCTCTTTCAGGAGCTCTTTTAAAGCAGGCCTGGGGTGATAAAATGTCTAAGTACTTGCTTGTTCATAAAGTATTATATTTTTCCTTCAATTATGAAGCTTAGTTTGACAGGGTATGAAATTCTGGGTTGAAAGTGCTTTTCTTTAAAGATGTTGAATATTGGCCCCCACTCTTTTCTGGCTTTTAGGAATTCTGCTGAGAGATCTGCTGTGAGTCTAATGGGTTTCCCTTTGCAGATAAGCCGACCTTTCTCTCTGGCTGCCCTTAGCATTTTCTCCTTCATTTCAACCCTGGTGAATCTGATGATTATGTGGCTTGGGGTTGCTCCTGAGGAATATTTTTGTGATGTTCTCTGTATTTTCTGGACTTGAATATTGGCCTGCCTTGCTAGGTTGGAAAAGCTTCTCTGGATAGTATCCTGAAGTGTGTTTTCCAGCTTGGATTCATTCTCTCCATCACATTCAGGTACACCTATCAAAAATAGATTAGGTCTTTTCACATAGTCCCATATTTCTTGAAGACGTTGTTTATTTCTTTTTACCCTTTTTTCTCTAATCTTGCCTTCTCATTTTATTTCATTGAGCTGATCTTCGACCTCTGATTCATTTTTTCTGCTTGGTCAGTTTGGCTGTTGAAACTTGTGTATGCTTCATGAAGTTCTCATGTTGTGTTTTTTTCAGCTTTATCAATTCATTTGCATTCCTCTCTAAGTTATTCATTCTTGTTAGCATTTTATCAAATCTTTTTTCAAGGTTCTTAGTTTCTTTGCATTGAGTTAGAACATGTTTTTTTTAGCTCACAGAAGTTTCTTATTATTTACCTTCTGAAGCCTGATTCTGTCAGTTCATCACACTCATTCTCCATCCAGCCTTGTTCCCTTGCTGGTGAGGAGTTGTGATTCCTTGTAGGAGGAGAAGTGTTCTGGTTTCGGGTGTTTTCATCGATTTTGCACTGGTTTCTTTCCATATTTGTGGATTTGTCCACCTGTCATCTTTGTAGTTGTTGACTTTCAGATTGGGTCTCTGAGTGTTGATGATGAATTTACTATTTTCTGATTCTTAGTTTTTCTTCTAACATTCAGGTCCCTCTGCTGTAGAACTGCTGAGGTCCACTCAAGGCCCTGCTTGCCTGGCAATCACCTGCAGTGGCTGCAGAACAGTACGGGTTGCTGCCAGTTTCTTCTTCTTTTATCTTTGTCCCAGAGGGACACTGGCTAGATGTCAGTCTGAGCTCTCCTTCTTGAGGTGACTCTTTTGATATATGGTGGTCAGGAAGCTGCTTGAGAAAACAGTCTGTTTTTTATAGGAGCTCAAGTGCTGAGCTGTGAGTTCCATTGTTCATTCAGAGCTACTGGGCAGGTACATTTTAGTCTGCTGCAGTAGAACTCATAAACCCCCCTGTATTCCCCCAGGTGCTCTGTTCTGGGAAGTTAGGGCTTTATTTATGAATTTTTGTTGTGTTGCTGCCTTTTTTCAGGGCTGCCCTACCAAGTGAGGAGGCATCCTAGTCACTGTCTGCCTGCAGAGGCTTTGCTGAGCTGCTGTGGGCTCCATGCAGTGCACTGTGAACTTCCCTGCAGTCCTGTTTACATGGATATAGTTAGAACTGCCTCGGCAATAGTGGCCCACCTCTGTAATGGTGGCCCACCTCTGTAATGTTGAACTCTCTCTGTAATGGCAGGCTGCCTTGGCAATGGCAGACTGGCTCAGCAATGGCAGACTGCCTCTGAAGTGGTGGACTGCCTCAGTAATGGGAGACGCTCCTCTCCCACAGAGCTGTACCATCCTGGGTTCAGCTGTGCTTGCTGTGAAACTCTCAATCCAGAGCGTTTGAGATTGCTGTTTTTTTTTGTGGGGTTGGGACCAGCATAGCCTGCTAGCCTGATCACCTGCCTCCCTGCCTCAGAGCTTTTATTTAAAAATTTAGTTGAATGGGCAACTCTGTCTCCTTGGTGTTCCAGTCACCTGTTGAAATGGCACCGGGATCTGTGTGATTTCCCATGCAGCGACCCACTGCATCAGCTGAAACAGCCACGCTGAGATTCATGGCGCTTTTTGCCTGGAAATCTCCTGGTCTGGCTCCCTGTTTCCATTCCCCTTTTTATCAGTTGAATTGGCCGGTGAAAACGGCTCCCAGACCAGTGTATTTTGTGTGGAGAACTGCCACACCTGGCCAAAACAGCCATGCTGGCAACCCATGGGGCTCTTCCACCTGAGAATCTCCTGGTCTGTGGGCAGGAAAAATTCATCTGAAAATGTGGAGTCCACTCACACTTGGCACTTTCCCTAGGAGCTGAAATCCTGAGCTGCTTCTAATCAGCCATCTGAAATCAGTCCCCTGGAAATTTACTTTCTCACAATCTTGAAAGCTAGAAGTCCAAAAGCAAAATGTCAGAAGATGTGGTTTCTTCAGAAATCTCTTCTTGTCTGGCAGATGACTGCCTTATGTCTGTGTTTTCACATGGAGTTTTTCCTGGTGTCTCCTGTGTGTTCACATTTTATCTTCTTATAAGGGTGCCAATGAATTTGGATTGAGCTGCACTGTAACAGTCTCACTTTTCTTTCTTCTTTTTTAATGCCAAGGCTGTAGTGCCATGATGTGATCTTGGCTCACTGCAACCTCTGCCTCCCAGGTTCAAGTGATTCTCCTGTCTCAGCCTTCTGAGTAGCTGAGATTACAGGAATGCACCACCACACCCAGCTAATTTTTGTATTTTTAGTAGAGACAAGTTTTCACCTTTTGGGCCAGGTTGGTCTTGAACTCCTGACCTCAAGTGATCCACCCAACTCGGCCTCCCAATGTGCTGAGATTACAAGTGTGATCCATTACATCTGACCCAGTCTCACATTTTAATCATCTCTTTAAAGGCTTCATCTCAGTTAAAGTCACACTGTGAGGTACTGAGTGTTAGGGCTTCAACATAATTTTTTTGGTTGTGGGAGGAGGAAATTCACATTTGATAGATTTCAAACTGACTTACCTTCCAGATTATGGCCATTTGCCTATGGTAGTAGTTCTCTTGGGGGTAAGTTCCAAGACCCCCAGTGGATGTCTGAAACCATGCATGATGCAGAGCCCGGTATGTACAATGTTTTTTCTATGCATACTTACCTATGATAAAGGTTTATTAATAAATGAGATGCAGTTCTCTTTTATTATAAGTTACTATTTTTAGCTTCTTAGCTGCAGACTGAAGATAGCAATAGTAACTAATAACAAAGTAACAATTATAACAATACACTGTACTAAAAGTTATGTAGATGTTGTCAGCATCTCTCAAAATATCTTGTTTTTTAAGACAGAGTTTTGCCCTGGTTGGCCAGACTAGAGTAAAGCAGTGTGCTCTCAGCTCACTGCAACCTCTGCTTCCTGGGTTCAAGCGATTCTTCTGCCTCAGCCTCCCGACTAGCTGGGATTACAGGGGCTTTCTACCATGCCTGGCTATTTTTTTGTATGTTTAGTAGAGACATTTTCACCATGTTGGCCAGGCTTGTTTTGAACTCTTAACCTCAGGTGATCCAACCACCTGGGCTTCACAAAGTGCTGGGATTACAGTCTGGAGCTGCCATGCCTGGCCTCAAAACATCTCATTGTACTGTGCTCACCCTTCTTATGATTATGCGAGATAACACAATGCCTATGAGATAAAATGAAGGGAATAGCATGATAATTCATATCCAGGCTGCGATGGGGTGACATGACATGACATCACCATACTTAGAATGGCATGCAATTTAAAACTTTTACATTGTGTATTTTTAGAATTTTTTATTTAATGTTTTTGAACTGCTGTTGATTATGGAAAATTGTGGAAAGTGAAAGTGGGCTGGGCTCTGTGGCTCATGCGTATAATCTCAGCATCTTGGGAAGCCAAGGCAGGAGGATTGCTTGAGCTTTGGAGTTCAAGATCAGCCTGGGAAATGTAGTGAGACCCCATCTCTAAAAAAATACAAAAATTAGCCAGGCATGGTGGTGTGCACCTGTATTCCCAGCTACTGGGGAGGTTGAAGAGGGAGGATCACTTGAGCTCAGGAGTTCGAGGCTGCTGCGACTCAACATCATGTCAGCCTGGGCAATAGAGCAAGTCCCTGTCAAAAGAAAAAGAGAGAGAGAGAGAAAGAAAAAAAAGAAAGTAAGGGAGAGAGGGGAGGGAAGGGAAGGAAAGGGAGAGAGGAGGGAAGGGAGGAAGAAAGAAAGGAAAGAAAGAGAGGGAGGGAAGGAAGGAAGAAGGATAGAAGGAGGAAAGAAGGGGGGAAAGGGAGGAAGGGAGAAACAGAGGTTAGGAGGAAGGAAGGAAAGAAGAAGGGAGGGAGGGAAGGAAGGAAACAGAAGGGAAGATAGGGAAGGGAAGAAAGAAAAGGGAAGGAAGGGAGGAGGGGAGGAGGGAGGGAGTGAGGGAGAGAGTGAAGGAAGGCAGAAATAAAGAAGAAGGAAAGAAAAAGAAGAAAGGGAAACAGTAATGGGGGATGCTCATATTTTCAAAATAGAATTTACTATATGATGCTATAAAATAATCCCACTGATGTTTGACTACTACCACTGATAATGTGAAACAGAAGGTGTTTATGATCCTGGATGCAGATACTATAAGAGAAGATTCAGAATTCAAGAGCCTGCAGGCAGCTACTTCTTCTTATATAGAAATAGATAAGAAATGCATAAAACTTGGGACACATGAGGACTTCCTTTCAATAGGCTGCTTAAGCCCCATGGTTTCAGCAAAATTTTAAAACTGATATGAGAGTCTGTTCATTTTATTGATTTTTCTAATTATTCTTCAGTTTTTTATAGTTCAGTTTAAGTGTACAGAATATGTCTGTTGAATGTCTATGAAATCCAGAACATGCAATGTTGTAGTTTTATCTGTACAGAAAGAATTTTAATTTTTGTATATATAAAGGTCACAGGACTTGGGACTTGTCAGTGGAAATGGCTTTTGAATATTTGCTTTATCACTTGATAGGTGTCTGTGACCTTGGGATAAATGTCCAGAACTTTCTGTGATTAAAAGCATGGGCAGGACCAGGCATGGTGTCTCACTCCTGTAATCCCAGCAATTTGGGAAGCTGAGGTGGGTGGATCACCTGAGGTCAGGAGTTTGAAAACAGCCAGATCAACATGGTGAAACCCCATCTCTACTAAAAAAAAAAATACAAAATTAGCCAGGTGTGGTGACAGATGCCCTTAATCCCAACTACTCTGGAGGCTGAGGCAGGTGAATTGCTTGAACCCAGGAGTCAGAGGTTCCTTTGAGCCAATATCACACCATTGCCATCAAGCCTGGGCAACAAGAGCAAAACTCCATCTCAAAAAATCAATTAGCTGTGGGTTCAAGCTGCCTGCTTTCACAAACCCGACCCTATTACTTGCTAGCTGTGTGGCCTTGGGAATTTTATCATGCTTCAATTTTTTCTCTGTAATTTTCATGCAAGTCTTCCATAAGTCTAAAATTATTTTTTATAAAAAATTTAGAAGGGCCAGACATGGTGGCTCACACCTGTAATCCCAGCATTTTGGAAAGCTGAGAAGGAAGGATTGCCTGAGCCTGGAAGTTGGAGACCAGCTTGAACAGCATAGTGAGGCCCTGTCTCTACAAAAAAATATAAAATAAATGGCTGGGCATGGCAGCATGTGTCTGTAGTCCCAGCTACTGAGGAGGGTGATGTTGGAGGATTGCTTTAGTCTGGGAGGTTGAGGCTGCAGTGAGCCATGACCATGCCACCACACCACAGACAGGGCCACAGAGCAAGACCATCTCTCTAAAAAAATGTTTAAAAGTATATCTTCTTTTTTAAAACTAGAGGGCCAATATACATATAAAAAAATTGTCATATCATCAGATTCTATTCTGCACTCATCCCTAATAAAACATGCTGTCTTCAGCTTTACATAGTTGAAGACAACTTCATTTAGTCTTCAACTTTATTTAATTAAAGAGAGAAAATGTTCCAAGTGGGGCTCCCTTTATCCAAGGAGCCTCGAATTTTACTATGTATTGTTCAAACTGAAAAGAGGCTTTGTACATGATCTCAGATGTCATGAAGTAGTTGAAATAAGTTATATTTCTAGTTAAATTAAATTAAGAGTTGCTTAAGTTCTTAATTAGTAGTACATTCAATAGTCAGGGATACACACTCCTAACTTTATTATCAAGCAATTTTTCTGAAATATAAAATCTCTAATTTTCACAAAGACCATTATATAAAGATGTAGGCAAGAGTATGTGGCTACTGTCTTATTCTCTTTTCTTTTCTTGAGACAAAGTTTCACTCTGTTGCCCCGGCTGGAGTATAGTGGCCTGAACAAGGCTCATGGCAACCTCAACCATCCTGGATCAAGGGATCCTTTCACCTTAGCCTCAAGTAGCTGGGACCATGGTGTGTGGGGCTGTGGGCGTGTGACCACATGCCTGGCTAATTTTTAACTTTACATAAAGATGGGGGTCTTGCCAAATTGTCAGGGTGGGTCTGAAACTTTGGGCTCAAGTGATCTGCTGGAATTAGCCTTTAAAATGCTGTGATTACAGGCATGAGCCACTATGCCCTACTTGTATTCTTTTTCTTTTTTTGAGATGGAGTTTCACTCTTGTTACCCAGGCTGTGGTGCAATGATGCCATCTTGGCTCACTGCAGCCTCTGCCTGTTGGGCTCAAGCGAGTCTCCTGATGCAGCCTCCTGAGTAGCTGGAATTACAGGCACCTGCCAACACACCTGCCTAATTTTGTATTTTTAGTAGACATGGGTTTCACTATGTTGGTCGAGCTGGTCTCAAATTCCTTGCTTCAGGCAATCTGCCTGCCATGGCCTTCCAAAGTGCTTGAATTACAGGTGTGAGCCACTGCACCTGGCTGTCTTCTTTTTCAAGTAGATCAGTTCTTGCTATGAATGCCTTCCCCTTAAATCTGAACATCTGAGAAATTATTGACACAGGAAGTTTCAATTTCTTTCTTTTTATTTATTTATTTATTTATTTATTTATTTATTTATTTATTTATTTTTTTGAGACGGAGTTTCGCTCTTGTTACCCAGGCTGGAGTGCAATGGCGCGATCTCGGCTCACCGCAACCTCCGCCTCCTGGGTTCAGGCAATTCTCCTGCCTGAGCCTTCCTGAGTAGCTGGGATTATAGGCATGCACCACTATGCCCAGCTAATTTTTTGTACCTTTAGTAGAGACGGGGTTTCACCATGTTGACCAGGATGGTCTCAATATCTTGACCTCATGATCCACCCGCCTCGGCCTCCCAAAGTGCTGGGATTACAGGCTTGAGCCACTGCGCCCGGCCTTTTATTTATTTTTTTAAGACAGAGTCTCTCTCTGTCGACCAAGCTGAAGTGCAGTTATGTTGTTTAGGCAAAATCTTGGCTCACTGCAACCTTCACCTCCTGGGTTCAAGCAATTCTCCAGCCTCAACCTCCTGAGTAGCTGGAATTACAGGTATGAGCCACCATTCCCTGCTAGTTTTTGTGCTTTTAGTAGAGATGGGGTTTTATTATGTTGTTCAGGCTGGTCTCGAATCCTGACCTCAGGTGATCCACCCACCTCAGCCTCCAAAGATTTTGAAATTCTAGGTTTGAGGCACTGTGCCAAGCCAGCCAAAAGTTTTTATTTCTGTTTGTTAATGATTTACCATCACTATGTTATGTCATATCAACTTCAAGGCTGGCTGGAGCTGCCCCAAAAGTGTCAGCAGGGGAATTCCCACAGGGTAATGTCCCAAATGGTCCTGAGATGAGGCTTGTTGGAATTCCACAGGCTGAAGTACTAAAATGCAAGGGTGATCATTCCAAGGTGTTTATGAGGGAGCTAACAAGTGTTGCTCAGTCCTCGTGATGGACAGTGGGAGAAAAGAGGTGTCCTATCAAGCTTTGTTCACAGTGAGGAGCTTAGGTTATGAAGTTTTTTGTTGTTCTTTAGTGTTTGTTTGTTTTTGTTTTTCATCAGATCATGGCTCACTGCAGCCTCGAGTACCTGGGCTCAAGTGATCCTCCCACCTAAGCACCTGAGTAGCTGGGGCTGTAGGTGCTGCCATCATACTTGTCTAATTATTTTTTTCAAATGGAGTTTTGCTCTGGTTGCCCAGACTGGAGTGCATTGGCATGATTATGGCTCACTGCAACCTCCACCTCCAGGAGGCAAGTGATTCTCTTGCCTCAGCCTCCCAAGTAGCTAAAATTACAGGAACCCATAATCATACCTAGCTAATTTTTATATTTTTAGTGGGGAAAGGTTTCACCATGTTGGCCTGGCTGATATTAAACTCCTGAACTCAGGTGACCCACTAACCTTGGCCTCCCAAAATGCTGGGATTACAAGCATGAGCCACCATGCTTGGCCCTAAACCTGGCTAATTAAAAAATTTTTTTGAAGAAACAAGGTCTATGCTGCCAGGCTGATATTACACTCCTAGCCTCAAGCCATCCTCCTTGGCTTTCCAAAGTGCAGGTTATGGAGTTTTTATGAGGGTTTAAAAAATTTGGCTCAGGGCTGGGGACCAGTTACTTGCAGTGTTTTTAAAACAATTTAGATACATTGGCTAGTGGCTGGCAATGTTCAATAACCCGGTTTTGGTTCAAGCCTGTTGGGAAAACTCTGCAGTTGGCTGGGTCACAGAGAGGTCAAGGCACTCTGTGATTTTTGGACAGAAAAAGAAAGAAGGCAGGGGAAGCTGAGGGACCCCACACACTGGAATATGGCTTTTCCAGCTTTCTAATTAATATGATCCCAAACATTTACTTTAGGCCTGAATCTACTTTGGCAGTTGTCTGGTCCTTACTGGAGAAGCTTTTAGTTTTGGATATTAAAGTTTACACAATTTTGAACGTCTATGCTATAATATTACAGCCCTGGATTTGTCCATGAATTTTTTTTTTAGATGAAGTTTTGCTCTTCTTGCTCAGGCTGAAGTGCAGTGGTGAAATCTTGGCTCACTGCAACCTCTGCCTCCCAGGTTCAAGCAATTCTCCTGCCTCTGCCTCCTGAGTAGCTGAAATTAAAAGCACCTGCCACCACACCTGACTAATTTTTGTATTATTAGCAGAGACAGAGTTTTATCATGTTGGCCAGGCTGGTTTTGAACTCCTGACCTCAGGTGATCCACCCACCATGGTCTCTGAAAGTGCTGGGATTACAGACCTGAGAAACCACTCAAGGCCTGTTCATGAATTTTTTAAAAAAGATATGCTTTGAGCAATCTAAAACAAAAGCAGTCTGCCTAACATTTGTATTTATGTATTTCTACTATATTGCAGATATTGATTTTGTGGAGCTTTAATTTAATAATATATTTTAAATAATAAAACATTTTTAAATTTTGTATATTGTTATTTTTCTACAAAGTTTATATTTAAGTTCAAATGCGAAAGATAGGAGTGACCAAATCAAAGAACTAAGAAAAAACTTTGTGGGTAAAAATTTGACATCAAATATGCAAATATTCAACACCCAATGTAGAAATAATGTCTTTTTACAAAAGAAAAATAAACATATTTGTTTGCAAGGTGCTCTTACACACACACACACACACACACACACACACACACACACGACCTTTAGAATAAAGTAACCAGGATGGGTGCAATGGCTCACCCCCATAATCCTATCACCTTGGTAGGCCTAGGTGGGCTGATCACCTGAGGCCAGAAATTTGAAACCAGCCTGGCCGACATGGTAAAACCCCGTCTCTACTAAAAACACAAAAATTAGCTGGGGGTTATGGCAGGTGCCTGTAATTCCAGATACTTGGGAGGCTGAGGCAGGATATTTGCTTGAACCCATGAGGTGAAGGTTGTAGTGAGCCTAGATTGTGCCATTGCATTCCAGCCTGGGTGATGGAGCAAGACTCTGTCTCAAAAAAAAAAAAAAAAGAACATGGTACCACTGTGTTAGCTGAAACAGCTGTGCTGAGATTTGTGGCACCTTTTTGCCCAGGAATCTTCTGGCCTGGCTCTTTGTTTCAGTCCTTTTTTTTAATCAGTTGAATGAGTGACCTTGTCTCTCAGAAGCTCCAATCACCAGCTAAAATAGCTCCCAGACCTGTGTATTTTGTGTGGAGACCCACAGTGCTGGGGTGCCAGCCAAAAGAGTGATGCTGGCCAAAACAGCCGTGTGGGCTGAAACAGCCATGCTGGCAACCCATGGGGCTCCTCAACCTGGGAATCTCCTGGTCTGTGGGCAATAAAAATCCATCTAAAAATGCAAAATCCACTCACCCTCCGTGCTTTCCCTGGGAGCTGCAATCCCGAGCTTCTAATTGGCCATCTTGAATCCCAGAATTTTCGGATTGAAAGAATCAGTATTATTTCAAAGACCATACTAACCAAAGGAGTCTACAGATTCAACACAATTTCAATCAAATTACCAATGTCATTTTTCATAGAATTAGAAAAAAAGATCCTAAATATCATATGAAACTTAAAAAGCATCCAAAAATTAGCTGGATGTGGTGGTGGGCACTTGTAATCATAGCTACTCAGGAGGTTGAGGGAGGAAAATCACTTGAACCCTGGAGGCAGAGATTAGGTTCAGAGAATCACTTGAACCCAGTGAGCCAAGATTATACTACTGCACTCCAGCCTGAGGGACAGAATGAGACTCCATCTCAAAAACAAACCGCAATAAGATATCATCTTACACAGAATGGCTAGTACTACAAATACAACAGATGTTTTTGAGGATGCAGAGCAAAATGAATGCCTATTCACTGGCGGTGGAAATGTGAGTGAGCACAACTGCTATAAAAAAACAATATAGAGATTTCTCAAAGCATTAAAAATAGAGCCACTATTTAACCCAATCATAAAACTACTGGGCATCTACCTGAAAGAAAAAATAAATAATTATATTAAAAAGTCACTTTCACTCATATGTTTCTTACATTCCTACTCATAATAGTAAAGTCGTGGAATTAACCTAAATGTCCATTAACAGTGGACTGGATTTTTACATGTGGTTTATGTACAGCATGGAATACTATGAAGCCATAAAAAATAAAACCATGCTCTATGCAGTAATATGGATGGATCTGGGGGGCCATTATTTATTTATTTATTTATTTATTTATTTATTTATTTATTTATTTATTTTTGCCAATCAATGAGAGCTTTTAAGATTGCTGAGGTTGGCCTTGAACTCTTGGCCTCACCTTCACAAGTGCCACAGCATCCGGCTGGAGCCACTTTGGGCCCCCTGGGGGCCATTATTCTAAGTGAAATAACTCAGAAACAGAAAATCAAATACCACATGTTCTTACTTACAAGCGAGAGCTAAACAATGAGCACAACAGAATATAAAAATAGAAACAATAGATATTGGGACTCCGAAAGGAGAGATTGGAAGGAGGTTGATGGTCACAAAATTACCTATTGGTAGTGAGCTGTGATCATGCCACCGCACAACAGCTAGGGTGACAGAGCAAGAACATGCCTCAAAAAAAAAAAATCTGTTGAGCACAATGTTTACTATTTCAGAGACAGGTTCACTAGAAGCCAAACCTCACTAGTATGCAATATATTTATTTGACAAATGTGTACATATACCCTCTGAATCTAAAATAAAAAACGGAGGAAGTTTATAGTAGTAAACACATACATCTTGAAAGAAAAATCTCAGCCAGGTGATGGCTCATGCCTGTAATCCCAGCACTTTGGGAAATTGAGGTGGGCAGATTGCTTGAGGTTGGGAGTTCAAGACCAGCCTGGCTAACATGGCAAGACCCCATCTCTACTAAAAATACAAAAAAGTTAGCCAGGTGTGATGACTCATGCTTTTAGTCCCAGGTATTCTGGATTGAGAATGAGACTAAGACAAGAGAATTGCTTCAACCCAGGAGGTCAAAGTTGCAGTGAGCCAAGATTACAATGCTGCACTCCAGACTGGTGGACAAAGGAAGATTTCCCCTCAAAGAACAAATAAACAAAAAAAAAGTCAAATAAACAACCTAACTTTATACCTTAAAACATGAGGGGGGGGGGAACTAAACCAGTAATTAGCACAAGAAAAGAAATAACAGAGATTAGAGAACAAACAAATGAAATACAGAATAAAAAAAACATTTTCATTAGCTGGGCCCACTGGCTCATGCCTGGAATACCGGCACTTTGGGAAGCCAAGGCACGTGGATCTCTTGAGGTCAGGAGATTGAGACCAGCCTGGCCAAAATGGTGAAACCCTGTTTCTACTAAAAATACAAAAATTAGCTGGGTGTGGTGGCCAGAACCTGTAATCCCAGCTACTTGGGAGCTTGAGGCAAAAATAATTGCTTGAACCTGGAAGACAGAGGTTGTAGTAAGCCCAGATCTTTCCACTGCACTCCAGCCTGAGTGACAAAGTGGGGCTCTATCTCAAAACAAAACAAATTTTAATCAATAAAGCTAAGAGTTGATTTTGGAAAAAATCAAAATAAAAGACCTTATCTAGACTAAAAACATAAAAAGAGAATATGTTAGTAATATAAGAAATGAAAGAGACAACATTACAACTGGTCTTACAGAAATAAACATAATTACAAGAAACTATTAAGAACAGTTATACACCAACAAATTTGACAACTTAGAAGAAATGAGAAAATTAGTAGAAACATATAACCTACCAAGATTGAATGAAGAATAAATGGAGAGCTTAAGGAGATCAGTAACAAATAGAGGACCTGAAGAAGTAATGTTTCAAAACTCCAAAATATAGCCTAGGACCAGATTACTTCATGGGTAAATTCTACCAAACATTCAAAGAAAATTTAATATAAAACATCCTTAAATTCTTTGAAAAAAAAAACAGAAAAAAGAGGTAACACCTGCAGAGCCGTGTTATGAGGCCAGCTTCCCCTTGATATCAAAGCAAGGAAATATACTTCTGAGAAGAAAATTATAGGCCAATATCCTTAAGAAACATGGTGTATAAATTTAATCTAAATAAGTCTGTATACAAAGTGTTGATTCTCAGCAAAAGTTTTTGAAAATCAAAAACATAAAACTTTTTTCTTACTGAATTCTCGTTAAAACTCATCTATACCATCTGTCAGATATTGTTACTGAAGCTTACAGTAATTGGAGTTCACTTGAGCAGTAGTTTGTTCATCTGTTGGGAACTGATATATCTGGATGCCATTACTAATCAACTCACTCGTTATCTTTCCCTTAAACGTCTGGTAATCTTTTGTAGAAGCTGTGTCTCCTTTGGCAATCAGTGTTATAACATTCACCTATTAAGAAAGAAGACAAACAAAACCTCAGCACTGAGGATTCGTGGTTCATCCTGTAGTTTTTATAGTAAGCTCTCACAATCTCTGACAACAAATTGTGTAACTAGATAATCACTGACTGTAATGCTTTTCTTAAAAATTATTTTCCAAAATTATCAATTGTTTTGGAGATTCACCTTTTGTCTGAATTCAGATTTAGAAATCTCAACCTTGTTTCTCTTTTAAAAATCCCTTACACTTCTACACATATGGATTAGTAAAATGTAAGTAGTAGGACAATGTAAATATCTGATTTATTTGCAATTTTATTTCTTATTATACTGAGTGATAAAAAAAAAAAATAAAAAATCTTTCATCAAAATTATGGAAGAATTATTTTTCTACTTTTTAGATCACATTTTTTTTATCAATCAATCTTCATTAATGTTCCATTTTCACACACTCTTGCCCCACCTACTCGTGTTTGCAGATATATTTGCTTTTGTTTTCCAAAGACCACTTGGAAAGAATATAGACATTTTCAGTTACCACATTCCTGTTTTTATTTTATTTTATTTTATTTTGAGATGGAGTCTTACTCTGTTGCCCAGGCTGGAGTGAAATGGTGCAATCTAGGCTCACTGCAGTATTTGTGTATTTGAAGTTGAATTTTTACCCATAGAGTTTTTTTCTAGTGCGTCAATATTATCACTTCTGTCTTTTGCATTTGTGCTTATTTAAGTAAACTTTCTAGAAAATAACAATATTCAAGACTATAAAATGTGTTATTACCTTTAAAAACTTTATTAAACTATAGCTTCACAAAAACAATATTTGTAATATAGTAGAAATACCTAAATATAAATTTTAGGCAGACTGCTTTTGTTTTAGAGTGCTCAAAGCACATCTTTTAAAATATCCATGGACAGGCCCCGTGTGGTGGTTCATGCCTGCAATCCTAGCACTTTGGGAGGCCAAGAACGGTGGATCACCTGAGGTCAGGAGTTCAAGACCAGCCTAGACAACATGATAAAACCCTGTCTTTTCTAATAATACAAAAATATTAGCCAGGTATAGTGGTGCATGCCTGTAATTTTAGCTATTCATGAGGCTGAGGCAAGAGAATTGCTTGAACCTGGGAGGCAGAGGTTGCAATGAGCTGAAATTACACTATTGCATAGCAGCCTAATTGACAAAAGCAAATCTCCCTGTCTCAAAAAACAAAAAAAGAAATCCATTAACAAATTTAGGGCTGTAACATTATAGCATAGATGCTCAAAATTGTGTAAACTTTAATATCTAAAAGTAAAACATTTTTCAGTAAGGACCAGAAAACTCCTAAGGTAGATTCAAGCTGAGATTGCACCATTGCGCTCCAGCCTGGACTAGAGAAAAACTCCATCTAAAGAAAGAGAAGGAAGGAAGGAAGGAAGGAAGGAAGGAAGGAAGGAAGGAAGGAAGGAAAAGAAGAAAGGAAGGAAAAGAGGGAGGGAGGGGGAGAGGGAAGGAGGAAGGGAGGGAGGGAAGGAGGAAGGAAGGAAAGAAAGAAAGAGAAAGAAAGAAGAAAGAAAGGAAGGAAGGAAGGAAGGAAGAAAGGAAGGAAGAAGAAAGAAAGAAAGAAGAGAAGAAAGAAAGAAAGAGAAAGAAAGGAAGAAAAAAGAAAGAAAGAAAAAGAAAGAAAGAGAGGAAGGGAGGGAGGGAGGGAAAGAAAGAGACAAGCAGGGCATAGTGACATGCCTGTAATCGCAGCACTTTGAAAGGCTGAAGACAGCAGAGCACTTGAATCTAGAATTTGCATATCTGCCCAGAAAATATGGCAAGACCCGCAGCTTTACAAAAACCTAAAAATTAGCCAGGTGTGTGGGCATGTGCCTGTGGTCCCAGCTACTCAAAACTGAGGTGGGAGGATCCCTTGAGCCTGGAAGTTCAAGGCTGCCATGAGCCTTGTTCATGCCACTGAACTTCAGCCTGGCCAACAGAGTGAGACACTTTCTCCAATAAAGATAAAAGAAGAAGAGGTTTCAGTGAGTCAAGATTGCACCACTGCATTCCAGCCTCAGCCTGCTCAACAAAAACAACCTCTCCCACAAAAAATTATTTTGAGGGACACAGACAGCATTCACATAACTTCTGATAGTGTATTTTTATAATTTTTCTATTTTATTATTAGTTACTATTGCTAGCTTCAGTCTGAACTTAAACTAACAATAGTAACTAATAATAAAAAAAGAACTGCTTCTCATTTATAAATAAAACTTTATCATAGGTGAGTATGCATAGAAAAAAACATAGTAGGCAAGAAACAGTAACTCACGCCTGTAATCCCAGCACTTTGGGAGGCTGAGGCAGGCATATCACAAGGTCAGGAGACGGAGACCATCCTGGCTAACATGGTGAAGCTTCATCTCTACTAACTATACAAAAACAAAATTAGTCAGGCATGGTGGCATATGACTGTAATCCCAGCTACTCAATAGGCTGAGGCAGGAGATTTACTTGAACCCAGGAGGTGGAAGTTTCAGTAAACTGAGATCGTGCCACTGCACTAGGGCCTGGGTGACAGAATGAGACTGTTTCATAAAAGAAAAGAAAAGAAAAAGCATATCAGGCTCTGTATTATGCATCATTTCAAACATCCACTGGGGGTCTTGGAACTTACCCCCAAGGGGGATATTCTATAGGCAAAAGACCATGATCTGGAAGGTAAGTCAAGGTTGAAATCTATCAAATGTGAATTGTCTCCACTGCAATCAAAATTTTATATGTTAAAGCCCTAATCCCCAGTACCTCAGAATGTGACCTTAACTGAGATAAAGCCTTCATTACTGTGATTAAAAAGTGAGACTGGGCTGGGCATGGTACCTCCCACTTGTAATCCAAGCCCTTTGGGTTTCAAACAGACAGGAGAAATATTTTTTTGAGATTTTTTACATTGTGACTATAGTCAATGTATTGCATATTTCAAAATAATCAAGAGAGTAAATTTCAAATGTCCCATTATAGAAATGATAGGTAAGCCGGGTAACAGATAAGTTAATTCATTTGATTGAATCATTTTACATGGTAAACATGTATCAAAACATCACGTTGTATCCACACATGTATATAATTACAATCTTTCAATTAACAATAATATTAATTTTACAAATAAATAAAGGGTCTCAAATACTTCAAAGATGGGTAGTGTTAAAAGTGTACATGCTAGTCCTGATTCTCTCAGTTATTAACATAATGGAGAAATAAAGCATACACTCAGTGGCCAGGCATCATGGCTCACGCCTGTAATCCCAGCACTTTGGGAAGCCAGAGAAGGCAGATTATGAGTTCAAGAGATCAAGACCATCCGGGCTAACATGGTGAAAACCTGTATCTACTATAAATACAAAAACTTGCTGGGTGTGGTGGCACGCACCTGTAGTCCCAGCTACTCGAGATGCTGAGGCAGAAGAAATGCTTGAAGCCAGAAGGCAGAGGTTGTAGTGAGCCAAGATGGTGCCACAGCAGTGCAGTCTGGTAACAGAGTAAAACTTGGTAAAAAAAATAAAATAAAATAAAATAAAAATAAAAAGACTTTTAAGAGCACAGAAATGTTTCAATTTTTAAAAATCATCACAGGTTGGGTGTGGTGGCTGATGCCTGTAATCTTAGCACTTTGGGAAGCTGAGGCGGGTTTACTGCTTGAGCGTAGGAAGTTGAGGCTACCATCAGCTATAATCACATCATTGCGCTTCAGCCTGGGAAACAGAGTGATACCCTGTATGACAAAAAAATTATATAATATGGCCATGATAAAAATTATTGTAAATATAAAGATGTATTTGAATTAATAGCATGAGTGTTATCCTGCTTAAGATAAGTTCAAATGAACACTGGAAAAAATGAAGAAATTGTTCAAATGAGATGTTTGACACTTACTCACACAAAGAATATTAAAGGTGAATCCCAGTTGGGTAAATCTGTCCACCAACTGATTGGATTAACATTTGAAACCAAAATGTTCAAACGTAGCTGTACAATAAATATTATTTTCTTTTTGCTTAAAGTAAAAAAATAGGAGTTTTTTAATGAATAGAAAATAAAGTCATTTTAGAGGAAAATTATATCAAATAAATTAGAATTATCATTTGATTATCATAACTTAGACAAGATGCAAATATATTAAGTAAATTTGTGAAAATAGAAGTCTGTATTCAAACACATAGATTTGGTTACAGTTTTTATAAAGAAAGTGAATCTATCCCTCAGCACACATAAAGAGGCTCTGTTTCTAAATTTAAAAATATAGCGGCCAGGCACAGTGGCTCATGTCTATAATCCTAGCACTTTTGGAGGCTGAGGTGTGCCAAGTGCTTGGTGTCAGAAGTTTGAGATTAGCCTTTCCAGCATAGTGAAACCCTGTCTCTACAAAAAATACCAAAACTAGCCAGCTGTGGTGGTGCAACCTTGTAGTCCCAGCTACTCAGAAGGCTGAGGTGCAAAAATTACCTTAACCCAGGAAGCAGAGGTTGTGAAGAGCTGAGATCTTGTCACTGCACTCCAGTCTGAGCAACAGAGTGAAACTCAGTCTCAAAAATTAAAAAAATAAAGATAAATAGGAATTTAAGAATATACTACAAGAAATTCTAATGTATTACTCTAACATACAAATTATTTCTTTCATAAGAAAAAAGAAAAAATCTTCAACATCTTTTCATTCTGCTCCAGCCTTGCCTGCCTTACATGTGCTCAGCACACTTACATTAGCCCACAGTTGGGCAAAATCAACTAAGACAAAGCTTATGGTAGAAGAAAGTATTGAATGTCTCATGTGATTTATTGAATAAAGTGAAAAACAGCAGTATCGTAGGATCAAAAATTGAAGTTGAGTCAGCTGGAAATTCTATACATATGTGAGGAAACTGAAATTAATTTGAAAATTTTAAAAAATCAAATGACTTCGACTTCAAATTTGTTACATACCCTCTGAAGTCTTGTGGTATATCAAATAAATCTACTACTGATAACACCATTCTAGAAAATTAGCAATCTATCAATATTATACACAAATTTACCTACTGATCATTTTTTAGGGACTATTAAGCAGTTATTCAATATAATTTTTATGGTTGTAATAAAATAATAAACATTTTTAAACAGACTACAGTATCTTAATTATTTCTATCTTTAGTAATTTATAAAGTCCACTCCTTTTGTGTAAAAAAAAGTAGAATTTCCCTTTGAAATGTCTGAATTATGTAGCCATTACAATTGAGATATAGCATATTTCCACCCACCCACTCCCCACATTTCTTCATGCTTTTTTAATAGTCAAAGCCTGACTGTACCCCAGCCATGGAAACCACTGATCTCTCTTTGATTCTACAGTTTTTCTTTATCCATAATAGTATAGAAATACAATCATAAAGTATATAACCTTTTTTTAAAAATGTTAATCTTGTATTCCGAGGTAATTGTAGCCTTCCCATTCAGTTGTGATAGTAAAGAGGGATTCTCAGTACTCCAGCCAGTTTCCTCAAGGGTAACACCTTGCAGCGCTATAATAACAGATCACACCCAGTATATTGACATTGATGTAACAAGGAACAGAACATTTCCCTCTCAATATTTCCTCATGTTGCTCTTTCACAGAAACACTCAAGGTCCAAAAACCTCCTTAACCCCTGGCAACTAATCATTTGGTCTCCACATGTATGTTTTTTGCCCTACTGATCATTTTTAAAAAGTTAAACATAATTCATTTTTTATTTCTAAGCACTTTTATTTAAAAAATGGAAATTATACAACCCCTCCACACCTATGAGCACGTTAAATACCACTTTGACATGACAGCTCAGCAGACTTCAGAGTTCTTTTTTTTTTTTTGTAAAATAAGAGGACAAGAATTATTTTTATTCACAATCCAATCTGGTGGGTAAAAGAAAAGCAGTCTTTGGATGTAGAAAGCCTGGTTTTCTGAAGAGCCCAGCTGTAAGACCTGGCTTGTCATCAGGTTTCAACACTATCATGGAAACAAAGAAAACTGTTTTTGATTGGTTTACTTGCCTCCTGGGGAGACAAAAGCAACTGAAAACCTTTTTTGTTTTTAAATTAAAAACAGAAAAATATGTTAGAAAAGACAGCACAGAAAAACTGCGGCTTCAGCTCAACCTGACCATGTCACAGAGTCCATCACTGTCAGTCTTGCATTCTTCCTGCTGGTCAGGCTAATTATCAAGTCAGTCAACTTCTCGCTCCGATGTTGCCTTATTCCAGACCAGGGCGTCAAAGACGTGGTAGTCAAGAGTCCCTGCAGATGTCCCATCAATGGAACGCATACAGGAGCAACAGGATGGTACAGATCCCAGTAACACCCCCCAGGATGAGAGAGTCCTGCAGCTTCCTCAGGTTGATCCTCTGGATCAGGCTGTTCACAGCAGGAAAATGATTGGCCAAAGTGTTCATTTTGCTGTGAATTGACTTCAACATTCCTCTCTGTGAAGTCATATTTTTCTTTTGTTGCCATAGCAATGCTTATTTTCTCTTCTATCAGATAATCTTAGTTTCGAAGGTGGTCATGTTTTTTCAAAGATAGCTCAGTTCTTCTGTTGTTTACTCCAGATCCACTTTTATATGAATCAATATCTTTCTGTACTGTTCCCATGAGATTCTCCCTTTCCTGTATTGCCATAAAGTTTGCTTTGGTTTTATGGAATTCATGTGTATAATCCTGCAGTATGTCTCTATGTCGTTGTAATGTATGCATCAGGGCAGTATTCAAGGAGGGGATACCTGTACTCTTGGCATATTCTGCCATTTTATCATTTACCCCATAATCCTTGCCAAAAGTTGTTCAATCTCAATTGCCATTGTCTCAAACATTCTGTCTTGGCTTGATCCATTTAAAAGGGGTGTTGTATCAGAACTATACCTGTCGCATCTTCCATCTTGGTCACTGCTATGACTGTAACTTGTACATTGTTTGCTGAAGGAAACTAGTTTTAGGTCAAGTTCATTTTCCAGCCTGTTTCCTGAGATCTTCCTAGTAAGTGCTGGTTCCTGCCGCAATTTTTGTTATCCAACGTCCGACTTCAGAGTTCTTAACACTATTCTATGAGAAATAAAAATGCTTTTTATCCAAATTAACACACTTAAAAATGTTTTAGTATATGTGAAAATAAAGGAATTATGAATCAGCAGGAAAGTTGTTAATGTAGAAGCATCAACAAATAGCTCAGCAGATGTTGTCTACATTTAATTTGTACCTTTGTAAAACAAGAACATACTAACTGGCAAGGCACAGTGGCTCACACCCATAATCCCAGCACTCTGGAAGGCAGGAGGATCACTTGAGTTCAGGAGTTTGAGACCGCAAACCTAGCCAACGAGGTGAAAACCCGTCCCTACAAAGATTAGCCAGGCATGGTGGCAGGTACCTGTAGTCCCAGCTCCTCAGGAGGCTGAGGCAGGAGAATCACTTGAACTTGAAAAGCAGAGGTTGTAGTGAGCTGATATCTCAGCTCGTTACAATGCCCATCACCTGGGCAATTCTCCAGCCCCAGCCTCCCAAGTAGCTGAGACTATAAGCATGCATCACCATGCTTTGCTAATTTTTTGTAGGGAAGGTGTTTCACCATGTTGACCAGGCTGGTTTTGAAGTACTGACCACAGATGATCTGCCTGTCTCAGCCTTCCATAGTGCTGGGATTACAGGTGTGACCAACAGTGCCTGGCTAATTTCTGTATTTTTGGTAGAGACAGGGTAGCACCATGTTGCTCAGGCTGTTCTTGAACTCCTAAGCTCAAACAATCCTCATGCCTTAGCCTCCAAAGTGCCAATATTACAGGTGTGAGCCACTGAGTTCAATCTGCTAACAGAGATTTTTAAAATAGCTATTATAGGAGATCTTCCAAGATAGCATCATAGAGGTGACTCAGGATTGCAGCTCTAAGTGAAGGCACAGAGGGTGAGTCCTAGCCTCATTCTCAGAAGGACCTTTTTTGCCCACAGACATTGAAAGTCCCAGGTGTGGGAGAGACAAGGGACACCAGAACAGCCGGCTTGCATGGCCCGTTCAGCCGGCACCACAGTGCAGTGGCACCTGGCACAAAACTCACTGGTCTGGGTGCCCTGTTAAACTGGCAATCTGAGATTTGGAAGGGCAGATTGGCATGTACATCTGATTGAATGGGACTTGGACAATGAGCCAGACCAGGAGATTCCTGGGAAGTGTGATCTGAGCTGGTGCTGTGGGCAGCAGAACAGGAGATTGCAGGGATTGCAGTGCCCTATTGGCAGGTTACTGGGGCGTCAGTGAGAGAGTTGACCGTTCAGCTTGGGGAGAGGAAGAGAGAGAGAGAGAGGATGGACTCTGAGGCAGGGAGCTGGGTGATCGGGCTCAGCGGGTCCCACCCTCATGGGGACAAGCAGGGTGGTGATTGGAGGTGCTCGGGGCTGAGTTTTCTGCCGGCACAGTTGAATCTAGGATGGTGCAGCCTGGTGGGGGAGGGGCATCTGCCACTATGGATGCAATCTGCCCCTACTGAAGTACCGCCCAGTGCTGATGCAGCTTGCCATTGCCGAGGAAACCCGCCATAACAGAGAGACTCGGTCAGCAGGACAGAGCGCACCACAGCAGAATGGAGCCCCGCTGCAGCAGGGTGGACCTGCGCTAGCAGGGCAGAGCCTTGGCAGGCAAATAGTGAATAGACTACCTCTAGCTGGTCAGGACAGTGCTTCAGATACTCATAAAGAAACCCCCAACTCCCTGAGACAGAGCATCTAAGGGGGAAAAAAGGGAGGGGTTTATGAGTTTTGTTGCAGCAGACATAAACACATCCTCCCAACATCCCTGAATAAACAACCGAGCTCACAGCTCAGCACTGGAGCTCCTATAAAGCACAGACCGTCCCCTCAAGCAGCTCCCTGACCCCTGCATATCCAAAGAGTCACCCCAAAACAAGACTAATCAGACTTACATTTGGGGGGCATCATTCTGGAACAAAGATAGCAGAAGAAGAAACTTGTAGCATCCCTCACTGTTCCGCAGCTGCTACAGGTGTGCCCCAGACAAGCAGGGCCTGGAGTGGACCTCAGCACTCATACAGCAGAGAGGCTAGACCATTAGAGAAAAAACTAAGTAACAGAAATACTTCATTATCAACAATCTGGGTGTCCACTCAGAGACCCAATTGAAAAATCAGCAACTACTAAAACGACAGGTGGATAAATCCATAAAGATGGAAAGAAACCAGTGCAAAAAGGAGAAAAACCCCTGAAACCAAAACACCTCACCTCCGACAAAGGACCAAAACTCCTCACCAGCAATGGAACAAAGCTGGATGGAGAATGACTATGATGAAATGACAGAATGAGACTTCAGAAAGTGGATAATGAGAAACTTCAGTGAGCTAAAAGAACATGTTCTCAATCAGTGCAAAAAAACTAAGAAGCTTAAAAAATGATTTGAAAAAAGATTCGAGGAAATGATAACAAGAATGGACAACTTAGAGAGGAATATGATTGAATTGAAGGGGCTGAAAAACACAACACGAGAACTTTGCAAAGCATGCACAAGTCTCAACAGCCAAATTGACCAAGAAGAAGAAAGAATATTAGAAGTCGAAGATCAACTCAATGAAATAAAACGAGAAACCAAGATTAGAGAAAAAAGCAAAAAAAAGGAATGAACAAAATCTCCAAGAAATGTGGGACTATGTGAAGAGACCCAACCTACGTTTGACAGGTGTACCAGAATGTGATGAAGAGAATTATTCCAACCTGGAAAATACTCTTCAGGATATTATCCAGAAAAATTTCCCAACCTAGCAAGACAGGTCAATACTCAACTCCAGGAAATACAGAGAACACTACAAAGATACTCTGCAAGAAGAGCAACCACAAGGCACATAATCATCAGATTCACCAGGGTTGAAATGAAGGAGAAAATACTAAGGGCAGCCAGAGAGAAAGGTCGGGTCACCCACAAAGCGAAGCCCATCAGACTCACCTCAGATCTCTTGGCAGAGACTCTACAAGCCAGAAGAGAGTGGGGGCCAATATTCAACATCCTTAAAGAAAAGAACTTTAAACCCAGAATTTCATATCCAGCCAATTTAAGCTTAAAAAGTGACAGAAAAAATAAAATCCTTTGCAAACAAGCAATTACTCAGAGATTTTATCACTACCATGCCTGCTTCACAACAGCTCCTGAAAGAGGCGCTACACATAGAAAGGAACAACCAGTACCAGCCACTCAAAAAACCTACCAAATGGCAAATAGCATAAACAAAATGAAGAATCTGCATCAACAAACGGGCAAAACAGCCAGCTAGCATCAAAATGGCAGAATCAAATTCACACATAACAATATTAACCGAAAATGTAAATGGACTAAATACCCCAATCAAAAGACACGGATTGGCAAATTGGATAAAAAGCCAAAATTTATCGGTGTGATGTATCCAGAAAACCCATCTCACATGCAAGGATACAAAAAGGCTCAAAATAAAGTGATGGAGGAAGATTTACCAACAAATGGAGAGCAAAAAAAAAATAAAAATAAAAGCAGGAGTTGCAATGCTCTTTTCTGATAAAATAGACTTTAAAGCAACAAAGATCAAAAGAGACAAAAAAGGACATTACATAATGGTAAAAGGATTAATGCAACAACAAGAACTAACAATCCTAAACATATACGTACCCAATATAGGAGCACCCAGATACATAAGGCAAGTTTTAATGACTTACAAAGAGACTTAGACTGCCACACAATAATAGTGGGAGACTTTAACAACCCATTTTCAATGTTAGACGGATCAATCAGACAGAAAATTAAAAGGATATACAGGACTTGAACTCAGACTTGGAACAAGCAAACCTAATAGACATTTACAGAACTCTCAACCCCAAATCCACAGAATATACATTCTTCTCAGCACCACATCACACCTACTCTAAAATTGACCACATAATTGGAAGTAAAGCACTCCTCAGCAAATGCAAAAAAACCTGAGATCATAACGAACAGTCTCTCAGACCATAGTGCAATCAAGTTAGAACTCAGAATTCAAAAACTAACTCAGAACAACACCACTGAATGGAAACTGAACAACTTGCTCTTGAATGTTTACTGGATACACAATAAAATGAAGGCAGACATAAAAATGTTCTTTGAAACCAACAAGAATGAAGACACAACATACCAGAATCTCTGGGACACATTTAAAGCAGTCCCTAGAGGAAAATATATAGCAGTAAGTGTCCACATGAGAAGCTAGTAGAAATCCAAAATTGACACCCTATCGTCAAAATTGAAAGAGCTAGAGGAGCAAGATCAAAAAAACTGAAAACCTAGCTGAAGACAAGAAATAACTAAGACAAGAGCAGAACTGAAGGAGATAGAGACACAAAAAAAACCTTCAAAAAATCAATAAATTCAGGAGCTGGTTTTTCAAAAAGATCAACAAAATAGACCACTAGCCAGATTAATGAAAAAGAAAAGATAGAATAACCAAATTGAAGCAATAAAAAACAATAAAGGAAATAGCACCACAGATTCCACAGAAATTCAAAACATCATCAGAGATTATTACAAACAATTCTGCACGTAAACTAGTAAACCTGGAAGAAATGAATAAATTCTTGGACACTTGCCTTCTCCCAAGCCTAAACCAGGAAGAAGTCAAAACTCTGAATAGACCGATTACAAGGTCTGAAATTCAGGCAGAAATTAAGAGCTTACCACCCAAAAAAAAGCCCAGGTCCAGAGGGGTTCACAGCTGAATTCTATCAGACATAAAAATAGGAGCTGATACCATTTCTTTTGAAACTATTCCAAATACTCCAAAAAGAGGGAATACTTCCAAAATCATTTTATGAGACAAACATCATTCTGATACCAAAACCCGGCAGAAACTTAACAAGAAAAGAAAACTTCAGGCCAATACCCATGATGAACATAGATGCAAAAATCTTCAATAAAATACTGGCAAGCCAACTACAAGAGCACGTCAAAGAGCTTATCCACCATGATCAAGTAGGATTCATCCTGGGGATGCAAGGCTGGTTCAACATATGCAAGTCTATAGATGTAATTCATCACATAAACAGAACCAAAGACAAAAACCACATGATTATCTCAATTGATGCAGAGAAGGCATTTGACAAAATTCAACAGCTCTTTATGCTAAAAACCCTCAATAAACTCGGTATTGACAGAACATATCTCAAAACAATAAAAGCTATTTACAACAAACCAACAACCAATATCATACTGAATGGGCAAAAACTGGACACATTCCCTTTGAAATCTGGCACTAAACAAAGATGCCCACTCTCACCACTCCCATTCAATATAGTACTGAAAGTTGTAGCCAGTGCATTCAGGCAAGAAAAAGAGATAAAAAGTATTCAAATAGAAAAGGAGAAGTAAAGTCGTCTCTATCTGCAGACGACATAATTGTATATCTAGAAAACTCCATCTTCTCAACCTAAAATCCCCTGATAAGCAACTTCAGCAAAGTCTCAGGATATATAATCAATATGCAAAAAATTACAAGCATTCCTGTACACCAATAACAGACTTAAAGAGAGCCAAATCAAGAACGAACTGCCATTCACAATTGTTACAAGGAGAATAAAGTACCTAGGAATACATCTTACAAGGAACGTAAGGGACCTCTTCAAGGAAAACTACAAACCACTGCTCAACGAAATAAGAGAGGACACAAACAGATGGAGAAACATTCCATGTTCATGGTTAGGAAGAATCAATACCGTGAAAATGGCCATACTGCCCAAAGTAATTTACAGATTCAACACTATTTTCATCAAGCTACCAATGACCTTCTTCACAGAACTGGAAACAAACACCTTAAACTTTATATGGAATCAAAAGAGAGCCCACATAGCCAAGTAAATTCTAAGCAAAAAGTACAAAGTGGGAGGCATCACACTATCGGACTTCAAACTATACTACAAGGCTACTGTAATCAAAACAGCATGGTATTGGTACCAAAACAGAGATATAGACCAATGGAACAGAATAGAGGCCTGGAAGGCAACACAACATATTTACAACCATCCAATCTTTGACAAACCTGATAAAAACAAGCAATGGGGAAAGGATTCCCTGTTGAATAAATTGTGTTGGGAAAACTGGCTAGCCATGCCCAGAAAGCACAAACTGAACCCTTTCCTTATGCCTTACACTAAAATTAACTCCAGATGGATTAAAGACTTAAACATAAGACCTAACACCATAAAAACCCTAGAAGAAAGTCTAGGCAAAACCATTCAGGACATAGGCGTAGGCAAAGACTTCATGACCAAAACGCCAAAAGCATTGGCAACAAAAGCCAAAATAGACGAATGGGACCTAATCAAACTCCACAGCTTCTGCACGGCAAAAGAAATAGTCATTAGAGTGAATCAGCAATCAACAGAATGGGAAAAAAATTGTTGCAGTTTACCCATCTGACAAAGGGCTGGTATCCAGAATTTACAAACAGCTAAAACAGATTTACAAGAAAAAAACAAACAAGCCCATTCAAAAGTGGAAAAGGATATGAACAGACACTTTACAAAAGAAGACATGTGTGAGGCCAACAAACATGAAAAAATGCTCATTACCACTGGTCATTAGAGAAATGCAAATCAAAACTACATTAAGATACCATCTCATGCCAGTTAGAATGGCGATCATTACAAAATCTGGAGACAACAGATGCTCCAGAAGATGTGGAGAAATTGGAACACATTCACACTGTTGATGGGAGTATAAATTAGTTCAACCATTGTGGAAGACAGTGTGGCGATTCCTCAAGAACGTAGAAAGAGAAATTCTCTTTGTCCCAGCAATCGCATTACTGGGTATATATCCAAAGGATTATAAGTAATTCTACTATAAGGACACATGCACACGAATGTTCATTGCAGCACAGTTTACAATAGCAAAGATCTGGAACCAACCCAAACACCCATCGATGTTAGACTGGACAGGGAAAATGTGGCACATATACAACATGGAATATTATGCAGTCATCAAAAACTCTGAGTTTGCGTCCTTTGTAGGGACATGGATGAGCCTGCAAACCATCATTTTCAGGAAACACACAGAAGCAAAAAATCAAACACCACATGTTCTCACTCATAGGTGGTGCTGAAAAATGAGAACACATAGACACAAGGAGGGGAGCACTACACACTGGGGTCGGTTGGAGGAAATAGGGGAGGGACAGAGTGGGGTGGGAAGTTAGGGAGAGATAGCATGGGGAGAAATGTCAGATATAGTTGATGGGGAGGAAGGCAGCAAATCACACTGCCACGTGTGTACCTATACAACAATCTTGCATGCTCTTCACATGTACCTCAAAACCTAAAATGAAATAAAATAAATAAATAAATATAATACATGCAAAAATAAAAAACAAAAAACAGAACCAAAGACAAAAATCACATGATTATCTCAATTGATGCAGAGAAGGCCTTTGACAAAATTCAGGAGGTCTTTATGATAATAACTCTTAATAATCTAGTTATTGAAGGAATATATCTCAAAATAATAAAAGCTATTTATGACAAACCTACAGCAAATATCATACTGAGTTGGCAAAAACAAAGCATTTTCTCTGAAATCCAGCACTAGACAAGGATGCCCTCTCTCACCCCTCCTACTAGATATAATATTGGAAGTTCTAGCCATAGCAATCAGGTAAGAGAATAGAAAGCGTATTCAATTAGAAAAGGAGGAAGTCAAGTTGTCTCTATTTGCAGACAAGATAATTGTATATTTAGAAGACCCTGTCATCTCAGCCCAAAATCTTCTTAAACTGATAAGGAACTTTAGCAAATTCTCAAGATACAAAATCAAAGTGCAGAAATTACAACCATTTCTATACACCAATAACAGACAAACAGGAATTTGAATCATGAGCAAATTCTCATTCAAAATTGCTACAAATAGAATAAAATACTTAGAAAAACAACTTCAAAGGAGCTCTTCAAGGAGAACTACAAATCACTGCTTAAGGAAATAAGAGAGGATGCAAACAGATGGAGAAACATTCCATGTTCATGGTTCGGAAGAATCAATATCGTGAAAATGACCATACTGCCCAAGTAATTTGCAGATTCAATTCTATTTCCATCAAGCTACCAATGACCTTCTTCACAGAACTGGAAAAAACACCTTAAACTTCATATGGAACCAAAAGGAAGCCCACATAGCCAAGGCAGTCCTAAACAAAAAGAACAAAGCTGGAGGCATCACGCTACCTGATTTCAAACTATACTACAATGCAACAGTAATCAAAATAGCATGGAACTGGTACCAAAACGAAGATATAGATGAATGGAACAGAACAGAGTCCTTGGAGAAAACGCCACACATCTACAATCATCTGATATTTGACAAACCTGACAAAAACAAGCAATAGGGAAAGAATTCCCTGTTTAAGAAATGGTGTTGGGAAAACTGTCTAGCATTGTGCAGAAAGCAGAAATTGGACCCCTTCCTAACACCTTACACTAAAATTAGCTCTCAATTGATTGAAGACTTAAACATAAGACCTAACACCATGAAAAAAACCTAGAAGAAAACCTAGGCAAAACCATTCAGGACCTAGGCATAGGCAATTACTTCATGACTAAAACACCAAAAGCATTGGCAACAAAACCCAGAATAGACAAATGGGACCTAATTAAACTCCAGAGCTTCTGTACAGCAAAAGAAACAATCATTAGACTGAACTGGCAACCAACAGAATGGAAAAAATTTTGCAATCTACCCATCTGACAAAGGGCTAATATCTAGAATCTACAAAGAACTTAAACAGATTTGCAAGAACAAAGCAAACAAACCCATTCAAAAGTGGGCAAAGGATATGAACAGACACTTTGCAAAAGAAGAAATATATGAGGCCAACAAACTGATGAAATTCTCATTATTACTGATTATTAGAGAAATGCAAATCAAAATCACATTGAGATACCACCTCATGCCAGTTAGAATGGGAATCATTAAAAAATCTGGAGACAAAAGATGCTGGAGAGGATGTGGAGAAATAGGGACACATTTACACTGTTGGTGAGAGTGTAAACTAGTTCAACCATTGTGGAAGACAGTGTGACTCTTTCTCAATGACCGAGAAATAAAAATTCCATTTGACCCAGCAATCCCATTACCGGATATATACCCAAAAGATTATAAATCATTCTATTGTAAAGACACATGTACAGGTATGTTCACAGAGGCACTGTTTACAATATGAAAGACCTGGAACCAACACAAAAGCCCATCAATGATAGACTGGACAAGGAAAATGTAGCATATATTTCCATAGTATTCCAAGGACCATGGAATACTATGAAGCCATAAAAAATGATGAGTTTTTGTCTTTTGAAGGAACATGAATGAATCTGGAAACCATCATTCTCAGCAAACTGACACAAGAACAGAAAATCAAACATCACATGTTCTCACTTACAGGAGGTTGTTGAACAATGAGAACATAGGGACACAGGGAGGGGAGAAACACACACTGGGGTCTGTTGGGGAGGAAAAGGTAGGGACAGAAGGGAGTGTGGAGGTGGGAGAAAAATAACCTGGGGAGAAATGCCAGATGTACGTGACAGGGGAATGGAGGCAGCAAACCACATTGCCATGTGTGTAACTATACAACATTTCTGCATAATCTGAACATGTACCCCAGCACCTAAAGTACAATTTAAAAAAAAAAGAAAGAAACCAGGGGGCAGAGGTTTCAGTGAGCTGAGATCACAACATGCCTTTCAGCCTGGGTGACAGACTGAGAGTCTGTCTCAAAAAAAATATAATAATAATTAAACAAACAACAACAGCAAAACCTGATAATAACATCACAAAAAAAGAAAATTATATATTACTTAATGTGCATAGCTTCAAAAAATTCTTTTTTACAACCATAATTATTTAACTTTATTTGTACAACTAGCGAGTGTGCAAATAAATTATTCTTAACAACAGAATTATTGAAATTAAAGATAATATTCCATTAGACTATACTACAACTCCCATACCCTTTCTCTTTTTTCTGTTTTTTTTTTTTATGATTATAGACATTAAAAAATACTTTTATAAAGTTTCTGTTCATATCCTTTGCCCATTTTTGAATGGGCTTGTTTGTTTTTTTTCTGTAAATCTGTTTGAGTTCTTTGTAAATTCTGGATATCAGCCCTTAGTCAGATGTGTAAACTGCAAAGATTTTTTCCCATTCTGATGGTTGCCGATTCACTCTAGTGACTGTTTCTTTTGCCGTGCAGAAGCTGTGGAGTTTGATTAGGTCCCATTTGTCTATTTTGGCTTTTGTTGCCAATGCTTTTGGTGTTTTGTTCATGAAGTCCTTGCCTACTCCTATGTCCTGAACGGTTTTGCCTAGATTTTCTTCTAGGGTTTTTATGGTGTCAGGTGTTACGTTTAAGTCTTTAATCCATCTGGAGTTAATTTTAGTGTAAGGTGTCAGGAAGGGGTCCAGTTTCTGCTTTCTGCACATGGCTAGCCAGTTTTCCCAACACCATTTATTAAATAGGGAATCCTTTCCCCATTGCCGGTTTCTGCCTGGTTTATCAAAGATAATATGGTTGTAGATATGTTGTGTTGCCTCCAATGCTTCTGTTCTGTTCCATTGGTCTATATCTCTGTTTTGGTACCAGTACCATGCTGTTTTGATTACTGTAGCCTTGTAGTATAGTTTGAAGTCTGGTAGCGTGATGCCTCCCGCTGTGTTCTTTTTGCTTAGAATTGACTTGGCTATGCGGGCTCTTTTTTGGTTCCATATGAAATTCATGGTCGTTTTTTCCAGTTCTGTGAAGAAATTCAATGGTAGTTTGATGGGGATAGCATTGAATGTGTAAATTACTTTGGGCAGTATAGCCATTTTCACGATATTGATTCTTCCTAACCACGAACATGGAATGTTTCTCCATCTGTTTGTGTCCTCTTTTATTTCGTTGAGCAGGTGTTTGTAGTTTTCCTTAAAGAGGTCCCTTACATTCCTAGTGAGTTGTATTCCTAGGTATTTTATTTTCTTTGTAGCAATTGTGAATGGCAACAAACATATGAAAAAGTGCTTATCATCATTGGTCATTAGAGGGATGCAAATCAAAACCACATTGAGTTAGAATGGCATGAGTTAGAATGTGAGTTAGAATCACACCAGTTAGAATGGCGATCATTAAAAAATCTGGAGACAGCAGATGCTGGAGAGGATGTGGAGAAATAGGAACACTCTTACACTGTTGGTGGGAGTGTAAATTAGTTCAACCATTGTGGAAGACAGTGTGGCGATTCCTCAGGGACCTAGAAATAGAAATGCCATTTGACCCAGCAATCCCATGACTGGGTATCTATCCAAAAGACTATAAATCGTTCTACTATAAGGACACATGCACACGAATGTTCATTGCAGCACTGTTTACAATAGCAAAGACCGGGAACCAACCCAAATGCCCATCGATGATAGACTGGACTGGGAAAATGTGGCACATAGACACCATAGAATATTATGCAGCAATCAAAAATGATGAGTTTGTGTCCTTTGTAGGGACATGGATGAATCTGGAGAACATCATTCTCAGCAAACTGACACAAGAACAGAAAAAGAAATACTGCATATACTCACTCATAGGTGGGTGAGAAAAATGAGAACACATGGACACAGAGAGGCGGTCTACTATACACTGGGGACTGTTGGGGGGAAATGGGGGAGGGACAGCGGGGGGGCTGGGGGGATAGCCTGGGGATGAATACCAAGTGTGGGTGAAGGGGAGGAAGGCAGCAAAACACACTGCCATGTGTGTACCTATGCAACTATCTTGCACGTTCTGCACATGTACCCCAAAACCTATAATGCAATAAAAATTAAAATATATATATATTATACCTTGTATGATTAATAAATTATTTAATAAATTATCTAATAAATAATTTATTAGTCATGCAAGACATGATTTTATAATTTGTGTCTTCAAAAATTCAATTATCATTTGGCATAACCAAAGTTTAATTACAGACTTGGTGGTGCTTTGAATTAACATAGGATGCTGGTGGTCATCTCCACCTAGTCTCCCCTTTATCCTCTAATCTGTCATTAAAAATTGTGTACATATGCAACTATCTTGCACGTTCTGCATATGTACCCCAAAACCTAAAATGCAACAAAAATTAAATAAATAAATAAATAAATAAATAAATAAATAAATAAAAATAAAAATCTTCCTCTAAGATAAAAAAAATACTTTTATGTACACAAATATAGAGGTATTATATTTAAAAAACACATACACCGCTGTTAGCTGTGGCTAACAGCTGCAATCCCAGCACTTTGGGTGTTCAAGATTAGGCATTTAAGACTAGCCTGGTTAACGTGGTGAAACCCCATCTCTACTAAAAATACAAAATAATTAGCCAGGCATGGTGGCATGCACCTGTAACCCAGCTACTCAGTAAGTTGAGTCAGGAGAATTGCTTGAATCTGGGAGGCAGAGGTTGCAGTGAGCTGAGATCGTGCCAATGCACTCTAGCCCGAGTGACAAGAGTGAAATTCCATCTCAAACAAAGAAAAAGAAGTGCATTCTGTAACTTGCTTTTATCTACTAAAAATCCATATATAGTAATTAGCTAGCTTTTTTAAGGAATAATTTTATACAATAGAACTCACCAACTTTATGTTCACAATTTGATGAAATTTAACAAATGTGTATTGCAATTCAATCACCATCATGATCACCATATAGAAGATTTCTCATATTTCTGAAGGTTTCCTTCTTAACTCTATTGAATCAATTCATAACCCTCACCCCTCAGCCTTAGCAATATTTCATTTGTTTTCAGTTGCTATCGTTTTAAATTTTTTTAGAATTTCATATAGAAGAAATCATGCTGCATGGAATTTTTTAAATCTGAACAAAACTTTATCAAATACAATTCACTTGTATATAAAGAAGATAATAGAGTAAAACAATTGGCATTTATTCTAGAAATGTAAGGTTAGTTCAGCACTCAAAAATCAATACATGATAAACTATAAAATACTCATGCAAGAAATTGAAGAGGACACAAAAAAATGAAAAGATATTCCATGTTCATGGATTGAAAAAAATCAATATCATTAAAATGGTCTTACCACCAAAAGCAATCTACATATTCAACTCAATTCCTATGAAAATACCAATGACATTCTCCACAAAAATAGAAAAAAAATTCTAAAATTTACATGTACCTACAAAAAAATCATTTTTTAAGCATTTTGGAAAGAGTATTCTGGGTACACTGAAAAAAATCACATTACTTGACTTCAATTTAAATACAAGTTACAATACAGACCTACAGTAACCAAAACAGCATTGTACTGGCATGAAAACAGACACATAGACCAATGGAACAGAATACAGAACCCAGAAATAAATTTATATATGTACAATAAAATCATTTTTAACAAAGGTCTAGAGAGCATACTGTGGAGAAAGAAGAATCTTTATTTTTTTTTTTTTTTTTTTTTTTTTTCTTTTAACTCATCTGTATTTGTTACAACTTTAAGCAGAATGTAACTCGAGCACTACATTTCCATCCACAAGACTGGCTCTGAGTTACTTTGAAAAGCTTATGGTATGCTTAGGTAGGCTAATAACTGCTCCTCCAAACAATACTTTTCTTTGGAAAACAAGCCCTGTGGAGAGTTCCATCAAGTTGCTTCAGTTTAACCTATTTCTAGAGGACTAGTACATGCAGAATTGGCAACTACAGGGGATGAAAAGCTCAGAAAGTAGATCCTACAAGATATTAACAAATACTTCTCTTCTAAACATCAAGGTATAGCTTGCGAACACTTCAAAAACAAGATTTGGTCTACTAAGGAATCTGGCTTGACAGCTAAATACTTTAGACCACAAAGTTAACATGTTACATACATATTACAACACCCATTACCTGGTCTGTTAATGTAAGCCAACGTGAAACTAAACAGCATTACTAGCTCTGCTTTACTGCCCACAGTATCACAGCATTGCTTACAAGTCGACAGAAAACTGTATCTTCCCCTATAGTTGTTGTCATGCCATACAGACTTTTTAATGTTAACAAAAATAAAGAAAAACATCCTGGAAAATATATTATTAGAGAACTGTAGAGTAGTGAACAGGTAAGTCATCCCTCAGCTGGAGCTTAGTCTACTTCTTCCATGCGTGATGTGTCATCATCTCCTTCGAGGGGTGGCATTTCTTCAGTTACAGCTGCACTGGTATCATCAGCAGTAGGGTCATCTTCATCAATACCTAGACCAAGTTTGATCATCCTGTAGATCCTGTTAGCATGTGTCTGGGGATCCTCCAGACTGAACCCTGAAGACAGGAGTGCAGTTTCATAAAGCAGGATGACCAGATCCTTCACAGACTTGTCGTTCTTATCAGCCTCTGCCTTTTGCCTTAAGGTCTCGATGATGGAATGGTCAGGGTTTATCTCCAGGTGTTTCTTTGCTGCCATGTATCCCATTGTTGAGTTGTCTCTTAGGGCTTGAGCTTTCATGATTCTCTCCATGTTTGCTGTCCAGCCATATGTGCTTGTGACAATACAGCATGGAGACGTCACCAATCGGTTTGACACAACCACCTTTTCAACTTTTTTCTCCAGAATGTCTTTCATGATTTTGCAGAGGTTCTCAAACTTTGTTTTTTTCTCTTCCTGTTTCTTTTTCTCTTCTTCATCCTCTGGAAGTTCCAAGCCCTCTTTGGTGACTGACACTAAAGTCTTCCCCTCAAATTCCTTCAGCTGTTGGACACAGTACTCATCAATGGGCTCAATCATATAGATCACTTCTAAGCCATGTTTTCGAAGACGTTCCACAAAGGCTGAGTTAGCTACTTGGTCCTTGGTCTCACCTGTGATATAATAGATATGTTTCTGGTTTTCCTTCATTCTGGTGCAGTAGTCTTTGAGAGAAACCATCTCATCACCAGAGGCAGATGTGTAGTATCTCAACAGTTCTGAAAGCTTCTTCCGATTTTGAGAGTCTTCGTGTATTCCAAGCTTTATGTTTTTAGAGAACTGCTCATAGAACTTCTTGTAGTTCTCTTTATCTTCTGCCAGTTCAGTGAAGAGTTCTAAGCATTTTTTGACCAAATTCTTCCTGATAACTTTCAAAATTTTGCTTTGTTGCAACATCTCACGGGAAATATTTAGAGGGAGATCCTCTGAGTCCACCACCCCTCTAATGAAGTTCAGATATTCAGGGATTAGCTCCTCACAGTTATCCATGATGAAAACTCTGCGTACATACAGCTTGATGTTGTTCTTTTTCTTTCTGTTTTCAAACAGGTCAAAAGGAGCACGTCGTGGGACAAATAGAAGGGCTCTGAATTCCAATTGTCCTTCAACTGAAAAATGCTTCACTGCCAAGTGATCTTCCCAGTCATTGGTCAAACTCTTGTAGAATTCTCCATACTCCTCATTAGTAATATCGTCGGGATTTCTGGTCCAGATGGGCTTTGTTTTGTTGAGTTCTTCTTGATCGATGTACTTTTCCTTAATCTTCTTCTTCTTCTTCTTGTCACCATCCTTCTTTTCTTCTTCTTCTTCATCAGAACCAACATCTTCAATTTCAGGTTTATTTTCAGACTCTTTCTCTTCTTTTTCTTTTTCTTCTTCTTTATCTTCCTTTTCTTCAGCCTCATCATCACTGACTTCTTTATCACGTTCCTTCTCCACAAAAAGAGTAATGGGATAGCCAATAAACTGAGAATGTTTCTTCACAATCTCCTTTATTCTTCGTTCCTCTAAGTACTCAGTTTGGTCTTCCTTCAGGTGTAGGATAACCTTTGTTCCACGACCCATAGGTTCACCTGTGTCTGTCCTCACTGTGAATGATCCCCCTGCTGAGGACTCCCAGGCGTACTGCTCATCATCGTTATGTTTGGTGATCACTGTTACTTTCTCAGCAACCAAATACGCAGAATAAAAACCAACACCAAACTGGCCAATCATAGAGATATCTGCACCAGCCTGCAAAGCTTCCATGAACGCTTTGGTCCCAGACTTGGCGATAGTACCAAGGTTATTGATCAAGTCAGCCTTGGTCATTCCAATTCCAGTATCCACAATAGTGAGGGTTCGATCTTGTTTGTTCGGTATAAGGTTAATATGCAGCTCTTTCCCAGAGTCCAATTTACTGGGATCCGTCAGGCTCTCATACCGGATTTTGTCCAATGCATCCGAGGAATTTGAAATGAGCTCTCTCAGAAAGATCTCTTTGTTCGAATAGAAAGTATTGATGATCAGTGACATCAACTGGGCAATTTCTGCCTGAAAGGCAAACGTCTCCACCTCCTCCTCCTCCATCGGTTGGTCCTGGGTCTGGGTTTCCTCAGGCATCTTGGCTAAAGCACCGCACTGGCTCCGCAACGCAGCAGCACCAGGACGCTGAAGCCAGAAGAATCTTTAATAAATAGTTCTGGGAAAATTGAATATCCATATATAGAAGAATGAAAATAGACTCCTATCTCTTACCATATTTAAAAATCAAATAAAATGGATTAAATACATTAATCTAAGTCATGAGACTATGAGGCTTCAATAAAAAAACCTATACAGGGAACCCTTCAGGACATTTACCTGGGCAAATATTCCTTGGGTAATGCCCCACAAACACAGGAAACCAAAGCAAAAATGGACAAATGGGATCATATCAAATAAAAGACTTCTGCACAGCAAAGAAAGCAATCAACAGAGAGAGGAGATGAACATTTGCAAACTATCCATTTGATAGGACATCAATGGGAGACTGAATGGGAGAAAACATTTGCAAACCGTTCATTTGATCGGGCTTTAATAACTAAAAAATATAAGAATCTCAAATTACTCAATAGAAAAAAAATCCAATAATCCAATTTAAAAGATGGTAAGTGATTGAAATAGACATTTTTCAAAAGACAACATACAAAGAGCGAACAGGTACATAAAAGGTGCTCAATATAATTGACTATCAGGAAAATTCCAGTAAAACCTAAAGTGATATATCATCTCACCTTAGTTAAAGTGGTTTTTACCCAAAAGACAGAAAATAACAAATGCTGGTGATAATCTAGAAAAAAAGAGAACCTTCCTACACGCAATAGGAATGTGAATTACTATGAAGAACAGTATGAAGGTACCTCAGAAAATAAAAATAGAACTGTCGTATGATCTGGAAACACCACTGCTAGGTATATGCCCCCCCCCAAAAAAAGAAATTAGTGCATTGAAGAGAACTACACTCCCAGGCCCATTGCAGCACTATTCACAATAGCCAAGATTTGGAAGTAACCTAAGTGCCCATTAATAAACAAATGGACCAAAAAAAAATGTGGTAGATATACACACTGGAGTACTATTCAACTATCAAAAAGACGAAGATCCTGTCATGTCCAACAACATGGATGACACCTAACATCATGTTAAGTGAAACTAGCAAGGCATGGAAAGACAAACGTCACTTGTGAGAGCTAAAAAATGGATACTGAAGGATAAGAAGGGTAGTGGGCATGGTGAGGGTCTGGTTAATGAATACAAGGATATAGGTTGATAGAATAAATAAGACTCAGCATTTGATAGCACAACAGGGTGACAATACTCAAAGATAAATTGTGCATTTTAGAAAAATGAAGAATACAATTGAAAAGCTTCTATGAGCCTACCACTCAAAAACAGCCTAGGTCCAGGTAGGTTCACAGCTGAATTCTACCAGACACACAAAGATGAGCTTGGACCATTCCTTCTGAAACTATTTCAAATAATCTAAAAAGAGGGAATCCTTCCCAAATCATTTTATGAGCCCAGCATCATCCTGATACAAAAACCCGGCAGAGACTCAACAAGAAAAGAAAACTTCAGGCCATATCCATGATGAAAATAGATGCAAAAATCTTCAATAAAATACTGGCAAGCCAATTGCAATAGCACATCAAAAAAATATCTCCATCATGATCAAGTAGGATTCATCCTGGGGATGCAAGGCTGGTTCAACGTATGCAAGTCTATAAATGTAATTCACCACATAAACAGAACCAAAGACAAAAACCACATGATTATCTCAATTGATGCAGAGAAGGAATTTGACAAAATTCAGTAGCCCTTTATGCTAAAAACCTTCAATAAATTCGGTATTAATGAAACGTATCTCAAAGTAATAAAAGCTATTTATGACAAACCAACAGCCAATAACATACTTAATGGGCAAAAACTGGAAGCATTCTCTTTGAAATCCAGCACTAGACAAGGATGCCCTCTCTCACCCTTCCTATTCAACATAGTACTGAAAGTTCTAGCCAGAGCAATCAAGCAAGAAAAAGAAATAAAGGGTATTCAAATAGGAAAGGTGGAAGCCAAATTGTCTCTATTTGCAGATGACATGATAGTGTACCTAGAAGACCCCATCACCTTAGCCCAAAAACTCCTAAAACTGATAAGCAATTTCAGCAAAGTCTCAGGATATATACTCAATGTGCAAAAAATACAAGCATTTTTATACACCAAAAACAGACTTAAAGAGAGCTAAATTAAGGACAAACTGCCATTCACAATTGCTACAAAGAGAATAAAATACCTAGGAATACAACTTACAAGGAATGTAAGGGACCTCTTCAAGGAAAACTACAAACCACTGCTCAATGAAATAAGAGAGGACACAAACCGATGGATAAACATTCCATGTTCATGGTTAGAGAGAATCAATATCGTGAAAATGGCCATACTGCCCAAAGTAATTTACAGAATCAATGCTATCCCCATCAAACTACCATTGAATTTCTTCACAGAACTGAAAAAAAAAACCATGAACTTCATATAGAACCAAAAGAGAGCCCGCATAGCTAAGTCAATTCTAAGCAAAAAGAACACAGGAGGAGGCATCACACTACCGGACTTCAAACTATTCTACAAGGCTACAGTAATCAAAACAGCATGGTACTGGTACCAAACAGAGATATAGATCAATGGAACAGAACAGAGGCATCGCAGGCAACAGCACATATCTACAACCATACAATCTTTGATAAACCTGACAAAAACAAGCAATGGGAAAAGGATTCCCTGTTTAATAAATGGTGTTGGGAAAACTGGCTAGCCATGTGCAGAAAGCAGAAACTGGATCCTTACCTGATGCCTTATACTAATATTAACTCCAGATGGATTAAAGACTTAAACATAAGACCTGGCACCATAAATACCCTAGAAGAAAATCTAGGCAAAAGCATTCAGGACATAGGTGTAGGCAAGAACTTCATGACCAAAACACCAAAAGCATTGGCAACAGAAGCCAAAATAGACAAATGGGACCTAATCAAACTCCACAGCTTCTGCACAACAAAAAAAAACAGTCAGTAGAGTGAATCGGCAACCAACAGAATGGGAAAAAATTGTTGCCTTTTACCCACCTGACAAAGGGCTGATATCCTGAATTTACAAAGAACACAAACAGATTTACAGGAAAAAAAAACAAACAAGCCCATTCAAAAATGGGCAAAGGATATGAACAGACACTTTACAAAAGAAGACATACATGAGGCCAACAAACATGAAAAAAATGCTCACATTACTGGTCATTAGAGAGATGCAAATCAAAACCACATTGAGATACCATCTCACACCAGTTAGAATGGCGATCATTAAAAAATCTGTAGACAACAGATGTTGGAGAGGATGTGGAGAAAGAGGAACACTCTTACACTGTTGGTGGGAGTGTAAATTAGTTCAACCATTGTGAAAGACAATTTGGTGATTCCTCAAGGCCTTAGAAATAGAATTTCCATTTGACCCAGCAATCCCTTTACTGGGTATATAGCCAAAGGAATATAAATCGTTCTATTATAAGAACACATGCACATGATTGTTCATTGCAGCACAGTTTACAATAACAAAGACCTGGAACTAACCCAAATGTCCATCAATGATAGACTGGAGTGGGAAAATGTGGCACATATACACCACGGAATATTATGCAGCAATAAAAAACGATGAGTTTGTGTCCTTTGTAAGGACATGGATGAATCTGGAGAACATCACTCTCAGCAAACTGACACAAGAACAGAAAATGAAATACCGCATATTCTCACTCATAGGCGGGTGATGACAAATGAGAACACATGGACACAGGGAAGGAACTACTACACACTGGGGTCTATTGGAGGGAATAGGGGAGGGACAGAGGGGGGCGGAGATGGGGAGGGATATCCTAGGGAGAAATGCCAAATGTGGGTGATGGGGAGGAAGGCAGCAAAACACACTGCCATGTGTGTACCTATGCAACTATCTTGCATGCTCTGCACATGTACCCCAAAACCTAAAATGCAATAAAAAAAGAAAAAAATGTTAGATCATGTTAGAAAGTGAATCTCTGCTTTGTTTCATACCTTAGTTATTTCAGATTTAATTAAAATGATAGTAGACTTTCAGTGTTTAATATGCTGTTTGTTTTGGTGAGTGTTCCTTATCAAGTTTGGGAAATTCAATTTCAATCCTGTTTTACTTGTAAATATGATCAAATGTCATTTGGGCATCTATTTATACAACAGTGTAATTTCTCTCTTTTATTTAATTAATGTATTACATAATTGATTACATAATTCACTACATTGCTTACATAATTGTTTACATCATTAACATGTTACATAGTGAATACATAATAAAAATGTTGCATTTGCATTTGTATTATATAAAAAATGCTTCTAACACAAAGAAGTGAAAAATACTTAAGATAGTGGATACCCCGTTTATCCTTATATGATTATTACAGATCATATTTTTATAACAAAATATCTCATGTGCCCCATAAATATATAGACCAACTATGTACCCATAAAAATTAAACATTAAGGGCTGAGCATGGTGGCTCACACCTGTAATCTCAGAACTTTGAGAGGCTGAGGCTAGAAGATTACTTGAGCTCAGGAAATTGAGACCAGCCTTGGCAACACAGTGAAACCCTGTCTCTATTGAAAATAAAAATAATAATAAAAAAATAGCTGGGTGTGGTGGAGCACACTTGTAGTCCCAGCTCCTTCAGAGGCTGAAGTGAGATGATCACTTAAGCCCAGGCATTAGAGTTTGTGGTGAGCTATGATTGTGCCACTGCACTGCAGCCTGAGTAACAGAGTAAAACCCTGTCTCAAGAAAGTTAAAAATTTAAAAATCAATAAACATATTTCACCATAATAATAGTATAAAGAAAAATTCCATATGACTGACTCAATAACTGAAAAATATTATATTTGACAAATTGAATCGAATATCCATTTGTGATTTTTAAAGTCTATTAGTAAAATAAGAATTCAAGAAAACTTCCTCAATCTGATAAAAACTATTACAAAAAATTTAAATCTAGCATTATACTTATTAGTAAACATCTGAGTTCTTTCCTCACAAGACTGAAAATAAAGCAGAGATGTCAGCTCTTGCCATTTATGTACATGTACTGGAGGTTCTTTTTTTTTGAGACAGAGTTTTGCTCTTGTTTCTTAGGCTGTAGTGCAATGGCATGATCTCAGCTCATGGCTACCTCCACATTCCAAGTTCAAGCAACTCTTCTGCCTCAGCCTTCCATGTAACTGGGATTACAGGTGCTTGCCACTATAATCTGCTAGTTTGTACTTTAATAGAGATGGGATTTTTCCATATTGGTCAGGAAGGTATGAAACACCCAACCTTAGGTTATCTGCTGACCACAGGCTCCCAAAGTGCTGGGATTAAAGATGTGAGCCACTATGCCCAGCTGACAACTTTTAAAAAACATATCTTCGTACTGATATTTCAGGTCAACCAATTGTTCCAAAATCAAAAAGAGACTGGAACCCACAAGAAAAGACAAGATGGGAGCATCAACTTTACTAGGCAAGAAAGATGCAGACATCCTTAAGAAGAGTTCCAAATCAATGAGCAAATTGCTAGAACATGCCTTGGCAGAGGAGTGAAAACTTCCGAAATCATCTGGGGCTGCTTTTTATGTTTCTTTGTTTTTGTTTTGTTTTTTGTTTGTTTGTTTGGTTGGTTGGTTTTCTTTGTCCTTATTTGGAAATTTGTCATTCTAACTGATTCCATGTCTTAGCTATTGTGAACAGCACTGAGATATAAACAAATGCAGGCCAGACATGGTGGCTAAAGTCTGTAATCCAACACTTTGGGAGGCAGAGGTGGGCAGATCACTAAAAGTTAGGTATTTGAGACCAGCCTGGCCAACATGATAAAACTCTGTCTCTACTGAAAATATGAACATTACCTGGGTGTGGTGGTGCATGCCTGTAATCCCAACTACTCAGAAAGCTGAGGAACAAGAAGTGTTTAAACCTGGAAGTGGAGGTTGCAGTAAGCTGAGATTGTGCCACTGAACTCCAGACTGGGCAAAAGTGTAAGATTCTGTCTCAAATTAAAAAATGAAAGAAAATAGATTGGGTGTGGTGGCTCACACCTGTAATCCCAGCACTTTAAGAGGCTGAGGCAGGAAGATCACCTGAAGTCAGTAGTTTGAGACCAGCTGGGCAAGCATGGTGAAAACCCATCTCTACTAAAAACACAAAATTAGCCAGACATGGTGGTGCATGCCTATAATCCCAGCTACTCAAGAGGCTGGGACAGAAGAATAACTTGAATCTGGGAGGGGGAGGTTGCAGTGAGCTGACATCATGCCATTGCACTCCAACCATCTCAGAAAGATGAAAGAGAGAGAGAGAGGAAGAAAGAAAGAAAGAAGAAAGAGAGAGAAAAAAGGGAAGGCAGGAAGAAAGGAAGGAAAGAAGAAAAAAAGAGAGAGGGAGGGAGGAAGGGAGAAAGAAAAGAAGGAAGCATGTATTTTGTTTTGTAGAACAAAAAATAATCTGTAGCTCTTTGAAGATTTTTCTCCTCGAACCCAACCAGACATTCAGTGAGAGACTTACAGAAGTCTGAAAAAAAAGAAAATTTCTCTCATGGTACAGAACTGGGTGATGCAACAGCAGAAATGCTAGCAAGAGGCTCCACTCAGACCTTTCTCCTCTACAGAATAAAAAAGCCTTCATTTGTTGTTGAAGAACCAAGAATCACTCTCTTTGGGCTCTGGTGAAAGCACATTGCTGCCAGAAGTAGGAAATATTCAGAAAAATCTGAAACACTAGATGATGTGCAGAAATTCACAACGAATTCAGAACCATGTCAGAAAAAGAGAATGAGAAGGTCATACCCCTGGGGCTCAGAGGCAGAGTGCTTGCTTAAGAGTGCAAATCAAATAAAAAATTTCTGACCTACCCTCATCACAAGACTAACTGCTGTCAAGATACATATTATTTGCAAGAGACATACTGTTTCTTAGGGATAGAAAAGAAGGAATACTTAAGGTTGAGGGTAAAATTATCACCAGAAAAACATCCGCTGGAAAACCAACACCTACCCTCTACATAAGGTATTACCAGAGGCATTTAAAGCCCATAAAGTAGACCGAGCATGGTGGCTCATGCTTGCAATCCCAGCACTTTGGGAGGCTGAGGAGGGTGGATCACCTGAGGTCAGGAGTTCAAGACCAACCTGACCAACATGGAGAAATGCCATTTTCACTAAAACACAAAATTAGCTGGGTGTGGTGGTACATGCCTGTAATCTCAGCTACTCAAAAAGCAGAGGCAGGAGAATTGCTTGGACCCAAAAGGGAGAGGTTGCAGTCAGCTGAGATCCCATCATTGCACTCTAGCCTGGGTAACAAGAGCCAAACATTGTCTCAGAAAGAAAGAAAGAAGAAAGGAAGGAAGGAAGCAATGAAGGAAGAAAGGAAGGAAGTAAGGAAGGAAGGAATGAAGGAAGGAAAGAGGAAGAAGAAGAAGAAGAAAAAAGAAAGAAAGAAAGAAAGAAAGAAAGAAAGAAAGAAAGAAAGAAAGAAAGAAAGAAAGAAAGATCTCACAGGGTAGTTCAAATCACAATCTAGCAACATCAAATCTCAAGTCCAGCTTTACTCAGAGAAACATAAACATCTGTACTAAAGGCCCAGTAAAAGAAAAGACATCTCAGTTTTAAGACATAAAATCTATTTACCTTCATTTCTATGGTTCTACATAAGATGTCCAGATTTCAGCCCCAAAATTGAAAAGCTTAAAAAGAGAGGAATAAAGATATCTTGGGAGGCAAAAGAAGATGAAGATGAAAGCAATAGTGAAATCAGCCTCATATGTGACACAGATGTTGCAATAATCTGATACAGAACTTAAAATACCCATGATATGTTAAAATCCTAATAGAAATATGTGCAAGATCAGATAACTAATTTCAACAGAGAGATGGAAACTCTAAGAAAATTATGTGAAAATGCTAGAAATGAAACACATTGATAGATATAAATAATACCTTTTTATGAGTTCGTCAGCAGAGTCAACTGTATTGGAAGTATCAGTGAACTTGAAGGTAAGCCTGTAGAAATCAGAAAAAGACACACACAAAATAGAAAGAGTGGAGACAAAGACAGAACATTTTTTTTCTATGTTGACAGATCGGAGGCAGTGTTAGTTTGCCTCTTCCACTTGGAAGAACAGAAAGTGTGTAGAGATTCACACTGAATTTTCTTTCCAAGAACCAATGCAGGAATGCAATAGAAAAACTGAAAGAATCCACAGAACGTTTAAAAGAAGCAGCAGGCTACAGCCTGCTTTCTGAGACAGACAAAAATCTGTAAGTCCCCAGAATGTGAGAGGAAGAGGGTCTGCCTCCAGAGTACACATCCCCACCATGGAATCTAAAATTTCAGGCCATGGGAGAAGGCCTTTACCCTCCCCAGAGCTGGAAGGGCTTCAGTGAGTAGTGTGAAATATAAAAGTAGAAGCAGCAGTTCAGTCTGGGTAACGGGGTGAAAAAATGTCTACAAAAAATGCAAAAACAAGCCAGCTGTGGTGATGCATGCCTGTAGTCCCAGCTATTCAGGAGGCTGAGGAAGGGGGATCACCAGAGTCCAGGAGGAAAAAGTTTTAGTAAGTTGAGATTGAACCACTGAACTTCAGCCTGGGTGACAAAGCAAGACCATGTCTCAAAAAAGAGAAAAAAGTAAAAGTAGCCATGGGAAGTGCCCTGCAGGTATTCACAGTCTCCAACACTAACTAAGGGAAGCCATTCATGACTGTATCTAACAGAGGCCCTCAGGGAAATCAGCCAAGAAGCTCAGGGAGGGGTGACAGGGTAAAAGAAGCTCCTAACTAAATTTTGTATTATAATCTCTAATAGAGATAAACTTCCGTGATTAGAAAGCAGCAAAAGGAGATTAGGGGTGGGTAGTCAGCTCCAGATTCTAGTGCAGGAGCTAGGCACCTGGTTCTGTTGGCAGATGGAGAGTGGCATGGCCTAAAACTTGTGCTTGCTAACCCTGTAGGAAACCTTATGGCCTGGGGCAGGTCTGAGCCCTGTGCACAGACTACCTGAATCCAAATCCTGCATTATTAGCAGAGCACTGAGAGTGAGATCAGTCTTCACCAACTGCATGGAAGCTGGGTGAGGCTTACTGCCACCCACTACTCCCCACACACTTTTCCAACTCTTCAGTGCAGCAGAGACAGTATTACTACCCTCTGGAACACTGCCAAAGTGGCCTGAGCACACCTCAACCACCACAGGGGTGATGTCATTTCCTGCCCAAGGAGAGTCAGAGCATACATCCACCTAATCCTTTTCCCACTTGATGGTACACCTGTACCTACCCTAGTAGCTTAACAAAAAGGACACAAACTTTTGAGAGCTTAATAGCCCCCTGCTCACTCAAGGAATCAGAACACCTTCCCTGAGAAGCTTAGGGAAAGCTCAAGTCCCACTGCTAGTACCACAGCTGGTACTCTTTTGCAATTACCACCTCCTGGTTGGAGGCCAATCAACACAATTAATTACAGTTCCTCTAAGTAGAATGACACTGCATCAAGGAAGGAGAATATGGCTATGCAATCTCAGCTATTACCACTGGGTACAACACCCTGGCTAGCCAGAGGTCCTGAGTCTATCCAAATGACAAGTTTATTACAACTATAACCAGAATTTATGAAAGCCGGCACATTAAGTCTATCTACAATCAAGGAATCTCAGAGTCTTCATCACTCCTATGCCACCTCCATAAGAAATGGTGCTAGTATCCCAGCTGGGAGACCTGAAGACAGGTCACATCACTGGATTTCTTGCAGATGTTATCCAACACAAGCCCAAAGTCTGGTAGGCTGCTAGCAACATCACTAGATTGCAAGACCCAGAGGAGCAGTAACAATCACTGTTGTCTGGCTTGCAGGAAGTCTCATTCCTAGGAGAAGGGAGAGAGTGCCATAGTAAGGGGCCACCCCATGGGACAAATGAATCTAAATGGCAGGCCTTGAGTGTCAGGTATTTTCATTTGCAGGAAGGTTCTTACAGCAGAGACAAAATTGCAGTGTTGGAAGAAGTAGGAAAAGTCTGCATCTCTACTCCAACAGGTAGAGAGCCTCCATGATCATAAAGGATCTGGGAGAAAGGGTTCTTGTTTACCCCTGGTACAACACTGCAAACAAATTGGGCTGCTCCCATGGCAATACACTGCAAATGTAGCTATAGACACCCTTCCTGGAACAATTTGGGGTAATTGTATTTCCACAGGAGAACTCCCTAGATCCAGGCTATCAAAAGAGGCAGAGTCACAATCCCTCCCTACTTGAGCATCAACAGTTCTAGAGATGAAACGTGGTGCCTGTCTGATCTGAATAGCTTGAACACTGGGATGGGAGTGAGGCTGGGAGCAGATAGCTTTCTTGCTGGCCTGGCAGGGAAGCTGATGTAGCTTTCACCCTTTACCTTAATAAAACCTCGCTACATATAATTTAAAGCTCCCATAGCCACTTTTATCAAGGCTAGGACCTCTGCCCTATATTGGGTATTACACCTACCAATCTACATTAGCTACAACTGGTGTGTACCGAGGGATACTTCCCCTATTGGCCTGAAGCCTGAATTGACAAGTCAGCAAATAAAATACTGGGGAAAATTAAATAAATTCAAAAAGTGTACACCATGTAGGAATGAGAGAAGCTTCAAGAGATCCTTGACATTTCAACCCCATAGGAGGTAGTAAAGTAAACTTGCCCACACACCAAGTACATAACCAGCATCTAGAAAATCTAGTGCACAAAGACTCTCTATAAGAAAGAAACTCACAGAGAGCCTTAACCCCTAAAAGCACCAAGAATCAAGTTAGACTGTAATAAACTACAAACAGTAAAGTCAGATCCTTAAGAAAAAAAAAACAATTAAAAAATATTACCATCAAATAAAAAATAAATTCAGAAACTGTTTGAAGAAATAGTCTACCGAAATGAGAAAGAGCCAGAAAAGTCTGTCTAGTAATATGACAAAATGCAGTTCTATAACACCCCTAAAAGAACACATGAGCTCCGCAACAATGGATCCAAACCAAGATGAAATCTTTAAACTACCAGATAAAGAATTAATAAGGTTATTAAGTTACTCAAGAAAATACCAGAGAAAGGTGAAAAAAAAACATAAAGAAATTTTAAAAATCCAAAATATCAATAAAAACTTTATAGAGTGATAGACATTGTAAAGAAAACCCAGGCAGAACCTATGAAAATAAACGTCACATTCAGAGAAATACAAAATGCTGTGGGAGGTTTCAACAATAGACTAGAACAAGTAGGAAAAATAATTTTAGAGCTCAAAAACCAGTCTTTCAAATTAGCCTGATTAGAAAAGATAAACAAAAATAATCTAAATAAAACAGTCTGAAAGAATATAGGATTATGTAAAAATGGCCAAACTTGAAGTTCACCATTTTAATTGGCATAATATGAAATAAAACTGAAAATCAACTCCAAAAGAAACACTCAAAACTGTATAAATACATGAAAATTGAATAACGACTCTAGAATGGGTTTTATTTTTTGATACAGAGTTTTGCTGTTGCAGATTACAGGTGCCCATCACCACACCCAGCTTATTTTTTGTACTTTTAGTAGAGACATGATTTTGCCATATTGGCCAGGCTAGTCTTGAACTCCTGACTTCAGGTGATCCACCCAAGATGGGTCTCAGGCATGAGAGGAAAGTCACATCATGTAGGTACTGGGCAAATTAATAGGTCACAGTCTTTACTGTGAGCAGTCCATAGGAAGAAGTAGAGAGTCACACAGTCTAGGTGATGGGCCCAAAGGTATTTGACAGTGACCCCTGTAGGTAAGGGCCAGGAAGAAGAATCACATCACCTGTGTGCTGTGCCCAGTTATAAGTCACACTTTTTTCAGTGGGAATGACTCAGGCAGGAGAAAGGAGTCACATTATCCCAGTTCTAGACCCAGAAATATGTCACCATCTCTCTTATGGGCAATATTCAGGTAAGAGAGAAGAGTCACATTATCTAGGTGATGAACCCAGAGGTATATCACAATGCTTTCTGTTAACTTGATCCAGGCAGAAGATTCACAACAACTTGGTGCTAAGCCCGGTAACATGTCAAAATCTTTTCTGTGCAAAGGAACTACACAGGAGAAGAGAATCACATTGCTTGGTGATGAGCACAGAGATATGTCATAATACCCTTGTAGGCAGGGCCCAGGGAGTAGAGTTACATTGCCTGTGTGTTGGATATACCAAAGTTTCCCTTATGGGCAGTGCACAAGCAGGTGAGTCACATAACCTGGGTGAGGCAAAGCTATATACAACAATGCTTTCTGAGGGCAGAGACAAGGAAGGAAAGGAGACTCACATCACCTGGTTGCAACATCTAGCCATATGTAAAAATGCTCACTGTGGGCAGTGCCAAGGAAGGAGAAAAGAGTTACATCTTCAAGATGCTGGATCCAGAAATATGTTAATATTTCATCTGTTGTCTAGGTCTATGCAAGAGCATCAAGTCACTCAGGTGCTAAGCACTGGCAGATTTCACAGTCAAACCTGAAAAATGGCCCAGAAATGAGATGAACAATCCCACAACTGAGTTGTAGGTATGGCATTCAATAACTACTGTATGTTGGATGTAAGCCCCAGAGTAATGAGCTCAACAGCTGACTGAATTTGTGCATGACAGCATCAATTTCGGTGCACACTGTGTCTTTTTAGGAAAGTCACAGCCTCACAGGTGTGCTGAATCTTGGTCTGAGAGTCACCAACCTACATGTATCTATGTATGAGTCAATTTTTCCATCTTTGACTGACTATAGGTGTGAGATTCAGAACCTCAACAGTAACGTGTTTATGTCAGAGGATGACAATATTTACTGTTGGCTGGGTGTACAAATGAGTGTCACAATCTCACCTGTGGTGCTTGGCCTGGTTAGCACACTCTGTATACTATCCAATGCCTTATACAGTATGAATGAGAGTGGCAATCAATTTTGAGACCTTCCTGCTGGTATGCAACCATTATTGCACCTGTGGCATTAAGTTTGGGTATGAGAGTTAACATCACTACAATTAACTAGGTCAATATAGGAGAGTCCTCTCTTGCCTGTGAGCTGGGTTTAGAAATGAGTCACCCTGGCTGGGAGTGGTGGTTCACGCCTGTAATCCCAGCACTTTGGGAGGCCGAGGCAGGCAGATCATGAAGTCAAGAAATCGAGACGATTCTGGCCTACACGGTGAAACCCCATCTCTACTAAAAAAATACAAAAATTAGCTGGGCATGGTGGTACGTTCCTGTAGTCCCAGCTAATCAGGAGGCTGATGCAGGAGAATTGCTTGAACCCAGAAGGCAGAGATTGTAGTGAACCGAGATTGTGCCACTGCACTCTAACCTGGTGCCTGGTGATGAAGTGAGACTCTGCCTCAGAAAAAAGAAAAAGAAAAACGAGTCACCCTTTCTTTAAATTTTTTTTTTATTTTTTATTGCATTATAGGTTTTGGGGTACATGTGCAGAACGTGCAAGATACTTGCATAGGTACACACATGGCAGTGTGTTTTGTTGCCTTCCTCCCCTTCACCCACACTTGGCATTTATTCCCAGGCTATCCCTCCCCAGGAACCCCCACTGTCCCTCCTCCATTTCCCCCAATAGACCACAGTGTGTAGTAGACCCCCTCCCTGTGTCCATGTGTTCTCATTTTTCTCACCCGCCTATGAGTGAGAAAATAGGAATTTCTTTTTCTGTTCTTGTGTCATTTTGCTGAGAATGATGTTCTCCAGATTCATCCATGTTCTTACAAAGGACATAAGCTCATCAGTTTTGATTGCTGCATAATATTCCATGGTGTACATGTGCCACATTTTCCCAATCCAGTCTATCATCGATGGGCATTTGGGTTGGTTCCAGGACTTTGCTATTGTAAACAGTGCTGCAATAAACATACGTGTGCATGTGTCCTTATAGTAGAACGATTTATAGTCTTTTGGATAGATACCCAGTCATGGGATTGCTGGGTCAAATGGAATTTCTATTTCTAGGTCCTTGAGGAATCACCACACTGTCTTCCACAATGGTTGAGCTAATATACACTCCCACCAACAGTGTAAGAGTGTTCCTTTTTCTCCGCATACTCTCCAGCATCTGCTGTCTCCAGATATTTTAATGATCGCCATTCTAACTGGCCTGAGATGGTATCTCAATGTGGTTTTGATTTGCATCTCTCTAATGACCAGTGATGATGAGCATTTTTTTTTTTTTTTTTTTTTTTTTTTTTTTTTTTTAATTTTTATTGCATTATAGGTTTGGGGGTACATGTGCAGAATGAGCAAGATAGTTGCATAGGTACACACATGGCAGTGTGCCTTGCTGCTTTCCTCCCCTTCACCCACACTTGGTATTCATCCCCAGGCTATCCCCCCCAGCCCCCCCCTGCTTTCCCTCCCCCATTCCCCCCAACAGTCCCCAGTGTATAGTAGACCGCCTCTCTGTGTCCACGTGTTCTCATTTTTCTCACCCACCTATGAGTGAGTATATGCGGTATTTCTTTTTCTGTTCTTGTGTCAGTTTGCTGAGAATGATGTTCTCCAGATTCATCCATGTCCCTACAAAGGACACAAACTCATCATTTTTGATTGCTGCATAATATTCCATGGTGTATATGTGCCACATTTTCCCAGTCCAGTCTATCATCGTTGGGCATTTGGGTTGGTTCCAGGTCTTTGCTATTGTAAACAGTGCTGCAATGAACATTCGTGTGCATGTGTCCTTATAGTAGAACGATTTATAATCCTTTGGATAGATACCCAGTAATGGGATTGCTGGGTCAAATGGAATTTCTATTTCTAGGTCCCTGAGGAATCGCCACACTGTCTTCCACAATGGTTGAACTAATTTACACTCCCACCAACAGTGTAAGAGTGTTCCTATTTCTCCACATCCTCTCCAGCATCTGCTGTCTCCAGATTTTTTAATGATCGCCATTCTAACTGGTGTGAGATGGTATCTCAATGTGGTTTTGATTTGCATCTCTCTAATGACCAATGACGATGAGCACTTTTTCATATGATTGCTGGCCTCATGTATGTCTGCTTTCGTAAAGTTTCTGTTCATATCCTTTGCCCATTTTTGAATGGGCTTGTTTGTTTTTTTCCTGTAAATCTGTTTGAGTTCTTTGTAAATTCTGGATATCAGCCCTTTGTCAGATGCGTAAACTGCAAAGATTTTTTCCCATTCTGATGGTTGCCGATTCACTCTAGTGACTGTTTGTTTTGCTGTGCAGAAGCTGTGGAGTTTGATTAGGTCCCATTTGTCTATTTTGGCTTTTGTTGCCAATGCTTTGGGAGTTTTGTTCATGAAGTCCTTGCCTACTCCTATGTCCTGAATGGTTTTGCCTAGATTTTCCTCTAGGGTTTTTATGGTGTCGGGTCTTACGTTTAAGTCTTTAATCCAATGATGAGCATTTTTTCATGTGTTTGTTGGCCTCATGTGTGTTTTCTTTTGTAAAGTGTCTGTTCATATCCTTTGCCCATTTTTGAATGGGCTTGTTTTTTTTTTCCTGTAAATCTGTTTGAGTTCTTTGTAAATTCTGGATATCAGCCCTTTGTCAGATGAGTAAACTGCAAAGATTTTTTCCCATTCTGATGGTTGCCGATTCACTCTGGTGACGGTTTCTTTTGCCGTGCAGAAGCTGTGGAGTTTGATTAGGTCCCATTTGTCTATTTTGGCTTTTGTAGCCAATGCTTTTGGTGTTTTGGTCATGAAGTCCTTGCCTGCTCCTATGTCCTAAATGGTTTTGCCTAGATTTTCTTCTAGGCTTTTTATGGTTCCAGGTCTTATGTTTAAGACTTTAATCCATCTGGAGTTAATTTTAGTGTAAGGTGTCAGGAAGGGGTCCAGTTTCTGCTTTCTGCACATGGCTAGCCAGTTTTCCCAACACCATTTATTAAATAGGGAATTCTTTCCCCATTGCTTGTTTTTTTCCGGTGTATCAAAGATTATATGGTTGTAGATATGTTGTGTTGCCTCCAATGCCTCTGTTCTGTTCCATTGGTCTATATCTCTGTTTTGGTACCAATACCATGCTGTTTGGATTGCTGTAGTCTTATAGTATAGTTTGAAGTCTGGTAGTGTGATGCCTCCCGCTGTGTTCTTTTTGCTTAGAATTGACTTGGCTATGCGGGCTCTATTTTGGTTCCATATGAAGTTCATGGTGTTTTTTTTTCCAGTTCTGTGAAGAAATTCAATGGTAGTTTGATGGGGATAGCATTGATTGTGCAAATTACTTTGGACAGTATAGCCATTTTCACGATATTGATTCTTCCCAACCACGAATATGGAGTGTTTCTCCATCTGTTTTTGTCCTCTCTTATTTCATTGAGCAGTGGTTTGAAGTTTTCCTTAAAGAGGTCCCTTACGTTCCTTGTGAGTTGTATTTCTAGGTATTTTATTTTTTTTGTAGCAACTGTGAATGGCAGTTTGTTCTTGATTTGGTTCTCTTTAAGTCTGTTATCGGTGTATAGGAATGCTTGTGATTTTTTTTTTTTTTTTAAATTTTTATTGCATTATAGGTTTTGGGGTACATGTGCAGAACGTGCAAGATAGTTGCATAGGTACACACATGGCAGTGTGTTTTGCTGCCTTCCTCCCCCTCACCCACACTTGGTATTCATCCCCAGGCTATCCCCCCCAGCCCCCCCCGCTGTCCCTCCCCCATTTCCCCCAACAGTCCCCAGTGTATAGTAGACCGCCTCTCTGTGTCCATGTGTTCTCATTTTTCTCACCCGCCTATGAGTGAGTATATGCGGTATTTCTTTTTCTGTTCTTGTGTCAGTTTGCTGAGAATGATGTTCTCCAGATTCATCCATGTCCCTACAAAGGACACAAACTCATCATTTCTGATTGCTGCATAATATTCCATGGTGTATATGTGCCACATTTTCCCAATCCAGTCTATCATCGATGGGCATTTGGGTTGGTTCCAGGTCTTTGCTATTGTAAACAGTGCTGCAATGAACATTCGTGTGCATGTGTCCTTATAGTAGAACGATTCACAGTCTTTTGGATAGATACCCAGTAATGGGATTGCTGGGTCAAATGGAATTTCTAATTCTAGGTCCCTGAGGAATCGCCACACTGTCTTCCACAATGGTTGAACTAATTTACACTCCCACCAACAGTGTAAGAGTGTTCCTATTTCTCCACATCCTCTCCAGCATCTGCTGTCTCCAGATTTTTTAATGATCGCCATTCTAACTGGTGTGAGATGATATCTCAATGTGGTTTTGATTTGCATCTCTCTAATGACCAATGATGATGAGCACTTTTTCATATGTTTGTTGGCCTCATGTATGTCTTCTTTTGTAAAGTGTCTGTTCATATCCTTTGCCCATTTTTGAATGGGCTTGTTTGTTTTTTTTCTGTAAATCTGTTTGAGTTCTTTGTAAATTCTGGATATCAGCCCTTTGTCAGATGCGTAAACTGCAAAGATTTTTTCCCATTCTGATGGTTGCCGATTCACTCTAGTGACTCTTTGTTTTGCCGTGCAGAAGCTGTGGAGTTTGATTAGGTCCCATTTGTCTATTTTGGCTTTTGTTGCCAATGCTTTTGGTGTTTTGGTCATGAAGTCCTTGCCTACTCCTATGTCCTGAATGGTTTTGCCTAGACTTTCTTCTAGGGATTTTATGGTGTCAGGTCTTACGTTTAAGTCTTTAATCCATCTGGAGTTAATTTTAGTGTAAGGTGTCAGGAAGGGGTCCAGTTTCTGCTTTCTGCACATGGCTAGCCAGTTTTCCCAACACCATTTAATAAATAGGGAATCCTTTCCCCATTGCCTGTTTTTGTCTGGTTTATCAAAGATAATATGGTTGTAGATGTGTTGTGTTGCCTCCGTTGCCTCTGTTCTGTTCCATTGGTATATATCTCTGTTTTGGTACCAGTACCATGCTGTTTTGATTACTGTAGCCTTGTACTATAGTTTGAAGTCTGGTAGCGTGATGCCTCCCGCTGTGTTCCTTTTGCTTAGAATTGACTTGGCTATGCGGGCTCTTTCTTGGTTCCATATGAAATTCATGGTGGTTTTTCCAGTTCTGTGAAGAAATTCAATGGTAGTTTCATGGGGATAGCATTGATTGTGTAAATTACTTTGGGCAGTATAGCCATTTTCACGATATTGATTCTTCCTAACCACGAACATGGAATGTTTCTCCATCTGTTTGTGTCTTCTCTTATTTCGTTGAGCAGTTGTTTGTAGTTCTCCTTAAGGAGGTCTCTGACATTCCTAGTGAGTTTTATTCCTAGGTATTTTATTTTCTTTGTAGCATTTGTGAATGGCAGTTCGTTCTTGATTTGGTTCTCTTTAAGTCTGTTATTGGTGTATAGGAATGCTTGTGATTTTTGAACATTGATTTTATATCCTGAGACTTGCTGAAGTTGCTTATCAGTTGCAGGAGCTTTTGGGCTGAGGTGATGGGGTCTTCTAGGTATACTATCATGTCGTCTGCAAATAGAGACAATTTGGCTTCCACCTTTCCTATTTGAATACCCTTTATTTCTTTTTCTTGCCTGATTGCTCTGGCTAGAACTTCCAGTACTATGTTGAATAGAAGTGGTGAGAGAGGGCATCCTTGTCTAGTGCCAGATTTCAAAGGGAATGCTTCCAGTTTTTGTCCATTAAGTATGATATTGGCTGTTGGTTTGTCATAAATAGCTTTTATTACTTTGAGATATGTTCCATCAATACCAAGTTTATTGAGGGTTTTTAGCATAAAGGGCTGTTGAATTTTGTCAAATGCCTTCTCTGCATCAATTGAGATAATCATGTGGTTTTTGTTTTTGCTTCTGTTTATGTGGTGAATTACATTTATAGACTTGCGTATGTTGAACCAGCCTTGCATCCCCGGGATGAGTCCTACTTGATCAGGATGGATAAGTTTTTTTTTTTTTTTTTTTAATTTTTATTGCATTATAGGTTTGGGGGTACATGTGCAGAACGAGCAAGAGAGTTGCATAGGTACACACATGGCAGTGGGCTTTGCTGCTTTCCTCCCCTTCACCCACACTTGGTATTCATCCCCAGGCTATCCCCCCCAGCCCCCCCCCGCTGTCCCTCCCCCATTCCCCCCAACAGTCCCCAGTGTATAGTAGACCGCCTCTCTGTGTCCACGTGTTCTCATTTTTCTCACCCACCTATGAGTGAGTATATGCGGTATTTCTTTTTCTGTTCTTGTGTCAGTTTGCTGAGAATGATGTTCTCCAGATTCATCCATGTCCATACAAAGGACACAAACTCATCATTTTTGATTGCTGCATAATATTCCATGGTGTATATGTGCCACATTTTCCCAGTCCAGTCTATCATCGTTGGGCATTTGGGTTGGTTCCAGGTCTTTGCTATTGTAAACAGTGCTGCAATGAACATTCGTGTGCATGTGTCCTTATAGTAGAACGATTTATAATCCTTTGGATAGATACCCAGTAATGGGATTGCTGGGTCAAATGGAATTTCTATTTCTAGGTCCCTGAGGAATCGCCACACTGTCTTCCACAATGGTTGAACTAATTTACACTCCCACCAACAGTGTAAGAGTGTTCCTATTTCTCCACATCCTCTCCAGCATCTGCTGTCTCCAGATTTTTTAATGATCGCCATTCTAACTGGCGTGAGATGGTATCTCAATGTGGTTTTGATTTGCATCTCTCTAATGACCAGTGATGATGAGCATTTTTTCATATGTTTGTTGGCCTCATGTATGTCTGCTTTCGTAAAGTTTCTGTTCATATCCTTTGCCCATTTTTGAATGGGCTTGTTTGTTTTTTCCTGTAAATCTGTTTGAGTTCTTTGTAAATTCTGGATATCATCCCTTTGTCAGATGTGTAAACTGCAAAGATTTTTTCCCATTCTGATGGTTGCCGATTCACTCTAGTGACTGTTTGTTTTGCTGTGCAGAAGCTATGGAGTTTGATTAGGTCCCATTTGTCTATTTTGGCTTTTGTTGCCAATGCTTTGGGAGTTTTGTTCATGAAGTCCTTGCCTACTCCTATGTCCTGAATGGTTTTGCCTAGATTTTCCTCTAGGGTTTTTATGGTGTCGGGTCTTACGTTTAAGTCTTTAATCCATCTGGAGTTAATTTTAGTGTAAGGTGTCAGGAAGGGGTCCAATTTCTGCTTTCTGCACATGGCTAGCCAGTTTTCCCAACACCATTTATTAAATAGGGAATCCTTTCCCCATTGCCTGTTTTTGTCTGGTTTATCAAAGATAATATGGTTGTAGATGTGTTGTGTTGCCTCCGATGCCTCTGTTCTGTTCCATTGGTCTATATCTCTGTTTTGGTACCAGTACCATGCTGTTTTGATTACTGTAGCCTTGTAGTATAGTTTGAAGTCTGGTAGCGTGATGCCTCCCGCTGTGTTCTTTTTGCTTAGAATTGACTTGGCTATGCGGGCTCTTTTTTGGTTCCATATGAAATTCATGGTGGTTTTTTCCAGTTCTGTGAAGAAATTCAATGGTAGTTTGATGGGGATAGCATTGATTGTGTAAATTACTTTGGGCAGTATAGCCATTTTCACGATACTGATTCTTCCTAACCACGAACATGGAATGTTTCTCCATCTGTTTGTGTCCTCTCTTATTTCATTGAGCAGTTGTTTGTAGTTTTCCTTAAAGAGGTCCCTTACATTCCTAGTGAGTTGTATTCCTAGGTATTTTATTTTCTTTGTAGCAATTTTGAATGGCAGTTCGTTCTTGATTTGGTTCTCTTTAAGTCTGTTATTGGTGTATAGGAATGCTTGTGATTTTTGAACATTGATTTTATATCCTGAGACTTTGCTGAAGTTGCTTATCTGTTGCAGGAGCTTTTGGGCTGAGGTGATGGGGTCTTCTAGGTATACTATCATGTCGTCTGCAAATAGAGACAATTTGGCTTCCACCTTTCCTATTTGAATACCCTTTATTTCTTTTTCTTGCCTGATTGCTCTGGCTAGAACTTCCAGTACTATGTTGAATAGAAGTGGTGAGAGAGGGCATCCTTGTCTAGTGCCAGATTTCAAAGGGAATGCTTCCAGTTTTTGCCCATTAAGTATGATATTGTCTGTTGGTTTGTCATAAATAGCTTTTATTACTTTGAGATATGTTCCATCAATACCAAGTTTATTGAGGGTTTTTAGCATAAAGGGCTGTTGAATTTTGTCAAATGCCTTCTCTGCATCAATTGAGATAATCATGTGGTTTTTGTTTTTGCTTCTGTTTATGTGGTGAATTACATTTATAGACTTGCGTTTGTTGAACCAGCCTTGCATCCCCGGGATAAATCCTACTTGATCATGATGGATAAGTTTTTTAATGTGCTGTTGCAATCGGTTTGCCAGTATTTTATTGAAGATTTTTGCATCTATGTTCATCATGGATATTGGCCTGAAGTTTCCTTTTCTTGTTGAGTCTCTCCCAGGTTTTGGTATCAGGATGATGTTGGTCTCATAAAATGATTTGGGAAGGGTTCCCTCTTTTTGGATTATTTGGAATAGTTTCAGAAGGAATGGTACCAGATCCTCTTTGTGTGTCTGGTAGAATTCGGCTGTGAACCCATCTGGACCTGGGCTTTTTTTGTGTGGTAGGCTCTTAATTGCTGCCTCAACTTCAGACCTTGTTATTGGTCTATTCATAGTTTCGGCTTCATCCTGGTTTAGGCTTCGCAGGACACAGGCGTCCAGGAATTTATCCATTTCTTCCTGATTTACTGGTTTATGTGCATAGAGTTTTTTGTAGTATTCTCTGATGATGGTTTGAATTTCTGTGGAATCTGTGGTGCTTTCCCCATTGTCGTTTTTTATTGCATCTATTTGGTTGTTTTCTCTCTTCTTTTTTATCAGTCTGGCTAGTGGTCTGTCTATTTTGTTGATCTTTTCGAAAAACCATCTCTTATTTTTATTGATTTTTTGAAGGGTTTTTCTTGTCTCTATCTCCTTCAGTTCTGCTCTGATCTTAGTTATTTCTTGTCTTTGGCTAGGTTTTGAGCTCTTTTGATCTTGCTCCTCTAGCTCTTTCAATTTTGACGATAGGGTGTCAATTTTGGATCTCTCCACTCTTCTCATGTGGGCACTTATTGCTATATATTTTCCTCTACAGACTGCTTTAAATGTGTCCCAGAGATTCTGGTACGTTGTGTCTTCATTCTCGTTGGTTTCAAAGAACTTCTTTATTTCTGCCTTCATTTCATTGTTTATCCAATCAACATTCAAGAGCCAGTTGTTCAGTTTCCATGAAGCTGTGCGGTTCTGAGTTATTTTCTGAATTCTGAGTTCCAACTTGATTGCACTATGGTCTGAGAGACTGTTTGTTATGATTTCAGTTGTTTTGCATTTGCTGAGGAGTGCTTTACTTCCAATTATGTGGTCAATTTTGGAGTAGGTGTGATGTGGTGCTGAGAAGAATGTATATTCTGTGGATTTGGGGTGGAGAGTTCTGTAAATGTCTATCAGGTTTTCTTGTTCCAGGTCTCGGTTCAAGTCCTGGATATCCTTGTTAATTTTCTGTCTGGTTGATCTGTCTGCTATTGACAGTGGAGTGTTAAAGTCTCCCACTATTATTGTGTGGGAGTCTAAGTCCCTTTGTAAGTCATTAAGAACTTGCCTTATATATCTGGGTGCTCCTACATTGGGTCCATATATATTTAGAATCGTTATCTCTTCTTGTTGTATCGATCCTTTTACCATTATGTAATGACCTTCTTTGTCCCTTTTGATCTTTGTTACTTTGAAGTCTATTTTATCAGAGATGAGAATTGCAACTCCTGCTTTTTTTGCTCTCCATTTGCTTGGTAAATCTTCCTCCATCCCTTTATTTTGAGCCTTTGTGTATCTTTGCATGTGAGGTGCGTTTCCTGGATACAGCACACCGATGGGTTTTGGTTTTTTATTCTATTTGCCAGTCTGTGTCTTTTGATTGGTGCATTTAGCCCATTTACATTCAGGGTTAATATTGTTATGTGTGAATTTGATACTGCCATTTTGATGCTAGCTGGCTGTTTTGCCCGTTGGTTCATGTACATTCTTCATTTTGTTGATGGTCTTTAGCATTTGTTATGCTTTTAGGATGGCTGGAACTGGTTGTTTCTTTCTATGTGTAGTGCCTCTTTCAGGAGCTCTTGTAAAGCAGGCCTAGTGGTGACAGTATCTCTGAGTACTTGTTTGTTCATGAAGGATTTTATTTTTCCTTCACTTATGAAGCTCTGTTTCGCTGGATATGAAATTCTGGGTTGAAAGCTCTTTTCGTTAAGGATGTTGAATATTGGCCCCCACTCTCTTCTGGCTTGTAGAGTCTCTGCCGAGAGATCTGCTGTGAGTCTGATGGGCTTCCCTTTGTGGGTGACCTGACCTTTCTCTCTGGCTGCCCTTAGTATTTTCTCCTTCGTTTCAACCCTGGTGAATCTGACGATTATGTGCCTTGGGGTTGCTCTTCTTGCAGAGTATCTTTGTGGTGTTCTCTGTATTTCCTGGAGTTGAGTATTGACCTGTCTTGCTAGGTTGGGGACATTTTCCTGGATAATATCCTGAAGAGTGTTTTCCAGCTTGGATTCATTCTCTTCGTCACATTCTGGTACACCTATCAAACGTAGGTTGGGTCTCTTCACATAGTCCCACTTTTCTTGTAGATTTTATTCATTCCTTTTTGTGCTTTTTTCTTTAATCTTGGTTTCTCGGTTTATTTCATTGAGTTGATCTTCGACTTCTGATATTCTTTCTTCTGCTTGTTCAATTCGGCTGTTGAAACTTGTGCATGCTTCGCGAAGTTCTCATGTTGTGTTTTTCAGCTCCTTCAGTTCATTCATATTCCTCTCTAAGTTGTCCATTCTTGTTATCATTTCCTTGAATCTTTTTTCAAATCCTTTTTCAAGGTTCTTAGTTTCCTTGCACTGATTGAGAACATGTTCTTTTAGCTCACTGAAGTTTCTCATTATCCACTTTCTGAAGTCTGATTCCGTCATTTTGTCACACTCATTCTCCATCCAGCTTTGTTCCCTTGCTGGTGAGTTTTGTTTCTTTGTAGGAGGTGAGGTGTTTTGTTTCAGGTGTTTTTCTTTTTTATTGCGCTGATTTCTCCCCATCTTTATGGATTGATCCACCTGTCGTCCTAGGAGTTGCTGATTTTTCAATTGGGTCTCTGAGTGGACGCCCAGATTGTTGATGATGAAGTATTTCTGTTACTTAGTTTTCCTTCTAATGTTCTAGTCCCTCTGCTGTAGGAGTGGTGAGGTCCACTCCATGCCATGCTTGTCTGGGGTACACCTGTAGCAGCTGCAGAACAGTGGGGGATGCTACCTGTTTCTTCTTCTGCTATCTTTGTTCCAGAATGATGTCCGCCAAATGTCATTCTAATTAGTCCTTTTTTGGGGTGACTCTTTGGATATACAAGGGTCTCGGAGCTGCTTGAGGAGATGGTCTGTCCTTTATAGGGGCTCCAGTGCTGATCTGTGAGCTCCGTTGTTCATTCAGGGATGTTGGGAGGATGTGTCTATGTCTGCTGCAATAGAAGTCATAACCCCCCCCTTTTTTCCCCCTTAGATGCTCTGTCTCAGGGAGTTGGGGCTTTCTTTATGAGTATCTGTTGCACTCTCCTGCCCAGCTAGGAGGCAGTCTATTCACTATTTGCCTGCTTGGGCTCCACCCTGCTAGTGCGGGTCCACCCTGCTGCCACAGGATTTGTTCTGCTGTTGTGCGCTCTGCCCTCTTGGTGGAGTCTCTCCGTTATGGCAGGTTGCCTCGGCAATGGCAGGCTGCATCAGCCCTGGGTGGTACTTCAGTAGGGGCGGATTGCGTCCATAGTGGAGAACGCCTCTCCACCACCAGGCTGCACCGTCCTGGATAATGGCAGCAAAACTCTCAGCCCCGAGCCCCTCCAATTGCTGCCCTGCTTCTCCCCGTGAGGGTGAGACCCGCCTAGCCCAATCACCCAGCTCCCTGCCTCAGAGTCGGTCCTCTCTCTCTCTCTCTTCCTCTCCCCAAGCTGAATGATCGACTCTCACTGGCGCCCCAGTAGCCTGCTGATAGGGCACTGGGATCCATGCAATCTCCCATGCCACTGCCCACTGCACCAGCTCAGATCACGTTTCCCAGGTATCTCCTGGTCTGGCTCATTGTCCAAGTCCCGTTCAATCAAATGGACATGACAATCTGCCCTTCCAAATCTCAGATTTCCTGTTTAACATGGCACCCAGACCAGTGAGTTTTGTGCCGGGTGCCCCTGCGCTGTGGCACTGGCCCGGCCGAACCGGGGCACGTGAGCCGGCTGCGCTAGCCTTCCGTGTCTCTCCCACACCTGGGACTTTTAAAGTTCTGTGGGCAAAAAAGGTCCGTTCCGAGAATGCGGCTAAAATTCACCCTCTGCGCCTTCACTGAGAGCTGCAATCCTGAGTCGCCTCTACGATGCCATCTTGCTGCTCCCCTCGGATCTCTCTGCTCTTTCTATGTTTTTCTTTCCTCTGTGTATCTTCCTGCCTCCTGCGTGTATTCTCCATTTTTTTGTGTATTTGCCCCTCTCTCCCATGTGTATCCTCCTCTCCTGTGTGTATCCGCATATCTCCTGTGTGTATCCCAATCTCTCCTGCGTGTATGCTTCTTTCCTGTGTGTATCTCACTCTCCTCTCTGTGCATCCCACTCTCCTGTGTGCATCCTCCTCTTTCCTGTGTGTATCCTCCTCTCTCCTGTGTGTATCCTCTTCTCTCCTTTGTGTATACCCCTGCTGCTGTGTTTATACCACTCTCTTCTGTGTGTATCTTTCTTCCTCCTTTGTTTATCTCCCTCTTTTATGTGTGTATGCCCCACTCTCTTGTGCGTATCCCCTCTCTTTTGTGTGTATCCCCCTCTTTCCTGTGTGTATCCTCCTCTCTCCTGTGTGTATCCTCTTCTCTCCTTTGTGTATACCCTGCCGCTGTGTTTATACCACTCTCTTCTGTGTGTATCTTTCTTCCTCCTTTGTTTATCTCCCTCTTTTATGTGTGTATGCCCCACTCTCTTGTGCGTATCCCCTCTCTTTTGTGTGTATCCCCCCTCTCTCCTGTGTGTATCTTTCTCTCTCCTGTGTGTATCCTCCTGTCTCCTGTGTGTATTCTTTTTTATCTGGGGGTATCCTCCTCTCTCCTGTGTGTATCCTCCTCTCTCCTCTGTGTATCCCTGACTCTCCTGTGTGTATCCTCCTCTCCTGTGTGTAACCCCCTCCCTCCAGTGTGTATCCTCCTCTCTTCTCTGTGTATCCTTCTCTCTCCTGCCTGTCTCTTCCTCTCTCCTGTGTGTATGCCCCACTCTCTTGTGTGTATCCCGCTCTCTTCTGTGTATCCCCCTCTCCCCTGGTGTATCCCTCTCTCCTCTGTGTATCCCCCTCTCCTCTGTGTATCCCCCTTTCTCCTGTGTGTATCACCCTCTCCTTTGTGTCCTCTTCTCTCCTGTGTGTATCCTCCTGTCTCCTTTGGGTATTCTCTTTTCTCCTGTGTGTATTCTCTCTTCTGCCTGTGTCCTCCTTTTTCCTTTGTGTATGCCCCACTCTCCTGTGTGTATGCCCCACTCTTCTGTGTGTATCCTTCTCTCCTCTCTGTATCCCCCTCTCTCCTGTGTGTATCCCCCTCTCTCCTTTGTGTATCTCCCTCTCCTGTGTGTATCATTCTTTCTCCTGTGTGTAACCCCCTCTCCTGTGTGTATCCTCCTCTCATCTGTGTGTATCCACCTCTCTTCTGTGTGTAACCTTCCTCTCTTCAGTGTGTATCTCTCTGTGTTTTGTGAATTTTCCTCTCCTCTGTGTGTATCCTCCTCTCTTCTTTATGTATTACCTTCTTTCCTGTTTCCATCCTTCTGTCTCCTGTGTGTATACTCCTTTTTTCTGTGTGTATTCTCTCTTCTCTGTGTATCCCCCTCTCTCTTGTGTGTATCTCCTTCTCTCCTGTGTGTATCCCCCTCTCTCCTGTTTGTATCCTCCTCTCTCCTGCGTGCAAACTCCTCTCTCCGGTGTGTATTCCCCTCTTTTCTGGGTGTATCCCCCTCTCTCCTGTGTGTTTCCCCCTCTCTCCTGTGTGTACCTTCCTTCTCTCTTGTGTGTATCCTCCTCTCTCTTGTGTGTATCCTCCAATCACTTGTGTGTATCCTCCAATCACTTGTGTGTATTCTCCTCTCTCCTGTGTGTATCCTCCCTCTCTCCTGTGTGTATCCTCCTCACTCCTGTGTTTATTCCTCTCTCTCCTGTGTGTATCTTTCTTTCTCCTGTGTGTATCCTCCTCTCTCCTGTATGTATTTTTCTCTCTCCTGTGTGTATCCTCCTCTCTACTTTGTGTATCATCCTCTCTATTGTGTATGCCCCTGTCTTCTGTGTGTATCCACCTCTCCTGTGTGGATCCCTTTTTCCGGTATGTCTCCCACTTTCTCCTGTGTGTATCCCCCTCGCTCCTGTGTGTATCACCCTCTCTCCAGTGTGTATGCACCACTCCCTTGTGTGTATCCCCCCTCTCCTGTGTGTATCCCTCTCTCGCCTGTGTGTATCCTCCTTTCTTTTGTGTGTATCCTCCAATCTCCTGTGTGTATCCTTTCTTCTGTGTGTATCTCCCTCTCTTCTGTCTGTATTGCCCTCTCTTCAGTGTGTATCCCTCTCTCATTTGTAAATTCTTTTCTCTTCTCTGTGTATCCTCCTCTCTTCTCTACCCCTTTCTCCTGTGTGTATTTCATTTCACTTTTGTGTGTATCCTCCTCTGTCCTGTGTGTATCCCCCTCTCTCCTGTGTGTATTCTTCTCTTTTCTGTGTGTATCTTTCTCTTTTCTGTGTGTATCCTCTCCTCTCTTGTGTGTATCCCTTCTCTCTCCTATGTGTTTCTCCCACTCTTCTGTGTGTATCCCCATCTCTTCTCTGTTTATCCTCCTCTCTCCTGTGATTTCCCACCTTTCTCCTTTGTGTATTGTTTTCTCTCCTGTGTGTATCCTCCTCTCTTCTTTGTGTATCCTCCTCTTTCCTGTGTGTATCCTCCTCTCTCCTGTGTGGATCTTACTTTTTCTTGTGTGTTTCCTTCTGTATCCTGCATGTATCCTCCTCTCCCCAGTGTGTATCCCCCCTCTCTCCTGTGTGTATCCTTCTTTCTCCTGTGTGTATCCTCCTCTCTCCTGTGTGGATCATTCTCTCTTTTGTGTGTATCCTCCTCTATCCTGCGTGTATCTTCCTCTCTCCAATGTGTATCCTCCTCTCTCCTTCGTGTATCGTCCTCTCTCCTGCGTGTATCTTCATTTCTCCTGAGTGGATCACCCTCTCCTGTGTGTATCCCCAACTCTGCTATGTGTATTACCATTTCTCCTGTGTATATCCCCCCTTCTGAGTGTATGTTTTCTCTCCTGTGTGTATGTCCCTCTCCTGTGTTTATCCTTTCCTCTCCTGTGTGTATCTTCTCCTCTCCTGTGTGTATCCTCCTCTCTCCTATGTGTATGTTTCTCTCTCCTGTGGGTATTCCCCATTTGTCCTGTGTGTATCCCTCTCTCTCCTATGTGTATCCCATGCTCTCTTGTGTGTATCCTTCTCTCTCCTGGGTGTATTCTCCTTTCTCCTGTGTGTATCCTCCTCTCTCCTGTGTGAATCTTCCTCTTTCTTTTGTGTTTCCTTCTCTATCCTGTGCATATCTCCCTCTCTTTTTGTGTATTCTCCTCTCTCCTGTGTGTATCCTCCTCTCTCCTGTGTGTATTCTTCTCTCTACTATGTGTATCCCCCTCTTTACTGTGTGTATACTCCTATTTCCTGTGTATCCTCTCCTCTTCTGTGTGTATCCCCCCTCTCTCCTTTGTGTTTCCCCCTCTCTCCTGTGTGTATTTTAATCTCTTCTCTGTTTATCCTTTTCTCTCCTGTGAATTTCCTTATTTCTTTTTTGTGTATCGTTTTCTCTCCTGTGTGTATCTTCCTCTCTGCTGTGTGTATCCTCTTCTCTTCTGTGTTTATCTTCCTCTCTTCTGTGGGTATTTTCCATTGTCCTGTGTGTTTCCCTCTCTCTTCTATGTGTATCCCACTCTCTCTTGTGTGTATCATCCTCTCTTTTGCGTGTATCCTCACCTTTTCTGTTTTTATGCCCCTCTTGTTTTGTGTATCCCCCTCTGTTGTGTGTATCCTTTTCTCTCCTGTGTGTATCCTGATCTCTCATGTGTGTATTTCTTTCTCCTGTGTGTATCTTTCTCTCACCTGTGTGTATCGCTTTCTCCTGTGTGCACCCTCCTCTCTTTGATGTGTATCCACCATTTCCTGTGTGAATCCCACACTCTCCTGGGTGTATCCCCTTTCTCCTGTATGTATCCTTCTCTTTCCTGTTTGTATCCTCCTCTCTTTTGTGTGTATGGCCCCCTCTCCTGTGTGTATCTTCCTCTAATATGTGTATCCTCCTCTCTTCTGTGTGTATTACCCTCTCCTGTGTGTATTTCCCACTCTTCTGTGGGTATCCCTCTCTCTCCTGTGTATTTCATCCTCTTTCCTGTGTGTATCCTCCTCTGTCCTGTGTGTATCTGTCTCCCACTTGTGTTTATTCATTTCACTACTGTGTGTATCCTCCTCTCTCCTGTGTGTATTACCCTCTCCTGTGTGTATGACCCTCTCCTCTCTGTGTATCCTCCTCTCTCCTGTGTGTATCTCCCATCTCTTTAGCGTGTATCTCCCTCTATCTTGCGTGTATCCCTCTCTCTACTGCGTTTATCCTCCTCTCTCCTGCGTGGACCCTTCTCTTTCCTGTGTGTATGCCCCTCTTTCTTGTGTGTATCCCACTCTCCTCTGTGTATCCCCATCTCTTTTGTGTTTATCCTTTTTTCCTGTGTGTATCTTCCTTTCATGTGTGTATCCTCCAGTCTCCTGTGTGTATCCTCCATTCTCCTTTTTGTATCCCCCTCCCGCTCTGTGTATTCCCCTCTCTCCTGTATATATTTTTCTCCCTCCTTTGTGGATCTTCCTCCCTCCTGCGTGTATGCCCCACTCTGCTATCTGTATCTTTCTATCTCCTGTGTGTATCCCTTTCTCTTCTGTGTGTATTTTTCACTTTCCTGTGTGTATCCGCCTTTCTCCTGTGTGTATCTTACTCTCTCCTGTGTGTTTCCTCCTCTCTCCTGTTTGTATCCTCCTCTCTCCTGTGTGAATTCTCCTCTCTTTTGTGTGTATATTCCTCTCTGTTGTGTGTATCCCCTTTTTTTCTGTGTGCATCCTCCTCTCTCCTTTTTGTATCCACCTCTCTTCTGTGTGCATTCCCCTCTCTCCTGTGTGTATCCTTCTCCCTCCTATGTGTATCCCCCTCCCTCTTGTGTGTATGCCCCATTTTGCTGCGTGTATCCCCCTCTCTAATGTGTTTATCACCCTCCCTTCTGGGTGTATTTCCCTTTCTCCTGTGTGTACCCCCTCTCTCCTTTGTGTATCTTCCTCTCTCCTGTGTGTTTCCTCTTTTTTCCTGTATTTTTTTTTTTTAATTTTTATTGCATTATAGGTTTTGGGGTACATGTGCAGAACGTGCAAGATAGTTGCATAGGTACAAACATGGCAGTGTGTTTTGCTGCCTTCCTCCCCTTCACCCACACTTGGTATTCATCCCCAGGCTATCCCCCCCAGCCCCCCCAGCTGTCCTTCCCCAATTTCCCCCAACAGCCCCCAGTGTATAGTAGACCGCCTCTCTGTGTCCATGTGTTCTCATTTTTCTCACCCACCTATGAGTGAGTATATGTGGTATTTCTTTTTCGGTTCTTGTGTCAGTTTGCTGAGAATGATGTTCTCCAGATTCATCAATGTCCTTACAAAGGACACAAACTCATCATTTTTCATTGCTGTATAATATTCCATGGTGTATATGTGCCACATATTCCCAGTCCAGTCTATCATCGATGGGCATTTGGGTTGGTTCCAGGTCTTTGCTATTGTAAACAGTGCTGCAATGAACATTCGTGTGCATGTGTCCTTATAGTAGAACGATTTATAGTCTTTTGGATAGATACCCAGTAATGGGATTGCTTGGTCAAAAGGAGTTTCTATTTCTAGGTCCCTGAGGAATCGCCACACTGTCTTCCACAATGGCTGAACTAATTTACACTCCCACCAACAGTGTAAGAGTGTTCCTGTTTCTCCACATCCTCTCCAGCATCTGCTGTCTCCAGATTTTTTAATCATCGCCATTCTAACTGGTGTGAGATGATATCTCAATGTGGTTTTGATTTGCATCTCTCTAATGACCAATGATGATGAGCACTTTTTCATATGTTTGTTGGCCTCATGTATGTCTTCTTTTGTAAAGTTTCTGTTCATATCCTTTGCCCATTTTTGAATGGGCTTGTTTGTTTTTTTTCTGTAAACCTGTTTGAGTTCTTTGTAAATTCGGGATATCAGTCCTTTGTCAGATGTGTAAACTGCAAAGAATTTTTCCCACTCTGATGGTTGCCGATTCACTCTAGTGACTGTTTCTTTTGCCATGCAGAAGCTGTGGAGTTTGATTAGGTCCCATTTGTCTATTTTGGCTTTTGTTGCCAATGCTTTTGGTGTTTTGGTCATGAAGTCCTTGCCTACTCCTATGTCCTCAATGGTTTTGCCTAGAATTTCTTCTAGGGTTTTTATGGTGTCAGGTCTTACGTTTAAGTCTTTAATCCATCTGGAGTTAATTTTAGTGTAAGGTGTCAGAAAGGGGTCCAGTTTCTGCTTTCTGCACATGGCTAGCCAGTTTTCCCAACACCATTTATTAAATAGGGAATCCTTTCCCCATTGCCTGTTTTTGTCTGGTTTTTCAAAGATAATATGGTTGTAGATATGTTGTGTTGCCTCCTATGCTTCTGTTCTGTTCCATTGGTCTATATCTCTATTTTGGTACCAGTACCATGCTGTTTTGATTACTGTAGCCTTGTAGTATAGTTTGAAGTCTGGTAGCGTGATGCCTCCCGCTGTGTTCTTTTTGCTTAGAATTGACTTGGCTATGCGGTCTCTTTTTTGGTTCCATATGAAATTCATGGTGGTTTTTTCCAGTTCTGTGAAGAAATTCAATGGTAGTTTGATGGGGATAGCATTGATTGTGTAAATTACTTTAGGCAATATAGCCATTTTCACAATATTGATTCTTCCTAACCACGAGCATGGAATGTTTCTCCATCTGTTTGTGTCCTCTCTTATTTCGTTGAGCAGTTGTTTGTAGTTTTCCTTGAAGAGGTCCCTTACATTTCTTGTGAGTTGTATTCCTAGGTATTTTATTTTCTTTGTAGCAATTGTGAATGGCAGTTCGTTCTTAATTTGGTTCCCTTTGAGTCTGTTATTGGTGTATAGGTGGTGATTTTTGAACATTGATTTTATATCCTGAGACTTTGCTGAAGTTGCTTATCAGTTGCAGGAGCTTTTGGGCTGAGGTGATGGGGTCTTCTAGGTATACTATCATGTCGTCTGCAAATAGAGACAATTTGGCTTCCACCTTTCCTATTTGAATACTCTTTATTTCTTTTTCTGGCCTGATTGCTCTGGCTAGAACTTCCAGTATTATGTTGAATAGAAGTGGTGAGAGAGGGCATCCTTGTCTAGTGCCAGATTTCAAAAAGAATGCTTCCAGTTTTTGCACATTAAGTATGATATTGACTGTTGGTTTGTCGTAAATAGCTTTTATTACTTTGAGATATGTTCCATCAATACCAAGTTTATTGAGGGTTTTTAGCATAAAGGGCTGTTGAATTTTGTCAAATGCCTTCTCTGCGTCAATTGAGATTATCATGTGGTTTTTGTTTTTGCTTCTGTTTATGTGGTGAATTACATTTATAGACTTGCGTATGTTGAACCAGCCTTGCATCCCCGGGATGAATCCTACTTGATCATGATGGATAAGTTTTTTAATGTGCTGTTGCAATCGATTTGCCAGTATTTTATTGAAGATTTTTGCATCTATGTTCATCATGGATATTGGCCTGAAATTTTCTTTTCTTGTTGAGTTTCTGCCGGGTTTTGGTGTCAGGATGATGTTGGTCTCATAAAATGATTTGGGAAGGGTTCCCTCTTTTTGGATTATTTGGAATAGTTTCAGAAGGAATGGTACCAGATCCTCTTTGTGTGTCTGGTAGAATTCAGCTGTGAACACATCTGGACCTGGGTTTTTTTTGTGTGGTAGGCTCTTTATTGGTGCCTCAACTTCTGACTTTGTTATTGGTCTATTCATAGTTTCGGCTTCATCCTGGTTTAGGCTTCGCAGGACACAGGCGTCCAGGAATTTATCCATTTCTTCCTGATTTACTAGTTTTTCTGCATAGAGTTTTTTGTAGTATTCTCTGATGATGGTTTGAATTTCTGTGGAATCTGTGGTGATTTCCCCTTTATCGTTTTTTATTGCATCTATTTGGTTGTTCTCTCTTTTCTTTTTTATCAGTCTGGCTAGTGGTCTGTCTATTTTATTGATCTTTTCATAAAACCAGCTCTTGGATTTATTGATTTTTTGAAGGGTTTTTCTTGTCTCCATCTCCTTCAGTTCTGCTCTGATCTTAGTTATTTTTTGTCTTCGCCTAGGTTTTGGGCTTTTTTGATCTTGCTCCTCTAGCTCTTTCAATTTTGAGGATAAGGTGTCAATTTTGGATCTCTCCACTCTTCTCATGTGGGCACTTATTGCTATATATTTTCCTCTACAGACTGCTTTAAATGTGTCCCAGAGATTCTGGTACGTTGTGTCTTCCTTCTCGTTGGTTTCAAAGAACTTTTTTATTTCTGCCTTCATTTCATTGTTTATCCAATCAACATTCAAGAGCCAGTTGTTCAGTTCCCATGAAGCTGTGCGGTTCTGAGTTATTTTCTGAATTCTGAGTTCCAACTTGATTGCACTATGGTCTGAGAGACTGTTTGTTATGATTTCAGTTGTTTTGCATTTGCTGAGGAGTGCTTTACTTCCAATTATGTGGTCAATTTTGGAGTAGGTGTGATGTGGTGCTGAGAATAATGTATATTCTATGGATTTGGGGTGGAGAGTTCTGTAAATGTATATCAGGTTTTCTTGTTCCAGGTCTGAGTTCAAGTCCTGGATATCCTTGTTAATTTTCAGTCTGGTTGATCTGTCTGCTATTGACAGTGGAGTGTTAAAATCTCCCACTATTATTGTGTGTGAGTTTAAGTCTTTTTGTAAGTCATTAAGAACTTGCCTTATATATCTGGGTGCTCCTACATTGGGTCCATATATATTTAGGATCGTTAGCTCTTCTTGTTGTATCAATCCTTTAACCATTATGTAATGACCTTCTTTGTCCCTTTTGATCTTTGTTGCTTTAAAGTCTATTTTATCAGAGATGAGAATTGCAACTCCTGCTTTTTTTTGCTCTCCATTTGCTTGGTAAATCTTCCTCCATCCTTTTATTTTGAGCCTTTGTGTATCTTTGCGTGTGAGGTGGGTTTCCTGGATACAGCACACTGATGGGTTTTGTTTTTTTATCCAATTTGCCAGTCTGTGTCTTTTGATTGGTGCATTTAGCCCATTTACATTCAGTGTTAATATTGTTATGTGTGAATTTGATACTGCCATTTTGATGCTAGCTGGCTGTTTTGCCCGTTGGTTCATGTACATTCTTCATTTTGTTGATGGTTTTAGCATTTGGTATGCTTTTAGGATGGCTGGAACTGGTTGTTTCTTTCTATGTGTAGTGCCTCTTTCTGGAGCTCTTGTAAAGCAGGCCTAGTGGTGACAATATCTCTGAGTACTTGCTTGTTCGTGAAGGATTTTATTTTTCCTTCACTTATGAAGCTCAGTTTGGCTGGATATGAAATTCTGGTTTGAAAGCTCTTTTCTTTAAGGATTTTGAATATTGGCCCCCACTCTCTTCTGGCTTGTAGAGTCTCTGCCGAGAGATCTGCTGTGAGTCTGATGGGCTTCCCTTTGTGTGTGACCCAACCTTTCTCTCTGGCTGCCCTTAGTATTTTCTCCTTCATTTCAACCCTGGTGAATCTGACGATTATGTGCCTTGGGGTTGCTCTTCTTGCGGAGTATCTTTGTGGTGTTCTCTGTATTTCCTGGAGTTGAGTATTGACCTGTCTTGCTAGGTTGGGGACATTTTCCTGGATAATATCCTGAAGAGTGTTTTCCAGCTTGGATTCATTCTCTTCATCACATTCTGGTACACCTATCAAACGTAGGTTGGGTCTCTTCACATAGTCCCACATTTCTTGGAGATTTTGTTCATTCCTTTTTGTACTTTTTTCTTTAATCTTGGTTTCTCGTTTTATTTCATTGAGTTGATCTTCAAATTCTGATATTCTTTCTTCTGCTTGGTCAATTCGGCTGTTGAAACTTGTGCATGCTTCGCGAAGTTCTCGTGTTGTGTGTTTCAGCTCCTTCAGTTCATTCATATTCCTCTCTAAGTTGTCCATTCTTGTTTTCAATTCCTCGAATCTTTTTTCAAATCTTTTTTCAAGGTTCTCAGTTTCTTTGCACTGGTTTAGTACATGTTCCTTTAGCTCACTGAAGTTTCTCATTATCCACTTTCTGAAGTCTGATTCCGTCATTTCATCACATTCATTCTCCGTCCAGCTTTGTTCCCTTGCTGGTGAGGAGTTTTGGTTTTCTTTGGAGGTGAGGTGTTTTGGTTTTGGGTGCTTTCCTCCTTTTTGCGCTGGTTTCTTCCCGTCTTTATGGATTTATCAGCCTGTCGTCTTAGTAGTTGCTGATTTTTCAATTGGGTCTCTGTGTGGACGCTGAGATTGTTGATGATGAAGTATTTCTGTTACTTAGTTTTCCCTCTAATCGTCTATCCCCTCTGCTGTATGGGTGCTGAGGTCCACTCCAGGCCCTGCTTGTCTGGGGTATACCTGCAGCAGCTGTGGAACAGTGAGGGATGATACCAGTTTCCTCTTCTGCTGTCCTTGTTCCAGAATAATGCCAGCCAAATGTCAGTCTGATTAGTCCTTTTCTGGGGTGACTCCTTGGATATACAGGGGTCAGGGAGCTGCTTGAGGAGACAGTCTGTGCTTTATAGGAGCTCCAGTGCTGAGCTGTAAGCTCCGTTGTTCATTCAGGGTTGTTGGGAAGTTGTTTATGTCTGCTGCAATAGAACTCATAAAACACCACCCTTTTTCCCCCCCCCTTAGATGCTCTGTCTCAGGGAGTTGGGGCTTTCTTTATGAGTATCTGTTGCACTGTCCTGCCCCACTAGGTGGCTGTCTTTTCACTATTTGCCTGCCGGGGCTCTGACCTGCTAGTGCGGGTCCGCCCTGTTGCTGTTGGGCCCCCTTCTGCTGTGGAGCGCTTCTGGCTCCTGGCGGAGACTCTCTGTTATGGCAGGTTGCCTCGGCAACGGCGGGCTGCGTCAGTCCTGGGCGGTACTTCAGTGGGGGTGGACTGCGTCAGCAACAGTGGACGCCCCTCCCTCACCGGGCTGCACCGTCCTAGATGCCGGCAGCAATACTCTCAGCCCCAAGCACCTCCAGTCGCTGCCCTGCTTGTCCCCGTGAGCGTGGGACCCGCCAAGCCCGATCACCCAGCTCCCTGCCTCAGAGTCCGTCCTCTCTCTCTCTCTTCCTCTCCCCAAGCTGAAAGGTCGACTCTCTCACTGGCGCCCCAGTAGCCTGCCGATAGGGCACTGGGATCCGCGTGATCTCCCGTGCCGCTGCCCACTACCCCGGCTCAGATCACGCTTCCCAGGAAGCTCCTGGTCTGGCTCATTGTCCAAGTCCCGTTCAATCAGGTGAACATGCCAATCTGCCCTTCCAAATCTCAGATTGCCGGTTTAACAGGGCACCCAGACCAGTGAGTTCCGCGCCGCGTCCCGGTGCGGCTCCGGCCGAAGAGGCGGTGGGAGCCGGCTGCGTTAGCCGGGTGCGCTAGTGTCCCGTGTCTCTCCCACACCTGGGACATTCAACGCTCTGTGGGCATAAAAGGAACATCCGAGAATGCGGCTAGGACTCACCGTCTGCGCCTTCACTGAGAGCTGCAATCCTGAGTCGCCTCTACGACGCCATCTTCCCTCCTCCCTCTCCTGTTTGTATTCTTTTCTCTCTTGTGTGTATCCTCCATTCTCCTGTGTGTATCCCTCTCTCTCCTGTGTGTATCCCACTTTTTCTGTTGTGTATCCTCCTCTCTCCTTTGTGTATCCTGCTCTCTCCTGTGTGTATTCTCCTCTCTTTTGCGTGTATCCTCCTCTCTTTGGCGTGTATCCTCCTCTCTTCTGTGTGTATTACCCTCTCTCTTTTGTGTTTCCCCCTTTCCTGTGTGTATCGCCTTATCTCCTGTTTGTGTCTTCCTCTTTCTTTGTGTATTCTTTTTTCTTCTGTGTGTATCCTCCTCTCTCCTGTGTGTATCCTTTTCTCTACTATGTGTATTCTTCTCTCTTTGGTGTGTATACTTCTCTTTCCTTTGTGTATCCTCTCCTCTCCTGTGTGTATCCCCCCTTTCTTCTGTGTGTTTCCCTCTCTCTCCTGTGTGTATCCCCATCTCTTTTCTGTTTATCTTTTTCTCTCCTGTAAATTTTCTCCTTTCTCCTTTGTGTATCGTTTTCTCTCCTGTGTGTATCCTCCTCTCTCCTGTGTGTATCTTCCTCTTTCCTGTGTATATACTCCTGTCTCCTGTGTAGATTTTCCTTTCTCCTGTGTGTATCCTCCTGTATCTTGCGTGTATCCTCCTATCTCCTGTGAGTATCCCCCCTCTCCTGTGTGTATTTTCTTCTCCTGTGTGTATCCTCCTCTCTCCTGTGTGGATTTTCTTCTCTCTTGTGTGTTTCCTCCTCTATCTTGCGTGTATCCTCCTCTCTTCAGTTTGTATCACTTTGCTCTCCTGTGTGTATCCTCCTTTCTCTTGTGTGTATCCTCCTCTCCCCTGTATGGACCATCCTCACTTTTGTGTGTATTTTTCTCTATCCTGCATGTATCCTCCTCTCTCCAGTGTGTATCCTTCTTCTCTGCCGCGTGTATTCTCCTTTCTCCTGCGTGTATTCTCCTTTCTCCTGTGTGGATCTTCCTCTCCTGTGTGTATGCCCATCTCTCCTGTGTGTATTCTCATTTCTCCTGTGTGTATCCCCCTCTTCTGTGTGTATTTTCCTCTCTCCTGTGTGTATGCCCCGCTTCTCTGTGTATATTTTTCTCTCCTGTGTGTATCCTCCCCTCTCCTGTGTGTATCCTCCTCTCTCTTGTGTGTATCCTCTTCTCTCCAGTGTGTATCTTCCTCTCTCCTGTGTGTATCCCCCCTTTGTCCTGTGTGTATCCTTCTGTCTTTTATGTGTATCCCACTCTCTTTTGTGTGTATCCTCCTCTCTCCTGCGTGTATCCTCCTCTCTCCTTTTTTTATGCCCCTCATTTTTGTGTGTATCTCACTCTTTTCTGTGTATCCCCCTCTCTCCTGTGTGTGTCCCACTTCCTCCTCTGTGTATCCCCCTTCCTCCTCTGTGTATCCCCATCTCCTGTGTGTATCACACTCTCTCCTGTGTGTATCCTTTTCTCCTGTGTGTGTCCTTTTCTCTCCTGTGTGTATCCTCCAATCTCCTGTGTGTATCCTACTTTCTTCTGTTTGTATACCCCTCCTGCTCTGTGTATCCCCCTCTCTTCTGTGTGTATCCTTCTCTCTTCTTTGTGGATCTTCCTGCCTTCTCTGTGTATGCCCCACTCTGCTGTGTGTATCCTTCTCTTTCCTGTGTGTATCCCTTTCTCTTCTGTGTGTATTTCCCTCTTTCCTGTGTGTATTTCCCTTTCTCCTGTGTATCTTTCTCTCTCTTGTGTGTTTCCTCCTCTCTCCTCTTTGTATCATCCTCTCTACTGTGTGTATCCTCCTTGTTTTTGTGTGTATCCTTCTCTCTGTTGTGTGTAGCCCCTCTTTTTTGTGTGTATTTCCCTCTCTCCTTTTTGTACCCCCCTCTCTCCTGTTTGTATTCTCCTGTCTGTTGTGTGTATTCTCCTCTTTTCTGTGTGTATTTTTTCTCCTGTGTTTATCCTCCTCTTTTCTGTGTGTATTTTGCTGTCTCCTGTTTGTATTCCCCCCTCCTGTGTGTATCCTCCCCTCTCCTGTGTGTATTTTTCTCTCTTCTGTGTGTATCCTTCTCTTTCCTGTGTGTATCCTCCACTCTCCTACGTGTATCATCCTCTCTCCTGTGTTTATGCCTCTGTCTCCTGCGTGTATTTTTCTCTCCTGTGTGTATTTCCCTCTCTCCTGTGTGTATACCTTTCTTTCCTGTGTGTATGCTTCTCTCCTGTGTGTATCCCACTTTCTTCTGTTTGCATCCCACTGTCCTGTGTGTATCCTCCTCTCTCCTGTTTGTATACTCCTCTCTCCTGTGTGTATCCTCCTCTCTCCTGTGTGTATACCCCTCCCGGTGTGTGTATTCCCCTCTCTTTTTTGTGTATCCCCTTTTCTTTTTGTGTATCCCCCTTCTTCCTGTGTGTATATCCCACTCTCTTTTGTGTATCCCCTTCTCTTTTGTGTGTATCCCCCCTCTCTTTTGTGTGTATCGTCTTCTCTCCTGTGTGTATCCTGCTCTCTCTGGGGGTATCCTTCTCTCTCCTGTGTGTATTTTTCTCTCTCCTGTGTGTATCTTCCACTCTTCTGTGTGTATCCTTTTCTCCTTTGTGTACCCACTTCTCTTCTGTGTGTATTCTCCTGTATTCTGTGTGTATCCTCCTCTCTCCTGTGTCTATCCTACTCTTTTCTGTGTGTATCTTCCTCTCTGATGTGTGTATATTTCTCTCTCTTGTGTGTATTCCTCCCTCTTCTGCCTGTATCCTCTCTCTTGTGTGTATGCCCCACCCTCTTCTGTGTATACCCTGTCCTCTGTGTATCCCCCTCTCCTTTGTGTGTATTTCTCTCGCTCCTCTGTGTATCCTTTTTTCTGTGTGTATTTCCTTTTCTCCTGTGTTTATCACCCTCTCCTTTGTGTATCCTCCTCTCTCCTGTGTGTATCTTCCTCTCTCCTGTGGGTTTCCTCTTTTCTCCTTTGTGTATTCTTCTCTCTCCTGCCTGTGTCCTTCTCTCTCCTTTGTGGATGCCCAACTCTTCTCTGTGTATGCCTCACTCTTCTGTGTGTATCCGCCTCTCTTTTGTGTATCCCCCTCTCCCCTGTGAGTATCCCCCTTTCTCCTTTTTTTTTTTTTTTTTTTTTTTAATTTTTATTGCATTATAGGTTTGGGGGTACATGTGCAGAACAAGCAAGATAGTTGCATAGGTACACACATGGCAGTGTGCTTTGCTGCTTTCCTCCCCTTCACCCACACTTGGTATTCATCCCCAGGCTATCCCCCCCAGCCCCCCCCGCTGTCCCTCCCCCATTCCCCCCAACAGTCCCCAGTGTATAGTAGACCGCCTCTCTGTGTCCACGTGTTCTCATTTTTCTCACCCACCTATGAGTGAGTATATGCGGTATTTCTTTTTCTGTTCTTGTGTCAGTTTGCTGAGAATGATGTTCTCCAGATTCATCCATGTCCCTACAAAGGACACAAACTCATCATTTTTGATTGCTGCATAATATTCCATGGTGTATATGTGCCACATTTTCCCAGTCCAGTCTATCATCGTTGGGCATTTGGGTTGGTTCCAGGTCTTTGCTATTGTAAACAGTGCTGCAATGAACATTCGTGTGCATGTGTCCTTATAGTAGAACGATTTATAATCCTTTGGATAGATACCCAGTAATGGGATTGCTGGGTCAAATGGAATTTCTATTTCTAGGTCCCTGAGAAATCGCCACACTGTCTTCCACAATGGTTGAACTAATTTACACTCCCACCAACAGTGTAAGAGTGTTCCTATTTCTCCACATCCTCTCCAGCATCTGCTGTCTCCAGATTTTTTAATGATCGCCATTCTAACTGGTGTGAGATGGTATCTCAATGTGGTTTTGATTTGCATCTCTCTAATGACCAATGACGATGAGCACTTTTTCATATGTTTGCTGGCCTCATGTATGTCTGCTTTCGTAAAGTTTCTGTTCATATCCTTTGCCCATTTTTGAATGGGCTTGTTTGTTTTTTTCCTGTAAATCTGTTTGAGTTCTTTGTAAATTCTGGATATCAGCCCTTTGTCAGATGCGTAAACTGCAAAGATTTTTTCCCATTCTGATGGTTGCCGATTCACTCTAGTGACTGTTTGTTTTGCTGTGCAGAAGCTGTGGAGTTTGATTAGGTCCCATTTGTCTATTTTGGCTTTTGTTGCCAATGCTTTGGGAGTTTTGTTCATGAAGTCCTTGCCTACTCCTATGTCCTGAATGGTTTTGCCTAGATTTTCCTCTAGGGTTTTTATGGTGTCGGGTCTTACGTTTAAGTCTTTAATCCATCTGGAGTTAATTTTAGTGTAAGGTGTCAGGAAGGGGTCCAATTTCTGCTTTCTGCACATGGCTAGCCAGTTTTCCCAACACCATTTATTAAATAGGGAATCCTTTCCCCATTGCCTGTTTTTGTCTGGTTTATCAAAGATAATATGGTTGTAGATGTGTTGTGTTGCCTCCGATGCCTCTGTTCTGTTCCATTGGTCTATATCTCTGTTTTGGTACCAGTACCATGCTGTTTTGATTACTGTAGCCTTGTAGTATAGTTTGAAGTCTGGTAGTGTGATGCCTCCCGCTGTGTTCTTTTTGCTTAGAATTGACTTGGCTATGCGGGCTCTTTTTTGGTTCCATATGAAATTCATGGTGGTTTTTTCCAGTTCTGTGAAGAAATTCAATGGTAGTTTGATGGGGATAGCATTGATTGTGTAAATTACTTTGGGCAGTATAGCCATTTTCACGATATTGATTCTTCCTAACCACGAACATGGAATGTTTCTCCATCTGTTTGTGTCCTCTCTTATTTCATTGAGCAGTTGTTTGTAGTTTTCCTTAAAGAGGTCCCTTACATTCCTAGTGAGTTGTATTCCTAGGTATTTTATTTTCTTTGTAGCAATTGTGAATGGCAGTTCGTTCTTGATTTGGTTCTCTTTAAGTCTGTTATTGGTGTATAGGAATGCTTGTGATTTTTGCACATTGATTTTATATCCTGAGACTTTGCTGAAGTTGCTTATCAGTTGCAGGAGCTTTTGGGCTGAGGTGATGGGGTCTTCTAGGTATACTATCATGTCGTCTGCAAATAGAGACAATTTGGCTTCCACCTTTCCTATTTGAATACCCTTTATTTCTTTTTCTTGCCTGATTGCTCTGGCTAGAACTTCCAGTACTATGTTGAATAGAAGTGGTGAGAGAGGGCATCCTTGTCTAGTGCCAGATTTCAAAGGGAATGCTTCCAGTTTTTGCCCATTAAGTATGATATTGGCTGTTGGTTTGTCATAAATAGCTTTTATTACTTTGAGATATGTTCCGTCAATACCAAGTTTATTGAGGGTTTTTAGCATAAAGGGCTGTTGAATTTTGTCAAATGCCTTCTCTGCATCAATTGAGATAATCATGTGGTTTTTGTTTTTGCTTCTGTTTATGTGGTGAATTACATTTATAGACTTGCGTATGTTGAACCAGCCTTGCATCCCCGGGATAAATCCTACTTGATCATGATGGATAAGTTTTTTAATGTGCTGTTGCAATCGGTTTGCCAGTATTTTATTGAAGATTTTTGCATCTATGTTCATCATGGATATTGGCCTGAAGTTTTCTTTTCTTGTTGAGTCTCTGCCAGGTTTTGGTATCAGGATGATGTTGGTCTCATAAAATGATTTGGGAAGGGTTCCCTCTTTTTGGATTATTTGGAATAGTTTCAGAAGGAATGGTACCAGATCCTCTTTGTGTGTCTGGTAGAATTCGGCTGTGAACCCATCTGGACCTGGGCTTTTTTTGTGTGGTAGGCTCTTAATTGCTGCCTCAACTTCAGACCTTGTTATTGGTCTATTCATAGTTTCGGCTTCCTCCTGGTTTAGGCTTGGGAGGACACAGGCATCCAGGAATTTATCCATTTCTTCCTGATTTACTGGTTTATGTGCATAGAGTTGTTTGTAGTATTCTCTGATGATGGTTTGAATTTCTGTGGAATCTGTGGTGATTTCCCCTTTATCGTTTTTTATTGCATCTATTTGGTTGTTCTCTCTCTTCTTTTTTATCAGTCTGGCTAGTGGTCTGTCTATTTTGTTGATCTTTTCGAAAAACCAGCTCTTAGATTTATTGATTTTTTGAAGGGTTTTTCTTGTCTCTATCTCCTTCAGTTCTGCTCTGATCGTAGTTATTTCTTGTCTTCGGCTAGGTTTTGAGCTTTTTTGATCTTGCTCCTCTAGCTCTTTCAATTTTGACGATAGGGTGTCAATTTTGGATCTCTCCATTCTTCTCATGTGGGCACTTATTGCTATATATTTTCCTCTACAGACTGCTTTAAATGTGTCCCAGAGATTCTGGTACGTTGTGTCTTCATTCTCATTGGTTTCAAAGAACTTCTTTATTTCTGCCTTCATTTCATTGTTTATCCAATCAACATTCAAGAGCCAATTGTTCAGTTTCCATGAAGCTGTGCGGTTCTGAGTTATTTTCTGAATTCTGAGTTCCAACTTGATTGCACTATGGTCTGAGAGACTGTTTGTTATGATTTCAGTTGTTTTGCATTTGCTGAGGAGTGCTTTACTTCCAATTATGTGGTCAATTTTGGAGTAGGTGTGATGTGGTGCTGAGAAGAATGTATATTCTGTGGATTTGGGGTGGAGAGTTCTGTAAATGTCTATCAGGTTTGCTTGTTCCAGGTCTGAGTTCAAGTCCTGGATATCCTTGTTAATTTTCTGTCTGGTTGATCTGTCTGCTATTGACAGTGGAGTGTTAAAGTCTCCCACTATTATTGTGTGGGAGTCTAAGTCCCTTTGTAAGTCATTAAGAACTTGCCTTATATATTTGGGTGCTCCTACATTGGGTCCATATATATTTAGAATCGTTATCTCTTCTTGTTGTATCGATCCTTTTACCATTATGTAATGACCTTCTTTGTCCCTTTTGATCTTTGTTACTTTAAAGTCTATTTTATCAGAGATGAGAATTGCAACTCCTGCTTTTTTTTGCTCTCCATTTACTTGGTAAATCTTCCTCCATCCCTTTATTTTGAGCCTTTGTGTATCTTTGCATGTGAGGTGGGTTTCCTGGATACAGCACAGCGATGGGTTTTGGTTTTTTATCCAATTTGCCAGCCTGTGTCTTTTGATTGGTGCATTTAGCCCATTTACATTCAGGGTTAATATTGTTATGTGTGAATTTGATACTGCCATTTTGATGCTAGCTGGCTGTTTTGCTCGTTGGTTCATGTACATTCTTCATTTTGTTGATGGTCTTTAGCATTTGGTATGCTTTTAGGATGGCTGGAACTGGTTGTTTCTTTCTATGTGTAGTGCCTCTTTCAGGAGCTCTTGTAAAGCAGGCCTAGTGGTGACAAAATCTCTGAGTACTTGCTTGTTCGTGAAGGATTTTATTTTTCCTTCACTTATGAAGCTCAGTTTGGCTGGATATGAAATTCTGGGTTGAAAGCTCTTTTCTTCAAGGATGTTGAATATTGGCCCCCACTCTCTTCTGGCTTGTAGAGTCTCTGCTGAGAGATCTGCTGTGAGTCTGATGGGCTTCCCTTTGTGGGTGACCCGACCTTTCTCTCTGGCTGCCCTTAGTATTTTCTCCTTCGTTTCAACCCTGGTGAATCTGACGATTATGTGCCTTGGGGTTGTTCTTCTTGCAGAGTATCTTTGTGGTGTTCTCTGTATTTCCTGGAGTTGAGTATTGACCTGTCTTGCTAGGTTGGGGAAATTTTCCTGGATAATATCCTGAAGAGTGTTTTCCAGCTTGGATTCATTCTCTTCGTCACATTCTGGTACACCTATCAAACGTAGGTTGGGTCTCTTCACATAGTCCCACATTTCTTGGAGATTTTGTTCATTCCTTTTTGTGCTTTTTTCTTTAATCTTGGTTTCTCGTTTTATTTCATTGAGTTGATCTTCAACTTCTGATATTCTTTCTTCTGCTTGGTCAATTCGGCTGTTGAAACTTGTGCATGCTTCGCGAAGTTCTCGTGTTGAGTTTTTCAGCTCCTTCAATTCATTCATATTCCTCTCTAAGTTGTCCATTCTCGTTATCAATTCCTCGAATCTTTTTTCAAATCTTTTTTCAAGGTTCTTAGTTTCTTTGCACTGGTTTAGAACATGTTCCTTTAGCTCACTGAAGTTTCTCATTATCCACTTTCTGAAGTCTGATTCCGTCATTTCGTCACATTCATTCTCCGTCCAGCTTTGTTCCCTTGCTGGTGAGGAGTTTTGGTCCTTTTTTGGAGGTGAGGTGTTTTGGTTTTGGGTGCTTTCCTCCTTTTTGCGCTGGTTTCTTCCCATCTTTATGGATTTATCCGCCTGTTGTCTTAGTAGTGGCTGATTTTTCAATTGGGTCTCTGTGTGGACACTGAGATTGTTGATGATGAAGTATTTCTGTTACTTAGTTTTCCCTCTAATGATCTATCCTCTTTGCTGTATGAGTGCTGAGGTCCACTCCAGGCCCTGCTTGTCTGGGGTATACCTGCAGCAGCTGCAGAACAGTGAGGGATGATATCAGTTTCTTTTTCTGCTGCCCTTGTTCCAGAATGATGCCAGCCAAATGTCAGTCTGATTAGTCCTTTTCTGGGGTGACTCCTTGGATATACAGAGGTCAGGGAGCTGCTTGAGGAGACAGTCTGTGCTTTATAGGAGCTCCAGTGCTGAGCTGTGAGCTCCGTTGTTCATTCAGGGTTGTTGGGAGGTTATGTCTGCTGCAATAGAACTCATAAAACACCACTCTTTTTTTTTTTTTTTCACCCTTAGATGCTCTGTCTCAGGGAGTTGGGGCTTTCTTTATGAGTATCTGTTGCACTGTCCTGCCCCACTAGGTGGCAGTCTATTCACTATTTGCTTGCCGGGGCTCTGACCTCCTAAGGCGGGTCCGCCCTGTTGCGGCCCCGTGGACTCTCTCTGTTATGGCAGGTTGCCTCGGCAACGGCAGGCTGCGTCAATCCTGGGCGGTACTTAAGTGGGGGTGCACTTTGTCAGGAATGGTGGACGCCCCTCCCTGACCGGGCTGCACCGTCCTAAATGCCGGCAACAAAACCTACAGCCCCAAGCGCCTCCAGTCGCCGCCCTGCTTGTCCCCGTGAGCGTGGGACCCGCCGAGCCCGATCACCCTGCTCCCTGCCTCAGAGTCCGTCCTCTCTCTCTCTCTCTTCCTCTCCCCAAGCTGAAAGGTCGACTCTCTCACTGGCGCCCCAGGAGCCTGCCGATAGGGCACTGGGATCCGTGCGATCTCCCGTGCCGCTGCCCACTACCCCGGCTCAGATCACGTTTCCCAGGAAACTCCTGGTCTGGCTCATTGTCCAAGTCCCGTTCAATCAGATGGACATGCCAATCTGCCCTTCCAAATCTCAGATTGCCGGTTTAACAGGGCACCCAGACCAGTGAGTTCCGCGCCGGGTCCCGCTGCGGCGCCGGCCGAAGAGGCGGCGGGAGCCGGTTGCGTTAGCTGGCTGCTAGCGTCCCGTGTCTCTCCCACACCTGGGACTTTCAACGCTCTGTGGGCATAAAAGGAACATCCGAGAATGCGGCTAGGACTCACCCTCTGCGCCTTCACCGAGAGCTGCAATCCTGAGTCACCTCTACGACGCCATCTTGCCTCTTCCTTTCTCCTTTTTGTATACCCCTCTCCTGTGTGTATCTTTCTTTCTTCTGTGTGTAACCCCCTCTCCTGTGTGTATCCTTCTCTAACCTGTGTGTATCCTCTTTTCTCCTGTGTGTATACCCCTCTCTCCTATGTGAAACACCCCTCTATCCAGTGTGTATCTTTCTCACCTTTGTGAGTCCTCCTCTCTTCTGTGTGTATCCTCCTCTGTTTTGTATGTATCTCCTTCTCTTCTGTTTTTATTCTTCTGTCTCCTGTATGGATGCTCCTCTTTCCTCTGTGTATTTCCCTCTACTTTCTGTGTATCCTCCCTCTGCCCTGTCTGTATACTTTTCTCTCCTGTGTGTATGCCCCTCTCTCCTGTTTGTATCCTCATCTCTCCTGGGTGGTAAACTCCTCTCTCCTGTTTGTATCCTCCTAGCTAATGTGTGTATCCCCCTCTCTTCCGTGTGTATCCCCCTTTCTCCTGTGTGTAACCCCCTCTCTCCTGTGTGTATTTTTTTCTATCCTGTTTGTATCCTCCTCTCTTCTGTGTGTATCCTCCTTTCTCCTGTGTGTATCCCCCTCTCTCCTGTGAGTATCCCACTTTTTCTGGTGTGTATCTTTTTCTCTCCTTTGTGTATCCTGCTCTCTCCTGTGTGTATCCTCCTCGCTCCTGCGTGTATCCTCCACACTCCTGTGTATGTCCCTCTCTCCTGTGTGTATCCCCCTCCCCTGTGTGTATGCCCTTCTCTCCTGTGTGTATCTCCTTCTTTCTTTTTGTATTCTCCTCTCTCCTGTGTGTATCCTTCTCTCTCTTATGTGTATCCTCCTCTTTCCTCTGTGTATCCTCTCCTCTCTTGTGTGTACTTCCCCTCTCTCCTGTGTGTTTCTCCCTCTCGCCTGTGTTTATCCCCATCTCTTCTCTGTTTTTCCTCCTCTCTCCTGTGATTTTCCTCCTTTCTCCTTTGTGTATCGTTTTCTCTTCTGTGTGTATCCTCCTCTCTCCTGTGTGTATTCTCCTCTCTTTTTTGTGAATTTTATTTTATTTTGTATGTATCCTCCTCTATCCTGCGTGTATCCTCCTCTCTCCTGTGTGTATCTTTCATCTCTATTGTGTGTATCCTTTTTTCTCCTGTGTGTATCTTCGTCTCTCCTGTGTGGAACTTCCTCTCTATTGTGTGTTTCCTTCTCTAATCTGCGCATGTCCTTCTCTCTCCAGTGTGTATCCTCCCTCTCTCTTGTGTGTATAATCTTCTCTCCTGTGTGGATAATCCTCTCTTTTGTGTGTATCATCCTCTATCCTGCGCGTATTCTCCTCTCTCCAGTGTGTTTCCCCCTTCTGTTCTGCGTGTATCCTCCTCTCTCCTGCGTGTATCCTTTTTTCTCCTGTGTGGATCCTTCTCTCCTGTGTGTATGCCCATCTCTCCTTTGTGTATTCCAATTTCTCCTGTGTGTATTTCCCTCTTCTGTGTGTATTTCCCTCTCTCCTGTCTGAATGCCCCTCTTCTGTGTGTATCCTCTTTTCTCCTGAGTGTATCATCCTCTCTCCTGTGTGTATCCTCCTCTCTCCTGTGTTTATCTTCCTCTCTTCTCTTGGTATCCTTCCTTTGTCCTGTGTGTATCCACTTCTCTCCTATGTTTATCCCACTCTCTCTTGTGTGTATCCTCTGCTCTCCTGCGTGTATCCTCCCTTTTCCTGTTTTTATGTCCTTCTCTCCTCTGTGTATACCCCTCTATTGTGTGTCTCCCTTTCTCTCCTGTGTGTATCCCCATTTCTCATGTGTGTATCCCTTTCTCCTGTGTGTATCCTTCTCTCTCCTGTGTGTATCATTCTCTCCTGTGTGCATCCTTCTCTTTTCTGTGTGTATCCAACCTCTCCTATGTGTATCTTCCTCTAATGTGTGTATCCTCCTCGCTTCTGTGTGTATTAACCTCTCCTGTGTGTATTTCCCACTCTTCTGTGGGTATAACTTTCTCTCCTGTGTGTTTCCTTCTCTTTTCTGTGTGTATCCTCCTCTGTCCTGTGTGTATCCCTCTCTCCTGTGTTTATCCCTCTCTCTACTGTGTGTATCCTCCTATCTCTTGTGTGTATTACCTTCTCCTTTTTGTATGACCCTCTCTTCTGTGTGTATCCTTTTTTTTGAGTACCCCCCTCTTTCCTGCGTGTATCTATCTCTATCCTGCGTGTATTTCTCTCTCTACTGCATTTATCCTCCTCTCTCCTGCGTGTATTTTTCTCCCTCCTGTGTGTATGCCCCTCTTTCTTGTGTGTTTCCCACTCTCCTGTGTGTATCCTTCTCTCTCCTTTGTGTATCCCACTCTCTCCTGTGTGTATCTCTCTCTCCTGTGTGTATCCCCCTCTCTTTTGTGTGTATCTTCCTTTCATGTGTGCATCCTCTTCTCATGTGTGTATCCTACAATCTCCTGTGTGTATCCTCCTTTATCCTGTTTGAATTCCCCTCCCGCTGTGTGTATCCCCCTCTCTTTTGTGTGTATCCTTTTCCCTCCGTCTTGCATCTTCCTCCCTCCTGTGTGTATGCCCCACTCTGCTGTGTGTATCCCTTTTTTCCTGTGTGTATCCCTTTCTCTTCTGTGTGTATTTCCCACTTTCCTGTGTGTATCCCCCACTTTCCTGTGTGTATCTTTCTCTCTCCTGTGTGTTTTCTTCTCTCTCCTGTTTGTATCCTCCTCTCTCATGTGTGTATCCTCCTCTCTTTTGTTTGTATCCTTCTCTCTGTTGTTTGTTTCCCCCTCTTTTCTGTGTGTATCCTCCAGTCTTCTTTTTGTATCCCCCTCTCTCCTGTGTGTATCCTCCTCTATCCTGTGTTTATCCTCTCTCCTGCGTGTAACCTCTCCCCTGTGTGTATTCCCCTCTCTCCTGTGTGGATCTTTCTTTCTTTTCTGTGGATCCCCCTTTCTCCTGTGTGTATGCCCCAATTTGCTGCGTGTATCCCCCTCTCTAATTTGTTTAACCCCTCTCTTCTGTGTGTATGCCCCTTTCTCCTGTGTGTATCCTCTTCTCTCCTGTGTGTATCCTCCTCTTTCCTGTGTGTATCCCACTTTGTCTGGTGTGTATCCTTCTCTCTCCTTTGTGTATCCTGCTCTCTCCTGTGTGTATTCTTCTCTTTTTTGCGTGTATCCTCCTCTCTCTTGTGTGTATGACCCTCTCTCCTGTGTGTATCCCCCTCTCCTGTGTGTATCCCTTTATCTCCTGTGTGTATCTCCCTCAATATTTGTGTATTCTTTTCTCTCCTGTGTGTATCTTCCTCTTTCCTGTGTGTATCCTTCTCTCTACTCTGCGTAATCTTCTCTCTTCTGTATGTATACTTCTCTTTCCTGTGTGTATTCTCTCCTCTTCTGTGTGTATCTCTTCTCTCTCCTTTGTGTTTACCCTTCTCTCCTGTGTGTACCCCATCTCTTCTCTGTTCATTCTCCTTTCTCCTGTGAATCTCCTCCTTTCTTTTTTGTGTATTGTTTTCTCTCCTGTGTGTATCTTCCTCTCTCCTGTGGGTATCCCACCTTTGTCCTGTGTGTATCCCCCTCTCTCCTATGTGTATCCCACTCTCTCTTGTGTGTATCCTCCTCTCTCCTGCGTGTATTTTACCCTCTCCTGTTTTTATGCCCCTCTCTCCTCTGTGTTTCCATCTCTATCGTGTGTATTTCTCTCTCTCATGTGTGTATCCTCATCTCTCTTGTGTGTATCACTTTCTCCTGTGTGTTTCCCCCCCTCTCCTTTGTGTATTGCTCTCTCCTGTCTGCATCCTTTTCTCTTCTGTGTGTATCCATCATCTGCTGTGTGTATCCCACACTCTCCTGTTTGTATCCACCTTTCTCCTGTGTGTATTCTTCTCTCTCCTGTGTGTATCCTCCTCTCTCCTGTGTGTATCCTTCTCTCTATTATGTGTATCCTCCTCTCTTCTGTGTGTATACTTTTATTTCCTGTGTGTATCCTCTCCTTTCCTATGTGTATCCTTCCTCTCTCCTGTGTGTTTTTCTCTCTCTCCTGTGTTTATCCCAATCTCTTCTGTTTATCCTCCTCTCTCCTGTGACTTTTCTCCTTTCTCGTTTGTGTATCGTTTTTTCTTTTTTGTGTATTCTCCTCTCTCCTGTGTTTATCCTCCTTTTTCCTGTGTGTATATTTCTTTCTACTGTGTGGATTTTTCTTTCTCCAGTGTGTATTTTCCTCTATCCTTCGTGTATCTTCCTCCTTTTTGTGTGTATCCCTCATCTCTCCTTTGTGTATTTTCCTTTCTCCTGTGTGTATCCTCCTCTCTCCTGTGTGGATTTTTTTCTCTCTTTTGTGTTTTCTCCTTTATCCTGTGTGTATCCTCCTCTCTCCAGTGTGTATCTCCCCTCTTTCCTGTGTGTATCCTCCTTCTGTGTGTATCCTCCTCTCTCCTGTGTAGATCATCCTCTCTTTTTTGTGTATCTTTCTCTTTTTTGCGTGTATCCTCCTCTCTCCAGTGTTTATCCCCCATCTCTCCTGCGTGTATCCTCCTCTCTCCTGCGTGTATCCTTTTTTTCTCCTTTGTGGATCTCACTCTCCTGTGTGTATGACCATCTCTCCTGTGTGTATTACCATTTCTCCTGTGGGTTTCCCTCTCTTCCGTGTGTATTTCCCTCTCTCCTGTGTGTATGTTCCTCTCCTGTGTGTATCCTTTTCTCTCCTGTGTGTATCTTCTTCTCTCCTGTGTGGATCCTCCTCTCTCCTGTGTGTATCCTCCTCTCTCCTGTGTGTATCTTCCCCTCTGCTGTGGGTATGTCTTCTTTGCCTGTGTGTATCCTTCTCTCTCCTATGTGTATCCCACTCTATCTTGTGTGTATTCTCCTCTCTCCTTCGTGTATCCTCCTCTCTTCTCTTTTTATGCCCCTCTCTCTTCTGTGTATTTCCCTCTACTGTGTGTATCCCTCTATCTCCTGTGTGTATCCCCATCTCTCAAGTTTGTATCCCTTTCTCCTGTGTGTAACCTTCTCTCTTATGTGTGTATCGCTCTCTCCTATGTGCATCCTCCCCTTTTCTGTGTGTATCCACCATCTCCTATGTGTATCCCTCTATCTCCTGTGTGTATCCCCATCTCTCAGGTTTGTATCCCTTTCTCCTGTGTGTATTCTTCTCTCTTCTGTGTGTATCGCTCTCTCCTGTGTGCATCCTCCTCTTTTCTGTGTGTATCCACCATCTCCTATGTGTATCCCACACTCTCCTGTGTGTATTTCTCTCTCTTTTGTGTGTATCCTCCTCTCTCCTGTGTGTATCCTCTTCTCTTTTGTGTGTATGCCCCCCTCTCCTGTGTGTATTTTTCTCTAATTTGTGTATTTTTTCTCTCCTCTGTGTATCACCCTCTCCTGTGTGTATTTCACAATCTTCTGTGTGTATCCCTCTCTCTCCTGTGTATTTTATTTTATTTCCTGTGTTTATCCTCCTCTGTCCTGTGTGTATCTTTCTTTCTCCTGTGTTTATCCCTCTCTCTACTGTGTGTATCCTCCTCTCTCCTGTGTGTATTGCCCTCTCCTGTGTGTATGACCCTCTCTTCTGTGTGTATCCTCTTCTCTCCTGTGTGTATCCCCCCTCTCTTTTACGTGTATCTCCCTCTATCCTGCGTGTATCCCTCTCTCTAAAGCGTTTATTCTCCTTTCTCCTGCGTGTATTCTACTCTCTCCTGTGTGTATGCCCCTGTTTCTTGTGTGTATCCTACTCTTCTGTGTGTATCCTTCTCTTTCCTGTGTGTACCCCACTCCCTCCTCTGTGTATCCCCCTCTCCTGTGTGTATCCTTCTTTCTTCTCTTTGTATCCCCCTCCCGCTGTGTGTATCCCCCTCTCTTCTGTGTGTATTCTTCCTCCTTTGTGGATCCTCCTCTCTCCTGTGTGTATCCTCCTCTCTCCTCCGTGTATTCTCGCCTCTCATGGATATATCCCCCCTCTCTCCTGTGTGTATCCCTCTCCATCTTGTGTGTATTCCTGACTCCTTTTCGTGTATCCTTTACTCTTTTGCGTGTATCCTCCTCTCTCCTCTTTGGATCCCCCTCTCCTGTGTGTATCTTTCTCTCTCCTGTGTGTATCTCCCTCTCTTCTATGTGTGTCCTTCTATCCTGTGTGTATCCTTCACTCTCCTGTGTGTATTCCCCTCTGCTTTGTGTATGCTTTTTTCTCCTGTGTGTATTCTCCTTCCCTTTGTTTGTATCCTCCTCTCACCTGTGTGTATCTTCCTCTGTATTGTGTGTTTCTCCCCACATTCCTGTGTGTATTCTTTTTTCTCCTGTTTGTATCCCACTCTCTCCTGTGTGTATCCATCTGTCTTCTGCATGGATCCTTCTCTCTTCTGAGTGTATGCCCCTCTCTCCTCTGTGTATTTCCCTCTCTTGTGTGTATCTTTCTCTCTCCTGTGTGTATCTCAATATCTCATCTGTGTATCTTTTTTCTGTGTGTATTCCCCCTCTCCTGTGTGTATCCTACTCTGTCCTGTGTGAATCCTTCATTCTCCTGTGTGTATCCTCCTCTCTCCTCTGTGTATCACCCTCCCCTTGTGTGTAACCCCTCTCTTCTGTTTGTATATTCCTCCCTCCTGTGTGTATGCCCCATGCTCCTGTGTGTATCCCCTCCTTTCTTTGTGTATCACCCCTCTATCCTGTGTGTATCCTCCTTTCTCCTGTGTGTATTGCCCTTTCTCCTGTGTACATCTTTCTCTCTCCTGTGTATATCCCCCTTCCCTTCTGTTTGTATTTTCCTCTCTCTTGTGTGTATCCCCCACTCCTGTGTGTATCTTCCTCTCTCCTTGTGTGTATCCTCCTCTCATCTGTGTGTATGCCCCTCTATCCTTTGTGTATCTTCTTCTCCCCAGTGTGTATCCCCATCTCTAATGTGTGTATCCTGCCCTCTCCTGTGTGTATCCTCCCCTCTCATGTGTGTATCCTCCTCTCTCCTATGCGTATCCTTCTCTCTCCTATGTGTATCCTCCTCTCTTCGTTGTGTATCCCACTCACACTGTGTGTATCCCCCTCTCTCCTGTGTGTATACTTCTCCCTCTTGTGTGTATGCCCCACTCTTCTGTGTGTATTCCCCTCTCCCCTCTGTGTATTCCTCCTCTCTCTTATGTGTATTCTCCTCTCTCCTGTGTGTATTTTTCTCTCTTCTGTGTGTATCCTCCTCTCCCCTGTGCATATTCTTCTTTTTCCTGTGTGTATCCTCCTTTCTCCTGTTTGTATCTTTCTCCCTTTTGTGTGTATGCCCCCCTCTTGTGTGTATACTCTCCTCTTCTGTGTGTATTCCCTTCTCTCTTGCGTGTATCCCCCCTCTCATTTGTGTGTATTCTCCTCTCTATTGTGTGTATCCTCCAATCTCCTGTGTGTATCCTCCTGTCTGCTGTGTGTATCCCCCTCTCTCCTGTGTGTATCTTTTTTCTGTCCTTTTTGTATTTTCCTCTTTCTCGTGTGTATCCTCCTTTCTCCTGTGTGTATCCTCCTCTCTCCTTTGTGTATTTTCCTCTCTCCTGTGTGTATGCCCCTCTCTTCTGTGTGTATCCTCCTCTCCCCTGTGTTTATGCCCCTCCTCCTGTGTGTATAGCCCTCTCTCCAGTGTGAATTCTTCTCTCTCTTGTGTGTATCTTTTTCTCTCCTGTGTGTATTTCCCACTCCTGTGTGCATGTCCCTCTATTCTGTGTGTATCCCTCTCTCCTGTGTGTATTCCTCTCTCTCCTGTGTATACCCCACTCTCTCCTGTGTGTATCCTCTTCTCTTCTGCGTGTGTCCTCCTCTTTCCTGTCTTAATGCCCCTCTCATTTTTGTGTATCCCACTCTCTTGTGTTTCTCCTTCTCTTTCCTTTGTGAATCCCCAACTCTCATGTGTGTATTTCTTTCTTTTGTGTTTATCCCCCTGTCTCCTGTGTGTATCACCCTCTCCTGTGTGTATCCTCCTATTTCTTGTGAGTATCCTTCGCTCTCCTGCGTGTATTCTTCTCTCTCCTGTGTTTCTCCTTCACCCCCTGTGTATCCACCACTTTTCTGTGTGTATCCCCCTCTCTCTTGTGTGTATGCCCCTCTCCTGCGTGTATTTTTCTCTCTCCTGTGTGTATGCCCCTCTCTTCTCTGTGTATCTTCCTCTCCTGTGTTTATTCCTCTCTCTCCTGTGTGTATCCACATCTCTCATGAGTGTATCCCATTCTTCTGTTTGTATACCCTTCTCTCCTGTGTGTGTCGCCCTCTCCTGTGTGTCTCCTCCTCTCCCCTGTATGTATCCTCCTCTCTTTTGTGTTTATCCTCCTCTCTCTTGTGTATATCCTCCTCTCTCCTGTGTGTATCTTTCTCTCTCCTGTGTGTATGCCCCTCTCTCCTGTGTATATCCTCCTCTCTCCTGTGTGAATGCCCCTCTGTCCTGTGTGTATCCTCGTCTCTCCTGTGTGTAGCCTCCTCTCTCCTGTCTGTATGACCCTCCCACGGTTTGTATCCCCTTCTCTCCTGTGTGAGTCCTTTTCTCTGCTGTGTGTATCTTTCTCTCTCTTGTGTGTATCCCCCGCTCCTGTGTGTATCCCCTTCTCTCCTCTGTGTATTTTCCTCTTCTGTGTGTATCTTTCTCTCTCCTGTGTGTGTCCCCCTCTCTCCTGTGTGTATTTTCTTCTCTCCTGTGTGTATCCTCCTCTCTCCCGTGTGTATCCTCCACTCTCCTGTGTGTATTTTCTTCTCCTTTGTGTGTATCCTTCTCCCACTCTGTGTATACCCCTCTCTCCTGTGTGTATTCCTCTATCTCCTGTTTGTATGCCCCACACTCCTGTGTGTATCTTCCTCTCTCCTGTGTGTATCTTCCCTCTCTCTTCTGTGTATTTTCTTCTCTTTTGTGTGTATTTTCCTCTCTCCTGTGTGTACCCTCCCCTCTCCTGTGTGTATCATTATTTTTCCTGTGTGTATCATCCTCTCTCCTGTGTGTATTCTTCTCTCTCCAGTGTGTACTCTCCTTTCTCATGTGTGCATCTGCCTTTCTCCTGTGTGTATTCTCCTGTCTGCTGTGTGTTTCTCTCTCTCTCCTGTGTGTATCCACCCCCTCTCCAGTTTGTATCCTTCTCTCTCTCCTGTGTATCCTCCTCTCTGCTGTGTGTATCCTCCTCTCTCCTGTGTACGCCCCTCTCTCCTCTGTGTATCCTTTTCTCTCCTGTGTGTATTTTCCTCTCCCCTCTGTGTATGCCCCTCCCCCTGTGTGTATCCCTTTCTCTCCTGTGGTATCTTCCACTCCTGTGTGTATCTTTCATTCTTCTTTGTGTATTCTCCTCTCTCCTGTGTGTATCCCCCTCTCTCCTTTGTGTATCCCCCTCTCTCCTGTGTGTATCCCCCTCTTACCTGTGTGTATCCTTTCTATCCTGTGTGTATTCCCGTCTCATTTGTGAATGCTTTTTTCTCCTGTGTGTATGCTCCTCCCTCCTGTGTGTATCCTTCTCTCTCCTGTGTGAATCTCCCTTTCCTGTGTGTATCTTCCTCTCTCCTTTGTGTATCCCACTTTCTCCTGTGTGTATTCTTACTCCCTTCTTTGTGTATCCTTCTCTCTCCTGTGTGTATCTTTCTCTTACCTGTGTGTATTTTTCTCTATCCTGTGTGTATCCTTCTTTCTCATGTGTGAATACTCCTCTATCCTGTGTGTATGCTCCTCTCTCCTATGTGTTTTCTTTTCTCTCCTGTGTGTATGATTCTCTCTTTTGTGTCTATCCCCCTCTCTTGTGTGTCTCATTTTCTCTCCCGTCTTTATCCTCTTTCTCTTTTGTGTATTTCCCTCTCTCTTGTGTGTATTCTTTTTTCTCCTGTGTGTATGCACCTCTCTCCTATCTGTATCCAACTCTCCTGTGAGTATCCTTATCTCTTCTGTGTGTATCCCCCTCTCTCTTCTGTGTATCCCACTCTCCTATGTGTATTCCCATTTCTCCTGTGTGTATCCCCCTCTCCTGTGTGTGTCCAGTTCTCTCCTGTGTGTATCATTCTCTCTTTTGTGTGTATCTTCCTCTCTCCTCTCTGTATCCTCCTCTCTCCTGTGTGTATCTCCCTCCCCCGTTTGTAACCACCTCTCTTCTGTGTGTATCCTTCTACCTGTGTGTATTCCCCACACTCCTGTGTGTATCCCACTCTTTTTTGTGTGTATCCTTCCTCCCTTCTGTGTGTATCCTTTTCTCTCCTGTGTGTATCCTCCTCTCTACTGTGTGTAACCCCCTCTTTTCTGTGTGTATACCCCTCTTTTTTGTGTGTATCTTCCTCTCTCCTGTGTGTATTGCTATCTCTTTTGCGTAAATCCTCTCTCCTGTGTGTATGTCCCTGTCTCTTATCTGTATCGCTCTTACCTGTGTGTATCCCCCTCTCTCCTGTGTTTATTCTCCTTTTTTCTGTGTTTATCCCCCTCTCCTGTGTGTATCCCCCACTCTCCTTTGTGTATTTTTTCTGTGTGTTTTTACCTCTCCTCTGTGTGTATCCTTTTCTCTTCTGTGTGTATCCTCCACTCTCCTGTGTTTATTCTCCTCTCTTTAGTTTGCATCCATCTCCCCATGTGTGTATCAACCTTTCTCCTGTTTGTATCCCTCTCCCTCTGCTAAGTATGCTTCACTCTCGTGTGTGTATTCCACTCTCTCCGGTGTGTATCCTTACTCCCTTCTGTGTGCATTCTCCTTTCTTCTGTGTGTATCCTTACTCTCTCCTGTGTGTTTATCTCTCTCTCCTGTGTGTATCCCCCTTTCCTCTGTGTATCCTCCTTTTTTCTATGTATATCCACCTCTCTCTCCTGTTTGTATCTTCCTCTATTCGGTGTGTATCCGCCTCTCTTCTGTGTGTATGCCTCTCTCTCTCGTGTGTATTCTCCTCTTCTTTGTGTATTCCCTTCTCTCCCGTGTGTATCTCCCTCTATCTGGTGTGTATTTGCCTCCCCTCTGTGTATGTCCCTCCCTCTTTTGTGTATTCTTCTCTCTCCTATGTGTATCCTCCTCTGTCCTGTGTGTATCCTCCTCCCTCCGGTGTGTATGCCACTCTCTCCTGTGTTGATTCCCCTCTCCTGTGTGTATCCTCTTCTCTTTCGTGTGTATCCCCCTCTCTCCTTTGTGTTTCCCCCATTCTCCTGTGTGAATTTTGCCCTCTCCAGTGTGTATGCCCCTCTCAGCTATGTGTATCCAACTCACCTGTGTTTATCCTTCTCTCTCCTGTGTGTATCCTTCCCTCTCCTGTGTTTATTTCCCTCCCTCTGTGTGTATATATTTCTCTCCTGTGTGTATTCCCCTCCCTCCTGTGTGTATGCCCCACTCTACTGTGTTTATCTAACTCTCTCCTGTATGTATCCTTTCTCCCTTCTCTGTGTATACTCCTTTTTTTGTGTATATTCTCCTCTCTCCAGTGTGTATCCCCCTCTCTCCTGTGTGTATTTCCCTCTCTCTTGTGTGTATCCTACCCTCTCCTGTGTGTATTTTCCCCTCTCCTGTGTGTATCCTCCTCTCTCCTTTGTGTATCCTATTCTCTCCTCTGTGTATCTTTCTCTCTTCTGTGTGCATCCTTTTCTCTCCTGTGTATATCATTCTCTCTTTTTTATATCGCCCACTCACCTGTGTGTATTTCCCCTCTCTTCTGTTTGTATCCTCCTCTCTTCTGTGTGTATCCTTCTCTCTTCTGTGTGTATCCTCCTCTCTTCTGTGTGTATCCTTCTCTATTTAGTGTGTATCTTCCTCTCTCCTGTGTGTATACCCCCACTCTTCTGTGTGTATCCCCCTCTCTCCTGTGTGTATTCCCCTCTCTCCTTTGTGTATCCCCTCTCACCTGTGTGTATCCTCCTCTCTCCTGTGTGTATCCCTCTATCCTGGGTGTATGTCCCTCAATCCTGTGATCTTTTTCTCTCCTGGGTGTATGCCCTTCACTCCTTTGTGTATTTCCCTTTCCTGTGTGTATCCTTCTCTTTCCTGTGTGCATCCCCATCTCTTCTGTGTATGTCCATCTCTCCTGTGCGTATCCTCCTATCTCCTTTGTGTACCCTTCTCTCTCCTTTGTGTATCCCCCTCTCTCCTGTGTGTATTCCTCTCTCTCCTGTGTGTATTTCTTCCTCTCCTGTGTGTATCCTTCTCTCTTCTGTGTGGATCCTCCTCTCTCTTGCGTGTATCTTCCTCTCTCCTGTGTGTATTGTCCACTCTCCTGCGTAAATCCTTTTCTCTCCTGTGTTTATGCCTCTCTCTCTTATGTTTATTTCTCTCTCCTATGTTTATTTTTTACTCTCCTGTGTGTATCCCCCTCTCTCCTGTGTGTATCCCACTCTCCCGTCTGTATCCCCCACTCTCTTGTGTGTATTTCCATTTCCTGTGTTTATTCATCTCTCTCCTGTGCATATCCTTCCCTCTTCTGTGTGTATCCTCCACTCTCCTTTGTGTATCTTTCTGTCTCCTGTGTGCATCCCCCTGTCTTTCTGTGTATTCACCACTTTCCTGTTTGTATCTCCCTCCCGCTTGTGTGTATGCCCCACTCTTCTGTGTGTATTCCACTCTCTCCTGTGTGTATCCTTTCTCCCTTCTTTGTGTATCCTCCTCTCTCCTCGGTGTATTTTTCTCTCTCCTGTGTGTATCCTCTTCTCTTCTGTTTGTATCCCAGTCTCTCCTGTGTGTATCCTTCCTCTCTTCTGTGTGTATCCTTCTCTCTCTTGTGTGCATTCTCCTCTCTCCTGTGTGTATTTTTTTTCTTCTGTGTGTATACTTCTCTCTCCTGTGTGTATCCTCCTCTCCCCTGTGTGTATCCCTTTTTCTCCTGTGTGTATCCTTTTCTCTCCTCTGTGTATCCCTCCACTCTCCTGTGTGAATCCCACTTTCTTTTCTGTGTATCTCCCTCTCTCCTGTGTGTATCCCCTTCTCCTGTGTGTATGTGCCACTCTACTGTTTGTATCTTTCTCTCTTTTTTGTGTATCCCACTCTCTCCTGTGTGTATCCCCTACTCCTTTGTGTGTATCTTCCTCCCCTTGTGTGTATCCCACTCTCTCCTGTGTTTATACCCCTCCCTTTTGTGTGTATTCCCCACTCTCCAGTGTGTATTGCACACACTTCTGTGTGTATCCCCTCTCTCTTTTGTGTGTATTCTCCTATCTCCTGTGTGTATCCTCCTCACTTATGTGTGTATCCCCACCTCTACTATATGTATCCTCCCCTCTCTACTGTGTGTATTCTCCTCAATTCTGTGTGTATCCTCCTCTCTCCTATGTGTATCCTCCTTTCTGTTGTGTGTATCCTCCTCTCTCCTGTGTGCATCCTCCTCTCTTCTGTGTGTATGTTCCTCTATCCTGTGTTAATTCCCCTCTTCTATGTGCATCCTCCACTCTCCTCTGTGTCTTCTTCTTTCTCCTGTGTGAATGCACCTCTCTCGTATGTGTATCCAACTCTCCTGTGTCTATCCCTCTCTCTCCTGTGTGTATGTTTCTCTGTCCTGTGTGTATCACCCTCCCCTGTGTGTATCCCCTTTTCACTGTGTTTATCCCCTCCTCCTGTGTGTATCCACTTCTCTTCTGTGTGTATGCTCCACTTTTTTGTGTGTATCCTCCTCTCGCCTGTGTGCAACCTCATCTCTCCTGTGTGTATCTTCCGCCCACTGTGTGTATCGACCTCTTTCCTGTGTGTTTCCCCCTTTCTCCTGTGTGTATGCCCCACTCTTCTGTGTGTACCCCACCTTCTCTGGTCTGTATTTTTCCTTCCTTCTCTGTGTATCTTACTCTCTCCTGTGTGTATCCTTCTCTCTCCTGTGTGTATCCTCCTCTATCTTCTGTGTATCCTCCTTTCTCTTGTGTGTATCATCTTCTCTACTGTGTGTATGCTTCTCTCTCTTGTGTTTATCTTTCTCTCCTGTATGTATCCTTCTCTCTGCCATGTGTATTTTCCTTTCTCCTGTGTGTATTTTCCTCTCTCTTGTGTGTATCCTCCTCTCACCTGTGTGTATTCACCTCTCTTCTATGTGTATCCAACTCTCCTGAGTATTCTTTTCTCTTCTTTGTGTATCCTCCTCTTCCCTGTGTGTATTCACCTCTCTCCTATGTGTATCCAACTCTTCTGTGAGTATTCTTCTCTCTTCTTTGTGTATCCCCCTCTCTCCTCGGTGTATCCCCGTCTCCTGTGTGAATCCCCTTTTCTTCTGTGTGTATCCACCACTACTGTGTGTATCCACTTCTCTACTGTATGTATCTTCCTCTCCTCTGTGTATCCTACTGTCTCGTGTGTGTGTCCTCCTTTCTCCTGTGTGCATCCCTTACCCTTTTGTGTGTATCCCCCTCTCTCCTTTGTGTATCCTCCTCTCTCCTGTGCATATTCTCTTCTCTCCTGTGCGTATCAACCTCTATCCTGTGTGTATTTTTTTGTCTTCTGTGTGTATGCCACTATTTTGTGTATCCAACTCTCCTGTAGGTATCCACCTCTCTCCTTGTGTTTCCCCATTTCTCCTGTTTGTATCTCTTTCTCCTGTGTGTATCCCCCTCTCTCCTCTGTGTATCTTTCTCTTTTGTGTGTATCTTCTTCTTTCCGGTGTGTATCCTCCTCTCTTCTCTGTGTATCCCCCTCTCTCCTGTGTGTATCCACCTCTCTCCTGTGTTTATGCCCCACTCTTCTGTGTGTATCCCACTCTATCCTGTGTGTATTCTTTCTATTTTCTGTGTGTATCCTCCTCTCTCCTGTATGCATCCTCCTTTCTATTGTGTGTATACCCCTCTCTCTTGTGTGTATTTCCCTCTCTTTTGTGTGTATCCCCCTCTCTCCTGTGTGTAGGCTTTTCTTTCCTGTGTGTATCCTCCTCTTTTCTGTGTGGATCCTCCTCTCTCTTGTATGTATCACCCCTCTCTTCTATGTGTATATCACTCTCTCCTGTGTGTATCTTCCTCTCTCCTGTGTGTTGTCCTCTCTCCTGTGTGAATCCTTTTCTCTCCTGTGTCTTTGCCCCTCTCTCTTATTTGTATTTCTTTCTGCTCTGTGTATCCCCCTCTTTCCTCTGCGTATCCCTCTTTCTCCTGTGTGTATCCCCCTCTCTTGTGTGTATTTCCCACTCTCCTGTGTGTATCATTCTCTCTCCTGTTTGTATCCTTCTTTCTTCTGTGTGTATCATCCACTCTCTTGTGTGTATCCTCCTTTCTCCTGTGTGCATTTCACTTTTTCTGTGTGTATCCACCTCACTTTTGTGTGTATCCGTCTTCCTCCTGTTTGTATGCACCACACTCCTGTGTGTATCCCACTCTCTTTTGTGTTTATTTTTCCTTCTGTGTGTATCCTCCTCTCTCCTGTGTGTATTCTTCACTCTCCTGTGTGTATCCTCCTTATTCCTGTGTCTATCCTTTACTCTGCTGTGTGTATCACCCTCTCTCCTTAGTGTATCACCCTCTCCTGTGTGTATCCTCCTTTCTGCTGTGTGTATCTCCCTCTCTCCTGTGTGTATCTTCCGCTCTCCTGTGTGTATCTTCCCCCCTTTGTGTGTATTCTCCTCTCTCCTGTGTGTATTCTCCTCCATTTTGTATATGAGCCACTCTCCTTTGTGTATCCCCCACTCTCCTGTGTGTATCTCTTCTCTGTATTTTGTGTATTCTCCTCTCTTCTGTGTGCATCTTCCTCTCTCCTCTGTGTATCCCCTTCTTTTCTGTGTGTATGCTCCTTTCTTCTGTGTGTATCATCCACTCTTCTGTGTGTATTTCTCACTTCTGTGTGTATGCCACTCTCCCCTGTGTGTATTTTTCTTTCTCCTGTGTATATCCTCCTATTCCTTGTGTGTATCCTCCTCTCTCCTGTGTGTATGCCCCTCTCTCCTGGGTGTTTTTTCCTCTCTTGTGTGTATCCTATTCTCTCCTGTGTGCATCCCCATCTCCTGTGTGTATGACTCACTCTCCTGTGTGTATCGTCCTCTCTCCTTTCTGTATCGGCTTCTCTTCTGTGTGTATTCCTCTCTCCCCTGTGTGTATCCCGCTCTCTCCTGTGTGTATTCTCCTCTCTTCTGTGTGTATCCTTTTCTCTTCTGTGTGTTTCCTCTTCACTCCTGTGTGGATCCTCCTCTCTCCTTTGTGTATCTATTTCTCTCCTGTGTGTATTTTCCTCTCTCCTGTGTGTATCCCACTCTCCTGTGTGTATTCACCTCTCTTGTGTGTATTCTTCTCTCTCCTGTGTGTATGCCTTTCTCCTATTTGTATTCTCCTCTCTCCTGTGTGTATCCTCCTCACTCTTGTGTGTATCATTTTCTCTTTTTTGTGTATTCTCCTCTCTCCTGTCTGTATACTCTTCTCTCTTGTGTGTATCGTCCTCTCAACTGTGTGTATCCTCCTCTCTCTTGTGTGTATCCCTCCTCTCTCTTGTGTGTTTCCCCTTCTCTCTTTTGTGTTACCCCCTCTGTCCCTTGTGCAACCCCCCTTTCTCCTTTGTGTATCACCCTCTCTCCTGTGTGTATCCCCTCTGTCCTGTTTGTATCCTCCTCTCTCCTTTGTGTACCCTCTTCTCTCCTGTGTGTATCCTCCTCTTTTTTGTGTGTATCTCCCTCTTTCCTGTTTGTGTTCCCTTTTCTCCTGTGTGTATCCTCCTCTCTTTTGTGTGTATTTCTCTCTCTCTCTCCTTTGTGTATCCCCTTTTCTTCTGTTTGCATCCTCCTCTTTCCTGTGTGTATCACCCTCTCCTGTGTCTATCCCCCTCTCTCCAGTGTGTATCACCATCTCCTCTGTGTATTCCCCCTCTCTACTTTGTGTGTCCCCCTCTCTCCTGTGTGTATCCACCTCTCTTCTGTGTGTATCCTTCTCTCTTCTGTGTTTATCCCCTCCCCCTGTGTGTATCCTCCTCCCTCCTGTGTGTATCCCTACTCTCCTGTGTGTATCCTCTTTTCACCTGTGTATATCCTGCTCTCTTTTGTGTGTATCCTCCTCTCTCTTGAGTGTATCCTCCTCTCTCCAGTGTGTATTTTTCTTTTTCCTGTGTGTATCCTCCCCTCTCCTGTGTGTATCCTCCCCTCTCCTGTGTGTATACCCCTCTCTTTTGTGTGTATCGTCCTCACCTCTGTGTATCCAACTCTCTCCTGTGTGTTTCCCACTTTCTCCTGTGTGTATCACCCTCTCTACTGTGTGTATCCTCGTCTCTTCTATGTATCCTTTCCTCTCCTATGTGTATCCATTTCTCTCATGTGTGTATCCCCCTCTCTCCTGTGTGTATCTTACTCTCCTGTGTGTATCCCCCTCTCTCCTGTGTGTATCCCAATGTCTCCTGTGTGTATCCACCTCTCTCGTGTGTATTCTTCTCTTTTCTGTGCGTATGCCTCTCTCCTATTTGTATCCTCCTCTCTCCTATGTGTATCCTCTTCACTTTTGTGTGTATCATTACTCTCCTTTGTGTATCCTCCTCTCTCCTGTCTGTATACTCCTCTCTCTTGTGTGTATCTTTCTCTCAACTGTATCTTCCTCTCTCCTGTGTGTATCCTCTCATTTGTGTGTATTTCTTTCTCTTCTTTGTGTATCCTCTTTTCTCCTGTGTGTATCCTCTTCTTTTCTGTGTTTATCACCCTCTCCTGTGTGTATCCCCCACTCTCCAGTGTGTATCACCCTCTCCTCTGTGTATCCCCTTCTCTATTTTCTGTGTTCCCCTTTCTCCTGTGTGTATCCACCTCTCTTCTGTGTGCATTCTTCTCTCTTTTGTGTGTATCCTCCTCTCTTCTGTGTTTACCACCTCCCACTTTGTGGATTTCCCTTCCTCCTGTGTGTATCCCTACTCTCCTGTGTGTATCCTCTTTTCACCTGTGTGTATCCTCCTCTCTTTTGTGTGTATACTCCTCTCTCCTGTGTGTATCATCCTCTCTTTTGTGTGTATTCTCCTCTCTCCAGTGTGCATTTTTTTCTCCTGTGTGTATCTCCTCTTTCCTGTGTGTATGCCCCTCTCTTTTTTGTGTATCTTTCTCACTTGTGTGTGTCCACCTCTCGCCTGTGTGTTTCCCACTTTCTCCTGTGTGTATCCCTCTCTCCACTGTGTGTATCCTCATCTCTTCTATGTATACCCCTCTCTCCTGTGTGTATCCCCCTGTCTCCTGTGTGTATCCACCTCTCTCGCGTGTATTCTTCTCTTTCCTGTGGGTATGCCTCTTTCCTATTTGTATCCTCCTCTCTTTTGTGTATGCTCCTCTCTCCTGTGTGTATCCCCCCTCCTGTGTGTATCCTTCTTTCTTCTGCGTGTGTCCCCCTCTCTCCTGCGTATATCTTTTTCTCTCCTGTGAGTATGCCACTCTCTCCTGTGTGTATCTTCTCTCCTGTGTGTATCCTTCTTTCTCTTGTGTGTACCCCCCTCTCTCTTCTGTGTATCTTTCTCTCCTGTGTGTACCTTTCTCTCTCCTGTGTGTATCCCCCTCTCCTGTGTGTATCCTCCTCTATCTTGTATGTATCCTTCACTTTTTTGTGTATATCCTCCTCTCTCTTGTGTGTATTCCCCTATTCCTGTGTGTATCTCTCTCTCTCCTCTTTGTATCCCCCTTCTCCTGTGTGTATTCCCCACACTCCTGTGTGTATCTTTCTATCTTCTGTGTGTATCTTTCCTCTGCTGTGTGTATCCTCCTTTCTCCTTTGTGTATCCTTTTCTCTTTATGTGTATTCCCCTCTCTTTTTTGTGTATTCCCTTTTCTCCTGTGTGTATCCTCCTCTTTCCTGTGTGTATAACCCTCTCGTGTGTATCCTCCTCTCTCCAGTGTGTATCACCCTCTCCTCTGTGTATTCCCTCTCTTCTTTGTGTGTCCCCCTCTATCCTGTGTATATCCACCTCTCTCCTTTGTCTGTTCTCCTCTCTCCTTTGTGTATCTTCCTCTATTCTGTGTTTACACTTTCCCCCCGTGTGTATCCCCCTTTCTCCTGTGTGTATCCCCACTCTCCTGTGTGTATTCTTTTTTCACCTATGTGTAACCTTCTCTCTATTGTGTTTATCCTCCTCTCTCCTGTGTGTATCATCCTCTCTCTTGTGTGTATTCTCCTCTCTCCAATCTGTATTTTCTTTTCTCCTGTGTGTATCTTCCTCTCTCCTGTGTGTATGCCCCTCTCTTTTGTTTGTATCTTCCTCACCTGTGTTTATCCACCTCTGTCCTGTGTGTTTCCCACTTTCTCTTGTGTGTATCCCCCTCTCTCCTGTGTTTATCCCATTCTCCTCTGTGTATTCCCCTCTCTCCTGTGTGTATCCACCTCTCTTATGTGTTTTCTTTTCTCTCCTGTGTGTATGCCTCTCTCCTATTTGTATCCTCCTCTCTCCTGTGTGTATCCTCCTCTCTTGTGTGTATCATTTTCTCTCCTTTGTGTATCCTTCTCTCTCTTGTCTGTATACTCCTCTTTTTATATGTTTCGTCCTCTCTCCTGTGTGTATCCTTCTCTCTCCTGTGTGTATCCTACTCTTTCCTGTGTATGTCCCTCCTCTCTCCTGTGTGTTTTCCCCCTCTCTTTAGTGTGTTACCCCTCTGTTTTTTTGTGCAACCCTTGTTTCTCCTGTGGGTATCACACTCTCTCCTGTGTGTATCCCCTCTGTCCTGTTTGTATCCTTCTTTCTCCTTCGTGTACACTCTTCTCTCCTGTTTTTATCCTCCTTTCCTTTGTGTGTATCCTCCTCTTTTCTGTGTGTATCCCCTTTTCTCCTGTGCGTATCCTCCTCTCTCCTGTGTGTATCAAAGTCTCCTGTGTGTATCCCCCACTCTTCTGTATCACCCTCTCTTGTGTGTATGCCCCTCTCTTTTGTGTTTTTTGTCTTTTGTGTGTATCCTTCTCTCATTTGTGTGTATTCTCCTCACTCCTGTGTGTATTTTTCTCTCTTCTGTGTTTTCCCCTTTTCCCTGTGTGTATCCCAATCTCTCCTGTGTGTTTCCCCTCTCTTCTGTGTGTATCCTCCTTTCACCTGTGTTTATCCTCCTCTCTCCTGTGTGTATTTTTGTTCTCCTGTGTGTATTCTCCTCTCTCCTGTGTGTATCCACCTTTCTTCTGTGTGTATCCCTTTCTCTACTGTGAATATCCCCTCTCTCGTGTGTATCCTTCTCTCTTCTTTGTGTATTCTTTTCTCTTTTATGTGTATCTTCCTTTCTCCTGTGTGTATCTTCCTGTCTTCTGTGTATCCTCCTTTCTCCTGTGTGTATCCCTCCTCTCTGCTGTGTGTATCTCCCCACTCTCCTGTGTGTTTCTTTTCTCTCGCCAGTGTGTACACCCACTCTCCTGTGTGTATCTTCGTCACCTGTTTGTATCCTCCAGTCTCTTTGTATCCTCCTCTCTCCTGTGTGTATCCTCCTCTCTCCTGTGTATCCTTCTCCCTGCTGTGTGTATGCCACACTCTCCTGTTAGTATCTTCCTCTCTCCTGTGTGCATCCCCTTCTCTCCTGTGTGTATTTTTCTCTCTCATGTGTGTATTCTTCTCTATTTTGTGTGCATTCTTCTCTCTCTTGTGTGCATCCTCCTCCACCTGTGTGTATCCCCCTCCCTCCTGTGTGTATCACCCTCTCTTCTGTGTGTATTTTCTTCTCTCCTGTGTGTATTTTCCTTTCACCTGTGTGTATCTTTCTCTCTCCTGTGTGTATCATTTTTTCTCCTGTGTGTATCTTCCTCTCCCCTGTGTGTTTTCTTCTTTCTTTTATGTGTATCCTCCTCTCTCTTGTGTGTATCCTTCTGTTTCTTGTGTGTATCTTCTTCTTTCCTGTGTGTATCCTTCTTCTCTCCTGTGTGTATCCCCCTCTGTCCTGTGTGTATCTTCCTATATCCTGTGTGTATCATCCTCTCTCCTGTGTGTATGCCCCTCTGTCCTGTGTGTATTCTTCTCCCCTGTATGTAGCCTCCTCTCTTCTGTGTGTATTAGCTTCCTGTGTGTATTCCCCCTCTCATGTGTGTATCCCCATCTCTTTTGTTTGTATTCTCCTCTCTCCTGCGTGTATTCTCCATTCACCTGTGTGTATCCTCCTCTCTTCTGTGTGTATCCTCCTCTTTCCTTTGTTTATCCTCCTATTTACTGTGTGTTTCCTCCTCTCTCCTGTGTGTATCCTCCACACTCCTGTGTAAATTTTCTTCTCTCTTTTGTGTATTTCCCCTCTCCTGTGTTTATTTCCATCTCTCTTGTGTGTATCCTTCTCTATTCTGTGTGTATCTTCCTCTCCTGTGTGTATCTTCCTCTTTCCTGTGTGTATTCTTCTCTGTCCTGTGTGTATCCTCTTCTTCTGTGTGTATCTTCCTCTCTCCTGTGTGTATCCCTCTCTCTCTTGTGTGTCTTTCACTCTCTTTTGTGTGTATCCCACTCTCTTCTGTGTGTATCCCCCACTACTGAATGTATCCCACTCTCTCCTGTGTGTATTACACTGTTTTCTGTGTGAATCCCAATCTCCTGTGTGTATCCCCCTCTCTCCTGTGTGTATGCACCTCTCCTGTGTGTATTCTCCTCTCTCTTGTGTGTATTCTCCTCTCCTCTGTGTATATTCTCCTCTCTCCTGTGTGTATTTTTCTCTCGCCTGTGTGTATCTTCCTATATCCTGTGTGTATTTTTCTTCTCTCCTTTGTGTATTCTCCTCTCTCCTGTGCGTATACCCCTCTCTCTTGTGTGTATTCTTCTCTCTCCTGTGGGTATCCCACTCCCTTCTGTGTGTATGCCGCACTCTTTTGTTTGTATCCCCCTTTTTTCTGTGTGTATCCCCCTCTCTCCTTTGTGTATTCTCTCTCCTGTGCGTATGCCCCTCCCTCTTGAGTGTATCCCCACTCTTTTGTTTGTATACCCAACTCTCCCGAGGGTATACCCCTCGCTGCTGTGTGCGTTTTCCTCTCTTTTGTGTGTATCATCTTTTCACGTGTGTATCCTTCCCTCTCCTGTTTGTATCATTTTCTCTCCTGTGTGTATTCTCCTCTCTCCTTTCGGTATCCTCCTCTGTCTTGTGTGTATACTCCTCTTTTCTGTGTGTATCCTCCTCTCTCCTGTTTGTACCTTCTTCACTCCTGTGTGTATACCCTCTCTCTCCTGTGTATATCCCCCTCTCTACTGTGTGTATCTTCCTTTATTCTGTGTGTATCGTCCTCTCTCCTGTGTATATGACCCTCTCTTTCGTGTGGATCCCCCTCTCCTGCGTGTATCCTCTTTTTCCTTTGTGTATCCTTCTGTATCCTGTGTGTTTTCCCCTCTCCTTTGTGTATGCCTTTGTCTCTTTTGTGTATACTTCTCTCTTCTGTGTGTATTTTTCTCTCTCCTGTGTGTATCCCCCTCCCCCTGTGTGTATCCCACTTTCTCCTGTGTGTATACCCCTTTCTCCTGTGTGTATCCTCCTTTCTTATCTGTGTATCCTCATTTCACCTGTGGGATCCTCCTTTCTCCTGTGTGTATCATCCTCCCTCCTGTGTGTATCTTCCTCTCTCCTGTGTATATCTTTTTCTATTCTTTGTGTATCCTCCTGTCTCCTGTGTGTATCCTACTCTATCCTGTCTGTATTTTTTTTTCTCCTGTGTGTATCCCCCCTCTCTCCTGTGTGTATCTTCCTGTATCCTGTGTGTATTCTTCTCTCTCCTGTGTGTATGCCCCTCTTTTCTGTGTGTATCCTCCTCTCTCCTGTGTGTATTTTTTTCTCTCCTGTGTGTATCTTCTTCTTAAAATTGTGTATCCCCCCTTTTTCCTGTGTTTATCCCCCTTTTTCCTGTGTGTATCCTTCTCTATCCTGTGTGTATCCTTCTCTCTCCTGTGTTTATGCTCCGCTCTTCTGTGTGTATCCTTCTCTCCTGTGTGTATTCTTTTTTCCTGTGTGTATCCCCGTTTCTTTTGTGTGTATTCCCCTCTTCTGTGTTATGCCCCTATCTCTTTTGTGTGTCCTCCTCTCCCCTTTGTGTATCCTCCTCTCTCCTGAATGTATCCCCATCCCACTGTGTGTATCCCTCTTGCTCCTGTGTATACTTCTCTCTTCTTTGTGTATTCCCCTCACCTGTGTGTATACCCCTCTCTCCTGTGTGTATCCATCTCTCTCCTGTGTGTATCCCCTCTCTATTTTGTGAAATCCCGTCTCTCCTGTGCGTATCATTCTCTCTCTTATTTGTATGCTCCTCTCTTTTGTGTTTATACTCCTTTCTCCTGTTTGTATTCTTCTTTTTCCTGTGTGTATCCGCCCTCTCTCCTATGTCTAACGCCCTCTCTCCTCTGTGTATTTCCTTTTCTCCTGTGTATACTCATCTCTCCTGCGTGTGTCCTTCTCTCTCCTTTGTGTATCTTCCTGTCTTTTATGTGTATTTCCCTCTCCTGTGTGGATCCCTGTTTGTATGCTCCTCTCTCTTGTGTGTATTCCCCTCTCTCCTGTGTGGATCCCTCTCTCTCCTGTGTGTATTCCCCTCTCCTGTGTGTATACCCTCTCTCCTGTGTGTATTTTCCTGTCTCCTGAATGTATCCACCTCTCCTGTGTGTATTCCCCTCTCTCCTGTGTGTATGCTTTTTTCCTGTGTGTATCTTCCTCTCTCCTGTGTGTATCTTTCTCTCCTCTGCGTGTATCCTCCCCTCTCTTCTGTCTATGCCCCTCTCTCCTGTATGCATTCCCCTCTCTTGTGTTTATTCCCCTCTTTTCTCTGTGTATATCACTCTCTCCTATGTGTATCACCCTCTCCTGTGCATCTCCCCCTCTCGCCTGTGTGTATCCCCCATTCCTGTGTGTATCCTCTTCTCTCCTGTGTGTATCCCCCCTCTCCTGTGTGTATTCTTCTCTCTCCTGTGTGTATCCTCCTCTTTCCTGTGTGTATTTCCCTTTCTCCTGTGTGCATTTCCCTCGCTCCTGTGTGTATTTCTTTCTTTTGTGTGTATCCCTTTTTTCTTTGTGTATTTCCCTCTCTTCTCTGTGTATTCCCCCTTTTCTCTGTGTACACCCCTGTCTCCTGTGTGTATCCCCCTCTCACCTATATGTATCCCTCGCTCCTGTGTGTATTTTCCTCTCTTTTGTGTGTATTCTTTTCTCTCCTGTGTGTATCATTTTCTCTCTTGTTTGTATCCCCTTCTCTCCTGTGTGTATTTTTCTCTCCTGTGGGTATCCTCCTCTGTGCTGCGTGCATCCTCTCTCCTGCGTGTATCCTCCTCTCTCCTGTGTGTAAACCACTCTCCTGTGTGTATTCTCTCTTCTATGTGTTTTCCCCTCTTTTCTGGGTGAATCCTCCTCTCTCTTGTGTGTATCGCCCTCTCCTATGTGTATCCTCCTCTCCCATGTGTTTATCCGTCTCTCTCCTGTGTGTATCCTCCTTTATCCTGTGTGTATTCTCCTGTCTTCTGTGTGTATCTTTTCTGTCTCCTGTGTGTATGCCCCTCTCTTCTTTGTGTATTCCTCTCACGTGTGTGTAAACCCCTCTCTCCTGTGTATTCCCTTCTCTTCTGTGTGTATCCCCCTCTCTATTTTGTGAATTTCCATCTCTCCTGTGCGTATCATTCTCTCTCCTGTGGGTATTCTCTCTTTTGTGTGTATCTTTCTCTCTTTTTTGTGTATTATCCTCTCTCCTGTGTGTATCCGGCGAATCTCTTTTGTGTAACGCCATCTCTCCTCTTTGTATTCCCCTCTCTCCTGTGTATACTTCTCTCTTCTGCGGGTATCCTTCTCTTTTCTTTATGCATCTTTCTCTCTCCTATTTGTATCACCCTCTCTCCTGTGTGCATGCACCTCTCTCTTGTGTGTATTCCCCTCTCTCCTCTGTGTATCACCCTCTCCTGTGTGTATACCTTCTCTTTTGTGTGTATCCCCCACTCCTGTGTTTATCCCCTTCTCTTCTGTGTGCGTTTTCCTGTCTCCTGTATATATCCAACTCTCCTGTGTGTATCCCCCTCTCTCCTGTGTGTATGCCCCTCTCCTGTGTCTATACTCCTCTCTCCTTTGTGTATCCTCCTCTCTCCTGTGTGTATCCTCCTCTCTCCTGTGTGTATCCCTCCGCTTTCCTGTGTGTTTTCCTTCTCTCTCCTGTGTGTAACAGCTTTCTTTTCTGTGTGTATCACCCCTTTCTTTTGTGTGTATTTCTTTTTCTCTTTTGTGTATCCCCCCTTTTCTGTGTGTACACCCCTCTCTCCTGTGTGTATCCTCCTCTCACCTGTGTGTATCCTTCGCTTTTGTGTGTATCCTCCTCTCTCCTGTGTGTATCCTTTTTTTCTCCTGTGTGTATCATTCTCTCTCTTGTGTGTATTCCCCTTTTCTCCTCTGTGTATTTTTCTCTCTCCTGTTTGTATCCCCCCTCTCTCCTGCGCGTATCCTCCTCTGTGCTGCATGTATTCTTTTTTCTCCTGCGTGTATCCTCCTCTCTCCTGTGTGTATACCACACTCCTGTGTGCATATCCCTCTCTCCTATGTGTATTTCCCTCTCTCCTGTGTGGATCCTCCTCTCTTTTTTGTGTATCGCCCTCACCTGTGTGTATCCTCCTCTTTTCTGTATGTATCAGTCTCTCTCCTGTGTGAATCCTCCTTTCTCCTGTGTGTATTTTCCTCTCTACTGTGCATATCTTCCTCCTCCTCTGTGTATCCAACTCTCTCCAGTGTGTATCCTCTCCCTTCTGTGTGTATGCCCTACTCTTCTGTGTGTATCTCCCTCTCTGCTGTTAGTATCTTCCCTCTCCCCTGTGTGTACCCTTCTTTCTTTTTAAGTATCCCACTCTCTTCTGTGTGTATCCTTCTCTTTCTTGTGTGTATCTTCCTTCTCTCCTATGTGTATCCTCCTTTCTACTGTATGTATCCTCCCCTCTTTTGTCTGTGTCTTTTTCTCTCCTGTGTGTATCCCCATCTTTCCTGTGTGTATTTTTCTCTATGCTGTGTGTATCTTCCTCTCTCCTGTGTGTATCCTTCTCTCTCCTGTGTGTATTTTCCTCCCTTCTGTGTGTATCCCCATCTTTCCTTTGTGTATCCTCCTCTCTTCTGTGTGTATCCATCTCCGCCTGTGTGTATCCCCCTCTCTTCTGTGTGTATCTCTCTTCCTCCTGTGTGTATGTCACACTCTCCTGTGTGTATCTTCCTCTCTCCTGTGTGTATCCGACCTCTCCTGTGTTTATCCCTCTCTCTCCTTTGTGTATCCTCTTCTTTCCTGTGTTTATTTCCCTCTCTCCTGTGTGCATCCCCCTCTCTACTGTGTGTATCTCTCTCTCCTCTGTGTATTTCCTTCTCCTGTTTGTTTCCTTCTCTCTTCTCTGTGTATGCCCCTCTCTCCTGTGTTTATCCCCATCGCCTGTATGTATCCTCCTCTTTCCTGTGTGTATCTTCCTCTTTTTTGTGTGTATCCCCTTCTCCTGTGTGTATGCTCCTGTCTCCTTTGTGTATTCTCCACTCTCCTGTGTGTATCCTCCTCTCTCCTGTGCGTATTCTCTCTCCTGTATTTTCCCCCATCCTTTTGTGTGTATTCCTCTTTCTCCTGTGTGTATTTCCCTCTCTCCTGCGTGTATTCTTCAATCTCCTGTGAGTATCTTTCTTTCCCCTCTGTGTATTCTCCTCTCTTCTGTGTGTATCCTTTCCTTTCTTGTGTGTATTTTTCTCTTTTCTGGGTGTATTCTTCTTTCTTTTGTGTGTATCCTCCTCTTTTTTGTGTGTATCCTCCGTTCGCCTGTGTGTATTTTTCTCTCTCTTGTGTGTATTCTTCTCTCTCCTGTGTGTATCCTTCTCTCTCTTGTGTGTATCCCCTTTTCGCTGTGTGTATCTTTCTCTCTACTGTCTGTATCCCCCTCACTCCTGTTTGTATCCTCCTCTCTTTTTTATGTATTATTCTCTCTCCTGTGTGTATCTTCCTCTCTCCTTTGTGTATCATTCTCTCTCTTGTGTGTATCCTTTTCTCTCCTGTGTGTATCCTCCTCTCTCCTCTGTTTATCCTCCATCTCTCCTGTGTGTATCCCCCTCTCTCCTGTGTGTATCCCAGTCTTCTGTGCGTACCCCCCCTCTTCTGTGTGTATCCCCCTCTCCTGTGTTTATTCTCTTTTTTCCTGTGTGCATTTTTCTCTCTCCTCTGTGTATCCTCCTCTCTCCTGTGTTTATGCTTCTCCTACTGTGTGTATACCCATCTCTTCTGTGTGTATCCCCCTCCCTCATGTGTGTGCCCCACTCTTTTGTGTGTATCTTCCTCTCTTTTGTGTGTATACCTTTCTCTCCTGTGTGTATCCTTCTCTTTCCTGTGTGTATCCTCCTATCTCCTGCGTGTATCCTCCTCTCTCCTGTGTGTATCCTTCTCTCTCTTGTGTGTATCCTGCTCTCTCCTGCCTGTATCTTCTTCTATTTTGTATGTATCCTCCACTCTTTTGTGTGTATCCTCCTCTCTCCTGTATGTATCCTTCTCTCTCCTGTATGTATTCTTCTCCCCCTGTGTTTAACTCCCTCTCTCTTTTGTGTATCCTCTTCTCACCTGTGTGTATTTTCCACTTTGCTGTGGGTATCCCTCTCTCTCCTGTGTGTATCTCCCCTCTCCCGTGTGTGTTTCCTCCTCTATTTTTTGTTTATACCCCTCTCTCCTGTTTGTATCATTCTCTTCTCTGTGTATCCTTCTCTCTCCTGTGTGTAACCCACCGTCCTCTGCGTGTATCCCCCTTGCCTCTGTGTATCTTCCTCTCTCTTGTGTGTTTCCCCTCTTTTTTGTTTATCCTTATCTATCATGTGTGTAGCCTCTTCTCACCTGTGTGTGTCCTCCTCTCTCCTGTGTGTATGCCCTCTCTCTTGTGTGTATTCCCCTCTTTCCTGTGTGTATCTTCCTCTCTTCTGTCTGTATCCAACTCCCTTCTTTGTGTATCCCTGTCTCCTGTGTGTATCTTTTTCTCTCCTGTGCGTATCCCACTCTCCTCTGTGTATTACCTTGTCTCCTGTGTGTACCCAACTCTCCTCTGTGTATCCTCCTCTCCCCTGTGTGTATGCCCCTGTCTTATGTGTATTTTCCTCTCTCCTGTGTGTATCCTCCTCTCTCCTGTGTGTATCCTCCTCTCTCCTGTGTGTATCCTCCTCTTTTCTGTGTGTATCCTTCTCTCTCCTATGTGTATTTTTCTCTCTCCTGTGTGTATCTTCCTCTCTCCTGTGTGTATTTTTCTTCTGTCCTTTGTGTTTTCCTCCACTCTCCTCTGTGTATCTCCTTTCTCTCCTGTGTGTATCCCCCCATTCTTCTGTGTGTATTTCCCTCTCTTTTGTGTGTGTCCACTCTTTCCTGTTTGTATCCTCCTCTCTCCTGTGTGTATCTTCCTCTCTCCTGTGTCAACGCTCCTCTCACCTTTGTATATTTCACTCTCCTGTGTGTATCCTCCTCTCTCCTGTGTTTATCCCTTTTTCCCTGTGTGTATCCCACTTTCCTGCATTTATGCTCCCCTCTCTTTTGTGTATCTCCCTCTCCTTTGTGTATCCTACTCTCTCCTGTGTGTATCTTTTTCTCTCTTGTGTGTATTTCCCTCTCTCCTGTCTGTATCACACCTCTTCTTTGTGTATCTTCCTCTCTTCTGTGTGTATCCTTCTGTCTCCTGTGTGTATATTTCTCTTTTTTGTTTGTATCCTCCTCTCTTTTGTGTGTACCCTCCTCTCTTTTTTGTGTATCATCCCTCTCCTGTGTTTATTCCCCTCTCTCCTTGTGTATTTTTCTGTCTCCTGTTTTTATTCTTCTTTCTTCTGTGTGTATACTCCTCTCTCCTGTGTGTACCTTCCTCTCTTCTTTGTTTATCACCCCTTTCCTGTGTGTATCCCCCTCTCCCCTGTGTGTATTTTTTTGTCGTTTGTGTGTATCCTTCTCTCTTCTGTGTGTATCTTCTTCTCTCCTGTGTGTATCCTGTTCTCTCCTGTGTGTATCCTCCTCTCTCCTGTGTGTATTTTAATCTCCTGTGTGTATCTTCCTCTCTTATCTGTGTATCCTCCTCTCTTATGTGTGTATCCTATTCTCTTCGGTGTGTATCCCTTCTCTCTCCTGTGTGTATCCCCCTTTTTCGTGTGTATCCCCTCTTTTCTTTGTGTATTCTTTGCTCTGCTGTGTGTTTTCTTCTCTCTCCTGAGTGTACGCCCCATTCTTTTGTGTGTATCCAACTCTCGTGTGAATTTTCTTCTCTCTCCTGTGTGTATCCCTTTTTCTCCTATGTGTATCACCCTCCTGTGTGTATGACCCTCTCTTCTCTGTGTATCACCTTTTCCTGTTTGTATCCTTTTCTCTCCTGTGTGTATCCCCCTTTCTTTTGTGTGTATTTTTCTCTTTTGTGTGTATGCCCCTTTTTCCTGTGTGTATCTCCCTCTCCTATGTGTACCCTTCTCTTTCCTATGTGTATCCTTTGGTCTCCTGTGTGTATCCCCCTCTCTCCTGTGTGTATTTTACTTTCTCCTCTGTGTATCCCCCTCTCCTGTGCGTATCCCCCTCTCATGTGTGTATTCCCCACTCCTGTGTGTATCCTTTCCTCTTCTGTGTGTATCTCTTTCTCTCCTCTGTGTATCCTCCTCTTTCCTGTGTGTATTCCCCTTTCTTGTGTGTATACCCTTTTCTCCTGTGTGTATTACTCTCTCTTGTGTGTATCTCCCTCTCCTATGTGTATCCTTTTCTCTCCTCTGTGTATCCGTCTCTTTCCTGTGTGTATCCTCTTTCTCCTGTGTGTATCCCCCTATCTACTGTGCCTATCTTCCTCCTCCTGTGTGTATCCCACTTTGTCCAGTGTGTATCCTCTCCCTTTTGTGTGTATGCCCCACTCCTCTGTGTGTATCACCCTCTCTCATGTTAGTATGCCCCCTCTCCCCTGTGTGTACCCTTCTCTGTTCTTTATGGTCCTACTCTCTTCGGCGTGTATCATTTTCTTTCTTTAGTGTATCCATCCGCTCCTGTGTGTATCCTCCTCTCTCCTGTGTGTATCCACCCTATTCTGTGTGTATCCTCCTCTTTACTGTGTGTATCCTCCCCTCTCCTGTGTGTATTTTTTCTCTCCTGTTTGTATCCTCCTCTCTCCTGTGTGTATCCTCCTCTCTCCTTTGTGTATCTTCCACTCTCCTGTGATTATTCACATCTTTTCTGTGTGTATCCTACTCTCTCCTGTGTGTATCTTCCTCTACTGTGTGTATCTTCCTCTCTTCTGTGTGTATCTTCCTCTCTCCTGTGTGTATCCTCCTCTCTTCTGTGTGTATCCCCACCATTCTTGTGTGTACCCCCCTCTCTCCTGTGTGTATCTTTCTCTCTCCTGTGTTTATCCTCCTCTCTTCTGCGTGTATTCTGTTCTTTCCTATTTGTATGCCCCTCTTTCCTGTATGTATGCCCCTCTGCTGTGTTTATGCCCCTCTCTTCTGTGTGTATCCCCCTCTCTTCTCTCTGTATCCCCCTCTTTGTGCATATACCCCTCCCTTCTGTTTTTATCCCCCACTCCTGTGTGTATCCTTTTCCCTTCTGTGTGTATCTTCCTCTCTCCTCTGTGTATCCTCCTCTCTCCTCTGTGTATCCCCATCTTTCCTGTGTGTATTCTGCTCTATCCTGTGTGTATCTTTCCTCTCTCCTGTGTGTATCCCCCTCTCTCCTCTGTGTATCCCCCTCTCTCTGTGTGTATCCTCTTCTCTCCTGTGTGTATCCTCTTCTCTCCTGTGTGTATGCCCCTCTCTCCTCTGTGTATTCCCCTCACCTGTGTGTATACCCCTCTCTCCTGTGTGTATCCCCCTCTCTATTTTCTGAATTCCCATCTCATTTGTGCATAACATTCTCTCTTTTGTGTGTATGCTTCTCTCTTTTGTGTATATCCTCCTCTCTCTTGTGTGTTATTTTTTTCTCTTGTGTGTATCCGCCCTCTCTCGTTTGTGTAATGCCCAGTGTCCTCTGTGTATTTCCCTCTTTTTTATGTATACTCCTCTCTCCTGCGTGTATCCTCCTCTCTCCTTTGTCTTCCTCTCTCCTATGCGTATCTCCCTCTCTCCTTTGTTTATGCCTCTCTCTCTTGTCTGTATTCCCCTCTCTTTTGTGTTGATCCCTTTCTATCCTGTGTGTATTCCCCTCTCCTGTTTCTATATTCTCTACCCTGTTTGTATCACCCTCTCTTCTGTGAGTATTTTTCTGTCTCCTGTATGTATTCAACTCTCCTGTGTCCATCTTCCTCTCTCCTGTGTGAATGCCTATCTCCTATGTGTATACTCCTTTCTCCTGTGTATATCCTCCTTTCTTTTGTGTGTATTCTCCTCTCATTTTTGTATTTTTTCTCTCCTGTGTGTATTCCCCTTTTTTGTGTGTATGCCCCTCTCTCCTGTGTGTATCTCTCTCTCCTATGTGTATCCATTTCTCTCCTGTGTGTATCCGTCTCTGTCCTGTGTGTGTCCTCTTTCTCCTGTGTGTATCCTCCTATCTACTGTGCGTATCTTCCTCCTTCAGTGTGTATCCCACTCTCTCCAGTGTGTATCCTCTCCCTTTTGTGTGTATGCCTTACTCTCCTTTGTGTATCCCCCTCTCTCCTGTTTGTATCCCCCCTCTTTCTTGTGTGTACCCTTCTCTCTCCTTTATGTACCCTACTCTCTTCTGTGAGTATCCCCCTTTTTTGGGTGTGTATCTACCCTCTCCTGCGTGTATTCTCATCTCTCCTGTTTGTATCCTCCTTTTTTGTGTGTGTATCCTCCTTTCTCCTGTGTGTATCCTCCTCTATTTTTTGTGTATCCTCCTCTCTCCTGTGTGTATCCCCATCTTTCCTGTTTGTATCCTACTCTCTTCTGTGTGTATCTTCCTCTCTACTGTGTGTATCCTTATTTTTCCTGTGTGTATCATTCTTTTTTTAATTTTTATTGCATTATAGGTTTTGGGGTACATGTGCAGAACGTGCAAGATAGTTGCATAGGTACACACATGGCAGTGTGATTTGCTGCCTTCCTCCCCTTCACCCACACTTGGTATTCATCCCCAGGCTATCCCCTCCAGCCCCACCCACTGTTCCTCCCCCATTTCCCCCAACAGTCCCCAGTGTATAGTAGACCGCCTCTCTGTGTCTGTGTTCTCACTTTACTCACCCACCTATGAGTGAGTATATGCGGTATTTCTTTTTCTGTTCTTCTGTCAGTTTGCTGAGAATGATGTTCTCCAGATTCATCCATGTCCTTACAAAGGACACAAACTCATCATTTTTGATTGCTGCATAATATTCCATGGTGTATATGTGCCACATTTTCCCAGTCCAGTCAATCATCGATGGGCATTGGGGTTGGTTCCAGGTCTTTGCTATTGTAAACAGTGCTGCAATGAACATTCGTGTGCATGTGTCCTTATAGTAGAACGATTTATAGTCTTTTGGATAGATACCCAGTAATGGGATTGCTGGGTCAAATGGAATTTCTACTTCTAGGTCCCTGAGGAATCGCCACACTGTCTTCCACAATGGTTGAACTAATTTACATTCCCACCAAGAGTGTAAGAGTGTTCCTATTTCTCGACATCCTCTCCAGCATCTGCTGTCTCCAGATTTTTTAATGATCGCCATTCTAACTGGTGTGAGATGATATCTCAATGTGGTTTTGATTTGTATCTCTCTAATGACCAATGATGATGAGCACTTTTTCATATGTTTGTTGGCCTCATGTATGTCTTCTTTTGTAAAGTGTCTGTTCATATCCTTTGCCCATTTTTGAATGGGCTTGTTTGTTTTTTTTCTGTAAATCTCTTTCAGTTCTTTGTAAATTCTGGATATCAGCCCTTTGTCAGATGTGTAAACTGCAAAGATTTTTTCCCATTCTGATGGTTGCCGATTCACTCTAGTGACTGTTTCTTTTGCTGTGCAGAAGCTGTGGAGTTTCATTAGGTCACATTTGTCTATTTTGGCTTTTGTTGCCAATGCTTTTGGTGTTTTGTTCATGAAGTCCTTGCCTACTCCTATGTCCTGAACGGTTTTGCCTAGATTTCTTTCTAGGGTTTTTATGGTGTCAGGTCTTACGTTTAAGTCTTTAATCCATCTGGAGTTAATTTTAGTGTAACGTGTCAGAAAGGGGTCCAGTTTCTGCTTTCTGCACATGGCTAGACAGTTTTCCCAACACCATTTATTAAATAGGGAATCCTTTCCCCATTGCCTGTTTTTGTCTAGTTTATCAAAGATAATACGGTTGTAGATATGTTGTGTTGCCTCCGATGCTTCTGTTCTGTTCCATTGGTCTATATCTCTATTTTGGTACCAGTACCATGCTGTTTTGTTTACTGTAGCCTTGTAGTATAGTTTGAAGTCTGGTAGCGTGATGCCTCCCGCTGTGTTCTTTTTGTTTAGAATTGACTTGGCTATGCGGGCTCTTTTTTGGTTCCATATGAAATTCATGGTGTTTTTTTCCAGTTCTGTGAAGAAATTCAATGGTAGTTTGATGTGGATAGCATTGAAAGTGTAAATTACTTTGTGCAGTATAGCCATTTTCACAATATTAATTCTTCCTAACCACGAACATGGAATGTTTCTCCATCTGTTTGTGTCCTCTCTTATTTCGTTGAGCAGTTGTTTGTAGTTTTCCTTAAAGAGGTCCCTTACATTCCTAGTGAGTTGTATTCCTAGGTATTTTATTTTCTTTGGCAATTGTGAATGGCAGTTTGTTCTTAATTTTGTTCTCTTTAAGTCTCTTGTTGGTGTATAGGAATGCTTGTGATTTTTGAACATTGATTTTATATCCTGAGACCTTGCTGAAGTTGCTTATCAGTTTCAGGAGCTTTTGGGCTGAGGTGATGGGGTCTTCTAGGTATACTATCATGTCGTCTGCAAATAGAGACAATTTGGCTTCCACCTTTCCTATTTGAATACACTTTATTTCTTTTACTTGCCTGATTGCTCTGGCTAGAACTTCCAGTACTATGTTGAATAGAAGTGGTATGAGAGGGCATCCTTGTCTAGTGCCGGATTTCAAAGGGAATGCTTCCAGTTTTTGCCCATTAAGTATGATATTGGCTGTTGGTTTGTCATAAATCGCTTTTATTACTTTGAGATATGTTCCATCAATACCAAGTTTATTGAGGGTTTTTAGCATAAAGGGCTGTTGAATTTTGTCAAATTCCTTCTCTGCATCAATTGAGATAATCATGTGGTTTTTGTTTTTGCTTCTGTTTATGTGGTGAATTACATTTATAGACTTGCGTATGTTGAACCAGCCTTGCATCCCCTGGATGAATCCTACTTGATCATGATGGATAAGTTTTTTAATGTGCTGTTGCAATCGAATTGCCAGTATTTTATTGAAGATTTTTGCGTCTATGTTCATCATGGATATTGGCCTGAAGTTTTCTTTTCTTGTTGAGTCTGCCAGGTTTTGGTATCAGGATGATGTTGGTCTCATAAAATGATTTGGGAAGGGTTCTCTCATTTTGGATTATTTGGAATAGTTTCAGAAGGAATCGTACCAGATTCTTTTTGTGTGTCTGGTAGAATTCAGCTTCAAGACCATCTAGGCCTGGGCTGTTTTTGTGTGGTAATCTCTTAATTGCTGCCTCAACGTCAGACTTTGTTATTGGTCTATTCATAGTTTCGACTTCCTCCTGGTTTAGGCTTGGGAGGACACAGGCGTCCAGAAATTTATCCATTTCTTCCTGGTTTACTAGTTTATGTGCATAGAGTTGTTTGTAGTATTCTCTGATGATGGTTTGAATTTCTGTGCAATCTGTGGTAATTTCCCCATTATCGTTTTTTATTGCATCTATTTGGTTGTTCTCTTTTTTCTTTTTTATCAGTCTGGCTAGTGGTCTATTTTGTTGCTCTTTTCGAAAAACCAGGTCTTAGATTTATTGATTTTTTGAAGGGTTTTTCTTGTCTCTATCTCCTTCAGTTCTGCTCTGATCTTAGCTATTTCTTGTCTTCGGCTAGGTTTTGAGCTTTTTTGATCTTGCTCCTCTAGCTCTTTCAATTTTGACGATAGGGTGTCAATTTTGGATCTCTCCACTCTTCTCATGTGGGCACTTATTGCTATATATTTTTCTCTACAGACTGCTTTAAATGTGTCCCAGAGATTCTGGTACATTGTGTCTTCATTTTCGTTGGTTTCAAAAACTTCTTTATTTCTTCCTTCATTTCATTTTTTATCCAATCAACACTCAAGATCCAGTTGTTCAGTTTCCATGAAGCTGTGCGGTTCTGAGTTATTTTCTGAATTCTGCGTTCTAACTTGATTGCACTATGGTCTGAGAGACTGTTATGATTTCCGTTGTTTTGCATTTGCTGAGGAGTGCTTTACTTCCAATTATGTGGTCAATTTTGGAGTAGGTGTGATGTGGTGCTGAGAAGAATGTATGTTCTGTGGATTTGGGTTGGAGAGCTTTTTAAATGTCTATCAGACTCAAACAGATTTACAGGAAAAAAACAAACAAGCCCATTCAAAAATGGGCAAAGGATATGAACAGAAACTTTACGAAAGCAGACATACATGAGGCCAGCAAACATATGAAAAAGTGCTCATCGTCATTGGTCATTAGAGAGATGCAAATCAAAACCACATTGAGATACCATCTCACACCAGTTAGAATGGCGATCATTAAAAAATCTGGAGACAGCAGATGCTGGAGAGGATGTGGAGAAATAGGAACACTCTTACACTGTTGGTGGGAGTGTAAATTAGTTCAACCATTGTGGAAGACAGTGTGGCGATTTCTCAGGGACCTAGAAATAGAAATTCCATTTGACCCAGCAATCCCATTACTGGGTATCTATCCAAAGGATTATAAATCGTTCTACTATAAGGACACATGCACACGAATGTTCATTGCAGCACTGTTTACAATAGCAAAGACCTGGAACCAACCCAAATGCCCAACGATGATAGACTGGACTGGGAAAATGTGGCACATATACACCATGGAATATTATGCAGCAATCAAAAATGATGAGTTTGTGTCCTTTGTAGGGACATGGATGAATCTGGAGAACATCATTCTCAGCAAACTGACACAAGAACAGAAAAAGAAATACCGCATATACTCACTCATAGGTGGGTGAGAAAAATGAGAACACGTGGACACAGAGAGGCGGTCTACTATACACTGGGGACTGTTGGGGGGAATGGGGGAGGGACAGCAGGGGGGGCTGGGGGGGATAGCCTGGGGATGAATACCAAGTGTGGGTGAAGGGGAGGAAAGCAGCAAAGCACAGTGCCATGTGTGTACCTATGCAACTATCTTGCTTGTTCTGCACATGTACCCCCAAACCTATAATGCAATAAAAATTAAAAAAAAAAAATAAAATAAAAAAAAAAAAAAATAAAAAAATAAAAAATAAAATAAAAAAAAAAAATAAATGTCTATCAGGTTTGCTTGTTCCAGGTTTGAGTTCAAGTCCTGGATATCCTTGATAGTTTTCTGTCTGGTTGATCTGTCTGATATTGACAGTGGAGTGTTAATGTCTCCCACTATTATTGTGTGGGAGTCTAAGTCTCTTTGTAAGTCATTAAGAACTTGAGTTATATATCTGTGTGCTCCTGCATTGGGGCCATATATATTTAGAATCGTTAGCTCTTCTTGTTGTACCGATCGTTTTACCATTTTGTAATGACCTTCTTTGTCCCTTTTGATCTTTATTGGTTTAAAGTCTATTTTATCTGAGACGAGAATTGCAACTTCTGCTTTTGTTTTGCTCTCCATTTGCTTGGTAAATCTTTCTTTATCCTTTTATTTTGTGCCTTTGTGTATCCTTGCCTGTGAGGTGGGTTTTCTGGATACAGCACACCGACAAATTTTGGCTTTTTATCCAATTTGCCAGTCTGTGTCTTTTGATTGGTGCATTTAGCCCATTTACATTTAGGGTTAATATTGTTATGTGTAAATTTGATACTGCCATTTTGATGCTAGCCAGCTGTTTTGCCCATTGGTTTATGTAGATTCTTCATTTTGTTTATGGTCTTTATCATTTGGTATGCTTTTAGGATGGCTGGTACTGATTGTTTCTTTCTATGTGTAGTGCCTCTTTCAGGAGCTCTTGTAAAGCAGGCCTAGTGGTGACAAAATCTCTGAGTACTTGCTTGTTCATGAAGGATTTTATTTTTCCTTCACTTATGAAACTCAGTTTGACTGGATATGAAATTCTGGGTTGAAATTTATTTTCTTTAAGGATGTTGAATATTGGTTCCCACTCTCTTCTGGCTTGTAGAGTCTCTGCCGAGAGATCTGCTGTGAGTCTGATGGGCTTTTCTTTGTGGGTGACCCGACCTTTCTCTCTGGCTGCCCTTAGTATTTTCTCCTTCATTTTAACCCTGGTGAATCTGACGATTATGTGCCTTGGGGTTGCTCTTCTTGCGGAGTATCTTTGTGGTGTTCTCTGTATTTCCTGGAGGTGAGTATTGACCTGTCTTGCTAGGTTAGGGAAATTTTCCTGGATAATATCCTGAAGAGTGTTTTCCAGCTTGGATTCATTCTCTTCATCACATTCTGGTACACCTATCAACTGTAGGTTGGGTCTCTTCACATAGTCCCACATTTCTTGGAGATTTTGTTCATACCTTTTTGTGCTTTTTTTTTTTTTAATTTTGGTTTCTCGTTTGATTTCATTGAGTTGATCTTCGACTTCTGATATTCTTTCTTCTGCTTGGTCAATTCGGCTGCTGAAACTTGTGCCTGCTTTGCGAAGTTCTAGTGTTGTGTTTTTCAGCTCCTTCAATTCATTCATATTCGTCTCTAAGTTGTCCATTCTTGTTATCAATTCCTAGAATTGTTTTTCAAATCTTTTTTCAAGGTTCTTTGTTTCTTTGCACTGATTGAGAACATGTTATTTTAGCTCACTGAAGTTTCTCATTATCCACTTTCTGAAGTCTGATTCCGTCATTTCGTCACACTCATTCTCTGTCCAGCTTTGTTCCCTTGCTGTTGAGGAGTTTTGGTCCTTTGTAGGAGGTGAGTTTTTTTTATTTCGGGTGTTTTCCTTTCTTTTGCGCTGGTTTCTTCCCATCTTTATGGATTTATCCGCCTGCCGTCTTAGGAGTTGCTGATTTTTCAGTTTGGTCTCTGTGTGGACGCTGAGATTGTTGATGATGAATATTTCTGTTACTTAGTTTTCCTTCTAATGGTCTAGCCCCTCTGCTCCACTCCAGGCCCTGCTTGTCTGTGGTACACCTGTAGCAGCTGTGGAACAGTGAGGGATGCTACCAGTTTCTTCTTCTGCTGTCTTTGTTTTAGAGTGATTCCCTCTGCAGCTTCACTGAGAGCTGCAATCCTGAGTCGATTCTACGACGCCATCTTGTGAGTCCCCTCAAAGCGGAAGGAAAAGTATTTGTGCAATTTGACTTCCTTTTGGGAGTACAATAACAGAATCACTAATATTATAACACAAGACTTTTATCTCTCTATAATAATTATAATCAATATTTCCTCCAAGGATTACTATTCCCTTCAGAGCTAAACTAGATCTAGCAGCTATTTGACCATAATATCCATGAGGCATTTGCATGCCTATCCCTGTGGTAATCCCTTGCTGTGCAGAACTAGGTAATTTAGTATCTAAATTAGTAAATAAATCATATTTTTCAGCTAAATTAGTGGCATTCCACGGTCCAATTGCAGCAGGATGGAATTTCCACCAAGATATAATTAATTCATTGGAAGTGGTTAATTGTTGTCATACATCCATAGTGGGAGTCATCACTGTAAGGGCATTTGATGATTAGATAATACTCTGTTATTTAATTGCCACAAGGCAGTAAGCAAATGATCTTTCCATCCATGATAGGAATTATTCCCTAGTTTCCTTAATTTCTCTTTAAGCAGCCCATTCATTCGTTCTATTAATCCTGCAGCCTAGGGATAATAGGGTATATGATATATCCATTCAATATTATTAGTTGTGCAATAATCAATTATTAACTTACCTTTAAAATGTGATCCATTATCACTTTGTATTTGCAAAGAGGTTCCATAGTATAAAATAATAAAATCTAATGTTTTAATGATATTAATCTGAGTAGCACGTTTGAATGAGCAGCCAATTAACACTCCTGATCAAGTATCTACTATGGTACAAATATATGCACAACCTTTAGACATAGGTAAAGGCCCTATATAATAGATTTTCCAAAATTGAGCTGGTTGTTTTCCTCGTGATAATTCCCCTGTCACTATTTGTGGAACGAATTGCAATCTATCTTGATTACAAATAGGGCATTGGTGAATCACAGTTTTACAAGCATCTAAAGGCACATAGATACCTCTCTTTTGTGCCCACCTGTACATAGACTGAGCTCCTGTATAACCTGTTTGTTCGTGTATCCATTGTGCACACTTTACATCTTCTGAACTGGTTGCTGCAACATTAATTCGTGTCAACTCATCAGCCTTTTTATTATATAATTTTTCAGCTGAATCTACTGCAGTATGGGCATCTACATGGAAAATAGAAACATTAGTGCATTGCAAGAATACCCAAATGTCTTGCCATAAAGTAGCCCCCCACAAAGTTTTATTCCATATTTTCCAATCATTGGCATGTCATTGTTCAATCCAAGTTACCAAGCCCATATATACTGACTAAGAGTCAGTGAAAATATGGAGTTCTTGTCCCTGTTCCTTTTTTAAACACAACCAAATGGCATATAGTTCAGCGTATTGGCTACTCCCTTCTCCATGATGCTACAAAACAATGTCAGTTGAAGGATTATATGCAATTGCTTTCCAGTATCTTTTAGCTCCTATATATTTAGCAGAGCCATCAGTAAACCAGGCATGTGTCTTCTGAGATTGGGTTAGAGAGTCATATCCATTATTAACAATAACTTTACTTGCAATGTGCTTAATGGTCAGAGGTGTAGAATCATCAGTATTAATTGGACAAGAAAATACCTTTTCATGTAATTGCAATGTACCCTGTGGGCCTGCTTTGGCTCTATTCTGAAGATACCATTTTCATTTAATAATATTTGCTTCCTGGGCATGACCTACTTTATGTGACATGGGGTCAGAAAGCACCCATGGCATAATTGGCATTTGAGGTCGAATGATAACCTCATGCCCTAAGGTCAGAAATTCAGTGTCACTTGAAGCCCAATAAGCAGCTAACAATTCTTGTTCGAATTGGGTATATGGTTGTTTAGTACTAGGCAATTTATGAGACCAAAATCCTAAGGGCACTCGTTTTCCTTCCTGTTTTTGCCAGTTGGCATATTGGTTTTCTGTACTAACCATCAATTCTATTGGTCCCTCCTTCACAGGCCACAGATCCAAGGCCTGTTGTACAGCTTCTTTTGCTTTGTCAAATGCCTGCTGTTGATCCGGTCTCCACTCAAAGGTGTATTTCTTCCTAGTGACTTTATATAACAGTTGTAGCAACAGACTTAAATGAGGAATGTGGTTTCTCCAATATCCAAATAGGCCAATATATTTTTGGGATTCCTTTTTTGTAGTTGGTGTTGGAAATGCCAAAATTCGTTGCTTTGCTTTAGGAGTGATGCTACGATTACCACAATTCCACATTATACCTAAAAATTTTACATGCTGGGCTGGCCCCTGTACTTTTGCAGGGTTTATTTTCCATCCTTTACCTTGTAGATGAGTAATTAAAGTTTCCACAGCTTGTTGCATGCTGTGGGAATCATGTTCCTGTAGCATGATGTCATGAATATAATGGTATATTTATATATTGGGAAAGTGCCATTCATCTAGATGTTTAGCCACTATTTTATGGCACAAAGTTGGGCTATGCTTATAGCCTTGTGGCAATCTTGTAAAAGTATATTGCCACCCCTGCTAAGTGAAGGCAAAATATTTCCATTGAACTGAGTTATTTGGAATTGTAAAGAAGGCATTAGCTAGATCCAACACCACATACTATTGACCAAGATGTTTTTGAATATTCTCTATTATCAAAATAGTATCCGGAAAAGCAGCATGTAATGGAGGAGTTACTGCATTTAATGCTCGATAATCTACTGTCATTCGCCAAGTTCCATCTGATTTTTTAACTGGCCATATAGGATTATTCTATTTAGAAATGGTGGGGAAAGTAACCTCTGCTGCTACATAGCTTTTTCTTTGCATTCACTTTGCCCTTCCTCTTTCTGTACTTGTATTGAGCACAACGGACTGTGGCTTTTCCAGCCACTCCCTGATAAGTCCTAGCTTGAGCTCCAAGGATAAAATTTTGGAACTGTAACATTGCTAATTTCGCCTGCAAATCTGCCAATTCTTTCTCCAGCTGCAATTTCTCTTGAATTAAGGCTTGGCGTGGCTGGTATTGCTTTCTAGAAGCTGATAACAAAATCCAGCCACGCCTACTGATAGCAACCAATTCCTTCCCTTTATCTAAAGGGACTGTTTCCAAGACTTCTAGGACCTGCATAGGGTCAGCAGATCGCAATTTACCATCCCAATTTTCACTCAATTCTGTTCCAGTAGCCCATACCCTAGCCAAAGGTGCAAACACCGGATCTTCCCAACCCGGCACATCACAAACCACATATGTAGCATCCACAGATTTCTTAAACAAAGGCATGATGCCTCCTTCTCCTCGAATCCTGCCGACTATGCCAATTTGTTGTGCTAACTGCGCGTACCAAGCTTGGGTTTTTTTTTTCTTTTAACAGGCAGGTTTGTGAAAAGAAAACACCAGACCGAGAACAATAATAAAGTGATAGAAAATCTTAATGAGAGAAGTAGGAGGATGGAAAGACAATAGTTACATATATATATATATATATATATATATATATATATACACACACACACACACACATATATATACACAGAAACCACCCCACCTCAGCACCGGCAAGACAGCAGCATGGGCGATTCGCAAGTCACATTTGAAAGTCACTCTGATCCAATGTCTCTGTGTTCCTCTGCTCCTTTATTGTATCAGCTTACATAACTAATTTATGTACTCACCTTTGGGTCAGTCAGTAAACAGGGAAGATCTGCTTTATAAGTGCCCTGTACTTGACTGTTTTTTGGGCACTGGGAGTTGGCCAGACTCCCAGCTTCCAAGATATTGTTCTGAAGAGCCAAGAGCTCTTAGCCCCACAGAACAGTTCATGTTCAGTTCATGGGCTCACAGATTCTTCCCTGCCCACTTCCTCACCCCAAACACCATTTACAAGCAAGCTTTTTACAAAAAAAGACTTCTACAAAACAGGACTTCTACATCATAATCTTACAATAAAAGAGAAGGGCATAGACAGAAGGGAGGGGAGGATACACGCAAAAGAGAGGAGGATACACACATAAAAAAGTGTGATACACACAGGAGAGAGGGGGATACACACAGCAGAGAAAAGAATACACACTGGAGAGAAAAGGATACACATAGGAGAGAAAGATACACACACAAGAGAGGGGCATACAGACAAAAAAGGGGGATACACACAAGAGAAAGAAGGATACACACAGGACACAAAAGGATACACACAGGAAAGTGTGATACACACATGAGAGAGGGGCGTAAACACAGAAGAGAGGAGGATACACACAGAAGAGAGGAGGAAACAAACAGGAGGGAGGGGGTACACACAAGAGAGAAAAGGATACACACAAAAGAAAGGGGTGATACACACAGAAGAGAGGAGGATACACACAGGAGAGAGGGATACACACGGAAAGAGGAAGATACACACAGAAGAAAGAAAGGTGCACACAGGAGAGTGGAAGATTCACACAAAAGAGAAGATGATACACGCAGGAGAGACGAGGATACACACAAAAGAGAGAAAAATACACATAGGAGAGAAGGATACACACAAGATAGAAAAGGATACACATAGGAGAGAGGAGGGTACACACAGGAGAAGAAATGATACACAGAGCAGAGAGGAGGATGCACACAGGAGGGGGGATACACATATAAGAGAGTGACATACACACAGGGGAGACAAGGATATACAAAGAATTGAGAAAGATACACACTGGAGAGAGTAGAATACACACAGGAGACAACAGGATACACACAGGAGAGAGGGGAAATAAACAGGATAGTGAAAGATACACACAGAAGAGAGGAGGATACACACAGGAGAGAGGATGATCCACACAAATGAAAAAAGAATACATAGAGCAGAGAGGAGGATACACACAGGAGAGAGAGGAAAAACACAGGAGAGTGGGGAATACACAAATGTGGAGGGGGATACACACAGAAGGGAAAAAGATACACACAGGAGAGAGAAAAATACACATAGGAGAGAGAAGCATACACAAAAAAGACATGGGCATACACAGAGGAGAGGAAAATACACACAAGAGAATGGGGGATACACACAGGAAGACAGGATACACAGAAAAGAGGGAGATACACAAAGGAGAGAGGGGCATACACACAGGAGAGAGGAAGATACACATAGGATAGAGGAGAATACACACAACAGAGAGGGAGATACACATGGTAGAGAGGGGGTATAGACACAGAAAAGAAGATACACACAGAAGAGAGGAAGATACACACAGGAGAGAGAAGGATACACACAGGGGAGAGATGGATACATAAAGGAGAGAGGAGGATACACACAAAAGAGAAAAAAATACAAACAGGAGAGAGAAGAATACACACAGGTGAAACGAGGATACACACAGAAGAGATGACGATACACACAGGAGAGAGGGGGATATACACAGGAGAGTGGAGGGTACAAACAGCATACAGAAGGGTATGCACAGGAGAGAGGAGCATACACACATGAGAGAGGAGGATACACAAAAAAGAGGGGGAAAAACACAGTAGAGAGGGGGATATACACAGGCGAGAGAGATACACACAAAAGTGGGGGGGATGCACACAGGAGAAAGGGGGATCCACAGAGGAGAGGGGGATACACAACGAAAAGAGGAGCATAAACACAGGAGAGAGGAGGATACACACAGGAGAGAAGGGGAATACACACAGAAGAAAAAGGAATACACACAGGAGAGTGGGGCATACACACAGGATGGAGGGGGATACACACAGGAGAGAGGGGGATGCACACGGGAGAGAAGGATAAATACAGGAGAAAGAAGGGTACACCAAAAAAAGAGAAAAATACAGACAGAAGAGAGGACGATAAACGCAGGAAAGAGGAGGATACACACAGGAGAGAGGAGGATACACAGAGAAGAGAGAAGGATACACGCAGGAGAAGGAAGGATACACACAGCAGAGTGGGGGATACACACAGGATAGGGCGATACACACAGAAGAGAGGAGGATAAACACAGGAGAGAGGAGGATACTCACAGGAGAGAGGGGGATACAAACAAAAGAGTGGAGGATGCACACAAAAGAAAAGGAGATACACACAGGAGAGAGGAAAATACAGACAGTAGAGAAGAAATACACACAGGAGAAAGGGAAATACACACAGGAAAAAGGAGGATACACACAGGAGAGAGAAGGATACACACAGGAGAGGAGGAGGGGAAGATACACACAGGAGAGAGGAAGATACACAGAAGAGAGAGGAGTATACACAGAGGAGAGAGGAAGATACACACAGAAGAAAAGAGGATACACACAGGAGTGAGAGATACACACAGAAGAGAAGGGTATACGCACAGGAGAAAAAAATACACAGAGGAGAGAGTGCGATACACACAGGAGAGGAAGATACATACAAGAAAGGAGGCATAGACAGAGGAGAGGGGAGGACACACGCAGGAGAGAGAAGGATACACAAAAGATAGAGGGGGACAGACATAGGAGAGAGAAGGATACACACAGGAGAGAAAAGGATACACAGGAGATAGGAGGATACACATAGGAAAGGGAGATACACACAGGAGAGAGGAGCAAACACTAAAAAAAGGGATACACACAGGAGAAAGTGGGATACACACAGGAGAGTGGAGGATACACACAGGAAAGGGTGATACACGCAGGAGAGAGTGGCATAAACACAGGAGAGTGGAGGATACACAAAGGGGAGAGGAGAAAACAAAGAGGCAGAGGGGATACACACAAGAGAGAGGGGGATACACACAGGAGAGGAAGGTGATACACACAGGAAAAAAGGTGTTACACACAGGAGAGTGGGGGGAAACCCACAGGAAAACGGAGGGATACACGCAGGAGAAAGGAGGTTACACACAGGAGAGAGGAGGATACACAGAGGAGAGTGGAGTATACACACAGGTGAGTGGCATACACACAGGATAGAGGGAGATACACGCAGGAGAGTTGGATACATACAGGAGACAGGGAAATATACACAGGAGAGAGGGAAATACACACAAAAGAGGAAGATATACACAGGAGAGAGGGTATACACACAGGAGAGGAGGATACATATAGGAGAGAGAGGGATCCACACAAAAGAGAGGGGAATACACAGAAGAGACAGGGGCATACAGACAGGAGAGAGAAAAATACACATAGAAGAGAGGAAGATACACAAAAAGGAGAGGAGGATACATGCAGAAGAGAGAAGTATACACAGGAGAGAGGTTAATACACAGAAGAGAGAGGGCGTTACGCACAGGAGAGAGGGCGGATACACACAGGAGAGAGGAGGATACACACAAAAGAGAGGAGCATATACACAAAAGAGAGGAGCATACACACAGGAGAGAGAATGATATGCACAGGAGAGACAAGAATTCACAAAATAGAGAGAGGGTTACACACAGGAGAGAGGGGGATACACAAGGAAGAGAGGGGTATACACACAGGTGAGGGAAATACACAAAGTAGAGAGGGGATTACACACAGAAAAGAGAAAAGGTACACAAAGGAAAGAGGAGGATACACACAGGAGAAAGGAGGATACACACAAGAGAGAGATGGATACACACAGGAGAGAGGGGGATACACACAGGATAGGGCGATTCACACAAGAGAGAGGGGTATCCACAGAGGAGAGAGGGGAATACACATAGGAGAGAGGGGTATACACACAGAATAAAGGCATACACACAGGAGAGAGGAGGATACACGCAGCACAGAGGTGGATACCCGCAGGAGAGAGGGGGATACACACAGAAGAGAAAAAAATACACACAGGAGAGAAGGGGGATACACACAAGAGAAAGAATGATACACACAGGACAGAAAAGGATACACACTAAAGAGAAAAGGATACCCACAGGAACGAGGGATACGCACAGGTTAGAGGATACACACAGGTTAGATGATACACACAGAAGAGAGGGGCATACACACAGAAAATAGGGGATACAAAAAGAAGAGAGGGAAATATACAAAGGAGAAAAAGATACACACAAAAGAGGGAAATACACACAGGAGCGAGGGGGATGAACGCAGGATTAAGGAAAATACACATAGGAAAGACGAGGATACACACAGGAGAGAGAAGGATACACTCAGGAGAGGGGGGATACACACAGGAGACACAAAGATACACACAGGAGAGAGGAGGATACACAGAGGAGAGAGGAAGATATACACAGAAGAGAAGAGGATACACACAGGAGTGGGGGATATACACAGAAGAGAGGGGGATACGAAAAAGAGAGGGAAATACACAGAGGAGAGTGTGGAATACACACAGGAGAGAGGAAGATAAACACAGGAGAGGGAGACACATATAGGTGTTGTGCTAACTGCGCGTACCAAGCTTTTTTTTTTTTCCTTTTAACAGGCAGGTTCGTTGGAAGAAAACACCAGACCGAGAACAATAATAAAGTGATAGAAAATTTTAATGAGAGAAGTAGGAGGATGGAAAGACCATAGTTACATACATACACACACACACACACACACACACACACACACACACACACACATATACACACAGAAACCACTCCACCTCAGCACCGGCAAGACAGCAGCACGGGTGATTCGCAAGTCACATCTCAGCACCGGCAAGACAGCAGCATGGGCGATTCGCAAGTCACATCTGGAAGTCTCTCTGATCCAATGTCTCTGTGTTCCTCTGCTCCTTTATTGTATCGGCTTACATAACTAATTTACATGCTCATCTTTGGGTCAGTCAGTAAACAGGGAAGATCTGCTTCATAAGTGCCCTGTCTTTGACTGTTTCTTGGGCACTGGGTGTTGGCCAGCCTCCCAGACTCCAAGATATCGTTCTGAAACGCCAAGAGCTCTTAGTTCCCCAGAACAGTTTATGGACAGTTCATGGGCTCACAGATACTTCCCTGCCCACTCCCTCACCCCAAACACCCTTTTCAAGCAAGCTTTTTACAAAACAGGACTTCTAAAAAACAGGACTTCTACATCATAATTTTACAATAGGAGAGAGGGGCATAGACAGAGGGGAGGGGAGGATACACGCAGAAGAGAGGAGGATACACACAAAAAAGAGTGGGATACACACAGGAGAGAGGGGGATACACACAGGAGAGAAAAGAATACACACTGGAGAGAGGAGGATACACATAGCAGAGGGAGATACAAACACAAGAGAGGGGCATACACACAAAAAAGGGGGATACACACAGGAGAAAGGGGGATACAAACAGAAGACAAAAGGATACATAGAGGAAAGTGTGATACACACATGAGAGAGGGGCATAAACACAGGAGAGAGGAGCATACACACAGGAGAGAGGAGGAAACAAACAGGAGAGAGGGGATACACACGAGAGAAAAGAATACACACAAGAGAAAGGGGTGATACACACAGAAAAGAAAGTTGTTACCCACAGGAGAGAGGAGGATACACACAGGAGAGAGGAGGATACACACAGGGGAGAGTAGTATACACACAGGAGAGGGGCATACACACAGGAGAGAGAAGGATACACATAGGAGAGTTGGATACATACAGGAGACAGAGAAATACACACAGAGGGGGATACACACAGGAGAGAGGGTATGCACACAGGAGAGAGGGAAATACACAAAAGAGAGAGGTGCATACACACAGGAGAGAGGGTGATACACATAGGAGAGAGAAAGATACACAAAAAAGAGAGGAGGATACACGCAGGAGAGAGGAGTATACACAGGAGAGAGGAACATACACAAAAAAGAGAGGGCGTTACACACAGGAGAGAGGGCAGATACACACAAGAGAGAGAAAGATACACGCAGGAGAGAAAAGAATACACACAGGAGATGGTGGATACACACAGGAATGTTGAGGATACACACAGGAGAGTGGGGGGATACACACAAGAAAGAGAAGAATACACACAGAAGAGAGGAGGATACATAAAGGCGAGAGAAAGAATACACACAAGAGAGAAAAAGGATATAACAGGAGAGAGGGGGATACACACCCGAGAATGGGGCATACACCCAGAAGAAAGAAGACACACACTGGAGAGAGTAAGATACACACAGGATGGGGAAGATACACAAAGTAGAGAGGAGGATACACACAGCAGAAAGGAGGATACACACAGGAGAGAGACGGATACACACAGGAGAGAGGAGGATACACACAGGAGAGGGCGATACACACAAGAGAGAGAAGGATCCACACGAGAGAGGGAAATAAACATAAGAGAGAGGGGTATACACACATGAGAGGGGTATACAGACAGAAGAGATAAAAATACAGGCAGAAGAAAGGAGGATACACGCAACACAGAGGAGGATACACGCAGAAAAGAGGGGGATCCACACAGGAGAGAGAAAAATACACACAGGAGAGAAGGAGGATACACACAAGAGAGAGAAGGATACACACGAAAGACAAAAGGATACACACAGAAGAGAGAAGGATACACACAGGAGGGAGGGATAAACACAGGTGAGAGGAGGATACACACAGGAGAGAAAGGAGTACACACAGAAAAGGGGGTATACACAGAGAAGAGAGTGGGATACACAAAGGAGAAAGGGATACACACAGGAGAGGGAAATACAAACAGGAGCGAGGGGCATGCAAACAGGAAAGGGAAATACACACAAGAAAGACGAGAATACACACAGGAGAGAGAAGAATACACAGAGGAGAGGGGGAATACACACAGGAGAGAGGAAGATACACACAGGAGAGAGGAGGATACACAGAGGAGAAAGGAAGATACACAAAAAAGAGAAGAGGATACACACAGGAGTGGGGGATACACAGAGAAGAGAGTGGGATATGCACAGGAATGGGGGATACACAGAGGAGAGGGTGGGATACACAAAGGAGAGAGGTGGATAAACACAGGAGAGGGGGATACATACAGGAGAGAGGGGCATAGACACAGGAGAGTGGAGGATACACACAGGAGAGAAAAGGATACACACTGGAGAGAGGAGGATACACATAGGAGAGGGAGATACACAAAGAAGAGAGGCGCATACACACAAAAAAGGGAAATACACAAAGGAGAAAGTGGGATACACCCTGGAGACAGGAGTATACACACAAGAAAGTGTGATACACATAGGAGAAAGGGACATAAACACAGGAGAGAGAAGGATACACAAAGGAGAGAGGAGGAAACAAACAGGAGAGAAGGGATACACACAAAAGAGAGAAGGATACACACAGGAGAAAGGGGTGATACACACAGGAAAGAAAGGTGTTACCCACAGAAGAGAGGGGGAAAACACACAGAAAAGTGGAGGGATACACACAGGAGAGAGGAGGATACACAGAGGAGAGAGAAGTATACACACAGGAGAGGGGAATACACACAGGGGAGATGGGGATACACACAAGAGAGAGGGGCATACACACAGGAGAGTTTGATACATACAGGATACAGAGAAATACACACAGGAGAGAGAGAGAGAGATACACACAGGAGAGTGGGATACACAGAGGAGAGAGGTTATACACACAGGAGAGAGGGGAATACACACAAGAGAGTGGGGCATACACACAGGAGAGAGGAGGATACACATAGGAGAGAGGAAGATACACAAAGGAGAGAGGAGTATACACGCAGGAGAAAGGAGTATACACAGAAGAGAGGGGAGTACACAGAGGAGAGAGGGCATTACACACAGGAGAGAGGAGGATACACACAGGAGAGTGAAAGATACACACAGGAGAGAGGAGGATACACAGAGGACAGGGTGGACACACACAGGAAAGTTGAGGATACACACAGGAGAGAGGGGGATACACACAAGAAAGAGAAGAATACAAACAGAAGAAGGTAGGATACATAAAGGCGAGAGAAAGAATACACACAGGGGAGAGGGGGGATACTAGCAGGAGATAGGGGGATACACACTTGAGAGTGGGGCATACACACAGAAGAGAGAAAATGTACACTGGAGAGAGTAAGATACACACAGGAGGAGAAAGATATTCAAAGTAGAGAGGAGGATACACACAGGAGAAAAGAGGATACACACAGGAGAGAGACGGATACACAAAAGAGAGAGAAAGATACACACAGGAGAGGGCGATACACACAAGAGAGAGAAGGATCCAAATAGAAGAGAGGGAAATACACATAAGAGAGGGGTATACACACAGGAGAGAAAAGGATACACGCAGGAGAAAGGAGGACACACCCAACACAGAGGAGGATACACTCAGTAGAGAGGGGAATACACACAGGAGAGAGAAAAATACACACAGGAGAGAAGGGGTATACACACAAGAGAGAGAATGATACACACAGAAGAGAAAAGGATACACACAGTAGAGAGGGGGATACACACAGTAGAGAGCGGGATACACTGAATAAAAGAGGATACACACAGGAGAGAGGAGGATAAACACAGTAGAGAAGGATATACACAGGAGAGCGGGGCATACACACAGCAGAGGGAGATACACATAGAAGAAAGGGGGATAGACACAGGAGAGGGGAGAATACACACAGGAGATGGGGATACACACATGAGAATAGGGCGTACACACAGAAGAGAGGAGGATGCAAAAAGCAGAGAGGAGGATACACACTGGAGAGAGGGGATACACACAAGAGAGAGGGGAATACACACAGGAGAGAGGGGAATACACACAAGAAAGAGCGGGAATACACACAGGAGAGTGGGGAGATCCACACACGAGAGAGGAGAAATACACAAAAGAGGGAGGAGGATACACAAAGAAGAGAGGAGGATACACACAGTAGAGAAAAAGATACACACAGAAGAGGGGGATACACACAGGGGAGAGTAGGATACACACAGGATAGAGGAATTTACACACAAAAGAGACCAGGCAAGGACTTCATGACCAAAACACCAAAAGCATTGGCAACAAAAGCCAAAATAGACAAATGGGACCTAATCAAACTCCACAGCTTCTGCACGGCAAAAGAAACCATCACTAGAGTGAATCGTCAACCATCAGAATGGAAAAAAATCTTTGCAGTTTATGCATCTGACAAAGGGCTGATATCCAGAATTTACAAAGAACACAAACAGATTCACACGAAAAAAAAAAGCCCATTCAAAAATGGGCAAAGGATATGAACAGACACTTTACAAAAGAAGACATAAATGAGGCCAAAAAACTCATGAGAAAATGCTCATCATCACTGGTCATTAGAGAGATGCAAATCAAAACCACATTGAGATACCATCTCATGCCAGTTAAAATGGCAATCATTAAAAAATCTGGAGACAGCAGATGCTGGAGAGGATGTGGAGAAATAGGAACACTCTTACACTGTTGGTGGGAGTGTAAATTAGCTCAACCATTGTGGAAGACAGTGTGGCGATTCCTCAAGGACCTAGAAATAGAAATTCCATTTGACCCAGCAATCCCTTTACTGGGTATATATCCAAAAAACTATAAATCTTTCTACTATAAGGACACATGCACACCTATGTTCATTGCCGCACTGTTTACAATAGCAAAGTCCTGGAACCAAATCAAATGCCCATCGATGATAGACTGAATTGGAACAATGTGGCACATATACACCATGGAATATTATGCAGCAATCAAAAACGATGAGTTTATGTCCTTTGTAAGGACATGTATGAATCTGGAGAACATCATTCTCAGCAAACTGACACAAGAACAGAAAAAGAAATACCGAATATTCTCACTCATAGGCGGGTGAGAAAAATGAGAACACATGGACACAGGGAGGGGGTCTACTACACACTGGGGTCTATTGGGGGAAATGGGGAAGGGACAGAAGAGGGGCTGGGGAGGGATAGCCTGGGGATAAATGCCAAGTATGGGTGTGGGGGAGGAAGGCAGCAAAACACACTGCCAGGTGTGTACCTATGCAATTATCTTTCACTTTCTGCACATGTACCCCAAAACCTATAATGCAATAAAAATTAAAAAAGTAATAATAAAAAAATAAAACACACACACACACATACACAAAAGAGAGCAGGATACACACAGGAGACAGAAGAATACACACAAAAGAGGATATACACAGGAGGGAGGAGGGTACACACAGGAGAGAGGGGCATACACACAGGAAAAATGGATAAACACGGGAGAAAAAGGGATACACACAGGAAAGAGGAGGATACACACAGGTAAGGGGGATACACAAAGATAAAAGGGCGTACACACAGGAGAGAGGAGGATACACACAGGAGAGAGGAGGATACAATCAGGAGAGAGGTGATACACACAAGAGAAAGGGGGTATACAGAGGATCCTTCACAGCCTCACTGAATATTACACACTTGTGATATAGTCTGGAGTCTATTTTTTATGGCCACTCATTCAAGGAATCACTAAATAATGCACACCTGCTGAATAGTCAAATGTCTCTTTCCTATGTCCACTCGTTAAGAGCCTCACGAAGTGTACACACCTGGGGAAATAGTCAGGATTTACCTTTATCCCCTCATTCACATTCTGACTAAATAAGGCACACCTGTGGAATAGTCAGGAGACTTTTTCATGTGGCCTCTAATTCGGACTGTCACTGAATAATGTGGTGTAGTCAGGAGTCTATTTCATGTGGACACATATTCAGAGCCTCAGTGAATGAGACAGGCCCTTGATGTAGTAAGGAATCTAGTTAATATGGCCATATCTTCTGAGCCTCACTGTATAATACACACCTGGAGAATAATTTTGAGTCTATTTTCGATGGACATTCATTCAGAGCCTAGGTAAATAATGTACACCTGTGGAGTAGCCAGGAGTCTATTTTATTAGGAGACTCATTCATAGCCTCAGTGGATAATATGCACGTGTGGATTAGTCAGGATTCCATTTTATATGGCCGCTGACTCATAACCTCAATGAAAAATGCACAAATGTAAAGTACTCAGCAGCATATTTCATATAAACACTCATTCAGAGATTCAGTGAATAATACAAATATTTAAGATAGACAACATCCTGTTTAATATGGTCACACAAAAAGAGCCTCACTGTGTAATGCACACTTGGGGAAGTGATAAAATTCTACTTTATATACCCTCTCATTTACAGACTAAGGGAATAATGCACACGTGTGAAATAGACACTAGTCTATTTTATATGGCCACAAAATCAAAGCCTGAGTGAGTAATACACAACTTTGGAATAGTCACTAGTCTATTCCATATGCCCAACTATTTTTATTTATTTATTTATTTATTTATTTATTTATATTTATTTATTTATTTTTTATTTTTATTGCATTATAGGTTTGGGGGTACATGTGCAGAACAAGCAAGATAGTTGCATAGGTACACACATGGCAGTCTGCTTTGCTGCCTTCCTCCCCTTCACCCACACTTGGTATTCATCCCCAGGTTATCCCCCCAGCCCCCCCCTGCTGTCCCTCCCCCATTCCCCCCAACAGTCCCCAGTGTATAGTAGACCGCCTCTCTGTGTCCACGTGTTCTCATTTTTCTCACCCACCTATGAGTGAGTATATGCGGTATTTCTTTTTCTGTTCTTGTGTAAGCTTGCTGAGAATGATGTTCTCCAGATTCATCCATGTCCCTACAAAGGACACAAACTCATCATTTTTGTTTGCTGCATAATATTCCATGGTGTATATGTGCCACATTTTCCCAGTCCAGTCTATCATCGTTGGGCATTTCGGTTGGTTCCAGGTCTTTGCTATTGTAAACAGTGCTGCAATGAACATTCGTGTGCATGTGTCCTTATAGTAGAACGATTTATAGTCCTTTGGATAGATACCCAGTAATGGGATTGCTGGGTCAAATGGAATTTCTATTTCTAGGTCCCTGAGGAATCGCCACACTGTCTTCCACAATGGTTGAACTACTTTACACTCCCACCAACAGTGTAAGAGTGTTCCTATTTCTCCACATCCTCTCCAGCATCTGCTGTCTCCAGATTTTTTAATGATCGCCATTCTAACTGGTGTGAGATGGTATCTCAATGTGGTTTTGATTTGCATCTCTCTAATGACCAATGATGATGAGCACTTTTTCATATGTTTGCTGGCCTCATGTATGTCTGCTTTCGTAAAGTTTCTGTTCATATCCTTTGCCCATTTTTGAATGGGCTTGTTTGTTTTTTTCCTGTAAATCTGTTTGAGTTCTTTGTAAATTCTGGATATCAGCCCTTTGTCAGATGCGTAAACTGCAAAGATTTTTTCCCATTCTGATGGTTGCCGATTCACTCTAGTGACTGTTTGTTTTGCCGTGCAGAAGCTGTGGAGTTTGATTAGGTCCCATTTGTCTATTTAGAATCAGAGTAAATAATACACGCCTGTGGAATAGTCAGAAAACAAGTTCATATGGCCAAAGTTTCAGATCCTCAGTAAATAATACATACTTCGGAAATATTCAGGATGCTATTACTTGTGGCATAAATTTCAGAACTTCATTGAATAATAAACACCTGTATTGTAGTCAGAATTCTATTTCATATAGCCACATATTCAGAGCCTAACTAATAACATACACCTTGGAAATAGTCAGGATTCTATTTCGTATAGCTACTCATTTAGAGCCGAATGCCAAAACGCACGCCTGAGGAGTATTCAGGAGTCTCTATTTTATGGCCACTCATTCTGAGCTTCACAGAATTATACAGACCTATGGAAATGTCAGGAGTGTATTTCACATAGCCACTTATTCAGAACCTCAGTGAGGAATCATATATATCTGGAAAATACTCAGGATTATATTATATATAGCCACTTATTCAGAGACTCACTGAATAATGCACACATAAGGAAGAGTCTAAAGACTATTTGATATGACCCTACACCCAGAGACTCAGTGGACAATGCAGAACAGAAAAATAGTCAAGATGATAAAGTCAGAAGTTTATGTTATGTGGTCATTCGTTCAGAATCTCAATGAAGAATACAGACCTTTGGTATAGTAAGAGTCCATATCATATGGCCACTGAATCACAGCATTACCGGATAATGCACAAAGGGGCCATAGTAAGGAGTCTATTTCATATGGCCTCTCATTCAGAGCTTCAGTGCGTAATAAAGAGCTGTGGAGTAGTCAGAACCTATTTAACGTAGTCCCAAGTTAAGCAGCTCCGTGAATGATACACACATGTGTCAGAGTCAGGAGATTTTTTGATATAGACACTCATATAGAACCATTTCGAATACTGCATATGTGGCGAATAATCAAGTCTGTTTCATACGGTGATTCGTTTAGAGAATCAAAAAATAACGCACACCTGTGGAGTAAAATTGGTTCTATTTTACACAGCCACTCTTTGAATTCTTTAGTGAATAATATGTATATCTGATAAGTCAGCAATCTCATTCACATGGCAACTCGTTCTCTGCCTGTGTGAGTAGTAATCCCCTCAGAAACAGTCAAGGATCTACTTCAAATGCCTACACATTCAGAGTCTTTGTAAGTAGTGAACACCTGGGCAATACACCTGAGTCTCTTTTTTATGATCACTTAGTCAGAGTCTCATTCAGTAATACACACATGGGGAAGAGGTAAGAGTCTACTTCATGTAGCCACTCATTTAGATCCTCAGTGAAAAATTCACACCAGAGTAAGAGTCGAGCATTTTTGATATGGCCACTCATTTTGTGCCTCACTGAGGGATATACACCTGAAGAATCCTCAGGATTCTATTTGATACTACCACTCATTTAGAACCTTATTGAATAATTCACAATGGAGCAATAGTCAGGTGTCTATTTTATATGGTCTATCATTAACAGTTTCAGTGAATATATAACTTCTATGGAGTAATCAGGACGCAGTTTAAGATAGCCACTAATTAAGTGACTTATAAATGATACACACCTGGGCGATAGTCAGGAGTCTATTTCATATGAACTCTAATTTTGTGTATCGTTGAGTAATACACACCTGGGGCAGGGTCAGGAGTCTATTTGGTATGGACACTCAAACAGAACTTGTTGGGTTAATGCACACATGTATAAAAATGAGGAGTCTATGTCACATGGCTACTCATTCAGACAAACTGTGAATAATGCACATGTGGAGTAATTAGAAATCTGTTTCATATGGCCCCTCTTTTACAGCTTCACTGAATATTACACACTTGTGATATAGTCTGGAGTCTATTTTTTATGGCCACCCATTCAGAGAATCACTAAATAATGCTCACATGCGGAATAGTCAGAAGTCTCTTTCCTATGGCCACTCATTTAGAGCCTCATTAAGTGTACACACCTGGGAAAATAGTCAGGATTTACCTTTATCCCCTAATTCAGAGTCTCACTAAATAATGCACACCTGTGGAATAGTCAGGAGACTTTTTTATGTGGCCTCTAATTCGGAGTGTCACTGAATAATGCGGTGTAGTCAGGAGTCTATTTCATGTAGACACATATTCAGAGTTTCAGTGAATAAGACAGACACTTGATATAGTAAGAAATTTAATTGTTACGGAAACATATTCTGAGCCTCACTGAATAATACACACCTGGGGAATAATTTGGAGTTTATATTCGATAGACATATATTCAGAGCCTCGGAAAATGATGTACACCTGTGGAGTAGCCAGGGGTCTATTTTATTAGGACACTCATTCATAGCCTCAGTGAATAATATGCACGTGTAAATTAGTCCGGATTCCAATGTATATGGCCACTGACTCGTCACCTCAGTGAAAAATGCACAAATGTAAAGGACTCAGCAGTCTATTTCATATAGACACTCATTCAGAGATGCACTAATTAATACAAATATTTAATACGGCAGCATCCTGTTGCATATGGTCATACAAAATAAGCCCCAATGAGTAAGGCACACCTGGGGAAGTGTTAGGAGACTACTTTATATAGCCTTTCATTTACAGCCTCAGGGAATAATGCATACGTGTGGAATAGACACTATACTATTTTATGGCCACAAAATTAAAGCCTGAGTGAGTAATACACAACTTTGGAATAGTCACTTGTCTATTTTACATGCCAAATATTTAGAGTCAGAGTCAATAATACACGCCTGTGGACAAGTCAGAAAACAATTCCTTTTTTTTTTTTAATTTTTATTTCATTATAGGTTTGGGGGTACATGTGCAGAACGTGCAAGATAGTTGCATAGGTACACACATGGCAGTGTGCTTTGCTGCTTTCCTCCCCTCACACTTGGTATTCATCCACAGGCTATCCCCCCCAGTCCCCCCCGCTGTCCCTCCCCCATTCCCCCCAACAGTCCCCAGTGTATAGTAGACCGCCTCTCTGTGTCCACGTGTTCTCATTTTTCTCACCCACCTATGAGTGAGTATATGCGGTATTTCTTTTTCTGTTCTTGTGTCAGTTTGCTGAGAATGATGTTCTCCAGATTCATCCATGTCCCTACAAAGGACACAAACTCATCATTTTTGATTGCTGCATAATATTCCATGGTGTATATGTGCCACATTTTCCCAGTCCAGTCTATCATCGATGGGCATTTGGGTTGGTTCCAGGTCTTTGCTATTGTAAACAGTGCTGCAATGAACATTCGTGTGCATGTGTCCTTATAGTAGAACGACTTATAGTCCTTTGGATAGATACCCAGTAATGGGATTGCTGGGTCAAATGGAATTTCTATTTCTAGGTCCCTGAGGAATCGCCACACTGTCTTCCACAACGGTTGAACTAATTTAAACTCCCACCAACAGTGTAAGAGTGTTCCTATTTCTCCACATCCTCTCCAGCATCTGCTGTCTCCAGATTTTATTTATTTATTTATTTATTTATTTATTTATTTATTTATTTATTTTTTTTTTAATTTATTTATTTATTTTTATTGCATTATAGGTTTGGGGGTACATGTGCAGAACGAGCAAGATAGTTGCATAGGTACACACATGGCAGTGTGTTTTGCTGCTTTCCTCCCCTTCACCCACACTTGGTATTCATCCCCAGGCTATCCCCCCCAGCCCCCCCCGCTGTCCCTCCCCCATTCCCCCCAACAGTCCCCAGTGTATAGTAGACTGCCTCTCTGTGTCCACATGTTCTCATTTTTCTCACCCACCTATGAGCGAGTATATGCGGTATTTCTTTTTCTGTTCTTGTGTCAGTTTGCTGAGAATGATGTTCTCCAGATTCATCCATGTCCCTACAAAGGACACAAACTCATCATTTTTAATTGCTGCATAATATTCCATGGTGTATATGTGCCACATTTTCCCAGTCCAGTCTATCATCGTTGGGCATTTGGGTTGGTTCCAGGTCTTTGCTATTGTAAACAGTGCTGCAATGAACATTCGTGTGCATGTGTCCTTATAGTAGAACGATTTATAATCCTTTGGATAGATACCCAGTAATGGGATTGCTGGGTCAAATGGAATTTCTATTTCTAGGTCCCTGAGGAATCGCCACACTGTCTTCCACAATGGTTGAACTAATTTACACTCCCACCAACAGTGTAAGAGTGTTCCTATTTCTCCGCATCCTCTCCAGCATCTGCTGTCTCCAGATTTTTTAATGATCGCCATTCTAACTGGTGTGAGATGGTATCTCAATGTGGTTTTGATTTGCATCTCTCTAATGACCAATGACGATGAGCACTTTTTCATATGTTTGCTGGCCTCATGTATGTCTGCTTTCGTAAAGTTTCTATTCATATCCTTTGCCCATTTTTGAATGGGCTTGTTTGTTTTTTTCCTGCAAATCTGTTTGAGTTTTTTGTAAATTCTGGATATCAGCCCTTTGTCGGATGCGTAAACTGCAAAGATTTTTTCCCATTCTGATGGTTGCCGATTCACTCTAGTGACTGTTTGTTTTGCTGTGCAGAAGCTGTGGAGTTTGATTAGGTCCCATTTGTCTATTTTGGCTTTTGTTGCCAATGCTTTGGGAGTTTTTTTCATGAAGTCCTTGCCTACTCCTATGTCCTGAATGGTTTTGCCTAGATTTTCTTCTAGGTTTTTTATGGTGTCGGGTCTTACGTTTAAGTCTTTAATCCATCTGGAGTTAATTTTAGTGTAAGGTGTCAGGAAGGGGTCCAATTTCTGCTTTCTGCACATGGCTAGCCAGTTTTCCCAACACCATTTATTAAATAGGGAATCCTTTCCCCATTGCCTGTTTTTGTCTGGTTTATCAAAGATAATATGGTTGTAGATGTGTTGTGTTGCCTCCGATGCCTCTGTTCTGTTCCATTGGTCTATATCTCTGTTTTGGTACCAGTACCATGCTGTTTTGATTACTGTAGCCTTGTAGTATAGTTTGAAGTCTGGTAGCGTGATGCCTCCCGCTGTGTTCTTTTTGCTTAGAATTGACTTGGCTATGCGGGCTCTTTTTTGGTTCCATATGAAATTCATGGTGGTTTTTTCCAGTTCTGTGAAGAAATTCAATGGTAGTTTGATGGGGATAGCATTGATTGTGTAAATTACTTTGGGCAGTATAGCCATTTTCACGATATTGATTCTTCCTAACCACGAACATGGAATGTTTCTCCATCTGTTTGTGTCCTCTCTTATTTCATTGAGCAGTTGTTTGTAGTTTTCCTTAAAGAGGTCCCTTACATTCCTAGTGAGTTGTATTCCTAGGTATTTTATTTTCTTTGTAGCAATTGTGAATGGCAGTTCGTTCTTGATTTGGTTCTCTTTAAGTCTGTTATTGGTGCATAGGAATGCTTGTGATTTTTGCACATTGATTTTATGTCCTGAGACTTTGCTGAAGTTGCTTATCAGTTGCAGGAGCTTTTGGGCTGAGGTGATGGCGTCTTCTAGGTATACTATCATGTCGTCTGCAAATAGAGACAATTTGGCTTCCACCTTTCCTATTTGAATACCCTTTATTTCTTTTTCTTGCCTGATTGCTCTGGCTAGAACTTCCAGTACTATGTTGAATAGAAGTGGTGAGAGAGGGCATCCTTGTCTAGTGCCAGATTTCAAAGGGAATGCTTCCAGTTTTTGCCCATTAAGTATGATATTGGCTGTTGGTTTGTTATAAATAGCTTTTATTACTTTGAGATATGTTCCATCAATACCAAGTTTATTGAGGGTTTTTAGCATAAAGGGCTGTTGAATTTTGTCAAATGCCTTCTCTGCATCAATTGAGATAATCATGTGGTTTTTGTTTTTGCTTCTGTTTATGTGGTGAATTACATTTATAGACTTGCGTATGTTGAACCAGCCTTGCATCCCCGGGATAAATCCTACTTGATCATGATGGATAAGTTTTTTAATGTGCTGTTGCAATCGGTTTGCCAGTATTTTATTGAAGATTTTTGCATCTATGTTCATCATAGATATTGGCCTGAAGTTTTCTTTTCTTGTTGAGTCTCTGCCAGGTTTTGGTATCAGGATGATGTTGGTCTCATAAAATGATTTGGGAAGGGTTCCCTCTTTTTGGATTATTTGGAATAGTTTCAGAAGGAATGGTACCAGATCCTCTTTGTGTGTCTGGTAGAATTCGGCTGTGAACCCATCTGGACCTGGGCTTTTTTTGTGTGGTAGGCTCTTAATTGCTGCCTCAACTTCAGACCTTGTTATTGGTCTATTCATAGTTTCGGTTTCCTCCTGGTTTAGGCTTGGGAGGACACAGGCATCCAGGAATTTATCCATTTCTTCCTGATTTACTGGTTTATGTGCATAGAGTTGTTTGTAGTATTCTCTGATGATGGTTTGAATTTCTGTGGAATCTGTGGTGATTTCCCCTTTATCGTTTTTTATTGCATCTATTTGGTTGTTCTCTCTCTTCTTTTTTATCAGTCTGGCTAGTGGTCTGTCTATTTTGTTGATCTTTTCGAAAAACCAGGTCTTAGATTTATTGATTTTTTGAAGGGTTTTTCTTGTCTCTATCTCCTTCAGTTCTGCTCTGATCGTAGTTATTTCTTGTCTTCGGCTAGGTTTTGAGCTTTTTTGATCTTGCTCCTCTAGCTCTTTCAATTTTGACGATAGGGTGTCAATTTTGGATCTCTCCACTCTTCTCATGTGGGCACTTATTGCTATATATTTTCCTCTACAGACTGCTTTAAATGTGTCCCAGAGATTCTGGTACGTTGTGTCTTCATTCTCATTGGTTTCAAAGAACTTCTTTATTTCTGCCTTCATTTCATTGTTTATCCAATCAACATTCAAGAGCCAATTGTTCAGTTTCCATGAAGCTGTGCGGTTCTGAGTTATTTTCTGAATTCTGAGTTCCAACTTGATTGCACTATGGTCTGAGAGACTGTTTGTTATGATTTCAGTTGTTTTGCATTTGCTGAGGAGTGCTTTACTTCCAATTATGTGGTCAATTTTGGAGTAGGTGTGATGTGGTGCTGAGAAGAATGTATATTCTGTGGATTTGGGGTGGAGAGTTCTGTAAATGTCTATCAGGTTTGCTTGTTCCAGGTCTGAGTTCAAGTCCTGTATATCCTTGTTAATTTTCTGTCTGGTTGATCTGTCTGCTATTGACAGTGGAGTGTTAAAGTCTCCCACTATTATTGTGTGGGAGTCTAAGTCCCTTTGTAAGTCATTAAGAACTTGCCTTATATATCTGGGTGCTCCTACATTGGGTCCATATATATTTAGAATCGTTATCTCTTCTTGTTGTATCGATCCTTTTACCATTATGTAATGACCTTCTTTGTCCCTTTTGATCTTTGTTACTTTAAAGTCTATTTTATCAGAGATGAGAATTGCAACTCCTGCTTTTTTTTGCTCTCCATTTGCTTGGTAAATCTTCCTCCATCCCTTTATTTTGAGCCTTTGTGTATCTTTGCATGTGAGGTGGGTTTCCTGGATACAGCACACCGATGGGTTTTGGTTTTTTATCCAATTTGCCAGTCTGTGTCTTTTGATTGGTGCATTTAGCCCATTTACATTCAGGGTTAATATTGTTATGTGTGAATTTGATACTGCCATTTTGATGCTAGCTGGCTGTTTTGCCCGTTGGTTCATGTACATTCTTCATTTTGTTGATGGTCTTTAGCATTTGGTATGCTTTTAGAATGGCTGGAACTGGTTGTTTCTTTCTATGTGTAGTGCCTCTTTCAGGAGCTCTTGTAAAGCAGGCCTAGTGGTGACAAAATCTCTGAGTACTTGCTTGTTCGTGAAGGATTTTATTTTTCCTTCACTTATGAAGCTCAGTTTCGCTGGATATGAAATTCTGGGTTGAAAGCTCTTTTCTTTAAGGATGTTGAATATTGGCCCCCACTCTCTTCTGGCTTGTAGAGTCTCTGCTGAGAGATCTGCTGTGAGTCTGATGGGCTTCCCTTTGTGGGTGACCCGACCTTTCTCTCTGGCTGCCCTTAGTATTTTCTCCTTTGTTTCAACCCTGGTGAATCTGACGATTATGTGCCTTGGGGTTGCTCTTCTTGCAGAGTATCTTTGTGGTGTTCTCTGTATTTCCTGGAGTTGAGTATTGACCTGTCTTGCTAGGTTGGGGAAATTTTCCTGGATAATATCCTGAAGAGTGTTTTCCAGCTTGGATTCATTCTCTTCGTCACTTTCTGGTACACCTATCAAACGTAGGTTGGGTCTCTTCACATAGTCCCACATTTCTTGGAGATTTTGTTCATTCCTTTTTGTGCTTTTTTCTTTAATCTTGGTTTCTCGTTTTATTTCATTGAGTTGATCTTCAACTTCTGATATTCTTTCTTCTGCTTGGTCAATTCGGCTGTTGATACTTGTGCATGCTTCGCGAAGTTCTCGTGTTGAGTTTTTCAGCTCCTTCAATTCATTCATATTCCTCTCTAAGTTGTCCATTCTCGTTATCAATTCCTCGAATCTTTTTTCAAATCTTTTTTCAAGGTTCTTAGTTTCTTTGCACTGGTTTAGAACATGTTCCTTTAGCTCACTGAAGTTTCTCATTATCCACTTTCTGAAGTCTGATTCCGTCATTTCGTCACATTCATTCTCCGTCCAGCTTTGTTCCCTTGCTGGTGAGGAGTTTTGGTCCTTTTTTGGAGGTGAGGTGTTTTGGTTTCGGGTGCTTTCCTCCTTTTTGCGCTGGTTTCTTCCCATCTTTATGGATTTATCCGCCTGTTGTCTTAGTAGTGGCTGATTTTTCAATTGGGTCTCTGTGTGGACACTGAGATTGTTGATGATGAAGTATTTCTGTTACTTAGTTTTCCCTCTAATGATCTATCCTCTCTGCTGTATGAGTGCTGAGGTCCACTGCAGGCCCTGCTTGTCTGGGGTATACCTGCAGCAGCTGCAGAACAGTGAGGGATGATATCAGTTTCTTTTTCTGCTGTCCTTGTTCCAGAATGATGCCAGCCAAATGTCAGTCTGATTAGTCCTTTTCTGGGGTGACTCCTTGGATATACAGAGGTCAGGGAGCTGCTTGAGGAGACAGTCTGTGCTTTATAGGAACTCCAGTGCTGAGCTGTGAGCTCCGTTGTTCATTCAGGGTTGTTGGGAGGTTATGTCTGCTGCAATAGAACTCATAAAACACCACTCTTTTTTTTTTTTTTTCACCCTTAGATGCTCTGTCTCAGGGAGTTGGGGCTTTCTTTATGAGTATCTGTTGCACTGTCCTGCCCCACTAGGTGGCAGTCTATTCACTATTTGCCTGCCGGGGCTCTGACCTCCTAAGGCGGGTCCGCCCTGTTGCGGCCCGGCGGACTCTCTCTGTTATGGCAGGTTGCCTCGGCAACGGCAGGCTGCGTCAGTCCTGGGCGGTACTTAAGTGGGGGTGCACTTTGTCAGGAATGGTGGACGCCCCTCCCTGACCGGGCTGCACCGTCCTAAATGCCGGCAACAAAACTCTCAGCCCCAAGCGCCTCCAGTCGCCGCCCTGCTTGTCCCCGTGAGCGTCGGACCCGCCGAGCCCGATCACCCTGCTCCCTGCCTCAGAGTCCGTCCTCTCTCTCTCTCTCTCTCTTCCTCTCCCCAAGCTGAAAGGTCGACTCTCTCACTGGCGCCCCAGGAGCCTGCCGATAGGGCACTGGGATCCGTGCGATCTCCCGTGCCGCTGCCCACTACCCCGGCTCAGATCACGCTTCCCAGGAAACTCCTGGTCTGGCTCATTGTCCAAGTCATGTTCAATCAGATGGACATGCCAATCTGCCCTTCCAAATCTCAGATTGCCGGTTTAACAGGGCACCCAGACCAGTGAGTTCCGCTCCGGGTCCCGCTGCGGCGCCGGCCGAAGAGGCGGCGGGAGCCGGTTGCGTTAGCCGGCTGCTAGCGTCCCGTGTCTCTCCCACACCTGGGACTTTCAACGCTCTGTGGGCATAAAAGGAACATCCGAGAATGCGGCTAGGACTCACCCTCTGCGCCTTCACCGAGAGCTGCAATCCTGAGTCACCTCTACGACGCCATCTTGCCTCCCTCCCCCCTGTCTCCAGATTTTTTAATGATCGCCATTCTAACTGGTGTGAGATGGTATCTCAATGTGGTTTTGATTTGCATCTCTCTAATGACCAATGACGATGAGCACTTTTTCATATGTTTGCTGGCCTCATGTATGTCTGCTTTCGTAAAGTTTCTGTTCATATCCTTTGCCCATTTTCGAATGGGCTTGTTTGATTTTTTCCTGTAAATCTGTTTGAGTTCTTTGTAAATTCTGGATATCAGCCCTTTGTCAGATGCGTAAACTGCAAAGATTTTCTCCCATTCTGATGGTTGCCAATTCACTCTAGTGACTGTTTCTTTTGCCGTGTAGAAGCTGTGGAGTTTGATTAGGTCCCATTTGTCTATTTTGGCTTTTGTTGCCAATGCTTTTGGTGTTTTGTTCATGAAGTCCTTGCCTACTCCTATGTCCTGAATGGTTTTGCCTAGATTTTCTTCTAGGGTTTTTATGGTGTCAGGTCTTAGGTTTAAGTCTTTAATCCATCTGGAGTTAATTTTAGTGTAAGGTGTCAGGAAGGGGTACAGTTTCTGCTTTCTGCACATGGCTACCCAGTTTTCCCAACACCATTTATTAAATAGGGAATCCTTTCCCCATTGCCTGTTTTTGTCTGGTTTATCAAAGATAATATGGTTGTAGATGTGTTGTGTTGCCTCCGATGCCTCTGTTCTGTTCCATTGGTCTATATCTCTGTTTTGGTACCAGTACCATGCTGTTTTGATTACTGTAGCCTTGTAGTATAGTTTGAAGTCTGGTAGCGTGATGCCTCCCGCTGTGTTCTTTTTGCTTAGAATTGACTTGGCTATGCGGGCTCTTTTTTGGTTCCATATGAAATTCATGGTGGTTTTTTCCAGTTCTGGGAAGAAATTCAATGGTAGTTTGATGGGGATAGCATTGATTGTGTAAATTACTTTGGGCAGTATAGCCATTTTCACGATATTGATTCTTCCTAAACACGAACATGGAATGCTTCTCCATCTGTTTGTGTCCTCTCTTATTTCGTTGAGCAGTGGTTTGTAGTTTTCCTTAAAGAGGTCCCTTACATTCCTAGTGAGTTGTATTCCTAGGTATTTTATTTTCTTTGTAGCAATTGTGAATGGCAGTTCGTTCTTGATTTGGTTCTCTTTAAGTCTGTTATTGGTGTATAGGAATGCTTGTGATTTTTGCACATTGATTTTATATCCTGAGACTTTGCTGAAGTTGCTTATCCGTTGCAGGAGCTTTTGGGCTGAGGTGATGGGGTCTTCTAGGTATACTATCATGTCGTCTGCAAATAGAGACAATTTGGCTTCCACCTTTCCCATTTGAATACCCTTTATTTCTTTTTCTTGCCTGATTGCTCTGGCTAGAACTTCCAGTACTATGTTGAATAGAAGTGGTGAGAGAGGGCATCCTTGTCTAGTGCCAGATTTCAAAGGGAATGCTTCCAGTTTATGTCCATTAAGTATGATATTGGCTGTTGGTTTGTCATAAATAGCTTTTATTACTTTGAGATATGTTCCATCAATACCAAGTTTATTGAGGGTTTTTAGCATAAAGGGCTGTTGAATTTTGTCAAATGCCTTCTCTGCATCAATTGAGATAATCATGTGGTTTTTGTCTTTGCTTCTGTTTATGTGGTGAATTACATTTATAGACTTGCATATGTTGAACCAGCCTTGCATCCCCCGGATGAATCCTACTTGATCATGATGGATAAGTTTTTTAATGGGCTGTTGCAATCGGTTTGCCAGTATTTTATTGAAGACTTTGCATCTATGTTCATCATGGATATTGGCCTGAAGTTTTCTTTTCTTGTTGAGTCTGCCAGGTTTTGGTATCAGGATGATGTTGGTCTCATAAAATGATTTGGGAAGGGTTCCCTCTTTTTGGATTATTTGGAATAGTTTCAGAAGGAATGGTACCAGATCCTCTTTGTGTGTCTGGTAGAATTCGGCTGTGAACCCATCTGGACCTGGGCTTTTTTTGTGTGGTAGGCTCTTAATTGCTGCCTCAACTTCAGACCTTGTTATTGGTCTATTCATAGTTTCGGCTTCATCCTGGTTTAGGCTTGGGAGGACACAGGCGTCCAGGAATTTATCCATTTCTTCCTGATTTACTGGTTTATGTGCATAGAGTTGTTTGTAGTATTCTCTGATGATGGTTTGAATTTCTGTGGAATCTGTGGTGATTTCCCCTTTATCGTTTTTTATTGCATCTATTTGGTTGTTCTCTCTCTTCTTTTTTATCAGTCTGCCTAGTGGTCTGTCTATTTTGTTGATCTTTTCAAAAAACCAGGTCTTAGATTTATTGATTTTTTGAAGGGTTTTTCTTGTCTCTATCTCCTTCAGTTCTGCTCTGATCTTAGTTATTTCTTGTCGTTGGCTAGGTTTTGAGCTTTTTTGATCTTGCTCCTCTAGCTCTTTCAATTTTGACGATAGGGTGTCAATTTTTGATCTCTCCACTCTTCTCGTGTGGGCACTTATTGCTATATATTTTCCTCTACAGACTGCTTTAAATGTGTCCCAGAGATTCTGATACGTTGTGTCTTCATTCTCATTGGTTTCAAAGAACTTCTTTATTTCTGCCTTCATTTCATTGTTTATCCAATCAACATTCAAGAGCGAATTGTTCAGTTTCCATGAAGCTGTGCGGTTCTGAGTTATTTTCTGAATTCTGAGTTCCAACTTGATTGCACTATGGTCTGATAGACTGTTTGTTATGATTTCAGTTGTTTTGCATTTGCTGAGGAGTGCTTTACTTCCAATTATGTGGTCAATTTTGGAGTAGGTGTGATGTGGTGCTGAGAATAATGTATATTGTGTGGATTTGGGGTGGAGAGTTCTGTAAATGTCTATGAGGTTTGCTTGTTCCAGGTCTGAGTTCAAGTCCTGGATATCCTTGTTAATTTTCAGTCTGGTTGATCTGTCTCCTATTGACAGTGGAGTGTTAAAGTCTCCCACTATTATTGTGTGGGAGTCTAAGTCCCTTTGTAAGTCATTAAGAACTTGCCTTATATATCTGGGTGCTCCTACATTGGGTCCCTATATATTTAGAATCGTTATCTCTTCTTGTTGTATCGATCCTTTTACCATTATGTAATGACCTTCTTTGTCCCTTTTGATCTTTGTTACTTTAATGTCTATTTTATCAGAGATGAGAATTGCAACTCCTGCTTTTTTTTGCTCTCCATTTGCTTGGTAAATCTTCCTCCATTCCTTTATTTTGAGCCTTTGTGTATCTTTGCATGTGAGGTGTGTTTCCTGGATACAGCACACCGATGGGTTTTGGTTTTTTATTTAATTTGCCAGTCTGTGTCTTTTCATTGGTGCATTTAGCCCATTTACATTCAGGGTTAATATTGTTATGTGTGAATTTGATACTGCCATTTTGATGCTAGCTGGCTGTTTTGCCCGTTGGTTCATGTACATTCTTCATTTTGTTGATGGTCTTTAGCATTTGGTATGCTTTTAGGATGGCTGGAACTGTTTGTTTCTTTCTATGTGTAGTGCCTCTTTCAGGAGCTCTTTTAAAGCAGGCCTTGTGGTGACAAAATCTCTGAGTACTTGCTTGTTCGTGAACGATTTTATTTTTCCTTCACTTATGAAGCTCAGTTTCGCTGGATATGAAATTCTGGGTTGAAAGCTCTTTTCTTTAAGGATGTTGAATATTGGCCCCCACTCTCTTCTGTCTTGTAGAGTCTCTGCCGAGAGATCTGCTGTGAGTCTGATGGGCTTCCCTTTGTGGGTGACCTGACCTTTCTCTCTGGCTGCCCTTAGTATTTTCTCCTTCGCTTCAACCCTGGTGAATCTGACGATTATGTGCCTTGGGGTTGCTCTTCTTGCAGAGTATCTTTGTGGTGTTCTCTGTATTTCCTGGAGTTGAGTATTGACCTGTCTTGCTAGGTTGGGGAAATTTTCCTGGATAATATCCTGAAGAGTGTTTTCCACCTTGGATTCATTCTCTTCATCACATTCTGGTACACCTATCAAACGTAGGTTGGGTCTCTTCACATAGTCCCACATTTCTTGGAGATTTTGTTCATTTCTTTTTGTGCTTTTTTCTTTAATCTTGGTTTCTCGTTTTATTTCATTGAGTTGATCTTCAACTTCTGATATTCTTTCTTCTGCTTGGTCAATTCGGCTGTTGAAACTTGTGCCTGCTTCGCGAAGTTCTCGTGTTGTGTTTTTCAGCTCCTTCAATTCATTCATATTCCTCTCTAAGTTGTCCATTCTCGTTATCAATTCCTCGAATCTTTTTTCAAATCTTTTTTCAACGTTCTTAGTTTCTTTGCACTGGTTTAGAACATGTTCCTTTAGCTCACTGAAGTTTCTCATTATCCACTTTCTGAAGTCTGATTCCGTCATTTTGTCACATTCATTCTCTGTCCAGCTTTGTTCCCTTGCTGGTGAGGAGTTTTGGTCCTTTTTTGGAGGTGAGGTGTTTTGGTTTCGGGTGCTTTCCTCCTTTTTGCGCTGGTTTCTTCCCATCTTTATGGATTTATCCGCCTGTCGTCTTAGTAGTGGCTGATTTTTCAATTGGGTCTCTGTGTGGACGCTGAGATTGTTGATGATGAAGTATTTCTGTTACTTAGTTTTCCCTCTAATGATCTATCCTCTCTGCTGTATGAGTGCTGTGGTCCACTCCAGGCTCTGCTTCTCTGGGGTATACCTGCAGCAGCTGCGGAACAGTGAGGGATGCTACCAGTTTCTTCTTCTGTTGTCCTTGTTCCAGAATGATGCCAGCCAAATGTCAGTCTGATTAGTCCTTTTCTGGGGTGACTCCTTGGATATATAGGGATCAGGGAGCTGCTTGAGGAGACAGTCTGTGCTTTATAGGAGCTCCAGTGCTGAGCTGTGATCTCCGCTGTTCATTCAGGGTTGTTGGGAGGTTATGTCTGCTGCAATATAACTCATAAAACACCACTCGTTTTTTTTTCACCCTTAGATGCTCTGTCTCAGGGAGTTGGGGCTTTCTTTATGAGTATCTGTTGCACTGTCCTGCCCCACTAGGTGGCAGTCTATTCACTATTTGGCTGCTGGGGCTCTGACCTGCTAACGTGGGTCCGCCCTGTTGCTGCCTGGCAGACTCTCTGTTATGGCAGGTTGCCTCAGCAATGGCAGGCTGCGTCAGTCCTGGGCGGTACTTAAGTGGGGGTGCACTTCATCAGGAATGGTGGACGCCCCTCCCTGACCGGGCTGCACCGTCCTAAATGCCGGCAACAAAACTCTCAGCCCCAAGCGCCTCCAGTTGCTGCCCTGCTTTTCCCCGTGAGCGTGGGACCCGCCGAGTCCGATCACCTAGCTCCCTGCCTCAGAGTTCGTCCTCTCTCTCTCTCTCTTCCTCTCCCCAAGCTGAAAGGTCGACTCTCTCACTGGCGCCCCAGGAGCCTGCTGATAGGGCACTGGGATCCGTGTGATCTCCCGTGCCGCTGCCCACTACCCTGGCTCAGATCACGCTTCCCAGGAAACTCCTGGTCTGGCTCATTGTCCAAGTCCCATTCAATCAGATGGACATGCCAATCTGCCCTTCCAAATCTCAGATTGCCGGTTTAACAGGGCACCCAGACCAGTGAGTTCCGCGCCGGGTCCCACTGCGGGGCCGGCCGAAGAGGCGGCGGGAGCTGGTTGTGTTAGCCGGCTGCTAGCGTCCCATATCTCTCCCACACCTGGGACTTTCAACGCTCTGTGGGCATAAAAGGAACATCCGAGAATGCGGCTAGGACTCACCCTCTGCGCCTTCACTGAGACCTGCAATCCTGAGTCACCTCTATGACGCCATCTTGCCTCCTCCTCCCTGGTTGTCTTTATTTTATGGCCACACATTCAGAGCCTCCCAGAATAATACAGATGTAAGGAACTGTCAGGAGTGTGCTTGACATGGCCACTTATTCAGTTTCTCAGTGAAGAATCATATATATCTGGAAAATTCTCAGGATTCTATTATATATAGCCACTTATTAAGAGACTCACTGAATAATGCACACCTGGAGAATTCTCTGGAGATTATTTGATATGACCGTTCACTCAGCGACTCAGTGGAAAATGCAGAGCTGAGAAATAGTCAAGAGGTCAGGGTCAGGAGTCTATTTTATGTGGTCAGTCATTCATAAACTGACTGAAGAATACACACCTTGGGAATAGTCAGTGTCCAGGTCACATGGCCTCTCAATCACAGCATTACCGAATAATGCACAATGAGGAAATAGTAAGGGGTCTATTTTATATGGCCTCTCATTCAGAGTTTCAGTGCATAATAAACAGCTGTGGAGGAGGGAGGTCCCTATTGAAGGTAGGCCCAAATAAAGCAGCACCGTGAATGATACACACAGGTGTGAAAGTCAGGAGACTATTTGATATGGACATTCATACGGAACCTCTTCAGATATTGCACATGTGGGGAATAATCACTAGTCTATTTCATATGGCCGTTCATTTCGAGAGTCGAAAAATAACACCCAACTCTCGAGGAAAATGCGGTCTATTTCATAAGGCCACGCTTTCAGTGTTTTAGTGAATAACATGTATATCTGATAAGGCAGGATTCTCTTTCACATGGCCACTCATTCTGGGCCTCTGTGCATAATACTCCCCTCAGAAACAGTCAAGGGTCTACTTCAAGTTCCTACACATTCAGAGTCTCTGTAAGTAATGATTACCTGGGCAATACACTTGAGTCTCTTTTTTACACCCACTTAGTCAGAATGTCATTCAATAATACACACCTGGAGAAGAGTTAAGAGTCTACTTCATGTAGCCACTCATTTCGATACTCAGTGAATAATCCACACCAGGGTAATAGTCGAGCATTTTTTATATTGCCACTCATTCTGTGCTTCCCTGAATAATACAAACCTGGGGAATTCTCAGGATTCTATTTCATACTACCACTCATTTAGAACCTTATTGAATAATTCACAATGGAGCAATAGTCAGGTGTCTCATTGTATGGCCTCTCATTCAATGTTTTGGTGAATAATGAACTTCTATGGAGTAATCAGGATACTGTTTAGGATAGCCATGAATTAAGTGCCTTCCTGAAAGATAGACACCTGGGTGGTAGTCAGGAGTCTATTTCATATGAACTCTAATTCTGTGTAGCGCTGAGTAATACGCACCTGAGGAAGTTTCAGGAGTCTATTTGGTATGGACAATCATTCTGAACCTGTGGGAATAATGCCCACAGGGAGAATAATGAGGAGTCTATATCATATGGCTACTCATTCAGACAGTGAATAATGCACTTGTGGAGTCATTAGAATTCTGTTTCATATGGCTCCTCCTTCACAGCCTCACTGAATATTACACACTTGTGATATAGTCTGACGTCTATCTTTTATGCCCACTCATTCGGAGATTCACTGAATAATAAAAATATTTGAAATAGAAAGCCTCTTCTTTTATATGGTCATACAAAAAGAGCCTCACTGAGTGACACACACTTGGGGAAATCTTAGGAGTGTACTTTACGTAGCTTCTCATTTAAAGCCTGAGGTAATAATGTACACGTGAGGAATAGACACTAGTCACTTTTATATGGTCACAAAATCAAAGCCTGAGTCAGTAATACACAACGTTGGAATAGTCACTAGTTTATTCCATACGCCCAAATATTTAGAGTCAGAGTCAATAATACACGCCTGTAGACTAGTCAGGAAACAATTTCATATGGCCAAAGTTTCAGAGCCCCAGTGAATAATAAATACCTGAGGAATACTCTGGACGCTATTACATGTAACATTTCTTCAGAGGTTCATTGAGTAAAGAACACCTGTATTGTAGTCAGAATTTTATTTCATATAGCCACATACTCAGAGCCAACCTGAATAACAGACACCTTGGGAAAGTCAGGATTCTATTTCGTATAGCCACTCATTTTCCGCCGAATGTAAAAATTCATGCCTGAGTAGTATATAGGAGTCTCTATTTAATGGTCACTCATTCAGAGCCTCACAGAATAATACAGACGTATGGAAATGTCAGGAGTGTACTTGACATGGCCACTTTTTCAGTTCGTCAGTGAACAATCATATATATCTTGAAAATACTCAGGATTCTATTATATATAGCCACTTATTAAGAGACTAACTGAATAATGCACACCTGGAGAATTGTCTGGAGACTATTTGATATGACCTTTCACCCAGCGACTCTGTGGAAATTGCAGAGCTGAGAAATAGTCAAGAGGACAGAGTCAGGGGTCTATTTTATGTGGTCACTTTTTCAGAAACTGACAGAAAAATATACACCTTGGGAATAATCAGAGTCCAGGTCATATGGCCAGTCAATCACAGCATTACCGAATAATGCAGAATGGGGCAATAGTAAGGAGTCTATTTCATATGGCCTCTCATTCAGAGCTTCAGTGCGTGATAAACAGCCATGGAGGAGGGAGGAAGCTATTGACAGTAGCCCCAAATAAAGCAGCTCCGCGAATGATACACACATGTGTGTGAGTCAGGAGACTATTTGATATGGACACTCATACAGAACCTCTTTGAATATTGCACATGTGGGGAAAAATCACTAGTCTATTTCATATGGTGGTTCGTTTGGAGGGTCAAAAAATAACGCGCACCTGTGGAATAAAATGCGGTCTATTTCATAAGGTCACACTTTCAGTGTTTTAGTGAATAACATGTATATCTGATAAGTCAGGAATCTCTTTTATATGGCCACTCCTTCTGGGCCTCTGTGAATAATACTCCCCTCAGAAACAGTCAAGGGTCTACTTCAAATGCCTACACACTCAGAGTCTCTGTACGTAATGAATACCTGGGCAATACACCTGAGACTCTTTTTTACGCCCACTTAGTCAGAGTCAAATTCAATAATACACACCTGGGGAAGAGTTAAGAGTTTACTTTATGTAACCACGCATTTCGATCCTCAGTGAATAATCCACACCAGGGTAATAGTCGAGCATTTTTACATGGCCACTCATTCTGTGCCTCCCTGAATGATACACACCTGGGAAATTCTCAGGATTCTATTTCATACTACCACTCTTTTAGAACCTTATTGAATAATTCACAATGGAGAAATAGTCAGGTGTCTATTTTGTATGGCCTCTCATTCAGAGTTTTAGTGAATAAGGAACTTCTATGGAGTAATCAGGACACTGTTTAAGATAGCCACGAATTAAGTGCCTTCCTGAATGACACACACCTGGGTGGTAGTCAGGAGTCTATTTCATATGAACTCTAATTCTGTGTAACGCTGAGTGATACACACCTGGGGGAGTTTCAGGAGTTTATTTTTATGGACACTCATACCGAACCTGTTGGATTAATGCACATATGGAGAATAATGAGGTGTCTATGTCATACGGCTACTCATTCAAACAGTGAATAATGCACATGTGGAGTCATTAGAATTCTGTTTTATATGGCCCCTCTCTCACAGCCTCACTGAATATTACACACTTGTGATATAGTCTGGAGTATATATCTTATGGCCACTCATTCAGAGGATCACAAAATAATTCACACCTGCGGAATAGTCAGATGTCTCTTTCCTATGGCTACCCGTTGAGAGCCTCACTAAAAGTACACACCTAGATAAATAGTTAGGATTTATTTGTATCTCCTCATTCAGAGTCTAACTAAATTATGCACACCTGTGGAATAGTCAGGAGACTTCTTCATGTGGCCTCTCATTCAATGTGTTATTGAAAAATGTGGTGTAGTCAGGAGACTCTTTCATGTAGACACATATTGAGAGCCTCAGTGCATAAGACAGACCCTTGATATAGTAAAAAATCTTATTAGTATGGCCACATCTTCTGAGGCTCACTGAATAATACACACCTGGAAAATAATTTAGAGTCTATTTTCGATGGACATTCAATCAAAGCCTCGGTAAGTAATGCAGAACTGTGGAGTAACTAGGAGTCTATTTCATTTGGAAACACTTTCATAGCCTCAGTGGATAATATGCACGTGTGAATTAGTCAGGATTACATTTTATATGTCCACTGACTCGTAACCTCAATGAATAATGCATCAATATATAGTACTCAGCAGTCTATTTCATATAGCCACTCATACAGAGATTCACTGAAAAATAAAATTATTTGAGATAGACAGCCTCCTGTTTCATGTGGTCATAAAAAAGAGACTCACTGAGTGACACACACCTGGGGAAGTGTTAGAAGTGTACTTTACATAGCCTCTCATTTGCAGCCTAAGGGAATAATGCACACGTGTGGAATAGACACTAGTCTATTTTATATTGCCACAAAATCAAAGCCTGAGTCAATAATACACAACTTTGGAATAGTCACTAGTCTATTCCATATGCCCAAATATTTAGAGTCAGAGTCAATGATACACACCTATAGACTAGTCAGGAAACAATTTCATATGGCCAAAGTTTCAGAGCTTCAGTGAATAATAAATACCTGAGGAATACTCTGGACCCTATTACATGTGGCATTTCTTCAGAGGTTCATTGAGTAAAGAACACCTGTATTGTAGTCAGAATTCTATTTCATATAGCCACATACTCAGAGCCTAACTGAATAGCAGACACCTTGGGAAAGTCAGGATTCTATCTCGTATAGCCACTCATTTACAGCCGAATGTAAAAACTCACACCTGATTAGTATATAGGAGTCTCTATTTTATGGCCACTCATTCAGAGCATCACAGAATAATACAGACTTATGGAAATGTCAGGAGTGTACTTGACATGGCCACTTATTCAGTTCCTCAGTGAAGAATTATATATATTTGAAAAATACTCAGGATTCTATTATATATAGCCACTTATTAAGAGACTCACTGAATAATGCACACCTGGAGAATTGTCTGGAGACTATTTGATATGACCGTTCACCCAGCGACTCAGGGGAAATTGCAGAGCTGAAAAATAGTCAAGAGGACAGAGTCAGTGGTCTATTTTATGTGGTCACTCATTCATAAACTGACTGAAGAATACACACCTTGGGAATAATCAGAGTCCAGGTCATATGGCCACTCAATCACAGCATTACCGAATAATGCACAATGGGGCAATAGTAAGGAGTCTATTTCATATGACCTCTGATTCAGAGCTTCAGTGCATAATAAACAGCTCTGGAGGAGGGAGGACCCTATTTACAGTAGGCCAAAATAAAGCAGCTCTGTGAATGATACCCACATGTGTGAGAGTCAGGAGACTATTTGATATGGACACTCATACAGAACCTCTTCGAATATTGCACATGTGGGGAATAATCACTAGTCTATTTCACATGGTGGTTCGTTTAAAGGGTCAAAAAATAATGCGCACCTGTGGAGTAAAATGCAGTATTTTTCATAAGGCCACTCTTTCAGTGTTTTAGTGAATAACATGTATATCTGATAAGTCAGGAATCTCTTTCACATGACCACTCGTTCTGGGCCTCTGTGAATAATACTCCCCTCAGAAGCAGTCAAGGGTCTACTTCAAATGCCTACACATTCAGAGTCTCTGTAAGTAATGAACACCTGGGCAATACACCTGAGTCTCATTTTTATTCCCACTTAGTCAGAGTCTCATTCAATAATACACACCTGGGGAAGAGTTAAGAGTCTACATTATGTAGCCACTCATTTAGATCCTCAGTGAATAATCCACACCAGGGTAATAGTCGAGAATTTTTTATATGGCCACTCATTCTGTGCCTCCCTGAATGATACACACCTGGGAAATTCTCAGGATTCTATTTCATACTACCACTCATTTAGAACCTTATTGAATAATTCACAATGGAGCAATAGTCAGGTGTCTATTTTTTATGGCCTCTCATTCAGAATTTCATTGAATAATGAACTTCTATGGAGTAATCAGGACACTGTTTAAGATAGCCATGAATTAAGTGCCTTCCTGAGTGACACACACCTGGGTGGTAGTCAGTAGTCTATTTCATATGAATCTTACTTCTGTGTATCACTGAGTAATACACACCTGGGGGAGTTTCAGGAGTCTATTTGGTATGGACATTCATACAGAACCATTTGGAATAATGCACACATGGAGAATAATGAGGTGTCTACGTCTTACGGCGACTCATTCAGGCAAAGAGTGAATAACGCACATGTGGAGTCATTAGAATTCTGTTTCATGTGGCCCCTCTTTCACAGCCTCACTGACTATTACACACTTGTGATATAGTCTGGAGTCTATATTTTATGGCCACTCATTCCGAGAATCACTAAATAATTCACACCTGCAGAATAGTCAGAAGTCTCTTTCCTATGGCTACTTGTTGAGAGCCTCACTAAATGTACACACCTGGATAAATAGTCAGGATTTACTTGTATCTCCTCATTCAGAGTCTCACTAAATAATGCACACCTGATGATGGCGTCGTAGAGGCGACTCAGGATTGCAGCTCTCAGTGAAGGTGAAGAGGGTGAATCCTAGCCACAGTGCCTGATGGACGTTTTTGCCCACAGTACTTTGAAAGTCCCAGGTGTGGAAGAGACATGGGATGCTAGCTTTTGCGCAGCCGACTCACGTGGCTGGTTCGGCTGGCGCTGCACCGCAGTGGCACCCGGCACAAAACTCACTGGTCCGAATGCCCTGTTAAACCGGCAATCTGAGATGTGGAAGGGCAGATTGGCATGTCCATCTGATTGAACGGGTCTTGGACAATGAGCCAGACCAGGAGATTCCTGGGAAACGTGATCTGAGCCAGTGATGTGGGCAGCGGCACGGGAGATCGCACAGAGCGCAGTGCGCTATCAACAGGCTACTGGGGCGCCAGTGAGAGAGTCAACCGTTCAGCATGGGGAGAGGAAGAGAGAGAGAGAGAGAGAGAGAGAGGATGGACTCTGAGGCAGGGAGCTGGGTGATTGGGCTCAGTGGGTCCCACCCTCACAGGGACAAGCAGGGTGGCGATTGGAGGTGCTCGGTGCTGAGAGTTTGGCTGCCAGCATCTAGGACAGTGCAGCCCGGTGGGGGAAGGGCGTCTGCCACTACGGACACAATCCGTCCTTACTGAAGTACCGCCCAGAGCTGATGCAGCCTGCTGTTGCTGAGGCAACCTGCCATAACAGAGAGACTCCACGAGCAGGGTGGAGCATGCCACAGCAGAACGGAGACTCGCAGCAACAGGGCAGACCTGCGCTAGCTGGGCGGAGCCCCAGCAGGCCAATAGTGAATAGACTGCCTCATAGCTTTGCAGGACAGTACAACAGATACTCATTAAGAAAGTCCCAACATTCTGAGACAGAGCATCTAAGAGGGAAAATAAATCGGGGGGGTATAATGAGTTCTGTTGCAGCAGACATAAACACATCCTCCCAACAGCCTTGAATGAACAATGGAGCTCACAGAACAGCACTGGAGCTCCTATAAAGCACTGGCTGTCTCCTCAAGCAGCTCCGTGACCCCTGTATATCCAAAGAGTCATACAAAAAAGGACTAATCACACTGACATTTGGCGAGCATCATTCTGGAACAAACTGGTAGCATTCCTCACTGTTCTGCAGCTGCTACAGGTGTACCCCAGAAAAGCAGGGCCTGGAGTGGACCTCAGCACTCGTACAGCAGAGCGGCTAGACCAGTAGAAGGAAAACTAAGTAACAGAAATACCTCATTATCAACAATCTGGGCGTCCACGCAGAGACCCAATTGAAAAATCAGCAACTACTAAGACGACAGGTGGATAAATCCACAAAGATGGAAAGAAACCAGCGCAAACTGAGGTAGACACCCAAAACCAAAACACTTCACCTCCTACAAAGGACCAAAACTCCTCACCAGCAAGGGAACAAAGCTGGACGAAGAATAAGTTTGACAAAACGATGAATCAGACTTCAGATAGTGGATAATGAGGAACTTCAGTGAGCTAAAAGAACATGTTCTAAATCAGTGCAAAGAAGCTAAGAACCTTGAAAAAAGATTTGAAGTAAGATTCGAGAAAATGATAACAAGAATTCCTTAGAGAGGAATATGAATGAATTGAAGGAGCTGGAAAACACAACACGAGAACTTCGCGAAGCATGTAGAAGTTTCAACAGCCGAATTGACCAAGCAGAAGAAAAACTATCAGAAGTCTAAGATCAACTCAACGAAATAAAACAAGAAACCAAGATTAAAGAAAAAAGCGCAAAAAGGAATGAACAAAATCTCCAAGAAATGTGGGACTATGTGAAGAGACCCAACCTACGTTTGATAGGTGTACCAGAATGTGATGAAGAGAATGAATCCAAGCTGAAAAACACTCTTCAGGATATTATCCAGGAAAATTTCCCCAACCTAGCAAGACAGGTGAATACTCAACTCCAGGAAATACAGAGAACACAGCAGAGATACTCCACAAGAAGAGCAACCCCAAGCCACATAATGGTCAGATTCAACAGGGTTGGAATGAAGGAGAAAATACTAAGGGCAGCCAGAGAGAAAGGTAGGGTCACCCACAATGGGAAGCCCATCAGACTCACCACAGATCTCTCGGCAGAGACTCTACAAGCCAGAAGGGAGTGGGGAACAATATTCAACATCCTTAAAGAGAAGAACTTTCAACCCAGAATTTCATATCCAGCCAAAGGTACCTTCATAAGTGAAGGAAAAATAAAATTCTTCATGAACAAGCAAGTACTCAGAGATTTTGTCACCACTAGGCCTGCTTTACAAGAGCTCCTGAAAGAGGCACTACACATGGAAAGAAACAACCAGTACCAGCCATCCTAAAAGCATACCAAATGCTAAAAAGCATCAACAAAAATGAAGAAACTACATGAATCAATTCGCAAAGCAGCCAGGTAGCATCAAAATAGCAGTATCAAACCCACAAATAACAATATTAACCCTAAATATAAATGGGCTAAATGCACCAATCATAAGACACAGACTGGCAAATTGAATAAAAAAAACAAAACGCATCAGAGTGCTGTATCCAGAAAACCCACCTTACATGCAACGATACACAAAGGCTCGAAATAAAGGGCTGGAGGAAGATTTACCAAGCAAATGGAGAGCAGAAAAAAGCAGGAGATGCAATTCTTGTCTCTCATAAAATAGACTTTAAAGCAACAAAAACGGACAAAGAAGGTCATTACATAATGGTAAAAGGATCGATACAACAAGAAGAGTTAACGATTCTAAATATATATAGGCCCAATACAGGAGCACCCAGATATATAAGGCAAGTTCTTAAGGACTTACAAAGAGACTTAGACTCCCCCACAATAATAGTGGGAGACTTTAACACTTCACTGTCTATAGCAGACACATCAACCAGACAGAAAATTAACAAGGGTATCCAGGACTTGAACTCAGACATGGAACAAGCAAACCTGATAGACATTTACAGAACTCTCCACCCCAAATCCACACAATATACATTCTTCTCAGCACCACATCACACCTACTCCAAAATTGACCACATAATTGGAAGTAAAGCATTCCTCAGCAAATGCAAAACAACTGAAATCATAACAAACAGTCTCTCAGACCATAGTGCAATCAAGTTGGAACTCAGAATTCAGAAAATAACTCAGAACCACACAGCTTCATGGAAACTGAACAACTGGCTCTTGAATGTTGATTGGATAAACAGTGAAATGAAGGCAGAAATAAAGAAGTTCTTTGAAACCAACGAGAATGAAGACAAAACGTACCAGAATCTCTGGGACCCATTTAAAGCAGTGTGTGGAGGAAAATATATAGCAATAAGTTCCCACATGAGAAGAGTGGAGAAATGCAAAATTGAAACGCTGTCATCAAAATTGAAAGAGCTAGAGGAGCAAGATCAAAAAGGCTCAAAACCTAGCCGAAGACAAGAAATAACTAAGATCAGAGCAGAACTGAAGGAGACAAAGACACGAAACACCCTTCAAAAAATCAATAAATCCAAGAGCTGGTTTTTCGAAAAGATCAACAAAATAGACAGACCACTAGCCAGACTCATAAAAAAGAAAAGAGAGAACAACCAAATAGATGCAATAAAAAACGATAATGAGGAAATCACCACAGATTCCACAGAAATTCAAACCATCATCAGAGAATACTACAAACAACTCTATGCACATAAAGTAGTAAACCAGGAAGAAATGGATAAATTCCTGGACGCCTGTGTCTTCCCAAGCCTAAACAAGGAGGAAGCCAAAATTATGAATAGACCAATAATAAGGTCTGAAGTTAAGGCAGCATTAAGAGCCTACCACACAATAAAAGAGCTGGTCCAGATGGGTTCACAGCCGAATTCTACCAGACACACAAAGAGGATCTGGTACCATTCCTCCTGAAACTATTCAAAATCATTCAAAAAGAGAGAACCCTTCCCAAATCATTTTATGAGACCAACATCATCCTGATACCAAAAACCGGTAGAGAGTCAACAAGAAAAGAAAACTTCAGGCCAATATCCATGATGAACATAGATGCAAAAATCTTCAATAAAATACTGGCAAACAGATTGCAACAGCACATTAAAAAACTTATCCATCATGATCAATTACGATTCATCCCGGGGATGCAAGGCTGGTTCAACATAGGCAAGTCTATATATGTAATTCACCACATCAACAAAAGCAAAAACAAAAACCACATGATCATCTCAATTGACGCAGAGAATGCATTTGACAAAATTCAACAGCCCTTTATGCTAAAAACCCTCAATAAACTTGGTATTGATGGAATATATCTCAAAGTAATAAAAGCTATTTACGACAAACAAACAGCCAATATCATAATAAATAAGCAAAAATTAAAAGCATTCCCTTTGAAATCCGGCATGAGACAAAAATGCCCTCTCTCACCACTCCTTTTCAACATAGTACTAAAAGTTCTAGCCAGAGCAATCAGGCAAGAAAAAGAAATAAAATGTATTCAAATAGGAAAGTTGGAAGCCAAATTGTCTCTGTTTGCAGACGACATGATAGTATACCTGGAAGACCTCATCACCTCAGCCCAAAAACTCCTGAAACTGATAAGCAACTTCAGGAAAGTCTCAGGATATAAAATCAATGTGCAAAAATCACAAGCATTCCTATACACCAATAACAGACTTAAAGAGAACCAAATCAAGAAAGAACTGCCATTCACAATTGCTACAAAGAAAATAAAATACCTAGGAATACAACTCACAAGGAATATAAGGGACCTCTTTAAGGAAAACTACAAACCACTGCACAACAAAATAAGAGAGGACACAAACAGATGAAGAAACATTTCATGTTCGTGGTTAGGAATAATCAATATCGTGAAAATGGCTATACTGCCCAAAGTAATTTACACAGTCAATGCTATTCCCATCAAATTATTATTGAATTTCTTCACAGAACTTGGTAAAACCACCAGGAACTTCATATGGAACCAAAAGAGAGCCCGCATAGCCAAGTTAATTCTAAGCAAAAAGAACACAGCGGGAGGCATCACACTACCAGACTTCAAACTATACTACAAGGCTACAGTAATCAAAACAGCATGGTATTGGTACCAAAACAGAGATATAGACCAATGGAACTGGACAGAGGCATCAGAGACAACACAACATACTTACAACCATATAATCTTTGATAAACCTGAAAAAAATAAGAAATGGGGAGATGATTCCCTGATTAATAAATGGTGTTGGGTAAACTGGTTAGCCATGGGCAGAAAGCAGAAACTGAACCCCTTCCTGACACCTTACACTAAAATTAACTGCAGATGGATTAAAGACTTAAACATAAGACCTGGCACCATAAAAACCCTAGAAGAAAATCTAGGCAAAACCATTCAGGACATAGGAGTAGGCAAGGACTTCATGACCAAAACACCAAAAGCATTGTCACCAAAAGCCAAAATAGGTAAATGGGACCTAATCAAACTCCACAGCTTCTGCACGGCAAAAGAAACAGTCACTAGAGTGAATCGGCAACCAGCAGAATGGGAAAAAATCTTTGCAGTTTACACATCTGACAAAGGACTGATATCCAGAATTTACAAAGAACTCAAACAGATTTACAGCAAAAAAAAAAAAAAAAAAAAAAAAAAAAAAAAAAAAAACAAGCTCATTCAAAAATGGGCAAAAGATATGAACAGACACTTTACAAAAGAAGACATACATGAGGCCAACAAACACATGAAAAAATGCCCATCACTGGTCATTAGAGAGATGCAAATCAAAGCCACATTGAGATACCATCTCACCCCAGTTAGAATGGCCATCAATAAAAAATCTGGAGACAGCCGATGCTGGAGAGGATGTGGAGAAATAGGAACACTCTTACACTGTTAGTGGGAGTGTAAATAAGTTCAACCATTGTGGAAGTCAGTGTGTCAATTCCTCAAGGACCTAGAAATAAAAATTCCATTTGACCCAGCGATCCCATTACTGGGTTTATATTCAAAGGACTATAAATCGTTCTACTATAAGGACACATGCACACGAATGTGCATTGCAGCACTGTTTGCAATAGCAAAGACCTGAAACCAACTCAAATGCCCATCGATGATAGACTGGACTGGGAATATGTGGCACATATACACCATGGAATATTATGCAGCAATCAAAAATGATGAGTTTGTGTTCTTTGTAAGGAAATGGATGATTCTGGAGAACATCATTCTCAGCACACTGACACAAGAACAGAAAAGGAAATACCGCATATTCTCACTCATAGGCGGGTGAGAAAAATGAGAACACATGGACAGAGGGATGGGGTCTACTACACACTGGGAACTATTGGGGGAATGGGGGAGAAACAGCGGGGTGGGCTGGGGAGAGATAGACTTGGGATAAATGCCAAGTGTGGGTGAAGGGGAGAAAGACAGCAAAATAGACTGTCATGTGTGTAACTATGCAACTAACTTGCCCGTTCTGCACATGCACCCCAAAACCTATAATGCAATAAAAATTAAAAAAATTAAAAAAAAGAAGAAAGCAATAAACACGTATTAGGAATAAAAAAAATAATGCACACCTGTGGAATAGTCAGGAGACTTTTTCATGTGGCCTCTCATTCAATGTGTCATTGAAAAATGTGTAGTCAGGAGACTCTTTTATGGAGACACATATTCAGAGCCTCAGTGCATAAGACATACCCTTGATATAGTAAGAAATCTAAGTAGTATGGCCACATCTTCTGAGGCTCACCGAATAATACACATCTGGACAATAATTTGGAGTCTATTTTCGATGGACATTCATTCAAAGCCTCGGAAAATAATGCAGACCTGTGGAGTAGCCAGGAGTTTATTTCATTTGGACACACATTCATAGCCTCAGTGGATAATATGCACGTGTTAATTGGTCAGGATTACATTTTAATATAGCCAATGACTCCTAACCTTAATGAATAATGCACAAATGTAAAGTACTCAGCAGTCTATTTTATATAGCCATTAATTCAGAGATTCATTGAATAATAAAAATATTTGAGACAGACAGCCTCCTGTTTCATGTGGTCGTACAAAAAGAACCTCACTTAGTGACACACACCTGGAGAAGTGTTAGGAGGGTACTTTACATAGCCTCTCATTTACAGCCTATGGGAATAATGCACACGTTTGGAATAGACACTAGTCTATTTTATATGGTCACAAAATCAAAGCCTGAGTCAGTAATACACAACTTTGGAATAGTCACTAGTCTATTCCATATGCCCAAATATTTAGAGTCAGAGTCAATGATACACGCCTGTAGACTAGTCAGGAAAACATTTCATATGGCCAAAGTTTCAGAGCCTCAGTGAATAATAAATACCTGAGGAATACTCTGGACGCTATTACATGTGGCATTTCTTCAGAGGTTCATTGAGTAAAAAACCCCTGTATTGTAGTCATAATTCTATTTTATATAGCCACATACTCAGAGACTAACTGAATAACAGACACCTTGGGAAAGTCAGGATTCTATTTTGTATAGCCACTCATTTACAGCCGAATGTAAAATCTCACGCCTGAGTAGTACATAGGAGTCTATATTTTCGCCACTCATTCAGAGCCTCACAGAATAATACAGACGTATGGAAATGTCAGGAGTGTTCTTGACATGGCCACTTATTCAGTTCCTCAGTGAAGAATCATATATATCTGGAAAATACTCAGGATTCTATTATATATAGCCACTTATTAAGAGACTCACTGAATAATGCACACCTGGAGAATTGTCTGGAGACTATTTGATATGACCGTTCACCCAGCGACTCAGTGGAAAATGCAGAGCTGAGAAATATTCAAGAGGACAGAGTCAGGAGTCTGTTTTATGTGGTCACTCGTTCATAAACTGACTGAAGAATACACACCTTGGGAATAGTTAGAGTCCAGGTCATATGGCCACTCAATCACAGCATTACCGAATAATGCACAATGGGGCAATAGTAAGAAGTCTATTTCATATGGCATCTCATTCAGAGCTTCAGTACCTAATAAACAGCTGTAAAGGAGGGACGACCCTATTGACAGTAGCCCCAAATAAAGCAGCTCCGTGAATGATACACACATGTGTGAGAGTCAGGAGACTATTTGATATGGACACTCATACCGAACCTCTTTGAATATTGCACATGTGAGGAATAATCACTAGTCTATTTCATATGGTGGTTCGTTTAGAGAGTCAAAAATTAACGTGCACCTGTGGAGTAAAATGCTGTCTATTTCATAAGGCCACTCTTTCAGTGTTTTAGTGAATCACATGTATATCTGATAAGTCAGGAATCTCTTTCACATGGCCACTCGTTCTGGGCCTCTGTGAATAATACTCCCCTCAGAAACAGTCAAGGGTCTACTTCAAATGCCTACACATTCATAGTCTCTGTAAGTAATGAACACCTGGGCAATACAGCTGAGTCTCTTTTTTATGCCCACTTAGTCAGAGTCTCATTCACTAATACACTCCTGGGGGAGTTAAGTGTCTCCTTCATGTAGCCACTCATTTAGATCCTCGGTGAATAATCCACCCCAGGGTAATAGTCGAGCATTTTTTATATGGCCACTAATTCTGTGCATTCCTGAATTATACACACCTGGGGAATTCTCAAGATTCTATTTCATATTACCACTCATTTAGAACCTTATTGTGTAATTCACAATGGAGCCATAGTCAGGTGTCTACTTTTTATGGCCGCTCATTCAGAGTTTCAGTGCATAATGAACTTCTATGGAGTAATCAGGACACTGTTCACGTAGCCATGAATTTAGTGCCTTCCTGAATGACACACAGCTGGGTGGTAGTCAGGAGTCTATTTCATATGAACTCTAATTCTGTGTAACGCTGAGTAATACACACCTGGGGAAGCTTCAGGAGTCTATTTGGTATGGACACTCATACCGAACCTGTTGGAATAATCCACACATGGAGAATAATGAGGTTTCTATGTCATACAGCTACTAATTCAGACAAACAGTGAATAATACACATGTGGAGTCATTATGATACACATGTGGCTCCTCTTTCACAGCCTCACTGAATATTACACACTTGTGATATAGTCTGGAGTCTATATTTTTTGGCAACTCATTCAGAGAATCACTGAATAATTCGCACCTGCAGAATAGTCAGAAGTCTCTTTCCTAAGGCTACCCGTTGAGAGCCTCACGAAATGTACACACCTGGATAAATAGTCAGGATTTACTTGTATCTCCTCATTCAGAGTCTCACTAAATAATGCACACCTACGGAATAGTCGGGAGACTTTTTCATGTGGCCTCTCATTCCATGTGTCATTGAAAAATGTGGTTTAGTCATAAGACTCTTTCATGTAGACACATATTCAGAGCCTCAGTGCATAAGATAGATCCTTGATGTAGTAAGAAATCTAATTAGTATGGCCACGTCTTCTGAGGCTCACCGAATAATATACACTTGGATAATAATTTGGAGGCTATGTTCGATGGACATTCATTCAGAGCCTTGGTAAATAATGCAGACCTGTGGAGTAGCCAGGAGTCTCTTTCATTTGGACACACATTCATAGCCTCAGTGGATAATATGCATGTGTGGATTAGTCAGGATTCCATTTTATATGGCCACTGACTCATAACCTCAATGAATAATGCACAAATGTAAAGTACTCAGCTGTCTATTTCCTATAGACTCTCATTCAGAGATTCACTGAATAATAAAATTATTTGAGATAGACAGCCTCCTGTTTTATATAGTCATAGAAAAAGAACTTCAGTGAGTGACACACACCTGGCCAAGTGTTATTAGTGTACTTTACATAGCCTCTCATTTACAGCCTAAGGGAATAATGCACAAGTGTGGAATAGACACTAGTCTATTTTATATGGCCACAAAATCAAAGCCTGAGTCAGTAATACGCAAATTTGGAATAGTCACTAGTCTATTCCATATGCCCAAATATTTAGAGTCAGAGTCAATAATACACGCCTGTAGAATAGTCAGGAAACCATTTCATATAGCCAAAGTTTCAGAGCCTCAGTGAATAATAAATACCTGAGGAAAACTCTGGACGCTATAACATGTGGCATTTCTTTTCTTTTTTTTTTTTTTTTTTTTTTTTTTTTAATTTTTATTGCATTATAGGTTTTGGGGTACATGTGTAGAATGTACAAGATAGTTGCATAGGTACACACATGGCAGTGTGTTTTGCTGCCTTCCTCCCCTTCACCCACACTTGGTATTCATCCCCAGGCTATCCCCCCCAGCGCCCCCCCGCTGTCCCTCCCCCATTTCCCCCAACAGTCCCCAGTGTATAGTAGACCGCCTCTCTGTGTCCACGTGTTCTCATTTTTCTCACCCACCTATGAGTGAGTATATGCGGTATTTCTTTTTCTGTTCTTGTGTCAGTTTGCTGAGAATGATGTTCTCCAGATTCATCCATGTCCTTACAAAGGACACAAACTCATCATTTTTGATTGCTGCATAATATTCCATGGTGTATATGTGCCACATTTTTCCAGTCCAGTCTATCATCAATGGGCATTTGGGTTGGTTCCAGGTCTTTGCTATTGTAAACAGTGCTGCAATGAACATTCGTGTGCATGTGTCCCTATAGTAGAACGATTTATAGTCTTTTGGATAGATACCCAGTCATGGGATTGCTGGGTCAAATGGAATTTCTATTTCTAGGTCCCTGAGGAATCGCCACACTGTCTTCAAAAATGGTTGAACTAATTTACACTCCCACCAACAGTGTAAGAGTGTTCCTATTTTTCCACATCCTCTCCAGCATCTGCTGTCTCCAGATTTTTTAATGATCGCCATTCTAACTGGTGTGAGATGATATCTCAATGTGGTTTTGATTTGCATCTCTCTAATGACCAATGATGATGAGCACTTTTTCATATGTTTGTTGGCCTCATGTATGTCTTCTTTTGTAAAGTTTCTGTTCATATCCTTTGCCCATTTTTGAATGGGCTTGTTTGTTTCTTTTTTTGTAAATCTGTTTGAGTTCTTTGTAAATTCTGGATATCAGCCCTTTGTCAGACGTGTAAACTGCAAAGATTTTTTTCCCATTCTGATGGTTGCCGATTCACTCTAGTGACTGTTTCTTTTGCCGTGCAGAAGCTGTGGAGTTTGATTAGGTCCCATTTGTCTATTTTGGCTTTTGTTGCAAATGCTTTTGGTGTTTTGGTCATGAAGTCCTTGCCTACTCCTATGTCCTGAACGGTTTTGCCTAGATTTTCTTCTAGGGTTTTTATGGTGTCAGGTCTTACGTTTAAGTCTTTAATCCATCTGGAGTTAATTTTAGTGTAAGGTGTCAGAAACATGTGGCATTTCTTCAGAGGTTCATTGAGTAAAGAACACCTGTATTGTAGTCAGAATTCTATTTCATATAGCCACATACTCAGAGACTAACTGAATAACAGACACCTTGGGAAAGTCAGGATTCTATTTTGTATAGCCACTCATTTACAGCCGAAAGTAAAGTCTCACGCCTGATTAGTACATAGGAGTCTCTATTTTTTGGCCACTCATTCAGAGTCTCACAGAATAATACAGACCTATGGAAATGTCAGGAGTGTACTTGACATTGCCACTTATTCAGTTCCTCAGTGAAGAATCATATATATCTGAAAAATACTCAGGATTCTATTATATATAGCCACTTATTAAGAGACTCACTAAATAATGCACACCTGGAGAATTGTCTGGAGACTATTTGATATGACCGTTCACCCAGTGACTCAGTGGAAAATGCAGAGCTGAGAAATATTCAAGAAAACAGAGTCAGGAGTCTGTTTTATGTGGCCACTCATTTATAAACTGACTGAAGAATACATACCTTGGGAATAGTCAGAGTCCAGGTCATATGGCCACTCAATCACAGCATTAGTGAATAATGCACAATGGGGCAATAGTAAGAAGACTATTTCATATGGCATCTCATTCAGAGCTTCAGTGCGTAATAAACAGCTCTAAAGGAGGGAAGACCCCATTGAAAGTAGTCCCAAATAAAGCAACTTCTTGAATGATACACACATGTCTGAGAGTCAGGAGACTATTTGCTATGGACACTCATACAGAACCTCTTCGAATATTGCACATATGAGGAATAATCACTAGTCTATTTCATATGGTGGTTCGCTTGGAGAGTCAAAAATTAACGTTCACCTGTGGAGTAAAATGCGGTCTATTTCATAAGGTCACTCCTTCAGTTTTTTAGTGAATATCATGTATATCTGATAAGTCAGGAATCTCTTTCACATGGCCACTCGTTCTGGGCCTCTGTGAATAATACTCCCCTCAGAAACAGTCAAGGGTCTACTTCAAATGCCTACACATTCAGAGTCTCTGTAAATAATGAACACCTGGGCAATACACCTGAGTCTCTTTTTTATGCACACGTAGTCAGAGTCTCATTCAATAATAAAAACCTGAGGAGGAGTTAAGAGTCTCCTTCATGTAGCCACTCATTTAGATCCTCAGTGAATAATCCAAAGCAGGGTAATAGTCGAGCATTTTTTATATGGCCACTAATTCTGTGCCTTCATGAATTATACACACCTGGGGAATTTTCAGGATTCTATTTTATATTACCACTCATTTAGAACCTTATTGTGTAATTCACAATGGAGCCATAGTCAGGTGTCTACTTTGTATGGCCGCTTATTCAGAGTTTCAGTGCATAATGAACTTCTATGGAGTAATCAGGACAGTGTTAAAGTAGCCATGAATTAAGTGCCTTCCTGAATGACACACACCTGGGTGGTAGTCAGGAGTCTACTTCATATGAACTCTAAGGCTGTGTAACGCTGTGTAATACACACCTGGGGGAGTTTCAGGAGTCTATTTGGTATGGACACTCATACCGAACCTGTTGGAATAATGAACGCATGAAGAATAATGAGGTGTCTATGTCATACGGCTACTCATTCAGACAAACAGTGAATAACGCACATGTGGAGTCATTAGATTTCTGTCTCATATGGCCCCTTTTTCACAGCCTCATTGAATATTACACACTTGTGTTATAATCTGGAGTCTATATTTTATGGCCACTCATTCAGAGAATCACTAAATCATTCACACCTGCGGAATAGTCAGAAGTTTCTTTCCTAGGCTACCCGTTGAGAGCCTCACTAAATATACACACCTGAATAATTAATCAGAATTTACTTGTATCTCTTCATTCAGAGTCTCGCTAAATAATGCACACCTGTGGAATAGTCAGGAGACTTTTTCATGTGGCCTCTCATTCAATGTGTCATTGAAAAAATGTGGTGTAGTCAGAAGACTCTTTCATGTAGACACATATTCAGAGCCTAAGTGCATAAGACAGACCCTTGATATAGTACGAAATCTAATTAGTGTGGCCACATCTTCTGAGACTCACTGAATAATACACACCTGGGGAATAATTTGGAGTCTATGTTCGATGGACATTCATTCAGAGCCTCGGTAAATAATGCAGATCTGTGGAGTAGCCAGGAGTCTATTTCATTTGGAAACACATTCATAGCCTCAGTGGATAATATGCACGTGTGGATTAGTCAGGATTACATTTTATATGGTCACTGACTCATAAACTAAATGAATAATGCACAAATGGAAAGTACTCAGCCGTTTATTTCACATAGCCACTCATGGAGATATTCACTGAATAATAAAATTATTTGAGATAGCCTCCTGTTTCATATGGTCATACAAAAAGAGCCTCACTGAGTGACACACAGCTGGAGAAGCGTTAGGAGTGTGCTTTACATAGCCTCTCATTTCCAGCCTAAGGGAATAATGCACACGTGTAAAATAGACACTGGTATGTTTTATATGGCCACAAAATCAAAGCCTGGGTCAGTAATACACAACTTTGGAAGAGTCACTAGTCTATTCTATGTGCCCAAATATTTAGAATCAGAATCAATAATACACTCCTGTAGACTAGTCAGGAAAACATTTCATATGGCCAAAGTTTCAGAGCCTCAGTGAATAATAAATACCTGAGAAATACTCTGGATGCTATTACATGTGGCATTTCTTCAGAAGTTCATTGAGTAAAGAACACCTGTATTGTAGTCAGAATTCTATTTCATATAGCCACATACACAGAGCCTAACTGAATAACAGACACCTTGGGAAAGTCAGGATTCTATTTCGTATAGCCACTCGTTTACAGCCAAATGTAAAAACTCACACCTGAATAGTACATAGGAGTCTCTATTTTTTGGCCACTTATTCAGAGCCTCACAGAATAATACAGACGTATGGGAATATCAGGAGTGTGCTTGACATGGCCACTTATTCAGTTCCTCAGTGAAGAATTATATATATCTGGAAAATACTCAGGATTTTATTATATATAGCCACTTATTAAGAGACTCACTGAATAATTCACACCTGGAGAATTGTCTGAAGACTATTTGATATGACCGTTCACCCAGCGACTCAGTGGAAAATGCAGAGCTGAGAAATATTCAAGAGGACAGAGTCAGGAGTCTGTTTTATGTTGTCACTCGTTCAGAAACTGAATAAAGAATACACACCTTGGGAATAGTCAAAGTCCAGGTAATATGGCTGCTCAATCACAGCATTACCAAATAATGCACAATAGGGCAAGAGTAAGGAGTCTATTTCATATGGCCTCTCATTCAGAGCCTCAATGTGTAATAAACAGCTGTGGAGGATTGAGAAACCTATTGATGGTAGCCCCAAATAAAGAATGATACACACATGTGTGAGAGTCAGGAGACTATTTGATATGGACACTCATACAGAACCTCTTCGAATATTGCACATGTGGGGATTAATCACTAGTCTATTTCATATGGTGGTTCGTTTGGAGAGTCAAAAAATAACATGCACCTGTGGAGTAAAATGCGGTCTATTTCATAAGGCCAGTCTTTCAGTGTTTTAGTGAATAATATGTATATCTGATAAGTCAGGAATCTCTTTCACATGGCCACTGGTTCTGGGCGTCAGTGAATAATACTCCCCTCAGAAAGAGTCAAGGGTCTACTTCAAATGCCTACACATTCAGAGTCTCTGTAAGTAATGAACACCTGGACAATACACCTTAGTCTCTTTTTTATGCCCACTTAGTTACAGTCTCATTCAATAATACACACCTGGGAAAGACTTAAGAGTCTACTTCATGTAGCCACTCATTTCTATCCTCAGTGAATAATCCACACCAGTGTAATAGTCGAGCATTTTTTATATGGCCACTCATTGTGTGCCTCCTGTATGATATACACCTGGGGAATTCTAAGGATTCTATTTAATACTAGCACTCATTTAGAACCTTATTGAATAATTCACAATGGAGCAATAGTCTGCTGTCTATTTTGTATGGCCTCTCATTCAGAGTTTCAGTGAATAATGAAGTTGTATGGAGTAATCAGGACATGGCTTAAGCGAGCCATAAATTAAGTGCCTTCCTGAATGACACACACCTGGGTGGTAGTCAGGAGTCTATTTCATATGAACTGCAATTCTGTGTAACGCTGAGTAAAACACAGAACCACTTCGAATATTGCACATGTGAAGAATAATCACTAGTCTATTTCATATGGTCGTTCGTTTGGAGAGTCAAAAAATAAAAAGGACGAGGGGTGATACACACAGAAGAGTGGAGGGTACACATATAAGAGAGTGGGTACACAAAGGAGAGAAGAGGATACACAAAGCAGAGGGGGCTACAAACAGGAGAGTAGAAAATACACAGAAGAGAGAGGAGGATACACACAAGAGAGAAAAAGATAAACACAGGAGAAAGAAATACACACAGGATAAAAAGGCATACACACAGGAGCGGATGATGCACACAGGAGAAAGAAGGTTATACACAGAAGAGAGGAAGATACACACAGAAAAAGGGAAACGCACAGGAAAGAGAAGGATACACACAGGAGAAAAAAGAATACACATAGCAGAGAGGAGGATACACACAGGAGGGAGGGGATACACAGAGGGGAGTGGGAAATACACACAGGAGAGAGAAAGTATACACACAAAAGGGAGGGGGTTACACATAGGAGAGAGGGGATACACACAGGCGAGAGGGGGACACAAAGTAAAGAGAGGGGGGATAACCACAGGAGAGAGGGAAAATATACACTAAAGAATACACACTGGAGAGAGAAAAGTACACACAGGAGAGGGGGATACACACAAGAGTGACGAGGATTCACACAGGAAAGAATAGGATACACAGGAGACAGGAGGATACACACAAAAGAGAGAAGGATACACACGGTAGACATAAGGATACACACAAAAGAGAGAAGGATACAAACAGGAGAGTGTTGATACAAACAGAAAATATGAGGGTTCACATAGGAGAATAGAGGATACACACATGAGAGAGATGGATACACACAGGAGAGAGGATTATACACACAGCAGAGAGGAGGATACACACAGGAGAGAGGGCATACACACAGGAGTGAGAAAGATCCACACAGGAGAGAAGGGAATGAACACAGGAGAGAGGTGGATACACACAGAAGTGGGGCATACACACAAAAGAGAGGGGATACACACAGGAGAGATGGGGGATACACACGGAGAGTGGTGATCCACACACGATAGTTGAGAGTACACACAGGAGAGAGGGGGTACACACAGGAGAGAAGAGGATACACAAAGGAAAAAGATATACACACAGGAGAGTAGGGAATAAACAGAGGAGAGATAAGGATACACAAAGGAGAGAGGAGATTAAACACAGGAGACGGAGATACACACAGGAGAGAGGGGCTTACACAGCAGAGAGGAAGATACACACAGAAGAGAGGAGATACACAAAGGAGAGAGAAGGATACGCACAAGAGAGAGAAGGGATACACACAGGAGGGAGGGTGGTACACACAGGAGAAAGGAGGGATACGCACAGGAGAGAGAAGTGATACCCACAGGAAAGAGGAGGATGCACACAGGAGAGGGGGATACACACAGGAGAGAGGAGGATGCACACAAAAGAGAGGAGGAGACAACAGGAGAAAGGAGAATACACGCAGGAGAGAGGAGGGTAAACACAGGTTAAAGGGGGATACACACAGAAGAGAGGAGGATACAGGCAGGAGAGAGGAGGATACACACACGAGAGAGAAAGACACACACAGGCGAGAGGAAAACACACAGAGAAAAGAGGAGGATACACACAGGAGAGAGGAGGATACACACAAACAAGAGGGAGATACTAACAAAGGGAGAGAAATAAACACAGGAGAAAGGAGGATACACACAGGAAGGAGAAGGATACACACAGGAGAAAGGAGGATACAGAAAGGAGAGGGGAAACACACAGAAGAGAGAGGCATACACAAAGACGTGAAAGATAAACACAGAAGAGGGGTTATACACACAGGAGTGAGGGGGATACACACAGGAGAGTATATACACACAGGAAAAAGGGGATTACGCACAGGAGAGAGGAGGATACACACAGGAAAGAGGGTGAATACACAAAAAAGAGAGGGGGATACACACAGGAGAGTGAAGCGTACACACAGGAGACAGGGAAATACACAAAGGAGAGAGGGGGATGCACACAGAGAAAAAAGATAAATACAAAAGAGAGGAGTATACACACCAAAAAGAGAAGGATACAGATAGAAGAAAGGAAGATATACGCAGGAGATTGGAGAATACACAAAAGAGAGGAGGATAAACACAGGAGAATGTAGTATACACGCAGGAGAGAAGAAAATACACACAAGAGAGAGGGAAAATATACAGAGGAGAGAGAAGGATACACACAGGAGTGGCGTGATACACACAGAAGAGAGGAGGGCACACACAGGACAAAGCAGAAGACACAGGAGAGAGGAGGATACAAAAAGGAGAGGGGGATACACACGGGAGAGAGGGGATACACCGAGGAGAAAGGAGGATACACAAAGGCGAGAGGAGGATACACACAGGAGTGGGAATACACACAGAAAAGAGGACCATAAACACAGGAGAGGAGGATACACACAAGAGAAAAAAAATACACACAAAAGAGAGGAGGATACACACAGGACAGGAAGATACATACAGGAGAGTGGGGCGTACACACAGCAGAGAGGAGGATACACACAGCAGAGAGGAGGATACACACAGGAGAGAGGGGATACACACAAGTGAGAGGAACATACAAACTGGAGAGAGGGAAGATACACACAGGAGAGGGTGGATACACACAGGAGAGAGGGGTGATACACACAGGAGAGAAAAAAGATACACACAGAAGAGAGGAGGATACACACAGAGAAAGGAGGATACACACTGGTTAGAGGAAGATACACACAAAAGAAGGGGATACACACAGGAGTGAAAAGGATATGCACAGGAAAAAAGAAAATACACACATTAGAGAGGAAAATACACACAAAGGATACACACGGTAGGCAGAAGGATACACACAGGAGAGAGAAGAATACACACAGGAGAGGGGTGATACACACAGGAGAGATGAGGGTTCACATAGGAGAAAAGAGGATACATACAGGAGAGAGGAGTATACACACAGCAGAGGAAGATACACACATGAGAGAGGGTATACACACAGGACTGAGGAAGATCCACACAGTAGAGAAGGGAATGCAAACAGGAGAGAGGTGGATACACAGAGAAGTGGGGCATACAAACAGCAGAGAGGAGGATTTATGCAGAAGTGAAGAAAATACATGCAGGAGAGAGGGAGATACACACAAGAGAGAGGGAGATACACACAGGAGAGAAGGAGGATACACACGGAGAGTGGTGATACACACAGGACAGTAGAGGGTACACAGAGGAGGAAGGGGGTACACAGAGGAGAGATGAGGATACACAAAGGAAAAAGGGATACACACAAGAGAGTAGGGAATAAACAGAGGAAAGAGGAGGATACACACAGGAGAGAAAAGGATAAACAAAGGAGAGGGGGATACACACAGGAGAGAGGGGCATACACACAGGAGAGGGGGATACACACAGGAGAGAGGGACGTAGACACAGAAGAAAGAAAGATACACACAGCAGAGAGGAGGATACGCACAGGAGAGAGGAGATACACAGAGGAGAGAGTGTGATACACACAGGAGAGAGAAGGGATACACACAGGAGAGAGGAGATACACAGAGGAGAGAGGGAAATACACACAAAAGAGGGAAGGGATACACACAGGAGAGAGGGGGTTACACACAGAAGAAAAGAGGTATATTCACAGGAGAGAGAATTGATACTCACAGGAGAGAGAAGGATACACACAGGAGAGAAGAGAATGCACACAGGAGAGAGAAGGACACATACAGAAGAGAGGAGGAAACACACTGGAGAAGGAAGGATACACACAGGAGAGACGAGAATACACACCAAAGAGAGAAGGATACGAAGAGGAGACAGGAGAATACACACAGCAGAGTGGAAGATACACAGAAAATAGAGGAGGATACACACGAGAGAGAGAGAGAGAGAAGAGGATACACACAGAAGAGTGGTGATACACACAGGAGAGAGAAGGGTATAAAAAGGAGAAAGGGGGATACAAACAGAAGTTAGAAAGATACACAAAAAAGAGGGGTATACACACAGGAGAGAGGAGGACACATCAATGAGAGAAAAAAATACACAAATGAGAGAGGAGGATACACACAAAAGAGGGAGATAACAACAGGAAAGAGGGGCATACACAGATGAGAGGAAGATACACACAGGAGAAAGGGGGATATACATAGGAGAGAAAAGAATACACACAGGAGAGGGGGACACACACAAAAAGAGGGGCGTACACACAGGAGAAAGAAAAATACACACAGCAGAGAAAAAAATACACACAGGAGAGAGAGGATACACACAGGAGAGAGGAGGATACACAGGAGAGAGGGAAATACACACAGAAGAGGGAAGGATACACACAGGAGACAGAAGAATACACACAGGGTAGTGGGGGATACACAAAGTAGAAGGGTGATACACACAGGACAGAGGAGTGTACACACAGGAGAGAGGGGGATACACACAGGAGAGAGGAGGATACACGCAGGATAAGGGGATACACACAGAGAAGAGAGAGATACACACAACAGAAATGATACACACTGAAGAGAGTGGCATACACACATAAAGGGGTGATAAACAAAAAAGAAAGGGGGATAAACACAGGAGAGGAAAGTATACACACAGGAAATGGTGATACACACAGGAGAGAGGAAGATACAAACTGGAGAGAGAAAAGATACACACAGGAGAGAGGGTGAATATACAAAAAAGTTAGGGGTATACACACAGGAGAGAGGGGAGTACACAAAAAAGACAGGGGCATACACACAGGGGAGAGGAGGATACACATAAGAGAGAGGGAGATACACAAAGGAGAGAGGAGTATACACGCGGGAGAGAGGAGTATACCCAGAAGAGAGGGGAGTACACAGAGGAGAGAGGGCATTACACACAGGAGAGAGGGCGGATACACACAGGAGAGAGGAACATACACAGAGGAGAGAGGGCGTTACACACAGGAGAGAGGGCGGATAAGCACAGGAGAGAGGAGGATACACACAGGAGAGGGTGGATACACACAAAAGAGTAGAGGATACACACAGGAGAGTGGGGGGATAAACACAAGAAAGAGAAGGATACACACAGAAGAGAGGGGTATACACACAGTGGGAGAAAAATAAATACAGGAGAGAGGAGGATACACACAAAAGGGAAGAGGATACAAAGAAAAGAGAGGAGGATACACGCAAGAGACAGGAGGATACACACAGGAGAGGGGGAGATACACACAGGAGGAATGGGGATACACACAAAAGGAGGGGTATACCCACAGGAGAGAGGAGAATACACACAAGCCACAGGAGAATATACACAGGAGAGAAAAGGATACACACAGGAGAGAGGGCGATACACAAAAGAGAGGGAGATACAAAAAGGAGAGTGCGGTGTACAGGAGGAAGGGGGATACACACAGAAGAGAGGGGGATACACACAGGAGAGAGGAGGATACACACAGCAGAGATTAGGATACACTAAGGAGAGAGGAGGATACACACAGGAGAGAGGAGGATATACAAAGGAGAGAAGAAAACACACAGTAGAGAGGGAGATACACACAGGCGAGGGTGGTACACACAGAAGTGGGGGAAATGCACACAGAAGAGAAGGGGATACACACAGGAGAGGCGGATACACACAGAAGGAAAAAGCACACAGAAAAAAGAGAATACACACAGCAGAGAGGGGGGATACACACAGGAGAGAGGAAGATATCCACAGGAGAGTGGGGCATAGACACAGGATGGAGGGAGATACAAACAGGAGAGGGTTGGTACACACTGGGGGAGAAGGATAAATACAGGAGGGAGGAAAATACACATAAAAGGAATAAGAATACAGAGAGAAGAGAGGAAGACACACGCAGGAGGGAGGAGGATACACAAAAAAACAGAGGAGGATACACACAGGAGAGAGGAGGATACACACAGGAGAGAGGGTTGAGAAACACAGGAGAGAAAAATACACACAGGAAAAAGGAAGGTACCTACAGGAGAGAGGGGTATACACACGAGAGAAAAGGATACAAAAAGGAGTGGAAAATACACAAAGGAGAGTGGGAAATACACCAAAAAGAGGAGAGGATACACACAAGAGAGAGGAGGATACACACAGGAGATGAAGAAACACACAGGAGAGAGGGGTATACACACTGGAGAGGGTGATACACACAGAAGAAATGGGGATACACACAGAAAAGATAAGAATACACACAAGAGATGAGGATACACACAGGAGAGGAGGACGTACACTCGGGAGAGAGAAGGATACACACAGCAGAGCAGAGGATACACACAGTAGAGAGGGAATACACACAGGAGAGAGGGGGATACACACAGGAGAGAGGAGAAATACACACAGGAGAGAGCGGGAATACACACGGGAGAGAAGAAAGATACACACAGAAGATAATAGGATACAAACAGGAGAGACGAGAATACACACAGGAGAGAGGAAGATACACAGGAGATTAGGATACACACAGGATAGAGAAGGATACACACAGAAGAGAGAAGGATACACACAGGAGACAGAAGGATACACACAGGAGAGAGGGGAATACACACAGGAAGGGGTGATAAACACAGAAGAGAGGAAGGTACACACAGGAGAGAGGAGGATACACACAAAAGATAGAAAGATACACACAGGAGACAGAAGGATACACACAGGAGAGAGGAAGATCCACAAAGAAGAGGTGTGATAAACACAGGAGAAAAAGGAATACACACAGGAGAGAAAAAGATACAAACAGGAGAGAGAAGGATACACACAGGAGACGAAGATACACAAAGTAGAGTGGGGCATACACACAGGAAAGTGAAATACACACAGGGAAAAGGGGGATAAACACAGGAGAAAGGAAGATACACACAGGAGAGAGGTGGATACAAACAGGAGAGAGGGGATACACACGGAAGAGAGGGAGATACACACAGAAGAAATGAGGGATACACACAAGAGAGAAAGGGGTTACACACAGGAGAGAGGGGGAAACACAAAAAAGAGAGGGGGATTACACACAGGAGAGAGAAAGAAACACATAGGAGAGAGGAAAATACACACAGCAGAGAGAAGAATACGCACAGGAGAGAGCAGGATACACACAGGAGAGAGGAGGATACACACAGAAGAGAGGAGGATACACATAGGAGAAAGGCATACACACAGGAGAAAGGAGGATACACCTAGGAGAAAGGCATACACACAGGAGAAAGGAGGATACACATAGGAGAAAGGCATACACACAGGAGAAAGGAGGATAAACAGAGGAGAGTTGGGTACACACAAGAGACAAGGTAATACACACAGGAGAGAGGGTGATACACACAGGAAAAGGGGGAATGCACACAACAAAGGGCATACATACAGGAGAGATGAGAATACACAAAGGAGAGAGGGAAATACATACAGGAGAAAGGAGGATACAAACAGGAAAGTGCAGCATACACATAAGAGGGAGGGGGATACACACAAGAGAGAGAAGGCTACACACAGGAGAGAGGAGTATACACAAAGAAGAGAGGGAAACAAAAAATACAGAGGGGAATACACACAGGCGAGGGGTATACACACAGGAGACGGTGTGATACACACAGGAGAGAGGGGGATACACAAAAAAGAGAAGAATACACACAGGAGAGAGGAGTATAAACAAAAAATAGAGGAGGATACACACAGGAGAGAGGGGGGATAAACACAGAACCAAGGGGGATACCCACAGGAGCGAGGGGGATACCCACAGGAGAGTGGGGCATACACACAGGAGGGAAGGTAATACACACTAGAGAGAGAAGAATACACACAGAAAGAGAAGAGTAAATACAAGAGAGAGGAGGATACACACAAAAGACTGGAGAATACAGACAGAATAGAGAATGATACACGCAGGAGAGAGGAGGATACACACAGGAGAGAGGATACACACAGGAGAGAGGAGGATACACGCAGAAGAGAGGAGGATACACACAGGAAAGAGGGGGGATACACACAGGAGACGGGGATACACACACAAGAGAGGAAGGTACACACAGGAGAAGGGAAGATGCACACAGGAGAGTGGAAGATTAACACAAAAGAGAGAATGATACACGCAGGAGAGATGAGGATACACACAGGAGAGAGAAAAATACACATAAGAGAGGGGGATACACACAGGATAGAAAAAAATACACATAGGAGAGAGGAGGGTACACACAGAAGAAAGGAGGATACACAGAGGAGAGAGGAAAATGCACACAGGAGAGGGTGATACAAACATAAAAGAGTGACATACACACAGGGGAGACAAGGATATACACAGAATTGAGAAAGATACACACTGGATAGAGTAGAATACACACAGGAGCCAAAAGGATACACACAGGAGACAAAAGGATACACATAGGAGAGAGGGGAAATACACACAGGATAGTAGAAGATACACACAGAAGAGAGGAGGATACACACAGAAGAGAGTATGATTCACACAAATGAAAAAAGGATACACACAGAAGAGAGGAGGATACACACATGAGAGGGGAAAAAAACACAGGTGAGTGGGGGATACACACATGTGGAGGGGAAAACACACAGGAGGGAAAAAGATACACACACGAGAGAGGAAAATACACATAGGAGAGAGGAGCATACACAAAAAAGAGATGGGCATACACACAGGAGAGGAAGATACACACAGAAAAATAAGGGATACACACAGGAAAGACAGGATACACAGAAAAGAGGGGGATACACAAAGGAGAGAGGGGCATACACACAGGAGAGAGGAGGATACACACAGGATAGAGGAGAATACACACAATAGAGAGAGAGATACACAGGGTAGAGAGGGGGTATATACACAGAAGATAAGAAGATACACACAGAAGAGAGGAAGATACACACAGGAGAGAGGAGGATACACACAGGGGAGAGATGAATACACACAGGAGAGAGGAAAATACACACAAAAAAGAAAAAAATACAAACAGTAGAGAGAAGGATACACACAGGTGAAAGGAGGATACACACGGGAGAGAGAAAGATACAGACAAAAGGGGGATATACACAGGAGAAATGGGTATACACACAGGGGGAGGGTAATACACACAGGAGAGAGGAGGATACACACAAGAGAGAGGAGGATACACACAGGAGAGGAGGATACACACAGAGCAAGAAGGATACACACAGGAGAGTGGAGGATACAAACAGCAGACAGAAGGATACGCACAGGAGAGAGGAGAATACACACATGAGAGAGGAGGATACACAAAGGAGGGGGAAAACACAGTAGAGAGGGAGATATACACAGGCGAGAGGGATACATACAGAAGTGGGGGGATGCACAGAGGAGAAAGGGGGATCCACAGAGAAGAGGGGGATACACAACGAAAAGAGGAGCATACACACAGGAGAGAGAATACATACAGGAGAGAAGGGGGATACACACAAGAGAAAGGCGAATACACACAGGAGAGTGGGGCATACACACAGGCTGGAGGGGGATACACACAGGAGAGAGGGCGATACACACAGGGGGAGAAGGATAAATAAAGGAGGGAGAAGGGTACACAAAAAAGAGAGGAGGATACTAACAGAAAAGAAGACGATAAACGCAGGAAAGAGGAGGATACACACAGGAGCGAGGAGGATACACGGGGAAGAGAGAAGGATACACACAGGAGAGTGGGGGGATACACACAGGATAGGGCGATACACACAGAAGAGAGGAGGATAAACACAGGAGAGAGAAGAATACTCACAGGAGAGAGGGGGATGCACACAAAAGAGTGGAAGATGCACAAAGGAGCGAAGGGGATACACACAGGAGAGAGGATGATACACACAGGAGAAAGGAGGGTACACACAGGAGAGAGGGGGATACACACAGGAGAAAGAAATATACACAAGGGAGAGGGAGATACACACAGGAGAGAGGGAGATACATGAAAAAGAGAAAAGGATACACACAGGAGAGAAAAGGATACACACAGGAGATGGAAATACACAGGAGAAAGGGGCATACACACAGGAGAGGGTGATACACACAGGAGAAAGGGGGTTACACACAGGAAAGAGGAAAATACACACAGGAGAGAAGGATACACACAGGAGAGAAAGGCATACACACAGGAGAAAGGAGAATACACACAGCAGAGATTAGGATTCACACAGAAGAGAGGGGATAAACACAGGAGAAAGAAGAATACACACAGGAGAAAAAGGGGATACACACAGGAGAGAGGGTGGATACACAAAGGAGAAAGAGGGGATACACAGAAAAATGAGGAGAGATACACACAGGAGAGAGGAACATACACACAGGAGAGAGGAGCATACACACAGGAGAGGGATAGATACACACAGGAGAGAAGGATAAACACAGTAGAGAGGAAGATGCACACAGGATAGAGAAGGATACACACAAAATAGAAAATGATACACACAGGAGACAGAAGGATACACACAGAAGAGAGGGGGATAAACACAGGAAAGGGGAATACACACAGGAGAGAAAAAAGATAAAGGAGACAGGGATACACAAAGAAGGGAGTTGGATACACACAGAAGAGAGGGGGATACACACAGGAGAGAGGGGAATACACACAAGAGAGATGGGCATACCCACAGGAGAGAGGAGAATACACAAAGGAGAGAGGGGAATAGACACAGAAAAAAGGGGGATACAAACAGGAGAGTGCGGCATACACACGGAGGGGAGCAAAATACACACAGGAGAGAGGAGGATACACACAAAATAGAAAATGATACACACAGGAGACAGAAAAATACACACAGGAGAGAGGGGGAAAAACACAGGAGAGGGAAATACACACAGGAGAGATAAAGAAACACACAAGAGACAGAGATACACAAAAAAGTGAGTTGGATACACACAGGAGAGAGGGCGATACACACAGGAGAGAGGGGAATACACACAAGAGAGATGGGCATACCCACAGGAGAGAGGAGACTACACAAAGGAGAGAGGGAGATACACACAGGAAAAAGGGGGATACAAAGAGGAGTGTGCGGCATACACACAGAAAGGAGGGGAATACACACAAGAGAGAGAAGGATACACACAGAAGAGAGGAGGATACAAAAAGAAGAGGGGGAAACACACAAGAGAGGGGGGATACACACAGGAGAGAGGAGGATACACACAAAAGAGAGGAGGATATACAAAGAAGAGAGGATTATACACACAAAAGAGAGAAGAATACACACAAGAGAGGGGGATACACACAGGATAGAAAAGGTTACACATAGGAGAGAGAAGGATACACACAGGAGAGAGAAGTCTACACACAGGAGAGAGGAGGATGCACAAAGAAGGGCAAACACACAAGAGAGTGGGGGATACACACAGGCGGGGGGATAAAAACTGGAGACGGTGGAATACACACATGAGAGGGGGGACACACAAAGGAGAGAGGAGGATACACAAAAGAGAGAGGAGGGTACACACAGGAGAAAGGGGGATACACAAAGAAAAGGGGAAAACACACAAAAGAGAGAGGGATACACACAGGCGAGGGAGATAAACACTGGCGACGGTGGGATACACACAGGAGAGAGGGGGATACATAAAGGAGAGGGGGATACAAACAGGATGGAGGGGTAAACACAGAAAATAAAGAAAGATACACACAGAAGAGAAGGGTAATACACACAGGAGAGTGGGGGATATCCACAAGAAAGTGGGGCATAAACACAGAAGGGAAGGGGATACACACAGGAGAGAGGGGGATAAAAAAAGGGGGAAGGATAAATACAGAGGAGAGGAGAATAAACACAAATGAGTGGAGGATACAGACACAATAAAGGAGAATAAACGCAGGAGAGAGGAGTATATACAACGGAGAGAAGATACACATAGGAGAGAGGAGATACACACAGGAGAGAGAAGCATACAGACAGGAGCGAGGAGGATACACAAAGGAGAGAGATAGATACACACAGGAGAGAAGGATAAACACAGGAGAGAGGAAGATACACACAGGACAGAGGAAGATACACACAGGAGAGAGGAGGATACACACAAAAAAGAAAAAAATACACACAAAAGAGGGGGATACACAAAGGAGAGGGGGATACAAAAAGGAGAGAAAAAGATACAGGAGACAGGAATACACAAAGAAGAAAGTTGGATACACACAGGAGAGAGGGGGATACACATAGGAAAGAGGGGAATATACACAAGAGAGAGAGGCATACCCACAGGAGAGAGAATACACAAAGGAGAGATGGGAATACACACAGGAAAAAGAAGGATACAAACAGTAGAGTGCGGCATACACAGAGAAGGGAGAAGGATACACACAGTAGAGAGGGGGATACACACAAGAGAGTGGGGCATACACACAGGAGAGGGTGATACACACAGGAGAAAGGGAGATAGAGGTGAGAGAAGAATTCACACAGAAGAGGGGGTTACACACAAGAGAGAGGGTGTACACACAGGAGAGAGGAGAATAGACACAGCAGAGAGGAGAATACACAAAGGAGAGAGGGGATACAAACAAAAGAGAGGGAGATACACAAAGAAGAAAGGAGGATACACACAGGAGTATAGGGATTACACAGAGGGATGAGAAAAGATACACACAGGAGAGAGGATCATACACACAGGAGAGAGGAGGATACACTGAGGAGAGAGAAAGATACACACAGGAGAGAGGAAGATACACAGAGAAGAGGAAGATACACACAGGAGAGAGGAAGATACACAGAGGAGAGGAAGATACACACAGGAGAGAGGATACACACAAAAGAGAAAAGGATACACAGAGGAGACGGAAGAATACACAAAGTAGAGAGGGGCATACACACAGAAAAGGGGGATACACACAGGAGAAAGGGGAATACACAAAAGAGAGCAGGATACACACAGGAGAGGGGGATGCACACAGGTGAGTGAGGTGTAAACACAGGAGAGGAAGATACACACAGGAGAGGGGAGGATATAAACAGGAGAGAGGATATACACACAGGAGAGAGGGGGATAACCACAGAAGAAAGGGGGGACACAAACAAAAGAGAAAGGGGTTACACACAAAAGAGTTGGGGGAAACACAAGGGAAAGAGAAGGGATACACAAAGGATATAGGAAGATACACACAGGAGAGAGGAAAATACACAGGAGAGAGGAGAATACACACAGGAGAGAGGAGAATACACACAGGAGAGAGGAGGATACACAAAGGAGAGAAGAGGATACACACAGGAGAGGTGCATACACACAGGAAAGAGGGGGATACACACAGGAGAGTTGGATTCACACAGGAAACAGGGTAATACACACAGGAGAATGGGGGATACACACAGGAGTGGGGGATACACACAGGAGAGAGTGGGATACACACAGAAGAGAGGGGAATACACATAAGAGAGGGGGGCATACACACAGGAGAGAGGGGGTACACACAGAAACAAGGAAGATACAAACAGGAGAGGGCAGCATACACACAGAAGAAAGGGGGATACACACAGGAGAGAGGAGGATACACACAGGACAGAGGAGGCTACACAGTGGAGAAAGGAGCATACACAGATAAAAGAGGGAAACACAAAAAAGAGAGGGAGATACACACAGGCGAGAGGGATACGCCCAGGAGACGGGGAGATATACAGAGGAGATAGGGGGATACACACAAAAAAGGGGAATACACACAAAAGAGAGTGGCATACACACAGGAGAGAGGAGGATACACACAGGAGAGAGGGGGATACAAACAAGAGATTGAGGCATACAAACAGGTGGAAAGAAGATGCACACAGAAGATTGAGGCATACACACAGGAGAGAGTGGGATACACACAAGGAAAGGATAAATACAGGAGAGAGGAAGATACACACAAAAGAGTGAAGGACACAGACAGAAGAGAGGAGGATTAACGCAGGAGAGAGGAGGATACACACAGGAGAGAGGTGGATACACACAGGAGAGAGGAGAATACACGCAGGAGAGAGGAGGATACACACAGGAGACAGAAGGAATACACACAGGAGAGGGGGATACACACTGAAGAGAGGAGAATACACACAGGAGAGAAAAGGATACACACAGGAGAGTGGAAGATACACACAAAAGAGAGGAAAATACACACAAAAGAGAGGGGGATACACACAGGAGAGGGGAATACACACAGAAGAGTGGTGATACACACAGGCGAGAGGAGGGTTCACAAAGGAGAGAGGGGGATACACACAGGAGAGAGGGGGATACACTGAAAAAAAGGAGGATACACACAGGAGAGAGGAGGATATACACAGTAGAGAAGGATATACACAGGAGAGAGGGGCACACACAAGAGAGGGAGATACACACAGGAGAAAGGGGAATAGACACAGGAGAGGGGAGAATACACACAGGAGAGGGGGATACACACATGAGAAGAGGGCGCACACACAGAAGATAGGAGGATTCAAAAAGCAGAGAGGAGGATACACACTGGAATGAATGGATACACAAAAGCAAGAGGAAGATACACACAGGAGAGGGGGATACACACAAAAGTGAGTGGCATACACACAGGAGAGAGGAGGATACACACAGGAGATGGGAAACACAGGAGAGAGGGGCATACACACTGGAGAGGGTGATACACACAGAAGAAAAGGGGATACACTCAGGAGAGATGAGAATACACACAGGAGAACAGGGCGTACACACAGAAGAGAGGAGGATTCAAAAAGCAGAGAGGATGATACACACTGGAGAGAGGGGATACACACAAGAGAGAGGGGAATACACACAGGAGAGAGGGGAATACACACAGAAAACAGCGGGGATACACACAGGAGGGTGGGGGGATACACACACGAGAGAGGAGGGATACACACAAGAGGGAAAAGGATACACACAGAAGAGAGGAGGATGCACACAGTAGAGAAAAAGATACACACAGAAGAGGGGGATACACACAGGAGAGAGGAGGATACACACAGGATAGAGGAGTTTACACAAAAAAGAGAGCAGGCAAGTACTTAATGACCAAAACACCAAAAGCATTGGCAACAAAAGCCAAAATACACAAATGGGACCTAATCAAACTTCACAGCTTCTGCATGCAAAAGAAACAGTCACTAGAGTGAATCGCAACCATCAGAATGGGAAAAAATCTTTGCAGTTTACGCATCTGACAAAGGGCTGATATCCAGAATTTACAAAGAACTCAAACAGATTTACAGGAAAAAAACAAACAAGCCCATTCAAAAATGGGCAAAAAATATGAACAGACACTTTACAAAAGAAGACATACATGAGGCCAACAAACGCATTAAAAAATGCTCATCATCACTGGTCATTAGAGAGATGCAAATCAAAACCACATTGAGATACCATCTCACGCCAGTTAGAATGGCGGCGATCATTAAAAAATCCGGAGACAGCAGATGCTGGAGAGAATGCGGAGAAAAAGGAACACTCTTACACTGTTGGTGGGAGTGTAAATTAGCTCAACCATTGTGGAAGACAGTGTGGCGATTCCTCAGGGACCTAGAAATAGAAATTCCATTTGACCCAGAAATCCCTTTACTGGGTATATATCCAAAGGACTATAAATCGTTCTACTATAAGGACACATGCACACGAATGTACATTGCGGCACTGTTTACAATAGCAAAGACCTGGAACCAACCCAAAAGCCCATCGATGATAGCCTGGATTGGGAAAATGGGGCACATATACACCATGGAATATTATGCAGCAATCAAAAAGGATGAGTTTATGTCCTTTGTAAGGACATGGATGAATCTGGAGAACATCATTCTCAGCAAACTGACACAAGAACAGAAAAGGAAATACCGTATATTCTCACTTATAGGCGGGTGAGAGAAACGAGAACACATGGACAAAGGGAGGGGTTCTACTGCACACTGGGGTCTATTGGGGGAAATGGGGGAGGGACAGTGGGCGGGGCTGGAAAGAGATTGCCTGGGGATAAATGCCAAGTGTGGGTGAGGGGGAAGAAGGCCACAAAACACACTGCCATGTGTGTACCTGCGCAACTATCTTGCACGTTCTGCACGTGTACCCCAAAACATATAATGCAATAAAAATTTAAAAAAAGAAGTCTCTTTCCTATGGCCACTCATTAATAGCCTCAATAAGTGTACACACCGGGGGAAATAGTCAGCATTTACCTTTATCCCCTCGTCCAGAATCTCACTAAATAATGCACACCTTTGGAATAGTCAGGAGACATTTTCATGTGGCCTCTAATTCGGAGTGTCACTGAATAATGTGGTATAGTCAGGAGTCTATTTCATGTAGACATATATTCAGAGCTTCAGTGAATAAGACAGACACTTGATATAGTAAGGAATCTAATTGATATGGAAACATATTCTGAGCCTCACTGAATAATACACACCTGGAGAATAATTTGGAGTCTGTTTTCGATGGACATATATTCAGAGCCTCGGAAAATGATGTACACCTGTGGTGTAGCCAGGAGTCTATCTTATTAGGACACTTATTCGTAGCCTCAGTGGATAATATGCACGTGTGGATTATTCAGGATTTCATTTTATATGGCCACTGACTCTTAACATCAGTGAAAAATGCAAAAATGTAAAATTCTCAGCAGTATATTTCATATAGACACTCATTCAGAGATTCACTGAATAATACAAATATTTGAGATAGACAGCATCCCGTTTCATATGGTTAAACAAAAAGAGCCTCACTGAGTAATGCACAACAGGGGAAGTGTTAGGAATCTACTTTACATAGCCTTTAATTTACAGAATCAGGAAATAATGCACACGTGTGGAATAGACACTAGTCTATTTTATATGGCCACAAAATCAAAGCCTTTTTGAATACTGCACATGTGGGGAATAATCAGTTGTCTGTTTCATATGGCGTTTCGTTTGGTGAATCAAAAAACTTATGCACACCTTTGGAGTAAATTGAGTTCTATTTCAGAAGGACACTCTTTCAGTGTTTTAGTGAATAATATGTATATCTGAAAAGTAAGGAATCTCTTTCACATGGCCACTCGTTCAGGGACTCTGTGAAGAATACTCCCCTCAAAAATAGTCAAATGTCTACTTTAAATGGCTACACATTCAAAGTCTCTGTATGCAATGAACACCTGGGCAATACACCTGAGTCTCTATTTTATGCCCACTTAGAGTCTCAGTCAAAAACACACACATGGGGAAGAGGTAAGAGTCTACTTCATATAGACACAAATTTAGAGCCTCAGTGAATAATGCCCACCAGGGTAATAGTCGAGCATTTTTTATATGGCCACTCATTTTCTGCCTTACTCAGTGATATACACCGGGAGAATCCGAAGGATTCTATTTGATACTACCACTCATTTAGAACTTTATTGAATAATTCACAATGGAGCAATAGTCAGGTGTCTCTTTTATATGGTCTATCACTCAAAGTTTCAGTGAATAATAAACTTCTATGGAGTAATCAGGACGCTGTTTAAGATAGCCACGAATTCAGTGCCTTCCTGAATAATACACACCTGGGTAATAGCCTGGCGTCTATTTCATATGAACTCTAATTTTGTGTATCGTTGAGTAATACACATCTGGGGCAGTGTCAGGAGTCTATTTGGTATGTACACTGAAACAGAACTTGTTTGATTAATGCACACATGTATAATAATGACGAGGCTATGTCATATGTCTACTCATTCAAACAAAGAATGAATAATGCACATGTAAAGTAATTAGAAGTCTGATTCTTATGGCCCCTCTTTAACAGCCTCACTGAATATTACACACTTGTGATATAGTCTGGAGTCTATTTTATATGGCCACCCATTCAGAGAATTACTAAATATTGCACACCTGCAGAAGAGTCAGAAGTCTCTTTCCTATGGCCACTCGTTAAGAGCCTAACTAAGTGAACACACCTGGGGAAATAGGATTTACCATTATCCCCTCATTCAGAGTCTCACTAAATAATGCACACCTGTGGAATAGTCAGAAGACTCTTTCCTATGGCCACTCGTTAAGAGCCTCACTAAGTGTACACACCTGGAGAAATAGGATTTACCTTTATTTCCTCATTCAGAGTCTCACTAACTAATGCACACCTGTGGAGTAGTCAGGAGACTTTTTCATGTGGCCTCTAATTCGGAGTGTCACTGAATAATGTGGTGTAGTCAGGAGTCCATTTCATGTAGACACATATTCAGAGCTTCAGTTTATAAGGCAGACACTTGGTATAGTAAGGAATCTAATTGATATGGAAACATATTCTGAGCCTCACTGAATAATACACACCTGGGGAATAATTTGGAGTCTATTTTCGATGGACATATATTCAGAGCCTCGGAAAATGATGTACACCTGTGGAGTAACCAGGAGTCTATTTTATTAGGACACTCATTTATAGCCTTAGTTGATAACATGCACGTGTGGATTAGTCAGGATTCCATTTAATATGGCCACTGACTCATAACCTCTGTGAAAAATGCAAAAATGTTAAATACTTAGCAGTCTCTTTCATATTAACACTCCTTCAGAGATTCACTGAATAATACAAATATTTTAGATAGACAGAATCCTGTTTCATGTGGTTAAACAAAAAGAGCCTCGGAGAGGGGGCAAGATGGCGTCGTAGAGGTGACTCAGGATTGCAGCTCTTGGTGAAGGCGCAGAGGGTGAGTCCTAGCCGCATTCTCGGATGGATCTTTTATGCCCACAGAGTGTTGAAAGTCCCAGGTGTGGAAGAGACACGGGCTAACGCAGCCGGCTCCCGCCGCCTCTTCAGCTGGAGCCGCAGCGGGACCCAGCACGGGACTCACTGGTCTGGGTGCCCTGTGAAACCGGCAATCTGAGATTTGGAAGGGCAGACTGGCATGTCCATCTGATTGAACGGGACTTGGACAATGAGCCAGACCAGGAGTTTCCTGGGAAGCGTGATCTGAGCTGGGGTAGTGGGCAGTGGCACGGGAGATCGCACGGATCCCAGTGCCCTATCAGCAGGCTCCTGGAGCGCCTGTGAGAGAGTCGACCTTTTAGCTTGGGGAGAGGAAGAGAGAGAGACAGAGAGAGGACGGACTCTGAGGCAGGGAGCTGGGTGATCGGGCTCGGCGGGTCCCAGGCTCACGGGGACAAGCAGGGTGGCGACTGGAGGCACTTGGGGCTGAGAGTTTTGCTGCCGGCATCTAGGACGGTGCAGCCCGGTGAGGGAGAAGCGTCCACCATTGCTGACGAAGTGCACCCCGACTTAAGTACCGCCCAGGACTGACGAAGCCTGCCGTTGTCGAGGCAACCTGCCATAACAGAGTCAGCCAGGCAGCAACAAGGTGGACCCGCGCTAGCAGGTCAGAGCCCCGGCAGGCAAATAGTGAATAGACTGCCGCCTAGTGGGGCAGGACAGTGCAACAGATACTCATAAAGAAAGCCCCAACTCCCTGAGACAGAGCATCTAAGGGTGAAAAAAAAAAAAGAGTGGTGTTTTAGGAGTTCTATTGCAGCAGACATAAAAAACCTCCCAACAACCCTGAATGAACAACGGAGCTCACAGCTCAGGACTGGAGCTCCTATAAAGCACAGACTGTCTCCTCAAGCAGCTCCCTGACCCCTGTATATACAAGGAGTCACTCCAGAAAATGACTAATCAGACTGACATTTGGCTGGCATCATTCTGGAACAAGGGCAGCAGAAGAAGAAACTGGTATCATCCCTCACTGTTCTGCAGCTGCTGCAGGTACAACCCAGACAAGCAGGGCCTGGAGTGGACCTCAGCACTCATACAGCAGAGAGGATAGATCATTAGAGGAAAACTCAGTAACAGAAATAATTCATCATCAACAATCTCAGTGTCCACACAGAGACCCAATTGAAAAATCAGCCAATACTTACACGACAGGCGGATAAATCCATAAAGACGGGAAGAAACCAGCGCAGAAAGGAGGAAAGCACCCGAAACCAAAACACCTCACCTCCAAAAAAAAACCAAACTCCTCACCAGCAAGGGAACAAAGCTGGACGGAGAATGAATGTGACGAAATGACGGAATCAGACTTCAGAAAGTGGATAATGAGAAACTTCAGTGAGCTAAAGGACCATGTTCTAAACCAGTGCAAAGAAACTAAGAACATTGAAAAAAGATTTGAAAAAAGATTCGAGGAATTGATAACGAGAATGGACAACTTCGAGAGGAATATGAATGAATTGAAGGAGCTGAAAACGAGAACACGAGAACTTCGCGAAGCATGCACTAGTTTCAACAGCCGAATTGACCAAGCAGAAGAAAAAATATCAGAAGTTGAAGATCAACTCAATGAAATAAAACGGGAAACCAAGGTTAAAGAAAAAAGTACAAAAAGGAATGAACAAAATCTCCAAGAAATGTGGGACTATGTGAAGAGACCCAACCTACGTTTGATAGGTGTACCAGAATGTGACAAAGAGAATGAATCCAAGCTGGAAAACAATCTTCAGGATATTATCCAGGAAAATTTCCCCAACCTAGCCAGACAGGTCAATACTCAATTCCAGGAAATACAGAGAACACCACAAAGATACTCTGCAGGAAGAGCAACCCCAAGGCACATAATCGTCAGATTCACCAGGGTTGAAACGAAGGAGAAAATACTAAGGGCAGCAAGAGAAAAAGGTCCGGTCACCCACAAAGGGAAGCCCATCAGACTCACAGCAGATCTCTCGGCAGAGACTCTACAAGCCAGAAGAGAGTGGGGGCCAATATTCAAAATTCTTAAAAAAAAGAGATTTCAAACCAGAATTTCATATCCAGCGAAACTGAGCTTCATAAGTGAAGGAAAAATAAAATCCTTCACGAACAAGCAAGTACTCAGAGATATTGTCACCACTAGGCCTGCTTTACAAGAGCTCCTGAAAGAGGCACTGCACATAGAAAGAAACAACTAGTTCCAGCCATCCTAAAAGCATACCAAATGCTAAAGACCATCAACAAAATGAAGAATGTACATGAACCAACGGGCAAAACAGCCAGCTAGCATCAAAATGGCAGTATCAAATTCACACATAACAATATTAACCCTGAATGTAAATGGGCTAAATGCAGCAATCAAAAGACACAGACTGGCAAATTGGATAAAAAACCAAAACCCATCAGTGTGCTGTATCCAGGAAACCCACCTCACATGCAAAGATACACAAAGGCTCAAAATAAAGGGATGGAGGAAGATTTACCAAGCAAATGGAGAGCAAAAAAAAGCAGGAGTTGCAATTCTCATCTCTGATAAAATAGCCTTTAAAGCCACAAAGATCAAAAGGGACAAAGAAGGTCATTACATAATGGTAAAAGGATCGATACAACAAGAAGAGATAACGATTCTAAATATATATGGACGCAATGTAGGAGCACCCAGATATATAAGGCAAGTTCTTAATGACTTACAAAGGGACTTAGACTCCCACACAATAATAGTGGGAGACTTTAACACTCCACTGTCAATAGCAGACAGATCAACCAGACAGAAAATTAACAAGGATATCCAGAACTTGAAGTCAGACCTAAAACAAGCAAACCTGATAGACATTTACAGAACTCTCCACCCCAAATCCACACAATATACATTATTCTCAGAACCACATCACACCTACTCCAAAATTGACCACATAATTGGAAGTAAAGCACTCCTCAGCAAATGCAAAACAACTGAAATCATAACAAACAGTCTCTCAGACCATAGTGCAATCAAGTTGGAACTCAGAATTCAGAAAATAACTCAGAACCACACAGCTTCATGGAAACTGAACAATTGGCTCTTGAATGTTGATTGGATAAACAATGAAATGAAGGCAGAAATAAAGAAGTTCTTGGAAACCAACGAGAATGAAGACACAACGTACCAGAATCTCTGGGACACATTTAAAGCAGTCTGTAGAGGAAAATATATAGCAATAAGTGCCCACATGAGAAGAGTGGAGAGATCCAAAATTGACACCCTATCGTCAAAATTGAAAGAGCTAGAGGAGCAAGATCAAAAAAGCTCAAAACCAAGCCAAAGACAAGAAATAACTAAGATCAGAGCAGAACTGAAGGAGATAGAGACAAGAAAAACCCTTCAAAAAATCGACAAATCTAAGAGCTGGTTTTTCGAAAAGATCAACAAAATAGACAGACCACTAGCCAGACTGATAAAAAAGAAGAGAGAGAACAACCAAATAGATGCAATAAAAAACGATAAAGGGGAAATCACCACAGATTCCACAGAAATTCAAACCATCATCAGAGAATACTACAAACAACTCTATGCACATAAACCAGTAAATCAGGAAGAAATGGATAAATTCCTGGACGCCTGTGTCCTCCCAAGCCTAAACCAGGAGGAAGCCGAAACTATGAATAGACCAATATCAAGGTCTGAAGTTGAGGCAGCAATTAAGAGCCTACCACACAAAAAAGCCCAGGTCCAGATGGGTTCACAGCCGAATTCTACCAGACACACAAAGAGGATCTGGTACCATTCCTTCTGAAACTATTCCAAATAATCCAAAAAGAGGGAACCCTTCCAAAATCATTTTATGAGACCAACATCATCCTGATACCAAAACCTGGCAGAGACTCAACAAGAAAAGAAAACTTCAGGCCAATATCCATGATGAACATACATGCAATAATTTCAATAAAATACTGGCAAACCGATTGCAACAGCACATTAAAAGACTTATCCATCATGATCAAGTAGGATTCATCCCGGGGATGCAAGGCTGGTTCAACATACGCAAGTCTATAATGTAATTCACCACAAAAAGAGAAGCAAAAACCAAAACCACATGATTATCTCAATTGACGCAGAGAAGGCATTTGACAAAATTCAACAGCCCTTTATGCTAAAAACCCTCAATAAACTTGGTATTGATGGAACATATCTCAAAGTAATAAAAGCTATTTATGACAAACCAACAGCCAATATCATAATTAATGGGCAAAAACTGGAAGCATTCCCTTTGAAATCTGGCACTAGACAAGGATGCCCTCTCTCACCACTTCTATTCAACATAGTACTGGAAGTTCTAGCCAGAACAATCAGGCAAGAAAAAGAAATAAAGGGCATTCAAATAGGAAAGGTGGAAACCAAATTGTCTCTATTTGCAGACGACATGATAGTATACCTAGAAGACCCCATCACCTCAGCCCAAAAGCTCCTGCAACTGATAAGCAACTTCAGCAAAGTCTCAGGATATAAAATCAATGTGCAAAAATCACAAGCATTCCTATACACCAATAACAGACTTAAAGAGAACCAAATCAAGAACGAACTGCCATTCACAATTGCTACAAAGAAAATAAAATACCTAGGAATACAACTCACTAGCAATGTAAGGGACCTCTTTAAGGAAAACTACAAACAACTGCTCAACGAAATAAGAGAGGACACAAACAGATGGAGAAACATTCCATGTTCGTGGTTAGGAAGAATCAATATCGTGAAAATGGCTATACTGCCCAAAGTAGTTTACACAATCAATGCTATCCCCATCAAACTACCATTGAATTTCTTCCCAGAACTGGAAAAAACCACCATGAATTTCATATGGAACCAAAAAAGAGCCCGCATAGCCAAGTCAATTCTAAGCAAAAAGAACACAGCGGGAGGCATCACGCAACCAGACTTCAAACTATACTACAAGGCTACAGTAATCAAAACAGCATGGTACTGGTACCAAAACAGAGATATAGACCAATGGAACAGAACAGAGGCATCGGAGGCAAGACAACACATCTACAACCATATTATCTTTGATAAACCAGACAAAAACAGGCAATGGGGAAAGGATTCCCTATTTAATAAATGGTGTTGGGAAAACTGGCTAGCCATGTGCAGAAAGCAGAAACTGGACCCCTTCCTGACACCTTACACTAAAATTAACTCCAGATCGATTAAAGACTTAAACGTAAGGCCTGACACCATAAAAACGCTAGAAGAAAATCTAGGCAAAACCATTCAGGACATAGGAGTAGGCAAGGACTTCATGAACAAAACACCAAAAGCATTGGCAACAAAAGCCAAAATAGACAAATGGGACCTAATCAAACTCCACAGCTTCTGCACGGCAAAACAAACAGTCACTAGAGTGAATCGGCAACCATCAGAATGGGAAAAAATCTTTTCAGTTTACGCATCTGACAAAGGGCTGATATCCAGAATTTACAAAGAACTCAAACAGATTTACAGGAAAAAAACAAACAAGCCCATTCAAAAATGGGCAAAGGATATGAACAGAAACTTTACGAAAGCAGACATACATGAGGCCAGCAAACATATGAAAAAGTGCTCATTGTCATTGGTCATTAGAGAGATGCAAATCAAAACCACATTGTGATACCATCTCACACTAGTTAGAATGGCGATCATTAAAAAATCTGGAGACAGCAGATGCTGGAGAGGATGTGGAGAAATAGGAACACTCTTACACTGTTGATGGGAGTTTAAATTAGTTCAACCATTGTGGAAGACAGTGTGGCGATTCCTCAGGGACCTAGAAATAGAAATTCCATTTGACCCAGCAATCCCATTACTGGGTATCTATCCAAAGGACTATAAATCTTTCTACTATAAGGACACATGCACACGAATGTTCATTGCAGCACTGTTTACAATAGCAAAGACCTGGAACCAACCCAAATGCCCAACGATGATAGACTGGACTGGGAAAATGTGGCACATATACACCATGGAATATTATGTAGCAATCAAAAATGATGAGTTTGTGTCCTTTGTAGGGACATGGATGAATCTGGAGAACATCATTCTCAGCAAACTGACACAAGAACAGAAAAAGAAATACCGCATATACTCACTCATAGGTGGGTGAGAAAAATGAGAACACGTGGACACAGAGAGGCGGTCTACTATAAACTGGGGAGTGTTGGGGGGAATGGGGGAGGGACAGCGGAGGAAGCTGGGGGGGATAGCCTGGGGATGAATACCAAGTGTGGGTGAATGGGAGGAAAGCAGCAAAGCACACTGCCATGTGTGTACCTATGCAACTATCTTGCTCGTTCTGCACATGTACCCCCAAACGTATAATGCAATAAAAAAAAAACAGAAGCAAAAACAAAAACCACACGATTATATCAATTGATGCAGAGAAGACATTTGACAAAATTCAGCAGCCCTTTATGCTAAAAACCCTCAATAAACGTGGTATTGATGGAACATATGTCAAAGTAATCAAAGCTATTTACGAGAAATCAACAGCCAATATCATACTTAGTGGGAAAAAACTGGAAGCATTCCCTTTGAAATCCGGCACTAGACAAGGATGCCCTCTCTCACCACTTCTATTCAACATAGTACTGGATGTTCTAGCCAGAGCAATCCGGCAAGTAAAAGACATAAATTGTATTCAAATAGGAAAGGTGGAAGCCAAATTGTCTCTATTTGCAGACGACATGATAGTATACCTAGAAGACGCCATCACCTCAGCCCAAAAGCTCCTGCAACTGATAAGCAACTTCAGCAAAGTCTCAGGATATAAAATCAATGTGCAAAAATCACAAGCATTCCTATACACCAATAACAGACTTAAAGAGAACCAAATCAAGAACGAACTGCCATTCACAATTGCTACAAAGAAAATAAAATACCTAGGAATACAACTCACTAGGAATGTAAGGGACCTCTTTAAGGATAACTACAAAGATGGCGTCGTAGAGGTGACTCAGGATTGCAGCTCTCGGTGAAGGCGCAGAGGGTGAGTCCTAGCCGCATTCTCGGATGTTCCTTTTATGCCCACAGAGCGTTGAAAGTCCCAGGTGTGGGAGAGACACGGGACGCTAGCAGCCGGCTAACGCAACCGGCTCCCGCCGCCTCTTCGGCCGGCGCCACAGCGGGACCCGGCGCGGAACTCACTGGTCTGGGTGCCCTGTTAAACCGGCAATCTGAGATTTGGAAGGGCAGATTGGCATGTCCATCTGATTGAACAGGACTTGGACAATGAGCCAGACCAGGAGTTTCCTGGGAAGCGTGATCTGAGCCGGGGTAGTGGGCAGCAGCACGGGAGATCGCACGGATCCCAGTGCCCTATCGGCAGGCTCCTGGGGCGCCAGTGAGAGAGTCGACCTTTCAGCTTGGGGAGAGGAAGAGAGAGAGAGAGAGAGGACGGACTCTGAGGCAGGGAGCAGGGTGATCGGGCTCGGCGGGTCCCACGCTCACGGGGACAAGCAGGGCGGCGACTGGAGGCGCTTGGGGCTGAGAGTTTTGTTGCCGGTATTTAGGACGGTGCAGCCCGGTCAGGGAGGGGCGTCCACCATTCCTGACAAAGTGCACCCCCACTTAAGTACCGCCCAGGACTGACGCAGCCTGCCGTTGCCGAGGCAACCTGCCATAACAGAGAGAGTCCGCCGGGCCGCAACAGGGCGGACCCGCCTTAGGAGGTCAGAGCCCCGGCAGGCAAATAGTGAATAGACTGCCACCTAGTGGGGCAGGACAGTGCAACAGATACTCATAAAGAAAGCCCCAAATCCCTGAGAGAGAGCATCTAAGGGTGAAAAAAAAAAAAAAAAGAGTGGTGTTTTATGAGTTCTATTGCAGCAGACATAACCTCCCAACAACCCTGAATGAACAACGGAGCTCACAGCTCAGCACTGGAGCTCCTATAAAGCACAGACTGTCTCCTCAAGCAGCTCCCTGACCTCTGTATATCCAAGGAGTCACCCCAGAAAAGGACTAATCAGACTGACATTTGGCTGGCATCATTCTGGAACAAGGGCAGCAGAAAAAGAAACTGATATCATCCCTCACTGTTCTGCAGCTGCTGCAGGTATACCCCAGACAAGCAGGGCCTGGAGTGGACCTCAGCACTCATACAGCAGAGAAGATAGATCATTAGAGGGAAAACTAAGTAACAGAAATACTTCATCATCAACAATCTCAGTGTCCACACAGAGACCCAATTGAAAAATCAGCCACTACTAAGACAACAGGCGGATAAATCCATAAAGATGGGAAGAAACCAGCGCAAAAAGGAGGAAAGCACCCGAAACCAAAACACCTCACCTCCAAAAAAGGACCAAAACTCCTCACCAGCAAGGGAACAAAGCTGGACGGAGAATGAATGTGACGAAATGACGGAATCAGACTTCAGAAAGTGGATAATGAGAAACTTCAGTGAGCTAAAGGAACATGTTCTAAACCAGTGCAAAGAAACTAAGAACCTTGAAAAAAGATTTGAAAAAAGATTCGAGGAATTGATAACGAGAATGGACAACTTAGAGAGGAATATGAATGAATTGAAGGAGCTGAAAAACTCAACACGAGAACTTCGCGAAGCATGCACAAGTATCAACAGCCGAATTGACCAAGCAGAAGAAAGAATATCAGAAGTTGAAGATCAACTCAATGAAATAAAACGAGAAACCAAGATTAAAGAAAAAAGCACAAAAAGGAATGAACAAAATCTCCAAGAAATGTGGGACTATGTGAAGAGACCCAACCTACGTTTGATAGGTGTACCAGAATGTGACGAAGAGAATGAATCCAAGCTGGAAAACACTCTTCAGGATATTATCCAGGAAAATTTCCCCAACCTAGCAAGACAGGTCAATACTCAACTCCAGGAAATACAGAGAACACCACAAAGATACTCTGCAAGAAGAACAACCCCAAGGCACATAATCGTCAGATTCACCAGGGTTGAAACGAAGGAGAAAATACTAAGGGCAGCCAGAGAGAAAGGTCGGGTCACCCACAAAGGGAAGCCCATCAGACTCACAGCAGATCTCTCAGCAGAGACTCTACAAGCCAGAAGAGAGTGGGGGCCAATATTCAACATCCTTAAAGAAAAGAACTTTCAACCCAGAATTTCATATCCAGCGAAACTGAGCTTCATAAGTGAAGGAAAAATAAAATCCTTCACGAACAAGCAAGTACTCAGAGATTTTGTCACCACTAGGCCTGCTTTACAAGAGCTCCTGAAAGAGGCACTACACGTAGAAAGAAACAACCAGTTCCAGCCATCCTAAAAGCATACCAAATGCTAAAGACCATCAACAAAATGAAGAATGTACATGAACCAACGGGCAAAACAGCCAGCTAGCATCAAAATGGCAGTATCAAATTCACACATAACAATATTAACCCTGAATGTAAATGGGCTAAATGCACCAATCAAAAGACACAGACTGGCAAATTGGATAAAAAACCAAAACCCATCGGTGTGCTGTATCCAGGAAACCCACCTCACATGCAAAGATACACAAAGGCTCAAAATAAAGGGATGGAGGAAGATTTACCAAGCAAATGGAGAGCAAAAAAAAGCAGGAGTTGCAATTCTCATCTCTGATAAAATAGACTTTAAAGTAACAAAGATCAAAAGGGACAAAGAAGGTCATTACATAATGGTAAAAGGATCGATACAACAAGAAGAGATAACGATTCTAAATATATATGGACCCAATGTAGGAGCACCCAGATATATAAGGCAAGTTCTTAATGACTTACAAAGGGACTTAGACTCCCACACAATAATAGTGGGAGACTTTAACACTCCACTGTCAATAGCAGACAGATCAACCAGACAGAAAATTAACAAGGATATCCAGGACTTGAACTCAGACCTGGAACAAGCAAACCTGATAGACATTTACAGAACTCTCCACCCCAAATCCACAGAATATACATTCTTCTCAGCACCACATCACACCTACTCCAAAATTGACCACATAATTGGAAGTAAAGCACTCCTCAGCAAATGCAAAACAACGGAAATCATAACAAACAGTCTCTCAGACCATAGTGCAATCAAGTTGGAACTCAGAATTCAGAAAATAACTCAGAACCGCACAGCTTCATGGAAACTGAACAATTGGCTCTTGAATGTTGATTGGATAAACAATGAAATGAAGGCAGAAATAAAGAAGTTCTTTGAAACCAATGAGAATGAAGACACAACGTACCAGAATCTCTGGGACACATTTAAAGCAGTCTGTAGAGGAAAATATATAGCAATAAGTGCCCACATGAGAAGAGTGGAGAGATCCAAAATTGACACCCTATCGTCAAAATTGAAAGAGCTAGAGGAGCAAGATCAAAAAAGCTCAAAACCTAGCCGAAGACAAGAAATAACTAAGATCAGAGCAGAACTGAAGGAGATAGAGACAAGAAAAACCCTTCAAAAAATCAATAAATCTAAGAGCTGGTTTTTCGAAAAGATCAACAAAATAGACAGACCACTAGCCAGACTGATAAAAAAGAAGAGAGAGAACAACCAAATAGATGCAATAAAAAACGATAAAGGGGAAATCACCACAGATTCCACAGAAATTCAAACCATCATCAGAGAATACTACAAACAACTCTATGCACATAAACCAGTAAATCAGGAAGAAATGGATAAATTCCTGGATGCCTGTGTCCTCCCAAGCCTAAACCAGGAGGAAGCCGAAACTATGAATAGACCAATAACAAGGTCTGAAGTTGAGGCAGCAATTAAGAGCCTACCACACAAAAAAAGCCCAGGTCCAGATGGGTTCACAGCCGAATTCTACCAGACACACAAAGAGGATCTGGTACCATTACTTCTGAAACTATTCCAAATAATCCAAAAAGAGGGAACCCTTCCCAAATCATTTTATGAGACCAACATCATCCTGATACCAAAACCTGGCAGAGACTCAACAAGAAAAGAAAACTTCAGGCCAATATCCATGATGAACATAGATGCAAAAATCTTCAATAAAATACTGGCAAACCGATTGCAACAGCACATTAAAAAACTTATCCATCATGATCAAGTAGGATTTATCCCGGGGATGCAAGGCTGGTTCAACATACGCAAGTCTATAAATGTAATTCACCACATAAACAGAAGCAAAAACAAAAACCACATGATTATCTCAATTGATGCAGAGAAGGCATTTGACAAAATTCAACAGCCGTTTATGCTAAAAACCCTCAATAAACTTGGTATTGATGGAACATATCTCAAAGTAATAAAAGCTATTTATGACAAACCAACAGCCAATATCATACTTAATGGGCAAAAACTGGAAGCATTCCCTTTGAAATCTGGCACTAGACAAGGATGCCCTCTCTCACCACTTCTATTCAACATAGTACTGGAAGTTCTAGCCAGAGCAATCAGGCAAGAAAAAGAAATAAAGGGTATTCAAATAGGAAAGGTGGAAGCCAAATTGTCTCTATTTGCAGACGACATGATAGTATACCTAGAAGACCCCATCACCTCAGCCCAAAAGCTCCTGCAACTGATAAGCAACTTCAGCAAAGTCTCAGGATATAAAATCAATGTGCAAAAATCACAAGCATTCCTATACACCAATAACAGACTTAAAGAGAACCAAATCAAGAACGAACTGCCATTCACAATTGCTACAAAGAAAATAAAATACCTAGGAATACAACTCACTAGGAATGTAAGGGACCTCTTTAAGGAAAACTACAAACAACTGCTCAATGAAATAAGAGAGGACACAAACAGATGGAGAAACATTCCATGTTCGTGGTTAGGAAGAATCAATATCGTGAAAATGGCTATACTGCCCAAAGTAATTTACACAATCAATGCTATCCCCATCAAACTACCATTGAATTTCTTCACAGAACTGGAAAAAACCACCATGAATTTCATATGGAACCAAAAAAGAGCCCGCATAGCCAAGTCAATTCTAAGCAAAAAGAACACAGCGGGAGGCATCACGCTACCAGACTTCAAACTATACTACAAGGCTACAGTAATCAAAACAGCATGGTACTGGTACCAAAACAGAGATATAGACCAATGGAACAGAACAGAGGCATCGGAGGCAACACAACACATCTACAACCATATTATCTTTGATAAACCAGACAAAAACAGGCAATGGGGAAAGGATTCCCTATTTAATAAATGGTGTTGGGAAAACTGGCTAGCCATGTGCAGAAAGCAGAAATTGGACCCCTTCCTGACACCTTACACTAAAATTAACTCCAGATGGATTAGAGACTTAAACGTAAGACCCAACACCATAAAAACCCTAGAAGAAAATCTAGGCAAAACCATTCAGGACATAGGAGTAGGCAAGGACTTCATGAACAAAACTCCCAAAGCATTGGCAACAAAAGCCAAAATAGACAAATGGGACCTAATCAAACTCCACAGCTTCTGCACAGCAAAACAAACAGTCACTAGAGTGAATCGGCAACCATCAGAATGGGAAAAAATCTTTGCAGTTTACGCATCCGACAAAGGGCTGATATCCAGAATTTACAAAGAACTCAAACAGATTTACAGGAAAAAAACAAACAAGCCCATTCAAAAATGGGCAAAGGATATGAACAGAAACTTTACGAAAGCAGACATACATGAGGCCAGCAAACATATGAAAAAGTGCTCATCGTCATTGGTCATTAGAGAGATGCAAATCAAAACCACATTGAGATACCATCTCACACCAGTTAGAATGGCGATCATTAAAAAATCTGGAGACAGCAGATGCTGGAGAGGATGTGGAGAAACAGGAACACTCTTACACTGTTGGTGGGAGTGTAAATTAGTTCAACCATTGTGGAAGACAGTGTGGCGATTCCTCAGGGACCTAGAAATAGAAATTCCATTTGACCCAGCAATCCCATTACTGGGTATCTATCCAAAGGATTATAAATCGTTCTACTATAAGGACACATGCACACGAATGTTCATTGCAGCACTGTTTACAATAGCAAAGACCTGGAACCAACCCAAATGCCCAACGATGATAGACTGGACTGGGAAAATGTGGCACATATACACCATGGAATATTATGCAGCAATCAAAAATGATGAGTTTGTGTCCTTTGTAGGGACATGGATGAATCTGGAGAACATCATTCTCAGCAAACTGACACAAGAACAGAAAAAGAAATACCGCATATACTCGCTCATAGGTGGGTGAGAAAAATGAGAACATGTGGACACAGAGAGGCGGTCTACTATACACTGGGGACTGTTGGGGGGAATGGGGGAGGGACAGCGGGGGGGGGGCTGGGGGGGATAGCCTGGGGATGAATACCAAGTGTGGGTGAAGGGGAGGAAAGCAGCAAAGCACACTGCCATGTGTGTACCTATGCAACTATCTTGCTCGTTCTGCACATGTACCCCCAAACCTATAATGCAATAAAAAAAAATAAATAAATAAAAAAAAAAAAAAAAAAAAAAAAAAAAGGATAACTACAAACAACTGCTCAACGAAATAAGAGAGGACACAAACAGGTGGAGAAACATTCCATGTTCGTGGTTAGGAAGAATCAATATCGTGAAAATGGCTATACTGCCCAAAGTAATTTACACATTCAATGCTATCCCCATGAAACTACCATTGAATTTCTTCACACAACTGGAAAAAACCACCATGAATTTCATATGGAACCAAAAAAGAGCCCACATAGCCAAGTCAATTCTAAGCAAAAAGAACACAGCAGGAGGCATCACGCAACCAGACTTCAAACTATACTACAAGGCTACAGTAATCAAAACAGCATGGTACTGGTACCAAAACAGAGATATAGACCAATGGAACAGAACAGAAGCATCAGAGGCAACACAACATATCTACAACCATATTATCTTTGATAAACCAGACAAAAACAGGCAATGGGGAAAGATTCCCTATATAATAAATGGTGTTGGGAAACCTGGCTAGCCATGTGCACAAAGCAGAAACTGGACCCCTTTCTGACACCTTACACTAAAATTAACTCCAGATGGATTAAAAACTTAAATGTAAGACCTGACACCGTAAAAACCCTAGAAGAAAATCTAGGCAAAACCGTTCAGGACATAGGAGTAGGCAAGGACTTCATGAACCAAACACCATAAACATTGGCAACAAAAACCAAAATAGACAAATGGGACCTAATCAAACTCCACAGCTTCTGCACAGCAAAAGAAACAGTCACTAGAGTGAATCGGCAACCATCAGAATGGTAAAAAATCTTTGCAGCTTACACATCTGACAAAGGGCTGATATCCAGAATTTACAAAGAACTCAAACAGATTTACAGGAAAAAAACAAACAAGCCCATTCAAAAATGGGCAAAGGATATGAACAGAAACTTTACAAAAGAAGACATACATGAGGCCAACAAACATATGAAAAAGTGCTCATCATCATTGGTCATTAGAGAGATACAAATCAAAACCACATTGAGATATCATCTCACACCAGTTAGAATGGCGATCATTAAAAAATCTGGAGACAGCAGATGCTGGAGAGGATGTGGAGAAATAGGAACACTCTTACACTGTTGGTGGGAGTGTAAATTAGTTCAACCATTGTGGAAGACAGTGTGGCGATTCCTCAGGGACCTAGAAATAGAAATTCCATTTGACCCAGCAATCCCATTTCTGGGTTTCTATCCAAAAGACTATAAATCGTTCTACTATAAGGACACATGCACACGAATGTTCATTGCAGCACTGTTTACAATAGCAAAGACCTGGAACCAACCCAAATGCCCATCGATGATAGACTGGACTGGGAAAATGTGCCACATATACACCATGGAAAATTATGCAGCAATCAAAAATGATGAGTTTGTGTCCTTTGTAGGGACATGGATGAATCTGGAGAACATCATTCTCAGCAAACTGACACAAGAAAAGAAAAAGAAATACTGCATATACTCACTCATAGGTGGGTGAGAAAAATGGGAACACATGGACACAGAGAGGCGGTTACTGGGGACTGTTGGGGGAAATGGGGGAGGGACAGTGGGAGGGTCTGGGGGGGATAGCCTGGGGATGAATTCCAAGTGTGGGTGAAGGGGAGGAAGGCAGCAAAGCACACTGCCATGTGTGTACCTATGCAACTATCTTGCACGTTCTGCACATGGACCCCAAAACCTATAATGCAATAAAAATTTTAAAAAATTAAAAATACAAAAGAAGTTCATGGTGTTTTTTTCCAGTTCTGTGAAGAAATTCAATGGTAGTTTGATGGAAATAGCATTGATTTTGTAAATTACTTTGCAGTATATACATTTTCACGATATTGATTCTTCCCAACAGCGACCATGGAATGTTTCTCCATCGGCTTGTTTCCTCTCTTATTTCGTTGAGCAGTGATTTGTAGTTTTCCTTGAAGAGGTCCGTTACGTTTCTTGTGAGTTGTATTCCTAGGTATTTTATTTTTTTTGTAGCAATTGTGAATGGCAGTTCGTTCTTGATTTGGTTCTCTTTTAGTCTGTTATTGGTGTATAGAAATGCTTGTGATTTTTGAACATTGATTTTATATCCTGAGACTTTACTGAAATTGCTTATCAGTTTCAGGAACTTTTGGGCTGAGGTGATGGGGTCTTCTAGGTATACTATCATGTCATCTGCAAATAGAGACAATTTGGCTTCCACCTTTCCTAACTGAATACCCTTTATTTCTTTTCCTTGCCTGATTGCTCTGGCTAGAACTTCCAGTACTATGTTGAATAGAAGTGGTGAGAGAGGGCATCCTTGTCTAGTGCCAGATTTCAAAGGGAATGGTTCCAGTTTTTGCCCATTAATTATGATATTGGCTGCTGGTTTGTCGTAAATAGCTTTTATTACTTTGAGATATGTTCCATAATACCAAGTTTATTGAGGGTTTTTAGCAAAAAGGGCTGTTGAATTTTGTCAAATACCTTCTCTGCGTCGATTGAGATAATCATGTGATTTTTGTTTTTGCTTCTGTTTATGTGGTGAATTACATTTATAGACTTGTGTATGGTGAACCAGCCTTGCATCCCCGGCATGAATCCTACTTTGTCATGATGGATAAGTTTTTAATGTGCTGTTGCAATCGGTTTGCCAGTATTTTATTGAAGATTTTTGCATCTATGTTCATCATGGACATTGTCCTTAAGTATTCTTTCTGGTGGAGTCTCTGCCGGGTTTTGGTATCAGGATGATGTTGGTGTCATAAAATGATTTGGGAAGGGTTCCCTCTTTTTGAATTATTTGGAATGGTTTCAGAAGGAATGGTAGTAGATTCTCTTTGTGTGTCTGATAAAATTCGGCTGTGTACCCATCTGGACCTGGGCTTTTTTTGTATGGTAGCCTCTTAATTGCTGCCTCAACTTCAGACCTTGTTATTGGTCTATTCATAGTTTCAGCTTCCTCCTGGTTTAGGCTTGGGAGGACACAGGCGTCCAGGAATTTATCCATTTCTTCCTGGTTTCCTAATTTATGTGCATAGAGTTGTTTGTAGTATTCTCTGATGATGGTTTGAATTTCTGTGGAATCAGTGGTGATTTCCCCTTTATCGTTTTTTATTGCATCTATTTGGTTGTCCTCTCTTTTCTTTTTTATCAGTCTTGCTAGTGGTCTGTCTATTTTGTTGATCTTTTCGAAAAACCAACTCTTAGATTTATTGATTTTTTGAAGGGTTTTTCTTGTCTCTATCTCCTTCAGTTCTGCTCTGATCTTAGTTATTTCTTGTCTTCGGCTAGGTTTTGAGGTTTTTGATCTTGCTCCTCTAGCTCTTTCAATTTTGACGATAGGGTGTCAATTTTGGATCTCTCCACTCTTCTCATGTGGGCACTTATTGCTATATATTTTCCTCTACAGACTGCTTTAAATGTGTCCCAGAAATTCTGATACGTTGTGTCTTCATTCTCGTTGGTTTCCAAGAACTTCTTTATTTCTGCCTTCATTTCGTTGGTTATCCAATTAACATTCAAGAGCCAGTTGTTCAATTTCCATGAAGCTGTGTGGTTCTGAGTTATTTTCTGAATTCTGAGTTCCAACTTGATTGCACTATGGTCTGAGAGACTCTTTGTTATGATTTCCGTTGTTTTGCATTTGCTGAGGAGTGCTTTACTTCCAATTATGTGGCCAATTTTGGAGTAGGTGTGATGTGGTGTTGAGAAGAATGTATATTTTGTGGATTTGGGGTGGAGAGTTCTGTAAATGTCTATCAGGTTTGCTTGTTCCAGGTCTGAGTTCAAGTCCTGTATATCCTTGTTAATTTTCTGTCTCCTTGATCTGTCTGCTATTGACAGTGGAGTGTTAAAATCTCCCACTATTATTGTGTGGGAGTCTAAGTCTCTTAGTAAGTCATTAAGAACTTGCCTTATATATCTGGGTGCTCCTACATTTGGGTCCATATATATTTAGAATCGTTAGCTCTTCTTGTTGTATCAATCCTTTTTCCATTATGTAATGACCTTCTTTGTCCCTTTTGATCTTTGTTGCTTTAAAGTCTATTTTATCAGAGATGAGAATTGCAACTCCTGCTTTTTTTTGCTCTCCATTTGCTTGGTAAATCTTTCTCCATTTTTTCATTTTGAGCCTTTGTGTATCTTTGCATGTGAGGTGGGTTTCCTGGGTACAGCAAACTGATTGGTTTTGTTTTTTTATTTAATTTGCCAGTCTGTGTCTTTTGATTGGTGCATTTATCCCATTTACATTTAGGGTTAATATTGTTATGTGTGAATTTGATACTGCCATTTTGATGCTAGCTGGCTGTTTTGCCCGTTGGTTCATGTACATTCTTCATTTTGTTGATGGTCTTTAGCATTTGGTATGCTTTTAGGATGGCTGGTACTGGTTGTTTCTTTCTATGTGTAGTGCCTCTTTCAGGAGCTCTTGTAAAGCAGGCCTAGTGGTCACAAAATCTCTGAGTACTTGCTTGTTCGTGAAGGATTTTATTTTTCCTTCACTTATGAAGCTCAGTTTGGCTGGATATGAAATTCTGGGTTGAAAGCTCTTTTCTTTAAGGATGTTGAATATTGGCCCCCACTCTCTTCTGGCTTGTAGAGTCTCTGCCAAGAGATCTGCTGTGAGTCTGATGGGTTTCCCTTTGTGGGTGACCCGACCTTTCTCTCTGGCTGTCCTTAGTATTTTCTCCTTCATTTCAACACTGGTGAATCTGACGATTATGTGCCTTGGGTTTGCTCTTCTTGAGGAGTATCTTTTTGGTGTTCTCTGTATTTCCTGGAGTTGAGTATTGACCTGTCTTGCTAGGTTGGGGAAATTTTCCTGGATAATATCCTGAAGAGTGTTTTCCAGCTTAAATTCATTCTCTTCATCACATTCTGGTACACCTATCAAACGTAGGTTGGGTCTCTTCACATAGTCCCACATAGAATTCAGTTTCATATGGCCCCTCTTTCACAGCCTCACTGAATATTACACACTTGTGATATAGTCTGGAGTCTACATTTTATGGCCCCTCATTCAGAAAATCACTAAATAATTCACTCCTGCGGAATAGTCAGATGTCACTTTCCTATGGCTACCCATAGAGAGCCTCAGTAAATGTACACACCTGGATAAATAGTCAGAATTTACTTGTATCTCCTCATTAAGAGTCTCACTAAATAATGGACACCTCTGGAATAATCAGGAGACTTTTTCATGTTGCCTCTCATTCAATGTGTCATTGAACAATGTGGTGTAGTCAGGAGACTCTTTCATGTAGACACATATTCAGAACGTCCGTGCATAAGACACACCCTTGATATAATAAGAAATCTAATTAGTATGGCCACATCTTCTGAGGCTCACTGAATAATACACCCCTGGAGAATAATTTGGAGTCTATTTTCGATGGACATTCCTTCAGAGCCTCGGTAAATAATGCAGACCTGTGTAGTAGCCAGCAGTCTATTTTATTTGGAAACACAATCATAGCCTCAGTGGATAATATGCACGTTTGGATTAGTCAGGATTACATTTTATATGGCCACTGACTCGTAACCTCAATGAATACTTCACAAATGTAAAGTACTCAGCAGTCTATTTCATATAGCCAGTCATACAGAGATTCACTGAATAATAAAATTAGAAATACCGCATATAATCGCTCATAGGTGGGTGAGAAAAATGAGAACATGTGGACACAGAGAGGCAGTCTACTATACACTGGGGACTGTTGGGGGGAATGGGGGAGGGACAGCAGGGGGGGGCTGGGGGGGATAGCCTGGGGATGAATACCAAGTGTGGGTGAAGGGGAGGAAAGCAGCAAAGCACACTGCCATGTGTGTACCTATGCAACTATCTTGCTCGTTCTGCACATGTACCCCCAAACCTATAATGCAATAAAAAAAAAAAAAAAAAAATTATTTGAGATGGACCGCCTCCTGTTTCATATGGTCATATTGTGTATGAGAGCCTCACTGACTTACGCACACCTTGGGAAATGTTTGGAGTGTACTTTACATAGCCTCTCATTTACAGCCTAAGGGAATAATGGACACGTGTGGCATACAAACTAGTTTCTTTTATATGGCCACAAAATCAAAGCCTGAGTCAGAAATACACAACTTTGGAATAGTCTCTAGTCTCTTCCATATGCCCAAATATTTAGAGTCAGTGTCAATAATACACGCCTGTAGACTTGTCAGGAAACTGTTTAATATAGCCAAAGGTTTAGAGCGTCAGTGAATAATAAATACCTGAGGAATACTCTGGACGCTATTACATGTGGAATTTTTCCAGAGGTTCATTGAGTAAAGAACACGTGTATTGTAGTCAGAATTCTATTTCATATAGCCACATACTCAGACCCTAACTGAATAACAGACACCTTGGGAAAGTCAGGATTCTATTTCGTATAGGCACTCATTTACAGCCAAATGTAATAACTCACTCCTGAGTAGTATATAGGAGTCTCTATTTTATGGCCACTCATTCAGAGCCTCACAGAATAATACAGACGTATGGAAATGTCAGGAGTGTACTTGACATGGCCACTTTTTCAGTTCCTCAGTTAAGAATCATATATATCTGGAAAATACTCAGGATTCTATTATATATAGCCACTTATTAAGAGACTCACTGAATAATGCCCACCTGGAGAATTGTATAAAGACTATTTGATATGACCATTCACCATTGACTCAGTGAAAATTGCAGAGCTGGGAAATAGTCAAGGGGAGAGAGTCAGGACTTTATTTTATGTGGTCACTCGTTCAGAAACTTACAGAAGAATACACACCTTGGGAATAGTCAGAGTCCAGGTCATATGGCCATTCAATCACAGCATTACCGAATAATGCACAATGGGCAATAGTAAGGAGTCTATTTTATATGGCCTCTCATTCAGAGCTTCAGTGCCTAATAAACAGCTGTAAAGTAGGAAAGTCCCTATTGACAGTAGCCCCAAATAAAGCAGCTCCATGAATGATACACACGTGTGAGGGTCAGGAGACTATTTGATATGGGAACTCATACAGAACCTCTTCGACTCTTGCAAATGTGTGTAATAATCACTAGTTTATTTCATATGGTTGTTCGTTTGGAGAATCACAAATAACGCGCACCTGTGGAGTAAAATGCGGTTTATTTCATAAGGCTACTCTTTCAGTGTTTTAGTGAATAGCATGTATATCTGATAAGTCAGGAATCTCTTTCACATGGCCACTCGTTCTGGGCCTCTGTGAATAATACTCCCCTCAGAAACAGTCAAGGGTCTACTTCAAATGCCTACAAATTCAGAGTCTCTGTAAGTATTGAACACCTCGGAAATACACCTGAGTCTTTTATTTATGCCCACTTAATCAGAGTCTCATTCAATAATACACACCTGGGGAAGAGTTAAGAGTCTACTTCATGAAGCCAATCATTTCGATCCTCAGTGAATAATCCACACCAGCGAAATAGTCGAGCATTTTTTTTTTTTTTTTTTTTTAATTTTTAGTCGAGCATTTTTTATATGGCCACTCATTCTGTGCCTCCCTGAAAGATACACATCTGGGGAATTCTCAGGATTCTATTTCATACTACCACTCATTTAGAACCTTATTGAATAATTCACAATGGAGCAATAGTCAGGTGTCTATTTTGTATGGCCTCTCATTTAGACTTTCAGTGAATAATGAACTTCTATGTAGTAATCAGGACACTGTTTAAGATAGTCATGAATTAAGTGCCTTCCCGAATGACAAACACCTGGGTGGTAATCAGGATTCTATTTGATATGAACTCTAATTCCATGTAAGGCTGAGTACTACCCACCTGGGGGAGTTTCAGGAGTTTATTTGGTATGGACACCCATACCGAACCTGTTGGAATGATGCACACATGGAAAATAATATGATGTCTATATCATATGGCTACTCATTCAGACAAACAGTGAATAATGCACTTGTGGAGTCATTAGAATTCTGTTTCATATGTCTCCTCTTTCCCAGCCTCACTGAGTATTACACACTTGTGATATAGTCTGGAGTCTATATTTTATGGCCACTCATTCAGAGAATCACTAAATAATTCACACCTGCAGAATAGTCAGATGTCTCTTTCCTATGGCTACCCATAGAGAGCCTCAGTAAATGTACACACCTGGATAAATAGTCAGGATTTACTTGTATGTCCTCATTCAGAGTCTCACTAAATAATGCGCTCCTGTGGAATAGTCAGGAGACTTTTTCATGTGGCCTCTCATGCAATGTGTCATTGAACAATGTGGTGTAGTCAGGAGACACTTTCATGTAGACACATATTCAGAAACTCAGTGCATAAGACACACCCTTGATATAATAAGAAATCTAATTAGAATGGCCACATTTTCTGAGGCTCACTGAAAAATACACACCTGGAGAATAATTTGGAGTCTATTTTCGATGGACATTCTTTCAGAGCCTCGGTAAATAATGCAGACCTGTGTAGTAGCCAGGAGTCTATTTTATTTGGAAACACAGTCATAGCCCCAGTGGATAATATGCACGTTTGAATTATTCAGAATTACAATTTATATGGCCACTGACTCGTAACTTCAATGAATAATTCACAGATGTACTCAGCAGTCTATTTCATATAGCCAGTCATACAGAGATTCACTGAATAATAAAATTATTTGAGATGGACCGCCTCCTGTTTCATATGGTCATATTTTGTTTGAGAGCCTCACTGAGTTACGCACACCTGGGGAAGTGTTAGGAGTGTACTCTACATAGCCTCTCATTTACAGCCTAAGGAAATAATGCACACGTGTGGCATAGAAACTAGTTTCTTTTATATGGCCACAAAATCAAAGCCTGAGTCAGAAATACACAACTTTGGAATAGTCTCTAGTCTATTCCATGTGCCCAAATATTTAGAGTCAGTGCCAATAATACACGCCTGTAGACTAGTCAGGAAACTGTTTAATATGGCCAAAGTATCAGAGCCTCAGTGAATAATAAATACCTGAGGAATAGTCTGGACACTGTTACATGTGGCATTTCTTCAGAGGTTCATTGAGTAAAGAACACCTGTATTGTAGTCAGAATTCTATTTCATATGGCCACATACTCAGACCCTAACTGAATAACAGACACCTTGGGAAAGTCAGGATTCTATTTCGTATAGCCACTCATTTACAGCCAAATGTAATAACTCACTCCTGAGTAGTATATAGGAGTCTCTATTTTATGGCCACTCATTCAGAGCCTCACAGAATAATACAGATGTATGGAAATGTCAGGAGTGTACTTGACATGGCCACTTTTTCAGTTCCTCAGTTGAGAGTCATATATATCTGGAAAATACTCAGTATTCTATTATATATAGACACTTATTAAGAGACACGCTGAATAATACACACCTGGAGAGTTGTCTGGAGACTATTTGATATGACCATTCACCCAGCGAATCAGTGAAAAATGCAGAACTGAGAAATAGACAAGAGGACAGAGTCAGGAGTCTATTTTATGTGGTTACTCTTTCGGAAAAATACTGAAGAATACACACCTTGGGAACAGTCCGAGTCCAGGTCATATGGCCACTCAATCACAGCATTACCAAATAATGAACAATGGGGCAATAGTAAGGAGTTTATTTCATATGGCCTCTCATTCTGAGCTTCACTGTGTAATAAACAGCTGTGGAGGAGTGAGGACCCTGTTGTAGGTAGCCCGAAATTAAGCAGCTCCGTGTATGATACACACATGTGTGAGAGTCATGAGACTGCTTGATATGGACACTCATACAGAACCACTTCGAATATTGCACACATGATGATTAATCACTAGTCCATTTTATACGGCGGTTCATTCAGAGAATCAAAAAATTACACACCTGTGGAGTAAACTGCGGTCTATTTCATAAGGCCACTCTTTATGTGTTTTTCTGAATAACATGTATATCTGATAAGTCAGGAATTTCACATGGCCACTCGTTCTGGGCCTCTGTGAATAATACTCCCCTCAGAAACAGTCAAGGGTCTACTTCAAATGCCTACACATTGAGAGTCTCTGTAAGTAATGAACACCTGGGCAATACACCTGAGTCTCTTCTTTATGCCCACTGAGTCAGAGTCTCATTCAATAATACACACCCAGGGAAGAGTTAAGAGTCTACTTCCTGTAGCTACTCATTTAGATCCTCAGTGAATAATCCACACCAGGATAATAGTCGAGCATTTTTATATGTCCACTCATTCTGTGCCTCCCTGAATGATACACACCTCAGGAATTCTCAGAATTCTATTTCATACTACCACTCATTTAGATCCTTATTTTATAATTTACTATGGAGCAATAGTCAGGTGTCTATATTGTATTGCCCCTCATTCAAAGATTCAGTGAATAATGAAATTCTATGAAGTAATCAGAACACTGTTTTAGATAGCCATGGATTAAGTGTCTTCCTGAATGATACACACCTGGGTGGTAATCAGGAGTGTATTTCATATGAACTTTAATTCTGTGTAACGCTGAGTAATACACAGAACCTCTTCAAATATTGCACATGTGAAGAATAATCACTCGTCCATTTCATATGGTCGTTCGTCTTGAGAGTCAAAAGATAACACTGGAGAGGGGTGATAAACACAGGAGATTGGAGGGTACACACGGGAGACAGTGGGTACACAAAGGATAGAAGAAGATACACAAAGGAGATTGTGATACACACAGAAGAGTAGGAAATACACTGAGGAGAGAGGAGGATACACACAAGAGAGAGGAGAATAAACACAGGAGAAAGAAATACACACTGGAGAGAGGAGCATACACTCAGGAGAGGGTGATACACACAGAAGAAAGAAGAATAAACACAAGAGAGAGGAAGATACACACAGAACAGGGGGAAACACACAGGAGAAAGAACCGTACACACAGTATAAAAAAGGATACACACAGCAGAGAGGAGAATACAAGCAGGAGAGAGGGGATACACAAAGGAGAGAGTAAAATACACACAGGGAGAGAAAGTATACACAAAAAAGAGAGAAGGTTACACATAGGAGAGAGGGGGATACAAACTAAAAAGAGAAGGCTACACACAGGGAAAGGGGAAATACACACAAAAGAGAGGGTTGATATACACAAGAGAGAAAAATGATACACACAGGAGAGAGTAGGGTACACACGGGAGAAAGGAGGATACACATTGGAGAGAGAAGGGTACACACAGGAGAGGGGACTACACACAGGAGTGAGGAGGATTCACACAGGAAAGAATAGGATACACACAGGAGACAGGAGAATACGCAAAAATGAGGGAAGGATACACACTGTAGACAGAAAAATACACACAGGAGAGAGAAGGATACAAACAGAAGAGTGGTGATACAAACAGGAGAGATGAGGGTTCACGCAGGAGAATAGATACACACATGAGAGAGATGGATACACACAGGTGAGAGGAGAATACACACAGCAGAGAGGAGGATACACACAGGAGAGAGGGCATACACACAGGAGTGAGAAAGATTCACACAGGAGAGAATGGAATGTACACAGGAGAGAGGTGGATACACACTGAAGTGGGGCATACACACAAAAGAGAGAAAATACACACAGAAGAGGGGGGATACAAACGGAGAGTGGTGATCCACACAGGATAGTTGAGGGTACACACAGGAGAGAGGGGGCACACATAGGAGAAAAGAGAATACAGAAAGGAGAAAAGGATACACACAGGAGTGTAGGTAATAAACAAAGGAGAGAGGAGGATACACAAAAGATAGAAGAAGATAAACACATTAGAGGGAGATACACACAGAAGAGAGGGGCTTACACACAAAAGAGGGTGGTTACACAAAGGATAAAAAGGGATAAACACAGGAAAGAGTAAAAAACACGAAGGAGGGGGGATACACACAGGAGAGAGGGGCGTAGACACAGGAGAAAACAGAATACACACAGAAAAAAAGGAAGATACACACAGGAGAGAGAAGATACACAAAGAGAGAGGGGGATACACACAGGAGAGAGAAGGGATACAAACAGGAGAAAGGGTGTTACATACAGGAGAAAGGAGGGATACGCGCAGGAGAGAGAAGGGATACCCACAGGAGAGAGGATGCACACAAAAGAGAGGAGAAGACACACAGGAGAAAAAAGACACGCAGGAGAGAGGAGGGTAAACACAGTATAGAGAAGGATACACACAGGAGAGAGGAGGATACACGAAGAAGAGAGGAGGGTAAACACAGAATAGAGGGGGATTCACACAGGAGAGAGGAGTATACAGGCAGGAGAAAGGAGAATACACACACGAGATAGAAGGATACACACAGGCGAGAGGAGAATGTACAGAGAAGAGAGGAGAATACACACAGGAGAGAGGGGGATACACACAAAGAAGAGGGAGATACTAACAAAGGGAGAAAAATAAACACAGGAGAAAGGAGGATACACACAGGAGAGAGGAGGATACACACAAGTGAAAGGAGGATACACAAAGGAGAGGGGAAGCACACAGGAGAGAGGGGGATACACACAGGCGGGAAAGATAAACACAGAAAAGGGGGTATACACAGGAGAGAGGGGAATACACACAAAAGAGGAAGATACACACAGGAAAGAGGGGCTTATGCACAGGAGAGAGGAGGATACACATGGGACAGAGGGTGAATACACAAGAAAAAGAGGGGGATACACAGGAGAGTGAAGCATACACAGAAAAGAGAGGGGAAGACACACAGAAGAGAGGGGGATACACAAAGAGAAAACAGGATAAATACAAAAGAGAGGAGGATACACACCAAAAAGAGAAAAATACAGATATAAGAGAGGAAGATACACGCAGAAGATTGGAGGATACACAGGAGAGAGGTGGATAAACACAAGAGAGGGAAGGATACACGCAGGAGAGAGGAGGATACACACAAAAGAGAGGGAAAATATACAGAGGAGAGAGGAGGATACACACAGGAGTGGCGTGATACACACAAGATAGAGGAGGGTACACACAGTAGAAAGTTGAATACACACAGGAGAGAGGAGGATACACAAAAAAGAGGAGAACACACACAAAAGAGAGGGGGATAATCCGAGAAGAAAGGAGGATACACAAGGCGAGAGGAGGATACACACAGGAGGGGGAATACACACAGAAAAAAGGACCATAAACACAGGAGAGGGGGATACACACAAGAGAAAGAAAAATACACATAAAAGAAAGGAGGATACACACAAGACAGGGAGATACACACAGGAGACTGGGGCGTACACACAGGAGAAAAGAGGATACACACAGCAGAGAGGAGGATACACACAGAAGGGAGGAAATACACACAAGAGAGAGGAAGATAAAAACTGGAGAGAGGGAAGACACACACAGGAGAGAGGGTGGAAACACACAGGAGAGAGGGTGGATACACACAGGAGAGAAGGGTGATACACACAAAAAAGAAAAAAGATACACACAGAAGAGAGGAGGATACACACAGGAGAAAGAAGGATACACACTGGTTTGAGAAAGATACACACAGGAGGGGAAATACACACAGGAGTGAAAAGGATACACACAGGAAAGAAGAAAATACACACAGGAGAGTGGAGGATACACACAAATGAGGGAAGGATACACACAATAGACAGAAGGATACACACAGGAGAGAGAAGAATACACACAGGAGAGGGGTGATACACACAGAAGAGATGAGGGTTCACATAGGAGAAAAGAGGATACATACAGGAGAGAGATGGATACACACAGGAGAGAGGAGTATACACACAGCAGAGAGGAGGATAAACACAGGAGAGAGGGTGTACGCACAGGAGTGAGGAAGATCCACACAGGAGAGAAGGGAATGCAAACAGGAGAGAGGTGGGTAAACAGAGAAGTGGGGCATACACACAGCAAAGAGGAGGATTTACGCAGGAGAGAGAAAAATACACGCAGGAGATGGGGGATACATACAAGAGAGAGGAGGATACACACAGGAGAGAGGAGGTATACACATGGAGAGTGGTGATACGCACAGGACAGTGGAGAGTACACACAAGAGAGAGGGGGTACATACAGAAAAGAAAAGAATACACAATGGAGAACGGGATACACACAGGAGAGAAGGGAATAAACGGAGGAGAGAGGAGGATACACACAGGAGAGAGGAGAATAAAAACAGGAGAGGGGGATACACACAGGAGAGAGGGGCATACACAAAGAAGAGGGGGATACACACAGGAGAGAGGGACGTAGACACAAAAGAAAGGAGGATACACACAGCAGAGAGGAGAATACACACAGGAGAGAGGAGATACACAGAGGAGAGAATGGGATACACACAGGAGAAAGAAGGGATAAACACAGGAGAGAGGGGGTTACACACAGAAGAAAAGAGGGATAAGTACAGGAGAGAGAATTGATACACACAGGAGAGAGAAGGATACACACAGCAGAGAAAAGAATACAAACAGAAGAGAGGAGAATGCACACAGGAGAGAGAAGGATACACACAGGAGAGAAAAGGATACACACAGGAGAAATGAGAATGCGCACAGGAGAGAGAAGGATACATACAGGAGAGAGGAGGAGACACACAGGAGAAAGAAGGATACACGCAGGAGAGAGTAAAATACACACAGGAGAGAGAAGGATACGAACAGGAGAGAGGAGGATACACGCAGAAGAGAAAAGGATACACACAGGAGATTGGAGGAAAAACAGAAAAGAGAGGAGGATACACACAGGAGAAAGAGAAATACACACAGAAGAGAAGAGGATACACACAGAAGAGGGGAGATATACACAGGAGAGAGAAGGGTACACATAGGAGAAAGGAGGATACAAACAGATGTCAGAAAGATTCACAAAAAGAGGGATATACACAGGAAAGAGGGGTAGACACCAATGAGAGAAAAGGATACGCACAGGAGATAAAAGGATACACACAGGAGAGGGAAATAACAACAGAAAAAAGGGGCATACACACAGGAGAGGGGGATACACAAAAAAGAAAGGGGGATATACACAGGAGAGAAAAGGATACACACAGGAGAAGGGGACACAAAAAAAGGGACGTACACACAGGAGAAAAAAATACACACAGCAGAGAAAAGAATACACACAAGATAGAGAGGATACACACAAAAGAGAGGAGGATACAGAGGAGAGAGGAAAATACACACACAAGATAAAAAATACACACAGGAGACAGAAAAATACAAACAGCTTAGTGGGGGATACACAAAAAAGAGGGGTGATACACACAGGAGAGAGGACGGTACACACAGGATAAGGGTATACAAACAGGAAAGAGAGGGATACACACAGGAGAAAGGATACACACAGGAGAGAGGGACATACACATATAAAAGGGTGATAAACAAAGGAGAAAGGGGGATAAACACAGGAGAGAAAAGTATACACAAAGGAAAGGGTGATACACACAGGAGAGAGTAGCGTAAACACAGGAGAGAAAAGGATACACACAGGAGAGAGGAGGAAACAACAGGAGAGAGGAGGAAACACACAGGAGAGAGGGGATACACACAAAAGAGGGGAATACACACAGGAGAAAGAAAGTATACACACAGGAAAGAAAGGTGTTACACACAGGAGAGAAGGGGAAAACACACAGGAGAGCGGAGAGATAAACACAGTAGAGAGAAAAATACACACAAAAGAGAGGAGGATAAACACAGGAGAGAAAAGTATACACACAGGAGAGGGGCATACACAAAAGAGAGAGGTGGATACACACAGGAGCGTTGGATACATACAGGAGACAGGGAAATACACACAGGAGAGAGGGGGATACACACAAGATATAAAGATACAAACAGGAGAGAGGGGGATAAACACAGGAGAGAGAATACACACAGGAGATAGAAGGATACACACAGGAGAAAGGAGGATACACAACAGGGGAAACACACAGGAGAGAGGGATTCATACAAATGAGAAAGATAAACACAGAAGAGGGGTGGATACACACAGGAGAAAGGGGAATACATACAGGAGAGAAAAATACATAAAGGAGAGAGGGGCTTATGCACAGGAGAGAGGAGGATACACACAGGAGAGAGGGGGAATACACACAGAAGAGAAGGGGATAGACACAAAAGAGTAAAGCAAACACACAGGAGGGAGGAAAATACACACAGGAGAGAGAAGGATACACAGAGAGGAAAAAGGATAAATATAAAAGAAAGGAGGATACACACAGGAGAAATGAGGATACATACAGGACAGAGGAGTATACACACAGAAAAGGGGCATACACACAGGAGAAAGAAAGATTCTTACAGGAGCGTTGGATACATACAAGAGACAGGGAAATACACACAACAGAGAAGGGGATACACACAGAAGAGGTGGATACACACAGGAGAGAGGGAATATACACACAGGATAGAGGAGGATACACACAGAAATGATGGGGATACACACAGAAGAAAAAAGAATACACAAAGGAGAGAGGAGGATACACACAGGAGGGAAGGATACACACAGGAGAGAAGAGGATACACACAGGAGAGAGGATGATACACACAGGAGAGGGGGATACACACAGGGGAGTGGGCATACACATATTAAATGATGATAAACACAGTAGAAAGGGAGTACACACAGAAGAGAGGAGGATACTCACAAGAAAAGGTGATACAAACAGGACAGAGAAATACACACAGGTGAGAGGAGGATACACACAGGAGGGAGGGGTGTAAACACAGAAAAGTGGGGATACACAGAGGAGATAGGGGATACACAAAGGAGAAAGGGATAAACACAGGAGAGGCAAATACACAAAGGAGCGAGGGGGATGCACACAGGAGAAAGGGAAATACACACAGGAAAGAGGAGGATACACACAGGAGATAGAATGATACACTCAGGAGAGGGGGGATACACACAGTAGAGAGAAAGATACACACAGGAGAGAGGAGGATACAGAGAGGAGAGAGGAAGATACACACAGAAGAGAAGAAGATACACACAGGAGTGGGGGATACACACAGAAGAGAGTGGGTACACACAAAAGCGTTGAATACACGCAGGAGACAGGAAAATACACACAGGAGAGGGGGGATACATACAGAAGAGGGGTATACACACAGGAGAGAGGGAGATACACACAGTAGAGAAGAGTATACACAGGAGAGAGTGAAATACACATAGGAGAGAGGGGAATATACATAAGAGGGATGGGCATACACACAGGAGAGAGGGGGATCCACACAGGAGAGAGAAAGATACACAAAGGAGAGATGAGGATACACGCAGGAGAGAGAAGTATACACAGGAGAAAGTGGGATACACACAGGAGAGAAAAGAATACACAAAGGAGAAAAATACATACAGGTAAGAGAAGGATACACACAGGAGAATGGGGCGTACCCACAGAATAGGGAAGTTACACAAAAAAGAGAAGTGGATACACAAAAGAGAAAGGGATACACACAGGAGAAAGAAATACACACAAGAGCGAGGGAGATGCACACAGAAGAAAGGAGGATACACACAGAAAAAAGGAGAATACACACAGGAGAGAGGAGCATATACACAGGAGAGAGGGTGATACACACAGGAGAAAGGAAGATACGCACAGGAGAGTGGGGCACACAAACATGAGGAATACACACAAAAGAGAGGAATATACACAGAGTGGTAGAAGGATACACACAGGAGTGAGGAGGATATACACTGGGGAGAAGAGGAAACCCACAGGGGAGAGGAACATACGCACAAAAGAGGAAATGATACACACAGGAGAAGAGGATACACACAGAAGAGAGGAAGATAGGCACGGGAGAGAAGTATACACAGACGAGAGAGGGGATACACAAGGGAGAGAGGGGAAAAAACACAGGAGAGGGGGATACATACAGAAGAGAGGGGCAGAGACAGAGGAGAGGGGATGATACACGCAGGAGAGAAAAGGATACACACAGGTGAGAGGGGAATACACACAGGAGAGAGGAGGGATAAACACAGGAGAGAGAAGAATACATAAAAGAGACAGGAGGATACACAGATGTGAAAGGAAGATACACACAGGAGAGAGGATACACATAGGAGAAAGGGGGATAGAGACAGTAGAGAGGGAGATACACACAGGGGCAGGGGGATACACACAGGAGAGAGGAGTATACACAAAGGAGAGAAGAGAATACACATGAGAGAGGAGGATACACACAGGTGAAGGAAAAATAACAACAGGAGAGTGGAGGATACACACAGGAGAGAGGGGAATAAACACAGAAAAGAGGAGGATACACACAAGAGAGAGGAGGACACACACAGGAGAAAGATACACACAGGGGAAAGGAGGATACACACACAAGAAGGAAGGATACACATAGGGGAGAGGAAGATACACACAGGAGACAGAGGGATACACACAAGGGGATGGGGAAAAATACAAGAGAAAGGAGGATACACACAGGAGAGAGGAGGATACACACAGGACAGTGGAGGATACACAAAGGAGACAGGAGCATACACAAAGGAGAGAAAGATACACACAAAAAAGGAATATACACACAGAACATAGGAGGATAGATACAGGGGATAAGAATACACACAGGAGAGAGGGGCATACACACAGAAGAGAGCAGGATACACACAAAATAGAGGAGGATACACACAGGAGAGAAAAGGTACACACAGGAGACAGGGATTATACACAAAAGAGAGAAGAAGATACACACAGGAAAAAAGAGGATACAAACAGGAGAGAGAAGGAAACACACAGGGGAAGCGGGATACACACAGAAGAGGAAATAAAACACACAAAAGAGAGGAGGATACACACAGAAGAGTGAAGTATACCCACAGAAGAGAGTGGGATACACACAAAAGAGAGGATGATACACACAGGAGAGAGAAAGATACACACAGGGGAAAGGAGGATACACACAAAAGATGGAAGGATACACACAGGAGAGAGAAAAATACACACGGGAGACAGAGGGATACACACAGGGAGATGGGGAAAAATACAGGGGAGAGGAGGATGCACACAGTAGAGAGGGGGATACACAAAGGAGAGAGGAAGATACACACAGGAGACAAAACGATACACACAGGAGAGAAAAAGATACACATAGGAGAGAAAGATACACAGAAAAGAGAGGGGCATACACACAAAAAAAGGGGATACACACAGGAGGAAGGGGATACACAAAAAAGGGTGATACACACGAGAGAGAAGCATAATGACAGGAGAGAAAAGGATACACACAGGAGAGAGGAGAAAACAAAAAGGAGAGAGAGAATACACACAAGTGACAGGGGTATACACACAGGAAAGAAAGGTGATACACACAGGAGAGATGGAAGAAACACAGAAAAGTGGAAAAATACACAGAAAAGAGAGGAGGATACACACAGGAGAGAGAAGGAAACACACAGGAGAGAGGAGTGTACACACAGGAGAGGAGCATACACACAGGAGAGAGGGGGATACACACAGGAGAGTTGGATACATACAGGAGACAGGGAAATACACACAAGAGAGAGGGGTATAAACACAGGAAAGTTGGATACATACATGAGACAGGGAACTATACACAGGAGAGAAAGGAATACACACAGAAGAGGGGGATACATACGGGAGAGAGGGTATAAACACAAAAGTGAGGGGAATACGCACAAGAAAGAGGGGCATACACACAGGAGAGAGGGGGTACACATAGAAGAGAGGAAGATACACACAGGGAAAAGGAAGATACACACAGGAGAAAGGAGGATACACACAGGAGAGGGTGAAACACACAAGAGAAAGGGGTTCCAAACAGGAGAGACGGGAATACACATAGGAGAGAAAGGTATACACATAGGAGAGGTGTATACACACAGCAGAGAGGAGGATACATGCAGAAGAGTGGAGGATACTCGCAGCACAGAGGAGGATACACGCAAGAGAGAGGAAAATACACACAAAATAGAGAAAAATACACACAGGATTGAAGGGGATACACACAAGAGAGAGAATGATACACACCAGAAAGAAAAGAATACCACAAAAGAGAGGAGGATACACACAGGAGCGAGAGATACACATAGGTGAGAGAAGGATACACACAGGAGAGAGGGGCGTACACAAAGAAAAGGGGGGAACGCAGAGGAGAGAGGGAAATACACAAAGGAGAAAGTGATACACACAAAAGATGGAAATACACACAGGAGCGAGGAAGATGCACACAGGAGAAAGGGAAATACACAAAGGAAAAAGGAGGATACACACAGGAGAGAGAAGGTTACACACAGGAGAGGGGGGATACACACAGGAGAGAGGAAGATACACACAGGAGAGAGGAGTATACACAGAGGAGAGAGGAAGATACACACAGAAGAGAAGAGGATACACATAGGAGTGGGAGATACACACAGAAGAGAGGGGGATACGCAAAGCAGAAAGAGAAACAGACGCGAGAGTGGGATACATACAGGAGAGAGGGGGATAAACACAGGAGAGGGGAATACATACAGAAAAGGGGGCATGGAGAGAGGAGAGGGAAGGACACACGCAGGAGAGAGGAAGATACACAAAGGATAAAGGGGGATAGACACAGGAGAGAGAAGGATTCACACAGGAGAGAAAATGATACACACAGGAGATAGGAGGATACACATAGGAGATGAAGATACAGGAGAGAGAGGCACACACTCAAAAAAAAGGGATACACACAGGAGAAAGTGGGATACACACAGGAGAGTGGAGGATACACACAGGAAAGGGTGATACACACAGGAGAGAGGAGCATAAACACAGGAGAGTGGAGGATACACACAGAAGAGAGGAGAAAACTAACAGAAGAGAGGGGATACACACAAGAGAGAGGGGGATACCCACAGGAGAGAAAGGTGATACACACTGGAAAGAAAGGTGTTACACACAGGAGAGAGGGGGGAAACCCACAGGAATGCGGAGGGATACAGGCAGGAGAAAGGAGGATACACACAGGAGAGAGGAGGAGACACAGTGGAGAGAGGAGTATACACACAGGTGAATGGCATACACACAGGAGAGAGGGGGATACACGCCGGAGCGTTGGATACATACAGGAGACAGGGAAATATACACAGGAGAGAGGGAAATATAAACAAAAGAGGGGGATATACACAGGAGAGAGGGTATACACACAGAAGAGGGGGATACCCATAGGAGACAGAAGGATACACACAAAAGAGAGGAGAATACACACAAGATACAGGGGCATACAGACATTAGAGAGAAAAATATACATAAAAGAGAGGAAGATACACAAAAAAGAGAGGAGGATACACGCAGAAGAGGAGTATACACAGGAGAGAGGTTAATACACAGAGGAGAGAGGGTGTTACACACAAAAGTGAGGGTGGATACACACAGGAGAGAGGAAGATACACACAGGAGAAAGGAGGATACACACAAAAGAGAGAAGCATAAAAACAGGAGAGAGAATGATATGCACAGGAGAGACAGGAATTCACAAAATAGAGAGGGGGATACACAAGGAAGAGATGGGTATACACACAGGTGAGGGAAATACACAAAAAAGAGAGGGGCATACACACAGAAAAGAGAAAAGATACACACAAGAGAGAGATGGATACACACAGGAGAGAGGAGGATAGTCCCAGGATAGGACGATACACACAAGAGAGAGGGAGATCCACACAGGAGAAAAAGGAATACACATAAAAGAGAGGGGTATACACACAGAAGAGGGGCATACACACAGAAGAGAGGAGAATACACGCAGCACAGAGGAGGATACCCGCAGGAGAGAGGGGGATACACACAGAAGAGAAAAAAATACACACAGGAGAGAAGGGGGATACAGACAAGAGAGAGAATGATACAGGAGAGAAAAGAGTACACACTAAATAGATAAGGATACACACAGGAGCGAGGGATACGCACAGGTTAGAGGAGGATACACACAGAATAGGGGAAAATACACAAAGAAAAGGGGGGATATAAAGAGAAGAGAAGGAAATATACAAAGGAGGAAAAGATACACACAAAAGAGGGAAATACACACAGTAGCGAGGGGGATTAACGCAGGGTTAAGAAAAATACACAAAGGAAAGACGAGGATACACACAGGAGATAGAAGGATACACTCAGGAGAGGGGGGATACACACAGGAGAGAGAAAGATAAACACAGGAGAGAGGAGGATACACAGAGGAGAGAGGAAGATACACACAGAAGAGCAGAGGATACACACAGGCGTGGGGGATACACAGAGAAGAGATTGGGATACTCTCAGGAATGGGGGATACACAGAGGAGAGTGTGGAATACACAGAGGAGAGAGAAAGATAAACACAGGTGAGGGGGATACATATAAAATAGAGGGGCATAGACAGAGGGGAGTGGAGGATACACGCAGAAGAGAGGAGGATACACACAGGAAAGAGTGGGATACATACAGGAGAGAGGGGGATACACACAGGAGAGAAAAGAATACACACTGGAGTGAAGAGGATACACATAGGAGAAGGAGATACACACACAAAAGAGGGGCATACACACAAAAAAGGGAGATACACACTGGAGAGAGGAGGATACACACAGGAGAGAGGAGGAAACAAACAGGACAGAGGGGATACACACAAGAGAGAAAAAGATACACACAAAAGAAAGGGATGATACACACAGGAAAGAAAGGCGTTACCCACAGGAGAGACGGGAAAACACAGAGAAAAGTGAAGGGATACACACAGGAGAGAGGAGAATACACACAGTAGAGGAGAGGAGTATACACACAGGAGAAAGGCATACACACAGGAGAGAGGGGGATACACACAGTAGAGTTAGATACATACAGGAGACAGAGAAATACACACAGGAGAGAGGGCGATACACACAGGAGAGGGGAATACACACAGGAGAGAGGGTATACACACAGGAGAGAGGGGATACACAGGAGAGAGAGGGATCCAAACAGGAGAAAGGGGAACACACACAAGAGAGAGAGTCATACACACAGGAGAGAGTGGGATACATATAAGAGAGAAAAAGATACACAAAGGAGAGAGGAGGATACAAGCAAAAGAGAGGAGTGTACACAGGAGAGAGAGGAATACAAAGAGGAGCGAGGGCGTTACACACAGGAGAGAGGGCGGATACACACAGGAGAGAGGAGGATACACAAAGGAGAGGGTGGGTACACACAGGAGAGAGGAGGATACACACAGGAGAGAGGGGGGATACACACAATAAAAAGGGGGATACACACAGAAGGGATTAGGATACACAAAGGTGAGAGAACGGATACACACAGGGGAGAGGGGGGGATACTAACAGAAGAGAGGGGGATACACACAGGAGAGTGGGGCATACTCAGAGAAGGGAGAGGCTACACACTAGAGAGAGTGGGATACACAAAGGAGGAGGAAGATACGCACAGTAAACAGAAAGATACACACAGGAGAAAGGAAGATGCACAAAGGAGAGAGACAAATACACAAAAGAGAGAGGAGCATACACACAAGAGAGGGCGATACATACAAGAAAGAGGGGATTCACACAGGAGAGACGAAATACACATAGGAGAGAAAGGTATACACACAGGAGAGGGGTATACACACGAGAGAGGAGGAAACACCCAGGAGAAAGGAGGATACACGCAGCACAGAAGAGAATACCGGCAGGAGAGAAGGGGATACACACAGGAGAGAGAAAACTACACACTGAAGGGAAGGGAGATACACAGAAGAGAGAGAATGATACACACAGAAGAGAAAAAAATACACACAGGAGCGAGGGGGATACACACAAAAGAGAGGGGGTTACGCACAGGAGATAGGGAAAATACACACAGGAGAGAGAGGTATACACAAAGGTGAGGGGAATACACAAAGAAGAGAGATGCATACACACATGAGAGAGAAAAGATACACACAAAAGAGAGGAGGATACACATAGATGAAAGGAGGACACACAGAGAAGAGGGCGATACACAGAAGAGAGAGGGGGATCCACACAAGAGAGAGGGTAATACACATAGGAGTGAAGGCTATTAACACAAATAAGGGGAATACACAAAGGAGAGAGGGGGATGCACAAAAAAGAGAGAAGAATACACACAGGAAAGGGTGATACACACAGGAGAGAGGTGCATAAACACAGGAGAGAGGAAAACACACACAGAAGAGAGGACGAAACAAACAGGAGAGAGGAGATACACACAAAAGAGAGAAGGATACACACAGGAGAAAGGGGTGATACACACAGGAAAGAAAGGTGTTACACCCAGGAGAGAGGGGGAAAACTCACAAGAAAGCGGAGAGATACACGCAGGAGAGAGGCGGATACACGCAGGAGACAGGAGGATAAACACAGGAGAGAGGAGTATACACACAGAAGAAGGGCATACACACAGGAGAGAGGGGGATACACACAGGAGAGTTGGATACATACAGGAGACAGGAAAATATACACGAGAGAGGGGGATACACACAGGAGATGGGAATACACACAAGAGAGAGGGTATACACACAGAAGAGGGGAATACACACAGGAGAGAGGGGCATACAGACAGGAGAGAAGGAAATACATATACGAGAGAGGAAGATTCACAAAAAAGAGAGGAGGATACACGCAGGAGAGAGGAGTATACACAGGAGAGAGGTTAATACACAGAGGAGAGAGGGCGTTCCACACAGGAGAGAGGGTGGATACACACAGGAGAGAGGAGGACACACACAGGAGAGAGGAGGATACACGCAAAAGAGAGGAGCATACACACAGGAGAGAGAATGATACACACAGGAGAGACAGGAATTTACAAAATAGAGAGAGGGATATACACAGGAGAGAGGGGGATACACACAAAAGGCAGGGGTATACACACAGGTGAGGGAAATACACAAAAAAGAGAGGGGAATACACACAGGAGAGAGAAAAGATACACACAGGAGAGAGGAGGATACACACAAGAGAGAGGGGGATAAACACAGGGGAGAGACGGGACACAAAGTTAAGAAGAAGATACACACAGGAGAGAGGAAGATAAAAACAAGAGAGAGGAGGATACACACAGGAGAATAAAGGATACACAGAGCAGAGAGGAGGATACACACAATAGAGGGGGATTCACACAGAAGAGAGGGTCGTACACAAAGGAGAGAGAAGGATACACAGAAAATGCAGGAGGATACACACATAAGAGAGGAAGATACACAGAGGAGAGAGGGGGGATACTTATGGGAGAAAAGAAAATACACACAGGAGGGAGGAGGATGCACACTGGAGACAGGAGAATACACAGAATAGATAAGGATACACACAGGAGAGAGGAATATACACACAAGAGGGAGGATGATGCTCACAGGAGAAAGAAGGATACCCACAGGTAAAAGGAGGATACACTGAGAAGAAAAAATAATACACACTGGAGAGACAGGAATACACACAGAAAAAAAAGGATACACGCAGAAGAGGGGGATACACACAAAACAGAGGAGGATACAGAAAGGAGAGAGGAGGATACACAGGAAAGAAAATGATACAAACAGGAGAGAAAAGAATACACATGTGAAAGGAGAATACACACAGGAGAGAGGAGGATACCCACGGGAGAGAGGGGAATACACTCAGGGAAGTCGGGATACAAACAGGAGAGTGTGGCATACACAAATGGGAAGAAGGATACACACAGGAGAGAGGAGGATACACAGAAGAGAGAGGAAAATACACACAAGAGAAAGGAGGATACACACAGTAATGAGGAGGATAAACGCAAAAAAGAGAAGGATAAACACAGCGAAGTGGAGGATACACACAGGAGAGAGGAGGATACACAAATGAGAGGGGAAGATACACACAGGAGAGAAGAGAATACACAAAAGAAACAAAGGAATACACAAAGGAGAGGCTGATACACACAGAATAGAGTGGGATACACACAGGACAAGAAGGATATACACAGAAGAGTAGAATACACACAGGAGAGAGGAGCATACACACAGAAGAGAGGAGAATATACACAGAATAGAGGAGGATACACACAATAGAGAGGAGGATAAACACAGGAGAGAGGGGTATACACAAAAGAGAGAAGAAGGTACACACAGGAGAGAGGAGAATACACACAAAAAAGAGGAAAATACAGAAAGGAGAGAGGAGGATACACACAGGAGAGAAAATGATGCAAACAAGAGAGAGGATAATACACACGTGAAAGGAGGATACACAGAGGAGAGAGGAAAATTCACACAGGAGACAGGAGGATACACAAAAAGAGAGGAGGATAAACGTAGGAGAGACGAGGATACACACAGTGGAGAGGGGGAATACACGCAAAAGAGGGGGATACAAACAGAAGAGAGGAGGATACAAAGAGGTGATAGGAGTATACGCACAGAAGAGAGAAGAATACACACTGGTGAGAGGAGGATACACACATAAAAGAGGGGGACAAAAACAGGAGAGAGGGTGATACACACAGAAGAAAGGTGATACGCACAGGATAGGGGAGGGTACACAGAGGAGAGAGGAAGATAAAAAAAGGAGAAAAGAAGATACACAAAAAAGAGGGAAATATACACAGGAGAGAGGGTGATATACCGAAAAGAGAGAAGGATACACACAGGAGAGAAAAGGAAACAAACAGGAGAGGGGAATACACACAAGAGAAAGGGGGATACACACAGGAGGGAGGAGAATACACACAGGAGAGGAGAATACACACAGGAGACATAGGCGTACACACAAAAGATAAAAGGATACACACAGCAGAGAGGAGAATACAGAGAGGAGAGAGGGGATACCCACAGAAGAGTGGAGGATACACATAGGAGAGAGGGGGAATACACACGAAGAGAGGGGAGATACACACAAGAGAGAAGGGGGATACATCCAAGAGCGAGGAGGAATACACACAGGAGAGAGGAGGATACACATAAAAGAGAGCAGGATACACACAGGAGAGAGAAAGATACACACAGAAAACAAAATACACACAGGAGAGAGGAGAATACACACAGGAGAGAGAATGATACACACAAAATAGAAAAGGATACACACAGGAGACAGAAGGATACACACAGGAGAAAGAACGGTACACACAGGAGAGGGGTGATACACACAGGAGAAAGAAGGGTACTCACCGGAGAGAGGAAGATACACACAAATGAGAGAAGGATACACACAGGAGAGAGGGGGATACACACAGAAGAAAGGGGGATACACACAGGAGAGAAAAGGAACTGCACAGGAGAGAGAAAGATACACACAGGAGAGGGGCATACACAAAGTAGAAAGGAGCATGCACACAGGAAACGGGATACATACAGAAGAAAGGGGGATACACAAAGGAGAGGGGAGGATACACACAGGAGACGGGGATACACACAGGAAAGAGGATGATACACACATGAGAGAGGAAAATACAAACAGGCGAGAGGGGATACACATAGGAGAAAGGGTGATACATACAGGAGAAAGGGGGGAAACACAGGAGAAAGAGGGGTTACACACAGGAGAGCGGGGAAAAACAGAGGAGAAAGGAGGGATACACACAGGATAAAGAAATATACACGCAGGAGAGAGGAAAATACACACAGGAGAAAAAAATACACACAGGGGAGGGGGATACACGAAGTAGAGAGGGGCATGCACACACACAAAAAGGATACACACAGAAAAAAGGATACACACAAAAGAGAAAAGGATACACACAGAAGAGGGGGGTACACACAGCAGAGAGGGGCATACACACAGGACTGAGAAAGATACACACAGGAGAGAGGAAGATACAAAAAGAAGAGAGGGGATACACATAGGAGAGAGGGTGATACACACAGAAGAAAGGGGGAATACACACAAGAGAGACAGGAATTACACACAGGAGAGAGGGGAGAAACACACAGAAGAGAGGAGGGATACACACAGAAAAAAGAAAGACACACAGGAGAGTATAAAATACACACAGGAGAGAGGAGGATACACACAGGAAATAGGAGGATACACACAGGAGAGAAAAGAATACACAAATGAGAAAGGAAGATACACACAGGAGAAAAAAGGATACATACAGGAGAGGGGCATACACACAGGAGAGAGGAAATACAAACAAGAGATTTGGATACACACAGGAGACAGTGTAATACACACAGGAGAGAGGGGGATATACACAGGAGATGGGGATACAGAGAGGAGAGAGGGGGATACATAAAGGAGAAAGGAGAATACACACAAAACACAGGGGCATAGATACAGAAGAGAGGAGGATCCACACAGGAGAGAGGGGAATACACACAGGAGAGGGGGGATACAAACAGGAAAGTGTGGAATACACACAGGAGGGAGGGGGATACACACAGAAGAGAGAAAAATACACACAGAAAGAGGAAGATACACACAGGAGAGAGGAAAATACACACAGGAGAGAGGAGGATACACACAGGAGAGAGGAGGATTCACAAAAAAGAGGGGAAATACACAGGAGAGAGGAGGATACAAAAAGGGGAGAGGGATACACACAGGAGACGGGGAAGTACACACAGGAGAGAGGGGGATACACACAGGAGAGGGGGAGATACACACAGGAGGAATGGGGATACACACAAAAGGAGGGGGATACCCACAGAAGAGAGGAGAATACACACAAGCCAGAGGAGGATACACACAGGAGAGAAAAGGATACACATAAGAGAGGGGGATACACACAGGAGAGAGGGAGATACAAACAGGAGAGTGCGGCATACACACAGGAGGGAGGGGGATACACACAGAAGAGAGGTGGATACACACAGAAGAGAGGAGGATACACACAGCAGAGATTAGGATACACTCAGGAGAGAGCAGGATACACACAGGAGAGAAGAAAACACACAGTAGAGAGGGAAATACACACAGGAGGGAGGGGGATACACACAGAAGTGGGGAAAATGCACACAGAAGAGAAGGGGATACACACAGGAGAGGGGTATACACACAGTAGAAAAAAAGCACACACAAAAAAAGAGACGAGGATACACACAGCAAGAAGGGGGAATACACACAGGAGAGAGGAGGATACCCACAGGAGAGTGGGGCATAGACACAGGATGGAGGGAGATACAAACAGGAGAGGGCTGGTACACAAAGGGGGAGAAGGATAAATCCAGGAGGGAGGAAAATACAAATAAAAGGAATAAGGATACAGACAGAAGAGGGGAGGATACACGCAGGAGAGAGGAGGATACACACAAAAGAGAGAAGAATACACACAGGAGAGAGGGTTGAGAAACACAGGAGAGGGAAATACACATAGAAAAAGGGAAGGTACACACAGGAGAGAGGGGTATACACACGAGAGAAAAGGATCCACAAAGGAGAGGAGCATATACACAGGAGAGTGGGAAATACACCCAAAAGAGAAAAGGATACACACTGGGAGAAAAGGATCCACAAAGTAGATGGGGAAACACACAGGAGAGAGGGGCATACACACTGGAGAGGGTGATACACACAGGAGAAAATGGGATACACTCAGGGGAGATAAGAATACACACAGGAGATGGGGATACACACAGGAGAGAAGGGCGTACACTCAGGAGAGAGAAGGATACAAACAGCAGAGCGGAGGATAAACACAGTAGAGAGGGAATACACACAGGAGAGAGGGGGATACACACAGGAGAGAGGGGTGATACACACAGGAGATACTGGGGATACACACAGGAGAGAAGAGGGATACACACAGAAGATAATAGGATACACACAGGAGAGAGGAGAATACACACAGAAGAGAGGAAAATACACACAGGGGATTAGGATACACACAGAAGAGAGAAGGATACACACAGGAGAGAGGAAGATACACAAAGGAGGGGTGTGATACACACAGGAGGAAAATGAATACACACAGGAGAGAAAAAGATACACACAGGAGAAAGTAGGATACACACAAGAAAGGAAGATACACAAAGTAGAGTGGGACATACACACAGGAAAGTTAAATACACACAGGGAAAAGCGGGATAAACACAGGAGAGAGGAGGATACACACAAGAGAGGGGAATACACAAAGGTGAGAGGGGCGTACACACAGGAGAGAGGAAGATACACACAGGAGAGAGGAGGATATAAACAGGAGAGAGGGGATACACACGGAAGATAGGAGAATACAAACCGAAGGAATGGAGGATACACACAAGAGAGAAAGGGGTTACCCACAGGAGAGAGTGAAGAAACACAAAAAAGACAGGAGGATTACACACAGGAGAATGATACACACAGGAAAGAGGAAAATACACACAGCACAGAGAACAATACGCACAGGAGAGAGGAGGATACACACAGGAGAGAGAAGGATACACACAGGATAGAGGAGGATACACATAGGAGAAAGTCATACACACAGGAGAGAGGAGCATAAACAGAGGAGAGTTGGGTACACACAAGAAACAAGGTAATACACACAGGAGAGAGGGTGATACACACAGGAAAGAGGGGAATGCACACAACAGTGAGGGCATACATACAGGAGAGATGAGAATACCCAAAGGATAGAGGGGGATACACATAGGAGAAAGGGGGATACAAATAGGAGAGTGTGGCATACACACAGAAGGGAGGGGAATACACACATGAGAGAGAAGGATACGCACAAAATAGAAAATGATACACACAGGAAACAGAAAAATACACACGAGAGAGGGGGATAAACACAGGAGAGGGAAATACACACAGGAGAGAAAAAGAAACACACAAGAGACAGGGATACACAAAAAAGGGAGTTGGATACACACGGGAGAAAGGGGATACACACAGGAGAGAGGGGAATACACACAAAAGAGAGGGGCATACCCACAGGAGAGTGGAGACTACACAAAGGAGAGAGGGGAATACACAGAGGTAAAAGGGGGATACAAACAGGAGAGTGCGGCATACACACAGAAGGGAGGGAGATACACACAGGAGAGAGGAGGATACACACAGGAGAAAGGAGGCTACACAAAGGAAACAGGAGGATACACAAACAAGAGTGGGAAACACACAAGAGAGGGGGGACACACACAGGAGAAAAAAGGATACACACAGAAGAGAGGAGGATATACAAAGGAGAGAGAAGGATACACACAGGAGAGAGAAGAATACACACAAGAGAGAAGGATACACACAGGATAGAAAAGGTTACACATGAGAGAGAGGAGGATACACACAGGAGAGAGGAGGCTACATACAGGAGAGAGGAGAATACACGAAGAAGAGGGGGAAAAACACAAGACAGTGGGGGATACACACAGGCGGGGGGATAAACACTGGAAACAATGGGATACACACATGAGAAGGGGATACACCAAGGATAGAGGAGGATACTCATAAGAGAGAAGAGGCTACACAAATAAAAGTGGGAAACACACGAGAGAGGGGGATACACGCAGGCGAGGGGGATAAACACTGGAGACGATGAGATACACACAGGAGAGAGGGGGATACAAAAAGGAGAGGGGGATACACACAGGATGGAGGGGTAAACACACAAAATAGAGAAGGATACACACAGAAGAGAAGGGTGATACACACAGGACAGTGGGGTATACACACATGAAAGTGGGGCATAAACACAAAAGGGAAGGGGATACACACAGGAGAGAGGGGGATACAAAAAGGAGAGGGGGATACAAACAGGATGGTGGGGTAAACACAAAATAGAGAAGGATAAACAAAGAAGAGAAGGGTGATATACACACAGGAGAGTGGGGTATACACACATGAAAGTGGAGAATAAACACAGAAGGGAAGGGGTTACACACAGGAGAGAGTGGGATACACAAAAAGGGAGAAGGATAAATACAGGAGAGAGGAGGATAAACACAAATGAGTGGAGGATACAGACAGAATAAAGGAGGATACACGCAGGAGAGGGGAGTATACACAAAGGAGAGAAAATACAGACAAAAGAGAGGAGATACACACAGGAGAGAGGAGCATACACACAGGAGAAAGGAGGATAAACAAAGGAGAGAGATAGATACACACAGAAGAGAAGGATAAACACAGGAGAGAGGAAGATACACACAGGACAGAGGAAGATACACACAGGAGAGAGGAGGATACAAACAAAAAAGAAGAGGATACACAAAGGAGAGAGGGGGATACACACAGGAGAGGGGGATAAAAAAAGGATAGGAAAAGATACTCACAGGAGACAGGAATACACAAAGAAGGGAGTTGGATACACACAGGAGAGAGGGGGATACACTTAGGAACAAGGGGAATACACACAAGAGAGAGAGGCATACCCACAGGAGAGAGAATACACAAAGGAGAGATGAAGATACACACAGAAAAAAAAAAGAAGGATACAAAGAGTAGAGTGTGGCATGCACACAGAAGGGAGGGGGATACACACAGTAGAGAGAAGGATACACACAAGAGAGAGGGGCATACACATAGGAGAGGGTGATACACACAGGAGAAAGGGGGATACAAACAGGTGAGAAAAGAATACACACAGAAGAGGGGGATACACACAAGAGGGGCGTACACACAGGAGAGAGGAGGATAGACACAGCAGAGAGGAGGATACACAAAGGAGAGAGGGGATACACAAAAAAGAGAGGAAGATACACACAGAAGAAAGGGGGATACACACAGGAGGGGGGATACACAGAGGGATGAGGAAAGATACACACAGGAGAGAGGATCATACACACAGGAGAGAGGACGATACACAAAGAAGAGAGAAAGATACACACAGAAGAGAGGAAGATACACAGGAGAGAGGATACACACAAAAGAGAAAAGGATACACAAAGGAGACAGAAGGATACACAAAGTAGAGAGGGGCATACACACAGAAAAGGGGGATACACACAGGAGAAAGGGGGATACACAAAAGAGAGAGGAGGATACACACAGGAGAGGGGGATACAGACAGGTGAGAGAGGCGTACACACAGGACAGAGGAAGATACACACAAGAGAGTGGAGAATACAAACAGGAGAGAGGGTATACACACAGGAGAGCGGGGGATAACCACAGAAGAAAGGGGGGATACAAACAGAAGAGAAAGGGGTTACACACAGGAGAGTGGGGGAAAACACAAGGAAAAGAGGAGGGATACACAAAGAATATAGGAAGATACACACAGGAGAGAGGAAAGTGCACACAGGACAGAGGAAAATACACACAGGAGAGAGGAGAATACACACAGGAGAGAGGGGGATACACACAGGAACAAGGAAGATACAAACAGGAGAGTGAAGCATACACATAAGAGGGAGGGGAATACACACAGGAGAGAGGAAGATACACACAGGGGAAGGGAACTAGACACAGTAGAGGGGAGAATACACACAGGAGAGGGGGATACACACAAGAGAACAGGGCGTATACACAGAAGAGAGGAGGATTCAAAAAGCAGAGAGGAGGATACACACTGGAGAGAGGGGATACACACAAGAGAGAGGGGTATACACATAGGAGAGAGGAGGATAAACACAGGAGAGGGGAATACACACAAAAGAGAGTGGCATACACACAGGAGAGAGGAGGATACACACAGGACAAAAGGGGATACACACAGGAAAGAGGAAGATACACACAGGTAAGGGGGATACACAAAGAAAAAAGGGCGTACACAGAGGAGAGAGGAGGATACACACAGGAGAGAGTAGGATACAAACAGGAAAGAGGTGATACACACAGGAGAAAGGGGGTATACAGAGGATCCTCCACAGCCTCACTGAATATTACACACTTGTGATATAGTCTGGAGTCTATTTTTTTTATGGCCACTCATTCAAAGAATCACTACATAATGCACACCTGCTGAATAGTCAGATGTCTCTTTCCTATGGCCACTAGTTAAGAGCCTCACTAAGTGTACACACCTGGCGAAATAGTCAGAATTTACCTTTATCCCCTCATTCACATTTTGACTAAATAAGGCACACCTGTGGAATAGTCAGGAGACTTTTTCATGTGGCCTCTAATTCGGAGTGTCACTGAATAATGTCGTGTAGTCAGGAGTCTATTTCATGTGGACACATATTCAGAGCCTCAGTGAATAAGACAGGCCCTTGATACAGTAAGGAATCTAATTAATATGGCCACATCTTCTGAGCCTCACTGAATAATACATACCTGGTGAATAATATGGAGTCTACTTTCGATGGGCATTCATTCAGAGACTCGGTAAATAATGTACAACTTTGGAGTAGCCAGGAGTCTATTTTATTAGGACACTCATTCATAGCCTCATGGATAATATGCACGTGTCTAATAGGATTCCATTTTATATGGCCACTGACTCGTAACCTCAATGAAAAATGCACAAATGTAAAGTACTCAGCAGTCTATTTCATATACACACTCATTCAGAGATTCAGTGAATAATAAAAATATTTAAGATAGGCAGCATCCTGTTTCCTATGGTCACACAGAATGAGCCTAACTGAGTAATGCACACCTGGGGAAGTGATAAAATTCTACTTTATATAGCCTCTCATTTACAGCCTAAGGGAATGATGCACACGTGTGGAATAGACACTAGTCTATTTTATATGGCCACAAAATCAAAGCCTCAGTGAGTAATACACAACTTTGGAATAGTCACTGGTTTATTTTATATGCCCAAATATTTAGAGTCAGAGTAAATAATACACGCCTGTGGAATAGTCAGAAAACAAGTTCATATGGCCAAAGTTTCAGATCCTCAGTGAATAATACATACTTCGGAATAACTCAGGACGCGATTACATGTGGCATCAATTTTAGAACTTCATTGAACAATAAACACCTGTATTGTCGTCAGAATTTTATTTCCTATAGCCACATATTCAGAGCCTAACTAAATAACATACACCTTGGAAATAGTCAGGATTCTATTTCGTATAGCCACTCATTTAGAGCCGAATGTCAAAACGCACGCCTGAGGAGTATTCAGGAGTCTCTGTTTTATGGCCACTTATTCAGAGCTTCACAGAATTATACAGACCTATGGGAACGTCAGGAGTGTATTTCACATAACGACTTATTCAGAACCACACTAAAGAATTCTATATATCTGGAAAATAGTCAGGATTATATTATATAAAACCACTTATTCAGAGACTCACTGAATAATGCCCACATAAGGAATAGTCTAAAGACTATTTGATATGACCCTACACCCAGCGACTCAGTGGACAATGCAGAACAGAAAAATAGTCAAGATGATAGGGTCAAAAGTTTATGTTATGTGGTCATTCGTTCAGAATCTCATTGAAGAATACACACCTTTGGTATAGTAAGAGTCCAAGTCATATGGCCACTGAATCACAGCATTACAGAATAATGCACAAAGGGGCAATAGTAAGGAGTATATTTTATATGGACTCTCAATCAGAGCTTCAGTGTGTAATAAAGAGCTGTGGAGTAGTCAGGACCCTATTTAAGGTAGCCCCAAATTAAGCAGCTCTGTGAATGATACACACGTGTGTCAGAGTCAGGAGACTATTTGATATAGACACTCATAAAGAAACTTTTCGAATGTTGCACATGTGGTGAATAATCAAAAGTCTGTTTCATATGGTGATTCGTTTGGAGAATCAAAATATAATGCACACCTGTGGAGTAAAATGGGTTCTATTTCATAAGGCCACTCTTTCAATGCTTTAGTGAATAATATTTATATCTGATAAGTCAGGAATCTCTTACACATGGCCACTCGTTCTGGGCCCGTGTGAATAGTATTCCCCTCAGAAACAGTCAAGGACCTACTTCAAATGCCTACCCATTCAGTCTCTGTAAGTAATGAACACCTAGGAAATACACCTGAGTCTCTTTTTTATGCACACTTAGTCAGAGTCTCATTCAATAATACACACCTGGGGAAGAGTTAAGAGTGTACTTCATGTAGTCATTCATTTAGATCCTCAGTGAATAATGCACACCAGGATAATAGTCGAGCATTTTTCATATGGCCACTCATTTTGTACCTCACTGAGTGATATACACCTGAAGAATCCTCGGGATTCTATTTGATACTACCACTCAATTATAACCATATTGAATAATCCACAATAGAGCAATAGTCAGGTGTCTATTTTATATGGCCTATCATTCACGGTTTCGGTGAATATATAACTTCTATGGAGTAATCAGGACGCAGTTTAAGATAGCCACTACTTAAGTGCCTTTATGAGAGATACACACCTGGGTGATAGTCAAAAGTCTATTTCATATGAAGTCCAATTTTGTGTATCACTGTGTAATACACACCTGGGACAGGGTCAGGAGTCTATTTGCTATGGACACTCAAACAGAACTTGTTTGATTAATGCACACATGTATAATAATGAGGAGTCTATGTAATATGGCTACTCATTCAGACAAACAGTGAATAATGCACATGTGGAGTAATTAGAAGTCTGTTTCTTATGGCCCCTCTTACACAGACTCATTGAATATTACACAATTGTTATATAGTCTGGAGTCTATTTTTTATGACCACTCATTCAGAGAATCATTAATTAATGCACACCTGTGGAATAGTCAGAAGTCTCTTTCCTATTGCCACTTGTTAAGAGCCTCACTAAGTGTACATGCTTGGGGAAATAGTCAGGATTTACCTTTATCCCCTCATTTAGAGTCTCACTAAATAATGCACACCTGTGGAATAGTCAGGAGACTTTTTCATGTGGCCTCTAATTTGGAGTGTCACTGAATAATGTGGTGTAATCAGGAGCCTATATCACGTAGACACATATTAGGAGCCACAGTGAATAAGACGGCCCTTGATACAGTAAGGAATCTAATTAATATGGCCACATCTTCTGAGCCTCACTGAATAATACATACCTGGTGAATAATATGGAGTCTACTTTCGATGGACATTCATTCAGAGACTCGGTAAATAATGTACAACTTTGGAGTAGCCAGGAGTCTATTTTATTAGGACACTCATTCATAGCCTCAGTGGATAATATGCACGTGTGGATTAGTCCGGATTCCAATTTATATGGCCATTGACTCGTAACGTCAGTGTAAAATGCACAAATGTAAAGTACTCAGCAGTCTATTTCATAAAGAAACTCATTCAGAGATTCACTACATAAAACAAATATTAAATATGGCAGCATCCTGTTTCATATTGTCACACAAAAAGAGCCTCAGTGAGTAAGGCACACCTAGGGAAGTGTTAGGAGTCTACTTTATATAGCCTCTCATTTACAGCCTCAGGGAATAATGCACACGTGTGGAATAGACACTAGACTATTTTATATGGCCACAAAATCAAAGCTTGAGTGAGTAATACACAACTTTGGGATAGTCACTTGTCTATTTTACATGCCCAATTATTTAGAGTCAGAGTCAATAATACACGCCTGTGGACAAGTCAGAAAACAATTTTATATGGCCAAAGTTTCAGAACCTCAGTGAATAATACATACCTGGGAAATACTCAGGATGCTATTACATTTGGCATGAATTATAGAACTTCCTTGAATAAGAAACACCTCTATTGTAGTCAGAATTCTATTTCCTATAGCCACATATTCAGAGCCTAACTGAATAACATACACCTTAGGAAAAGATAAAATTCTATTTCGTATAGCCACTCATTTAGAGCCAAAGGTAAAAATGCACGCCTGAGGAGCATTCAGGAGGCTCTATTTTATGGCCACTCATTCAGAGATTCACAGAATTATACAGACCTATGAAAACGTCAGGAGTGTATTTCACATGGCCACTTATTCAGAACCTCAGTGAGGAATCATATATATCTGGAAAATACTCAAGATTATATTATATATAGCCACTTATTCAGAGACTCACTGAATAATGCACAGCTAAGGAATAGTCTGGAGACTATTTGATATCACCCTACACCCAGCGACTCAGTGGACAATGCAGAACTGAAAAATAGTCAAGAGGATAGACTCAAGGGTTTATGTTATGTGGTCACTCGTTCGGAATCTCACTGAAGAATACACACCTGGGGAATTGTCAGTGTCCGAGTCATACGGACACTCAATCACAGCATTATCGAATAATGCACAATGGGGCAATAGTAAGGAGTCTATTTCATATGGCCTGTCATTCGGAGCTTCAGTGCATAATAAACAGCTGTGGAGTCGTCAGGATCCTATTTCAGGTAGCCCCAAATTAAGCAGTTCTATGAATGATACACACATGTGTCAGAGTCTGGAGACTCTTTGACATAGACATTCATACAAAACCTTTTCGAATACTGCACATGTGGGGAATAATCACTTGTCTGTTTCATATGGTGATTAGTTTGGAGTATCAGAATATAATGCACACCTGTTGAGTAAAATGGGTTCTATTTCATAAGGCCACTCTTTCAGTGTTTTAGTGAAAAATATGTATATCTGATAAGTCAGGAATCTCTTTCACATGGCCTCTCGTTCAGGGCCTCTGTGAAGAATACTCCCCTCAAAAATAGTCAAGGTTCTTCTTCAAATGGCTACACATTCGAAGTCTCTGTACATAATGAACACCTGGGCAATACACCTGAGTCTCTTTTTTATGCCTACTTAGTCAGAGACTCATTCAATAATACACAACAAAAAAAGATTTAAGAGTCTACTTCATGGAGACACTCATTTAGAATCTCAGTGAATAATGCACACCAGGGTAATAGTCGAGCATTTTTTATATGGCTACTCATTTTGTGCCTCACTGAGTGATATACACCTGAACAATCCTCAGGATTCTATTTGATACTACCATTCATTTCGAAACTTATAGAATTATTCAGAATGAAGAAATAGGTGTGTATTTTATATAGTCTATCATTCAAAGTTTCAGTGAATAGTAAATTTCTATGGAGTAATCAGGATGCTGTTTAACATAGTCACGAATTAAGTGCCTTGCTGAATGATAGGCACCTGTGTGATAGGAATCTATTTCATATGAACTTTAACTTTGTGTATCGCTAAGTAATACACACCTGGGGCAGTGTCAGGAATCTATTTAGTATGGACACTCAAACAGAGCCTGTTTGATTAATGCACACATGGATAATAATGAGGAGTCTATGTCATACGGCTACTCATTCAGACAAACTGTGAATAATGCACATGTGCAGTAAATAGAAGTCTGTTTCATATGGCCCCTCTTTCACAGCCTCACTGAAGATTACACAATTGTGATATAGTCTGGAGTCTATTTTTTATGACCACACATTCAGAGAATCACTAAATAATGCACATCTGAGATGGCATCGTAGAGGCGACTCAGGGTTGCAGCTCTCAGTGAAGGTGCAGAGGGTGAGTCCTAGCCGCATTCTCAGATGTCCCTTTTATGCCCAAAGAGCGTTGAAAGTCCCAGGTGTGGGAGAGACATGGGACGCAAGCGCAGCCGGCTAATGCAGCGGGACCCGGCGCAGAACTCACTGCTCTGGGTGCCCTGTTAAACCAGCAATCTGAGATTTGGAAGGGCAGACTGGCATGTTCATCTGATTGAACGGGTCTTGGACAATGAGCCAGACCAGGAGTTTCCTGGGAAGCGTGATCTGAGCCGGGGTAGTGGGCAGAGGCACAGGAGATCGCATGGATCCCAGTGCCCTATCGGCAGGCTCCTGGGGCGCCAGTGAGAGAGTCAACCATTCAGCTTGGGGAGAGGAAGAGAGAGAGAGAGGACGGACTCTGAGGCAGGGAGCTGGGTGATTGGGCTCAGCGGGTCCCACGCTCACGTGGACAAGCAGGGCGGCGATTGGAGATGCTTGGGGCTGAGAATTTTGCTGCTGGCATCTAGGACGGTGCAGCCTGGTGAGGGAGGGGCGTCCACCATTGCTGACGCAGTCAACCCACACTGAAGTACCGCCCAGGACTGACGCAGCGTGCCGTTGCTGAGGCAACCTGCCATAACAGAGAGACTCCGCGCTCCACAGCAGAAGGGAGCCCAGCAGCAACAGGGCGAACCCGCGCTAGGAGGTCAGAACCCCGGCAGGCAAATAGTGAATAGACTGCCGCCTAGTGGGGCAGGACAGTGCAACAGATACTCATAAAGAAAGCCCCAACTCCCTGAGACAGAGCATCTAAGGGGGGAAAAAAAGAAGAGTGGTGTTTTTTTCTTTTTTCTTTTTATTGCATTATAGGTTTTGGGGTACATGTGCAGAACGTGCAAGATAGTTGCATAGGTACACACATGGCAGTGTGTTTTGCTGTCTTCCTTCCCTTCACCCACACTTGGTATTCATCCCCAGGCTATCCCCTCCAGGACCCCCGCTGTCCCTCCCCCATTTGCCCAACAGTCCCCAGTGTATAGTAGACCGCCTCTCTGTTTCCATGTGTTCTCATTTTTCTCACCCACCTATGAGTGAGTATATGCAGTATTTCTTTTTCTGTTCTTGTGTCAGTTTGCTGAGAATGATATTCTACAGATTCATCCATGTCCTTACAAAGGACACAAACTCATCAATTTGATTGCTGCATAATATTCCATGGTGTATATGTGCCACATTTTCCCAGTCCAATCTATCATCGATGGGCATTTGTGTTGGTTCCAGGTCTTTGCTATTGTAAACAGTGCTGCAATGAACATTCGTGTGCATGTGTTCTTATAGTAGAACGATTTATAGTCTTTTGGATAGATACCCAGTAATGGGATTGCTGGGTCAAATGGAATTTCCATTTCTAGGTCCCTGAGGAATCTCCACACTGTCTTCAACAATGGTTGAACTAATTTACACTCCCACCAACAGTGTAAGAGTGTTCCTATTTCTCCACATCCTCTCCAGCATCTGCTGTCTCCAGATTTTTTAATGATCGCCATTCTAACAGGTGTGAGATGATATCCCAATGCGGTTTGATTTGCATCTCTCTAATGACCAATGATGATGAGCACTTTTTCATATGTTTGTTGGCCTCATGTATGTCTTCTTTTGTAAAGTTTCTGTTCATATAGTTTGCCCATTTTTGAATGGGCTTCTTTGGTTTTTTTCTGTAAATCTGTTTGGGTTCTTTGTAAATTCTGGATATCAGTCCTTTGTCAGATGTGTAAACTGCAAAGATTTTTTTCCCATTCTGATGGTTGCCGATTCACTCTAGTGACTGTTTCTTTTGCCATGCAGAAGCTGTGGAGTTTGATTAGGTCCCATTTGTCTATTTTGGCTTTTGTTGCCAAAGCTTTTAATGTTTTGTTCATGAAGTCCTTGCCTACTCCTATGTCCTGAACGGTTTTGCCTAGATTTTCTTCTAGGGTTTTTATGGTGTCAGGTCTTAGGTTTAAGTCTTTAATCCATCTGGAGTTAATTTTAGTGTAAGGTGTCAGAAAGGGGTCCAGTTTCTGCTTTCTGCACATGGCTAGCCAGTTTTCCCAACACCATTTATTAAATAGGGAATCCTTTCCCCCTTGCCTGTTTTTGTCTGGTTTATCAAAGATAATATGGTTGTAGATATGTTGTGTTGCATCCGATGCTTCTGTTCTGTTCCATTGGTCTATATCTCTGTTTTGGTACCAGTACCATGCTGTTTTGATTACTGTAGCTTTTTAGTATAGTTTGAAGTCTGGTAGCGTGATGCCTCCCGCTGTGTTCTTTTTGCTTAGAATTGACTTGGCTATGTTGGCTCCTTTTTGGTTCCATATGAAATTCATGGTGGTTTTTTCCAGTTCTGTGAAGAAATTCAGTGGTAGTTTGATGGGGATAGCATTGAATGTGTAAATTACTTTGGGCAGTATAGCCATTTTCACAATATTGATTCTTCCTAACCACGAACATGGAATGTTTCTACATCTGTTTGTGTCCTCTCTTATTTCGTTGAGCAGTTGTTTGTAGTTTTCCTTAAAGAGGTCCCTTATATTGCTAGTGAGTTGTATTCCTAGGTATTTTATTTTCTTTGTAGCAATTGTGAATGGCAGTTCGTTCTTAATTTGGTTCTCTTCAAGTCTGTTATTGGTGTATAGGAAAGCTTGTGAATTTTGAACATTGATTTTATATCCTGAGACTTTGCTGAAGTTGCTTATCAGTTGCAGGAGCTTTTGGGCTGAGGTGATTCGGTCTTCTAGGTATACTATCATGTCGTCTGCAAATAGAGAGAATTTGGCTTCCACCTTTCCTATTTGAATCCCCTTTATTTCTTTTTCATGCCTGATTACTCTGGCTAGAACTTCCAGTACTATGTTGAATAGAAGTGGTGAGAGAGGGCCTCCTCGTCTATTGCCGGATTTCAAAGGAAATGCTTCCAGTTTTTGACCATTAAGTATGATATTGGCTGTCTGTTTGTCGTAAATAGCTTTTATTACTTTAAGATATGTTCCATCAATACCAAGTTTTTTTTTATTTTTATTTTTATTGCATTATAGGTTTTGGGGTACAAGTGCAGAACGTGCAACATACTTGCATAGGTACACACATGGCACTGTGTTTTGCTGCCTTCCTCTCCTTCACCCACACTTGGTATTCATCCCCATGCTATCGCCCCCAGCCCCCCTCGCTGTCCCTCCCCCATTTGCCCCAACAGTCCCCAGTGTATAGTAGACAGCCTCTCTGTGTCCATGTGTACTCATTGTTCTCACCCACCTATGAGTGAGTATATGCAGTATTTCTTTTTCTGTTCTCGTGTCAGTTTGCTGAGAATGATGTTCTCCAGATTAATCCATGTCCTTACAAAGGACACAAACTCATCATTTTTGATTGCTGCATAATATTCCATGGTGTATATGTGCCACATTTTCCCAGTCCAGTCTATCATTGATGGGCATTTGGGTTGGTTTCAGGTCTTTGCTATTGTAAACAGTGCTGCAATGAACATTAGTGTGCATGTGTCCTTATAGTAGAACGATTTATAGTCTTTTGGATAGATACCCAGTAATGGGATTGCTGGGTCAAATGGAATTTCTATTTCTAGGTCTCTGAGGAATCGCCACACTGTCTTCCACAATCGTTGAACTAATTTACACTCCCACCAACAGTTTAAGAGTGTTCCTGTTTCTCCACATCCTCTCCAGCATCTGCTGTCTCCAGATTTTTTAATGATCACCATTCTAACTGGTGTGAGATGATATCTCAATGTGGTTTTGATTTGCATCTCTCTAATGACCAGTGATGATGAGCACTTTTTCATATGTTTGTTGGCCTCATGTATGTCTTCTTTTGTAAAGTTTCTGTTCATATCCTTTGCCCATTTTTGAATGGGCTTGTTTGTTTTTTTCCTGTAAATCTGTTTGAGTTCTTTGTAAATTCTGGATATCAGCCTTTTGTCAGATGTGTAAACTGCAAAGATTTTTTCCCATTCTGATGGTTGCCAATGCACTCTAGTGACGGTTTCTTTTGCTGTGCAGAAGCTGTGGAGTTTGATTAGGTTCCATTTATCTATTTTGGCTTTTGTTGCCAATGCTCTTCGTGTTTTGTTCATGAAGTCCTTGCCTACTCCTATGTCCTGAATGGTTTTGCCTAGATTTTCTTCTAGGGTTTTTATGGTGTCAGGTCTTACGTTTAAGTCTTTAATCCATCTGGACTTAATTTTAGCGTAAGGTGTCAGAAAGGGGTCCAGTTTCTGCTTTCTGCACATGGCTAGCCAGTTCTCCCAACAGAATTTATTAAATAGAAAATCCTTTCCCCATTGCCTGTTTTTGTCTGGTTTATCAAAGATAATATGGTTGTAGATATGCTGTGTTGCCTCACATGCTTCTGTTCTGTTCCATTGGTCTATATCTCTGTTTTGGTACCAGTACCATGCTGTTTTGGTACCAGTACCATGCTGTTTTGATTACTGTAGCCTTGTAGGATAGTTTGAAGTCTGGTAGCGTGAGGCCTCCCACTGTGTTCTTTTTGCTTAGAATTGACTTGGCTATGCGGGCTCTTTTTTGGTTCCATATGAAATTCATGGTGGTTTTTTCCAGTTCTGTGAAGAAATTCAATGGTAGTTTGATGGGGATAGCATTGATTGTGTAAATTACTTTGGGCAGTATAGCCATTTTCACAATATTGATTCTTCCTAACCACGAACATGGAATGTTTCTACATCTGTTTGTGTCCTCTCTTATTTCGTTGAGCAGTTGTTTGTAGTTTTCCTTAAAGAGGTCCCTTCCATTCCTTGTGAGTTGTATTCCTAGGTATTTTATTTTCTTTGTAGCAATTGTGAATGGCAGTTTGATCTTAATTTGGTTCTTTTTAAGTCGGTTATTGGTGTATAGGAATGCTTGTGATTTTTGCACATTGATTTTATATCCTGAGACTTTGCTGAAGTTGCTTATCAGTTGCAGGAGCTTTTGGGCTGAAGTGATGGGGTCTTCTAAGTATACTATCATGTCGTCTGCAAATAGAGACAAGTTGGCGTCCACCTTTCCTATTTGTATACCCTATATTTCTTTTTCTTGCCTGTTTACTCTGGCTAGAACTTCCAGTACTATGTTGAATAGAAGTGGTGAGAGAGGGCATCCTTGTCTAGTGCCGGATTTCAAAAGGAATGCTTCCAGTTTTTGCCCATTAAGTATGATATTGGCTGTTGGTTTGTTGTAAATCGCTTTTATTACTTTGAGATATGTTCCATCAATACCAAGTTTATTGAGGGTTTTTAGCATAAAGGGCTGTTGAATTTTGTCAAATGCCTTCTCTGCGTCAATATAGATGATCATGTGTTTTTTTTTTTTTTTTTTGCTTCGTTTATGTGGTGAATTACATTTATAGACTTGCATATGTTGAACCAGCCTTGCATCCCCGGGATAAATCCTACTTGATCATGATGGATAAGTTTTTTAATGTGCTGTTGCAATCGATTTGCCAGTATTTTATTGAAGATTTTTGCATCTATGTTCATCATGGATATTGGCCTGAAGTTTTCTTTTCTTGTTGAGTCTCTGCCAGGTTTTTGTATCAGGATGATATTGGTCTCATAAAATGATTTGGGAAGGGTTCCCTCTTTTTGGATAATTTGGAATAGTTTCAGAAGGAATGGTACCAGATCCTCTTTGTGTGTCTGGTAGAATTCAGCTCTGAACCCATCTGGACCTGGGCTTTTTTTTGTGTGGTAGGCTCTTAATTGCTGCCTCAACTTCTGACCTTGTTATTGGTCTATTCATAGTTTCAGCTTCCTCCTGGTTTTGGCTTGGGAGGACACAGGCATCCAGGAATTTATCCATTTCTTCCTGATTTACTAGTTTGTGTGCATAGAGTTGTTTGTAGTATTCTCTGATGATGGTTTGAATTTCTGTGGAATCTGTGGTGATTTCCCCTTTATCGTTTTTTATTGCATCTATTTGGTTGTTCTCTCTTTTCTTTTTTATCAGTCTGGCTAGTGGTCTGTCTATTTTGTTGATCTTTTCAAAAAACCAGCTCTTAGATTTATTGATTTTTTGAAGGGTTTTTCTTGTCTCTATCTCCTTCAGTTCTGCTCTGATCTTAGTTATTTCTTGTCTTCGGCTAGGTTTTGAGCTTTTTTGATCTTCCTCCTCTAGCTCTTTCAATTTTGATTATAGGGTGTCAATTTTGGATCTCTCCACTCTTCTCCTGTGGGTACTTATTGCTATAGATTTTCCTCTACAGACTGCTTTAAATGTGTCCCAGAGATTCTGGTATGTTGTGTTTTCATTCTCATTGGTTTCAAAGAACTTCTTTATTTCTGCCTTCATTTCATTGTTTATCCAATCAACATTCAAGAGCCAGTTGTTCAGTTTCCATGAAGCTGTGCTGTTCTGAGTTATTTTCTGAATTCTGAGTTCCAACTTGATTGCACTATGGTCTGAGAGACTGTTTGTTATGATTTCCGTTGTTTTGCATTTGCTGAGGAGAGGTTTACTTCGAATTATGTGGTCAATTTTGGAATAGGTGTGATGTGGTGCTGAGAAGAATGTATTTTCTGTGGATTTGCGGTGTAGAGTTCTGTAAATGTCTATCAGGTTTGCTTGTTCCAGGTCTGAGTTCAAGTCCTGGATATCCTTGTTAATTTTCTGTCTGGTTGATCTGTCTGCTATTGACAGTGGAGTGTTAAAGTCTCCCACTATTAGTGTGTGGGAGTCTAAGTCTCTGTGTAAGTCATTAAGAACTTGCCTTATATATCTGGGTGCTCCTACATTGGGTCCATATATATTTAGAATCCTTAGCTCTTCTTGTTGTATCGATCCTTTTACCATTATGTAATGACCTTCTTTGTCCCTTTTGATTTTTGTTGCTTTAAAGTCTATTTTATCAGAGATGAGAATTGCAACTCCTCCTTTTTTTTGCTCTCCATTTGCTTGGTAAATCTTCCTCCATTTTTTATTTTGAGTCTTTGTGTATCTTTGCGTGTGAGTTGGGTTTCCTGGATACAGCACACTGATGGCTTTTGATTTTTTATCCAATTTGCCAGTTGGTGTTTTTTTACTGGTGCATTTAGCGCATTTACATTCAGGGTTAATATTGTTATGTGTGAATTTGATACTGCCATTTTGATGCTAGCTGGCTGTTTTGCCCGTTGGTTCATGTACTTTCTTCATTTTGTTGATGCTCTTTATCATGTGGTATGCTTTTAGGATGGCTGGTACTGGTTGTTTCTTTCTATATGTAGTGCCTCTTTCAGGAGCTTTTGTAAAGCAGGCCTAGTGGTGACAAAATCCGTGAGTACTTGCTTGTTCGTGAAGGATTTTATTTTTCCTTCACTTATGAAGCTCAGTTTGGCTGGATATGAAATTCTGGGTTGAAAGTTCTTTTCTTTAAGGATGTTGAATATTGGCCCCCACTCTCTTCTGACTTTTACAGTCTCTGCTGAGAGATCTACTGTGAGTCTGATGGGCTTCCCTTTGTGGGTGACCCGACCTTTCTCTCTGGCTGCCCTTAGTATTTTCTCCTTCGTTTCAACCCTGGTGAATCTGGCAATTATGTGCCTTGGTGTTGCTCTTCTTGCGGAGTATCTTCGTGGTGTTCTCTGTATTTCCTGGAGTTGAGTATTGACCTGTCTTGCTAGGCTGGGGAATTTTTCCTGGATAATATCCTGAAGAGTGTTTTCCAGCTTGGATTCATTCTCTTCATCACATTCTGGTACACCTATCAAACGTAAGTTGGGTCTCTTCACAGTCCCACATTTCTTGGAGATTTTGTTCATTCCTTTTTGTGCCTTTTTCTTTAATCTTGGTTTCACGTTTTATTTCATTGAGTTGATCTTCAACTTCTGATATTCTTTCTTCTTCTTGGTCAATTCGGCTGTTGAATCTTGTGCATGCTTCATGAAGTTCTCGTGTTGTGTTTTTCAGCTCCTTCAATTCATTCATATTCCTCTCTAAGTTGTCCATTTTTGTTATCAATTCCTCGAATCTTTTTTCAAATCTTTTTTCAAGATTCTTAGTTTCTTTGCACTGATTTAGAACATGTTCTTTTAGCTCAATGAAGTTTCTCATTATCCACTTTCTGATGTCTGATTCTGTCATTTCGTCACACTCATTCTCCGTCCAGCTTGTTTCCCTTGTTGCTGAGGAGTTTTGGTCCTTTGTAGGGGGTGAGGTGTTTTGGTTTCGGGTGTTTTCCTTCTTTTTGCGCTGGTTTCTTCCCATGTTTATGGATTTATCCGCCTGTCGTCTTAGTAGTTGCTGATTTTTCAATTGGGTCTCTTTGTGGATGCTGAGATTGTTGATGATGAAGTATTTCTGTTACTTAGTTTTCCTTCTAATGGTCTAGCGCCTCTGCTGTATGAGTGCTGAGGTCCACTCCTGGCCCTGCTTGTCTGGAGTATACCTGTAGCTGCTGTTGAACAGTGAGGGATAATACCAGTTTCTTTTTCTGCTGTCTTTGTTCCAGAATGATGCCCACCAAATGTCAATCTGATTAGTCCTTTTTTGGGGTGACTCTTTGGATGTACAGGGGTCAGGGAGCTGCTTAAGGAGACAGTCTGTGCTTTATAGGAGCTCCAGTGCTGAGCTGTGTGCTCCGTTGTTCATTCAGGGTTGTTGGGAGGTTGTTTATGTCTGCTGCAATAGAACTCATAAAACACCACCCTTTTTTTTCCCTCTTAGATGCTCTGTCTCAGGGAGTTGGGGCTTTCTTTATGAGTATCTGTTGCACTGTCCTGCCCCACTAGGTGGCAGTCTATTCACTATTTGCCTGCCGGGGCTCTGACCTGCTAGCGTGGTTCTGCCCTTTTGCTGCTGGGCTCCCTTCTGCTGTGGAGCACTCCTGGTGGAGTCTCTGTTATGGCAGGTTGCCTCAGCAATGGTAGGTTGCGTCAGCCCTGGGCGGTACTTCAGTAGGGGCGGATTGCGTCAGCAATGGTGGACGACCCTCCCTCACCGGGCTGCACCGTCCTAGATGCCGACAGCAAAACTCTCAGCCCCAAGCGTCTCCAGTCGCCACCCTGCTTGTCCCTGTGAGGGTGGGACCACTGAGCCGGATCACCCAGCTCTCTGCCTCAGAGTTTGTCCTCTCTCTCTTTCACTCCCTCTCTGCAAGCTGAAAGTTCAACTCTCTCACTGGCGCTTCAGTAGCCTGCCGATAAGGCACTGGGATCCATGCGATCTCCCATGCCACTGCCCACTGCACTGGCTCAGATCGCGCCTCCCAGGAAACTCCTGGTCTGGCTCTCTGTCCAAGTCCCATTCAAACAGATGGACATGCCAATCTGCCCTTCCAAATCTCAGATTGCCAGTTTAACAGGGCACCCAGACCAGTGAGTTCCCCACGGGGTCCCGCTGCAGCGCCGGCCGGCAAAGTGTCTGGTGTCTCTCCCACACCTGGGACTTTCAACGCTCTGTGGGCAAAAAAGTTCCATCCGGGAATGCGGCTAGGACTCACCCTCTGCGACTTCACTGAGAGCTGCAATCCTGAGTTGCTTCTACGTCGCCATCTTGCGAGTCTCCCCCAAGTCTGAATCTCTTTATGGGTCTTATGTATTTGGGTGTTAGGATTTATTGATCCTTATACCACTCCACCTTTGTTAGTTTGAAATCTGTTTTATCAAATGCATGAATTGCAACTCTATTTTGTTTATTTATTTGTTTTTGTTCTCTATTTGGTTCGTAAATCTTTCTCCATCCCTTTGTTTTTACTCTTTGTGTATCTTTGGATATGAAATGCATCTGGATATAGTATACCATTAGGATTTGGCTGTATCTCTTAATTAGAAATTTTAATCGATTTCAATTTAAGATTACTGCCATTTGATGTTAACTGGCTATTTTATCCATTTCTTGATATAAATTCTTCTTTATGTTGATGCTCTTTACTTTTAGGTATATTTTTAGAAAGGCTAATACTGGTTTTTCCTTTCTGTGTGTAATGCTTCTTTCAGAAGTTTTTTTATAAGGCAGGCCTGGTGGTAATAAAATCTGTGAATACTTGCTTGTTCATAAAAGATTTTATTTTTCCTTCAATTGTTAAGCTTAGTTTGGCAGGATATGAAATTCTGGGCTGAAACTTCTGTTCTTTAAGGATGTTAAATATCAGCTCCCACTCTCTTCTGGCTTGTAGAGTTTCTACTGAGAGATCAGCTGTAAGTATAATAGGCTTCCCTTTGTGGGTAACCTGACCTTTCTCTCTGGCTGCCCTTAGTATTTTCTCCTTTGTTTCAACCCTGGTGAATCTAATGATTATGTGTCTTGGGGTTGCTCTTCTTAAGGAATATCTTTGTGGTGTTCTCTGTATTACCTGAGGTTGAATGGTATCCTGCTTTGCTAAATTGGGAAAATTCTCCTGGATAATATCCTGAAGAGTATTTTCCAGCTGGGATTCATTCTCTCCATCACATTCAGGTACACCTATCAAACATAGATTAGGTCTTTTCACATAGGCCCATAATTCTTGGAGACTTTGTTCATTCCTTTTTATCCTTTTTTCTCTATTCTTGTCTCTCGTTCCATTTCATTACATTGGTCTCTGACCTCTGATATCTTTTCTTCTGCTTGATCAGTTCGGCTATTCAAACTTGTCCATATTTCACTGAGTTCTCGTGTTGTATTTTTCAACTCCATTAGTTCATTTATATTCCTCTCTATATTGTCCATTCTTTTTAACATTTCATCTAATCTTTTTTCAAAGTTCTTAGTTTCTTTACATTGGGTTAGAACAAGTTGTTTCAATTCCCATAAGTTTTTTACCATCCACCTTCTAAAGCCTCCTTCAGATATTGGAACACAGTCCTCTTCCATTAGGGCTTGTTCCATTGCTGATGATGAATTACTATCCCCTGTAGAAGGAGAGGGGTTCTGACTTTCGGTTTTCTCGGCCTTTTTAGGCTGTTCTTTTCCCTTTATTGTGAATTTATCCATCTGATGTCTTTACAATTAGCGCCTTTCTGATTAAGTTCCTGAGAGGATGTCCAATTCATTGATTCCCAGTGCTGGAATCTGAGCAACCCACTGCGCTGGCCAAAACAGCATGGATAAGACTGATGGTGCTCTTCTGCCTGGGAATCTCTGGCCTGGCTTCCTTCTTGAGTCCTCAAGCCGCTCTGCCTTCCCAGAGCTCCAAACACCAGTCAGTAGGGGTACCAGTTCCGCTCACTGTGCACAAAGAGCTGCGCCGGCCACAGAAGTCGCGCTGGTGACCGGCGGAGCTCCTCCACTGGAAATCTTCTGGTCCGTGGGCGACGAAAATTCCTCTGAAAATGTGGTATCCTCACGTTTTTCAAGCTTGCACTGGGAGCTAAAGTCCCGAGCTGTTAGCGATCAGCCATCTTGGATCTCTCCCCGGACGCTGTTTAGGATAGCCACAAATTAAGTGCCTTCCTGAATGATACACACCTGGGTAGTAGCCTGGCGTCTATTTCATATAAACTCTAATTTTGTGTATCGTTGAGTAATACACACCTGGGGCAGTGTCAGGAGTCTATTTGGTATGGACACTCAAACAGAACCTGTCTGATTAATGCACACATGTATAATAATGAGGAGTCTATGTCATACGGCTACTCATTCAGAAATACTGTGAATAAAGCACATGTGGATTAATTAGAATTCTGTTCCTTATGGCCCCTCCTACACAGCCTCACTGAATATTACACACTTGTGATATAGCCTGGAGTCCATTTTTTATGGCCACTCATTCAGAGAATCACTAAATAATGCACACCTGCTTAATAGTCAGAAGTCTCTTTCCTATGGCCACTCATTAAGAGCCTCACTAAGTGTACACACCCTGAGAAATAGTCAGGATTTACCTTTATTCCCTCATTCAGAGTCTCACTAAATAATGCACACCTGCGAAAGATTCAGAAGTTTCTTTCCTATGGCCACTCATTAAGAGCCTCACTAAGTGTACACACCTGGGTAAATAGTCAGAATTTACCGTTATCCCTTCATTCAGAGTCTCACAAAATAATGCACACCTGTGGAATAGTCAGGAAACTCTTTCCTATGGCCACTCGTTAAGAGACTCACTAAGTCTACACACCTGGGGAAATAGTCAGGCTTTACCATTATCCCCTCATTCAGAGTCTCACAAAATAATGCACACCTGTGGAATAGTCAGGAGACTCTTTCCTATGGCCACGTGTTAAGAGCCACACTAAGTGTACACACCTGGGGCAATAGACAGGATTTACCTATATCCCTTCATTCAGTTTCTCACTAAATAATGCAAACCTGTGGAATTGCCAGGAGACGTTTTCATGTGGCCTCAAATTCTGAGTGTCACTGAATAATGTGATGTAGTCAGGAGTCTATTTCGTGTAGACACATATTCAGAGCCACAGTGAATAAAACAGGACCTTTATAATGTAAGGAATCTAATTAATATGGCCACATCTTCTGAGTCTCACTGAATAATACACACCTGGAGAATAATTTGGAATCTATTTTCGATGGACATTTATTCAGATCCTCAGTAAATAATGTACACCTGTGGAGTAGCCAGGAGTCTATTTTATTAGGACACTCATTCATAGTCTCAGTGGATAATATGCACATGGGAATTAGTCCGGATTGCAATTCATATGGCTAGTGACTCATAACCTCAGTGAAAAATGCACAAATGTAAAGTACTCAGCAATCTATTTCATATAGACACTCATTCAGTAATTTACTAAATAATACAAATATTTAGTACATCAGCATCCAGTTTCATATGGTCACACAAAATGAGCCTCGCTGAGTAAGGCACACCTAGGGAAGCGTTAGGAGTCTACTTTATATAGCCTCTCATTTACAGCCTCAGGGAAAATTGCACACTTGTAGAATAGACACTAGACTATTTTATATGGCCACAAAATAAAAGCCTGAGTGAGTAATACACATCTTTTAATAGTCACTTGTCTATTTTACATGCCCAAATATTTAGAGTCAGAATCAGTAATACACGCCTGTTTACAAGTCAGAAAACAATTTCATATGGCCAAAGTTTCAGAGCCTCAGTGAATAATACATACCTGGGAAATACTCAGGACGCTATTACAAGTGGCATCAATTTCAGAGTTTCCTTGAATAAGAAACACCTCTATTGTAGTCAGAATTCTATTTCCTATAGCCACATATTCAGAGCATAACTGAATAACATACACCTTGGGAAAAGTTGAAATTCTATTTTGTATAGCCACTCATTTAGAGCCGAATGTAAAAACGCATGCCTGAGGAGCATTCAGTAGGCTCTATTTTATGGCCACTCATTCAGAACTTCACAGAATAATACAGACCTATGAAAACATCAGGAGTGTATTTCACATGGCCAGTTATTCAGAACCTCAGTGAGGTATCATATATAGCTGGAAAATACTCAGGATTATATTATATTTAGCCTCTTATTCAGAGACTCACTGAATAATGCACAGCTAAGGAATAGTCTGGAGACTATTTGATATGACTCTTCACCCAGCGACTCCGTGGATAATCCAGAACTTAAAAATATTCAAGAGGATAGAGTCAAGGGTTTATGTTATGTGGTCACTCGTTCAGAATCTCACTGAAGAATACAAACCGTGGGAATAGTCAGTGTCCAAGTCATATGGACAGTCAATCACAGCATTACTGAATAATTCAAAATGGGGCAATAGTAAGGAGTCTATTTCATATGGCCTGTCATTCAGAGCTTTAGAGCATAATAAACAGCTGTGGAGTAGTCAGGACCCTATTTAAGGTAGCCCCAAATTAAGGAGCTCCGTGAATGATACACACATGTGTCAGAGTCAGGAGACTATATGACATATACACTCATACAGAACCTTTTCGAATACTGCACCTGTGGGGAATAATCACTAGTCTGTTTTATATGGTGATTAGTTTGGATAATCTACAAATAACACACCTGTTGAGTAAAATGCGTTCTACTTCACTAGGCCACTCTTTCAGTGTTTTAGTGAATAATAGGCATATCCGAAAAGTTAGGAATCTCTTTCACATGGCCACTCGTTCAGAGCGTCTGTGGAGAGTACTCCCGTCAAAAATAGTCATGTGTCTACTTTAAATGGCTATAAATTCAGAGACTCTGTAGGTAATGAACACCTGCGCAATATACCTGAGTCTCTCTTTTATGCCCACTTATTCAGAGACTCATTCAATAAAAACAAAAAAGAAAGAGTTAAGAGTCTACTTCATGTAGCTACTCATTTAGAGCCTCAGTGAATAATGCACACCAGGGTAATAGTCGAGCATTTTTTATATGGCCACTCATTTTTTGCCTCACTGAATGATATGCACCTGAATAATTCTCAGGATTCTATTTTATACTACCCTTCATTTAGAACCTTATTGAATAATTCACAATGGAGCAATAGTCAGGTTTCTATTTTATATGGTCTATCATTCAAAGTTTCAGTGAATAGTAAACTTCTATGGAATAATCAGTAGGCTGTTTAACATAGCCACGAATTAAGTGCCTTGCTGAATGATACGCACCTGTGTGATAGTCAGGAGTCTATTTCCTATGAATTCTAATTTTGTGTATCGCTGAGTAATACACACCTGGGGCAATGTCAGGAGTCTATTTGGTATAGACACTCAAACAGAGCCTGTTTGATTAATGCATACATGGATAATAATGAGTCTATGTCATATGGCTACTCATTCAGAAAAACTGTGAATAATGCACATGTGGAATAATTAGAAGTCTGTTTCATATGGCCTCTCTTTCACAGCCTCACTGAATATTACACACCTGTGATATAGTCTGGAGTCTATTTTTTATGGCCACTCATTCAGAGAATCACGAAATAATGCACACCTGCGGAATAGACAGAAGTCTCTTTCCTATGGCCACTCGTTAATAGCCTCACTAAGTGTACACACCTGGAGAAATAGTCCGGATTTACCTTTATCCCCTCATTCAGAATATTACTAAATAATGCACACCTGTGGAATAGTCAGGAGACTTTTTCATGTGGCCTCTAATTTGGAGTGTCACTGAATAATGTGGTGTAGTCAGGAGTCTATTTCATGTAGACACATATTCAGAGCTTCAGTCAATAAGACAGACACTTGATATAGTAAGGAATCTAATTGATTTGAAAATATATTCTGAGCCTCACTGAATAATACACACCTGTGGAATAATTTGGAGTCTACATTCGATGGACATAAATTCAGAGCCTGGAAAAATGATCCACACCTGTGGAGGAGCCAGGAAGCTATTTTATTAGGACACTCATTCATAGCCTCAGTGGATAATATTCACGTGTGGATTAGTCAGGATTCCATTTTGTGTGGCCACTGACTCGTAACCTCAGTGAAAAATGCAAAAATGTAAAATACTTAGCAGTCTATTTCATATAGACAGTCATTCAGAGATTCACTGAATAATACAAATATTTGAGATAGAGAGCATCCTGTTTCATATGGTTAAACAAAAAGAGCCTCACTGAATAATGCACACCAGGGGAAGTATTAGGAGTCTACTTTATATACTCTTTAATTTACAGAATCAGGAAATAATGCACATGTGAGAAATAGACACTAGTCTATTTTATATGGCCGCAAAATCAAAGCCTTTTCGAATACTGCACATGTGGGGAATAATCACTAGTTTGTTTCACATGGTGATTAGTTTGAAGAATCAAACTATAACACACACCTGTTGAGTAAAATGGGTTCTATTTCATAAGGCCCCTCTTTCAGTGTTTTAGTGAATAATATGTGTATCTGATATGTCAGGAATCTCTTTCACATGGCCATTCGTTCAGGGCCATTGTGAAGAATACTGCCCTCATAAATAGTCAAGGGTCTACTTAAAATGGCTTCACATTCAAAGTCTCTTTAGGTAATGAACACCTGGGCAATACACCTGAGTCTCTTTTTTATGCCCACTTAGTGACAGACTCATTCAATAATACACAACAAAGGAAGATATAAGTGTCTACTTCATGTAGCCACTAATTTAGAGCCTCAATGAATAATGCACATCAGGCTAATAGTCGAGCATTTTTTATATGGCCACTCATTTGGTGCTTCACTGAGTGATATACACCTGAAGAATCCTAAGGATTCTATTTGATACTACCACGCATTTAGCACTTTATTGAATAATTTACAATGAAGCAACAGTCAGGTGTCTATTTTATATGGTCTATCACTGAATGTTTCAGTGAATAATAATCTTCTATAAAGTAATCAGGACGCTGTTTAATATAGCCACGAATTAAGTGCCTTCTTGAATGATACACACCTGGGTAATAGCCTGGCGTCTATTTCATATGAACTCTAATTTTGTGTATCATTGAGTAATACACACCTGGGGCAGTGTCGGGAGACTATTTGGTATGGACACTCAAACAGAACCTGTTTGGTTAATGCACACATGTATAATAATGAGGAGTCTATGTCATACGGCTACTCATTCAGACATCAGTGAATAATTCACATGTAAAGTAATTAGAATTCTGATTCTTATGGACACTCTTTCACAGCGTCACTGAATATTACACACTTGCGATATAGTCTGGAGTCTATTTTTATGGCCACCCATTCAGAGAATCACTAAATAATGCACACCTGCGGAATAGTCAGAAGTCTCTTTCCTATGGCCACACTTTAAGAGCCTCACTAAGTGTACACACCTGCAGAAATAGGATTTACCTTTATCCCCTCATTCAGAGTCTCACTAAATAATGCACACCTGTGGAGTTGTCAGGAGACTTTTTCATGTGGCCTCTAATTCGGAGTGTCACTGAATAGTGTGATGTAGTCAGGAGTCTATTTCATGTAGACACATATTCAGAGCCACAGTGCATAAGACATGTCCTTTACGTTGTAAGGAATATAATTAATATGGCCACATATTCTGAGCCTCACTGAATAATACACACCTGGGAATAATTTGGAGTCTATTTTCGATGGACATTCATTCTGAGCCTCGGTACATAATGTACACCTATGGAGTAGACAGGAGTCTATTTTATTAGGACACTCATTCATAGCCTCAGTGGATAATATGCACGTGTGGATTAGTCAGGATTCCAATTTATATGGCCACTGACTCGTAACCTCAGTGAAAAATGCACAAATGTAAAGTACTCAGCAGTCTATTTCATATAGACACTCATTCAGACATTCACTAAATAATACAAGTATTTAATATAGCAGCATCCTGTTTCACATGGTCACACAAAATGAGCCTCACTGAGTAAGTCACACGTAGGGAAGTTTTAGGAGTCTACTTTATATAGCCTCTCATTTACAGCTTCAGGGAATAATGCACACGTGTGGAATAGACACTAGACTATTTTATATGGCTACAAAATCAAAGCCTGAGTGCGTAATACACAACTTTGTTATAGTCACTTGTCTATTTTACATGCCCATATATTTAGAGTCAGAGTCAGTAATACATGCCTGTGGACAAGTCAGAAAACAATTTTATATGGCCAAAGTTTCAGAGCCTCAGTGAATAATACATACCTGGGAAATACTCAGGATGCTATTACATGTGGCATCAATTTAAGAGCTTCCTTGAATAAGAAACACCTCTACTGTAGTCAGAATTCTATTTTCTATAGCCACATATTCAGTGCCTAACTGAATAACATACATCTAGGGGAAAGTTATAATTCTATTTCTTATTGCCACTCATTTATTTTTATTTTATTTTATTTTATTTTATTTTTTAATTTTTTAAATTTTTATTGCATTATAGGTTTGGGGGTACATGTGAAGAACGTGCAAGATAGTTGCATAGGTTTACACATTGCAGTGTGTTTTGTTGCCTTTCTCCTCTTCACCCACACTTGCCATTTATCCCCAGGCTATCTCTCCCCAGCCCCCACCTCTGTCCCTTCCCCATTCCCATTGATAGACCCCTGTGTGTAGTAGACCCCCTCCCTGTGTCCATGGGTTCTAATTTTTCTCACCAACCTATGAGTGAGACTATGCGGTATTTTTTGTTGTTGTTCTTGTGTCAGTTTGCTGAGAATGATGTTCTCCAGATTCATCCATGTCCTTACAAAGGACACAAACTCATCATTTTTGATTGCTGCATAATAGTCCATGGTGTATATGTGCCACATTTTCCCAGTACAGTCTATCATCGATGGGCATGTGGGTTGGTTCCAGGTCTTTGCTATTGTAAACAGTGCTGCAATGAACATTCGTGTTCATGTGTCCTTATAGTAGAACGATTTATAGTCCTTTGGATATATACCCAGTAATGGGATTGCTGGGTCAAATGGGATTTCTATTTCTAGGTCCTTGAGGAACCACCACACTGTCTTCCACAATGGTTGAACTAATTTACACTCCCACCAACAGTGTAAGAGTGTTCCTCTTTCTCCACATCCTCTCCAGCATCTGCTGTCTCCTGATTTTTTAATGATCGCCATTCTAACTGGCGTGAGATGGTATCTCAATGTGGTTTTGATTTGCACCTCTCTAATGACCATTGATGATGAGTATTTTTTCATATGTTTGTTGGCCTCCTGTATGTCTTCTTTTTTAAAGTGTCTGTTCACATCCTTTGCCCATTTTTGAATGGGCTTGTTTGTTTTTTTTCTGTAAATCTGTTTGAGTTCTTTGTAAATTCTGGATATCAGCCCTTTGTCAGATGTGTAAACTGCAAAGATTTTTTCCCACTCTGATGGTTGCCGATTCACTCTAGTGACTGTTTCTTTTGCCATGCAGAAGCTGTGGAGTTTGATTAGGTCCCATTTGTCTATTTTGGCTTTTGTTGCCAATGCTTTTGGTGTTTTGTTCATGAAGTCCTTGCCTACTCCTATGTCCTGAATGGTTTTGCTTTGATTTTCTTCTAGGGTTTTTATGGTGTCAGGTATTATGTTTAAGTCTTTAATCCATCTGGAGTTAATTTTAGTGTAAGGTGTCAGGAAGGGGTCCAGTTTCTGCTTTCTGCTCATGGCTAGTCAGTTTTTCCAACACCATTTCTTAAATAGGGAATCCTTTCCCCATTGCTTGTTTTTGTCTGGTTTATCAAAGATTATATGATTGTAGGTATGTTATGTTGCCTCCGATGCCTCTGTTCTGTTCCATTAATCTATATCTCTGTTTTGGTACAAGTACCATGCTGTTTTGATTACTGTAGCCTTGTAGTATAGTTTGAAGTCTGGTAGTGTGATGCCTCCCTCTGTGTTCTTATTGCTTAGAATTGACTAGGCTATGCGGGCTCTCTTTTGGTTCTGTATGAAGTTCATATCGTCAACATTGAAAGAGCTAGAGGAGCAAGATCAGAAAAGCTCAAAACCTAGCCAAAGACAAGAAATAACTAACATCAGAGCAGAACTGTCAAGATAGAGACAAGAAAACCCTTCAAAAAATCAATAAATCCAAGAGCTGATTTTTCGAAATAGCCACTCATTTAGAGCCGAATGTAAAAATGCAGGCCTGAGGAACATTCAGGAGGCTCTATTTTATTGCCACACATTCAGAGCTTCACACAATAATACAGACCTATGAAAACGTCAGGCGTGTATTTCACACGGCACTTACTCAGAACCTCAGTGAGGAATCATATATATATATGTAAAATACTGCGGATTATATTACATGTAGCCACTTATTCAGAGACTCACTGAATAATGCACAGCTAAGAAACAGTCAGGAGGATATTTGATATGACTCTTCACCTAGCGACTCAGTGGACAATGCAGAAGTGAAAAATATTCGAAGATAGAGTCAAGGGTTTATGTTATGTTGTCACTCGTTCAGAATCTCACTGTAGAATACACACCTTGGGAATAGTCAGTGTCCAAGTCATATGGACACTCAATCACAGCGTTACCAAATAATACACTATGGGGCAATAGTAAGGAGTCTATTTCATATGGCCTGTCATTCGAAGTTTCAGTGCATAATAAACAGCTGTGGAGTAGTCAGGACCCTATTTAAGGTAGCCCCAAATTAAGCAGCTCCCTGAATGATACACACATGTGTCAGAGTCAGGAGATTATTTGACACAGACACTCATACAGAACCTTCTCGAATACTGTACAAGTAGGGAATAATCACTACTCTGTTTCACATGGTGATTAATTTCGGGAATCAAAAAATAACGCACATCTGTTGAGTAAAATTGGTTCTATTTCATAAGGCCACTCTTTCTGGCCTTATGTATATCTGATAAGTCAGGAATGTCTTTCACATGGCCACTCGTTCAGGGCCTCTGTGAAGAACACTCCCCTCAAAAATAGTCAAGGTTCTACTTCAAATGGCTACACATTCAAAGTCTTTGTATGTAATGAACACCTGGACAATACACCTTAGTCTCTTTTTGATGCCCACTTAGTCAGAGACTCATTCAATAATACACAACAAAGGAAGATTTAAGAGTATACTTCATATAGCCACTCATTTAGAGCCTCAGTGAATAATGCACACCAGGGTAATAATCGAGCATTTTTTATATGGCCACTCATTTTGTGCCTCACTGAGTGATATACACCTGAAGAATTTTCAGGATTCTATTTGATACTACCACTCATTTAGAACCTTACTGAATAATTCACAATGGAGCAATAGTCAGGTGTCTATTTTATATGGTCTATCATTCAAAGTTTCAGTGAATAATAATCTTCTATGGGATAATCAGGACGCTGTTTAACATAGCCACAAATTATGTGCCTTACTGAATGATATGCACCTGTGTGATAGTCAGGAGTCTATTTCCTATAAACTCTAATTTTGTGTATCGCTGAGTAATAAACACCTGGGGCAGTGTCAGGAGTCTATTTGGTATAGACACTCAAACAGAGCCTGTTTGATTAATGCACACATGGATAATAATGAAAAGTCTATGTCATATGGCTACTCATTCAGACAACCTGTGAATAATGCACATGTGGAGTAATTAGAAGTCTGTTTCATATGGCCCCTCTTTCACAGCCTCACTGAATATTACACACCTGTGATATAGTCTGGAGTCTATTTTTTATGTCCACTCATTCAGTGAATCACTAAATAATGCATACCTGTGGAATAGTCAGAAGTCTCTTTCCTATGGCCACTCCTTAAGAGCCTCACTAAGTGTACACACCTGGGGAACGAGTCAGGATTTACCATTATCCCCTCATTCAGAATCTCACTTAATAATGCACACCTGTGGAATACTCAGGAGACTTTTTCATGTGGCCTCTAATTCGGAGAGTCACTGAATAATGTGGTGTAGTGAGGAGTCTATTTCATGTAGACACATAATCAGAGCTTCAGTGAATAAGACAGACACTTGATATAGTAAGGAATCTAATTGATATGGAACATATTCTCAGCTAACTGAAAAATACACACCTGGGGAATAATATGGAGTGTATTTTTGATGAACATATAATCAGAGCCTCAGAAAATGAGGTACACCTGTGGAATAGCCAGGAGTCTATTTTATGAGGACACTTATTACTAGCCTCAGTGGATAATATGCACGTGTGGATTAATCAGGAATCCATTTTATAGGGCCACTGACTCGTAACCTCAGTGAAATATGCAAAAATGTAAAATACTTAGCAGTCTATTTCATATAAACACTCATTCAGAGATTCACTGAATAATGGAAATATTTGAGATAGACAGCATCCTGTTTCACATGGAAAAAAAAAAGAGCCTCACTGAGTAATGCACACCAGCAAAAGTGTTGGGAGTCTACCTTATATAGACTTTAATTTACAGAATCAGGAAATAATGCACACGTGTGGAATAGACACTAGTCTATTTTATATGGCCGCAAAATCAAAGCCTTTTCAAACACTGCACATGTGGGGAATAATCACTTGTCTGTTTCATATGGTGTTTCGTTTGGTGAATCAAAAACTTGTGCACACCTGTGGAGTAAAATGGGTTCTATTTCAGAAGGCCACTCTTTCAGTGTTTTAGTGAATAGTATGTATATCTCAAAAGTAAGGAATCTCTTCTACATGGCCACTCGTTCAGGGCCTCTTTGAAGAGTACTCCCCTCAAAAATAGTCGTGTCTACTTCAAATGGCTACACATTCAGAGACCCTGTAAGTAATGCACACCTGGGCAATACACCTGAGTCTCTTTTTATGCCCACTTAGTCAGAGACTCATTCAATAACACACACCTGGGGAAGAGTTAAGAGTCTACTTCATGTAGCCACTCATTTAGAGCCTCAGTGAATAATGCACACGAGGGTATTAGTAGAGCATTTCTTATATGGCCACTCATTTTGTGCCTCACTGAGTGATATACACCTGAAGAATCCTAAGAATTCTATTTGATAATAAAACGCATTTAGCACCTTATTGTATAGTTCACAATGGAAAAATAGTCAGGTGTCTATTTTATATGATCTATCACTGAAAGTTTCAGTGAATAATAGACTTCTATGGAGTAATCAGGACGCTGTTTAAGATAGCCACGAATTAAGTTCCTTTCTGAATGATACACACCTGGGTAATAGCCTGGCGTCTATTTCATATGAACTCTAATTTTGTGTATCGTTGAGTAATACACACCTGGGGAAGTGTCAGTAGTCTATTTGGTATGGACACTCAAACATATCCTGTTTGATTAATGCACACATGTATAATAATGAGGAGTCTATGTCATATGGCTACTCATTCAGACAAACAGTGAATAATGCACATGTAAAGAAATTAGAAGTCTTATCCATATGGACCCCCTTTCACAGCCTCACTGAATATTACACACTTGTGATATAATCTGGAGTCTATTTTTTATGGCCACCCAATCAGCGAATAACTAAATAAGGCACACCTGTGGAATAGTCAGAAGTGTCTTTTCTATGGCCACTCGTTAGGAGCCTCACTAAGTGTACACATTTGGGGAAATAGTCAGGATTTACCATTATTCCCTAATTCAGAGTCTCACTAAATAATGCACACCTGTGGAATAGTCAGGAGACTCTTTCCTATGACCACACGTTAAGAGCCTCACGAAGTGTAAACACCTGGGAAATAGTCAGGATTCAACTATATCTTTTCAGAGTCTCACTAAATAATGCACACCTGTGGAATAGTCAGAAGACTTTTTCATGTGGCCACTAATTCGGAGTGTCACCGAATAATGTGATGTAGTCAGGAGTCTATTTCATGTAGACACATATTCAGAGCCACAGTGAATAAAGCAGGCCCTTTAATTTGTAAGGAATCTAATTAATATGGACATATCTTCTGAGCCTCACTGAATAATACACACCTGGAGAATAATTTGAAGTCTATTTTCCATGGACATTCATTCAGAGCCTTGGTAAATAATGTACACCTGTGGAGTAGCCAGGAGTCTATTGTATTAGGACACCCATTCATAGCCTCAGTGGATAATATGCTCTTGTGGATTAGAACAGATTCCAAATTATGGCCACTGACTCGTAACGTCAGTGAAAAATGCACAAATGTAAAGTACTCAGCAGTGTATTTTATATAGAGACTCATTCAGAGATTCACTGAATAATAAAATTACTTGAGATTGACTGCCTCCTGTTTCATATTGTCATACCAAAAGAGCCTCACTGAGTGACATACACCTGGGGAAGTGTTAGAAGTGTACTTTATATAGCTTCTCAATTACAGCCTAAAGCAATAATTCACATGTGTGAAATAGACACTAGTCTGTTTTATATGGCCACAAAATCAAAGCCTGAGTCAGTAATACACAACTTTGAAATAGTCACTAGTCTATTATATATCTTCAAATATTTAGAGTCAGAGTCAATGATACACACCCGTCGACTGGTCAGGAAACAAGTTCATATGGACAAAGTTTTAGAGCCTCAGTGAATATTAAACACCTGAGGAATACTCTGGATGCTGTTACATGTGGCATTTCTTCAGAGGTTCACTGAGTAAGGAACACCTGTATTGTAGTCAGAATATGGCCATAACTGAATAACAGACACCTTGGGAAAGTCAGGATTCTGTTTCGTATAGCCACTCATTTACACCCAAATATAAAAACTCACGCCTGAGTAGTATATAGGAGTCTCTATTATATGGTCACTCATTCAGAGCCTCACAGAATAATAAAGACGTAGGGAAATGTCAGGAGTGTACTTGACATGTCCACTTATTCAGTTTCTCATTGAAGAATTATATATATCTGGAAAATACAAAGGATTCTATTATATATATCCACTTATTAAGGGCCTCACTAAATAATGCACACCTGGAGAATTGTCTGGAGACTATTTGATATGACCATTCACCCAGCGACTCAGTGGAAAATGCAGAGCTGAGAAATAGCCAAGAGGACAGATTCAGGAGTCTATTATATATGTACACACGTTCAGAAACTTACTGAAGTATACACACCTTGGGAATAGTCAGAATCCAGGTCATATGGCCACTCAATCACAGCATTACCGAATAATGCACAATGGGGCAATAATGAGGAGTCTATTTCATATGGCCTCTCATTCAGAGCTTCAGTGCATAATAAACAGCTGTGGAGGAGGGAGGACCCTATTGACGGTAGCCCCAAATAAGGCAGCTTCGTGAATGATACACACATGTGTGAGAGTCAGGAGACCATTTGATATGGACACTCATACAGCACCTATTTGAATATTGCCTATGTGGGGAATAATCACTAGTCTATTTCATATGGCGGTTCTTTTGGAGAGTCAAAAAATAACGCACACCTGTGGAGTAAAATTCAGTCTATTTCATAAGGCCACTCTTCCAGTGTTTTAGTGAATAACATGCATATTTGATAAGGCAGGAATCTCTTTCACATGGCCACTCGTTCTGGTCCTCTGTGAATAATACTCCCCTCAGAAACAGTCAATGGTCTACTTCAAATGCCTATATATTCAGAGTCTATGTAAGTAATGAACACCTGGGAAATACACCTGAGTCTCTTTTTTGTGCCCACTTAGTCAGAGTCTCATTCAATAATACACACGTGGGGAAGAGTTAAGGGTCTACTTCATGTAGCCACTCATTTAGATCCTCAGTGAATAATCCACACCAGGATAATAGTCAAGCATTTTTTACATCGCCATTCATTCTGTGACTCCCTGAAAGATACACACCTGGGGAATTCTCAGGATTCTATTTCATACTACCACTCATTTATAAACTTATGGAATAATTCACAATGGAGCAATAGTCAGGTGTATATTTGGTATGGACTCTCATTCAAAGTTTCAGTGAATAATGAACTTCTTTGTAGTAACCAGGACACTTTTTAAGATAGCTATGAATTGGACTCAGGATTGCAGCTACTAGTGAAGGCGCAGAGGGTGAATGCTAGCCGCATAGTTGGATGGACCTTTTTTGCCCACAGAAGGTTGAAAGTCCCAGGTGTGGGAGAGACACGGGAAGCCAGCACAGCGGGCTCGCGTGGCCGGCTCGCATGGCTGGCTCATGTGGCTCAACCGGCGCTGCAGCGCCTCAGCTCCTGCACACAACTCACTGGTCCGGGGGCCTTGTTAAACTGGCAATGAGATTTGGAAGGGCAGACTGACATGTCCACCTGATTGAATGGGACTTGGATAATGAGCCAGACCAGAAGGTTTTTGGGAAGCGTGACCTGAGTCAGCACAGTGGGCAGCAGCATGGGAGATTGCACAGATCCCAGTGCCCTATCAGCAGGCTACTGGGGCGCCAGTGAGAGAGTCGACGGTTCAGCTTGGGGAGAGGAAGAGAGAGAGAGAGAGAGGGGACAGACTCTAAGGCAGGGAGCTGGGTGATTGGGCTTGGCGGGTCCCACCCTCACGGGGACAAGCAGGTTGGCGATTAGAGGTGCTTGGGGCTGAGAGCTTTGCTACTGTCACAGTTGAATCTAGCACGGTGCAGCCCAGTGGGGGAAGGGTGTCCGCCAGTACGGATGCAATTAGCCCCTACTAAAGTACCGCCCAGTGCTGACGCAGCCTGCCATTGCCGAGGAAATCCGCCATAACAGAGAGACTCCCTCAGCTGGGTGGAGCACCACAGCAGAACGGGGCCAGCAGAAGCAGGGCGGACCCACGCTAGCAGGGCAAAGCCTCGGCAGGCAAATAGTGAATACACTACCTCCTAGCCGGGAAGGACAGTGCAAAAGATAGTCATAAAGAAAGCCCCAACCCCCTGAGACAGAGCATCTAAGGGGAAAAAAAGGGGGGCGTTTTATGAGTTCTGTTGCAGCAGACATAAACACATCCTCCCCAAAACCCTGAATGAACAACGGAGCTCACAGCTCAACACTGGAGCTCCTATAAAGCATAGACCGTCCCATCAAGCAGCTCCCTGATCCCTGTATATCCAAAGAGGCACCCCAAAAAAGGACTAATCAGAATGACATTTGGCGGGCATGATTCTGGAAAAAAGATAGCAGAAGAAAAAACTGGTAACCTGCCTCACTGTTCCGCAGCTGCTACAGGTGTACCCCAGACAAACAAGGCCTGGAGTGGACCTCAGCACTCATACAGCAGAGGGGCTAGACCATTAGAAGGAAAACCAAGTAACAGAAATACTTCATCATCAACAATCTCAGCATCCACACAGAGACCCAATTGAAAAATCAGCAACTGAAGATGGCGTCGTAGAGGTGACTCAGGATTGCAGCTCTCGGTGAAGGCGCAGAGGGTGAGTCCTAGCCGCATTCTCGGATGTTCCTTTTATGCCCACAGAGCGTTGAAAGTCCCAGGTGTGGGAGAGACACGGGACGCTAGCAGCCGGCTAACGCAACCGGCTCCCGCCGCCTCTTCGGCCGGCGCCGCAGCGGGACCCGGCGTGGAACTCACTGGTCTGGGTGCCCTGTTAAACCGGCAATCTGAGATTTGGAAGGGCAGATTGGCATGTCCATCTGATTGAACAGGACTTGGACAATGAGCCAGACCAGGAGTTTCCTGGGAAGCATGATCTGAGCCGGGGTAGTGGGCAGCGGCACGGGAGATCGCACGGATCCCAGTGCCCTATCGGCAGGCTCCTGGGGCGCCAGTGAGAGAGTCGACCTTTCAGCTTGGGGAGAGGAAGAGAGAGAGAGAGAGAGAGGACGGACTCTGAGGCAGGGAGCAGGGTGATCGGGCTCGGCGGGTCCCACGCTCACGGGGACAAGCAGGGCGGCGACTGGAGGCGCTTGGGGCTGAGAGTTTTGTTGCCGGCATTTAGGACGGTGCAGCCCGGTCAGGGAGGGGCGTCCACCATTCCTGACAAAGTGCACCCCCACTTAAGTACCGCCCAGGACTGACGCAGCCTGCCGTTGCCGAGGCAACCTGCCATAACAGAGAGAGTCCGCCGGGCCGCAACAGGGCGGATCCGCCTTAGGAGGTCAGAGCCCCGGCAGGCAAATAGTGAATAGACTGCCACCTAGTGGGGCAGGACAGTGCAACAGATACTCATAAAGAAAGCCCCAACTCCCTGAGACAGAGCATCTAAGGGTGAAAAAAAAAAAAAAAAGAGTGGTGTTTTATGAGTTCTATTGCAGCAGACATAACCTCCCAACAACCCTGAATGAACAACGGAGCTCACAGCTCAGCACTGGAGCTCCTATAAAGCACAGACTGTCTCCTCAAGCAGCTCCCTGACCTCTGTATATCCAAGGAGTCACCCCAGAAAAGGACTAATCAGACTGACATTTGGCTGGCATCATTCTGGAACAAGGGCAGCAGAAAAAGAAACTGATATCATCCCTCACTGTTCTGCAGCTGCTGCAGGTATACCCCAGACAAGCAGGGCCTGGAGTGGACCTCAGCACTCATACAGCAGAGAGGATAGATCATTAGAGGGAAAACTAAGTAACAGAAATACTTCATCATCAACAATCTCAGTGTCCACACAGAGACCCAATTGAAAAATCAGCCACTACTAAGACAACAGGCGGATAAATCCATAAAGATGGGAAGAAACCAGCGCAAAAAGGAGGAAAGCACCCGAAACCAAAACACCTCACCTCCAAAAAAGGACCAAAACTCCTCACCAGCAAGGGAACAAAGCTGGACGGAGAATGAATGTGACGAAATGACGGAATCAGACTTCAGAAAGTGGATAATGAGAAACTTCAGTGAGCTAAAGGAACATGTTCTAAACCAGTGCAAAGAAACTAAGAACCTTGAAAAAAGATTTGAAAAAAGATTCGAGGAATTGATAACGAGAATGGACAACTTAGAGAGGAATATGAATGAATTGAAGGAGCTGAAAAACTCAACACGAGAACTTCGCGAAGCATGCACAAGTATCAACAGCCGAATTGACCAAGCAGAAGAAAGAATATCAGAAGTTGAAGATCAACTCAATGAAATAAAACGAGAAACCAAGATTAAAGAAAAAAGCACAAAAAGGAATGAACAAAATCTCCAAGAAATGTGGGACTATGTGAAGAGACCCAACCTACGTTTGATAGGTGTACCAGAAAGTGACGAAGAGAATGAATCCAAGCTGGAAAACACTCTTCAGGATATTATCCAGGAAAATTTCCCCAACCTAGCAAGACAGGTCAATACTCAACTCCAGGAAATACAGAGAACACCACAAAGATACTCTGCAAGAAGAGCAACCCCAAGGCACATAATCGTCAGATTCACCAGGGTTGAAACAAAGGAGAAAATACTAAGGGCAGCCAGAGAGAAAGGTCGGGTCACCCACAAAGGGAAGCCCATCAGACTCACAGCAGATCTCTCAGCAGAGACTCTACAAGCCAGAAGAGAGTGGGGGCCAATATTCAACATCCTTAAAGAAAAGAGCTTTCAACCCAGAATTTCATATCCAGCGAAACTGAGCTTCATAAGTGAAGGAAAAATAAAATCCTTCACGAACAAGCAAGTACTCAGAGATTTTGTCACCACTAGGCCTGCTTTACAAGAGCTCCTGAAAGAGGCACTACACATAGAAAGAAACAACCAGTTCCAGCCATTCTAAAAGCATACCAAATGCTAAAGACCCTCAACAAAATGAAGAATGTACATGAACCAACGGGCAAAACAGCCAGCTAGCATCAAAATGGCAGTATCAAATTCACACATAACAATATTAACCCTGAATGTAAATGGGCTAAATGCACCAATCAAAAGACACAGACTGGCAAATTGGATAAAAAACCAAAACCCATCGGTGTGCTGTATCCAGGAAACCCACCTCACATGCAAAGATACACAAAGGCTCAAAATAAAGGGATGGAGGAAGATTTACCAAGCAAATGGAGAGCAAAAAAAAGCAGGAGTTGCAATTCTCATCTCTGATAAAATAGACTTTAAAGTAACAAAGATCAAAAGGGACAAAGAAGGTCATTACATAATGGTAAAAGGATCGATACAACAAGAAGAGATAACGATTCTAAATATATATGGACCCAATGTAGGAGCACCCAGATATATAAGGCAAGTTCTTAATGACTTACAAAGGGACTTAGACTCCCACACAATAATAGTGGGAGACTTTAACACTCCACTGTCAATAGCAGACAGATCAACCAGACAGAAAATTAACAAGGATATCCAGGACTTGAACTCAGACCTGGAACAAGCAAACCTGATAGACATTTACAGAACTCTCCACCCCAAATCCACAGAATATACATTCTTCTCAGCACCACATCACACCTACTCCAAAATTGACCACATAATTGGAAGTAAAGCACTCCTCAGCAAATGCAAAACAACTGAAATCATAACAAACAGTCTCTCAGACCATAGTGCAATCAAGTTGGAACTCAGAATTCAGAAAATAACTCAGAACCGCACAGCTTCATGGAAACTGAACAATTGGCTCTTGAATGTTGATTGGATAAACAATGAAATGAAGGCAGAAATAAAGAAGTTCTTTGAAACCAATGAGAATGAAGACACAACGTACCAGAATCTCTGGGACACATTTAAAGCAGTCTGTAGAGGAAAATATATAGCAATAAGTGCCCACATGAGAAGAGTGGAGAGATCCAAAATTGACACCCTATCGTCAAAATTGAAAGAGCTAGAGGAGCAAGATCAAAAAAGCTCAAAACCTAGCCGAAGACAAGAAATAACTAAGATCAGAGCAGAACTGAAGGAGATAGAGACAAGAAAAACCCTTCAAAAAATCAATAAATCTAAGAGCTGGTTTTTCGAAAAGATCAACAAAATAGACAGACCACTAGCCAGACTGATAAAAAAGAAGAGAGAGAACAACCAAATAGATGCAATAAAAAACGATAAAGGGGAAATCACCACAGATTCCACAGAAATTCAAACCATCATCAGAGAATACTACAAACAACTCTATGCACATAAACCAGTAAATCAGGAAGAAATGGATAAATTCCTGGATGCCTGTGTCCTCCCAAGCCTAAACCAGGAGGAAGCCGAAACTATGAATAGACCAATAACAAGGTCTGAAGTTGAGGCAGCAATTAAGAGCCTACCACACAAAAAAAGCCCAGGTCCAGATGGGTTCACAGCCGAATTCTACCAGACACACAAAGAGGATCTGGTACCATTCCTTCTGAAACTATTCCAAATAATCCAAAAAGAGGGAACCCTTCCCAAATCATTTTATGAGACCAACATCATCCTGATACCAAAACCTGGCAGAGACTCAACAAGAAAAGAAAACTTCAGGCCAATATCCATGATGAACATAGATGCAAAAATCTTCAATAAAATACTGGCAAACCGATTGCAACAGCACATTAAAAAACTTATCCATCATGATCAAGTAGGATTTATCCCGGGGATGCAAGGCTGGTTCAACATACGCAAGTCTATAAATGTAATTCACCACATAAACAGAAGCAAAAACAAAAACCACATGATTATCTCAATTGATGCAGAGAAGGCATTTGACAAAATTCAACAGCCCTTTATGCTAAAAACCCTCAATAAACTTGGTATTGATGGAACATATCTCAAAGTAATAAAAGCTATTTATAACAAACCAACAGCCAATATCATACTTAATGGGCAAAAACTGGAAGCATTCCCTTTGAAATCTGGCACTAGACAAGGATGCCCTCTCTCACCACTTCTATTCAACATAGTACTGGAAGTTCTAGCCAGAGCAATCAGGCAAGAAAAAGAAATAAAGGGTATTCAAATAGGAAAGGTGGAAGCCAAATTGTCTCTATTTGCAGACGACATGATAGTATACCTAGAAGACCCCATCACCTCAGCCCAAAAGCTCCTGCAACTGATAAGCAACTTCAGCAAAGTCTCAGGATATAAAATCAATGTGCAAAAATCACAAGCATTCCTATACACCAATAACAGACTTAAAGAGAACCAAATCAAGAACGAACTGCCATTCACAATTGCTACAAAGAAAATAAAATACCTAGGAATACAACTCACTAGGAATGTAAGGGACCTCTTTAAGGAAAACTACAAACAACTGCTCAATGAAATAAGAGAGGACACAAACAGATGGAGAAACATTCCATGTTCGTGGTTAGGAAGAATCAATATCGTGAAAATGGCTATACTGCCCAAAGTAATTTACACAATCAATGCTATCCCCATCAAACTACCATTGAATTTCTTCACAGAACTGGAAAAAACCACCATGAATTTCATATGGAACCAAAAAAGAGCCCGCATAGCCAAGTCAATTCTAAGCAAAAAGAACACAGCGGGAGGCATCACGCTACCAGACTTCAAACTATACTACAAGGCTACAGTAATCAAAACAGCATGGTACTGGTACCAAAACAGAGATATAGACCAATGGAACAGAACAGAGGCATCGGAGGCAACACAACACATCTACAACCATATTATCTTTGATAAACCAGACAAAAACAGGCAATGGGGAAAGGATTCCCTATTTAATAAATGGTGTTGGGAAAACTGGCTAGCCATGTGCAGAAAGCAGAAATTGGACCCCTTCCTGACACCTTACACTAAAATTAACTCCAGATGGATTAAAGACTTAAACGTAAGACCCGACACCATAAAAACCCTAGAAGAAAATCTAGGCAAAACCATTCAGGACATAGGAGTAGGCAAGGACTTCATGAACAAAACTCCCAAAGCATTGGCAACAAAAGCCAAAATAGACAAATGGGACCTAATCAAACTCCACAGCTTCTGCACAGCAAAACAAACAGTCACTAGAGTGAATCGGCAACCATCAGAATGGGAAAAAATCTTTGCAGTTTACGCATCCGACAAAGGGCTGATATCCAGAATTTACAAAGAACTCAAACAGATTTACAGGAAAAAAACAAACAAGCCCATTCAAAAATGGGCAAAGGATATGAATAGAAACTATACGAAAGCAGACATACATGAGGCCAGCAAACATATGAAAAAGTGCTCATCGTCATTGGTCATTAGAGAGATGCAAATCAAAACCACATTGAGATACCATCTCACACCAGTTAGAATGGCGATCATTAAAAAATCTGGAGACAGCAGATGCTGGAGAGGATGTGGATAAATAGGAACACTCTTACACTGTTGGTGGGAGTGTAAATTAGTTCAACCATTGTGGAAGACAGTGTGGCGATTCCTCAGGGACCTAGAAATAGAAATTCCATTTGACCCAGCAATCCCATTACTGGGTATCTATCCAAAGGATTATAAATCGTTCTACTATAAGGACACATGCACACGAATGTTCATTGCAGCACTGTTTACAATAGCAAAGACCTGGAACCAACCCAAATGCCCAACGATGATAGACTGGACTGGGAAAATGTGGCACATATACACCATGGAATATTATGCAGCAATCAAAAATGATGAGTTTGTGTCCTTTGTAGGGACATGGATGAATCTGGAGAACATCATTCTCAGCAAACTGACACAAGAACAGAAAAAGAAATACCGCATATACTCGCTCATAGGTGGGTGAGAAAAATGAGAACATGTGGACACAGAGAGGCAGTCTACTATACACTGGGGACTGTTGGGGGGAATGGGGGAGGGACAGCAGGGGGGGGCTGGTGGGGATAGCCTGGGGATGAATACCAAGTGTGGGTGAAGGGGAGGAAAGCAGCAAAGCACACTGCCATGTGTGTACCTATGCAACTATCTTGCTCGTTCTGCACATGTACCCCCAAACCTATAATGCAATAAAAATAAATAAATAAATAAAAAAAAAAAAAAAGAAAAAAAGAAAAATCAGCAACTACTAAGACGATAGGTGGATAAATCCACAAACATGGAAATAAACCAGCGCAAAAAAAAAAGAAACATCCAAAACCAAAACACCTCACCTCCGACAAAGGATCAAAACTCCTCACCAGCTAGGGAACAAAGCTGGACAAAGAATGCGTGTGATGAAATGATGGAATCAGACTTCAGAAAGTGGATAATGAGAAACTTTAGTAAGCTAAAAGAACATGCTCTAAATCAGCGCAAAGAAACTAAGAACCTTAAAAAGAGATTTGGAAAAAAATTCGAGAAAATGTTAACAAGAATGGACAAATTAGAGAAGAACATGAATGAATTGAAGGAGCTGAAAAACACAACATGAGAACGTCGTGAAGCATGCACAACATTCAACAGCCGAATTGACCAAGCAGAAGAAAGAATATCAGAAGTCGAAGATCAACTCAATGAAATAAAATAAGAAACCAAGATTAAAGAAAAAGCACAAAAAGGAATGAACAAAATCTCCAAGAAATGTGGGACTATGTGAAGAGACCCTCTCTACGTTTGATAGGTGTACCAGAATGTGATTAAGAGAATGAATCCAAGCTGGAAAATACTCTTCAGGATATTATCCAGAAAAATTTCCCCAACCTAGCAAGACAGATCAATACTCAACTCCAGGAAATACAGAGAATACCACAAAGATACTCCGCAAGAAGAGCAACCCCAAGGCACATAATCGTCAGATACACCAGGGTTGAAAAGAAGGAGAAAATACTAAGGGCAGCCAGAGAGAAAGGTCAGATCACCCACAAAGGGAAGACCATCAGACTCACTGCAGATCTTTTGGCAGAGACTCTACAAGCCAGAAGAGAGTGGGGGCCAATATTCAACATCCTTAAAGAAAAAACTTTCAACCCAGAATTTTATATTCAGCCAAACTGAGCTTCATAAGTGAAGGAAAAATAAAATCCTTCACGAAGAAGCAATTACTCAGAGATTTTGTCACCACTAGGCCTGCTTTACAAGAACTCCTGAAAGAGGCACTACACATAGAAAGAAACAACCAGTTCCAGCCATCTTAAAAGCATACCAAATGCTAAAGACCATCAACAAAATGAAGAATGTACATGAACCAATGGGCAAAACAGCCAGCTAGCATCAAAATGGCAGTATCAAATCTACACATAACAATATTAACCCTAAATGTAAATGGGATAAATGCACCAATCAAAAGACACAGACTGGAAAATTGGATAAATAACCAAAAGCCATCGGTGTGCTGTATCCAGGAAACCGACGTCACATGCAAAGATACACAAAAGCTCAAAATAAAGGGATGGAGGAAGATTTACCAAGCAAATAGAGAGCAAAAGAAGCAGGAGCTGCAATAATCATCTCTGATAAAATAGACTTTAAAGCAACAAAGATCAAAAGGGGCAAAGAAGGTCATTACATAATGGTAAAAGGATCAATAAAACAAGAAGAGCTAACGATTTTAAATATATATGGACCCAATGCAGGAGCACCAAGTATATAAGGCAAGTTCTTAATGACTTACAAAGAGACTTAGACTCCCACACAATAATAGTGGGAGATTTTAACACTCCACTGTCAGTATCAGACAGATCAAACAGACAAAAAATTAACAAGGATATCCAGGACTTGAGCTCAGACCTGGAACAAGGAAACCTGATAGACATTTACAGAAATCTCCACCCCAAATCCACACAAAATACATTCTTCTAAGCACCACATTACACCTACTCCAAAATTGACCACATAATTGGAAGTAAAGCACACCTCAGCAAATGCAAAACAACGGAAATCATAATAAACAGTCTCTCAGACGATAGTACAATCAAGTTGGAACTCAGAATTCAGAAAATAACTCAGAACTGCGCAGCTTCATGGAAACTGAACCACAGACTCTTGAATGTGGATTGGATAAACAATGAAATGAAGGCAGAAATAAAGAAGTTCTTCAAAACGAATGAGAACAAATACACAACATACCAGAATCACTGGGAAACATATAAAGCAGTCTGTAGAAGAGAATATATAGCAATAAGTGCCCACATGAGAAGATTGGAGAGATCCGAAATTGACACCCTATCGTCAAAATTGAAAGAGCTAGAGGAGCAAGATCAAAAAAGCTCAAAACCTTGCTGAAGACAAGAAATAACTAAGATCAGAGCAGAACTGAAGGACATAGAGACAAGAAAAAGCCTTCAAACAAAATCAATAAATCCAAGAGCTGGTTTTTCAAAAAGATCAACAAAATAGACAGACCACTAGCCAGACTGATAAGAAAAAGAAGAGAGAACAACCAAATAGATGCAATAAAAACGATAAAGGGGAAATCACCACAGATTCCCCAGAGATTCAAACCATCATCAGAGAATACTACAAACAACTCTATGCACATAAGCTAGTAAACCCGGAAGAAATGGATAAATTCCTGGACCCCTGTGTCCTCCCAAGCCTAAACCAGAAGAAAGCCAAAACTATGAATAGAGGGATAACAAGGTCTGAAGTTGGGGCAGCAATTAAGAGCCTACCACACACACACAAAAAGCCTGGTCCAGATGGGTTCACAGCCGAATTCTACAAGACACAAAAAGAGGATCTGGTACCGTTCCTTCTGAAACAATTCCAAATAATTAAAAAAGAGGGAACCCTTCCCAAATCATTTTATGAGACCAACATCATCCTGATAACAAAACCCGGCAGAGACTCAACAAGAAAAGAAAACTTCAGGCCAATATCCATGATGAACATAGATGCAAAAATCTTCAATATAATACTGGCAAACCGATTGCAACAGCACATTAAAAAACTTATCTATGAAGATCAAGTAGGATTCATCCCGAGGATGCAAGGCTGGTTCAACATATGCAAGTCTATAAATGTAATTCACCACATAAACAGAAGCAAAAACAAAAACCACATGATTATCTTAATTGACGCAGAGAAGGCATTTGACAAAATTCAACAGCCCTTTATGCTAAAACCCCTCAATAAACTTGGTATTGATGGAACATATCTCAAAGTAATAAAAGCTATTTACAACAAACCAACAGCCAATGTCATACTTAACGGGGAAAAAGTGGAAGGATTCACTTTGAAATCTGGCATGAGAAAAGGATGCCCTCTCTCACCACTCCTATTCAACATAGTACTGGAAGTTCTAGCTAGAGCAATCACGCAAGAAAAAGAAATAAAGTGTATTCAAATAGGAAAGTTGGAAACCAAATTGTCTCTATTTGCAGACGACATGATAGTATACCTAGAAGACCCCATCACCTCAGCCCAAAAGCTGCTGAAACTGATAAGCAAATTCAGTAAAGTCTCAGGATATAAAATCTATGTGTAAAAATCACAAGAATTCCTATACACCAATAACAGACTTAAAGAGAACCAAATCAAGAATGAACTGCCATTCGCAATTGCTACAAAGAAAATAAAATACCTAGAAATACAACTCACAAGTAACGTAAGGGACCTCGTTAAGAAAAACTACAAACCACTGCTCAACGAAATAAAAGAGGACAGAAACAGATGGAGAAATATTCCATGTTCATGGTTGGGAGGAATCAGTATCGTGAAAATGGCTCTACTGCCCAAAGTAATTTGCACAATCAATGCTATCCCCATCAAACTACCATTGAGTTTCTTCACAGAACTGGAAAAAACCACCATGAACTTCATATGGAACCAAAAGAGAGCCGGCATAGCCAAGTCAAATCTAAGCAAAAAGAACAAAGTGAGAGGCATCACACTACCAGACTTCAAACTATACTACAAGGCTACAGTAATCAAAACAGCATGGTACTGGTACAAAAACAGAGATATAGACCAATGCAACAGAACAGAGGCATTGGAGGCAACACAACATACCTACGACCATATAATCTTTGATAAACCAGACCAAAACAAGCAATGGGGAAAGGATTCCCTGTTTAATAAATCGTGTTGAAAAAACTGGCTAGCCATGTGCAGAAAGCAGAAACTGGACCCCTTTCTGACACCTCACACTAAAATTAACTCCAGATGAATTAAAGACTTAAACGTAAGACCTGACACCATAAAAACCCTGGAAGAAAATCTAGGCAAAACCGTTCAGGACATAGGAGTAGGCAAGGACTTCATGAACAAAACACCAAAACATTGGCAACAAAAGCCAAAGTAGACAAATGGGACCTAATCAAACTCCACAGCTTCTGCATGGCAAAAGAAACAGTCACTAGAGTGAATCGGCAACCATCAGAATGGGAAAAAATCTTTGCAGTTTACACAACTGACAAAGGGCTGATATCCAGAATTTACAAAGAACTCAAACAGATTTACAGGAAAAAAACAAACAAGCCCATTCAAAAATGGGCAAAGGATATGAACAGAAACTTTACAAAAGAAAACATACATGAGGCCAACAAACATATAAAAAAGTGCTCATCATCATTGCATATTAGAGAGATGCAAATCAAAACCACATTGAGATATCATTTCACACCAGTTAAAATGGCGATGATTAAAAAATCTGGAGACAGCAGATGCTGGAGAGGATGTGGAGAAATAGGAACACTCTTACACTGTTGGTGGGAGTGTAAATTAGTTCAACCATTGTGGAAGACAGTGTGGCGATCCCTCAGGGACCTAGAAATAGAAATTCCATTTGACCCAGCAATCCCATTACTGGGTATCTATCCAAAAGACTATAAATCGTTCTACTATAAGGACACATGCACACGAATGTTCATTGCAGCACTGTTTACAATAGCAAAGACCTGGAACCAACCCAAATGCCCATCGATGATAGACTGGACTGGGAAAATGTAGCACATATACACCATGGAATATTATGCAGCAATCAAAAAGGATGAGTTTTTGTCCTTTGTAAGGACATTGATGAATCTGGAGAACATCATTCTCAGCAAACTGACACAAGAACAGAAAAAGAAATACCTCATATACTCAGTCATAGGCGGGTGAGAAAAATGAGAACACATGGACACAGACAGGCGGTCTACTATACACTGGGGATTGTTGGGGGAAATGGGGGAGGGACAGCCAGTGGGGCTGGGGTGGGATAGCCTGGGGATGAATACCAAGTGTGGGTGGAGGGGAGGAAGGCAGCAATACACACTGCCATGTGTGTACCTATGCAACTATCTTGCACGTTCTGCACATGTACCCCAAATCCTATAATGCAATAAAAATTAAAAAAAAAGAAAGATACACACAGGAGGGTGGGGCATACACACAGAAGAGAGGAGGATACACACAGGATAAAGGAGAATACACACAATAGAGAGAAGGATACACACAGGAGAGAGGGTGTATACACACAGGAGAGAAGAAGATACACACAGAAGAGAGGAAGATACACACAGGAGATAGGAGAATACACACAGGAAAGAGAAGGATAGACATAGCAGAGAAAAGGTTACAAACAGGAGGGAAAAAAATACAAACAGAAGAGAGGAGGATACACACAGGTGAAAGGAGGATACACACAAAAGAGAGGAAGATACACACAGGAGAGAGGTGGATACACCCAGGATAAATGGGGATACACACAGGGGGAAAGGATACACACAGGAGAGAGGAGGATACACACAAGAGAGAAGAGAAAACACACAGGAGAGAGGGAAATACAAACAGGAGAGTGCGACATACACACTGGATGGAGAAAAATACCCACTGGAGAGAGGGGGATACACACAGGGAGAAAGAAATACACACAGGAGAGAGAAGCATACAAACAGCAGAGAGGAGGATACGCACAAAAAGTAGGAGGATTCACCCAGGAGAGAGGAGGATACACACAGAATAGAGGTGGAAACACACAAAAGAGTGGGGAATACACACATGTGGAGGGGGATACACATAATAGAGAGGAAGATACAGGACAGAGGAGGATACACATAGGAGAGAGGAGCATACACAAAAGAGACAAGGGGAAACACACAGGAAAGAAAGATACACACAGTTGAAAGGGAGATACACACAGGAAAGAAAAGAATACACACAAAAGAGAAGGATACACACAGGAGGGTGGGGGAATACACACAGGAGAGAGGGGTATACACATAGGAGAGAAGAAGATACACACAGAAGAAAGAAAGATACAAAAAGGAGAGAGGAGAATACACACAGGGAAGAGAAGGATAGACATAGCAGAGAGGAGGATACACACAGGAGAGAAAATAATACAAACAGGAGAGAGAAGGATACACAAAGGTGAAAGGAAGATACACACGAGAGAGGAGGATAAACATAAGAGAGAGGGAGATACACCCAGGAGAAATGGGGATACACACAGGGTAAAGGGATACACACAGGAGAGAAGAGAATACACATAAGAGAGAGAAGGATATACACAGAAGACAAAAGGATACACCCAGAAGAGAGGGGGAAACACACCGGAGAGAGGGAGATACAAACAAGAGAGTATGACATACACACAGGACAGAGGGAAATACACACAGGAGAGAGGAGAATACACACAGGGGGAGGGGGATACACACAGGACAGAGGAGGATACAAACTGCAGAGAGGAGGATACACACAAAAGAGAGGAGGATACAACCAAGAGAGAGAATACACAAAGGAGAGGGGGAAACACACAGTAGAGAGGGGGATAAACACAGGTGAGGTGGATACACACAGAAGTGGGGAAGATGCACACAGGAGAAAGGAGGATCCACACAGGACAGGGGGATACACACAAAACAGAGGGGCATACACACAGGAGAGAGGAGGATAGACACAGCAGAGAGGGGGTTGCACAAAGGAGAGAGGGGATATACACAAAGAGAGGGAGATACACACTGAAGAAAGGGGGATACACACAGTAGAGAGGGGGGATACACAGAGGGATGAGGAAAGATACACACAGGAGAGAGGATCATACACACAGGAGAGAGGAGGATACACAGAGGAGGGAGAAAGATACACACAAAAGAGAGGAAGATACACAGGAGAGAGGAAGATAGACACAGGAGAGAGGATATACACAAAACCGAAAAGGATACACAGAGGAGACAGAAGGATACACAAAGTAGAGAGGGGCATACACACAGAAAAGTGGGATACACACAGAAGTGGGGGATACACACAGGTGAGAGAGGCGTACACACAGGAGAGAGAAAGATACACACAGGAGAGTGGAGGATACAAAGAGGAGAAAGCGTATACACACAGGAGAGAGGGGGGAAACGACAGAAGAAGAAGGAATACAAATAGAAGAGAAAGGGATTACACCCAGGTGATTGGAAAAAACACAAGGGAAAGAGGAGGGATAGACAAAAAGTATAGGAAGATACACACAGGAGAGAGAAAAATACACACAGGAGAGAAAAGGATACACACAGGAGAGCGGAGAATACACACAGGAGAGAGGAGGATACACACAGGAGAGAAGGGAATACACCCAGGAGAGTGGGATTCACACAGGAAACAGGGTAATACACAAAGGAGAGTGAGGGATACAAACAGGAGTGGGGGATACACACAGGAGAGAGTGGGATACACACAGGAGAGAGGGGAATACACACAAGAGAGAGGGGCATACACACAGAAAAGAGGAGGATACACACAGGAGAGAGGGGAATACACACAGGAACAAGTAAGATACAAACATTAGAGTGCAGCATACACACAGGAGGGAGAAGGATACACACAGGAGAGAAAAAGATACACACAGGGGAAGGGGGATACACACAGGAGAGAAGAGGATGCACAAGGAGAGAGGAGGATACACAGAGGAGAAAGGAGGATACACGAATAAGAGGGGGAAACACACAAAAGAGAGGGAGATACACACAGGCGAGAGGGATACGCCCAGGAGACGGGGAGATACACACAGGAGATAGGGGGATACACACAGGAGAGGGGGATACACACAAAAGAGAGTCGCATACACACAGAAGAGAGGAGGATACACACAGGAGACAGGGCGGATACACAGAGGAGGGAGTGGGGATACACACAGGAGAGAGGGGGATACAAACAGAAGATTGAGGCATACAAACAGGTGGGAAGAAAATACACACAGGAGATTGAGGCATACACACAGGAGAGAGTGGAATACACACAGGGAAAGAAGGGTAAATACAGGAGAGAGGAAGATACACAGAAAAGAGTGGAGGATACAGACAGAAGAGAGGAGGATAAACGCAGGAGAGAGGAGGATACCCACAGGAGAGAGGAGTATACACACAGGAGAGAGGAGGATACACGCAGGAGAGTGGGGGCATACACACATTAGAGAGGAGGAATACACACAAGAGGGAGGAGAATACACACAGAAGAGAGGAGGATACACACAGTAGAGAAAAAGATACACAGAAGAGAAAATTACACAGAAAAGAGTGGAGGATACACACAGGATAAAGGAGTTTACACCAAAAAAGAGAGCAGGATACACACAGGAGACAAGAATACACACAGGAGAAAGGGGGATATACAGAGGAGAGTGGTGATATACACAGGAGGGAGGAGGGTACATACAGGAGAGAGGGGCATACACCCAGGGAAAATGGATAAACACAGAAGAAAGGGGGATACACACAGAAAAGAGGAGAAAACACACAGTTAAGGGGGATACAAAAAGAAAAAGGAGCGTACACACAGGAGAGAGGAGGACACAAACAGGAGAGAGCAGGATGCAAACAGGAGAGAGGTGATACACACAGGAGAAAGACGGCATACAGAGGATCCTTCACAGCCTCACTGAATATTACACACTTGTGATATAGTCTGGAGTCTATTTTCTTATGGCCACTCATTTAAAGAATCACTTAATAATGCACACCTGCTGAATAGACAGATGTCTCTTTCCTACGGCCACTCGTTAAGAGCCTCACTAAGTGTACACACCTGGGAAAATAGTCAGGATATACATTTATCCTCACATTCACATTCCCAATAAATAAGGCACACCTGTGGAATAGTCAGGAGACTTTTTTATGTGGCCTCTAATTCGGAGTGTCACTGAATAATGTGGTGTAGTCAGGAGTCTATTTCAACTAGACACGTATTCAGAGCTTCAGTGAATAAGACAGACACGTGATATAGTAAGGAATCTAATTGATATGGAAACATATTCTGAGCCTCACTGAATAATACACACCTGGGGAATAATTTGGAGTCTATTTTCGATGGACATATATTCAGAGCCTCGGAAAATGGTGTACACCTGTGGAGTAGATAGGAGTCTATTTTATTAGGACACTCATTCATAACCTCAGTGGATAATATGCACGTGTGGAATAGTCAGGATTCCATTTTATATGGCCACTGACTTGTAACCTCGGTGAAAAATGCAAAAATGTAAACTATTTAGCAGTCTATTTCATATAGACACTCATTCAGAGATACTCTGAATAATACAAATATTTGAGATAGACAGCACCCGTTTCATACGGTTAAACAAAAAAAGCCTCACTGAGTAATGCACACCAGGGAAAGTGTTAGGATTCGACTTTATATAGCCTTTAATTTACAGAATCAGGAAATAATGCACACATGTGGAATAGACACTAGTCTATTTTTTTTTTAATTTTTTTTTTTTTTTTAATTTTTATTGCATTATAGGTTTGGGGGTACATGTGCAGAACGAGCAAGATAGTTGCATAGGTACACAGATGGCAGTGTGCTTTGCTGCTTTCCTCCCCTTCACCCACACTTGGTATTCATCCCCAGGCTATCCCCCCCAGCCACCCCCCGCTGTCCCTCCCCCATTCCCCCCAACAGTCCCCAGTGTATAGTAGACCGCCTTTCTGTGTCCACGTGTTCTCATTTTTCTCACCCACCTATGAGTGAGTATATGCGGTATTTCTTTTTCTGTTCTTGTGTCAGTTTGCTGAGAATGATGTTCTCCAGATTCATCCATGTCCTTAAAAAGGACACAAACTCATCATTTTTGATTGCTGCATAATATTCCATGGTGTATATGTGCCACATTTTCCCAGTCCAGTCCATCATCGTTGGGCATTTGGGTTGGTTCCAGGTCTTTGCTATTGTAAACAGTGCTGCAATGAACATTCGTGTGCATGTGTCCTTATAGTAGAACGATTTATAGTCCTTTGGATAGATACCCAGTAATGGGATTGCTGGGTCAAATGGAATTTCTATTTCTAGGTCCCTGAGGAATCGCCACACTGTCTTCCACAATGGTTGAACTAATTTACACTCCCACCAACAGTGTAAGAGTGTTCCCATTTCTCCACATCCTCTCCAGCATCTGCTGTCTCCAGATTTTTTAATGATCGCCATTCTAACTGGTGTGAGATGGTATCTCAATGTGGTTTTGATTTGCATCTCTCTAATGACCAATGACGATGAGCACTTTTTCATATGTTTGCTGGCCTCATGTATGTCTGCTTTCGTAAAGTTTCTGTTCATATCCTTTGCCCATTTTTGAATGGGCTTGTTTGGTTTTTTCCTGTAAATCTGTTTGAGTTCTTTGTAAATTCTGGATATCAGCCCTTTGTCAGATGCATAAACTGCAAGGATTTTTTCCCATTCTGATGGTTGCCGATTCACTCTAGTGACTGTTTGTTTTGCTGTGCAGAAGCTGTGGAGTTTGATTAGGTTCCATTTGTCTATTTTGGCTTTTGTTGCCAATGCTTTTGGTGTTTTGGTCATGAAGTCCTTGCCTACTCCTATGTCCTGAATGGTTTTGCCTAGATTTTCTTCTAGGGTTTTTATGGTGTCAGGTCTTACGTTTAAGTCTTTAATCCATCTGGAGTTAATTTTAGTATAAGGTGTCAGGAAGGGGTCCAGTTTCTGCTTTCTGCACATGGCTAGCCAGTTTTCCCAACACCATTTATTAAATAGGGAATCCTTTCCCCATTGCCTGTTTTTGTCTGGTTTATCAAAGATAATATGGTTGTAGATGTGTTGTGTTGCCTCCGATGCCTCTGTTCTGTTCCATTGGTCTATATCTCTGTTTTGGTACCAGTACCATGCTGTTTTGATTACTGTAGCCTTGTAGTATAGTTTGAAGTCTGGTATCGTGATGCCTCCTGCTGTGTTCTTTTTGCTTAGAATTGACTTGGCTATGCGGGCTCTTTTTTGGTTCCATATGAAATTCATGGTGGATTTTTCCAGTTCTGTGAAGAAATTCAATGGTAGTTTGATGGGGATAGCATTGATTGTGTAAATTACTTAGGGGAGTATAGCCATTTTCACGATATTGATTCTTCCTAACCACGAACATGGAATGTTTCTCCATCTGTTTGTGTCCTCTCTTATTTCGTTGAGCAGTTGTTTGTAGTTTTCCTTAAAGAGGTCCCTTACATTCCTAGTGAGTTGTATTCCTAGGTATTTTATTTTCTTTGTAGCAATTGTGAATGGCAGTTCGTTCTTGATTTGGTTCTCTTTAAGTCTGTTATTGGTGTATAGGAATGCTTGTGATTTTTGAACATTGATTTTATATCCTGAGACTTTGCTGAAGTTGCTTATCAGTTGCAGTAGCTTTTGGGCTGAGGTGATGGGGTCTTCTAGGTATACTATCATGTCGTCTGCAAATAGAGACAATTTGGCTTCCATCTTTCCTATTTGAATACCCTTTATTTCTTTTTCTTGCCTGATTGCTCTGGCTAGAACTTCCAGTACTATATTGAATAGAAGTGGTGAGAGAGGACATCCTTGTCTAGTGCCAGATTTCAAAGGGAATGCTTCCAGTTTTTGCCCATTAAGTATGATATTGGCTGTTGGTTTGTCATAAATAGCTTTTATTACTTTGAGATACGTTCCATCAATACCAAGTTTATTGAGGGTTTTTAGCATAAAGGGCTGTTGAATTTTGTCAAATGCCTTCTCTGCATCAATTGAGATAATCATGTGGTTTTTGTTTTTGCTTCTGTTTATGTGGTGAATTACATTTATAGACTTGCGTATGTTGAACCAGCCTTGCATCCCCGGGATGAATCCTACTTGATCATGATGGATAAGTTTTTTAATGTGCTGTTGCCATCGGTTTGCCAGTATTTTATTGAAGATTTTTGTATCTATGTTCATCATGGATATTGGCCTGAAGTTTTCTTTTCTTGTTGAGTCTCTGCCAGGTTTTGGTATCAGGATGATGTTGGTCTCATAAAATGGTTTGGGAAGGGTTCCCTCTTTTTGGATTATTTGGAATAGTTTCAGAAGGAATGGTACCAGATCCTCTTTGTGTGTCTGGTAGAATTCGGCTGTGAACCCATCTGGACCTGGGCTTTTTTTGTGTGGTAGGCTCTTAATTGCTGCCTCAACTTCAGACCTTGTTATTGGTCTATTCATAGTTTCGGCTTCCTCCTGGTTTAGGCTTGGGAGGACACAGGCGTCCAGGAATTGATCCATTTCTTCCTGATTTACTGGTTTATGTGCATAGAATTGTTTGTAGTATTCTCTGATGATGGTTTGAATTTCTGTGGAATCTGTGGTGATTTCCCCTTTATCGTTTCTTATTGCATCTATTTGGTTGTTCTCTCTCTTCTTTTTTATCAGTCTGGCTAGTGGTCTGTCTATTTTGTTGATCTTTTCGAAAAACCAGCTCTTAGATTTATTGATTTTTTGAAGGGTTTTTCTTGTCTCTATCTCCTTCAGTTCTGCTCTGATCTTAGTTATTTCTTGTCTTCGGCTAGGTTTTGAGCTTTTTTGATCTTGCTCCTCTAGCTCTTTCAATTTTGACGATAGGGTGTCAATTTTGGATCTCTCCACTCTTCTCATGTGGGCACTTATTGCTATATATTTTCCTCTACAGACTGCTTTAAATGTGTCCCAGAGATTCTGGTACGTTGTGTCTTCATTCTCGTTGGTTTCAAAGAACTTCTTTATTTCTGCCTTCATTTCATTGTTTATCCAATCAACATTCAAGAGCCAATTGTTCAGTTTCCATGAAGCTGTGCTGTTCTGAGTTATTTTCTGAATTCTGAGTTCCAACTTGATTGCACTATGGTCTGAGAGACTGTTTGTTATGATTTCAGTTGTTTTGCATTTGCTGAGGAGTGCTTTACTTCCAATTATGTGGTCAATTTTGGAGTAGGTGTGATGTGGTGCTGAGAAGAATGTATATTCTGTGGATTTGGGGTGGAGAGTTCTGTAAATGTCTATCAGGTTTGCTTGTTCCAAGTCTGAGTTCAAGTCCTGGATATCCTTGTTAATTTTCTGTCTGGTTGATCTGTCTGCTATGGACAGTGGAGTGTTAAAGTCCCCCACTATTATTGTGTGGGAGTCTAAGTCCCTTTGTAAGTCATTAAGAACTTGCCTTATATATCTGGGTGCTCCTACATTGGGTCCATATATATTTAGAATCGTTATCTCTTCTTGTTGTATCGATCCTTTTACCATTATGTAATGACCTTCTTTGTCCCTTTTGATCTTTGTTATTTTAAAGTCTATTTTATCAGAGATGAGAATTGCAACTCCTGCTTTTTTTTGCTCTCCATTTGCTTGGTAAATCTTCCTCCATCCCTTTATTTTGAGCCTTTGTGTATCTTTGCATGTGAGGTGGGTTTCCTGGATACAGCACACCGATGGGTTTTGGTTTTTTATCCAATTTGCCAGTCTGTGTCTTTTGATTGGTGCATTTAGCCCATTTACATTCAGGGTTAATATTGTTATGTGTGAATTTGATACTGCCATTTTGATGCTAGCTGGTTGTTTTTCCCGTTGGTTCATGTACATTCTTCATTTTGTTGATGGTCTTTAGCATTTGGTATGCTTTTAGGATGGCTGGAACTGGTTGTTTCTTTCTATGTGTAGTGCCTCTTTCAGGAGCTCTTGTAAAGCAGGCCTAGTGGTGACAAAATCTCTGAGTACTTGCTTGTTCATGAAGGATTTTATTTTTCCTTCACTTAAGAAGCTCAGTTTCGCTGGATGTGAAATTCTGGGTTGAAAGCTCTTTTCTTTAAGGATGTTGAATATTGGCCCCCACTCTCTTCTGGCTTGTAGAGTCTCTGCTGAGAGATCTGCTGTGAGTCTGATGGGCTTCCCTTTGTGGGTGACCTGACCTTTCTCTCTGGCTGCCCTTAGTATTTTCTCCTTCATTTCAACCCTGGTGAATCTGACGATTATGTGCCTTGGGGTTGCTCTTCTTGCAGAGTATCTTTGTGGTGTTCTCTGTATTTCCTGGAGTTGAGTATTGACCTGTCTTGCTAGGTTGGGGAAATTTTCCTGGATAATATCCTGAAGAGTGTTTTCCAGCTTGGATTCATTCTCTTCGTCACATTCTGGTACACCTATCAAACGTAGGTTGGGTCTCTTCACATAGTCCCACATTTCTTGGAGATTTTGTTCATTCCTTTTTGTGCTTTTTTCTTTAATCTTGGTTTCTCGTTTTATTTCATTGAGTTGATCTTCAACTTCTGATATTCTTTCTTCTGCTTGGTCAATTCGGCTGTTGAAACTTGTGCATGCTTCGCGAAGTTCTCGTGTTGTGTTTTTCAGCTCCTTCAATTCATTCATATTCCTCTCTAAGTTGTCCATTCTCATTATCAATTCCTCGAATCTTTTTTCAAATCTTTTTTCAAGGTTCTTAGTTTCTTTGCACTGGTTTAGAACGTGTTCCTTTAGCTCACTGAAGTTTCTCATTATCCACTTTCTGAAGTCTGATTCCGTCATTTTGTCACATTCATTCTCCGTCCAGCTTTGTTCCCTTGCTGGTGAGGAGTTTTGGTCCTTTTTTGGAGGTGAGGTGTTTTGGTTTCGGGTGCTTTCCTCCTTTTTGCGCTGGTTTCTTCCCATCTTTATGGATTTATCCGCCTGTCGTCTTAGTAGTGGCTGATTTTTCAATTGGGTCTCTGTGTGGACACTGAGATTGTTGATGATGAAGTATTTCTGTTACTTAGTTTTCCCTCTAATGATCTATCCTCTCTGCTGTATGAGTGCTGAGGTCCACTCCAGGCCCTGCTTGTCTGGGGTATACCTGCAGCAGCTGCAGAACAGTGAGGGATGATATCAGTTTCTTTTTCTGCTGCCCTTGTTCCAGAATGATGCCAGTCAAATGTCAGTCTGATTAGTCCTTTTCTGGGGTGACTCCTTGGATAAACAGGGGTCAGGGAGCTGCTTGAGGAGACAGTCTGTGCTTTATAGGAGCTCCAGTGCTGAGCTCTGAGCTCTGTTGTTCATTCAGGGTTGTTGGGAGGTTATGTCTGCTGCAATAGAACTCATAAAACACCACTCTTTTTTTTTTTTTTTTCACCCTTAGATGCTCTGTCTCAGGGAGTTGGGGCTTTCTTTATGAGTATCTGTTGCACTGTCCTGCCCCACTAGGTGGCAGTCTATTCACTATTTGCCTGCCGGGGCTCTGACCTGCTAATGCGGGTCCACCCTGTTGCGGCCTGTTGGACTCTCTGTTATGGCTGGTTGCCTCGGCAACGGCAGGCTGCGTCAGTCCTGGGCGGTACTTAAGTGGGGGTGCACTTCGTCAGGAATGGTGGACGCCCCTCCCTGACCGGGCTGCACTGTCCTAAATGCCGGCAACAAAACTCTCAGCCCCAAGCGCCTCCAGTCGCCGCCCTGCTTGTCCCCGTAAGCGTGGGACCCGCCGAGCCCGATCACCCAGCTCCCTGCCTCAGAGTCCGTCCTCTCTCTCTCTCTCTTCCTCTCCCCAAGCTGAAAGGTCGACTCTCTCACTGGCGCCCCAGGAGCCTGCCGATAGGGCACTGGGATCCGTGCGATCTCCCGTGCCGCTGCCCACTACCCCGGCTCAGATCATGCTTCCCAGGAAACTCCTGGTCTGGCTCATTGTCCAAGTCCCGTTCAACCAGATGGACATGCCAATCTGCCCTTCCAAATCTCAGATTGCCGGTTGAACAGGGCACCCAGACCAGTGAGTTCCGCGCCGGATCACGCTGCGGCGCCGGCCGAAGAGGCGGCGGGAGCCGGTTGCGTTAGCCGGCTGCTAGCGTCCCGTGTCTCTCCCACACCTGGGACTTTCAACGCTCTGTGGGCATAAAAGGAACATCCGAGAATGCGGCTAGGACTCACCCTCTGTGCCTTCACCGAGAGCTGCAATCTTTTTTTTAATTTTTATTGCATTATAGGTTTTGGGGTACATGTGCAGAACGTGCAAGATAGTTGTATAGGTACACACATGGCAGTGTGTTTTACTGCCTTCCTCCCCTTCACCCACACTTGGCATTCATCCCCACACTAGTTTATTTTATATGGCCACAAAATCAAAGGCTTTTCGAATACTGCACATGTCGGGAATAATCACTTGTCTGTTTCACATGGTGTTTCATTTGGTAAATCAAAAACTTATACACACATGTGGAGTAAAATGGGTTCTATTTCAGAAGGCCACTCTTTCAGTGTTTTAGTGAATAATACGTATATCTGAAAAGTAAGGAATATCTTTCACATGGCCACCCATTAAGGGCCTCTGTGGAGAATACTCCCCTCAAAAATAGTCAAGTGTCTACTTTAAATGACTACACATTCAGAGACTCTGTACGTAATGAACACCTGGAAAATAAACCTGAGTCTCTTTTTTTATGCCCACTTAGTCAGAGTCTCATTCAATAATACACACCTGGGGAAGAGTTAAGAGTCTACTTCATGTAGCCACTCATTTAGTGCCTCAGTGAATAATGCACACCAGGGTAATAGTCGAGCATTTTTTATATGGCCACTCATTTTGTGCCTCACTGAGTGATATATACCTGAAGAATCCTATGGATTCTATTTGTTACTACCACGCATTTAGCACCTTATTGAATAATTCACAGTGGAGCAATAGTCAGTTGTCTATTTTATGTGGTCTATCATTCAAAGTTTCAGTGAATAATAAACTTCTATTGAGTAATCAGGACGCTGTTAAGATAGCCACGAATTAAGTGCCTTTCTGAACGATACACACCTGGGTAATAGCCTGGCGTCTATTTCACGTGAACTCTAATTTTGTGTATCGTTGAGTAATACACACCTGGGGAAGTGTCAGGAGTCTATTTGATATGGACACTCAAACAGAACCTCTTTGATTAATGCACACATCTATAATAATGAGGAGTCTATGTCATATGGCTACTCATTCAGACAAACAGTGAATAATGCACATGTAAAGTAATTAGCAGTCTGATTCTTATGCACCCTCTTTCACAGCCTCACTGAATATTACACACTTGTGATATAGTCTGGAGTCTATTTTTTATGGCCACCCATTCACAGAATCACTAAATATTGCACACTTGAGGAATAGTCAGAAGTCTCTTTCCTATGGCCTCTTGTTACGAGCCTCACTAAGTGTATACTCCTGGGAAAATAGTCAGCACTTACCGTTATCCTCTCATTCAGAGTCTCAGTAAATAATGCACACCGGTGGAATAGTCAGGAGACTCTTTCCTATGGCCACTCGTTAAGAGCCTCAGTAAGTGCACAAACCTGGGGAAATAGTCAGGATTTACCTATATTCCTTCTTTCAGAGTCTCACTAAATAATACACAACTGTGAAATAATCAGGAGACTTTTTCTTGTGGCCTCTAATTGGGAGTGTCACAGAATTATGTGATGTAGTCAGGAGTCTATTTCATGTATACCCATATTCAAAGCCACAGTGAATAAAACAGGCCCTTTATGTTGTAAGGAATCTAATTAATATGGCCACATCTTCTGAGCCTCACTGAACAATGCAAACCTGGAGAATAATTTGGAGTCTCTTTTCGATGGACATTCATTCAGAGCCTCGGTAAATAATGTACACCTGTGGAGTAGCCAGGAGTCTATTTTATTAGGACACTCATTCATAGCCTCAGTGGATAATATGCACGTGTGTATTAGTCCGGATTCCAATTTATATGGCCACTGACTCATAACCTCAGTGAAAAATGCACAAATGTAAAGTACACAGCAGTCACTTTCATATAGACACTCATTCAGAGATAAAGTAAATAATACAACTATTTAATATAGCAGCATCCTGTTTCATATGGTCACACAAAATGAGCCTCACTCAGTAAGGAGGCACATCTAGGGAAGTGTTAGGAGTCTACTTTATATAGCCTCTCATTTACAGCCTCAGGGAATAATGCACACGTGTGGAATAGACACTATACTATTATATATGGCCACAAAATCCAAGCCTGAGTGAGTGATACACAACTTTGGAATAGTCACTTGTCTATTTTACATGTCCAAGTATTTAGAGTCAGAGTCAATAATACACGCCTGTGGACAAGTCAGAAAACAATTTCATATGGCCAAAGTTTCAGAGCCTCAGTGAATAATACATACTTGGGAAATACTCAGGACGCTATTACATGTGGTATCAACTTCAGAGCTTCCTTGAATAAGAAACAACTCTATTGTAGTCAGAATTCTATTTCCTATAGCCACATATTCAGAGCCTAACTAAATAACATACACCTTGGAAAAAGTTAAAATTCTATTTACTATAGCCACTCATTTAGAGCTGAATGTAAAATCGCACGTCTGAGGAGCATTCAGGAGGCTCTATTTTATGGCCACTCATTCAGAGATTCACAGAATAATACATACCTATGAAAACGTCCGAAATGTATTTCACACGGCTACTTATTCAAAACCTCAGTGAGGAATCATAAATGTCTGGAAAATACTCAGGATTATAATATATATAGCAACTTATTCAGAGACTCACTGAATAATGCACAGCTAAGGAATAGTCTGGAGACTATTTCACATGACTCTTCACTCAGCGACTCAGTTGACAATGCATAACTGAAAAATAGTCAAGAGGATAGTCAAGGGTTTATGTTACGTGGTCACTCGTTTAGAATCTAACTGAAGAATACACACCTTGGGAATAGTCAGTGTCCAAGTCATATGGACACTCAATCACAGCATTAACGAATAATAAACAATGGGGAAATAGTAAGGCGTCGATTTCATATGGCCTATCATTCGGAGATTCAGTGCATAATAAAGAGCTGTGGAGTAGTCAGGACCCTATTTAAAGTAGCCCCAAATTAAGCATTTTTGTGAGTAATACACATATGTGTCAGAGTCAGGAGATTCTTTGACATAGACACTAATACAGAAACTTTTTGAATACTGCACATGTGGGGAATAATCACTAGTCTCTTTTATATGGTGAGTAGTTTGGAGAATCAAAAATTAACGCACACCTGTTGAGTAAAATCGGTTCTATTTCATAAGGCCACTCTTTCAGTGTTTTAGTGAATAATATGTATATCTGATAAGTCAGGAATTTCTTTCACATGTCCACTCGTTCAGGGCCTCTGTGAAGAACACTCCACTCAAAAATAGTCAAGTGTCTACTTCAAATGGCAACACATTCAAAGTCTCTGTATGTAATGAAAACCTGGGCAATACACCTGAGTCTTTTTTTTATGCCCACTTAGTCAGAGACTCATTCAATAATACACAAAAAAGGAAGATTTAAGAGTCTACTTCATGTAGCCACTCCTTTAGAGCCTCAGTGATTAATGCACACCAGGGAAATAGTCGAGCATTTTTTATATGGCCACTGATTTTGTGCCTCACTGAGTGATATACACCTGAAGAATCCTCAGGATTCTATTTGATACTACCACTCACTTAGAAACTTATTGAATAAGTCACAATGGAGAAATAGTCAGGTGTCTATTTTATATGGTCTATCATTCAAATTTTCAGTGAATAGGAGAATTCTATGGAGTAATCAGGACGCTTGTTTAACATATCCACGAATTAAGTGCCTTGCTGAATGATACGCACCTGTGTGATAGTCAGGAGTCTATTTCATATGAACTCTAATTTTGTGTATCGCTGAGTAATACACACCTGGGGCAGTGTCAGGAGTTTATTTGGTATGAACAGTCAAACAGAGCCTGTTTGATAAATGCACACATGGATAGTAATGAGGATTCTATGTCATACGGCTACTCATTCAGACAAACTGTAAATAATGCACATTTGGAGTAATTAGAAGTCTGTTTCATATGGCCCCTCTTTCACAGCCTCACTGAATATTCCACACTTGTGATATAGTGTGGAGTCTATTTTTTATGGCCACTCATTCAGAGAATCACTAAATAATGCACACCTGCGGAATAGTCAGAAGTCTCTTTCCTATGGCCACCTGTTAAGAACCTCACTAAGTGTACACACCTGGAGAAATAGTCAGGATTTACATTTGTCCCCTCATTCAGAGTCTCACTAAATAATGCACACCTGTGGAATTGTCAGGAGACTTTTTCATGTGGCCTCTAATTCGGAGTGTCACTGAACATTGTGGTGTAATCAGGAGTCTAATTCATGTAGACAGATATTCAGAGCTTCAATGAATAAGACAGACACTTGATATAGTAAAGAATCTAATTGATATGGAAATATATTCTGAGCCTCACTGAATAACACACACCTGGGAAATAATTTGGAGTCTATTTTCGATGGACATATATTCAGAGCCTTAGAAAATGATGTACACCTGTGGAGTAGCCAGGAGTCTATTTTATAAGAACACTCATTCATAGCCCCAGTGGATAATATGCACGTGTGGATTAGTCAGGATTCTAATTTATATGGCCATTGACTCATAACCTCAGTGAAAAATGCAAAAATGTAAAATACTTAGCAGTCTGTTTCATATAGGCACTCATTCAGAGATTCACTGAATAATACAAATATTTGAGATAGACAGCATCCTTTTTCGTATGGTTAAACAAAAAGAGCCTCACTGAGTAATGCATACCAGGGGAAATGTTAGGAGTCTACTTTATATAGCCTTTAATTTACAGAATCAGGAAATAAGGCACACGTGTGGAATAGAAACTAGTCTATTTCATATGGCCGAAAAATCAAAGCCTTTTCGAATACTACAAATGTGGGCAATAATCTCTTGTCTGTTTCATATGGCGTTTCCTTTGGTGAATCAAAACCCCATCAAACTACCATTGAATTTCTTCACAGAACTGGAAGAAACCACCATGAATTTCATATGGAACCAAAAAAGAGCCTGCATAGCCAAGCCAATTCTAAGCAAAAAGAACACAGCGGCAGTGGGAGGCATCACGTTACGAGACTTCAAACTATACTACAAGGCTACAGTAATCAAAACAGCATGGTACTGGTACCAAAACAGAGATATAGACCAATGGAACAGAACAGAAGCATCAGAGGCAACACAACATATCTACAACCATATTAACTTTGATAAACCAGACAAAAACAGGCAATGGGGAAATCATTCTCTATTTAATAAATGTGTTGGGAAAACTGGCTAGCCATGTGCAGAAAGCAGAAACTGGACCCCTTCCTGACACCTTACACTAAAATTAACTCCAGATGGATTAAAGACTTAAACATAAGACCTGACACCATAAAAACCCTAGAAGAAAATCTAGGCAAAACCGTTCAGGACATAGGAGTAGGCAAGGACTTCATGAACAAAACACCAAAAGCATTGGCAACAAAAGCCAAAATAGACAAATGGGACCTAATCAAACTCCACAGCTTCTGCATGGCAAAAGAAACAGTCACTAGAGTGAATCGGCAACCATCAGAATGGGAAAAAAATCTTTGCAGTTTACACATCTGACAAAGGGCTGATATCCAGAATTTACAAAGAACTCAAACAGATTTACAGAAAAAAACAAACAAGCCCATTCAAAAATGGGCAAAGGATATGAACAGAAACTTTACAAAAGAAGACATACATGAGGCCAACAAACATATGAAATGTGCTCATCATCATTGGTCATTAGAGAGATGCAAATCAAAGCCACATTGAGATATCATCTCACACCAGTTAGAATGGCGATCATTAAAAAATCTGGAGACAGCAGATGCTGGAGAGGATGTGGAGAAATAGGAACACTCTTACACTGTTGGTGGGAGTGTAAATTAGTTCAACCATTGTGGAAGACAGTGTGGCGATTTCTCAGGGACCTAGAAATAGAAATTCCATTTGACCCAGCAATCCCATTACTGGGTATCTATCCAAAAGACTATAAATCGTTCTACTATAAGGACACATGCACACGAATGTTCATTGCAGCACTGTTTACAATAGTAAAGACCTGGAACCAACCCAAATGCCCATCGATGATAGACTGGACTGGAAAAATGTGGCACATATACACCATGGAATATTATGCAGCAATCAAAAATGATGAGTTTGTGTCCTTTGTAAGGACATGGATGAATCTGGAGAACATCATTCTCAGCAAACTGACACAAGAACAGAAAAAGAAATACTGCATATACTCACTCATAGGTGGGTGAGAAAAATGAGAACACATGGACACAGAGAGGCGGTCTACTATACACTAGGGACTGTTGGGGGAAATGGGAAAGGGACAGCGGGGGGGGCTGGGGGGGATAGCCTGGGGATGAATACCAAGTGTGGGTGAATGGGAGGAAGGCAGCAAAACACACTGCCATGTGTGTACCTATGCAACTATCTTGCACGTTCTGCACATGTACCCCAAACCTATAAGGCAATAAAAATTAAAAAAAAAATAATGCACACCTGAAGGTGGCGTCATAGAGGCGACTCTGGATTGCAGATCTCAGTGAAGGCGCAGAGGTTGAGTTCTAGCCACATTGTCGGATGGACGTTTTTTGCCACAGAACTTTGAAAGTCCCAGGTGTGGAAGAGACACAGGACACTAGCTCTAGCGCAGGTGGCTCACGGGGTTGGTTCGGCCAGCGCTGCACTGCAGTGGCTCCCGGCACAAAACTAACTGGTCCGAGTGCCCTGTTAAACAGGCCATCTGAGATGTGGAAGAGTAGGTTGGCATGTCCATCTGATTGAATGAGACTTGGACATTGATCCAGACCAGGAGATTCCTGGGAAACGTGATCTCAGCCGGTGCAGTGGGCAGCAGCACAGGAGATCGCAGGGATCCCAGTGCCCTATCAGCAGGCTACTGGGGCGTCAGGGAGTCAGCCGTTCAGCTTGGGCAGAGGAAGAAAGAGAGATAGAGGATGGACTCTGAGGCAGGGAGCTGGGGGATCAGGCTTAGCGGGACCCACCATCACAGGGAAAAGCAGGGCGGCGATTGAAGGCACTCGGGGCTGAGCGTTTTGCTGCTGGCATCTAGGATGGTGCAGCCCGGTGGGGGAAGTGGGTCTGCCACTATGGATGCAATCCGCTTCTACTGAAGTACCGATTAGGGCTGACGCAGCCTGCTGTTGCTGAGGCAACCTGCCATAACAGAGAGACTCCGCCAGCAGGGCGGAGCATGCCACAGCAGAACAGAGACTCACAGCAACAGGGCAGACCCACGCTAGCTGGGCGGAGCCCCAGCAGGTAAATACTGAATAGGCTGCCTCCTAGCTTTGCAGGACAGTACAACAGATACTCACAAATAAAGCCCCACCTCCCTGAGACAGAGCATCTAAGGGGGAAAAAAAACTGGGGCTTTTATGGGTTCTGTTGCAGCAGACATAAACACATCCTCCCAACAGCCTTGAATGAACAATGGAGCTCATAGCACAGCACTGGAGCTCCTATAAAACACAGGCTGTCTTCTCAAGCAGCTCCCTGACCCCTGTATATATAAAGAGTCACCCCCCCAAAAAAACTAATCAGACTGACATTTGGCAGGCATCATTCTGGAACAAACTGGTAGCACCCCTCACTGTTCCACAGTTGCTACAGGTGTAACCCAGAAAATCAGGGCCTGGAGTGGACCTCAGCACTCATACAGCAGAGGGGCTAGGCCATTAGAAGAAAAACTAAGTAACAGAAATACATCATCATCAACAATCTGGGCATCCACAAACAGACCCAATTGAAACTACTAAGACACAGCAACTACTAAGACGACAGGTGGATAAATCCATAAAGATGGGAAGAAACCAGTGCAAAAAGGAGAAAAACACCCAAAACCAAAACACTTCACCTCCTACAAAGGACCAAAACTCCTCACAAGCAAGGGAACAAAGCTGGATGGAGAATGAGTGTGACGAAATGACGGAATCAGACTTCAGAAAGTGGATAATGAGAAACTTCAGTGAGCTAAAAGAACATGTTCTAAATCAGTTCAAAGAAACTAAGAACCTTGAAAAAAGATTTGAAAAAAGATTCGAGGAAATGATAACAAGAATGGACAACTTAGAGAAAAATATGAATGAATTGAAGGAGCTGAAAAACACAACACTAGAATTTCGTGAAGCATGCACAAGTTTCAACAGCTGAATTGACCAAGCAGAAGAAAGAATATCAGAAATCGAAAATCAACTCAACGAAATAAAACGAGAAACCAAGATTAAAGGAAAAAGAGCAAAAAGAAATGAACAAAATCTCAAAGAAATGTGGGACCATGTGAAGAGAACAAACCTACGTTTGAGAGGTGTACCAGAATGTGATGAAGAGAATGAATTGAAGCTGGAAAACACTCTTCAGGATATTATCCAGGAAAATTTCCCCAACCTAGCAAGACAGGTCAATACTCAACTCCAGGAAATACAGAGAACACCACAGAGATACTCCACAAGCAGAGTAAACCCAAGGCACATAACCGTCAGATTCACCAGGGTTGAAATGAAGGAGAAAATACTAAGGGCAGCCAGAGAGAAAGGTCGGGTCACCCACAAAGGGAAGCCCATCAGACACACCACAGATCTCTCCGCAGAGACTCTACAAGCCAGAAGAGAGTGGGAGCAAATATTCACCATCCTTAAAAAAAGAACTTTTAACCCAGAATTTCATATCCAGCCAAACTGAGCTTCAAAAGTGAAGAAAAAATAAAATCCTTCATGAACAAGCAAGCACTCAGAGATTTTGTCACCACTAGGCCTGCTTTTCAAGAGCTCCAGAAAGAGGCACTACACATAAAAAGAAACAACCAGTACCAGCCATCCTAAAAGCATACCAAATGCTAAAGACCATCAACAAAATGAAGAAACGACATAAACCAATGGGCAAAACTGCTAGCTAGCATCAAAATGGCAGTATCAAACTCACACATAACAATATTAACCCTAAATATAAATGGGCTAAATGCACCAATCAAAAGACACAGACTGGCAAATTGGATAAAAAGCAAAACCCATCGGTGTGCTGTATTCAGAAAACCCAAATCACATGCAAGGATACACAAAGGCTCAAAATAAAGGGATGGAGGAAGATTTACCAAGCAAATGGAGAGCAAAAATAGCAGGAGTTGCAATTCTCATCTCTGATAAAATAGACTTTAAAGGAACAAAGATCAAAAGGGACAAAGAAGGTCATTACATAATGGTAAAAGGATTGATACAACAAGAAGAGCTGACGATTCTAAATATATATGGACCCAATACAGGAGCACCCAGATATGGAAGGCAAGTTCTTAATGACTTACAAAGAGACTTAGACTCCCACACAATAAAAGTGGGAGACTTAAACACCCACTGTCAATATCAGACAGATCAACCAGACAGAAAATCAGCAAGGATATCCAGGACTTGAACTCAGATCTGGAACAAGCAAACCTGATAGACATTTAAAGAACTCTCCACCCCAAATCCACGGAATATACATTTTTCTCAGCACCACATCACACCAACTCCACAATTGACCACATAATTGGAAGTGAAGCACTCCTCAGCAAATGCAAAACAACTGAAATCATAACAAACAGTTCCTCAGACCATAGTGCAATCAAGTTGGAACTCAGAATTCAGAAAATAACTCAGAAACGCACAGCTTTATGGAAACTGAACAATTGGCTCTTGAATGTTGATTGGATAAACAATGAAATGAAGGCAGAAATAAAGAAGTTCTTTGAAACCAACGAGAATAAAGACACAATGTACCAGAATATCTGGGACACATTTAATGCAGTCTGTGGAGGATAATAAATAGCAATAAGTGTCCACATGAGAAGAGTGGAGAGGTCCAAAATTTACACCCTATTTTTAAAATTGGAAGAGCTAAAGGAGCAAGATTAAAAAAGCTCAAAACCTAGCCAAGGACAGGAAATAACCAAGATCAGAGCAGAACTGAAGGAGATAGAGACAAGAAAAACCCTTCAAAAAATCAATAAATCCAAGAGCTGGTTTTTCGAAAAGATCAACAAAATAGACAGACCACTAGCCAGACTGATAAGAAAAAGAAGAGAGAACAACCAAATAGATGCAATAAAAACGATAATGGGGAAATCACCACAGATTCCACAGAAATTCAAACCATCATCAGAGATACTACAAACAACTCTAAGCACATAAACTAGTAAACTAGAAAGAAATGGATAAATTCCTGGATGCCTGTGTCCTCCCAAACCGAAACCAGGAGGAAGCCAAAACTATGAATAGACCAATAACAAGGTCAAAAGTTAAGCGAGCAATTAAGAGCCTAACACACACAAGAAAAGCCCCGGTCCAGATTGGTTCACAGCCGAATTCTAGCAGACACACAAAGGGAATCTGGTACCATTCCCTCTGAAACTACTCCAAATAACTCAAAAAGAGGGAACCCTTCCCAAATCATTTTATGAGACCAACATCATCCTGATACCAAAACCAGGCAGAGACTCAACAAGAAAAGAAAACTTCAGGCCAATATCAATGATGAACATAGACGCAAAAATCTTCAATAAAATACTGGCAAACCGGTGGAGACCTGGCAAGATGGCGTCGTAGAAGCGACTCAGGATTGCAGCTCTCAGTGACGGCGCAGAGGGTGAGTCCTAGCCGCATTCTCGGATGGACTTTTCTAGCCCACAGAGCGTTGAAAGTCCCACAGGACGCTAGTAAAGTAAAACCGGCTAACGCAGCCCTCTGGCGCGGCCTCTTCGGCCGCCGCCGCTTCGGCCGGCGCCGCAGCAGGACCCGGCACGGAACTCACTGGTCTGGGCGCCCTGTTAAACCAGCAATCTGAGAGTTTGAAGGGCAGATTGGCACATCCATCTGATTGAACGGGACTTGGACAGTGAGCCAGACCAGGAGTTTCCTGGGAGTTTCCTGGGAAGCGTGATATGAGCCGGTGAAGTGGGCAGCGGCACGGGAGATCGCACGGATCCCAGTGCCCTATCGGCAGGCTCCTGGGGCGCCAGTGAGAGAGTCGAACTTTAAGCTCGCGGAGAGGGAGGGAGAGAGAGAGAGGACGGACTCTGAGGCAGGGAGCTCGGTAATCGGGCTCAGCGAGTCCCACCCTCACAGGGACAAGCAGGGCAATGACTGGAGACGCTTGGCGCTGAGAGTTTTGCTGCTGGCATCTAGGACGGTGCAGCCCGGTGAGGGAGGGGCGTCCACCACCGCTGACACAATCCGCCCCTATTGACGTACCGCCCAGGGCCGAAGCAGCCTGCCGTTGCCGAGGCAACCTGCCATAACAGAGAGACTCCCAGGAGACGGGAGCTCTCCACAGCAGAAGGGAGCCCAGCAGCAACAGGGCAGAACCGCGCTAGTGGGTCAGAGCCCCGGCAGGCAAATAGTGAATAGACTGCCACCTAGTGGGGCAGAACAGTGCAACAGATACTCATAAAGAAAGCCCCAACTCCCTGAAACAGTGCATATAAGGGGGGGAAATAAAAGGGTGGTGTTTTATGAGTTCTATTACAGCAGACATAAAAAACCTCCCAACAACACTGAATGAACAACGGAGCTCACAGCTCAGCACTGGAGCTACTATAAAGCACAAACCGTCTCCTTAAGCAGCTCCCTGACCCCTGTATATCCAAAGAGTCACCAAAAAAAAAGGACTAATCAGACTGACATTTGGCGGGCATCATTCTGGAACAAAGACAGCAGAAGAAGAAACTGGTATCATCCCTCACTCTTCCACAGCTGCTACAGGTATACTCCAGACAAACAGGGCCTGGAGTGGACCTCAGAACTCATACAGCAGAGGGGCTAGACCACTAGAAGGAAAACTAAGTAACAGAAATACTTCATCATCAACAATCTCAGCATCCACACAGAGACCCAATTGAAAAATCAGCAACTACAAAGACGACAGGCGGATAAATCCATAAAGATGGGAAGAAACCAGCGCAAAAAGGAGGAAAACACCCGAAACCAAAACACCTCACCTCCTACAGAGGACCAAAACTCCTCACCAGCAAGGGAACAAAGATGGACGGAGAATGAGTGTGACGAAATGACGGAATCAGACTTCAGAAAGTGGATAATGAGAAACTTCATTGAGCTAAAAGAACATGTTCTAAATCAGTGCAAAGAAACTAAGAACCTTGAAAAAAGATTTGAAAAAAAATTCGAGGAATTGATAACAAGAATGGAAAACTTAGAGAGGAATATGAATGAATTGAAGGAGCTGAAAAACACAACACGAGAACTTCGTGAAGCATGCACAAGTTTCAACAGCCGAATTGACCAAGCAGAAGAAAGAATATCAGAAATTGAAGATCAACTCAATGAAATAAAACGTGAAACCAAGATTAAAGAAAAAAGCACAAAAAGGAATGAACAAAATCTCCAAGAAATGTGGGACTATGTGAAGAGACCCAACCTACGTTTGATAGGTGTACCAGAATGTGATCAAGAGAATGAATCTAAGCTGGAAAACACTCTTCAGGATATTATCCAGGAAAATTTCCCCAACCTAGCAAGACAGGTCAATACTGAACTCCAGGAAATACAGAGAACACCACAAAGATACTCCGCAAGAAGAGCAACCCCAAGGCACATAATCGTCAGATTCACCAGGGTTGAAACGAAGGAGAAAATACTTAGGGCAGCCAGAGAGAAAGGTCAGGTCACCCACAAAGGGAAGCCCATCAGACTCACAGCAGATCTCTCGGCAGAGACCCTACAAGCCAGAAGAGAGTGGGGGCCAATATTCAACATCCTTAAAGAAAAGAGCTTTCAACCCAGAATTTCATATCCAGCCAAACTGAGCTTCATAAGTGAAGGAAAAATAAAATCCTTCACGAACAAGCAAGTACTCAGAGATTTTGTCACCACTAGGCCTGCTTTACAAGAGCTCCTGAAAGAGGCACTACACATAGAAAGAAACAACCAGTTCCAGCCATCCTAAAAGCATACCAAATGCTAAAGACCATCAACAAAATGAAGAATGTACATGAACCAATGGGCAAAACAGCCAGATAGCATCAAAATGGCAGTATCAAATTCACACATAACAATATTAACCCTGAATGTAAATGGGCTAAATGCACCAATCAAAAGACACAGACTGGCAAATTGGATAAAAAACCAAAACCCATCAGTGTGCTGTATTCAGGAAACCCACCTCACACACAAAGATACACAAAGGCTCAAAATAAAAGGATGGAGGAAGATTTACCAAGCAAATGGAGAGCAAAAAAAAGCAGGAGTTGCAATTCTCATCTCTGATAAAATAGACTTTAAAGCAACAAAGATCAAAAGGGACAAAGAAGGTCACTACATAATGGTAAAAGGATCAATACAACAAGAAGAGCTAACGATTCTAAATATATATGGACCCAATGTAGGAGCACCCAGATATATAAGGCAAGTTCTTAATGACTTACAAAGAGACTTAGACTCCCACACAATAATAGTGGGAGACTTTAACACTCCACTGTCAATAGCAGACAGATCAACCAGACAGAAAATTAACAAGGATATCCAGGACTTGAACTCAGACCTGGAACAAGCAAACCTGATAGACATTTACAGAACTCTCCACCCCAAATCCACAGAATATACATTCTTCTCAGCACCACATCACACCTACTCCAAAATTGACCACATAATTGGAAGTAAAGCACTCCTCAGCAAATGCAAAACAACGGAAATCATAACAAACAGTCTCTCAGACCATAGTGCAATCAAGTTGGAACTCAGAATTCAGAAAATAACTCAGAACCGCACAGCTTCATGGAAACTGAACAACTGGCTCTTGAATGTTGATTGGATAAACAATGAAATGAAGGCAGAAATAAAGAAGTTCTTTGAAACCAACGAGAATGAAGACACAACATACCAGAATCTCTGGGACACATTTAAAGCAGTCTGTAGAGGAAAATATATAGCAATAAGTGCCCACATGAGAAAAGTGGAGAGATCCAAAATTGACACCCTATCGTCAAAATTGAAAGAGCTAGAGGAGCAAGATCAAAAAAGCTCAAAACCTAGCCGAAGACAAGAAATAACTAAGATCAGAGCAGAACTGAAGGAGATAGAGACAAGAAAAACCCTTCAAAAAATCAACAAATCTAAGAGCTGGTTTTTTGAAAAGATCAACAAAATAGACAGACCACTAGCCAGACTGATAAAAAAGAAAAGAGAGAACAACCAAATAGATGCAATAAAAAACGATAAAGGGGAAATCACCACAGATTCCACAGAAATTCAAACCATCATCAGAGAATACTACAAACAACTCTATGCACACAAACTAGTAAATCAGGAAGAAATGGATAAATTCCTGGACGCCTGTGTCCTCCCAAGCCTAAACCAGGAGGAAGCTGAAACTATGAATAGACCAATAACAAGGTCAGAAGTTGAGGCAGCAATTAAGAGCCTACCACACAAAAAAAGCCCAGGTCCAGATGGGTTCACAGCTGAATTCTACCAGACACACAAAGAGGATCTGGTACCATTCCTTCTGAAACTATTCCAAATAATCCAAAAAGAGGGAACCCTTCCCAAATCATTTTATGAGACCAACATCATCCTGATACCAAAACGTGGCAGAGACTCAACAAGAAAAGAAAACTTCAGGCCAATATCCATGATGAACATAGATGCAAAAATCTTCAATAAAATACTGGCAAATCGATTGCAACAGCACATTAAAAAACTTATCCATCATGATCAAGTAGGATTCATCCCGGGCATGCAAGGCTGGTTCAACATACGCAAGTCTATAAATGTAATTCACCACATAAACAGAAGCAAAAACAAAAACCACATGATTATCTCAATTGACGCAGAGAAGGCATTTGACAAAATTCAACAGCCCTTTATGCTAAAAACCCTCAATAAACTTGGAATTGATGGAACATATCTCAAAGTAATAAAAGCTATTTACGACAAACAAACAGCCAATATCATACTTAATGGGCAAAAACTGGAAGCATTCCCTTTGAAATCGGGCACTAGACAAGGATGCCCTCTCTCACCACTTCTATTCAACATAGTACTGGAAGTTCTAGCCAGAGCAATAAGGCAAGAAAAAGAAATAAAGGGTATTCAAATAGGAAAGGTGGAAGCCAAATTGTCTCTATTTGCAGACGACATGATAGTATACCTAGAAGACCCCATCACCTCAGCCCAAAAGCTCCTGCAACTGATAAGCAACTTCAGCAAAGTCTCAGGATATAAAATCAATGTGCAAAAATCACAAGCATTCCTATACACCAATAACAGACTTAAAGAGAACCAAATTAAGAACGAACTGCCATTCACAATCGCTACAAAGAAAATAAAATACCTAGGAATACAACTCACGAGGAATGTAAGGGACCTCTTTAAGGAAAACTACAAACACCTGCTCAACGAAATAAGAGAGGACACAAACAGATGGAGAAACGTTCCATGTTCGTGGTTAGGAAGAATCAATATTGTGAAAATGGCTATACTGCCCAAAGTAATTTACACATTCAATGCTATCCCCATCAAACTACCATTGAATTTCTTCACAGAACTGGAAAAAACCACCATGAATTTCATATGGAACCAAAAAAGAGCCCGCATAGCCAAGTCAATTCTAAGCAAAAAGAACACAGCGGGAGGCATCACGCTACCAGACTTCAAACTATACTACAAGGCTACAGTAATCAAAACAGCATGGTACTGGTACCAAAACAGAGATATAGACCAATGGAACAGAACAGAAACATCAGAGGCAACACAACATATCTACAACCATATCATCTTTGATAAACCAGACAAAAACAGGCAATGGGGAAAGGATTCCCTATTTAATAAATGGTGTTGGGAAAACTGGCTAGCCATGTGCAGAAAGCAGAAACTGGACCCCTTCCTGACACCTTACACTAAAATTAACTCCAGATGGATTAAAGACTTAAATGTAAGACCTGACACCATAAAAACCCTAGAAGAAAATCTAGGCAAAACCGTTCAGGACATAGGAGTAGGCAAGGACTTCATGAACAAAACACCAAAAGCATTGGCAACAAAAGCCAAAATAGACAAATGGGACCTAATCAAACTCCACAGCTTCTGCACGGCAAAAGAAACAGTCACTAGAGTGAATCGACAACCATCAGAATGGGAAAAAATCTTTGCAGTTTACGCATCTGACAAAGGGCTGATATCCAGAATTTACAAAGAACTCAAACAGATTTACAGAAAAAAAACAAACAAGCCCATTCAAAAATGGGCAAAGGATATGAACAGACACTTTACAAAAGAAGACATACATGAGGCCAACAAACATATGAAAAAGTGCTCATCATCATTGGTCATTAGAGAGATGCAAATCAAAACCACATTGAGATATCATCTCACACCAGTTAGAATGGCGATCATTAAAAAATCTGGAGACAGCAGATGCTGGAGAGGATGTGGAGAAATAGGAACACTCTTACACTGTTGGTGGGAGTGTAAATTAGTTCAACCATTGTGGAAGACAGTGTGGCGATTCCTCAGGGACCTAGAAATAGAAATTCCATTTGACCCAGCAATCCCATTACTGGGTATCTATCCAAAAGACTATGAATCGTTCTACTATAAGGACACATGCACACGAATGTTCATTGCAGCACTGTTTACAATAGCAAAGACCTGGAACCAACACAAATGCCCATCGATGATAGACTGGACTGGGAAAATGTGGCACATATACACCATGGAATATTATGCAGCAATCAGAAATGATGAGTTTGTGTCCTTTGTAGGGACATGGATGAATCTGGAGAACATCATTCTCAGCAAACTGACACAAGAACAGAAAAAGAAATACCGCATATACTCACTCATAGGCGGGTGAGAAAAATGAGAACACATGGACACAGAGAGGCGGTCTACTATACACTGGGGACTGTTGGGGGAAATGGGGGAGGGACAGCGGGGGGGGGCTGGGGGGATAGCCTGGGGATGAATACCAAGTGTGGGTGAGGGGGAGGAAGGCAGCAAAACACACTGCCATGTGTGTACCTATGCAACTATCTTGCACGTTCTGCACATGTACCCCAAAACCTATAATGCAATAAAAATTTAAAAAAAAAAAAAAAAAAAAAAAAAAAAAAAAAAAAAAAAAAAGAAAATAAAATACCTAGGAATACAACTCACTAGGAATGTAAGGGACCTCTTTAAGGAAAACTACAAACACCTGCTCAACGAAATAAGAGAGGACACAAACAGATGGAGAAACGTTCCATGTTCGTGGTTAGGAAGAATCAATATTGTGAAAATGGCTATACTGCCCAAAGTAATTTACACATTCAATGCTATCCCCATCAAACTACCATTGAATTTCTTCATAGAACTGGAAAAACCACCATGAATTTCATATGGAACCAGAAAAGAGCCCGCATAGCCAAGTCAATTCTAAGCAAAAAGAACACAGCAGGAGCCATCACGCTACCAGACTTCAAACTATACTACAAGGCTACAGTAATCAAAACAGCATGGTACTGGTACCAAAACAGAGATATAGACCAATGGAACAGAACAGAAACATCGGAGGCAACAAAACATATCTACAACCATATCATCTTTGATAAACCAGACAAAAACAGGCAATGGGGAAAGGATTCCCTATTTAATAAATGGTGTTGGGAAAACTGGCTAGCCATGTGCAGAAAGCAGAAACTGGACCCCTTTCTGACACTTTACACTAAAATTGACTCCAGATGGATTAAAGACTTAAATGTAAGACCTGACATCATAAAAACCCTAGAAGAAAATCTAGGCAAAACCGTTCAGGACATAGGAGTAGGCAAGGACTTCATGAACAAAACACCAAAAGCATTGGCAACAAAAGCCAAAATAGACAAATGGGACCTAATCAAACTCCACAGCTTCTGCACGGCAAAAGAAACAGTCACTAGAGTGAATCGACAACCATCAGAATGGGAAAAAATCTTTGCAGTTTACGCATCTGACAAAGGGCTGATATCCAGAATTTACAAAGAACTCAAACAGATTTACAGGAAAAAAACAAACAAGCCCATTCAAAAATGGGCAAAGGATATGAACAGACACTTTACAAAAGAAGACATACATGAGGCCAACAAACATATGAAAAAGTGCTCATCATCATTGGTCATTAGAGAGATGCAAATCAAAACCACATTGAGATATCATCTCACACCAGTTAGAATGGCGATCATTAAAAAATCTGGAGACAGCAGATGCTGGAGAGGATGTGGAGAAATAGGAACACTCTTACACTGTTGGTGGGAGTGTAAATTAGTTCAACCATTGTGGAAGACAGTGTGGCAATTCCTCAGGGACCTAGAAATAGAAATTCCATTTGACCCAGCAATCCCATTACTGGGTATCTATCCAAAAGAATGTGAATCGTTCTACTATAAGGACACATGCACACGAATGTTCATTGCAGCACTGTTTACAATAGCAATGACCTGGAACCAACCCAAATGCCCATCGACGATAGACTGGACTGGGAAAATGTGGCACATATACACCATGGAATATTATGCAGCAATCAGAAATGATGAGTTTGTGTCCTTTGTAGGGACATTGATGAATCTGGAGAACATCATTCTCAGCAAACTGACACAAGAACAGAAAAAGAAATACCGCATATACTCACTCATAGGTGGGTGAGAAAAATGAGAACACATGGACACAGAGAGGCGGTCTACTATACACTGGGGACTGTTGGGGGAAATGGGGGAGGGACAGCGGGGGGGCCTGGGGGCGATAGCCTGGTGATGAATACCAAGTGTGGGTGTGGGGGAGGAAGGCAGCAAAACACACTGCCATGTGTGTACCTATGCAACTATCTTGCATGTTCTGCACATGTACCGCAAAACCTATAATGCAATAAAAATTTAAAAAAATAAAATACTGGCAAACCGATTGCAACAGCACATTAAAAAACTTATCCATCATGATCAGGTAGGATTCATCCCAGGGATGCAAGGCTGGTTCAACATTCGCAAGTCTATAACTGTAATTCACCACATAAACAGAAGCAAAAACAAAAACCACATGATTATCTCAATCGACGCAGAGAAGGCATTTGAAAAATTCAACAGCCCTTTATGCTAAAAACCCTCAATAAACTTGGTAATGATAGAACATATCTCAAAGTAATAAAAGCTATTTATGACAAACCAACAGCCAATATCATACTTAATGGGCAAAAACTGGAAGCATTCCCTTTGAAATCCGGCACTAGATAAGGATGCCCTCTCTCACCACTCCTATTCAACATAGTACTGGAAGTTCTAGCCAGAGCAATCACGCAAGAAAAAGAAATAAAGCGTATTCAAATAGGAAAGGTGGAAGCCAAATTGTCTCTATTTGCAGACGACATGATAGTATACCTAGAAGACCCCATCACCTCAGCCCAAAAGCTCCTGAAACTGATAAGCAACTTCAGTAAAGTCTCAGGATATAAAATCAATGTGCAAAAATTACAAGCATTCCTATACACCAATAACAGACTAAAAGAGAACCAATTCAAGAACGAACTGCCATTCACAATTGCTACAAAGGAAATAAAATACCTAGGAATACAACTTACAAGGAATGTAAGGGAACTCTTCAAGGAAAACTACAAACAACTGCTCAAAGAAATAAGAGAGGACACAAACAGATGGAGAAACATTCCATGTTTGTGGTTTTAGGAAGAATCAATATGGTGAAAATGGCTATACTGCCCAAAGTATTTTACACAATCAATGCTATCCCCATCAAACTACCATTGAATTTCTTCACAGAACTGGAAAAAAACACCATGAACTTCATATGGAACCAAAAGAGAGCCGGCATAGCCATGTCAATTCTAAGCAAAAAGAACACAGCGGGAGGCATCACACTACCAGACTTCAAACTATACTACAAGGCTACAGTAATCAAAACAGCATGGTACTGGTACCAAAACAGAGATATAGACCAATGGCAAAGAACAGAGGCATCAGAGGCAACACAACATATCTACAACCATATAAACTTTGATAAACCTGACAAGAAGAAGCTATCGGGAAAGGATTCCCTGTTTAATAAATGGTGTTGGAAAACTGGCTAGGCATGTGCAGAAAGCAGAAACTGGACCCCTTTCTGACACCTTACACTAAAATTAACTCCAGATGGATTAAAGACTTAAACATAAGAACTGACACCATAAAAACCCTAGAAGAAAATCTAGGCAAAACCATTCAGAACATAGGAGTAAGCAAGGACTTCATGACCAAAACACCAAAAGCATTGGCAACAAAAGCCAAAGTAGAAAAATGGGACCTAATCAAACTCCACAGCTTCTGCATGGCAAAATAAAGTCACTAGAGTGAATCAGCAACCATCAGAATGGGAAAAAATCTTTGCAGTTTACGCATCTGACAAAGGGCTGATATCCAGAATTTAAAAACAACACAAACAGATTTACAGGAAAAAAACAAACAAGCCCATTCAACAATGGGCAAAGGATATGAACAGACATTTTACAAAAGAAGACATACATGAGGCCAACAAACACATGAAAAAATGCTCATCATCACTGGTGATTAGAGAGATGCAAATCAAAACCACATTGAGATACCAACTCACACCAGTTAGAATAGCGATCATTAAAAAATCTGGAGACAACAGATGCTGGCGAGGATGTGGAGAAATAGGAACACTCTTACACTGTTGTTGGGAGTTTAAGTTAGTTCAACCATTGTGGAAGACAGTGTGGCGATTCCTCAAGGACCTAGAAATAGTAATCTCATTTGACCCAGTAATCCCATTACTGGGTATATATCCAAAGGACTACAAATCATCCTACTATAAGGACACATGCACACGAATATTTATTACAGCACTGTTTACAATAGCAAAGACCTGGAACCAACGCAAATGCCCATCGGTGATAGACTGGACTGGGAAAATGTGGCATATATACACCATGGAATATTATGAAGCAATCAAAAATGATGAGTTTGTGTCCTTTGTAACAACATGGATGAATCTGGAAAACATCATTCTCAACAAACTGACACAAGAACTGAAAATACCTCATATGCTAACTCATAGGCGGGTGAGAAAAATGAGAACACATGGACGCAAGGAGTAGGTCTACTACACACTGGGGAATATTGGAGAAATGGGAGTGGTACAGTGGGTGGGGCTGGGGAGGGATAGCCTGGGGATAAATGCCAAGTGTGGGTGAAGGGGAGAAAGGCAGCAAAACACACTGACGTGTGTGTACCTATGCAACTAACTTGCACGTTCTGCACATGTACCACAATACCTATAATGCAATCAAAATTTGAAAAATTAAAAAAGAAGAAGAAAGCAATACACTCGTATTAGGAATAAAAAAATAATTCACACCTGTGTAATAGTCAGGAGACTTTTGCATTTGGCCTCTCATTCAATCTGTCATTGAAAAATGTGGTGTAGTCAGGAGACTCTTTCATGTAGACACATATTCAGAGCCTCAGTGCATAAGACAGACCCTTGATATAGTAAGAAATCTAATTAGTATGGCCACATATTCTGAGGCTCACTGAATAATACACACCTGGAGAGTAATTTGGAGTCTATTTTCGATGGACATTCATTCAGAGCGTCGGTAAATAATGCAGACCTGTGGAGTAGCCAGGAGTCTATTTCATTTGGAAACACATTCATAGCCTCAGTGGATAATATGCACGTGTGGATTAGTCAGGATTACATTTTATATGGCCACTGACTCGTAAACTCAATGAATAATGCACAAATGTAAAGTGCTTATCAGTTTATTTCATATAGCCACTCATAGAGAGATTCAGTGAATAATAAAATTATTTGAGATAGATTGCCTCCTGTTTCATATGGTCATACAAAAAGAGCCTTACTGAGTGACACACACCTGGGAAAGTTTTAGGAGTGTGCTTTACATGGCCTCTCATTTACAGCCTAAGGGAATAATGCACACGTGTGGAATAGACACCAGTCTATTTTATATGGCCACAAAATCAAAGCCTGAGTCAGAAATACACAACTTTGGAATAGTCACCAGTCTATTCAATATGCCCAAATATTTAGAGTCAGTGTCAATAATACACGCCTGTAGATTAGTTAGAATACCATTTCATATGGCCAAAGTTTCAGAGCATCAGTGAATAATAAGTACCTGAGGAATTCTCTGGACGTTCTTCCATGTGGCATTTCTTCAGAGGTTCATTGAGTAAAGAACACCTGTATTGTAGTCAGAATTCTATTTTATATAGCCACATACTCAGAGCCTATCTGAATAACAGACACCTTGGGAAAGTCAGGATTCTATTTCGTATAGCCACTCATTAAGAGCCGAATGTAAAAACTCACGCCTGAGTAGTATATAGGAGTCTCTATTTTATGGCCACTCATTCAGAGCCTCACAGAATAATACAGATGTATGGAAATGTCAGGCGTGTACTTGACATGGCCACTTATTCAGTTCCTCAGTGAAGAATCATATATATCTGGAAAATATTCAGGATTCTATTATATATAGCCACTTATTAAGAGACTCACTGAATAATGCACACCTGGAGAATTGTCTGGAGACTATTTGATATCACCGTTCACCCAGCGACTCAGTGGAAAATGCAGAGCTGAGAAATATTCAAGAGGACAGAGTCAGGATCTATTTTTTGTGGTCACTCGTTAAGAAACTGACTGAAGAATACAGACCTTGGGAATAGTCAGAGTCCAGGTCATATGGCCACTCAATAACAGCATTACCAAGTAATGCACAATGGGGCAATCGTAAGAAGTCCATTTTATATGGCCTCTCATTTGGAGCTTCAGTGCCTAACAAACAGCTGTGGAGGAGTGAGGACCCTATTGACGGTAGCCCCAAATAAAGCAGCTCCGTGAATGATACACACATGTGTGAGATTCAGGAGATTTTTGATATAGACGCTTATACAGAACCTCTTCGAATATTGCAAATGTGGGGAATAATTACTAGTTTATTTCATATGGTGGTTCGTTTTGAGAGTCAAAAACAATGCGCACCTGTGGAGTAAAATTCGGTCTATTTCATAACGCCACACTTTCAGTGTTTTAGTGAATAACATGTATATCTGATAAGTCAGGAATCTCTTTCACATGGCCACTCGTTCTTGGCCTCTATGAATACTACTCCCCTCAGAAACAGTCAAGGGTCTACTTCAAATGCCTACAAATTCAGAGTCTCTGTATGTAATGAACACCTGGGGAATACACCTGAGTCTCCTTTTTATGCCCACTTAGTCAGAGTCTCATTCAATACTATGCACCTGGGGAAGAGCTAAGAGTCTACTTTATGTAGCCACTCATTTAGATCCTCAGTGAATAAGCCACAACAGGGTAATAGTCGAGCATTTTTTATGTGGCCACTCATTCTGGGCCTCCCTGAATGATACACACCTGGGGAATTCTCAGGATTCTATTTCGTACTACTACTCATTTACAACCTTACTGAATAATTCACAATGGAGCAATAGTCAGGTGTCTATTTTGTATGGCCTCTCATTCAAACTTTCAGTGAATAATGAACTTTTATGGAGTAATCAGGACACTGTTTAAGACAGCCATGAAATAAGAGCCTTCCTGAATGATACGCTCATTGGTCGTATTCAGGAGTCTATTTCATATGCACTCTAATTCTGTGTAACGCTGAGAAATACATACCTTTGCGAGCTCCAGGAGTCTATTTGGTATGGACACTCATAATGAACCTGGTGGAATAATGCATACATGGGGAATAATGAGGAGTCTATGTCATACGGCTACTCATTCTGACAAAAAGTGAATAACGCACATGTGGAGTCATTAGAATTCTGTTTCATATGGCCCCTCTATCACATCCTCAATGAATATTACACACTTGTGGTATAGTCTGGTGTCTACATTTTATGGCCACTCATTCAGAGAATCACTAAATAATTCACACCGGTGGAGTAGTCAGAAGTCTCTTTCCTATGGCTACCCGTTGAGAGCCTCACTAAATATACACACCTGGATAAATAGTCAGGATTTACTTGTATCCCCTCATTCAGAGTCTCACTAAATAAGGCACACCTGTGGAATAATCAGGACACTTTTTCATGTGGCCTCTCATTTAATAAGTCATTAAAAAATGTGGTGTAGTCAGGATACTCTTTCATGTAGACACATATTCAGAGCCTCAGTGCATAAGATAGACCCTTGATAGAGTAAGAAATCTAATTAGTATGGCCACATCATCTGAGGCTCACTGAATAATACACACCTGGAAAATAATTTAAAGTCTATTTTCGATGGACATCCATTCAGAGCCTCGGTAAATCATGCAGACATGTGGAATAGCCAGGAGTCTATTTCATTTGGACACACATTCATAGCCTCAGTGGATAATATGCACATGTGGATTAGTCATAATTCCATTTTAATATAGCCACTGACTCGTATCCTCAATGAATAATGCACAAATGTAAAGTACTCAGCATTCTATTTCCTGTAGACACTCATTCAGAGATTCACTGAATAATAAAAGTATTTGAGATAGACAGCCTCCTGTTTGATATGGTCATAGAAAAAGAACCTCAGTGAGAGATACACACCGGGCCAAGTGTTTGGAGTGTACTTAGCATAGTCTGTCATTTACAGCCTAAGGGAATAATGCACACGTGTGGAGTAGAGACTAGTCTATTTTATGTGGTCACAAAACAAAGCTTGAGTCAGTAATACACAACTTTGGAAGAGTCACTAGTCTATTCCATGTGCCCAAACATTTAGAGTCAGAGTCAATAATACACGCCTGTTGACTAGTCAGGAAACCATTTCATATGGCCATAGTTTCAGAGCCTCTTGTAATAATAAATACCTGAGTAATACTCTGGACGCTATTACATGTGGCATTTCTTCAGAGGCTCATTGAGTAAAGAACTCCTGTATTGTAGTCAGAATTCTATTTTATATAGCCACATACTCAGGGCCTAACTTAATGACAGACACCTTGGGAAAGTCAGGATTCTATTTCCTATAGCCACTCATTTACAGCCAAATGTAAAAACTCACGCCTGAGTAGTATATAGGAGTCTCTATTTTATGGCCACTCATTCAGAGCCTCACAGAATAATACAGACGTATGGAAATGTCAGGAGTGTACTTGACATGGCCACTTATTCAGTTCCTCAGTGATGAATCATATATTTCTGGTAAATACTCAGGATTCTATTATATATAGCCACTTATGAAGAGACTGGCTGAATAATGCACACCTGGGGAATTGTCTGGAGACTCTTTGATATTAACGTTCACCCAGGGAATCAGTGGAAAATGCAGAGCTGAGAAATAGTCAAGAGGACAGAGTCAGAAGTCTATTTTATGTGGTCACTTGTTCAGAAACTGACTGAAGAATACACACCTTAGGAATAGTCAGAGTCCAGGTGATATGGCCGCTCAATCACAGCATTACCGAATAATGCACAATGGGGCAATAATAAGGAGTCTATTTCATATGGCCTCTCATTTGGAGTTTCAGTGCCTAATAAACAGCTGTGAAGGAGTGATGACGCTATTGACGGTAGCCCCAAATAAAGCAGCTCCGTGAATTACACACACATGCGTGTCAAGACACTACTTGATATGGACAGTCATACACAACCTCTTGGAATATTGCACATGTGGAGAATAATCAGTAGTCAATTTCATATGGTGGTTCATTTGGAAAGTCAAAAAATAACGAGCACCTTTGAAGTAAAATGCGGTTTATTTCCTAAGGCCACTCTTTCAGTGTTTTAGTGAATAACATGTATATCTGATAAGTCAGGAATCTCATTCACATGGCCACTTGTTCTGAGCCTCTGTGACAAATACTCCCCTCAGAAACAGTCAAGGGTCTACATCAAATGTCTACACATTCAGAGTATCTGTAGGTAATGAACACCTGGTCAATAAACCTGAGTCTCCTTTTTATGGCCACTTAGAGTCTCATTCAATAATACATACCTGGGGAAGAGTTAAGAGTCTACTTCATGTAGCCACTCATTTAGATCCTCAGTGAATAATCAGCACCAGGGTCAGAGTCAAATATTTTCTTTTTATTAGCAAAGATTTATTTATTTATTTATTTATTCAAAATTTTTATTGCATTATAGGTTTGGGGGTACATGGGCAGAAAGTGCAAAATAGTTGCATAGGTAAACACATGGCAGTGTGTTTTGCTGCCTTCCTCCTCTTCACCCACACTTGGTATTCATCCCCAGGCTATCCCCCCCAGCTCCCCCCGCTGTCCCTCCCCCATTTCCCCGAACAGTTCCCCAGTGTTTAATAGACCGCCTTTCTGTGTCCACGTGTTCTCATTTTTCTCACCCACCTGTGAGTGAGTATATGCAGTAATTCTTTTTCTGTTCTTGTGTCAGTTTGCTAAGAATGCTGTTCTCCAGATTCATCCATGTCCTTACAAAGGACACAAACTCATCATTGTTGATTGCTGCATAACATTCCATGGTGTATATGTGCCACATTTTCCCAGTCCAGTCTATCATCGATGGGCATTTGGGTGGGTTCCAGGTCTTGGCTATTGTAAACAGTGCTGCAATGAACATTCGTGTGCATGTGTCCTTATAGTTGAACGATTTATAGTCTTTTGGATAGATACCCGGTAATGGGATTGCTGGGTCAAATGGAATTTCTATTTCTAGGTCCCTGAGGAATCGCCACACTGTCTTCCACAATGGTTGAACTAATTTACACTCCCACCAACAGTGTAAGAGTGTTCCTATTTCTCCACATCCTCTCTAGCATCTGCTGTCTCCAGATTTTTTAATGATCGCCATTCTAACTGGTGTGAGATGGTATCTCAATGTGGTTTTGATTTGCATCTCTCTAATGACCAACGATGATGAGCACTTTTTAATATGTTTGTTGGCTTCATGTATGTCTTCTTTTGTAAAGTTTCTGTTCATATCCTTTGCCCATTTTTGAATGGGTTTGTTTGTTTTTCTTCTGTAAATCTGTTTCAGTTCTTTGTAAATTTGGGATATCAGCCCTTTGTCAGATGTGTAAACTGCAAAGATTTTTTCCCACTCTGATGGTTGCCGATTCACTCTAGTGACTGTTTCTTTTGCCGTGCAGAAGCTGTGGAGTTTGATTAGGTCCCATTTGTCTATTTTGGCTTTTGTTGTCAATGCTTTTGGTGTTTTGGTCATGAAGTCCTTGCCTACTCCTATGTCCTGAACGGATTTGCCTAGATTATCTTCTAGCGTTTTAATGGTGTCAGGTCTTACGTTTAAGTCTTTAATCCATCTGGAGTCAATTTTAATGTAAGGTGTCAGAAAGGGGTCCAGTTTCTGCTTTCTGCACATGGCTAGCCAGTTTTCCCAAACCATTTATTAAATAGGGAATCATTCCCCATTGCCTGTTTTTGTCTGGTTTATCAAAGATAATATGGTTGTAGATACGTTGTGTTGCCTCCGATGCCTCTGTTCTGTTCCATTGGTCTATATCTCTGTTTTGGTACCAGTACCATGCTGTTTTGATTACTGTAGCCTTGTAGTATAGTTTGAAGTCTGGTAGTGTGATGCCTCCCGCTGTGTTCTTTTTGCTTAGAATTGACTTGGCTATGCGTGCTCTTTTTTGGTTCCATATGAAATTCATGGTGGTTTTTTCCAGTTCCGTGAAGAAATTCAATGGTATTTTGATGGGGATAGCATTGATTGTGTAAATTACTTTGGACAGTATAGCCATTTTCACAATACTGATTCTTCCTAACCACGAACATGGAATGTTTCTCCATCTGTTTGTGTCCTCTCTTATTTCGTTGACAGTTGTTTGTAGTTTTCCTTAAAGAGGTCCCTTACATTCCTAGTGAGTTGTATTCCTAGGTATTTTATTTTTTTTGTAGCAATTGTGAATGGCAGTTCGTTCTCAATTTGGTTCTCTTTAAGTCTGTTATTGGTGTATAGGAATGCTTGTGAGATTTGAACATTGATTTTATATCCTGAGACTTTGCTGAAGTTGCTTATCAGTTGCAGGAGCTTTTCAGCTGAGGTGATGGGGTCTTCTAGGTATACTATCATGTCGTCTGCAAATAGAGGCAATTTGGCTTCCACCTTTCCTATTTGAATACCCTTTATTTCTTTTTCTTGCCTGATTGCTCTGGCTAGAACTGCCAGTACTATGATGAATAGAAGTGGTGAGAGAGGGCATGCTTGTCTAGTGCCGGATTTCAAAGGGAATGCTTCCAGTTTTTGCCCATTAAGTATGATATTGGCTGTTGGTTTGTCGTGAATAGCTTTTATTACTTTGAGAAATGTTTCATCAATACCATGTTTATTGAGGGTTTGTAGCATAAAGGGCTGTTCAATTTTGTCAAATGCCTTCTCTGCGTCAATTGAGATAATCATGTGGATTTTGTTTTTGCTTCTGTTTATGTGGTGAATTTCATTTATAGACTTGTGTATGTCGAACCAGTCTTGCATCCCCGGGATGAATCCTACTTGATCATGATGGATAAGTTTTTCAATGTGCTGTTGCAATCGATTTGCCAGTATTTTATTGAAGATTTTTGCATCTATGTTCATCACGGATATTGGCCTGAAGGTTTCTTTTCTTGTTGAGTCTCTGCCACGTTTTGGTATCAGGATGATGTTGGTCTCATAAAATGATTTGGGAAGGGTTCCCTCTTTTTGGATTATTTGGAATAGTTTCAGAAGAAATAGTACCAGTTCCTCTTTGTGTGTCTGGTAGAATTCAGCTGTGAACCCATCTGGACCTGGCCTTTCTTTGTGTGGTAGGCTCTTAATTGCTGCCTCTACTTCTGACCTTGTGTTTGGTCTGTTCATAGTTTTGGCTTCCTCGTAGTTTAGGCTGGGAGGACACAGGCGTACAGAAATTTTTCTGCCTGATTTACTAGTTTGAGTGCATAGAGTTGTTTGTAGTATTCTCTGATGATGGTTTGAATTTCTGTGTAATCTGTGGTGATTTCCCCTTTATCGTTTTTTATTGCAACTTTTTGTTTTTTCTCTCTGTTCTTTTTTTATCAGTCTGGCTAGTGGTCTGTCTATTTTGTTGATCTTTTCATAAAACCAGCTCTTAGATTTATTGATTTTTTTGAAGGGTTTTTCTTGTCTCTATCTCCTTCAGTTCTGTTCTGACCTTAGTTATTTATTGTCTTCGGCTAGGTTTTGAGCTTTTTTGATCTTGCTACTCTAGGTGTTTCAATTTTGACGATAGGGTGTCAATTTCGGATCTCTCCAGTCTTCTCATGTGTGCAGCTATTGCTATATATTTTCCTCTACAGACTGCTTTAAATGTGTCCCAGAGATTCTGGTACCTTGTGTCTTCATTCTCGTTGGTTTCAAAGAACTTCTTTATTTCTGCCTTCATTTCATTGTTTATCCAATCAACATTCAAGAGCCAGTTGTTCAGTTTCCATGAAGCTGTGCGGTTCTGAGTTATGTTCTGAATTCTGAGTTCCAACTTGATTGCACTATGGTCTGTGAGACTGTTTGTTATGATTTCCGTTGTTTTGCATTTGCTGAGGAGTGCTTTACTTCCAATTATGTGGTCAATTTTGGAGTAGGTGTGATGTGGTCCTGAGAAGAATGTATATTCTGTGGATTTGGGGTGGAGGTTTCTGTAAATGTCTATCAGGTTTGCTTGTTCCAGGTCTGAGTTCAAGTCCTGGATATCCTTGTTAATTTTCTGTCTGGTTGATCTGTCTGCTATTGACAGTGGAGTGTTAAAGTCTCCCACTATTATTGTGTGGGAGTGTAAGTCTCTTTGTAAGTCATAAGGAACTTGCCTTATATATCTGGGTGCTCCTACATTGGGTCCATATACATTTAGAATCGTTATCTCTTCTTGTTGTATCGATCCTTTTACCATTATGTAATGACCTTCTTTGTCACTTTTAATCTTTGTTGCTTTAAAGTCTATTTTATCAGAGATGAGAATTGCAACTCCTGCTTTTTTTTGCTCTCCATTTGCTTGGTAAATCTTTCTCCATTCTTTTATTTTGAGCCTTTGTGTATCTTTGCATGTGAGGTGGGTTTCCTGGATACAGCACACTGATGGGTTTTGGTTTTTTATCCAATTTGCCAGTCTGTGTCTTTTGATTGGTGCATTTAGCCTATTTATATTCAGGGTTAATATTGTTATGTGTAAATTTGATACTGCCATTTTGATGCTAGCTGGCTGTTTTGCCCATTGGTTCATGTACATTCTTCATTTTGTTGATGGTCTTTAGCATTTGGTGTGCTTTTAGGATGGCTGGAAGTTTCTTTCTATGTGTAGTGCCTCTTTCAGGAGCTCTTGTAAAGCAGGCTTAGTGGTGACAAAATCTCTGAGTACTTGCTTGTTCGTGAAGGATTTTATTTTTCCTTCACTTATGAAGCTCAGTTTGGCTGGATATGAAATTCTGGGTTGATAGCTCTTTTCTTTAGGGATGTTGAATATTGACCCCAACGTCTTCTGGCTTGTAGAGTCTCTGCCGAGTGATCTGCTGTGAGTCTGATGGGCTTCCCTTTGTGGGTGACCCGACCTTTCTCTCTGGCTGCCCTTAGTATTTTCTCCTTCGTTTCAACCCTGGTGAATCTGACGATTATGTGCCTTGGGGTTGCTCTTCTTGCGGAGTATCTTTGTGGTGTTCTCTGTATTTCCTGGAGTTGAGTATTGACCTGTCTTGCTAGGTTGGGGACATTTTCCTGGATAATATCCTGAAGAGTGTTTTCCAGCTTGGATTCATTCTCTTCATCACATTCTGGTACACCTATCAAACGTAGGTTGGGTCTCTTCACATAGTCCCACATTTATTGGAGATTTTGTTCATTCCTTTTTGTTCTTTTTTCTTTAATCTTGGTTTCTCGTTTTATTTCATTGATTTGATCTTCAACTTCTGATATTATTTCTTCTGCTTGGTCAATTCGGCTGTTGAAACTTGTGCATGCTTCATGAAGTTCTCGTGTTGTGTTTTCAGCTCCTTCAATTCATTCATATTCCTCTCTAAGTTGTCCATTCTTGTTATCAATTCCTCGACTCTTTTTTCAAATCCTTTTTCAATGTTCTTAGTTTCTTTGCACTGGTTTAGTACATGTTTCTTTAGCTCACTGAAGTTTCTCATTATCCACTTTCTGAAGTCTGATTCCGTCATTTCATCACATTCATTCTCCGTCCAGCTTTGTTCCCTTGCTGGTGAGGAGTTTTGGTTTTTTTTGGAGGTGAGGTGTTTTGGTTTTGGGTGCTTTCCTCCTTTTTGCGCTGGTTTCTTCCCATCTTTATGGATTTATCCCGCTGTCGTCTTAGTAGTTGCTGATTTTTCAATTGGGTCTCTGTGTGGACACTGAGATTGTTGATGATGAAGTATTTCTGTTACTTAGTTTTCCCTCTAATAGTCTATCCCCTCTGCTGTATGAGTGCTGAGGTCCACTCCAGGCCCTGCTTGTCTGGGGTATACCTACAGCAGCTGCGGAACTGTGAGGGATGATACCATTTTCTTCTTCTGCTGTCCTTGTTCCAGAATAATGCCAGCCACATGTCAGTCTGATTAGTCCTTTTCTGGGGTGACTCCTTGGATATACGGGGTCAGGGAGCTGCTTGAGGACACAGTTTGTGCTTTATAGGAGCTCTAGTGGTGAGCTCTCAGCTCCGTTGTTCATTTAGGTTTGTTGGGTGATTGTTTATGTCTGCTGAAATAGAAATCATAAAACACCACCCTTTTTTTCCCCCCTTGCATGCTCTGTCTCAGGGAGTTGGGGCTTTTTTTATAAGTATGTGTTGCACTCTCCTGCCCCTCTAGGCGGCAGTCTATTCACTATTTGCCTGCCGGGGCTCTGACCTCCTAGCGCGGGTCCACCCTGTTGCCGCTGGGCTCCCTTCTGCTGTGGAGCACTCCTGGCTCCTGACGGAGTCTCTCTGTTATGGCAGGTTGCCTCCACAATGGCAGGCTGCGTCAGTCCTGGGCGGTACTTCAGTGGGGGTGGACTGCGTCAGCAATGGTGGACGCCCCTCCCTCACCGGGCTGCCCCATCCTAGATGCCGGCAGCAAAACTCTCAGCCCCAAGCACCTCCAGTCACCACCCTGCTTGTCCCCATGAGCGTGGGATCCGCCGTTCCCGATCACCCAGCTCCCTGCCTCAGAGTCCGTCCTCTCTCTCTCTCTCTTCCTCTTCCCAAGCTGAAAGTTCAGCTCTCTCACTGACGCCCCAGTAGCCTGCCGATAGGGCACTGGGATCTGTGCGATCTCCCGTGCCGCTGCCCACTACCCCGGCTCACATCTTGCTTCCCAGGAAACTCCTGGTCTGGCTCATTGTCCAAGTCCCATTCAATCAGATGAACATGCCAGTCTGCCCTTCCAAATCTCTGATTGCCAGTTTAACTGGGCACCCAGACCAGTGAGTTCCATGCCAGGTCCCGCCGCGGTGCTGGCGGAAGAGCGTCCTGTGTCTCTCCCACACCTGGGACTTTCAACGCTCTGTGGGCATAAAAGGAACATCCGAGAATGTGGCTAGGACTCACCCTCTGCCCCTTCACTGAGAGCTGCAATCCTGAGTCGCCTCTACGACGCCATCTTGCCTCCTCCACTCAGCAAAGATTTCAGTCAAACATTTTTTATATGGCCACTCATTCTGTGCCCCCCTGAATGATACACTCCTGGGGATTTCTCAGGATACTATTTCATACTACCACTCATTTAGAACCTTACTGAATAATTCACAATGGAGCAATGGTCAGGTGTCTATTTTGTATGGCCTCTCATTCAAAGTTTCAGTGAATAATGAACTTCTATGGAGTAATCAGGACACTGTTTAAGATAGCCATGAATTAAGTGCCTTCCTGAATAACACACCTGGGTGGTAGTCAGGAGTTTATTTCATATGAACTCTAATTCTTTGAAATGCTGAGTTATACACACCTGGGGGAGTTTCAGGAGTCTATTTGGTATTGACACTCATACCGATCCCTTTGGAATAATGCACACATGGAGAATAATGAGGTGTCTATGTCATACAGGTACTCAATCATACAAAGAGTGAATAACGCAAATGTGGAATCATTAGAATTCTGTTTCATATGGCCCCTCTATCACAGCCTCAATGAATATTACACACTTGTGATATAGTCTGGAGTCTATATTTTATGGCCACTCATTCAGAGGATCACTAAATAATTCACACTGGCGGAATAGTCAGAAGTCCCTTTCCTATGGCTATCCATTGAGAGCCTCACTAAATATACACACCTGGATAAATAGTCAGGATTTACTTGTATCACCTCATTCAGAGTCTCACTAAATAATGCACACCTGTGTAATAGTCAGGAGACTTTTTCATGTGGCCTCTCATTCAATGAGTCATTGAACAATGTGGTGTAGTCAGGAGACTCTTTCATGTAGACACATAATCAGAGCCTCAGTGCATAAGACAGACCCTTGATATAGTAAAATATCTAATTACTATGGCCACATCTTCTGAGGCTCACTGAATAATACACACCTGGAGAATAATTTGGAGTCTATTTTCGATGGACATTCATTCAGAGCGTCGGTAAATAATGCAGACCTGTGGAGTAGCCAGGAGTCTATTTCACTTGGAAACACATTCATAGCCTCAGTGGATAATATGCACGTGTGGATTAGTCAGGATTACATTTTATATGGCCACTGACTCGTTACCTCAATGAACAATGCCCAAATATAAAGTACTGAGCAGTCTATTTTATATAGCCACTGATACAGAGATTCACTGTATAAAAAATTATTTGAGATAGACTGCCTTCTGTTTCATATGGTCATACAAAAGAGCCTCACTGAGTGGCACACACCTACAGAAGTGTTAGGAATGTACTTTACTTAGTCTCTCATTTACAGCCTAAGGGAATAACACACACGTGTGGATTAGACACTAGTCTATTTTATATGTCCACAAAATTAAAGCCTGAGTTAGTAATCCACAACTTTGGAATAGTCACTAGTTTACTCCATATGCCCAAATATTTAGAGTTAGAATCAATAATACACGCCTGTAGACTAGTCAGGATACAATTTCATATGGCCACAGTTTCAGAGCATCAGTGAATAATACATACCTGAGGAATACTCTGGACGCTATTACATGTGGCATTTCTTCAGAGATTCATTGAGTAAAGAACACCTGTATTGTAGTCAGAATTCTATTTTATATAGCCACATAGTCGGAGCCTAACTGAATAACAGACACCTTGAGAAAGTCGGGATTCTATTACGTATAGCCACTCATTTAAACCCGAATGCAAAAACTCACGCCTAGGTAGTATATAGGAATCTCTATTTTATGGCCACTCATTCAGAGACTCACAGAATAATACAAACGTATGGAAATGTCAGGAGTGTACTTGACATGGCCACTTATTCAGTTCCTCAGTGAAGAATCATATCTATCTGGAAAATACTCAGGATTCTATTATATATTGTCACTTATTAGAAGACTCACTGAATAATGCACACCTGGATAATTGTCTGAAGACTATTTGATATGACCATTCACCCAGCAAGTCAGTGGAAAATGTAAAGTTAACAAATAGACAAAAGGACAGAGTCAGGAGTCTATTTTATGTGGTTACTCGTTCAGAAAGTGACTAAAGAATACACACCTTTTAAATAGTCAGAGTCCAGGTCATATGGCCACTCAATGACAGCATTATCAAATAATGCACAATGCGGCAATAGTAAGGAGTTTATTTCATATGGCCTCTCATTCAGAGTTTCAGTGCCTAATAAACAGCTGCGGAGGAGTGATGACCCCATTGAAGGTAGCCCCCAATTAATCAGCTTCGTGAATGATACACACATGTGTGAGAGTCATCATACTATTTGATATGGACACTTATACAGAACCACTTCGAATATTGCACATGTGAAGAATACTCACTAGTCCATTTTATGTGGTGGTTCGTTCAGAGAGTAAAAAATAACAGACACCTGTGGAGTAAAATGTGGTCTATTTCATAAGGCCACTCGTTCAGTGTTTTAGTAAATAACATGTATATCTGATAAGTCAAAAATGTGTTTCACATGGCCACTCGTTCTGGTCCTCTATGAAAAATACTCCCCTCAGAAACAGTCAAGTTTCTACTTCAAATGCCTACACATTCAGAGTCTCTGTAAGTAATGAACACCTGGGCAATACACCTGAGTCTCTCTTTTAATGCCCACTGAGTCAGAGTCTCATTCAATAATACACACCTAGGGAAGAGGTAGGAGTCTACTTTATGTAGCCACTCATTTAGATCCTCAGTGAATAATCCACACCAAAGTAATAGTTGAGCATTTGTATATGTCCACTCATTCTGTGCCTCCCTGAATAATACACAGCAGGGAAATTCTCAGGAGTCTATTTCATTCTTCTGATCATTTACATTCTTATTGAATAATTCACAATGGAGCAATAGTCAGGTGTCTATTTTGTATGGCCTCTCATTCAAAGATTCAGTGAATAATGAACTTCTATGGAGTAATCAGAACACTGTTTAAAATAGCCATGAATTAAGTGCCTTCCTTAATGATACACATCAGGGTGGTAATCAGAAGTCTATTTCAAATGAACTCTAAATCTGTGTAACGCTAAGTAATACACATAACCACTTCGAATATTGAACATGTAAAAAATAATCACTAGTCCATTTCATATGGTCGTTCGTTTGGAGAGTCAAAACACAACACGGGAGAGGTGTGTTACACACAGGAGAGTGGAGGGTACACACAGGAGACAGTGGGTACACAAAACAGAGAAGAGGATACACAAAGGAGAGCAGCATACACACAGGAGAGTAGGGGATACACAGAAAAGAGAAAAGAATACACACCAAAGAGAGAAGAATAAACACAAAAGAAAGAAATACACACAGGAGAGAGAAGCATATACACAGGAGAGGGTGATTCACACAGAAGAAAGAAGGATAAACACAAGGGAGAGGAAGATTCACACAGAAGAGGGGAAAACACACAAAAGAGAGAAGCGTACACACAAAAGAAAAAAGGATACACACAGCAGAGAGGAAGATACACACAGGAGAGAGGGTTACACAGAGGAGAGAGGAAAATACACACAGGAGAGAGAAAGTATACACACAAAAGGGAGAGAGTTACACATAGGAGAGAGGGGATACACACAGGAGAGGGGGGAAACAAACTGGAGAGAGAGGGATACACACAGGAGAGACGGGAAATACACACAAAAAAGAGGACTGATATACACAGGATAGAAAAAAGATACACATAGGAGAGAGGAGGATACACACAGGAGAAAAGAGGATACACACTGGAGAGAGAAGGGTACACACAGGAGAGGGGAATACACACAGAAGTGAGGAGGATTCCCACAGGAAAATATCAGATACACACGGAAGACATGAGGTTACACACAAAAAAGGGAAGGATACACACGGTAGACAGAAGGATACACAGAGAAGAAAGAAGGATACAAACAGGAGAGTGGAGATACAAACAGAAGAGATGAGGATTCACCCAGGAGAATACAGAATACACACATGACATAGATGCATACACACAGGAGAGAGGAGAATACACACAGCAGAGAGGAGGATACACACAAGGGAGAGGGAATACACATAGGAGTGAGAAAGATCCACACAGAAGAGACGGGAATGCACACAGGAGAGAGGTGGATACACACAGAAGTGGGGCATACACACAAAAGAAAGGGGATACATACAGGAAAGAGGGGGAAAACACGGAGACTGGTGATCCACAAAGGATTGTTAAGGGTACACACAGCGGAGAGGGGGTACAAACAGGAGAGAAGAGGATACACAAAGGAAAAAGTGATACAGGAGAGTAGAAAATAAACAGAGGAGAGAGGAGGATACACAAAAGGAAAGAAGAGGATAAACACAGGAGAGGGAGATACACACAGGAGAGAGGGGCTTACACACAGAAAAGAGGGATGCACACAGGAGAAAAAGGAATAAACACAGAAAAGAGGACTAAACACAAAGGAGAGGGGGATACACAAAGGAGAGAGGGGCGTAGACACTGGAGAAAACAGGATACACACAGCAGAGAGGAAGATTCACACAGGAGAGAGGACATACACAAATGAGAGAGGGGTATACACACAGGAGAGAGAAAAGATACACAGAGGAGGGAGGGTGTTACACACAGAAGAAAAGAGGGATATGCACAGGAGAGAGAAGGGATACCCACAGGAGAGAGGAGGATGCACACAGGAGAGGGGGATACACAGAGGAGGGAGGAGAATGCACACAAAAGAGAGGAGGAGTCACACAGGAGAAAGGAAGATAAACGCAGGAGAAAAAAGTGTAAACACAGGATAGAGGGGTATACACATAGAAGAGAGGAGGATACAGGCAGGAGAGAGGAGGATACACACACAAGAGAGAAAAATACACACAGGCGAGAGGAGAATGCACAGAAAAGAGAGAAGGATACACACAGGAGAGAGGGGATACACACAGAGAAGAGGGAGATACTAACAAAGGGAGGAAAATAAACACAGGAGGAAGAAAAATACACAGAGAGAGGGGGATACATGGAGGAGAGAGGAGGATACACAAAGGCGAGAGGAGGATACACACAGAAGAAAAAATACACACAGAAAAGAGGACCATAAACACAGGAGAGGAGGATACACACAAAAGAAAGAAAACACACACACAAAAGAGAGGAGGATACATGGAGGAGAGAGGAGGATACACAAAGGCGAGAGGAGGATACACACAGGAGAAAAAATACACAAAGAAAAGAGGATCATAAACACAGGAAAGGGAGATACACACGAGAGAAAGAAAAACACACACAAAAGAGAGAAGGATACACACAGGACAGGGACATGCACACAGGAGAGTGGGGCGTACACACAAAAGAGAGGAGGATACACACAGCAGAGAGGAGGATACACAGAAAAGAGAGGGGATACACACAAGAGACAGGAAGATACAAACTGGAGAGAGGGAAGATACACACAGGAGAGAGGGTGGATACACACAGGAGAGAGGGGTGATAAACACAGGAAAGGACAAAGATACACAAAAAATGGGGAATACACAGAAAAGAAAGGAGGATACACACTGGTTAGAGAAAGATACACACAGGAGAGGGTGAAACACACAGGAGTATAAAGGATACACGCAGAAAATAAGAAAATACACACACGAGAGAGGAGAATACACACAAATGAGGGAAGGATACACACGATAGACAGAAGGATACACACAGGAGAAAAAAGAATACACACAGAAAAGGGGTGATACACACAGGAGAGGTGAGGGTTCCCATATGAGAAAAGAGGATACATAGAGGAGAGAGACAAATATACACAGAAAAGAGAAGTGTACACACAGCAGAGAGGGGCATACACACAGGAGAGAGGGGGATTCACATAAGAGAGAAGAAGATACACACAGGAAAGAGGAAGATACACACAGAAGAAAGGAGGAAACACACAGGAGAGGGCAAAACACACAAGAGAAAGGGGTGCCACACAGGAGAGAGGGGAATACACAAAGGAGAGAGGGGTATACACTCAGGAGAGGTATATACAAACAGGAGAGAGGAAGATACATGCAGAAGAGTGGAGGATACTCGCAGCACAGAGGAGGATACCCGCAGGAGAGAGGAGGATACACACAAAAGAGAGAAGAGGGATAGACACAGGAGAGAGAATACACACAGGAGAGAAAAGGATACACACAGGAGATAGGAGGATACACATAAGAGAGGGAAATACACACAGGAGAGAAGGGCATAAACACAAAAGAGTGGAGGATAAACAAAGGAGATAGGAGAAAACAAACAGGAGAGAGGGGATACACACAAGAGAGAGAAGAATACACAGGAGAGAAAGGTGATACACACAGGAAAGAAAGGTATTACACACAAGAGGGAGGGAAACCCACAGGAAAGCAGAGCGATACACGCAGAGAAAAGAGGATACACACAGGAGAGAGGAGGATAAACAGAGGAGAGAGGAGTATACACACAGGTGAGTTGGCATACACACAGGAGAGAGGGGGATACACGCAGGAGAGTTGGATACATACAGGATACAGGGAAATATACACAGGAGAGAGGAAAATACACACAAAAGAGGGGGATATACACAGGAGAGAGGGTATAAACAAAGAAGAGAAGGATACACATAGGAAAGAGAGGGAAACCCACAAAAGAGAGGGGAATACACACAAGAGACAGGGGCATACAGACAGGAGAGAGAAAAACACACATAGAAGAGAGGAAGATACACAAAGAAGAGAGGAGGATACATGCAGAAGAGAGGAATATACACAGGAGAGAGGTTAATACACAGAGGAGAGAGGGCATTACACACAGGAGAGAGGGCGGATACACACAGGAGAAAGGAGGATAAACACAGGAGAAAGGAGGATACACACAAAAGAGAGGTGCATACACACAGGAGAGAATGATATGCACAGGAGAGATGGGAATTCACAAAATAGATAGGGGGATACACACAGGAGAGAGGGGGATACACAAGGAAGAGAGGGGTATAAACACAGGTGAAGGAAATACACAAAGAAAAGAGGGGCATACACACAGAAAAGAGAAAAGATACACACAGGAGAGAGAAGGATACACACAGGAGAGAGAAGGATACACACAGGAGAGAGAAGGATACACACAGGAGAAAAAAGGATACACACAAGAGAGAGACGGATACACACAAGAGAGAGGGGGATCCACACAGGAGAGAGGAGAATACACATAGGAGGGAGGGGTACACACAAAGGAGACGGGCATACAAACTGGAGAGAGGAGGATACACGCAGGAGAGAGGAGGATACACACGGAAGAGAAAAAAATACACACAGGAGAGAAGAAGGATACACACAAAAGAGAGAATGATACACACAGGAGAGAAAAGAATACACCTTAAAGAGAAAATAAAACACACAGGAGCGAGGATTAAACACAGGTTAGAAAAGGATACACACAGGAGAGAGGGGCATACACAGACAAAAGGGAAGATACAAAGAAAAGAGAGGGAAATATACAAAGAAGAAAAATATACACACAAAAAAGGGAAATACACACAGGAGCGAGGGGAATGAAGACAGGATTAAGAAAAATACACAAAGGAAAGACGAGCATACACACAGAAGAAGGAAGGATACACTCAGGAGAGGGGGATACACAGAAAATAAAGGAAGATACACACAGAAGAGAAGAGGATAAACACAAAAGTGGGGTATACACAGAGAAGAGAGTGGGATACTAACAGGAATGGGGGATACACAGAGGAGAGTGTGGAATACACACAGGAGAGAGGAAGATAAACACAGGAGAGGGGGATACATATAGAAGAGAGGAGCATAGATAGAGGGAAGGGGAGGATATACGCAGAAGAGAGGAGGATACACACAGGAACGTGTAAGATACACACAGGAGAGAGGGGGATACACACAGGAGAGAAAAGAATACACACTGGAGAGAGGAGGATACCCATAGGAGAGTGAGATACACACACAAGAGAGGGGCATAGACACACACACACAAAATACACAAAGTAGACAAATGGATACACACAGGAAAGGGTGATACACACATAAGAGAGGGGCGTAAACACAGGAGAGAGGAGGATACACACAGGAAAGAGGAGAAAACAAATAGGAGAGAGGGGATACACACAAGAGAGAAAAGAATACACACAGGAGAAAGGAATAATACACACAAAAAGGAAAGGTGTTACCCACAGGAGAGAGCGGAAAACACACAGAAAAGTGAAGGGATACACACAGTAGAGAGGAGGATACACACAGGAGAGAGGAGCATACACACAGGAGAGAGGAGCATACACACAGGAGAGGGGCATACACACAGGAGAGTTGGATACATACAGGAAACAGAGAAATACACAGAGGAGGGAGGAGGATACACACAGGAGAGGGGGATACACACAGGAGAAAGGGTATACACACAGGAGTGAGGGGATACACACAGGGGAGAGAGGGATTCAAACAGGAGAGAGGGAATACACACAAGAGAGAGGGTCATACACACAGAAGAGAGGGGAATACACATAGGACAGAGGAAGATACACAAAGGAGAGAAAAGTATACATGCAAAAGAGAGGAGTATACACAGGAGAGAGGAAAATACACAGAGGAGAGAGGGCATTACACACAGGAGAGAGGTCGGATACACACAGTAGAGAGGAGGATACACAAAAGAGAGGTTGGGTACACACAGGAGAGAGGAGGATACACAGAAGAGAGAGGGGGATACACACAATAAAGAGGGGGATACACACAGAAGAGAGTAGGATACACAAAGGTGAGAGAAGGGATACACACAGGGGAGAGGGGGGATACTAACAGGAGAGAGGTGGATACACACAAAAGAGTTGGGCATTCTCAAAGAAGAGAGAGGCTACACACTGGAGAGAGTTGGATACACACAGGAGGAGGAAGATATGCACAGTGAAAAGAAGGATACACACAGGAGAGAGACAGATACACAAAAGAGCGAGGAGCATACACAAAGGAGATGGTGATACACACAAAAGAGAGGGGATCCACACAGAAGAGACAAAATACACATAGGAGAGAGGGGTATACACACAGGAGAGGGGTACACACAAGAGAGAGAATGATACACGCAGGAGAAAGGAGGATACATGCAGCACAGAAAAAAATACCCGCAGGAGAGAGGGAGTTACACACAGGAGAAAGAAAAATACACACTGAAGGGAAGGGGGATACACACCAAAGAGAGAATGATACACACAGAAGAGAAAAGGATACACACAGAAGAGAAAAGAATACACACAGGAGCGAGGGGGAGACACACAAAAGAGAGGGGATACACAGAGGAGAGAGGGAAGATACATACAGGAGAGAGGGGTATACACAAAGGTGAGGGGAATACACAAAGAAGATAGGTGCATACACACAGGAGAGAGAAAAGATACACACAAAAAAAGAGGAGGATACACATAGATGAAAGAAGGACTCACAGAAGAGGAAGACACACAGAAGAGAGAGGAAGATCCACACAGGAGAGAGGGGAATACACAAAGGAGAGAGGGTATACACACAAATGAGGGGAATACACAAAAAAGAGGGGGGATGCACACAGGAGAGGAAAGAATACACACAGGAAAGGGTGATACACACAGGAGAGAGGTGCATAAACACAGGAGAGAGAAGGATACATACAAATGAGAGGATGAAACAAACAGGAGAGAGGAGATACAGACAAGAGAGAGGGGAATACACACAGGAGAAAGGGGTGATACACACAGGAAAGAAAGGTGTTACGCACAGGAGAGAGGGAGAAACACACAAGAAATCAGAGGGATATACGCAGGAGAGAGGAGGATACACGCAGGAGACAGGAGGATACACACAGGAGAGGGGAGTATACACAGGAGGAAGGCATACACACAGGAGAGAGGCGAATACACACAGGAGAGTTGGATACATACAGGAGACAGGGAAATATACACAAGAGATAGAGGGATACACACAGGGGAAGGGAATACACAAAAAGGAGAGGGTATACACAAAGAAGAGGGGAATAGACACAGGAGAGAGGGGCATACAGACAGGAGAGAGGGAAATACATATAGAAGAGAAGAAGATACACAAATAAGAGAGGAGGATACACGCAGGAGAGAGGAGTATACACAGGAGAGAGGTTAATACACAGAGGAGAGAGGGCGTTACACACAGGAGAGAGGGTGGATACACACAGGAGAGAGGATGATACACACAAAAGAGAGAAGCATACACACAGGAGAGAGAATGATACGCACAGGAGAGACGGGAATTCACAAAATAGAGATGGGGATATACACAGGAGAAAAGGGGATACACAGAGGAGAGGGGTATACACACAGGTAAGGGAAATACACAAAAAAGGGGCATACACACAGGAGAGAGAAAAGATACACACAAAAGACAGAAGGATACACACAAGAGAGAGGGTTATAAACACAGGAGAGAGAAGGAATACGCAAAGTTAAGAATAAAATACACACAGGAGAGAGAAAGATAAAAAGAAAAGAGAGGAGGATACACATAGTAGAGTGTAGGATTCACATAGCAGAGAGGAAGGTATGCACACTAGAGGGGAATACACACAGAAGAGAGGGGCATACACAAAGGAGAGAGAATGATACACACAGGATGCAGGAGGATACACACAGAAGAGAGGAAGATACACACAGGAGAGAGGGGAATACACTCAGGAGAGTCGGGATACAAACAGGAGAGTGTGGCATACACAAATGGGGAGGGGATTAAACAGGAGAGAAGAGGATACACACAAGAGAGAAGAAAATACAGACAAGAGAAAGGAGGATACACACAGGAATAAGGGGGATAAACGCAAAAAAGAGAAGGATAAACACAGCAGAGTGGAGGATACACACAGGAGAGAGGAGGATACACATCGGAGAGAGGAGGATACACAAATGACAGAAGAAGATACACAGAGGAGAGAAGAGAATACACAAAAGAGACAAAGGCATACACAAAGAAGAGCCTGATACACACAGAATAGAGGGGGATGCACACAAGAAAAAAAGGATACACGCAGAAGAGTGGGATACACACAGGAGAGAGAAGAATATACACAGAATAGAGGAGGATACACACAATAGAGAGGAGGATACACACTGGAGAGAGGAGGTATTCACACAAGAGAGAAGGAGGTACACACAGGAGAGAGGATGATACACACAGGAAAGAGAAGAATACACATAAAAAAGAGGAGGACACAGAAAGGTGAGAGGAGGATAAACACAGGAGAGAAAATGATGCAAACTAGAGGAAAAAGGATACACACGTGAAGGTAGGATACACACAGAAGAAAGCAGAATACACTCAGGAGAGTGGGGGATACAAACAGGAGAGTGCAGCACTCACAAAAAGAGAGGGGGATACACACAGGAAAGAGGGAGATAAACACAGGAGAAAAAAATACACACAGGAATGAGGGGGGGTAAACGCAAAAAAAGAGGAGGATAAACACAGCAGAGTGGAGGATACACACAAGAGAGAGGAGGATACACAAATGAGAGGGGAAGCACACAGGAGAAAGGGAAATACAGACAGGTGAGGGGGAAACACAAAGGATTAGGAAGGATACACACAGGAGAGAGTGGGATACACACAAAAGAGAGGATACAGAAAGAAAAAAGATACACACAGAAGAGAAAATGATACAAACAGGAGAGAGGAGAATACACACGAGAGAGGGGAATACACTCAGGAGAGTGGGGGATACAAACAGGAAAGTGTGGCATACACAAAGGAGGAGGGGGATACACACAGGAGAGAGGAGGACACACACAAGAGAGAGAAAAATACACGCAGGAGAGAGGAGGATACACACAGGAATTAGGGAAATAAACGCAAAAAAGAGAAGGATAAACACAACAGAGTGGAGGATACACACCGGAAAGAGTGGGATACACACAGAAGAAAGGGATACACTCAGGAGAGACAGGCATATACAGAGGAGAGAGGAGGGTAAACACAGGAGAGAGGAAGGATACACAGGAGAAAGGGGATACACACAGGAGAGTGTGGCATACACATAGAAGAGAAGGGGATACAAAGAAGAAACAGTGGGATACCTACAGTGAAAGAAGGATAATGACAGGAGGGAGAAAAATACACACAAAATAGAATAAAATACAGAAAGAAGAGAGAAAAATACACGCAGGAGAGAGGAAAATTCACACAGGAGACAGGAGGATACACAAAGAATAGAGAAGAATACACGCAGGAGAGATGAGGATACACACAGTGGAGAGGGGGAATACACACAGGAGAGGGGGATACAAACAGAAGAGAGGAGGATACAAAGAGGTGAGAGGAGTATACGCACAGAAGAGAGGAGGATACACACAGGTGAGAGGAGGATACACACAAATAATGGGGGATAAACACAGGAGAGAAAATGATACACACAGAAGAAAGGTGATACACACAGGATAGGGGAGGGTACACAAAGGAGAGAAGAAGATACACAAAGAAGAAAAGAGGATACACAAAAAAGAGGGAGATACACACAGGATAGAGGGTGATATACCGAAAAGAGAGAAGGATACACACAGGAGAGAAAAGGAAACACACAGGAGAGGGGAATACAAACAAGAGAAAGGGAGATACACACAGGAGAGAGAATACACACAGGAGAGGGGAATACACACAGGAGAGAGAGGCGTACACGTAGAAGAGAAAAGGATACACACAGAAGAGAGGTAAATACACAGAGGAAAGGGGATACCCACAGAAGAGTGGAGGATACACATAGGAGAGAGGGGGGATACACACGGAGAGAGGGGAGATACACATGAGAGAGAAGGGGGATACATCCAAGAGAGAGGAGGAATACACACAGGAGAGAGGAGGATACACATAGGAGAGAGCAGGATACACACAGAAGAGAGGAAGATACACAAAGGAAAAAAATACACACAGGAGAGCGGAGAATACACACAGAAAAGAGAAGGATACACACAAAATAAAGAAGGATACACACAGGTGACAGAAGGATACACACAGGAGAGAGAAGGATACACACAGAAGAGGGGTGATACACACAGGAGAAAGAAGGGTACACACCGAAGAGAGGAAGATACACAGAAATGAGAGAAGGATACACACAGGAGAGAGGGGTATACACACAGGAGAGTGGTGATACACACAGGAGAAAGGGGGATATACAAAGGAGAGAAAAGGAACCACACAGGAGAGAGGAGGATACACACAGGAGAGGAAAAAACACAAAATAGAAAGGAGCATGCACACAGGAAAGGGAATACACACAGAAGAAAGGGGGATACACACAGGAGAGGGGAGGATAAACACAGGAGATGGGGATACACACAGGATAGAGGATGATACACACATGAGAGAGGAAAATACAAATAGGTGAGAGGGGATACACACAGGAGAAAGGGTGATACTCACAGGAGAAAGGGAAGATACACACAGGAGAAAAAGGGGTTACACACAGGAGAGGGGGGAAACACAGAGGAGAGAGGAGGGATACACATAGAATAAAGGAATATACACGCAGCAGAGAGGAAAATACACACAGCAGAGAAAAGGATACACACAGGGGAGGGGGATACACAAAGTAGAGAGGGGCATGCACACAGGAAAAAAGGATACACACATGATAAAAAAGGATATACACAAGAGAGAAAAGGATACACACAGAAGAGGGGGATACACACAGCAGAGAGGGGCATACACACAGGAGCGAGGAATATACACACAGGAGAGAGGAAGATACAAAAAGAAGAGAAAAAAATACACACAGGAGAGAGGGTGATACACACCAAAGAATGGGGGAATACACACAAGAGAGAAAGGAATTACACACAGGAGAGAGGGGAGAAACGCAAAGAAGACAGGAGGGATACACACAGGAGAAAGGAAGACACACACAGGAGAGTAGAAAATACACACAGGAGAGAGAAGGATACACACAGAAGGAGAGGGATACACACAGGAGAGGAAAAATACACACAGGAGAGAGGAGGATACACACAGGAGAGAGAAGGATACACACAGGAGAGAGGAGGATTCACAAAAAGGAGGGGAAATACACAGGAGAGAGAAGAATACAAACAGGTGAGAGGTATACACATAGGAGACGGGGAAGTACACACAGGAGAGGGGGGATACACACAGGAGATGGGGGATACACACAGGAGAGAGGAGGATACAAACAGGAGAGGGGGTATACACACAGTGAAAAAAGGATAAATACAGAAGAGAGGAGAATACACACAAAAGGGAAGATAATAAGAAGAGAAGAGAGGAGGATACACGCAGGAGAGAGGAGGATACACACAGGAGAGGGGGAAATACACACAGGAGGAATGGGGGTACACAGAAATAGAGGGGGATACCCACAGGAGAGAGGAGGATACAGACAAGCCAGAGGAGGATACACACAGGAGAGAGGGGGATTCACACAGGAAAGAAGGAGATACAAACAGGAGAGTGCAACATACACACAGGAGGGGAGGATACACAGAGGAGAGAGGGGGATACACATAGGCTAGAAAAAGATACACACAGCAGAGATTAGGATATACTCAGGAGAGAAAAAAATACACACAAAAGAGAGGAGGATAAACAAAGGAGAGAAGGAAACACACAGTAGAGAGGGAGATACACACAGGCAAGGGGTGTACACACAAAAGTGGGGGAAGTGCACACAGAAGAGAAGGGGATACACACAAGAGAGGGGGATACACACAGCAGAAAAAAGCACACAGAAAAAAGAAAGGAGGATACACACAGCAGAGAAGAAAAAATACACACAGGAGAGAAAAAGATACCAACAGGAGAGTGGGGAATAGACACAGGATGGAGGGAGATACAAACAGGAGATGGTTGGTACACACAGGGGGAGAAGAATAAATACAGAAGGGAGGAAAATACGCATAAAAGGAATAAGGATACAGACAGAAGGGAGGAGGATACACGCAGGAGAGAGGAGGATACACAGGAGAGAGGGTTGAGAAACACAGGAGAGGGAAATACTCACAACAAAAAGAACGGTACACACATGAGAGAGGGGTATACAAGAGAGAAAATAATACAAAAAGGAGAGGGGCATACACACAGGAGAGTGGGAAGTACACTAAAAAGAGAAAAGGGTACACACAGGAGAGAGGAGGATACACACAGGAAACGGGGAAACAAACAGAAGAGAGGGGCATACACACTGGAGAGGGTAATACACACAGGAGAAAAGGAGATACACACAGGAGAGATAAGAATACACACAGGAGATGGGGATACACACAGAAGAGAAGGGCGTACACACAGGAGAGAGAAGGATACACACAGAAGAGCAGAGGATACGTACAGTAGAGAGGAAAAACACACAGGAGAGAGGGGGCTACACACAGGAGAGAGGGGGATACACACAGGAGAGAGCGGGGATACACACAGGAGAGAAGAGGGATACACACAGAAGATAATAGAATACACACAGGAGAGAGGAGAATACACACAGGAGATAGAAAGATACACACAGGAGAGAGGAGGATACATACAGAAGACAGAAGAATACACACAGAAGACAGAAGGATACACACAGGAGAGAGGGGAATACACAGAGGAGAGGGGTGATACACAGAGAAGAGAGGAAGGTACACACAGGAGAGAGGAGGATACACACAAAAGAGAGAAGGATACACACAGGAGAGAGGAAGATACACAAAGGAGAGGTGTTATACATACAGGAGAAAAAGGAATACACACAGGAGAGAAAAAGATACACACAGGAGAAAGTAAAATACACACAGGAGAGGAAGATACACAAAGTAGAGTGGGGAATACACAGAGGAAAGTGAAATACACACAGGGGAAAGGAGGATAAAGACAGGAGAGAGGAGGATACACACAAGAGAGGGGGATACAGAAAGGGGAGAGGGGCGTACTCACAGGAGAGAGGAAGATACACACAGGAGAGAGGAGGATTCAAACAGGAGAAAGGGGATACACACGGAAGAGAGGGGGATACACACAGAAGAAATGGGGGATACACAAAAGTGAGAAAGTGGTTACACACAGGAGAGAGGGAAGAAACACAAAAAAGAGAGGAGGATTACACACAGGAGAAAGATACACACAGGAGAGAGGAATATACACACAGGAGAGAGAAGAATACGCACAGGAGAGAGGAGGATACACACAGTAGAGAGGAGGATACACCTAGGAGAAAGGCATAAACAAAGGAGAGAGGAGGATAAACAGAGGAGAGTTGGGTGCACACAAGAGACAAGGTAACACACACAGGAGAGAGGGTGATACACACAGGAAAGAGGGGAATGCACACAATAGAGAGGACATACATACAGGAGAGATGAGAACACACAAAGTAGAGAGGGAGATACACACAGGAGAAAGGGGGATACAAATAGGAGAGTTCAGCATACACACAAAAGGGAGAAGAATACACACAGGAGAGAGGAGGATACACACAGGAGAGAAAAGGCCACACACAGGAGAGAGGAGGATACACAAAGAATAGAGGGAAGCACACAAGAGAGGGGGAATACACACAGGCGATGGCAATACACACAGGAGACGGTGTGATACACAAAGGAGAGTGGGGGATACACACAAAAGAAAGGGGTATACAAACAGGAGAGTGAGACATACACACAAGACGGAGGGGGATACACACTGGAGAGAGGAGGATATACACAGGAGGGAGAAGGCTACACAAAGGGTAGAGGAGTATACACAAAGAAGAGAGGGTAACAAACAAGAGAGCAGGGGATACACAGAGGCGAGGGGGATAAACACAGGAGACGGTGTGATACACACAGGAAAGAGGGGGATACACAAAAAAGAGAAGAATACAAACAGAAGAGAGGGGTATAAAGAAAAAATGGTGGAGGATACACACAGGAGAGAGGGGGGATACACACAGGACAGAGGGTGATACCCACAGGAGAGTGGAACATGCACACAGAAGAAAAGGTAATACACACAAGAGAGAGAAGAATACACACAGGAAGATAAGAAAAAATACAAGAGAGAGGAGGATACACACAGGACAGAGGAAGATACACACAGGAGAGAGGAGGATACACACACACAAAAAGGATACACACAGAAGACAGAAGGATACACACAGGAGAGAGAAGGATACATACAGGAGAGGGGGATACAAAAAGGAGAGAAAAAGATACTCACAGGAGACAAAAATATACAAAGAAGAGAGATGGATACACATAGGAGAGAGGGAGTTACACATAGGAAAGAGGGGAATACACACAAGAGAGAGAGGCATACACAAAGGAGAGATGGGGATACATACAGGAAAATGAAGGATACAAACAGGAGAGTGCGGCATACACACAGACGGGAAGGGGATACACACAGTAGAGAGGGGGATACACAAAGGAGAGAAAAGGCTACACACAGGAGAGAGGTGGAAACAGAAAGAAGAAGGGGAAACACACAAGAGAGAGGGGATACACACAGGAGAGTGGAGGTTACACACAGAAGAGAGAAGAATACACACAAGAGAGAGGGATACACACAGGATAGAAAAGAGTACACATAAGAGAAAGAAGGCTACACACAGGAGAGAGGAGGATACAAAAAGAAGAGGGGGAAACACACAAAAGAGAGGGGGATACACGCATGCCGGGGGATAAACACTGAAGACGGTGGGATACACACAGGAGAGAGAAGGATACACAAAACAGAGAGGAGGATACACAGAGAGGAGGCTACACACTGCAGAGATGAAGATACAAAAAGAAGAGAAGGAAACACACAAGAGAGAGGGGGATACAGACAGTCGAGGGGAATAAACACTGGAGACGGTGGGAGACACAAAGGAGAGAGGTGGATACACAAAGGAGAGGGGATACACACAGGAAAGAGGAGTATACACAAAATAGACGAGGATACACACAAAAGAGAGGGAAGATACACACAGAAAAAAGGGGAATACACACAGGAGGGTGGAACATAAACACAGGAGGGATGGGGATATACATAACAGAGAGGGGAATACACATAGTGGGAGAAGAATAAATACAGGAGAGAGGAGGATACACACCGAAAAGCGTCATACACACAGGAGAAAGGGAGATTCTGACAGGACCGTTGGATACATACAAGTGACAGGGAAATACACACAACAGAGAAGGGGATAGACACAGGAGAGGTGGATACACACAGGAGAGAGGGGGTTCACACAGAAGAGAGGGATACACAAAGGAGAGATGGAGATCCACACAGCCGAGAGGGGAATACACACAGGAGGGAGGTCGTTACACACAGGAGAGTGGTGGGATACACAAAGGAGAGAGGAGGATACACACAGGAGAGAGGAGAATAAACACAAAAGAGAGGAGTATACACACAGGACAGAGAAAGTTAGGCACAGAATAGAGGGGAATTCACACAGTAGAGAGGGGAATACACACAGGAGAGAGGGGTATACACACAGGTGAGAAGAATACACAAAGGAGAGAGGAGTGTACATACAGGAGAGAGAAAAGATACACACAGGAGAGAGGAGAATACACACAGTAGAGAGGAGGATACACAGAGGAGAGAGGGGGATACACACAGGAGAGAGGGGATACACACAGGAGAGAGAAGGATACACACAGGAGAGAGGAGTATACACACAGAAAAGGGTCATACACACAGGAGAAAGAGAGATTCTCACAGGAGCGTTGGATATATACAAGTGACAGGGAAATACACACAAAAGAGAAGGGGATACACACAGGAGAGGTGGATACACACAGGAGAGAGAAGGATTCACAGAGAAGAGGGGAATACACAAAGGAGAGATGGAGATCTACACAGCCGAGAGGGGAATACAAACAGGAGAGAGGGCGTTACACACAGGAGAGTGGTGTGATACACACAAAAGAGAGAAGGTTACATACAGGAGAGAGGAGAATAAACACAAAAGAGAAGCATACACACAGGACAGAGAAGGATACGCACAGAATAGAGGGGAATTCACACAGTAGAGAGGGTGATACACACAGCAAAGAGGGGAATACAAACAAGAGAGAGGGGTATACACACAGGTGAGGGGAATACACAAAGGACAGTGGGGCATACACACAGGAGAGAGAAAAGATACACACAGGAGAGAGGATGATACACACAAAAGAGATGGGGATACACACAGGAGAGAAGAGCATACACACAGGAGAGAAGAGAATACACAGAGGAGAGAGTGGAATACACACAGGAGAGAGGGTATACACAGAGGAGAGAGGGAATATACACACAGGATAGAGGAGGATACACACAGAAAAGATGGCGATACACACAGAAGAAAAAAGAATACACAAAGGAGAGAGGAGGATACACACAGAAAAGAGAAGGATACACAAAGGAGAGAGGAGGATACACACAGGAGAGGGAGATACACACAGGGGAGGGGGCATACACACATAAAATGGGGATAAACACAGTAGAAAAATGGTACACTCAGAAAAGAGGAGGATACTCACAAGAAAAAATGATACAAACAGGAGAGAGAAATACACACAGGTGAGAGGAGGATACACACAGGAGGGAGGGGCATAAACACAGAAAAGTGGGAATACACAGAGGAGAGAAAGGGATACACAAAGAAGAAACGGATACACACAGGAGAGGGAAATACACACAGGAGCGAGGGTGATGCACACAGGAGAAAGAAAATTACACACAGAAAAAAGGAGGATACACACAAAAGAGAGAATAATACACACAGGAGAGGGGGGATACACACAGTAGAGAGGAAGATACACTCAGGAGAGAGGAGGATACAGAGAGGAGAGAGGAAGATACACACAGAAGAGAAGGAGATACACACAGGAGTGGGGGATAGACACAGAAGAGAGGTGGTACCCCCAAAAGCTTTGGATACATGCAGGAGACAGAGAAATGCACACAGGAGAGAGGGGGATACATACAGAAAAGGAGCATACACACAGGAGAGAGGGAGTTACCACAGGAGAGAGGAGTATACACAGGAGAGAGTGGGATACACACAGGAGAGAGTGGAATACACACAGGAGAGAGAAAGATACAAAAATAAGAGAGAAGGATACATGCAAGAGAGAGAAGTATACACAGGAGAAAGTGGGATACAAACAAGAGAGAGGAGGATACACAAAGGAGAGAAAAATACACACAGATGAGAAGAGGGTACACACAGGAGACTGGGGCATACACACAGAAGAGGGGTTTACACAAAAAAGAGAGGTGGATACCCAAAGGAGAAAGGGATACACACAGGAGAAAGAAATACACACAAGAGCGAGGGAGATGCACACAGGAGAAAGAAGGATACACACAGGAAAGAGGAAAATACACACAGGAGAGAGGAGCATATACACAGGAGAGAGGGTGATCCACACAGGAGAAAGAAAGATACACACAGGAGAGTGGGGCACACAAACATGAGCGTGGGGGATACACACCAAAGAGAGGGGCATACACAGTGGAAGAAGGATACACACAGGAGTGAGGAGGATACACACTGGAGAGAGGAGAATACACACAGGAGAGAGGAAGATAAGCACAGAAGAGAAAATGATACACACAGGAGAAGGGGATAAACACGGAAGAGAGGGGGATAGGCACAGGAGAGAAAAATACACAGATGAGAGAGGGGATACACAAAGGAGAGAGGGGGAAAACACAGAAAAGGGGATACATACAGAAGAGAGGGGCATAGACAGAGGAGAGGAGATGATACACCCAGGAGAGAAGAGGATACACACCGGAGAGAGGGAATACACACAGGAGAGAGGGGATAAACACAGGAGAGAGAATAATACATGAAGAAGACAGGAGGATACAAAGAGGTGAAAAGAAGATACCCACAGGAGAGAGAATACACACAGGAGAAAGGGGGATACAGACAGTAGAGATGGAGATACACACAGGGGGAGGGGGATACAAACAAGAGAGAGGAGTATACAAACAGGAGAGAAAAGAATACACACAAGAGAGAGGAGGATACACACAGGTGAAGGGAGGATACACACAGGAGAGGGGAGGATACACACAGGACAGAGGGGAATAAACAGAAAAAAGAAGGATACACACAAGAGAGAGGAGAATACACACAGGAGAGAGGACGATACACACAGGGGAAAGCAGGATACACACAAAAGAAGAAAGGATACACATAGGAGAGAGGGGGATACACACAGGAGACAGAGGGATACACACAGGGGGCTGGGGATAAATACAGGAGAGAGGAGAATACCCAGAGGAGAGAGGAGGATACACAAAGGAGACAGGAGCATACACACAGGAGAGAAGGATTCACACAAAAGAGGAAGATACACACAGAAAGAGGACGATACGTACTGGGGATGGGGTTACACACAGGAGAGAGCGGCATACACGCAGAAGAGAGCAGGATACACACAAAATAGAGAAGGATACACACAGGAGAGAGGGGGTACACACAGGAGACATGGCAGATGCACACAGGAGAGAAGAAGATACACAGAAAAAAGAAGAGGATACACACAGGAGAGAGAAGGATACACACAGGGGGAGGGGGATACACACAGAAGAGGTAAGAATACACACAAAAGAGAGGAGGATACACACAGGAGAGTGAAGGATACCCAGAGAAGAAAGGGGGATACACACAACAGAGAGGGGCACACACACAGGAGAGAGGGTTACACAGAGAAGAGAGGAGAAAACAAAAAGGAGAAGAAAATACACACAGGAGAGGGAGATACACAGAAGAGAGAGGGGGATGCACAAAGGAGAGAGGGGGATACACACAGGAAAGAAGTGGATGCACAAAGGAAAGGGAAATATACACACAGGCGAGGGCAGATACACACAGGAGAGAGGAAGATACACACAGGAGAGTGGGGCATACACATAGGAGTAAGAGAGATACACACAGAAGAAAGGGGTATACACACAGGAAGGAAGAATACACACAGAAGAGACGAGGATACCCACAGAAGAGAGAAGGATACACACAGGAGAGAGAATGATACACACAGGAGAGAGGAGGATACACACAGGAAAGTTGGGGATACACACAGAGGAGAGGATACACACAGGAGAGAGGAGGATACACACAGGAGAGAGGAAGATACACGCAGGATAAAGGAGGATACACAAAGGAAGGATGAAGATACACACAGGAGAGTGGAGGATACACAAACGAGAGAGAAGGATATACACAAGAGAAAGGAGAATACACACAGGAGACAGGAGGATACACACAGGAAAGGGGAGGATACACAAAGTAGAGGTAAAAATACACATAGGAGAGAGGTAGATGCACACAGGATAGAGAAATATACACAGAGGAGAGGAGGATACACACAGGAGAGGGTGGATACACACAGAAAAAGAAAGATACACAGAGAAGAGAGGGGGTATACACACAAAAACTAAAGGGACGCACACAGAAGAGAGTAGGATACATAAAAGCTAGAGGGGGCATACACACAGGGAGAGGAGGGATACTAACAGAAGAGTGGGGCGTACACACAAAAGAAAGATGATGCACACTGGAGAGAGTGGGATACACACAAGAGCAGGAAAATATGCACAGTAGAGAGGAGGATACTCACAGGAGAAAGAAGGATACACACAGAAGAGAAAAGGATACACAAAGGAGAGGGGAGGATACACACAGGAGAGGGCGATACACACAAGAGAGGGGGATTCACGCAGAAGACAAGGAAATACACATAAGAGAGAGGGGTATACACACAGGAGAGGGGTATACACACAGGAAAGAAAAGGACACAGGAGAAAAAAGGATACACGCAAGACAGAGGAGGATACCCGCAGAAGAGAGGGGGATACACACAGGAGACAGAAAAATACACACAGGAGAGAAGGGGGATAAACACAGGAGAGAGGAAAATGCACAAAGGAGCGAGGGATACACACAGGTGAGAAAAGGATACACACAAGGGAGTGGGGCATAAACATAGAAAAGGGGGGATACACACAGGAGAGAAAAATACACACAGGACCGAGAAGAATGCAAACAGAAGAAATGGAAATACACACAAGAGAGAGAAGGATACACACAGGAGAGGGGGGATACATACAGGAGAGATGAAGACACCCATAGGAGAGAGGAAGATACTCAGAAAAGAGAGGAAGATACACACACAAGAAAAAAGGAAACACAAAGGAGTAGGGGATACACACAGAAGAAAGGGGGATATGCAGAGGAGAGAAAAATACACAGAGGAGGGGGGATACATACAGGAGAGAGGGGCATACATAGAGAAGAGAACAGGATACCCGCAGGAGAGAGGAGGATACACACAGAAGAGAGGGGGATACACACAGGAGACAAAAGGATACACATGGGAGAGAAAAAGATACAAATAGGAGAGAAATATACACAGAGGAGAGAGGGGCATACACTCAAAAAAGGGGGATCCACACAGAAGAAAGGGAAATACACACAGGAATGGGTGAAACACACAAGAGAGAGAAGCATAAACACAGGAGAGAAAAGAATTTACACATGAGAGAGGAGGAAACAAACAGGAGAGAGAAAATACACAAACGTGACAGGGGTATACACACAGAAGAAAGAGGTAATACACACAGAAAAGAAAGGTGTTACACACAGGAGAGATGGGGGAAACACAAAAAAGTGGAGGAATACACACAGGAAAAAGGATACACACAGGAGAGAGAAAGAAACACACAGGAGAGAGGAGTGTACACCCAGGAGAGGAGCATACACACAGGAGAGAGAAAGATACACACAGGAGAGTTGGATACATACAGAAGACAGGAAAATACACACAGAAGAGAGGGGGATACACACAGGAGAGTTAAATACAGAAAGGAGACAGGGAAACACACAGGAGAGAGGGGGATACACACAGGAGAGGGGAATACACTCGGGAGAGAGGGTATACACACAAAAGTGAGGGGAATACGCACAAGAGAGAGGGGCATACACACAGGAGAGAGGGGGATACACATAGGAGAGAGGAAGATACACACAAGAAAGAAGAAGTTACACACAGGAGAAAGGAGGATACACACAGGAGAGGGCAAAACACACAAGAGAAAGGAATTCCACACAGGAGAGAGGGGAATACACATAGGAGAGAGGGGTATACACACAGGAGAGGTGTATACAAACAGGAGAGAGGAGGATACATGCAGAAGAGTGAAGGATACTCGCAGCACAGAGGAGGATACTTGCAGGAGAGAGTGAGATACACACAAAAAAGAGAAAAATACACACAGGATTGAAGGAGATATACAAAATTGAGAGAATGATACACACAATAGAGAAAAGAATACCACAAAAGAGAGAAGGATACACACAGGAGCGAGGGATACACACAGGTGAGAGAAGGATACACACAGGAGAGAGGGCCATACACACAGAACGGGGTAACACAGAGGAGAGAAAAAAATACACAAAAAAGAAAGTGATACACACAAAAGAGGAAAATACACACACAAGCGAGGAAGCTGCACACAGGAGAAAAAAAATACACACAGAAAAAAAGGAATACACACAGGAGAGAGAAGGATACACACAGGAGAGGGGGGATACACACAAGGGAGTGGTGCATACACATAGGAGGGAGGAGTATACACAAAGGAGAGAGGAAGATACACACAGAAGAGAAGAGTATACACACAGGAGTGGGAGAAACACACAGAAGAGAGGGGGATGTGCACAGGAGAAAGAGATACACAGAGGAGAGAGTGGGATACACACAGGAGAGAGGAAGATAAACACAGGAGAGAGGCGGATAAACACAGGAGAGGGGGATACATACAGGAAAGAGGGGCATAGACAGAGGAGAGAAGAGAACACACGCAGGAGAGAAGAGGATACACAAAAAATAGAGGGGGATAGACAGAGGAGAGAGAAGGATACACAGGAGAGAAAAAAATACACACAGGAGATAAAATGATACACATAGGAGAGGGAGATACACACAAAAGAGAGGGGCATACACTCAAAAAAAAAGGGATACACACAGGAGAAACTGGAATACACACAGGAGAGTGGAGGATACCCACAGGAAAGGGTGATACACACAGGAGAGAGGGGCATAAACACAGGAGTGTGGAGGATACACACAGGAAAGGGTGTTACACACAGGAGAGAGGGGCATAAACACAGGAGAGTGGATGATACACACAGGAGAGAGGAGAAAACAAACAGGAGAGAGGGGATACATACAAGCGAGAGGGGGATACACACAGGAGAGAAAGGTGATACACACAGGAAAGAAAGGTGTTACACACAGGAGAGAGGGGTAACCCACAAAAAAGCAGAGGGATACACGCAGGAGAAAGAAGGATACACACAGGAGAGAGGAGGATACACAGAGGAGAGAGGAGTATACACACAGGTAAAAGGCATACACACAGGAGAAAGGGGGATACACGCAGGTGAGTTGGATACATACAGGAGACAGGGAAACATACACAGGAGAGAGGAAAATACACACAAAAGAGGGGGATATACACACAAAAAAAAGATATACACAAAGGAGAGGGGGATACACATAGGAGAGAGAGGGATCCACACAAAAGTGACGGGGCATACAGGCAGGAGAGAGAAAAATACACATAGGAGAGAAGAAGATACACAAAAAAGGAGGATACACGCAGAAGAGAGGAGTATACACAGGAGAGAGGTTAATACACAGAGAAGAGAGGGCGTTACACACAAAAGAGAGGGCCGATACACACAGGAGAGAGGAGGATACACACAAAAGAGAGGAGGATACACACAAAATAGAGGAGCATACACACAGGACAGAGAATAATATGCACAGGAGAAACGGGAATTTACAAAATAGAGAGGGGGATACACACAGGAGAAAGGGGATACATAAAAAAGAGAGGGGTAAACACACAGGTTAGAAAAATACACAAAGGAGAGAGGGGCATATACACAGAAAAGAGAAAAGATACACACAGGAGAGAGGAGGATACACACAGGAGAAAGGAGGATACACACAAGAGACAGATGGATACACACGGGAGAGAGGAGGATACACACAAGATAGGGCGATACACACAAGAGAGAAGGAGATCCACACAGAAGAAAACGGAATACACTTAGGAGAGAGGAGTATACACACAGGAGAGGGGCATACACACAGAAGAGAGGAGAATACACGCAGGAGAGAGGAGGATACACGCAGCACAGGGGAGAATACTCGAAGGAGAGAGGGGGATACAAACAGAAGAAAAAAAATACACACAGGATAGAAGGGGGATACACACAAGAGAGAGAATGATACACACAGGAGAGAAAAGGATACACACTAAACAGAATAGGATACACACAGGAGCGAGGGATACGCACAGGATAGAGGAGGATACACACAGAAGAGGGGGCATACACACAGAAAGGGGGGGATAAAAAGAGAAGTGTGGGAAATATATAAAGGGGAAAAAGATACACACAAAAGAGGGAAATACACACAGAAGCGAGGGGAATGAACACAGGATTAAAAAAATATACACAGAAAAGACGAGGATACACACAGGAGAAGGACGGTACACTCAGGAGAGGGGGGATACACACAGGAGAGAGAAAGATACACACAGGAGAGAAAAGGATACACAAAGGAGAGAGGAAGATACACACAGAACAGAAGAAGATACACACAGGAGTGGGGGATACACAGAGAAAAGAGTGGGATACTCACAAGAATGAGGGATACAAAAAGGAGAGTGTGGAATACACACAGGAGAAAGAAAGATAAACACAGGAAAGGGTAATACATATAGGAAAGAGGGGCATAGACAGAGGGGAGGGGAGGATACACGCAAAAGAGAGGAGGATACACACAGGAAAGAGTGGGATACACACAGCAGAGAGGGGGATACACACAGGAGAGAAAAGGATACACACGGGAGAGAGAAGGATACACATAGGAGAGGGAGATACACACACAAAAGAGGGGCATACAAACAGAAAAGGGGGATACACACAAAAGAAAGAAGGATACACACAGGAAAGTGTGATAAACACTTGAGAGAGGGGCATAAACACAGGAGAGATTAGGATACACACAGGAGAGAGGAAGAAACAAACAGGAGAGAGGGGATACACACAAAAGAGAAAAGGATACACACAGGAGAAAGGGGTGATACACACAGGAAGGAAAGGTGTTACCCTCAGAAGATAGGGAAAAAAAATAATTGAAGGGTTACATACAGGAGAGAGGAAGATACACACAGTAGAGAGGAGGATACACACAGGAGAGAGGAGTATACACACAGGAGAGAGGCATACACACAGGAGAGAGGGGGATACACCCAGGAGAGTTGGATCCATACAGGAGACAAAGAAATACACACAGGAGAGAGGGGGATACACACAGGAGAGGGGGATACACACAGGAGAGAGGGGGATACACACAGGAGAGAGGGGAATACACACAAGAGAGAGGGTCATAACACAGGAGAGAGGGGGTTACACATAGGAGAGAGGAAGATACACAAAGGAGAGAGGAGGATACACGCAAAAGAGAGGAGTATACATAGGAAAGAGAAAAATACACAGAGGAGAGAGGGCGTTACACACAGGAGAGAGGGCGGATACACACAGGAGAGAGGAGGATACACTAAGGAGAGGGTGGGTACACACAGGAGAGAGGAGGATACACACAGGAGAGAGGGGGGATACACACAATAAAGAAAGGGATACACCCAGAAGAGAGTAGGATACACAAGGCGAGAGAAGGGATACACACAGGGGAGAGGGGGGATACTAACAGGAGACAGGGAGATACACACAGGAGAGTTGGGCATACTCAGAGAAGGAAGAGGCTACACACTGGAGAGAGTGGAATACACACAGGAGGAGGAAGATACGCACAGTAAAGAGAAAAATACTCACAGGAGAAAGGAAGATACACACAGGAGAGAGACGGATACACAAAAAAGAGAGGAGCATACACACAGGAGAGGACGATACACACAAGAGAGAGGGGATCCACAAAGGAGAGACGAAATACATATAGGAGGGAGGGGTATACACACAAGAGAGAGGTATACACACGAGAGAGGAGGATCCACGAAGGAGAAAGAAGGATACACGCAGCACAGAAGAGGATACCCGCAGGAGAGAGGGGGATACACACAGGAGAGAGAAAAATACACACTGAAGCGAAGGGGGATACACACAAGAGAGAGAATGATACACACAGAAGAGAAAAGAATACACACAAAAGAGAAAAGAATACACACTGAAGTGAAGGGAGATACACACAAGAGAGAGAATGATACACACAGAAGAGAAAAGGATACACACAGAAGAGAAAAGAATACACACAGGAGCGAGGGGGATACACACAAAAGAGAGGGGGATACACACAGAAGAGAGGAAAGATACACACAAGAGAGAGTGGTATACACAAAGGTGAGGGGAATACACAAAGAAGAGAGGTGCATACACACAGGATAAAAAAAGATACACACAAAAGAGAGGAGGATACACATAGATGAAAGAAGGACACACAGAGGAGAGGGCAATACACAGAAGAGAGAGGGGGATACACACAGGAGAGAGGGGAATACACATAAAAGAGAGGTGTATACACACAAATGAGGGGAATACAAAAAGGAGAGAGGGGGATGCACACAGGAGAGAGAAGAGTACACACAGGAAAGGGTGAAACACACAGGAGAGAGGTGCATAAACACATGAAAAAGGAGGATACACACAAAAGAGAGGACGAAACACACAGGAGAGAGGAGATACACACAGGAGAAAGGGGTGTTAAACACAGGAATGAAAGATGTTACACACAGGAGAGAGGGGGGAAACACACAAGAAAGCGGAGGGATACAAGCAGGAGAGAGAAAAATACACCAGGAGACAGGAGAATACACACAGGAGAGAGGTATACACACAGGAGAGAGGGGGATACTCACAGGAGAGTTGGATACATACAGGAGACAGGGAAATATACCCAAGAGAGAGGGGGATACACACAGGAGATGGGAATGCACACAAGACAGAGGGTATACACACAGAAGAGGGGAATACACACAGGAGAGAAGGGCATACAGACAGGAGAGAGGGAAATACATATAGGAGGGAGGAAGATACACAAAAAATAGAGGAGGATACACGCCGGAGAGAGGAGTATACACAGAAGAGAGGTTAATATACAGAGGAGAGAGGGCGTTACACACAGGAGAGAGGATGGATACACACAGGAGAGAGGAGAATACACACAGGAGAGAGGAGGATACACACAAAAGAGAGGAGCATACACACAGGCTAGAGAACGATATGCACAGGAGAGACGAAAATTCACAAAATAGAGAGGGAGATATACACAGGAGAGAGGGGGATACACACAGGAGAGAAGACTATACACACAGGTGAGGGAAATACACAAAAAACGAGAGGGGCATACACACAGGAGAAATAAAAGATACACACAGAAGAGAGGAGGATAAACACAAGAGAGAGGGGGATAAACACAGGAGAGAGAAAAGATACACAAAGTTAAGAAGAAGATACACACAGGGAAGATAAAAACAAAAGAGAGGAGGATACACACAGGAGAGTGAAGAATACACAGAGCAGAGATGAGGATACACAGAGTAGAGGGGGATACACACAAAAGAGAGAGCATACACAAAGGAGAGAGAATGATACAAACAGGAAGAAGAAGGATACACACAGGAGAGAGGAAGATACACACAGGAGAGAGGGGGATACCCACGGGAGAAAAGAAAATACACACAGGAGGTAGGAGGATACACACAGAATAGAAAACGATACACACAGGAGAGAGGAAGATACACACAAGAGGGAGGATGATACTCACAGAAGAGAGGAGGATCCCCACAGGTGAAAGGAGAATACACAGAGAAGAAAAAATAATACACACAAGAGAGAGGGGGATAAACAGAAAAGAAAGTGGGATACACACAGGGGGAGGAAGGTACACACAGGAGAGAGGAGGATACACACATTAGAGAGAAAGATACACACATGAGAAAGGAGAATACACAAAAAAGACAAAGGCATACACAAAGGAGAGGCTGATACACACAGGATAAAGGAGGATACACAGGAAAAAGCAGAATACACGCAGAAGAGGGAGATACACACAGGAGAGAGGGGGATACACACAAAACAAAGGAGGATACAGAAAGGAGAGAGGAGGATACACACGGGAGGGAAAATGATACAAACAATAGAGAGGAGGATACACAAGTGAAAGGAGGATACACACAGGAGAGAGAAGGATACACACAGGAGAAAAAGGAATACACTCAAGAGAGTTGGGATACAAACAGAAGAGTGCAGCATACACAAATGGGGAGGGGGATACACACCGGAAAGAGTAGGATACACACAAGAGAGAGGAAAATACACACAGAAGAAAGGAGGATACACACAGGAATGAGGGGGATAAACGCAAAAAAGAGAAGGATAAATACAGCAGATTGAAGGATACACACAGGTAAGTGGAGGAAACACATAGGAGAGAGGAGGATACACAAATGAGAGGGGAAGATACATACAGGAGAGAAGAGAATACACAAAAGACACAAAGGCATACACAAATGAGAGGATGATACACACAGGATAGAAGGGGATACACACAGGACAAAAAATACACACAGAAGATTGCGATACACACAGGAGAGAGGGGCATACACACAGAAGAGAGAATAATATACACAGAATAGAGGAGGATACACACAATAGAGAGAATTATACACAGAGGAGAGAAGAAATATACACACAAGAGACAAGAAGGTACACACAGGAGAGAGGAGGATACACACAGGAGAGAGGAGGATACACACAAAAAAGAGGAGGATACAGAAAGGAGAGAGGATGATATACACAGAAGAAAAATTGATGCAAACAGAAGAGAGGAGGATACACATGTGAAAGGAGGATACGCACAGGAGAGAGGAGAATACACTCAGGAGAGTGGAGAATACAAACAGGAGAGTGTGGCATACACAAAGGGGGAGGGGGATACACACAGGAGAGATGAGGATACACACAAAAGAGAGGAAAATACACACAAGAGAAAAAAAGATACACACAGAAATGAGGGGGACAAACGAAAAAGAGAGGAGAATAAACACAGCAGAGTGGAGGATACACACAGTAGAGAGGAGGATACACACAGGAGAAGGGAGGATACACAAATGAGAGAGGAAGCACACAGGAGAAAAAGGGATACACACCGGCGAGGGGGAAACACAAAGGATTAGGAAAAATACACACAGGAGAGAATGGGATACACAAAAAAGGGAGGAGGATACAGAAAAGAAAGAGGAAGATACACACAGAAGAGAAAATGATACAAACAGGAGAGTGGAGGACACACACGTGAAAAAAGTATACACACAGGAGAGAGGAGGATACACACAAGAGAGAGGAAAATACACTCAGGAGAGTGGAGGATACAAAGAGGAGAGTGTGGCATACACAAAGAAGGAGGTGGAAACACACAAAAGAGAGGAGGATACACACAACAGAGAGGAAAATACACACAGGAGAAAGGAGGATACACACAGAAATGAGGAAGATAAACGCAAAAGAGAGGAGGATAAACACAGCAGAGTGGAGGATACACACAAGAAACAGTGGGATACACACAGGAGAAAGGGATACACACAGGAGAGAGGGGCATACACAGAAAAGAGGGGAGGTAAACACAGGAGAGAGGAAGTATACACACAGGAGAGAAAGGAAACACAAAAGAGAGTGGGGCATACACATAGAAAAAAGGGAGATACACACAGGAAACAGGGGGATACCCACAGGGAGAGAAGGATAATGACAGGAGGGAGAAGGATACACGAAAAATAGAATAGGATACAGACAGAAAAGAGAAAGATACACGCAGGAAAGAGGAAAATTCACACAGGAGAGAGGAGGATACACAAAAAAGAAAAAAGAATACACGCAGGAGAGACGAGGATACACACAGTGGAGACGGAGAATACACACAGGAGAGGGGGATACAAACAGAAGAGAGAAAAATACAAACAGGTGAGAGGAGTATACACACAGGAGAGAGGAGGATACACATAGGTGAGAGGAAGATACACACAAAAAAGAGGGGGATAAACACAGGAGAGAGGGTAATACACACAGAAGAGGGGTGATACACACAGGAAAGAGGAGGGTACACAGAGAAGAGAGGAAGATACACAAAGGAGAAAAGAGGATACACAATAAAGAGAAGGATAAACAAGAAAAAAAACTTCAGGCCAATATCCATGATGAACATAGATGCAAAAATCTTCAATAAAATACTGGCAAACCGATTGCAACAGCACATTAAAAAACTTATCCATCATGATCAACTAGGATTCATTCCGGGGATGCAAGGCTGGTTCAACATATGCAAGTCTATAAATGTAATTCATCACATAAACAGAAACAAAAACAAACACCACATGATTATCTCAATTGATGCAGAGAAGGCATTTGACAAAATTCAACAGCCCTTTATGCTAAAAACCCACAATAAACTTGGTATTGATGGAACATATCTCAAAGTAATAAAAACTATGACAAACCAACAGCCAATATCATACTTAATGGGCAAAAACTGGAAGCATTCCCTTTGAAATCTGGCACTAGAAAAGGATGCCCTCTCTCACCACTCTTATTCAACATAGTACTGGAAGTTCTAGCCAGAGTAATCAGGCAAGAAAAAGAAATAAAGGGTATTCAAATAGAAAAGATGGAAGCCAAATTGTCTCTATTTGCAGACGACAAGATAGTATACTTAGAAGACCCCGTCACCTCAGCCCATAAGTTCCTGCAACTGATAAGCAACTTCAGCACAGTCTCAGGATATAAAATCAATGTTCAAAAATCACAAGCATTCCTATACACCAATAACAGACTTAAAGAGAACCAATTCAAGAACGAACTGCCATTCACAATTGCTACAAAGAAAATAAAATACCTAGGAATACAACTCACAAGGAATGTAAGGGACCTCTTTAAGGAAAACTACAAACCACTGCTCAACGAAATAAGAGAGGACACAAACAGATGGAGAAACATTCCATGTTCGTGGTTAGGAAGAATCAATATCGTGAAAATGGCTAAACTGCCCAAAGCAATTTACACAATCAATGCTATCCCCATCAAACTATCATTAAATTTGTTCACAGAACTGGAAAAAACCACCATGAATTTTATATGGAACCAAAAAAGAGCCCGCATAGCCAAGTCAATTCTAAGCAAAAAGAACACAGCAGGAGGCATCACACTACCAGACTTCAAACAATACTACAAGGCTACAGTAATCAAAACAGCATGGTACTGGTACAAAAACAGAGATATAGACCAATGGAACAGAACAGAAACATCGGAGGCAACACAACATATCTACAACCATATAATCTTTGATAAACCAGACAAAAAACAAGCAATGGGGAAAGGATTCCCTGTTTAATAAATGGTGTTGGGAAAACTGGCTAGGCATGAGCTGAAAGCAGAAACTGGACCCCTTCCTGACACCTTACACTAAAATTAACTCCAAATGGATTAAAGACTTAAACATAAGACCTGACACCATAAAAACCCTAGAAGAAAATCTAGGCAAAACCATTCAGGACATAGGAGTAGGCAAGGACTTCATGACCAAAACACCAAAAGCATTGGCAAAAAAAGCCAAAATAGACAAATGGGAACTAATCAAACTCCACAGCTTCTGCACGGCAAAAGAAACAGTCACTAGAGTGAATCGGCAACCATTAGAATGGAAAAAAATCTTTGCAGTTTACGCATCTGACAAAGGGCTGATATCCAGAATTTACAAAGAACTCAAACAGATTTACAGGAAAAAAACAAACAAGCCCATTCACAAATGGACAAAGGATATGAACAGACACTTTACAAAAGAAGACATACATGAGGCCAAGAAACATTTGAAAAAATGCTCATCATCACTGGTCATTAGAGAGATGCAAATCAAAACCACATTGAGATACCATCTCACGCCAGTTAGAATGACGATCATTGAGACCCGGCAAGATGGCGTCGTAGAAGCGACTCAGGATTGCAGCTCTCAGTGACGGCGCAGAGGGTGAGTCCTAGCCGCATTCTCGGATGGACTTTTCTAGCCCACAGAGCGTTGAAAGTCCCACAGGACGCTAGTAAAGTAAAACCGGCTAACGCAGCCCTTTGGCGCGGCCACTTCGGCCGGCGCCACTTCGGCCGGCGCCGCAGCAGGACCCGGCACGGAACTCACTGGTCTGGGCGCCCTGTTAAACCAGCAATCTGAGAGTTTGAAGGGCAGATTGGCGCGTCCATCTGATTGAACGGAACTTGGACAGTGAGCCAGACCAGGAGTTTCCTGGGAGTTTCCTGGGAAGCGTGATATGAGCCGGTGAAGTGGGCAGCGGCACGGGAGATCGCACGGATCCCAGTGCCCTATCGGCAGGCTCCTGGGGCGCCAGTGAGAGAGTCGAACTTTAAGCTTGCGGAGAGGGAGGGAGAGAGAGAGAGGACGGACTCTGAGGCAGGGAGCTGGGTAATCGGGCTCAGCGAGTCCCACCCTCACAGGGACAAGCAGGGCAAAGACTGGAGATACTTGGCGCTGAGAGTTTTGCTGCCGGCATCTAGGACGGTGCAGCCCGGTGAGGGAGGGGCGTCCACCACCGCTGACACAATCCGCCCCTATTGAAGCACCGCCCAGGGCCGAAGCAGCCTGCCGTTGCCGAGGCAACCTGCCATAACAGAGAGACTCCCAGGAGACGGGAGCTCTCCACAGCAGAAGGGAGTCCAGCAGCAACAGGGCAGAACCGCGCTAGTGGGTCAGAGCCCCGGCAGGCAAATAGTGAATAGACTGCCACCTAGTGGGGCAGGACAGTGCAACAGATACTCATAAAGAAAGCCCCAACTCCCTGAAACAGTGCATATAAGGGGGGGAAATAAAAGGGTGGTGTTTTATGAGTTCTATTACAGCAGACATAAACAACCTCCCAACAACACTGAATGAACAACGGAGCTCACAGCTCAGCACTGGAGCTACTATAAAGCACAAACCGTCTCCTTAAGCAGCTCCCTGACCCCTGTATATCCAAAGAGTCACCGCAAAAAAAGGACTAATCAGACTGACATTTGGCGGGCATCATTCTGGAACAAAGACAGCAGAAGAAGAAACTGGTATCATCCCTCACTCTTCCACAGCTGCTACAGGTATACTCCAGACAAACAGGGCCTGGAGTGGACCTCAGAACTCATACAGCAGAGGGGCTAGACCACTAGAAGGAAAACTAAGTAACAAAAATACTTCATCATCAACAATCTCAGCATCCACACAGAGACCCAATTGAAAAATCAGCAACTACAAAGACGACAGGCGGATAAATCCATAAAGATGGGAAGAAACCAGCGCAAAAAGGAGGAAAACACCCGAAACCAAAACACCTCACCTCCTACAGAGGACCAAAACTCCTCACCAGCAAGGGAACAAAGCTGGACGGAGAATGAGTGTGACGAAATTACGGAATCAGACTTCAGAAAGTGGATAATGAGAAACTTCATTGAGCTAAAAGAACATGTTCTAAATCAGTGCAAAGAAACTAAGAACCTTGAAAAAAGATTTGAAAAAATATTCGAGGAATTGATAACAAGAATGGAAAACTTAGGAATATGAATGAATTGAAGGAGCTGAAAAACACAACACGAGAACTTCGTGAAGCATGCACAAGTTTCAACAGCCGAATTGACCAAGCAGAAGAAAGAATATCAGAAATTGAAGATCAACTCAATGAAATAAAACGTGAAACCAAGATTAAAGAAAAAAGCACAAAAAGGAATGAACAAAATCTCCAAGAAATGTGGGACTATGTGAAGAGACCCAACCTACGTTTGATAGGTGTACCAGAATGTGATCAAGAGAATGAATCTAAGCTGGAAAACACTCTTCAGGATATTATCCAGGAAAATTTCCCCAACCTAGCAAGACAGGTCAATACTGAACTCCAGGAAATACAGAGAACACAACAAAGATACTCCGCAAGAAGAGCAACCCCAAGGCACATAATCATCAGATTCACCAGGGTTGAAACGAAGGAGAAAATACTTAGGGCAGCCAGAGAGAAAGGTCAGGTCACCCACAAAGGGAAGCCCATCAGACTCACAGCAGATCTCTCGGCAGAGACTCTACAAGCCAGAAGAGAGTGGGGGCCAATATTCAACATCCTTAAAGAAAAGAGCTTTCAACCCAGAATTTCATATCCAGCCAAACTGAGCTTCATAAGTGAAGGAAAAATAAAATCCTTCACGAACAAGCAAGTACTCAGAGATTTTGTTACCACTAGGCCTGCTTTACAAGAGCTCCTGAAAGAGGCACTACACATAGAAAGAAACAACCAGTTCCAGCCATCCTAAAAGCATACCAAATGCTAAAGACCATCAACAAAATGAAGAATGTACATGAACCAATGGGCAAAACAGCCAGATAGCATCAAAATGGCAGTATCAAATTCACACATAACAATATTAACCCTGAATGTAAATGGGCTAAATGCACCAATCAAAAGACACAGGCTGGCAAATTGGATAAAAAGCCAAAACCCATCAGTGTGCTGTATTCAGGAAACCCACCTCACACACAAAGATACACAAAGGCTCAAAATAAAAGGATGGAGGAAGACTTACCAAGCAAATGGAGAGCAAAAAAAAGCAGGAGTTGCAATTCTCATCTCTGATAAAATAGACTTTAAAGCAACAAAGATCAAAAGGGACAAAGAAGGTCACTACATAATGGTAAAAGGATCAATACAACAAGAAGAGCTAACGATTCTAAATATATATGGACCCAATGTAGGAGCACCCAGATATATAAGGCAAGTTCTTAATGACTTACAAAGAGACTTAGACTCCCACACAATAATAGTGGGAGACTTTAACACTCCACTGTCAATAGCAGACAGATCAACCAGACAGAAAATTAACAAGGATATCCAGGACTTGAACTCAGACCTGGAACAAGCAAACCTGATAGACATTTACAGAACTCTCCACCCCAAATCCACAGAATATACATTCTTCTCAGCACCACATCACACCTACTCCAAAATTGACCACATAATTGGAAGTAAAGCACTCCTCAGCAAATGCAAAACAACGGAAATCATAACAAACAGTCTCTCAGACCATAGTGCAATCAAGTTGGAACTCAGAATTCAGAAAATAACTCAGAACCGCACAGCTTCATGGAAACTGAACAACTGGCTCTTGAATGTTGATTGGATAAACAATGAAATGAAGGCAGAAATAAAGAAGTTCTTTGAAACCAACGAGAACGAAGACACAACGTACCAGAATCTCTGGGACACATTTAAAGCAGTCTGTAGAGGAAAATATATAGCAATAAGTGCCCACATGAGAAAAGTGGAGAGATCCAAAATTGACACCCTATCGTCAAAATTGAAAGAGCTAGAGGAGCAAGATCAAAAAAGCTCAAAACCTAGCCGATGACAAGAAATAACTAAGATCAGAGCAGAACTGAAGGAGATAGAGACAAGAAAAACCCTTCAAAAAATCAACAAATCTAAGAGCTGGTTTTTTGAAAAGATCAACAAAATAGACAGACCACTAGCCAGACTGATAAAAAAGAAAAGAGAGAACAACCAAATAGATGCAATAAAAAACGATAAAGGGGAAATCACCACAGATTCCACAGAAATTCAAACCATCATCAGAGAATACTACAAACAACTCTATGCACACAAACTAGTAAATCAGGAAGAAATGGATAAATTCCTGGATGCCTGTGTCCTCCCAAGCCTAAACCAGGAGGAAGCTGAAACTATGAATAGACCAATAACAAGGTCAGAAGTTGAGGCAGCAATTAAGAGCCTACCACACAAAAAAAGCCCAGGTCCAGATGGGTTCACAGCTGAATTCTACCAGACACACAAAGAAGATCTGGTACCATTCCTTCTGAAACTATTCCAAATAATCCAAAAAGAGGGAACCCTTCCCAAATCATTTTATGAGACCAACATCATCCTGATACCAAAACCTGGCAGAGACTCAACAAGAAAAGAAAACTTCAGGCCAATATCCATGATGAACATAGATGCAAAAATCTTCAATAAAATACTGGCAAATCGATTGCAACAGCACATTAAAAAACTTATCCATCATGATCAAGTAGGATTCATCCCGGGCATGCAAGGCTGGTTCAACATACGCAAGTCTATAAATGTAATTCACCACATAAACAGAAGCAAAAACAAAAACCACATGATTATCTCAATTGACGCAGAGAAGGCCTTTGACAAAATTCAACAGCCCTTTATGCTAAAAACCCTCAATAAACTTGGTATTGATGGAACATATCTCAAAGTAATAAAAGCTATTTATGACAAACCAACAGCCAATATCATACTTAATGGGCAAAAACTGGAAGCATTCCCTTTGAAATCCGGCACTAGACAAGGATGCCCTCTCTCACCACTTCTATTCAACATAGTACTGGAAGTTCTAGCCAGAGCAATAAGGCAAGAAAAAGAAATAAAGGGTATTCAAATAGGAAAGGTGGAAGCCAAATTGTCTCTATTTGCAGACGACATGATAGTATACCTAGAAGACCCCATCACCTCAGCCCAAAAGCTCCTGCAACTGATAAGCAACTTCAGCAAAGTCTCAGGATATAAAATCAATGTGCAAAAATCACAAGCATTCCTATACACCAATAACAGACTTAAAGAGAACCAAATTAAGAATGAACTGCCATTCACAATCGCTACAAAGAAAATAAAATACCTAGGAATACAACTCACAAGGAATGGAAGGGACCTCTTTAAGGAAAACTACAAACACCTGCTCAACGAAATAAGAGAGGACACAAACAGATGGAGAAACGTTCCATGTTCGTGGTTAGGAAGAATCAATATTGTGAAAATGGCTATACTGCCCAAAGTAATTTACACATTCAATGCTATCCCCATCAAACTACCATTGAATTTCTTCATAGAACTGGAAAAAACCACCATGAATTTCATATGGAACCAAAAAAGAGCCCGCATAGCCAAGTCAATTCTAAGCAAAAAGAACACAGCGGGAGGCATCATGCTACCAGACTTCAAACTATACTACAAGGCTACAGTAATCAAAACAGCATGGTACTGGTACCAAAACAGAGATATAGACCAATGGAACAGAATAGAAACATCGGAGGCAACACAACATATCTACAACCATATCATCTTTGATAAACCAGACAAAAGCAGGCAATGGGGAAAGGATTCCCTATTTAATAAATGGTGTTGGGAAAACTGGCTAGCCATGTGCAGAAAGCAGAAACTGGACCCCTTCCTGACACCTTACACTAAAATTAACTCCAGATGGATTAAAGACTTAAATGTAAGACCTGACACCATAAAAACCCTAGAAGAAAATCTAGGCAAAACCGTTCAGGACATAGGAGTAGGCAAGGACTTCATGAACAAAACACCAAAAGCATTGGCAACAAAAGCCAAAATAGACAAATGGGACCTAATCAAACTCCACAGCTTCTGCACGGCAAAAGAAACAGTCACTAGAGTGAATCGACAACCATCAGAATGGGAAAAAATCTTTGCAGTTTACAAATCTGACAAAGGGCTGATATCCAGAATTTACAAAGAACTCAAACAGATTTACAGAAAAAAAACAAACAAGCCCATTCAAAAATGGGCAAAGGATATGAACAGACACTTTACAAAAGAAGACATACATGAGGCCAACAAACATATGAAAAAGTGCTCATCATCATTGGTCATTAGAGAGATGCAAATCAAAACCACATTGAGATATCATCTCACACCAGTTAGAATGGCGATCATTAAAAAATCTGGAGATAGCAGATGCTGGAGAGGATGTGGAGAAATAGGAACACTCTTACACTGTTGGTGGGAGTGTAAATTAGTTCAACCATTGTGGAAGACAGTGTGGCGATTCCTCAGGGACCTAGAAATAGAAATTCCATTTGACCCAGCAATCCCATTACTGGGTATCTATCCAAAAGACTGTGAATCGTTCTACTATAAGGACACATGCACACGAATGTTCATTGCAGCACTGTTTACAATAGCAAAGACCTGGAACCAACCCAAATGCCCATCGATGATAGACTGGACTGGGAAAATGTGGCACATATACACCATGGAATATTATGCAGCAATCAGAAATGATGAGTTTGTGTCCTTTGTAGGGACATGGATGAATCTGGAGAACATCATTCTCAGCAAACTGACACAAGAACAGAAAAAGAAATACCGCATATACTCACTCATAGGCGGGTGAGAAAAATGAGAACACATGGACACAGAGAGGCGGTCTACTATACACTGGGGACTGTTGGGGGAAATGGGGGAGGGACAGCGGGAGGGGCTGGGGGGGGATAGCCTGGGGACGAATACCAAGTGTGGGTGAGGGGGAGGAAGGCAGCAAAACACACTGCCATGTGTGTACCTATGCAACTATCTTGCACGTTCTGCACATGTACCCCAAAACCTATAATGCAATAAAAATTAAAAAAAAAAAAAAAAAACAATTTCTTTTGAATAGGTATATATATACCTATGTTCAGTATATATATGTGTACATATAATATCAAAAAAAAAGAATGACGATCATTAAAAAATCTATCCAAAGGACTATAAATCGTTCTACTATAAGGACACATGCACACGAATGTTCATTGCAGCACTGTTTACAATAGCAATGACCTGGAACCAACCCAAATGCCCAACGATGATGGACTGGACTGGGAAAATGTGGCACATATACACCATGGAATATTATGGAGCAATCAAAAATGATGAGTTTGTGTCCTTTGTAGGGACATGGATGAATCTGGAGAACATCATTCTCAGCAAACTGACACAAGAACAGAAAAAGAAATACCGCATATACTCACTCATAGGTGGGTGAGAAAAATGAGAACACGTGGACACAGAAAGGCGGTCTACTATACACTGGGGACTGTTGGGGGGAATGGGGGAGGGACAGCGGGGGGGGCTGGGGGGATAGCCTGGGTATGAATACCAAGTGTGGGTGAAGGGGAGGAAAGCAGCAAAGCACACTGCCATGTGTGTACCTATGCAACTATCTTGCTCGTTCTGCACATGTACCCCCAAACCTATAATGCAATAAAAATTAAAAAAAAAAAAATCTGAAGACAGCAGATGCTGGAGAAGATGTGGAGAAATAGGAACACTCTTACACTGTTGGTGGGAGTGTAAATTAGTTCAACCATTGTGGAAGACAGTGCGGCGATTCCTCAGGGACCTAGAAATAGAAATTCCATTTGACCCAGCAATCCCATTACTGGGTATCTATCCAAAGGACTATAAATCGTTCTACTATAAGGACACATGCACACGAATGTTCATTGCAGCACTGTTTACAATAGCAAAAAACTGGAACCGACCCAAATACCCAACGATGGTAGACTGGACTGGAAAAATGTGGCACATATACACTATGGATTATTATGCAGCAATCAAAAATGATGAGTTTGTGTCCTTTGTAAGGACATGGATGAATCTGGAGAACATCATTCTCAGCAAACTGACACATGAACAGAAAAAGTAATACCGCATATACTCACTCATAGGTGGGTGAAAAAAATGAGAACACATGGACACAGAGAGGTGGTCTACTATACACTGGGGTCTATTGGGGGAATAGGGGAGGGACACAGGGGTGGGGCTGGATAGGGTTAGCCTGGGGATGATTGCCAAGTGTGGGTGAAGGGGAGGAAGGCAGCAAAACACACTGCCATGTGTGTACCTATGCAACCATCTTGCACGTTCTGCACATGTACCCCAAAACCTATAATGCAATAAAAATTACAAAAAAAGAGGATACACACAGGAGAGAGGGTGATATATTGAAAAGATAGAAGGATACACACAGGAGAGAAAAGAAAACACACAGGAGAGAAGAAAACACACAAGAGAAAGGGGGATACACACAGGAGAGGGGAGAATACACACAGGAGAGGGGAGTACACACAGGAGAGAGAGGCGTACACACAGGAGAGAAATGGACACACACAGCAGAGAGGAGAATACACAGAGGATAGAGGGTATACCCACAGAAAACTGGAGTATACACATAGGAGAGAGGGGAGATACACACAAGAGAGAACGAGGATACATCCAAGAGAGAGGAGGAATACACACAGGAGAGATGTGGATACACATAGGAGAGTGGAAGATACATACAGGAAAAAAATACGCACTGGAGAGAGGATAATACACACAGGAGAGAGAAGGATACACACAAAATAGAGAAGGATACACACAAGAGCGAGAAGGATACACACAGGAGACAGAAGGATACACACAGAAGAAAGAATGATACACCCAGGAGAGGGGTGATACACACAGGAGAAAAAAGGGTACACACCAGAGAAAGGAAGATACACACAAATGAGAGAAAGATACACACAGGAGAGAGGGGGTTAGACATAGGAGAGTGGTGATACACACAGGAGAATGGGGGATACACACAGGAAAGAAAAGGAACCACACAGGAGAGAGGAGGATACACACAGGAGAGGGAAATAGACAAAATAGAAAGGAGCATGCACACAGAAAAGGGGATACACAAAGAAGAAAGGGGGATACACACAGGAGGAAAAAAGGGGATACACACAGGAGAGAGGATGATACACACATGAGAGAGGAAAATACAAACAGGAGAGGGGGATACACACAGGAGAAAGGGTGATACGCACAGGAGTTAGGGAAAATATACACAGGAGAAAAAAAGGTTACACACAGGAGAGAGGGGGAAAACACACAGGAAAGAGGAGGGATACACACAGGATAAAAAATATACATGCAGAAGAGAGGAAAATACACAGAAGAGAAAAAATGATACACACAGGGAAGGGAGATACACAAAGTAGAGAGGGGCATGCACACAGGAGAAAAGGATACACACAGGAGAAAAAAGGATACATACAAGAGAGAAAAGGATACACACAGAAGAGGGGGATACACACAGCGGAGAGGGGCATACACACAGGAGCGAGGAAGATACACAGAGGAGAGAGAAAGATGCAAAAAGGAGAGAGGGGACACACACAGAAGAGAGGGTGATACACACAGGAGAAAGGGGGAATACATACAAGAGAGAAAAAAATTACACACAGGAGAGAGGGGAGAAACACACAGAATAGAGGAGGGATACACACAGGAGAAAGGAAGACGCACACAGGAGAGTAGAAAATACAAACAGGAGAGAGGAGGATACACACAGGAAAAAGGAGAATACAAATAGGAAAGAAGAGGATAAACAAATGAGAGAGGAGCATACACACAGGAGAAAGGAGGATACACATAGGAGAGGAGAATACACACAGGAGAGAGGGGATACAAAAAAAGATTTGGATACACACAGGAGACAAGGTAATACACACAGGAGAGAGGGGTATACACACAGGAGATGGGGATACAGAGAGGAGAGAGGGGGATACATAAAGAAGAAAGGAGAATACACACAAGACAGAGGGGCATAGACACAGTAGACAGAAGAATACACACAGGATATTGGGGGATACACACAGGAGAGAGCAGAATACAAACAGGAGAGTGCAGAATACACACAGGAGGGAGAGGGATACACACAGGAGAGAAAAGGATACACACAGAAGGAGGGGGATACACACAGGAGAGAGAAGGATACACACAGGAGAAAGGAGGATTCACAAAAAAGAGAGGAAATACACAGGAGAGAGGAGGATACAAACAGGCGAGAGGGATACACACAGGAGACGAAGAAGTACACACATGAGAGAGGGGGATACACAAAGGAAAGGAAGATACACACAGGAGAAAGGTGCATACAGACAGGAGAGAGAAGGATAAACACAGGAGAGGGGGAATACACACAGGGGATGGAGGATACACACAGGAGAGAAAAAAATACAAACAGGAGAGAGGGATATACACACAGTGGGAGAAGGATAAATACAGAAGAGAGGAGGGTACACATTAAAGGGAAGGGGATACAAAGAGAAGAGAGGAGGATACACGCAGGAAAGAGGAGGATACACACAGAAGAGGGGGAGATACACACAAGAGGAAAGGGGATACACACAAAAAATGGGGATACCCACAGGAGAGAGAAAAATACACACAAGCCAGAGGAGTATACACACAGGAGAGAAAAAAATACACACAAAAGAGAGTGGAATACACACAGGAGAGAGGGAGATAAAAACAGGAGAGTAGGGCATACACCCAGGAGGGAGGGGATACACACAGGAGAGAGGGGGATACACACAAAAGAGAAGGAAACACAGAGTAGAGACGGAGATACACACAGGCGAGGGGTGTACAAACAGAAGTGGCGGAAATGCACATAGAAAAGAAGAAAATACACACAGGAGAGGGGGATACACACAGTAGAAGAAAGCACACACAAAAGAGAGAGGAGAATACACACAGAAGGGAGGGGAAATACACACAGAAGAGAGGAGGATATCCACAAAAGAGTGGGGCATAGACACAGGATGGAGGGAGATACAAACAGGAGAAGGTTGGTACACACAGAGGGAGAAAAACAAATACAGGAGGGAGGAAAATACACATTAAAGGAATAAGGATACAGACAGAAGAGAGGAGGATACACGCAGGAGAGAGGAGGATAAACACAAAAGAGAGGAGGATACACACAGGAGAGAGGGTTGAGAAACACAGAAGAGGAAAATACACAGAGGAAAAGAAAGGTACACACAGGAAAGAAGGGTATACACACTAGAAAAAAGGATACAAAAAGGAGAGGGGCATACACACAGGAGAGTGGAAAATACACCAAAAAGAAAAAAGGATACACACAAGAGAGAGGAGGATACACACAGAAGATGGGGAAAAACACAGGAGAAAAGGGGGTACACACAGAAGAGATAAGAATACACACAGGAGATGGGGATACACACAGGAGAGAAAAGCGTACACTCAGGAGAGAGAAGGATACACACAGCGGAGCGGAGGATACGCACAGTAGAGAGGGGGATACACACAGGAGAGAGGGGGATACACACAGGAGAGAGAAGTGATACACACAAAAGAGAGCGGGGATACACACAGGAGAGAAGAGGGATACACACAGAAGATAATAGGATACACACAGGAGAGAGGAGAATACACACAGGAGAGAGGAAGATACACACAGGAGAGAGGACACACACAGAAGAGAGAAGGATACACACAGAAGACAGAAAAATAAAAACAGGAGAGAGGGGGATACACAGAGGAGAGTGGTGATACACACAGAAGAGAGGAAGGTACACACAGGAGAGAGGAGGATACACACAAAAGAGAGAAGGATACACACAGGAGACAGAAGGATACACACAGGAGAGAGGAAGATACAAAAAGGAGAGGTGTGATACACACAGGAGAAAAAGGAATACACACAAGAGAGAAAAAGATACACATGGAGAAAGTAGGATACACACAGGAGAGGAAGATACACAAAGTAAAGTAGGGCATACACACAAGAAAGTGAAATACAAACAGGGGAAAGGGGGATAAACAAAGGAGAGAGGAGTATACACACAAGAGAGGGGGATACACAAAGGTGAGAGGGGCGTACACACAGGAGAGAGGAAGATACACACAGGAGAGAGAAGGATACAAACGAGAGAGGGGATTCACACGGAAGAGAGGGGGATACACACAGAAGAAATGGGGGATACACACAAGAGAGAAAGGGGTTACACACAGGAGAGAAGGGGAAAACACAAAAAAAGAGAGGAGGATTACACACAAAAGAGAGAAAGATACACACAGGAGAAAAAAATACACACAGGAGAGAGAAGAATACGCACAGGAGAGAGGAGGATACACACAAGAGAGAGGAGGATACACACAGGAGAGAGGAGGATACACATAGGAGGAAGGCATACAAACAGGAGAGAGGAGGATAAACAGAGGAGAGTTGGGTACACACAAGAGACAAGGTAATACACACAGGAGAGAGGGGGATACACACAGGAAAGAGGGGAATTCACACAACAGAGAGGGCATACATATAGGAGAGATGAGAATACACAAAGAAGAGAGGGGGATACAAACAAGAGAAAGGGGGATACAAATAGGAGAGTGTGGCATACACGCAAAAGGTAGAAGTATACACACAGGAGAGAGGAGGATACACACAGGAGAGAAAAGGCTACACACAGGAGAGAGGAGTATACACAAAGAAAAGAGGAAAACACACAAGAGAGAGGGGGATACACACAGGCGAGGGGGATACACACAGAAGACGGTGTGATACACAAAAAAGAGTGGGGGATACACACAGGAGAAAGGGGGATACAAAAAGGAGAGTGTGGCATACACACAAGAGGGAGGGGGATACACACAGTCAAAAAGGATACACACAGGAGACGGTGTGATACACGAAGGAGAGAGGGGAATACCCAAAAAATAGAAGAATACACACAGGAGAGAGGGGTATAAACAAAAAATAGAGGAGGATACACACAGGAGAGAAAAGGATACCCACAGGAGAGTGGGGCATACACACAGGAGGGAAGGAAATACACACTGGAGAGAAAATGATACACACAGGAAGAGAAGAATAAATACAAGAGAGAGGAGGAAACACAGAAAAGACTGAAGGATAGAATAGAGGATGACACACACAGGAGAGAGGAGGATGCACGCAGAAGAGAGAAGGATACACACAGGAAAGAGAAGCGATACACACAGGAGAGGGGGATACACACAGAAGAGAGGAAGATACACACAGAAGAAAGGAAGATGCACACAGGAGAGAGGAAGATTCACACAAAAGAGAGGATGATACACACAGGAGAGTAGGATACACACAATAGAAAAGGATACACATAGGAGAGAGGAGGGTACACACAGGAAAAAGGAGGATACACAGAGCAGAGAGGAGGATGCACACAGGAGAGGGGGATACACACATAAGAGAGTGACATACACACTAGGAAGACAAAGATATACACAGAATTGAGGAAGATACACACTGGAGAGAGTAGGATACACACAGGAGAGGGGAAATACACACAGGATAGTGGAAGATACACACAGAAGAGAGGATAGACACAGGAGAGAGGATGATCCACACAAATGAATAAAGAATATACACAGCAGAGAGGAGAATACAAACAGAAGAGAGGGGAAAAACACAGGAGAGTGGCGGATACACACATGTGGAGGGGGATACACACAGGAGGGAAAAAGATACACACAAAAGAATGGAAAAAACACATAGGAGAGGAGCATACACAAAAAAGACATGGGCATACACACAGGAGAGGAAAATACACACAGGAGAGGAAATTACACACAGGAGAATGGGGGATACACACAGGAAAGACAGGATACACAGAAAAGAGGGGGATACACACAGGTGTGAGGGGCACAAACACAGGAGAGAGGAGGATAAACACAAAATGGAGGAGAATTCACACAATAGAGAGGAAGATACACAGAGTTGAGAGGGGGTATACACACAGAAGAGAAAAAGATACACACAGTAGAGAAGAAGATACACACAGAAGAGAGGAGGATACACACAGGGGAGAGATGGATACACACAGGAGAGAGGAGGATACACACAAAAGAGAAAAAAGTACAAACCGGAGAGAGAAGGATACACACAGGTGAAAGGAGGATACACACAGGAGAGAGGAAGATACAGACAAAAGAGGGGGATACACACAGAAAGATTGTGGATACACACAGGGGGAGGAAGATACACACAGGAGAAAGGAAGATACACACAAGAGACAGGATGATACACACAGGGGAGAAAAGGATACACACAGAAGAGAGGAGGATAAACAGAGGAGAGAGGGGAATACACAGAGGGCGAGGGGGATACACAGGAGAGTGGAGGATACAAACAGCAGCCAGGAGGATACGCACAGGAGAGAGGAGAATACACACATGAGAGAGGAGGATACACAAAAGAGAGGAGGAAAAACACAATAGAGAGAGGGATATACACAGGCAAGAGGGATAAACACAGAAGTGGGGGAAATGTACACAGGAGAAAGGGGGATCCACAGAGGAGAGGGGGATACACAACTAAAAAAGGAGCATACACACAGGAGGGAGGAGGATACAAACAGGAGAGAAGGAAATACCCACAGAAGAAAGGGGGATACACACAAGAGTGTGGGGCATACACACAGGATGGAGGAGGATAAACACAGAAGAGAGGGATATACACACAAGGGGAGAAGAATAAATACCAGAGTGAGGAGGGTACACAAAAAGGAGAGGAGGACACAGACAGAAGAGAGGACAATAAACACAGAAAAAAGAGGATACACAAAGGAGCGAGGAGGATACACAGAGTACAGAGAAGGATACACTCAGGAGAGAGAAGGATACACAAAGGAGAGTGGAGAGATACACACAAAATAAAGGGATACACACAGGAGACAGAAGGATACACACAGAAGTGTGGGGCATACACACAGGGTGGAGGGGGATAAACACAGAAGAGAGGAGGATACACACAATGGGAGAAGGATAAATACAGAAGAAAGGAGGGTACAAGAAAAGAGAGGAGGATACAGACAGAAGAGAGGATGATAAACGCAGGAAAGAGGAGGATACACACAGCAGCGAGGAGGATACACAGAGGAGAGAGAAGGATACACGCAGGAGAGAGAAGGATACACAAAGGAGAGTGGAGGGATACACACAGGATAGGGCGATACACACAGAAGAGAGAAGGATAAACACAGGAGAGAAGAGGATACTCACAGGAGAGACGGGGATACACACAGTAGAGAGGAGATACACACAGGGGAAAGGAGGATACACACAGGAGAGAGGGGGATACACACAGGAGAAAGGAGGATACACAAGGGAGAGGGGGATACACACAGGAGAGAGGGGCATACATGGAAAAGAGAAAAGGATACACACGGGAGAGAAAAGGATACACACAGGAGATGGGAATACACAGGAGAGAGGGGCATACACACAGTAGAGGGTGATACACACAGGAAAAAGGGGGATACACACAGGAAATAGGAAAATACAAAGAGGAGAGAAGGATACACACAGGAGAGAAAGGCACACACACAGGAGAAAAAAGAATACACACAGCAGAGATTAGGATTCACACAGGAGAGAGGGGATAAACACAGGAAAAAAGAGAATACACACAGAAGAAATTGGGGATACACACAGGAGAGAGAGTGGATACACAAAGGAGAAAGGTGGATACACAAAGAATTGAGGAGAGATACACACAGGAGAGAGAAGCATACACACAGGAGAAAGGAGCATACACACAGGAGAGGGATAGATACACACAAGAGAGAAGAATAAACACAGTAGAGAGGAAGATACACACAGGATAGAGGAGGAAACACACAAAATAAAAAAGATACACACAGGAGACAGAAGGATACACAAAGAAAGGAGTTGGATACACACAGGAGAGAGGGGGATACACACAGGAGAGAGGGGAATACACACAAGAGAGATGGGCATACCCACAAAAGAGAGGAGAATACAAAAAGGAGAGAGGGGAATACACACAGAAATGGGGGATAAACACAGGAGAAAGGGGGATACACAAAAGAGAGAGGAGGATACACACAGGAGAGAGGGATACAGACAGGTGAGAGAGGCGTACACACAGGAGAGGAAGATACACACAGGAGAGTGGAGGATACAAACAGGAGAGAGGGTATACACACAGGAGAGAGGGTGATAACCACAGAAGAAACAGGGGATACAAACAGAAGAGAAAGGGGTTACACACAGGAGAGTGGGGGAAAACACAAGGGAAAGAGGAGAGATACACAAAGGATATAGGAAGATACACACAGGAGAGAGAAAAATAAACACAGGAGGGAGGAGAATACACACAGAAGAGAGGAGGATACACACAGGACAGGTGCATACACACAGGAGAGAGGGGGATACACACGGGAGACTTGGATTCACACAGGAAACAGGGTAATACAAACGGGAGAGTGGGGGATACAAAAAGGAGTGGGGGATATACACAGGAGAGAGTGGGATACACACAGGAGAGAGGGGAATACACACAAGAGAGAAGGGCATAGACACAGGAGAGAAGAGGATACACACAGGAGAAAGGGGGATACACACAGGAACAAGAAAGATACAAACAGGAGAGTGCAGCATACACAAAGGAGGGAGATGCATACACACAGGAGAGAGGAAGGAACACACAGGGGAAGGGGGATACACACAGGAGAGAGGAGGATACACACATTAGAGAGGGGGATGCACACAGGAAGAGAAGGATAAATACAGGAGGGAGGAGAGTACACAAAACAGAGAGGAGGATAAAGACAGAAGAGAGAACGATAAACACAGTAAAGAGGAGGATACACACAGGAGCGAGGAGAATACACAGAGGAGAGAGAAGGATTCACAAAAAAAGAGTGGGGGTATACACACAGGATAGGGCGATACCTACAGAAGAGAGGAGGATAAACACAGGAGAGAGGAGGTTACTCACAGGAGAGAGAAAGATACACACAAAAGAGTGGGGGATGCACACAGAAGAGAAGGGGATACACACAGGAGAGAGGGGGATACACACAGTAGAGAAAAGATACACACAGGAGAAGGGAGGATACACACAGGAGAGAGGGGGATACACACAGGAGAGAAAAGGATACACAAGGGAGAGGGGGATACACACAGGAGAGAGGGGGATACACACAGGAGAAAGGGGGATACACAAGGGAGAGGAAGATACACACAGGAGAGAGGGGGATACATGGAAAAAAGAAAAAGATACACACAGGAGAGAAAAGGATACACACAGGAGATGGGAATACACAGAAGAGAGGGGCATTCACACAGGAGAGGGTGATACACACAGGAGAAAGGGGGATACACACAGGAAAGAGGAGAATACACACAGGAGAGAAGGATACACCCAGGAGAGAAAGGCATACACACAGGAAAAAGGAGAATACACACAGCAGAGATTAGGATTCACACAGGAGAGAGGGGATAAACACAGGAGAAAGAAGAATACACACAGGAGAAAGGGGGAATACACACAGGAGAGATGGTGGATACACAAGAAAGGGGGGATACACAGAGGAATGAGGAGAAATACACACAGCAGAGAGGAGCATACACACAGGAGAGAGGAGCATACACAGAGGAGATGGATAGATACACACAGGAGAGAAAGATAAACACAGTAGAGAGGAAGATACACACAGGATAGAGGAGAATACACACAAAATAGAAAATGATACACACAGGAGACAGAAGGATACACACAGAAGAGAGGGGGATAAACACAGGAGAAGTGAATACACACAGGAGAGAAAAACATACACACAGGAGACAGAAATACACAAAGAAAGGAATTGGATACACACAGGAGAGAGGGGGATACACACAGGAGAGAGAGGAATACACACAAGAGAGATGGGCATACCCACAGGTGAGAGGAGAATACGCAAAAACGAGAGGGGGATACACACAGAAAAAAGGGGATACAAACAGGAGAGTGCGGCATACACACAGAAATGAGAAAGATACACACAGGAGAGAAGAAGGATACACACAAAATAGGAAATGATACACACAGGAGACAGAATAATACACACAGGAGAGAGGGTGTAAACACAGGAGAAAGAAATACACACAGGAGAGAAAAAGAAACACACAAGAGACAGGGATACACAAAGAAGGGAGTTGAATACACACAGGAGAGAGGGGGGATACACACAGGAGAGAGGAAAATACACACAAGAGAGAGGGGCATACCCACAGGAGAGAGGAGACTACACAAAGGAGAGAGGGGGATACACACAGGAAAAAGGGGGATACAAACAGCAGAGTGAGGAATACGCACAGAAGAAACGGGAATACACACAGGAGAGAGGAGGCTACACACAGGAGAGAGGAGGCTACACAAAGGAGAGACGAGGTTACAAAAAGAAGAGAGGGAAACACACAAGAGAGGAAGGACACACACAGGAGAGAAGAGAATACACACAGAAGAGAGGAGGATATACAAAGGAGAGAGGAGGATACACACAGCAGAGAGAAAAATACACACGAGAGGAGGATACACACAGGATAGAAAAGATTACACATAGTAGAGAGGAGGATACACACAGGAGAGAGGAGGCTACACACAGGAGAGAGGAGGATACACAAAGAAGAGGGGGAAACACACAAGAGAGTGAAGGATACACACAGGTGGGGGGATAAACACTGGAGACGGTGGGATACACACATGAGAGGGGGGATACACAAAGGTCAGAGAAGGATACACATAAGAGAGAGGAGGCTACACACCAGAGAAAGGGGGATACACAAAGAAAAACGGAAAACACACAAAAGAGAGGGGGATACACCCAAACGAGTGGGATAAACACTGGAGACGGTGGGATACACACAGCAGAGAGGGAAATACAAAAAGGAGAGGGGGATACACACAGGATGGAGGGGTAAACACACAAAATAGAAAAACAATACACACAGGAGAGAAGGGGGATACACACAGGAAAGTGGGGGATACACACATGAAAGTGGAGTATAAACACAGAAGGAAGGGTATACACACAGGAGAGATGAGGATACACAAAGGGGGAGAAGAATAAATACAGAAGAGAGGAGGATAAACACAAATGAGTGAAGAATACAGAGAGAATAACGGAGGATACTCGCAGGAGAGAGGAGTATACACAAAGGAGAGAAGATACACACAGGAGAGAGGAGCATACACACAGGAGAGAGGAGGATACACAAAAGAGAGAGATAGATACACACAGGAGAGAAGGATAAACACAGGAGAGAGGAAGATACACACAGGACAGAGGAAGATACACACAGGAGAAGGAGGATACACACAAAAAAGAAAAGGATACACACAGGAGACAGAAGGATACACACAGGAGAGAGGGGGATACACACAGGAGAGGGGGATAGAAAAATAGAAAAAGATACTCACAGGAGACAGGAATACACAAAGAAGGGAGTTGGATACACACAGGAGAGACGGGGATACACATAGGAAAGAGGGAATACACACAAGAGAAAGAGGAATACCCACAGAAGAGAGAATACACAAAGGAGAGATGGGGATACACACAGGAAAAGGAAGGATACAAACAGTAGAGTGCGGCATACACACAGAAGGGGGGGGATACACACAGTAGAGAGTGGGATACACACAAGAGAGAGGGGCATACACACAGGAGAGGGTGATACACACAGGAGAAAGGGGGATACAAACAGGTGAGAGAAGAATAAACACAGAAGAGGGGATACACACAAGAGAGAGGGGCGTACAAAGAGGAGAGAGGAGGATAGACACAGCAGAGAGGAGGATACACAAAGAAGAGAGGGGATACACACAAAAGACAGGGAGATACACACAGAAGAAAGGGGGATACACACAGGAGAGAGGGGGGAAACACAGAGGGATGAGAAAAGATACACACAGGAGAGAGGATCATACACACAGAAGAGAGGAGATACACAGAGGAGAGAGAAAGATACACACAGGAGAGAGGAAGATACACAGTAGAGAGGAAGATACACACAGGAGAGAGGATACACACAAAAGAGAAAAGGATACACAAAGGAGACAGAAGGATACACAAAGTAGAGAGGGTCATACACACAGAAATGGGAAATACACACAGGATAAAGGGGGATACACAAAAGAGAGAGGAGAATACACACAGGAGAGGGGAATACAGACAGGTGAGAGAGGCGTACACACAGGAGAGGAAGATACACACAGGAGAGTGGAGGATACAAACAGGAGAGAGGTTATACACACAGGAGAGAGGGGGATAACCACAGAATAAAGAGGGGATATAAACAGAAGAGAAAGGGGTTACATACAGGAGAGTGGGGGGAAACACAAGGAAAAGAGGAGGGATACACAAAGGATATACGAAGATACACACAGGAGAGAGGAGAATACACACAGGAGAGAGGAGAATACACACAGAAGAGAGGAGGATACACACAGGAGAGAGGAGGATACACACAGGAGAGGTGCATACGCACAGGAGAGAGGGGGATACACACAGGAGAGTTGGATTCACACAGGAAACAGGGTAATACAAACAGGAGGGTGGGAGATATAAACGGGAGTGGGAAATTCACACAGGAGAGAGTGGGATACACACAGGAGACAGGGGGATACACACAGGAACAAGGAAGATACAAACAGGAGAGTGCAACATACACACAGGAGGGAGGGGGATACACACAGGAGAGAGGAGGCTACACAGAGGAGAAAGGAAGATACACATATAAGAGGGGGAAACACACAAAAGAGAGGGAGATACACACAGTCGAGAGGGATACGCCCAGAAGACGGGGAGATACACACAGGAGAGAAAAGGATACACACAGGAGAGAGGGGGATACACACAGAAACAAGAAAAATACAAACAGGAGAGTGCACCATACACACAAGGGGGAAGGGGATACACAAAGGAGAGAGAAAGACACACACAGGTGAGGGGGGATACACACAGGAGAGGGGAGAATACACACAGGAGAGGGAAATACACACATGAGAACAGGGCGTACACACAGAAGAGAGGAGGATTCAAAAAGCAGAGAGAAGGATACACACTGGAGAGAGGGGATACACAAAAGAGAGAGAAGTATACACACAGGAGAGAGGAGGATACACACAGGAGAGGGAAATACACACAAAAGAGAGTGGCATACACACAGGAGAGAGGAGCATACACACAAAAGAAAGGGGGATACACACAGGAAAGAGGAAAATACACACAGGTAAGGGGGATACACAAAGAAAAAAGGGCGTACACACAGGAGAGGGGAGGATACACACAGGAGAGAGGAGGATACAAACAGGAGAGAGGTGATACACACAGGAGAAAGGGGGTATACAGAGGATCCTTCACAGCCTCACTGAATATTACACACTTGTGATATAGTCTGGAGTCTATTTTTTATGGCCACTCATTCAAAGAATCACTAAATAATGCAGAACTGCTGAATAGTCCGATGTCTCTTTCCTATGGCCACTAGTTAAGAGCCTCACTAAGTGTACACACCTGGGGAAATAGTCAGGATTTACCTTTATCCCCTCATTCACATTCTGACTAAATAAGGCACACCTGTGGAATAGTCAGGAGACTTTTTCATGTGGCCTCTAATTCGGAGTGTCACTGAATAATGTGGTGTAGTCCGGAGTCTATTTCATGTGGACACATATTCAGAGCCTCAGTGAATAAGACAGGCCCTTGATATAGTAAGGAACCCAATTAATATGGCCAAATCTTCTGAGCCTCACTGTATAATACAGACCTGGAGATAATTTTGAGTCTATTTTTGATGGATATTTATTCAGAGCCTCAGTAAATAATGTACAACTGTGGAGAAGCCAGGAGTCTATTTTATTAAGACACTCATTCATAGCCTCATGGATAATATGCACGTGTGGATTAGTCAGGATTCCAATTTATATGGTCACTGACTCGTAACCTCAATGAAAAATGCACAAATGTAAAGTACTCAGCAGTCTCTTTCATATAAACACTCATTCAGAGATTCAGTGAATAATACAAATATTTAAGATAGACAACATCCTGTTACCTATGGTCACACAAAAAGAGCCTCACTGAGTAATGCACCCCTGCGGAAGTGATAAAATTCTACTTTATATAGCCTCTCATTTACAGCCTAAGGGAATAATGCACACGTGTGGAATAGACACTAGTCTATTTTATATGGCCACAAAATCAAAGCCTGAGTTAGTAATACACAACTTTGGAATAGTCAGTACTCTATTCCATATGCCCAACTATTTAGAGTCAGAGTAAATAATACACGCCTGTGGAATAGTCAGAAAACAAGTTCATATGGCCAAAGTTTCAGATCCTCAGTGAATAATACATATTTCGGAAAAACTCAGGACGCTATTACATGTGGCATCAATTTCAGAATTTTATTGAGTAATAAACACCTGAATTGTAGTCAGAATTCTATTTTCTATAGCCACATTTTCAGAGCCTAACTAAATAACATACACCTTCGTAATAGTCAGGATTCTATTTCGTATAGGCACTCATTTAGAGTTGAATGTCAAAACGCACTTCTGAGGAGTTTTCAGGAGTCTCTATTTTATGGCCATTCATTTATAGCTACACAGAGTCATACAGACCTATGGAAACGTCAGGGTTGTAGTTCACATAGCCACTTATTCAGAACCTCAGTGAAGAATCATATATATCTGGAAAATACTGAGGATTATATTATATATATCCACTTATTCAGAGACTCACTGAATAATGCACACATAAGGAATAGTCTAAAGAATATTTGATATGACCCTACACCCAGCGACTCAGTGGACAATGCAGAACAGAAAAATAGTCAAGATGATAGAGTCAGAGGTTTATGTTATGTGGACACTCGTTCAGAATCTCACTGAAGACTACACACCTTTGGTATAGTAAGAGTGCAGACGACATGATAGTATACCTAGAAGACCCCATCACCTCAGCCCAAAAGCTCCTGCAACTGATAAGCAACTTCAGCAAAGTCTCAGGATATAAAATCAATGTGCAAAAATCACAAGCATTCCTATACACCAATAACAGACTTAAAGAGAACCAAATCAAGAACGAACTGCCATTCACAATTGCTACAAAGAAAATAAAATACCTAGGAATACAACTCACTAGGAATGTAAGGGACCTCTTTAAGGAAAACTACAAACAACTGCTCAACGAAATAAGAGAGGACACAAACAGATGGAGAAACATTCCATGTTCGTGGTTAGGAAGAATCAATATCGTGAAAATGGCTATACTGCCCAAAGTAATTTACACAATCAATGCTATCCCCATCAAACTACCATTGAATTTCTTCACAGAACTGGAAAATACCACCATGAATTTCATATGGAACCAAAAAAGAGCCCGCATAGCCAAGTCAATTCTAAGCAAAAAGAACACAGCAGGAGGCATCACGCTACCAGACTTCAAACTATACTACAAGGCTACAGTAATCAAAACAGCATGGTACTGGTACCAAAACAGAGATATAGACCAATGGAACAGAACAGAGGCATCGGAGGCAACACAACACATCTACAACCATATTATCTTTGATAAACCAGACAAAAACAGGCAATGGGGAAAGAATTTCCTATTTAATAAATGGTGTTGGGAAAACTGGCTAGCTATGTGCAGAAAGCAGAAACTGGACCCCTTCCTGACACCTTACACTAAAATTAACTCCAGATGGATTAAAGACTTAAACGTAAGACCTGACACCATAAAAACCCTAGAAGAAAATCTAGGCAAAACCATTCAGAACATAGGAGTAGGTAAGGACTTCATGAACAAAACACCAAAAGCATTGGCAACTAAAGCCAAAATAGACAAATGGGACCTAATCAAACTCCACAGCTTCTGCACAGCAAAACAAACAGTCACTAGAGTGAATCGGCAACCATCAGAATGGGAAAAAATCTTTGCAGTTTACGCATCTGACAAAGGGCTGATATCCAGAATTTACAAAGAACTCAAACAGATTTACAGGAAAAAAACAAACAAGCCCATTCAAAAATGGGCAAAGGATATGAACAGAAACTTTACGAAAGCAGACATACATGAGGCCAGCAAACATATGAAAAAGTGCTCATCGTCATTGGTCATTAGAGAGATGCAAATCAAAACCACATTGAGATACCATCTCACACCAGTTAGAATGGCGATCATTAAAAAATCTGGAGACAGCAGATGCTGGAGAGGATGTGGAGAAATAGGAACACTCTTACACTGTTGGTGGGAGTGTAAATTAGTTCAACCATTGTGGAAGACAGTGTGGCGATTCCTCAGGGACCTAGAAATAGAAATTCCATTTGACCCAGCAATCCCATTACTGGGTATCTATCCAAAGGACTATAAATCGTTCTACTATAAGGACACATGCACACGAATGTTCATTGCAGCACTGTTTACAATAGCAAAGACCTGGAACCAACCCAAATGCCCAACGATGATAGACTGGACTGGGAAAATGTGGCACATATACACCAATGGAATATTATGCAGCAATCAAAAATGATGAGTTTGTGTCCTTTGTAGGGACATGGATGAATCTGGAGAACATCATTCTTAGCAAACTGACACAAGAACAGAAAAAGAAATACTGCATATACTCACTCATAGGTGGGTGAGAAAAATGAGAACACGTGGACACAGAGAGGCGGTCTACTATACACTGGGGACTGTTGGGGGGAATGGGGGAGGGACAGCGGGGGGGGCTGGGGGCGATAGCCTGGGGATGAATGCCAAGTGTGGGTGAAGGGGAGGAAAGCAGCAAAGCACACTGCCATGTCTGTACCTATGCAACTATCTTGCTCGTTCTGCACATGTACCCCCAAACCTATAATGCAATAAAAATTTAAAAAAAAAAGAAAAAAGAAAAAAAAATTTGTAGACAAAACAGTCTCAAACATATGAAGAGAAACTGATTAATGTTAGCAACACAAAAATGTTTTCTTTTGCAGAAATATAATGTTAAATTATGATTGTGCAAAGTAAAAAATAATTTACAAATTAATTATGAAGCATTATTAAGTGAGTCAAAGCCATTCTATAAATAAATAATGCAGTACTTTGCTAAAAAAAAAAAAAGAGTGCAAGTCATATGGCCACTGAATCACAGTATTACGGGATAACGCACAAAGGGGAAATAGTAAGGAGTCTATTTTCTATGGACTCTCAATCAGAGCTTCAGTGTGTAATAAAGAGCTGTGGAGTAGTCAGGACCTTATTTAAGGTAGCCCCAAATTAAGCAGCTCTGTGAATGATACACACAAGTGTCAGAGTCAGGAGACTATTTGATATAGACACTCATACAGAAACTTTTCGAATACTGCACATGTGGTGAATAAACAAAAGTCTGTTTCATATGGTGATTCGTTTGGAGAATAAAAAACTAATGCACACCTGTGGAATAAAATGGGTTCTATTTCATAAGGCCACACTTTCAATGCTTTAGTGAATAATATGTATGTCTGATAAGTCAAGAATCTCTTTCACATGTCCACTCCTTCTGGGCCTGTGTGAATAGTACTCCCCTCAGAAACAGTCAAGGATCTACTTCAAATGCCTACACATTCAGAGTCTCTGTAAGTAATGAACACCTAGAAAATACACCTGAGTCTCTTTTTTATGCACACTTAGTCAGAGTCTCATTCAATAATACACACCTGGGGAAGAGTTAATAGTGTACTTCATGTAGCCACTCATTTAGATCCTCAGTGAATAATGCACACCAGGGTAATAGTCGAGCATTTTTTATATGGCCACTCATTTTCTGCCTCACTGAGTGATATACACCTGAAGAATCCTCAGGATTCTATTTGATACTACCACTCATTTAGAACCATATTGAATAATTCACAATGTAGCAATAGTCAGATGTCTATTTTATGTGGCCTATCATTCACAGTTTCAGTGAATTTATAAGTTCTATGGAGTAATCAGGATGCAGTTTAAGATAGACACTAATTAAGTGCCATCCTGAATGATACACACCTCGGTGATAGCCAGGAGCCTATTTCATATGAACTCAAATTTTGTGTATCACTGTGTAATACACAGCTGGGGCAGGGTCAGGAGTCTATTTGCTATGGACACTCAAACAGAACTTGTTTGATTAATGCACACATGTATAATAATGAGGAGTCTATATCATATGGCTACTCATTCAGACAAAAAGTGAATAATGCACATGTGGAGTAATTAGAAGTCTGTTTAATATGGCCCCGTTTACACAGCCTCACTGAATATTACACAACTGTGATATAGTCTGGAGTCTATTTTTTATGGCCAGTCATTCAGAGAATCACTATTTAATGCACACCTGCAGAATAGTCAGAAGTCTCTTTCCTATGGCCCCTCGTTAAGAGGCTCACTAAGTGTACACACCTGGGGAAATAGGATTTACCTTTATCCCCTCATTCAGAGTCTCACGAAATAATGCACACCTGTGGAATAGTCAGGAGACTTTTTCATGTGGCCTCTAATTCGGAGTGTCACTGAATAATGTGGTGTAGTCAGGAGTCTGTATCACATAGACACATATTAGGAGCCACAGTGAATAAGACAGGCCCTTGATACAGTAAGGAATCTAATTAATATGGCCACATCTTCTGAGCCCCACTGAATAATACACACCTGGGGAATAATTTGGAGTCTATTTTCGATGGAAAATCATTTAGAGCCTCTGTAAATAATGTACACCTGTGGAGTAGCCAGGAGTCTATTTTATTATGACATTCATTAATAGCTTCAGTGTATAATATGCACGTGTGGATTAGTCAGGTTTTCATTTTATATGGCCACTGACTCATAACCTCAGTGAAAAATGCACAAATGTAAAGTACTCAGCAGTCTATTTTATATAGACACTCATTCAGAGATTCACTGAATAATACAAATATTAAATATAGACAGCACCGTTTTTCATATGGTAACACAAAAAGAGCCTCGGCGAGTAATGAAAACCTGGGGAAGAGATAGGAGTCTACTTTATATAGCCTCTTATTTACAGCACTAGGGAATAATGCACACGTGTGGAATAGACTAGTCTATTTTATATGGCCACAAAATCAAAGCCTGAGTGATTAATACACAACTATGGAATAGTCACCAGTCTATTCCATATGCCCAAATATTTAGAGTCAGAATCAATAATACACGCCTGTGGAGAGGTCAGAAAACTATTTCATATGGCCAAAGTTTCAGAGCCTCAGTGAATAATAAACACCAAGGAAACACTCAGGACGCTATTACATGTGGCATCAATTTCAGAGCTTTATTGAATAAGAAACCCCTGTATTGTCATCAGAATTCTATTTCATATAGCCACATATTCAGAGCCTAACTGAATAACACACACCTTGGGAAAAGTCAGGATTCTATTTCGTATAGCCACTCATTTAAAGCCGAATGTCAAAACGCACACCTGAGGAGTATTCAGAAGTATCTATTTTATGGCCACACATTCAGAGCTTCACAGAATAATACAGACCTATGGAAACATCAGGAGTGTATTTCACATGGCCGCTTATTCACATCCTCAGTGAAACCTTATATATATCTGGAAAATACTGAGAATTATATTACTTATAGCCACTTATTCAAAGACTCACTGAATAAGGCACACCTAAGGAATAGTCTGGAGACTATTTGATATGACTCTACACCCAGCGACTCAGTGGACAATGCAGAAGGGAAAATAGTCAAGAGGATAGAGTCAAGAGTTTATGTTATGGGGTCACTTGTTCAGAATCTCACTGAAGAATACACACAGTGGGAATAGTCAGAGTCCAAGTCATATAGGCACTCAATCACAGCATTTCAAAATAATGCACAATGGGGGAATAGTAAGGAGTCTATGTCATATGGCCTCTCATTCAGAGCTTCATTGTGTAACAAACAGCTGTGGAGTAGTCATGATCCTATTGAAGGTAGGCCAAATTATGCATCTTTGTGAATGATACACACATGTGTCAGAGTCAGGACACTATTTGATATAGACACTCATACAGAACCTTTTCGAATACTGCACATGTGGAAAATAATCACTAGTCTGTTTCATATGGTGGTTTGTTTGGATAATCAAAAAATAATGCACACCTGTTGAGGAAAATGGGTTCTATTTCATAAGGCTACGCTTTCAGTGTTTCACTGAATAATATGTATATCTGATAAGTCAGGAATCTCTCTTTTTTTAAAAATTTTTATTGCATTATAGGTTTGGGGGTACATGTGCAGAACGTGCATGATAGTTGCATAGGTACGCACATGGCAGTGTGCGGGGCTGGGGGGGGATGGCCTGGGGATGAATACCAAGTGTGGGTCAGGAATTTCTTTCACATGGCCACTCGTTCAGGGCCTATGTGAAGAAAACTCAACTCAAAAATTATCAAGTGTCTACTTCAAATGCCTACACATTCAGTGTCTCTGTATGTACTGAACACATTGGCAATACACCTGAGTCTCTTTTTTATGCCCACTTACTCAGAGTCTCATTCAATAATACACACCTGGGGAAGAGTTAAGAGTCTACTTCATGTAGCCACTCATTTACAGCCTCAGTGAATAATGCACACCAGGGTAATAGTCGAGCATTTTTTATATGGCCACTCATTTTGTGCCTCACTGAGTGATATACACTTGAAGAATCCTCAGGATTCTCTTTGATACTACTACTCATTTAGAACCTTATTGAATAATTCACAATAGAGCAATAGTCATGTGTCTATTTTATATGGTCTATCATTTAAAGTTTCAGTGAATAATGAACTTCTATGGATTAATCAGGACGCTGTTAAGATAGCCATGCATTAAGTTCCTTCTTGAATGATGCACAGCTGGGTGATAGTCAGGAATCTATTTCATATGAACTCTAATTTTGTATATCGTGGAGTATACACACCTGGGGCAGGGTCAGCATTGTATTTGGTATGGACACTCAAACAGAACTTGTTTGATTAATGCACACATGTATAATAATGAGGAGTCTATGTCATATGTCTTCTCATTCAGACAGTGAATAATGCACATGTGGAATAATTAGAAGTCTGTTTCATATTGCACTCTTTCACAGCTGCACTAAATATTACACACTTGTGATGTAGTCTGGAGTCTATTTTTAATGGCCAATCATTCAGAGAATAAATAAATAATGCACACCTGTGGAATAGTTAGAAGTCTCTTTCCTATGGCCACTCGTTAAGAGACTCACTAAGTGTAGACACCTGGGGAAATAGTCAGAATTTACCTTTATCCCCTCATTCAGAGTGTCACTAAATAATGCACACCTGTGGAATAGTCAGGAGACTCTTTGATGTGGCCTCTAATTCTGAGTGTCACTGAATAATGTGGTGTAGTCAGGAGTCTCTTATTTGTAGACATATATTCAGAGCCTCAGTGTATAAGACAGGCCCTCTATGTTGTAAGGGATTTAATTAATATGGCCACATCTTCTGTGCCTCACCTAATAATACACACCTGGAGAATACTTTGGTGTCTATTTTTAATGGACATTCATTCACAGCCTTGGTAAATAATGCACACCTGTGGAGTAGCCAGAAATCTATTTCATTTGGACACTCATTCATAGCCTCATTGGGTAATATGCACGTGTGGATTAGTCAGGATTCTATTTTATATGGCCACTGACTTGCAACCTCAGTGACAAATGTACAAATGTAAAGAACTCAGCAGTCTATTTCATATAGACACTCATTCAGAGACTCACTGAATAATAAAGATATATAAGATAGACAGCATCCTGTTTCATGTTGTTACACAAAAGGAGCCTCACTGAGTAATGCACACCTGTGGAAGTGTTAATAATCTACTTTATTTAGCCTCTCATTTACAAAATCAGGGAATAATGCACACGGGTGGAATAGACACTTTTTCATTTTATATGGCAAAAAAAACAAAGCCTGAGTGAGTAATACACAACTTTGGAATAGTCACTAGTCTATTTCATATGGCCAAATGTTTAGATTCAGAGCCAATAATACAAACATGTGGAGTAGTCAGAAAACAATTTCAGATGGCCAAAGTTTCAGAGCCTCAGTGAATAATACATACCTGGGAAATACTCAGGACCCTATTACATGTGGCAACAATTTCAGAGCTTCCTTGAATAAGAAACAACTCTATTGTAGTCAGAATCCTATTTCCTATAGCCACGTATTCAGAGACTAACTGAATAACATACACCTTGAAAAAAGTCAGAATTCTGTTTCGTGTAGCCACTGATTTAGAGCCAAATTTAAAAACGCACGCCTGAACAGTATTAAGGAGTCTCTATTTTATGGCAACTCATTCAGTGCTTCACAGAATAATACAGACCTATGGAAACTTCTGGAGTGGATCTTACATGGCCACTAATTCAGAACCTCAGTGAAGAATCATATATATTTGGAAAATAAAATGATTATATTATATACCACCACTTATTCAGAGACTCACTGAATAATGTACAACTTAGGAACAGTCTGGAGAATATTTGATATGTCGCTACACACAGCGACTCAGTGGAAAATGCAGAAGTGAAAAAAAGTCAAGAGGATAGAGTCAGGAGTTTATGTTATGTGGTCACTCGTTCAGAATCTCACTGAAGAATACACACCTTGGGAATTGTCAGAGTCCAAGTCATATGGCCACTCAATCACAGCATTACCAAATAATACACAATAAGGCAATAGTAAAGAGTCTATTTCATATGGCCTCTCATTCAGAGCTTCACTGTGTAATATAGAGCTGTGGAGTAGTCAGGACCCTATTGAAGGTGGCCCAAATTAAGCAGCTCCTTGAATGATACACACATGTGTCAGAGTCAGGAGACTATTTGTTATAGACACTCATACAGAACCTTTTCGAATACTGCACATGTGGGGAATAATCAGTAGTCTGTTTCATATGGTGATTTGTTTGGTGAATAAAAAACTAATGCACACCTGTTTAGTAAAATGGGTTCTATTTCAGAAGGCCACTCTTTCAGTGTTTTAGTAAATAATATGTTTATCTGAAAAACAAGGAATCTCTTTCACATGGCCACTAGTTCAGGGCCTCTGTGAAGAATACTGTCCTCAAAAATAGTCAAGTGTCTACTTTAAATGGCTACACATTCAGAGACAGTGTAGGTAATGAACACCTGGGCTATACTCCTGAGTCTATTTTTTATGCCCACTTAGTCAGAGTCTCATTCAGTACTATACACCTGGGGAGGAGATAAGAGTCTACTTCATGTAGCCACTCATTTAGAGTCTCAGTGAATAATGCACATCAGGGTAATATTCGAGCATTATTTATATGGCCGCTCATGTTGTGCCTTACTGAGTGATATACACCTGAAGAGTCCTAAAGACTATATTCGATACTAACACTCAGTTATCACCTTATTGAATAATTCACAATGAAGCAATAGTCAGGTGTCAATTTTATATGGTCTATCATTAAAAGTTTCAGTGAATAGTAAACTTCTATGGAGTAATCAGGACGCTGTTTAACAGCCACGAATTAAGTGCCTTGCTGAATGATACACACCTGTGTGATAGTAAGGAGTCTATTTCATATGAACTCTTATTTTCTGTATCATTGAGTAATACACACCTGGGGAAGTGTCAGGATTCTATTTGATATGGACACTCAAACAGAGCCTGTTTGATTAATGCACACATGGATAATAATGAGGAGTCTATGTCATACGGCTACTCATTCAGACAAACTGTGAATAATGCACATGTGGAGTAAATAGAAGTCTGTTTCATATGGCCCCTCTTTCACAGCCTCACTGAATATTACACACTTGTTATATAGTCCAGAGTCTATTTTTTATGGCCACTCATTCAGAGAATCACTAAATAATGTGCACCTGTGGAATATTCAGAAGACTCTTTTCTATGGCCACTGGTTAAAAGCTTCACTAAATGTACAAACCTGGAGAAATAGTTAGGATTTACCTTTATCCCCTCATTCAGAGTCTCACTAAATAATGCAAACCTGTGAAATAGTCAGGAGACGTTTTCATGTGGCCTCCAATTTGGAATGTCACTGAATAATGTGGTGTAGTCAAAAGTCTATTTCATGTAGACACATACTCAGAGCTTCAGTGAATAAAATAGACACTTGATATAGTAAGGAATCTAATTAGTATGAAAACATATTCTGAGTTTCACTGAATCATACACACCTGGAAAATAATTTGGAGTCTATTTTTGATGGACATATATTCAGAGTCTCGGAAAATGATGTACACCTGTGGAGTAGCCAGGAGTCTATTTTATTATTACACACATTCATAGCCTCAGTGGAAAATATGCACATGTGGATTAGTCAGGATTCCAATTTATATGGCCACTGACATGTAACCTGAGTAAAAAATGCAAAAAAGTGAAATACTTAGCAGTCTGTTTCATAAGGACACACATTCACAGATTCACTGAATAATACAAATATTTGAGATAAACAGCATCCTGTTTCATATGGTTAAACAAAAAGAGCCTCACTGAGTAATGCACACCAGGGGAAGTGTTAGGAGTCTACTTTATATAGCCTTTAATTTAAAGAATCAGAAAATAATGCACACGTGTGGAATAGACACTAGTCTATTTTATATGGCCACAAAATCAAAGCCTTTTGAATAATCACTTGTCTGTTTCATATGGTGTTTTGAATGGTGAATCAAAAACTTATGCACACCTGTGGAGTAAAATGGGTTCTATTTCAGAAAGCCACTCTTTCAGAGTTTTAGTGAATAATATATATATCTGAAAAGTAAAAAATCTCTTTCACATGGCCACTCATTCAGGGCCTCTGTGTAGAATACTCCCCTCAAAAATAGTCAAGTGTCTACTTTAAATGGCTACACATTCAGAGACTCTGTAGGTAATGAACACCTGGGCAATACACCTGAGTTCCTTTTTTATGCCGACGTAGTCAGAGTCTCATTCAATAATACACACCTGGGGAAGAGTTAAGAGTCTACTTCATGCAGCCACTCATTTACAGCCTCAGTGAATAAAGCACACCAGGGTAATAGTCGAGCATTTTTTATGTGGCCACTTATTTTGTGCCTCACTAAGATATACACGTTAAGAATCCAAAGGATTTTTTAATGATCGCCATTCTAACTGGTGTGAGATGGTATCTCAATGTGGTTTTGATTTGCATCTCTCTAATGACCAATGACGAAGAGCACTTCTTCATATGTTTGCTGGCCTCATGTATGTCTGCTTTCGTAAAGTTTCTGTTCATATCCTTTGCCCATTTTTGAATGGGCTTGTTTGTTCTTTTTCTGTAAATCTGTTTGAGTTCTTTGTAAATTCTGGATATCAGCCCTTTGTCAGATGCGTAAACTGCAAAGATTTTTTCCCATTCTGATGGTTGCCGATTCACTCTAGTGACTGTTTGTTTTGCTGTGCAGAAGCTGTGGAGTTTGATTAGGTCCCATTTGTCTATTTTGGCTTTAGTTGCCAATGCTTTTGGTGTTTTGTTCATGAAGTCCTTACCTACTCCTATGTCCTGAATGGTTTTGCCTAGATTTTCTTCTAGGGTTTTTATGGTGTCAGGTCTTACGTTTAAGTCTTTAATCCATCTGGAGTTAATTTTAGTGTAAGGTGTCAGGAAGGGGTCCAGTTTCTGCTTTCTGCACATGGCTAGCCAGTTTTCCCAACACCATTTATTAAATAGGGAATCCTTTCCCCATTGCCTGTTTTTGTCTGGTTTATCAAAGATAATATGGTTGTAGATGTGTTGTGTTGCCTCCGATGCCTCTGTTCTGTTCCATTGGTCTATATCTCTGTTTTGGTACCAGTACCATGCTGTTTTGATTACTGTAGCCTTGTAGTATAGTTTGAAGTCTGGTAGCCTGATGCGTCCTGCTGTGTTCTTTTTGCTTAGAATTGACTTGGCTATGCGGGCTCTTTTTTGGTTCCATATGAAATTCATGGTGGTTTTTTCCAGTTCTGTGAAGAAATTCAATGGTAGTTTGATGGGGATAGCATTGATTGTGTAAATTACTTTAGGCAGTATAGCCATTTTCATGATATTGATTCTTCCTAACCACAAACATGGAATGTTTCTCCATCTGTTTGTGTCCTCTCTTATTTCGTTGAGCAGTTGTTTGTAGTTTTCCTTAAAGAGGTCCCTTACATTCCTAGAGAGTTGTATTCCTAGGTATTTTATTTTCTTTGTAGCAATTGTGAAAGGCAGTTCGTTCTTGATTTGGTTCTCTTTAAGTCTGTTATTGGTGTATAGGAATGCTTGTGATTATTGAACATTGATTTTATATCCTGAGACTTTGCTGAAGTTGCTTATCAGTTGCAGGAGCTTTTGGGCTGAGGTGATGGGGTCTTCTAGGTATACTATCATGTCGTCTGCAAATAGAGACAATTTGGCTTCCACCTTTCCTATTTGAATACCCCTTATTTCTTTTTCTTGCCTGATTGCTCTGGCTAGAACTTCCAGTATTATGTTGAATAGAAGTGGTGAGAGAGGGCATCCTTGTCTAGTGCCAGATTTCAAAGGGAATGCTTCCAGTTTTTGCCCATTAAGTATGATATTGGCTGTTGGTTTGTCATAAATAGCTTTTATTACTTTGAGATATGTTCCATCAATACCAAGTTTATTGAGGGTTTTTAGCATAAAGGGCTGTTGAATTTTGTCAAATGCCTTCTCTGCATCAATTGAGATAATCATGTGGTTTTTGTTTTTGCTTCTGTTTATGTGGTGAATTACATTTATAGACTTGCGTATGTTGAACCAGCCTTGAATCCCCGGGATGAATCCTACTTGATCATGATGGATAAGTTTTTTAATGTGCTGTTGCAATCGGTTTGCCAGTATTTTATTGAAGATTTTTGCATCTATGTTCATCATGGATATTGGCCTGAAGTTTTCTTTTCTTGTTGAGTCTCTGCCAGGTTTTTGTATCAGGATGATGTTGGTCTCATAAAATGATTTGGGAAGGGTTCCCTCTTTTTGGATTATTTGGAATAGTTTCAGAAGGAATGGTACCAGATCCTCTTTGTGTGTCTGGTAGAATTCGGCTGTGAACCCATCTGGACCTGGGCTTTTTTTGTGTGGTAGGCTCTTAATTGCTGCCTCAACTTCAGACCTTGTTATTGGTCTATTCATAGTTTCGGCTTCCTCCTGGTTTAGGCTTGGGAGGACACAGGCGTCCAGGAATTTATCCATTCCTTCCTGATTTACTGGTTTATGTGCATAGAGTTTTTTGTAGTATTCTCTGATGATGGTTTGAATTTCTGTGGAATCTTTGGTGATTTCCCCTTTATCCTTTTTTATTGCATCTATTTGGTTGTTCTCTCTCTTCTTTTTTATCAGTCTGAATAGTGGTCTATTTTGTTGATCTTTTCGAAAAACCAGCTCTTAGATTTATTGATTTTTTGAAGGGTTTTTCTTGTCTCTATCTCCTTCAGTTCTGCTCTGATCTTAGTTATTTCTTGTCTTCGGCTAGGTTTTGAGCTTTTTTGATCTTGCTCCTCTAGCTCTTTCAATTTTGACGATAGGGTGTCAATTTTGGATCTCTCCACTCTTCTCATGTGGGCACTTATTGCTATATATTTTACTCTACAGACTGCTTTAAATGTGTCCCAGAGATTCTGGTGCGTTGTGTCTTCATTCTCGTTGGTTTCAAAGAACTTCTTTATTTCTGCCTTCATTTCATTGTTTATCCAATCAACATTCAAGAGCCAATTGTTCACTTTCCATGAAGCTGTGCGGCTCTGAGTTGTTTTCTGAATTCTGAGTTCCTACTTGATTGCACTATGGTCTGAGAGACTGTTTGTTATGATTTCAGTTGTTTTGCATTTGCTGAGGAGTGCTTTACTTCCAATTATGTGTTCAATTTTGGAGTAGGTGTGATGTGGTGCTGAGAAGAATGTATATTCTTTGGATTTGGGGTGGAGAGTTCTGTTAATGTCTATCAGGATTGCTTGTTCCAGGTCTAAGTTCAAGTCCTGGATATCCTCGTTAATTTTCTGTCTGGTTGATCTGTCTGCTATTGACAGTGGAGTGTTAAAGTCTCCCACTATTATTGTGTGGGAGTCTAAGTCCCTTTGTAAGTCATTAAGAACTTGCCTTATATATCTGGGTGCTCCTACATTGGGTCCATATATATTTAGAATCGTTAGCTCTTCTTGTCGTATCGATCCTTTTACCATTATGTAATGACCTTCTTTGTCCCTTTTGATTTTTGTTACTTTAAAATCTATTTTATCAGAGATGAGAATTGCAACTCCTGCTATTTTTTGCTCTCCATTTGCTTGGTATATCTTCCCCCATCCCTTTAGTTTGAGCCTTTGTGTATCTTTGCATGTGAGGTGGTTTTCCTGGATACAGCACACCGATGGGTTTTGGTTTTTTATCCAATTTGCCAGTCTGTGTCTTTTGATTGGTGCATTTAGCCCATTTACATTCAGGGTTAATATTGTTATGTGTGAATTTGATACTGCCGTTTTGATGCTAGCTGGCTGTTTTTCCCGTTGGTTCATGTACATTCTTAATTTTGTTGATGGTCTTTAGCATTTGGTATGCTTTTAGGATGGCTGGAACTGGTTGTTTCTTTCTATGTGTAGTGCCTCTTTCAGGAGCTCTTGTAAAGCAGGCCTAGTGGTGACAAAATCTCTGAGTACTTGCTTGTTCATGAAGGATTTTACTTTTCCTTCACTTATGAAGCTCAGTTTCGCTGGATATGAAATTCTGGGTTGAAAGCTCTTGTCTTTAAGGATGTTGAATATTGGCCCCCACTCTCTTCTGGCTTGTAGAGTCTCTGCCGAGAGATCTGCTGTGAGTCTGATAGGCTTCCCTTTGTGCGTGACCTGACCTTTTTCTCTGGCTGCCCTTAGTATTTTCTCCTTCGTTTCAACCCTGGTGAATCTGACGATTATGTGCCTTGGGGTTGCTCTTCTTGCAGAGTATCTTTGTGGTGTTCTCTGTATTTCCTGGAGTTGAGTATTGACCTGTCTTGCTAGGTTGGGGAAATTTTCCTGGATAATATCCTGAAGAGTGTTTTCCAGCTTGCATTCATTCTCTTCATCACATTCTGGTACACCTATCAAACGTAGGTTGGGTCTCTTCACATAGTCCCACATTTCTTGGAAATTTTGTTCATTCCTTTTTGTGCTTTTTTCTTTAATCTTGGTTTCTCGTTTTATTTCATTGAGTTGATCTTCAACTTCTGATATTCTTTCTTCTGCTTGGTCAATTCGGCTGTTGAAACTTGTGCATGCTTCGCGAAGTTCTCGTGTTGTGTTTTTCAGCTCCTTCAATTCATTCATGTTCCTCTCTAAGTTGTCCATTCTCGTTATCAATTCCTCGAATATTTTTTCAAATCTTTTTTCAAGGTTCTTAGTTTCTTTGCACTGGTTTAGAACATGTTCCTTTAGCTCACTGAAGTTTCTCATTATCCACTTTCTGAAGTCTGATTCCGTCATTTCGTCACATTCATTCTCCGTCCAGCTTTGTTCCCTTGCTGGTGAGGAGTTTTGGTCCTTTTTTTTTTTTTTTTTTTTTTTTTTTTTTGAAACAAATACATGTGAAATTTATTTAAAAGAGTCACTATATACATATCATGGGCTGTTATGCAATCATAAAAAGTGATTACAATGAGTTTATGAAAATTTACAGAATGCTCATAATTTACAGTTAAGTGAAAGAAGACATATACATTCTCTATTTCCTCTCTGCTGTTGAGTAGAAAATTTCTCTTCCATTAATACCACTTTTAAACTATTATATCCTGCATTTAAACTATGTTTTCTTAATCTCAACAATTTAAGATACTAAAAAGATGTTGTCCATGTCACTTTTACTTTCTTTTAAGATGACTCTTACTCTTACATCATTCACATCAGTTTTCTCTAGGAGTTGGACAGAATGGTCCATTGAAACTTTGATTGGAACACAACACAGTAGCAGGTGAAAACACTGTCCTACTGTGCAGTGGTTTTCAATAATTTTAGGGCTTTTAAACATTCCTGAATCATTGCCTTAACTGTATTTGCTCCAGTAAATGCAGTAAGACTTTATTGAACCACCAAACAGATTTAGCCTCAAGGTCAGTTGACTCATAAAGCCATCAACAGTAAAGCTCAAGGACATTCTGGCAGGGATACTGCATCTTGCTGTTGTTAGCTCTGGAAGGAAGAGCTGTACTTCAAGCTGCACTTCATCATTAACTGGTTAGTCCCTGTGTTATTTGACCAGTGTGCAGCCAGAAGTGAAGGTAATGGCTTTGTATTTTGTACACATGTTCTAGAGTAAAATCCACAGTGAAGTACTGGAAACACAGAAATGCTCCTACTATATTGCATTTCTATGCATTTCTAGAACAATAATTCTTAAGGGAAGAAATGCTTATTAGATAGCTTGGTCTGTGACTTCCTAGACCCCATTGCCCTGGATGAGTTTGATACATACAAGTCTATTCCTTTATCAGAGCAATATGTGAAAAATCACATACATATCTGCAAGAAATGTGTGAATTTTCAAATGCTTTGAATGTTTGGGGATTTAAAATTTTTTCAAACCAAAAATATGGTGAGAAATATATCATCTTTCCTCTTGTCATATAACTTTGAAAAAAATTATTCCTAATGTGTTAAAATATCTTAGCTATTAAAATATATAGTTAATGGTTTTCTTATTTTTTATACTTGAATGTTACTGCCTTATTCCTTCTCATTGGGATGCAATTGTCCATAACAAGTTAAGAGAAAACTGGATTTTAAGGACAGTTAATGTTTGTTAGAACCATATTATTGGTCCCAAACACAGATTATTCATATGTACTCCTTAACAAAAATAAAAATAAAAATAACCAAAAAGAGAGAAAGAAAGCCTTCCTCTTTAGGTTCAATTATAACAAATCCATTTTATTTTATTTTATTTTATTTTTTTATTTTTTATTTTTTTCATTAGTAAATTGAATTTTTTTTTTTTTTTTTTTTTTTAATTTTTATTGCATTATAGGTTTGGGGGTACATGTGCAGAACAAGCAAGATAGTTGCATAGGTACACACATGGCAGTGTGCTTTGCTGCTTTCCTCCCCTTCACCCACACTTGGTATTCATCCCCAGGCTATCCCCCCCAGCCCCCCCCTGCTGTCCCTCCCCCATTCCCCCCAACAGTCCCCAGTGTATAGTAGACCGCCTCTCTGTGTCCACGTGTTCTCATTTTTCTCACCCACCTATGAGTGAGTATATGCGGTATTTCTTTTTCTGTTCTTGTGTCAGTTTGCTGAGAATGATGTTCTCCAGATTCATCCATGTCCCTACAAAGGACACAAACTCATCATTTTTGATTGCTGCATAATATTCCATGGTGTATATGTGCCACATTTTCCCAGTCCAGTCTATCATCGTTGGGCATTTGGGTTGGTTCCAGGTCTTTGCTATTGTAAACAGTGCTGCAATGAACATTCGTGTGCATGTGTCCTTATAGTAGAACGATTTATAATCCTTTGGATAGATACCCAGTAATGGGATTGCTGGGTCAAATGGAATTTCTATTTCTAGGTCCCTGAGAAATCGCCACACTGTCTTCCACAATGGTTGAACTAATTTACACTCCCACCAACAGTGTAAGAGTGTTCCTATTTCTCCACATCCTCTCCAGCATCTGCTGTCTCCAGATATTTTAATGATCGCCATTCTAACTGGTGTGAGATGGTATCTCAATGTGGTTTTGATTTGCATCTCTCTAATGACCAATGACGATGAGCACTTTTTCATATGTTTGCTGGCCTCATGTATGTCTGCTTTCGTAAAGTTTCTGTTCATATCCTTTGCCCATTTTTGAATGGGCTTGTTTGTTTTTTTCCTGTAAATCTGTTTGAGTTCTTTGTAAATTCTGGATATCAGCCCTTTGTCAGATGCGTAAACTGCAAAGATTTTTTCCCATTCTGATGGTTGCCGATTCACTCTAGTGACTGTTTGTTTTGCTGTGCAGAAGCTGTGGAGTTTGATTAGGTCCCATTTGTCTATTTTGGCTTTTGTTGCCAATGCTTTGGGAGTTTTGTTCATGAAGTCCTTGCCTACTCCTATGTCCTGAATGGTTTTGCCTAGATTTTCCTCTAGGGTTTTTATGGTGTCAGGTCTTACGTTTAAGTCTTTAATCCATCTGGAGTTAATTTTAGTGTAAGGTGTCAGGAAGGGGTCCAATTTCTGCTTTCTGCACATGGCTAGCCAGTTTTCCCAACACCATTTATTAAATAGGGAATCCTTTCCCCATTGCCTGTTTTTGTCTGGTTTATCAAAGATAATATGGTTGTAGATGTGTTGTGTTGCCTCCGATGCCTCTGTTCTGTTCCATTGGTCTATATCTCTGTTTTGGTACCAGTACCATGCTGTTTTGATTACTGTAGCCTTGTAGTATAGTTTGAAGTCTGGTAGTGTGATGCCTCCCGCTGTGTTCTTTTTGCTTAGAATTGACTTGGCTATGCGGGCTCTTTTTTGGTTCCATATGAAATTCATGGTGGTTTTTTCCAGTTCTGTGAAGAAATTCAATGGTAGTTTGATGGGGACAGCATTGATTGTGTAAATTACTTTGGGCAGTATAGCCATTTTCACGATATTGATTCTTCCTAACCACGAACATGGAATGTTTCTCCATCTGTTTGTGTCCTCTCTTATTTCATTGAGCAGTTGTTTGTAGTTTTCCTTAAAGAGGTCCCTTACATTCCTAGTGAGTTGTATTCCTAGGTATTTTATTTTCTTTGTAGCAATTGTGAATGGCAGTTCGTTCTTGATTTGGTTCTCTTTAAGTCTGTTATTGGTGTATAGGAATGCTTGTGATTTTTGCACATTGATTTTATATCCTGAGACATTGCTGAAGTTGCTTATCAGTTGCAGTAGCTTTTGGGCTGAGGTGATGGGGTCTTCTAGGTATACTATCATGTCGTCTGCAAATAGAGACAATTTGGCTTCCACCTTTCCTATTTGAATACCCTTTATTTCTTTTTCTTGCCTGATTGCTCTGGCTAGAACTTCCAGTACTATGTTGAATAGAAGTGGTGAGAGAGGGCATCCTTGTCTAGTGCCAGATTTCAAAGGGAATGCTTCCAGTTTTTGCCCATTAAGTATGATATTGGCTGTTGGTTTGTCATAAATAGCTTTTATTACTTTGAGATATGTTCCATCAATACCAAGTTTATTGAGGGTTTTTAGCATAAAGGGCTGTTGAATTTTGTCAAATGCCTTCTCTGCATCAATTGAGATAATCATGTGGTTTTTGTTTTTGCTTCTGTTTATGTGGTGAATTACATTTATAGACTTGCGTATGTTGAACCAGCCTTGCATCCCCGGGATGAATCCTACTTGATCATGATGGATAAGTTTTTTAATGTGCTGTTGCAATCGGTTTGCCAGTATTTTATTGAAGATTTTTGCATCTATGTTCATCATGGATATTGGCCTGAAGTTTTCTTTTCTTGTTGAGTCTCTGCCAGGTTTTGGTATCAGGATGATGTTGGTCTCATAAAATGATTTGGGAAGGGTTCCCTCTTTTTGGATTATTTGGAATAGTTTCAGAAGGAATGGTACCAGATCCTCTTTGTGTGTCTGGTAGAATTCGGCTGTGAACCCATCTGGACCTGGGCTTTTTTTGTGTGGTAGGCTCTTAATTGCTGCCTCAACTTCAGACCTTGTTATTGGTCTATTCATAGTTTCGGCTTCCTCCTGGTTTAGGCTTGGGAGGACACAGGCATCCAGGAATTTATCCATTTCTTCCTGATTTACTGGTTTATGTGCATAGAGTTGTTTGTAGTATTCTCTGATGATGGTTTGAATTTCTGTGGAATCTGTGGTGATTTCCCCTTTATCGTTTTTTATTGCATCTATTTGGTTGTTCTCTCTCTTCTTTTTTCTCAGTCTGGCTAGTGGTCTGTCTATTTTGTTGATCTTTTCGAAAAACCAGCTCTTAGATTTATTGATTTTTTGAAGGGTTTTTCTTGTCTCTATCTCCTTCAGTTCTGCTCTGATCTTAGTTATTTCTTGTCTTCGGCTAGGTTTTGAGCTTTTTTGATCTTGCTCCTCTAGCTCTTTCAATTTTGACGATAGGGTGTCAATTTTGGATCTCTCCATTCTTCTCATGTGGGCACTTATTGCTATATATTTTCCTCTACAGACTGCTTTAAATGTGTCCCAGAGATTCTGGTACGTTGTGTCTTCATTCTCATTGGTTTCAAAGAACTTCTTTATTTCTGCCTTCATTTCATTGTTTATCCAATCAACATTCAAGAGCCAATTGCTCAGTTTCCATGAAGCTGTGCGGTTCTGAGTTATTTTCTGAATTCTGAGTTCCAACTTGATTGCACTATGGTCTGAGAGACTGTTTGTTATGATTTCAGTTGTTTTGCATTTGCTGAGGAGTGCTTTACTTCCAATTATGTGGTCAATTTTGGAGTAGGTGTGATGTGGTGCTGAGAAGAATGTATATTCTGTGGATTTGGGGTGGAGAGTTCTGTAAATGTCTATCAGGTTTGCTTGTTCCAGGTCTGAGTTCAAGTCCTGGATATCCTTGTTAATTTTCTGTCTGGTTGATCTGTCTGCTATTGACAGTGGAGTGTTAAAGTCTCCCACTATTATTGTGTGGGAGTCTAAGTCCCTTTGTAAGTCATTAAGAACTTGCCTTATATATGTGGGTGCTCCTACATTGGGTCCATATATATTTAGAATCGTTATCTCTTCTTGTTGTATCGATCCTTTTACCATTATGTAATGACCTTCTTTGTCCCTTTTGATCTTTGTTACTTTAAAGTCTATTTTATCAGAGATGAGAATTGCAACTCCTGCTTTTTTTTGCTCTCCATTTGCTTGGTAAATCTTCCTCCATCCCTTTATTTTGAGCCTTTGTGTATCTTTGCATGTGAGGTGGGTTTCCTGGATACAGCACACCGATGGGTTTTGGTTTTTTATCCAATTTGCCAGCCTGTGTCTTTTGATTGGTGCATTTAGCCCATTTACATTCAGGGTTAATATTGTTATGTGTGAATTTGATACTGCCATTTTGATGCTAGCTGGCTGTTTTGCTCGTTGGTTCATGTACATTCTTCATTTTGTTGATGGTCTTTAGCATTTGGTATGCTTTTAGGATGGCTGGAACTGGTTGTTTCTTTCTATGTGTAGTGCCTCTTTCAGGAGCTCTTGTAAAGCAGGCCTAGTGGTGACAAAATCTCTGAGTACTTGCTTGTTCGTGAAGGATTTTATTTTTCCTTCACTTATGAAGCTCAGTTTGGCTGGATATGAAATTCTGGGTTGAAAGCTCTTTTCTTTAAGGATGTTGAATATTGGCCCCCACTCTCTTCTGGCTTGTAGAGTCTCTGCTGAGAGATCTGCTGTGAGTCTGATGGGCTTCCCTTTGTGGGTGACCCGACCTTTCTCTCTGGCTGCCCTTAGTATTTTCTCCTTCGTTTCAACCCTGGTGAATCTGACGATTATGTGCCTTGGGGTTGCTCTTCTTGCAGAGTATCTTTGTGGTGTTCTCTGTATTTCCTGGAGTTGAGTATTGACCTGTCTTGCTAGGTTGGGGAAATTTTCCTGGATAATATCCTGAAGAGTGTTTTCCAGCTTGGATTCATTCTCTTCGTCACATTCTGGTACACCTATCAAACGTAGGTTGGGTCTCTTCACATAGTCCCACAGTTCTTGGAGATTTTGTTCATTCCTTTTTGTGCTTTTTTCTTTAATCTTGGTTTCTCGTTTTATTTCATTGAGTTGATCTTCAACTTCTGATATTCTTTCTTCTGCTTGGTCAATTCGGCTGTTGAAACTTGTGCATGCTTCGCGAAGTTCTCGTGTTGAGTTTTTCAGCTCCTTCAATTCATTCATATTCCTCTCTAAGTTGTCCATTCTCGTTATCAATTCCTCGAATCTTTTTTCAAATCTTTTTTCAAGGTTCTTAGTTTCTTTGCACTGGTTTAGAACATGTTCCTTTAGCTCACTGAAGTTTCTCATTATCCACTTTCTGAAGTCTGATTCCGTCATTTCGTCACATTCATTCTCCGTCCAGCTTTGTTCCCTTGCTGGTGAGGAGTTTTGGTCCTTTTTTGGAGGTGAGGTGTTTTGGTTTCGGGTGCTTTCCTCCTTTTTGCGCTGGTTTCTTCCCATCTTTATGGATTTATCCGCCTGTTGTCTTAGTAGTGGCTGATTTTTCAATTGGGTCTCTGTGTGGACACTGAGATTGTTGATGATGAAGTATTTCTGTTACTTAGTTTTCCCTCTAATGATCTATCCTCTTTGCTGTATGAGTGCTGAGGCAGCTGCAGAACAGTGAGGGATGATATCAGTTTCTTTTTCTGCTGCCCTTGTTCCAGAATGATGCCAGCCAAATGTCAGTCTGATTAGTCCTTTTCTGGGGTGACTCCTTGGATATACAGAGGTCAGGGAGCTGCTTGAGGAGACAGTCTGTGCTTTATAGGAGCTCCAGTGCTGAGCTGTGAGCTCCGTTGTTCATTCAGGGTTGTTGGGAGGTTATGTCTGCTGCAATAGAACTCATAAAACACTACTCTTTTTTTTTTTTTTTTTTTTTCACCCTTAGATGCTCTGTCTCAGGGAGTTGGGGCTTTCTTTATGAGTATCTGTTGCACTGTCCTGCCCCACTAGGTGGCAGTCTATTCACTATTTGCTTGCCGGGGCTCTGACCTCCTAAGGCGGGTCCGCCCTGTTGCGGCCCGGCTGACTCTCTCTGTTATGGCAGGTTGCCTCGGCAACGGCAGGCTGCGTCAGTCCTGGGCGGTACTTAAGTGGGGGTGCACTTTGTCAGGAATGGTGGACGCCCCTCCCTGACCGGGCTGCACCGTCCTAAATGCCGGCAACAAAACTCTCAGCCCCAAGCGCCTCCAGTCGCCGCCCTGCTTGTCCCCGTGAGCGTGGGACCCGCCGAGCCCGATCACCCTGCTCCCTGCCTCAGAGTCCGTCCTCTCTCTCTCTCTCTTCCTCTCCCCAAGCTGAAAGGTCGACTCTCTCACTGGCGCCCCAGGAGCCTGCCGATAGGGCACTGGGATCCGTGCGATCTCCCGTGCCGCTGCCCACTACCCCGGCTCAGATCACGTTTCCCAGGAAACTCCTGGTCTGGCTCATTGTCCAAGTCCCGTTCAATCAGATGGACATGCCAATCTGCCCTTCCAAATCTCAGATTGCCGGTTTAACAGGGCACCCAGACCAGTGAGTTCCGCGCCGGGTCCCGCTGCGGCGCCGGCCGAAGAGGCGGCGGGAGCCGGTTGCGTTAGCCGGCTGCTAGCGTCCCGTGTCTCTCCCACACCTGGGACTTTCAACGCTCTGTGGGCATAAAAGGAACATCCGAGAATGCGGCTAGGACTCACCCTCTGCGCCTTCACCGAGAGCTGCAATCCTGAGTCACCTCTACGACGCCATCTTGCCTCTCTCTCCGTTTGTAGTATTCTCTGATGATGGTTTGAATTTCTGTGGAATCTGTGGTGATTTCCCCTTTATCGTTTTTTATTGCATCTATTTGGTTGTTCTCTCTCTTCTTTTTTTTTTTTTTTTTTTTTTTTAAATTTTTATTGCATTATAGGTTTTGGGGTACATGTGCAGAACGTGCAAGATAGTTGCATAGGTACACACATGGCAGTGTGTTTTGCTGCCTTCCTCCCCCTCACCCACACTTGGTATTCATCCCCAGGCTATCCCCCCCAGCCCCCCCCGCTGTCCCTCCCCCATTTCCCCCAACAGTCCCCAGTGTATAGTAGACCGCCTCTCTGTGTCCATGTGTTCTCATTTTTCTCACCCGCCTATGAGTGAGTATATGCGGTATTTCTTTTTCTGTTCTTGTGTCAGTTTGCTGAGAATGATGTTCTCCAGATTCATCCATGTCCCTACAAAGGACACAAACTCATCATTTCTGATTGCTGCATAATATTCCATGGTGTATATGTGCCACATTTTCCCAGTCCAGTCTATCATCGATGGGCATTTGGGTTGGTTCCAGGTCTTTGCTATTGTAAACAGTGCTGCAATGAACATTCGTGTGCATGTGTCCTTATAGTAGAAAGATTCACAGTCTTTTGGATAGATACCCAGTAATGGGATTGCTGGGTCAAATGGAATTTCTATTTCTAGGTCCCTGAGGAATCGCCACACTGTCTTCCACAATGGTTGAACTAATTTACACTCCCACCAACAGTGTAAGAGTGTTCCTATTTCTCCACATCCTCTCCAGCATCTGCTATCTCCAGATTTTTTAATGATCGCCATTCTAACTGGTGTGAGATGATATCTCAATGTGGTTTTGATTTGCATCTCTCTAATGACCAATGATGATGAGCACTTTTTCATATGTTTGTTGGCCTCATGTATGTCTTCTTTTGTAAAGTGTCTGTTCATATCCTTTGCCCATTTTTGAATGGGCTTGTTTGTTTTTTTTCTGTAAATCTGTTTGAGTTCTTTGTAAATTCTGGATATCAGCCCTTTGTCAGATGTGTAAACTGCAAAGATTTTTTCCCATTCTGATGGTTGTCGATTCACTCTAGTGACTGTTTCTTTTGCCGTGCAGAAGCTGTGGAGTTTGATTAGGTCCCATTTGTCTATTTTGGCTTTTGTTGCCAATGCTTTTGGTGTTTTGTTCATGAAGTCCTTGCCTACTCCTATGTCCTGAACGGTTTTGCCTAGATTTTCTTCTAGGGTTTTTATGGTGTCAGGTCTTACATTTAAGTCTTTAATCCATCTGGAGTTAATTTTAGTGTAAGGTGTCAGGAAGGGGTCCAGTTTCTGCTTTCTGCATATGGCTAGCCAGTTTTCCCAACACCATTTATTAAATAGGGAATCCTTTCCCCATTGCCTGTTTTTGTCTGGTTTATCAAAGATGATATGGTTGTAGATATGTTGTGTTGCCTCCGATGTTTCTGTTCTGTTCCATTGGTCTATATCTCTGTTTTGGTACCAGTACCATGCTGTTTTGATTACTGTAGCCTTGTAGTATAGTTTGAAGTCTGGTAGCGTGATGCCTCCCGCTGTGTTCTTTTTGCTTAGAATTGACTTGGCTATGCGGGCTCTTTTTTGGTTCCATATGAAATTCATGGTGGTTTTTTCCAGTTCTATGAAGAAATTCAATGGTAGTTTGATGGGGATAGCATTGAATGTGTAAATTACTTTGGGCAGTATAGCCATTTTCACAATATTGATTCTTCCTAACCACGAACATGGAACGTTTCTCCATCTGTTTGTGTCCTCTCTTATTTCGTTGAGCAGGTGTTTGTAGTTTTCCTTAAAGAGGTCCCTTACATTCCTAGTGAGTTGTATTCCTAGGTATTTTATTTTCTTTGTAGCGATTGTGAATGGCAGTTCGTTCTTAATTTGGTTCTCTTTAAGTCTGTTGTTGGTGTATAGGAATGCTTGTGATTTTTGCACATTGATTTTATATCCTGAGACTTTGCTGAAGTTGCTTATCAGTTGCAGGAGCTTTTGGGCTGAGGTGATGGGGTCTTCTAGGTATACTATCATGTCGTCTGCAAATAGAGACAATTTGGCTTCCACCTTTCCTATTTGAATACCCTTTATTTCTTTTTCTTGCCTTATTGCTCTGGCTAGAACTTCCAGTACTATGTTGAATAGAAGTGGTGAGAGAGGGCATCCTTGTCTAGTGCCGGATTTCAAAGGGAATGCTTCCAGTTTTTGCCCATTAAGTATGATATTGGCTGTTGGTTTGTCATAAATAGCTTTTATTACTTTGAGATATGTTCCATCAATACCAAGTTTATTGAGGGTTTTTAGCATAAAGGGCTGTTGAATTTTGTCAAATGCCTTCTCTGCGTCAATTGAGATAATCATGTGGTTTTTGTTTTTGCTTCTGTTTATGTGGTGAATTACATTTATAGACTTGCGTATGTTGAACCAGCCTTGCATGCCCGGGATGAATCCTACTTGATCATGATGGATAAGTTTTTTAATGTGCTGTTGCAATCGATTTGCCAGTATTTTATTGAAGATTTTTGCATCTATGTTCATCATGGATATTGGCCTGAAGTTTTCTTTTCTTGTTGAGTCTCTGCCAGGTTTTGGTATCAGGATGATGTTGGTCTCATAAAATGATTTGGGAAGGGTTCCCTCTTTTTGGATTATTTGGAATAGTTTCAGAAGGAATGGTACCAGATCCTCTTTGTGTGTCTGGTAGAATTCAGCTGTGAACCCATCTGGACCTGGGCTTTTTTTGTGTGGTAGGCTCTTAATTGCTGCCTCAACTTCTGACCTTGTTATTGGTCTATTCATAGTTTCAGCTTCCTCCTGGTTTAGGCTTGGGAGGACACAGGCATCCAGGAATTTATCCATTTCTTCCTGATTTACTAGTTTGTGTGCATAGAGTTGTTTGTAGTATTCTCTGATGATGGTTTGAATTTCTGTGGAATCTGTGGTGATTTCCCCTTTATCGTTTTTTATTGCATCTATTTGGTTGTTCTCTCTCTTCTTTTTTATCAGTCTGGCTAGTGGTCTGTCTATTTTGTTGATCTTTTCGAAAAACCAGCTCTTAGATTTATTGATTTTTTGAAGGGTTTTTCTTGTCTCTATCTCCTTCAGTTCTGCTCTGATCTTAGTTATTTCTTGTCTTCGGCTTGGTTTTGAGCTTTTTTGATCTTGCTCCTCTAGCTCTTTCAATTTTGACGATAGGGTGTCAATTTTGGATCTCTCCATTCTTCTCATGTGGGCACTTATTGCTATATATTTTCCTCTACAGACTGCTTTAAATGTGTCCCAGAGATTCTGGTACGTTGTGTCTTCATTCTCATTGGTTTCAAAGAACTTCTTTATTTCTGCCTTCATTTCATTGTTTATCCAATCAACATTCAAGAGCCAATTGTTCAGTTTCCATGAAGCTGTGCGGTTCGGAGTTATTTTCTGAATTCTGAGTTCCAACTTGATTGCACTATGGTCTGAGAGACTGTTTGTTATGATTTCAGTTGTTTTGCATTTGCTGAGGAGTGCTTTACTTCCAATTATGTGTTCAATTTTGGAGTAGGTGTGATGTGGTGCTGAGAAGAATGTATATTCTGTGGATTTGGGGTGGAGAGTTATGTAAATGTATATCAGGTTTGCTTGTTTCAGGTCTGATTTCAAGTCCTGGATATCCTTCTTAATTTTCAGTCTGGTTGATCTGTCTGCTATTGACAGTGGAGTGTTAAAGTCTCCCACTATTATTGTGTGGGAGTCTAAGTCTCTTTGTAAGTCATTAAGAACTTGCCTTATATATCTGGGTGCTCCTACATTGGGTCCATATATATTTAGAATCATTAGCTCTTCTTGTTGTATCAATCCTTTTACCATTATGTAATGACCTTCTTTGTTCCTTTTGATCTTTGTTGCTTTAAAGTCTATTTTATCAGAGATGAGAATTGCAACTCCTGCTTTTTTTTGCTCTCCATTTGCTTGGTAAATCTTCCTCCATCCTTTTATTTTGAGCCTTTGTGTATCTTTGCGTGTGAGGTGGGTTTCCTGGATACAGCACACTGATGGGTTTTTGTTTTTTATCCAATTTTCCAGTCCGTGTCTTTTGATTGGTGCATTTAGCCCATTTACATTCAGGGTTAATATTGTTATGTGTGAATTTGATACTGCCATTTTTATGCTAGCTGGCTGTTTTGCCTGTTGGTTCATGTACATTCTTCATTTTGTTGATGGTCTTTAGCATTTGGTATGCTTGTAGAATGTCTGTAACTGGTTGTTTCTTTCTATGTGTAGTGCCTCTTTCAGGAGCTCTTGTAAAGCAGGCCTAGTGGTGACAAAATCTCTGAGTACTTGCTTGTTCGTGAAGGATTTTATTTTTCCTTCACTTATGAAGTTCAGTTTGGCTGGATATGAAATTCTGGGTTGAAAGTTCTTTTCTTTAAGTATGTTGAATATTGGCCCACACTCTCTTCTGGCTTGTAGAGTCTCTGCCGAGAGATCTGCTGTGAGTCTGATGGGCTTCCCTTTGTGGGTGGGTCGACCTTTCTCTCTGGCTGCCCGTAGTATTTTCTCCTTCATTTCAACCCTGGTGAATCTGACGATCATGTGCCTTGGGGTTGCTCTTCTTGCGGAGTATCTTTGTGGTGTTCTCTGTATTTCCTGGAGTTGAGTATTGACCTGTCTTGCTAGGTTGGGGAAATTTTCCTGGATAAAATTTTGAAGAGTGTTTTCCAGCTTGGATTCATTCTCTTCATCACATTCTGGTACACCTATCAAACGTAGGTTGGGTCTCTTCACATAGTCCCACATTTTCTGGAGATTTTGTTCATTCCTTTGTGTACTTTTTTCTTTAATCTTGGTTTCTCGTTTTATTTCATTGAGTTGATCTTCAACTTCTGATATTCTTTCTTCTGCTTAGTCACTTCGGCTGTTGAAACTTGTGCATGCTTCGTGAAGTTCTCGTGTTGTGTTTTTCAGCTCCTTCAATTCATTCATATTCCTCTCTAAGTTGTCCATTCTCCTTATCAATTCCTCGAATCTTTTTTCAAATCTTTTTTGAAGTTTCTTAGTTTCTTTGCACTGGTTTAGTACATGTTCCTTTAGCTCACTGAAGTTTCTCATTATCCACTTTCTGAAGTCTGATTCCGTCATTTCGTCACATTCATTCTCCCTCCAGCTTTGTTCCCTTGCTGGTGAGGAGTTTTGGTCCTTTTTTGGAGGTGAGGTGTTTTGGTTTCGGGTGCTTTCCTTCTTTTTGCGCTGGTTTCTTCCCATCTTTATGGATTTATCCTTCTGTCGTCTTAGCAATTGCTGATTTTTCAATTGGGTCTCTGTGTGGACACTGAGATTGTTGATGATGAACTATTTCTGTTACTTAGTTTTCCCTCTAATGGTCTATCCCCTCTGCTGTATGAGTGCTGAGGTGCACTCCAGGCCCTGCTTTTCTGGGGTATACCTGCAGCAGCTGCAGAACACTGAGGGATGATACCAGTTTCTTCTTCTGCTGTCCTTGTTCCAGAATAATGCCAGCCAATTGTCAGTCTGATTAGTCCCTTTCTGGGGTGACTCCTTGGATATACAGGGGTTAGGGAGCTGCTTTAGCAGACAGTCTGTGCTTTATAGGAGCTCCAGTGCTGAGCTGTGAGCTCCGTTGTTCATTCAGGGTTGTTGGGAGGTTGTTTATGTCTGCTGCAATAGAACTCATAAAACACTACCCTTTTTTTTCCCCCTTTTAGATGCTCTGTCTCAGGGAGTTGGGGCTTTCTTTATGAGTATCTTTTGCACTGTCCTGCCCCACTAGGCGGCAGTCTATTCACTATTTGCCTGCAGGGGCTCTGACCATCTAGCGCGGGTCCGCCCTGTTCCTGCTGGTCTCCCTTCTGCTGTGGAGCGCAAAGTCTCTCTGTTATGGCAGGTTGCCTCGGCTATGGCAGGCTGAGTCAGTCCTTAGCGGTACTTCAGTGGGGGTGGACTGCGTCAGCAATTGTGGACGCCCCTTCCTCACTGGGCTGCACCGTCCTAGTTGCCGGCAGCGAAACTCTCAGCCCCAAGCACCTCCAGTCGCCACCCTGCTTGTCCCCGTGAGCATGGGACCCGCTGAGCCCGATCACCCAGCTCCCTGCCTCAGAGTCCATCCTCTCTCTCTCTCTCTTCCTCTCCCCAGGCTGAAAGGTCGACTCTCTCACTGGCGCCCCGGTAGCCTGCCAATAGGGCACTGGGATCTGTGGGATCTCCCGTGCCGCTGCCCACTACCCCGGCTCAGATCACGCTTCCTAGGAAACTCCTGGTCTGGCTCATTGTCCAAGTCCTGTTCAATCAGACGAACATGCCAATCTGCCCTTCCAAATCTCAGATTGCCGGTTTAACAGGGCACCCAGACCAGTGATTTCTGCGCCGGGTCCCGCTGCAGCACTGGCCGAAGAGGCGGCAGGAGCCGGTTGCGTTAGCGGGGTGCGCTAGCGTCCCGTGTCTCTCCCACACCTGGGACTTTCAAGGCTCTTTGGGCATAAAAGGAACATCCGAGAATGCGACTAGGACTCACCCTCTGCGCCTTCACTGAGACCTGCAATCCTGAGTTGCCTCCACAACGCCATCTTGCCTCCTCCCACATCTTTATTTTTTAACGTATTATCGTAGCATATTCCAGTTCACTCATTTTCTTTTTTTTTTTTTTAATTTTTATTGCATGATAGGTTTTGGGGTAAATGTGCAGAACGTGCAAGATAGTTGCATAGGTACCCACATGGCAGTGTGTTTTCCGGCCTTCCTCCCCTTCACCCACACTTGGTATTCATCCCCAGGCTATCCCCCCCAACCCCCCCCGCTGTACCTCCCCCATTTCCCCCAACAGTCCTCAGTGTATAGTAGACCGCCTCTCTGTGTCCATGTGTTCTCATTTTTCTCACCCACCGATGAGTGAGTATATGCAGTATTTCTTTTTCTGTTCTTGTGTCAGTTTGCTGAGAATGATGTTCTCCAGATTCTTCCATGTCCTTACAAAGGACACAAACTCATCATTTTTGATTGCTGCATAATATTCCATGGTGTATATGTGCCACGTTTTCCCAGTCCATTCTATCATCAATGGGCATTTGGGTTGGTTCCAGGTCTTTGCTATTGTAAACAGTGCTGCAGTGAACATTTGTGTGCATGTGTCCTTATAGTAGAACGATTTATAGTCTTTTGGATAGATACCCAGTAATTTCGTATAGGCAGTCATTTACAACCGAATGTAAAACCTCACGTTTGAGTAGTATATAGGAGTCTCTATTTTATGGCCACTTATTTGGAGCCTCACAGAATGATAGAGATGTATGGAAATGTCAGGAGTGTACTTGACATGGCCACTTATTCAGTTCATCATTGAAGAACCATATATATTTGAAAAATACTCAAGATTCTATAATATATAGCCCCTTATTAAGAGACTCACAGAATAACGCACACCTGGAGAATTGTCTGAAGACTATTTGATATGACTGTTCACTAAGCGACTCAGTGGAAAATGCAGAGCTGAGAAATAGTCAAGAGGACAGAGTCCAGAATCTATTTTATGTGGTCACTCATTAAGAACCTAACTAAAGAATACACAGCTTGGGAAATGTCAGAGTCTAGGTCATATGCCACTCAATCAAAGCATTACCGAATAATGCACAATGAGGCAATAGTAAGGAGTCTATTTCATATGTTCTCTCATTCAGAGCTTCAGGACATAATAAATACCAGTGGAGGACGGAGGACCCCATTGCAATTAGCCCCAAATGAAGCAGCTCCGTGAATGATACACACATGTGTGAGAGTCGAGAGACTATTTGATATGGACACTCATACAGAACCTCTTCGAATATTGCATATGTAGGTAATAATCACTATTCCATTTCATATGGTGGTTCCACTGCAGAGTCAAAAATACCTGGAATCTGTGGAATAAAATGTGGTCGTTTTCATAAGGCCACTGTTTCAGTGTTTTAGTGAATAACATGTATATCTGATAAGTCAGGAATCTCTTTCACATAGCCACTTGTTCTGGGCCTCTTTGAATAATACTCCCCTCAGAAACAGTCAAGGGTCTACTTCAATGGCCTACATATTCAGAGTCTCTGTAAGTAATGAACACCTGGGCAATACACCTGAGTCTCTTTTTTATGCACACTTAGTCAGAAGCTCATTCAATAATATACAAATGGGGGATGATTAAGAGTCTACTTCATGTAGTTACTCATTTAGATCCTCAGTGAATAATCCACACCAGGGTAATATTTGAGCATTTTTTATGTGGCCCCTCATTCTGTGCCTCCCTGAATGATACACACATGGGGAATTCTCAGAATTCTATTTTATATTACCAGTCATTTAGAACCTTATTGAATAATTCACAATGGAGCAATGGTCAGGTGTCTATTTTGTATGGCCTCTCATTCAAAGTTACTGTGAATTATGAGCTTCTATGGAGTAATCAGGACACTGTTTAAGATAGCCATTAATTCAGTGCCATCCTGAATAATATACCTATTGGTGAGAGTCAGGAGTCCATTTCATGTGAACTCTAATTGTGTTTAACGCTGTGTAATACAACCCTGGGCGAGTTTCAGGAGTCTATTTTGTATGGACACTCATACCGAATCTGTTGGAATAATGCACACATGGAGAATAATGAGGAGTCTATGTCATACGGCTACTCATTCAGACAAACAGTGAATAATGCCCATGTGGAGTCATTAGAATTCTCTTTCATCTGGCCCGTCTTTCACGGCCTCACTCAATATTACACACTTGTGATATAGTATGGAGTCTATATTTATGGCCACTCATACAGAGAATCACTGAATAATTCATACCTGCGGAATAGTCAGAAGTCTCTGTCCTATGGCTACCCTTTGAGAACCTCACTAAATAAACACACCTGGAAAAATAGTCAGGATTTCCTTGTATCTCTTCATTCAGAGTTTCACTAAATAATGCACACCTGTGGAATAGTCAAGAGACATTTTCATGTGGCCTCTAATTTGGAGTGTCACTGAATAATGTGGTGTAATCAGGAGTCTATTTCATGTAGACACATAATCAGAGCCTCAGTGCATAAGACAGACCCTTGATATAACAGGAAATCTAATTATTATGGCCAAATCTTCTGAGGTTCACTGAATAATACACACCTAGAAAATAATTTGGAGTCTATTTTCGATGGACATTCATTCAGAGCCTTGGAAAATAATGCAGATCTTTGGAGTATCCAGGAGTCTTTTTCATGTGGACACACCTTCATAGCCTCAGTGGATAATATTCACGTGTGGATTAGTCAGGATTTTATTTTAATATAGCCACTGACTCGTAACCTCGATGAATAATGCACAAATATAAAGTACTCAGCAGTCTATTTCATATAGCCATTCATTCAGGGATTCACTGAATAATAATAATATTTGAGACAGACAGCCTCCTGTTTCATACGGTCATACATAAAGATCCTCACTGAGTGGCACACACCTGGGGAAGTGTTAGGAGTGTACTTTACATAGCCTCTCATTTACAGCCTAAGGGAATAATGCACACGTGTGGAATAGACACTAGACTATTTTATATGGCCACAAAATAAAAGCCTGAGGCAGTAATACACAACTTTGGAATAGTCACTAGTCTATTCCATATGCCCAAATATTTAGAGTCAGTGTCAATAATACACGCCTTAAGACTAGTCAGGAAACCAATTTATATGGCCAAAGTTTCAGAGCCTCAGTGAATAATAAATACCTTAGGAATACTCTGGACGCTATTACATGTGGCATTTCTTCAGAAGTTCATTGAGTAAAGAACACCTGTATTGTAGTCAGAATTCTATTTCATATAGCCACATACTCAGAGCCTAACTGAATAACAGACACCTTGGGAAAGTCTGGATTCTATTTTGTATAGCCACTCATTTATAGCTGAATGTAAAAACTCACGCCTGAGTAGTATACAGGAGTCTCTATTTTATGGCCACTCATTCAGAGCCTCACAGAATAATACAGAAGTATGGAAATGTCAGGAGTGTACTTGACATGGCCACTTATTCAGGTCCTCAGTGAAGAATCACATATATTAGAAAAATACTCAGGATTCTATTATATATAGTTCCTTATTTTTTTTTTTAATTTTTATTGCATTATAGGTTTGGGGGTACATGTGCAGGACGTGCAAGATAGTTGCATAGGTACACACATGGCAGTGTGCTTTGCTGCTTTCCTCCCCTTCACCCACACTTGGTATTCATCCCCAGGCTATCCCCCCAGCCCCCCCGCTGTCCCTCCCCCATTCCCCCCAACAGTCCCCAGTGTATAGTAGACCACCTCTCTGTGTCCCTGTGTTCTCATTTTTCTCACCCACCTATGAGTGAGTATATGCGGTATTTCTTTTTCTGTTCTTGTGTCAGTTTGCTGAGAATGATGTTCTCCATATTCATCCATGTCCTTACAAAGGACACAAACTCATCATTTTTGTTTGCTGCATAATATTTCATGGTGTATATGTGCCACATTTTCCCAGTCCAGTCTATCATCGTTGGGCATTTGGGTTGGTTCCAGGTCTTTGCTATTGGAAACAGTGCTGCAATGAACATTCGTGTGCATGTGTCCTTATAGTAGAACGATTTATAGTCCTTTGGATAGATACCCAGTAATGGGATTGCTGGGTCAAATGGAATTTCTATTTCTAGGTCCCTGAGGAATCGCCACACTGTCTTCCACAATGGTTGAACTAATTTACACTTCTTATTAAGAGACTCACTGAAAAATGCACACCTGGATAATTGTCTGGAGACTATTTGATATTACCGTTCACCCAGCGACTCAGTGGAAAATTCAGAGCTAAGAAGTAGTCAAGAGGACAGAGTCAGGAGTCTATTTTATGTGTTCACTGGTTCAGAAACTGACTGAAGAATACATACATTAGGAATAGTTAGAGTCCATGTCATATGGCCACTCAATCACAACATTACCGAATAATGCACAATGGGGCAATAGTAAGGAGTCTATTTTATACGGCCTCTCATTCGGAGCCTCAGTGGGTAATAAAAAGCTGTGGAGGAGTGAGGACCCTATTGACGGTAGCCCCAAATAAAACAGCTCCGTGAATGATACACACATGTGTGAGAGACAGGAGACTATTTGATATGGACACTCATACAGAACCTCTTCGAATATTGCACATGTGGGGAATAATCACTTGGCTATTTTATATGGTGGTTCATTTGGAGAGTCAAAAATAACACGCACCTGTGGAGTAAAATGCGGTCTATTTCATAAGGCCACTCTTACAGTGTTTTAGTGAATAACATGTATATCTGATAAGTCAGGAATCTCTTTCACATGGCCCCTGTTTCTGGGCCTCTGTGAGTAATACTCCCTGAGAAACAGTCAAGGGTCTACTTCAAATGCCTACACATTCAGAGTCTCTGTAAGTAATGAACACCTGGGCAATACACCTGAGTCTTTTTTTATGACCACTTAGTTACAGTCTCATTCAATAATACACACCTGGGGAAGCGTTAAGGGTCTACTTCATGTAGCCACTCATTTCAATCCCCAGTGAATAATCCACACCAGGGTAATAGTCGAGAATTTTTTATATGGACACCCATTCTGTGCCTCCCTGAATGATACACACCTCGGGAATTCCCAGAATTCTATTTCATACTATCTCTCATTTAGAACTTTATTGAATAATTTACAATGGAGCAATAGTCTGTTGTCTATTTTGTATGCCCTCTCATTCAGAGTTTCAATGAATAATGAAGTTCTATGGGGTAATCAGGACATGGCTTAAGATTGCCATGAATTAAGTGCCTTCCTGAATAATACACAGCTGGGTGGTAGTCAGGAGTCTATCTCATATGAACTCTAATTCTGTGTAACGCTGAGTAATTCACAGAACCACTTCGAATATTGCACATGTGAAGAATCATCACTACTCTATTTCATATGGTCGTTCATTTTGAGAGTCAAAAAATAACACAGGAGAGGGGTGATACACACCGGAGAGTGGAGGGTACACATAGAAAAGAGTGGGTACACAAATGAGAGAAGAGGATACACAAAGGAGAGGGGGCTACACACAGAAGAGAAGGGGATACAGAGAGGAGAGAGGAGGATACACAAAAGAGAGAAATGAATAAACGCAGGAGAAAGAAATAGATACAGGAAAAAGGGACATACACACAGAAGCGGGTGATGCACACAGGAGAAAGAAGATTAAACATGGGAGAGTGGAAGATACACACAGAACAGGGGAAACACACAAAAGAGAGAAGTGTACACACAGGAGAAAAAAGAATACACACAGCAGAGAGGAGGATACACACAGGAGAGAGGAGTTAAACAGAGGAGAGTGGGAAATACACACAGGAGAGAGAAAGTATACTCACAAAAGGGAGGGGGTTACCCATAGGAGCGAGGGGATACACACAGGAGAGAGGGGGACACAAATTGGAGAGAGGGGAAATACCCACAGAAGAGAGGGGAAATACACACAGTAGAGAGAAAGTATACACACAAAAGAAAGGGGGTTACCCATAGGAGCGAGGAAATACACACAGGAGAGAGGGGGACACAAATTGGAGAAAGGGGGGATATCCACAGGAGAGAGGGAAAATATACACAAAAGAGAGGGTTGATATACACACGAGAGAAAAATAATACACACAGGAGAGAGGAGGATACACACAGGAGAAAGGAGGATACACACTAGAGTGGGAAATATACACACAGGACACAGGAATACACACAGGAATGAGGAGGATTCACACAGGAAAGAATAGGATACACAAGAGACAGGAAAATACACACAAAGAGGGAAGGATACACACGGTAGACATAAGGATACACACAAAAGAGAGAAGGATACAAACAGGAAAGTGGTAATAGAAACAGGAGATATGAGGGTTCTCACAGAAGAATAGAGGAGAACACATGAGAGAGACGGATACACACAGGAGAGAGGAGTACACACAGCAGAGAAGAGGATACACACAGGAGAGAGGGCATACACACAGGAGTGAGAAAGATCCACACAGGAGAGAAGGGAATGCACACAGGAGAGAAGTGGATACACACAGAAGTGGGGCATACACACAAAAGAGAGAAAATACACACAGGAGAGATGGGGGATACACACGGAGAGTGGTGATCCACACAGGATAGTTGAGGGTACACACAGGAGAGAGGTGGTACACACAGGAGAGAAGAGGATACACAAAGGAAAAGGGGATACACAAAAAAGAGTAGAAAAAAAAGAGGAGAGAGGAGGATACACAAAAAAGAGAGGCGGTTAAACACAGTAGAAAGAGATACACACAGGAGAGAGGGGCTTACACACAGACAAGGGGGATACACACATGAGAAAAAGGGATAAACACAAAAAAGAGGAGGAAAAACACAGGAGAGGGGGATACACAGGAGAGAGACGCGTAGACACAAATGAAAACAGGATACACAGCCGAGAGGAAGATACACAAAGGATAGAGAAGATACACAAAGGAGAGTGGGGGATACGCACAGGAGAGAGAAGGGATACACACAGGAGGGAGGGTGTTACACACAGAAAAAAGGAGGGAAACGCACAGGAGAGAGAAGGGATACCCACAGGAAAGAGGAGAATGCACACAGGAGAGGAAGATACACACAGGAGAGAGGAGGATGCACACACAAGAGAGGAGGAGACAACAGGAGAAAAAAGGATACACGCAGGAGAGAGGAGGATAGAGGCAGGAGAGAGAAGGATACACACACGAGAGAAAAAGATACACACAGGCGAGAGGAGAATACACAGAGAAGAGAGGAGGATACACACAGGAGAGAGGGGGATACACACAAAAAGAGGGAGATACTACAAAGGGAAAGAAATAAACACAGGAGAAAGGAGGATACACACAGGAAGGAGGAGGATACACACAGGAGAAAGGAGGATACACAGAGAAGAGGGGAAACACACAGGAGAGAGGGGGATACAGACAGAGGTGAAAGATAAACACAGAAGAGGGGTTATACACACAGGAGTGAAAGGAATACACCAAGGAGAGGGGGATACACACAGGAAAGAGGAGCTTACGCACAGGAGAGAGGAGAATACACACAGGAAAGAGGGTGAATACACAAAAATTGAGGGAGATACACACAGGAAAGTGAAGCATACACACAGGAGGGAGGAGAATACACACAAGAGAGAGGGGGATACACACAGAGAAAAAAGGATAAATACAAAAAGAAGAGGATACACACCAAAAAGGGAATAATACAGATATAAGAGAGGAGGATACACGCAGGAGATTCGAGAATAAACAGAAGAGAGGAGGATAAACAAAGGAGAGGGGAGGATACACGCAAAAGAGAGGAGGATACACACAAGAGAGAGGGAAAATATACAGAGGAGAGAGAAGAATATACAAAGGACTGGCGTGATACACACAGGAGAGAGGAGAATACACACAGTAGAAAGCAGAATACACACAGGAGAGAGGAGAATACACAAAGGAGAGGGGGATACAGACAGGAGAGAGGGAGATACACCGAGGACAGAGGAGGTTACACAAAGGCTAGAGGAGGATACACACAGGAGGGGGAAAACACACAGAAAAGAGGACCATAAACACAGGAGAGGGAAATACACACAAGATAAAAAAAAATACACACAAAAGAGAGGAGGATACACACAGGACAGGAAGATACACACAGGAGAGTGGGGCGTACACACAGGAGAGTGGGGCATACACACAGAAGAGAGGAGGATACAAACAGCAGAGTGGAGGATACACACAGGAGCGAGGGGATACACACAAGAGAGAGGAACATACAAACTGGAGAGAAGGAAGATACACACAAGAGAGAGGGTGGATACACACAGGAGAGAGGGGTGATACACACAGGAGAGGAAAAAGATACACACAAAAGAGAGAAGGATACACACAAAAGAAAGGAGGATACACACTGGTTTGAAAAAGATACACACAGGAGAGAGAAGGATACACACAGGAGAAAGAAGGATACACGCAGGATAAGAAGATACACACAGGGAAGGGAGGGATACACACAAGAGAAAGGATACACACAGGAGAGAGGGGCATACACTCATAAAAGGGTGATAAACAAAGGAGAAAAGGGGATAAACAAAGGAGTGAAAAGTATACACACCGAAAATGATGATACACAGAAGAGGGAGGAAAATACAAACTGGAAAGAGGGAAGATACACAAAGGAGAGAGAATGAATACACAGAAAAGTGAGGGGGATACACAAGAGAGTGAAGAATACACACAGGAGGGAGGGGAATACACACAGGAGAGAAGGGGATACACACAGGCAAGAAAGATAAACACAGAAGACGGGTGGATACACACAGGAAACAGGGGAATACACACAGGAGAAAGAGGCTCACGCTCAAGAGAGAGGAAGATACACACAAGAGAGGGGGGATACACAAAGAAGAGAGGGGGATACACACAGGAAAGTGAAGCATACACAAAGGAGTGAGGGGAATACACGCAGGAGAGAGGAGGATACACAGAGAGGAAAAAGGATAAATAGAAAAAGAGAAGGATACAAATAGATGAGAGGAGGATACATGCAGGACATTGGAGGATACACAAAGGAGAGAGGAGGACACCACAGGAGAGGGGAGGATACGCACAGGAGAGATGAGTATACACACAGATAAGGGGCATAAACACAGGAGAAAGTGAGATTCTCACAGGAGGGTTGGATACATACAGAAGACAGGGAAATACACACAACAGAGAAGGGAATAAACACAGGAGAGGTGGATACACACAGGAAAGAGGGGGATTCACACAGAAGAGGAGGATACACACAGGAGAGATGAAGATCCACACAGGAGAGAGGGGAATAAACACAGGAGAGAGGGCGTTACACACAGGAGAGTGGTAAGATACACACAGGAGAGAGGAGGATACACACAAAATAGAGGAGTATACACACAGGACAGAGAAGATTATGCACAAAATAGAGGGGAATTCACACAATAGAGAGGGTGATACACACAGGAGAGAGGGGAATACACACAGGAGAGAGGGGTATACACACAGGTGAGGGGAATACACAAAGGAGAGAGGGGCATACATACAGGAGAGAAAAAAGATACACACAGGAGAGAAAAGGATACACACAAAAGTGATGGGGATACACACAGGAGAGAAGAGGATACACACAGGAGAGAGAAGGATACACAGAGAGGGGGATACATACAGGAGAGAGGAAATACACACAGGAGAGAGCGAATATACACACAGGACAGAGTAGGATACAAACACAAAAAATGGAGATACACACAAAAGCGTTGGATACATGCAGGAGACAGGGAAATACACACAGGAGAGAGGGGGATACATAAAGAAGAGGGGGATACACACAGGAGAGAGGGGAATATGCACAAGAGAGAGGGGCATACACACAGGAGAGGTGAAGATACACACAGGAGAGAGAAAGATACACAAAGAAGAAAGTGGGATACACACAGGAGAAAGGAGGATACACAAAGTAGAGAAAAATACACACAGGTGAGAGGAGGAAACACACAGGAGAGTGGGGCATACACACAGAAGAGGGGGCTTACACAAAAGAGAGAGGTGGATACACAAAAAGGAAAGGGATACACAAGAAAGAAAAAATTACACACAATAGCGAGGGAGATGCACACAGGGGAAAGGAGAATACACGCAAGAAAGAAAAGAATACACATAGGAGAGAGGAGCATATACACAGGAGAGAGGGTGATACAGACAGGAGAAAGAAAGATACACACAAGAGAGTTGGGCACACAAACATGAGGGTGGGGGATACACACAAAAGAGAGGGGTATACACAGAGTGGTAGAAGGATACACACAGGAGTGAGGAGGATACACACTGGAGAGAGGAGGATACACACAGGAGAAAGGAAGATATGCACAGAATAGGAAAGGATACACACAGAAGAAGGGGATACACACAGAAGAGAAGGGGATAGGCACAGGAGGCAAGAATACACAGACGAGGGAAGGATACACACAGGAGAGGGGGGAAAACACAGGAGAGGGGGATACATATAGAAGAGAGGGGCATAGACAGAGGAGAGGGGATGATACACACAGGAGAGAGGAGGATACATAGAGAGAGGGGGATACACACTAGAGAGAGGGGGGATAAACACAGGAGAGAGAAGAATACATAAAGGAGACAGGAGGATACACAGAGGTGAAAGAAAAATACACACCGGAGAGAGGATACATACAGGAGAAAGGGGGATACTGACAGTAGAGAGGGAGATACACACAGGTGGAGGGGCATACACACAGGAGAGAGGAGTATACACACAGGAGAGAAGAGAATAAACACAAGAGAGAGGAGGATACACACAGGTGAAGGGAGGATACAAACAGGAGAGAGGAGGATGCACACAGGAGAGAGGGGAATAAACACAGAAAAGAGGAGGATACACACAAGAGAGAGGAGGATACACACAGGAGAGAGGAAAATACAAACAGGGGAAAAAAGGATACTCACAAAAGAGGGAAGGATACTCATAGGAGAGAGGGGGATACACAAGAAGACAGAGGGATACAAACTGGGGAATGGGGATAAATACAGGAGAGAGGAGGATACACACAGGACAGTGGAGGATACACAAAGGAGACAGGAGCATACACACAGGAGAGGGGGATACACACAAAAGAGGAATATACACACTGAAAAAAGAAGAATACATACAGGGGATGGGGATACACACAGGAGAGAGAGGCATACACACAGAAGAGAGCAGGATACACACAAAATAAAGGAGGATACACACAGGAGAGAGGGGGTACACACAGCAGACAGGGGGGATACACACAGGAGAGAAGAAAATATGCACAGGAAAGAAGAGGATACACACAAAAGAGAGAAGGATACACACAGGGGAAGCGGGATACACACAGAAGAGGGAAGGATACACACAAAAGAGAAGAGGATACACACAGGAGAGTAAAAAATACCCACAGAAGAGTGGGGGATACACACAGGAGAGAGGGGCATACACACAGGAAAGGGGGATACACAAAGTAGAGAGGAGAAAACAAACAGAAGGAAATACACACAGGAGATGGAGATACACACAAGAAAAGGGGGATGCACAAAGGAGAGAGGTGGATACACACAGAAAAGAAGTGGATACACAAAGGAAAAAGAAGGATACACACAGGAGAGAGCAGATACGCACAGGAGAGGGGAAGATACACACAGGAGAGTGGGGCATACACACAGCAGAGGGGGATACACACAGGAGAGAGGGGCGTAGACACAAAAGAAAGAAGGATACACACAGCAGAGAGGAGGATACACACAGGAGAGAGGAGATACACAGAGGAGAGAATGGGATAAACACAGGAGAAAGAAGGGATATGCACAGGAGAGAGGGGGATACACACACAAAAAAGAGGGATACGCGCAGGAGAAAGAATTGATACCCACAGGAGAGAGAAGGATACACACAGGAGAGAAAAAGATACACACAGGAGAGAGGAGAATGCACACAGGAGAGAGAAGGATACATACAGGAGAGAGGAGGAGAAACACAGGAGAAAGAAGGATACACGCAGGAGAGAAGAGGATACACACAGGAGAGAGAAGGATACAAACAGGAGAGAGAAGAATACACGAAGAAGAGAGGAGGGTACACACAGAAGAGTGGAGGATACACAATAAAGAGGGGAGGATACACACAGGAGAGAGAGAAATACACACAGGAGAAAAGAGGATACACAGAGAAGTGGAGTGATACACAAAGGAGAAAGATGGGTACCCATAAAAGAAAGGAGGATACAAACAGAAGTCAGAAAGATACACAAAGGAGAGGGGGTTACACAGGAAAGAGGAAGAGACAACGATGAGGGAAAAATATACACACAGGAGAGAGAAGGATACACACAGGAGAGGGGGATACACACAGGAGAAAGGAGAATATATACAGGAGAAAAAAGGATACACACAGGAGAGGGGGACACACACAAAAAGAGGGACGAACACACAGGAGATAGAAACATACACAGCAGAGTAAAGAATACACAGAAGAGAGAGGAGGATACACAGGAGAGAGAGGAGGATACACAGGAGAGAGGAAAATACACACAAAAGAGGGAAGGATACACACAGGAGACAGAAGAATACACACAGGGTAGTGGGGGATACACAAAGGAGAGGGGTGATACACACAGGAGAGAGAAGGGTACACACAGGAGAGAGGGGGATACACACAGGAGAGAAAAGGATACACACAGGATAAGGGCATACACACAGGAAAGAGGGGGATACATACAGGAGAAAGGATACACACAGGAGAGAGGGGCATACACATATAAAAGGGTGATAAACAAAGGAGAAAAAGGGATAAACACAGGAGAAAAAAGTATACACAAATGAAAGGGTGATACACACAGCAGAGAGTGGGGTAAACAGGAGAGAAAAAGATACACACAGGAGAGAGGAGGAAACAAACAGGAGAGAGGGGATACACACAAAAGAGGGGGATACACACCAGCGACAGGGGGTATACACACAGAAAAGTAAGGTGTTACACACAGGAGAGAAGGGGAAAACACACAGGAGAGCGGAAGAATAAACACAGTAGAGAGAAAGATACAAACAAAAGAGAGGAGGATACACAAAGCAGAGAAAAGTATACACACAGGAGAGGGGCATACAAAAAAAGAGAGGGGAATACACACAAAAGTGTTAGATACATACAGGAGACAGGGAAATACAGGAGAGAGAAGGATACACACAAGATATGGGGATACAAACAGGAGAGAGAGGGATACACACAAGAGAGAGGAGAATACAAACAGGAGATAGAAGGATACACACAGGAGAGAGGAGGATACACAAAAAAGAAAAGAAACACACTGGAGAAAGAGGGATTCATACAGTCGAGAAACATACACACAGAAGAGGGGTGGATACACACAGGAGTGGAAAATATACAAAGGAGAGAAAAATACACACAGGAAAGAGGGGCTTATGCACAGGAGAGAAAAGGATACACACAGGAGAGAGGAAAAATACACACAGAAGAGAAGGGAATACACACATAAGGGTGAAGCATGCACACAGGAGGGAGGGGAATACACACAGAAGAGAGTAGGATACCCAGAGAGGGAAAAAAATAAAAACAAAAAAGAGGAGGATACACACAAAAGATAGAAGGATACAAATAGAAGAGAGGAGAATACATGCAGGAGATTGGAAAATACATACAGAAAATTGGAGGAAACACAAAAGAGAGAGGAGGATACACACAGGAGAGGTGAGCATACACACAGGACAGAGGAGTATACACACAGAAAAGGGGAATATACACAGGAGAAAGGGAGATTCTCACAGGAGCGTTGGATACATACAGGAGACAGGGAAATACACACAACAGTGAAGGGGATACACACAGGAGAGGTGGATACACACAGGAGAGAGGGAATATACACACTGGATAGAGGAGGATACACCCAGAAAATATGGGGATACACACAGAAGAAAAGAGAATACACAAAGGAAAAAGGAGCATACACACAGAAGAGAGAAGGATACACACAGGAGAAAAGAGGATACACACAGGGGAGGGGGATACACACAGGGGAGGGGCATACAAACATAAAATGATGATAAACACAGTAGAAAGAGGGTACACACAGAAGAGAGAATACTCAAAGGAAAAGGTGATACAAACAGGAGAGAAAAATACACACAGGTGAGAGGAGGATACACACAGGAGGGAGGGGCGTAAACACAGAAAAGTAGGGATACAAAGAGGAGATAGGGGTATACACAAACGAGAAAGAAATAAACACAGGAGAGGGAAATACACACAAGAGCGAGGGGGATGCACACAGGAGAAAGGAGGATACACACAGGAAAGAGGAGAATACACACAGGAGAGAGGAGCATATACACAGGAGAGAGGGTGATACACACAGAAAAAAGGAAGATACACACAGGAGAGTGGGGCACACAAACATGAGGGTGGGGGATACACACAAAAGGGAGATATATACACAGAGTGGTAGAAGGATACACACAGGAGTGAGGAGGATACACACTGGGGAGAAGAGGATACCCACAGGAGAGAGGAAGATACGCACAGAAGAGGAAATGATACACACAGAAGAAGAGGATACACACAGAAGAGAGAGGGATAGGCACAGGAGAGAAGTATACACAGACGAGAGAGGGAATACACACGGGAGAGACGGGGAAAAACACAGGAGAGGGGGATACATACAGAAGAGGTGGGCATAGACAGAGGACAGGGGATGATACACGCAGGAGAGAGGAGGATACACACAGGAGAGAGGGGGATACGCACAGGAGGAAGGGGGGATAAACACAGGGGAGAGAAAAATACATAAAAGAGACAGGAGGATACACAAATGTGAAAGGAAGATACACACAGGAGAGAGAATACACACAGGAGAAAGGGGGTTAAAGACAGTAGAGAGAGAGACACACGGGGGAAGGAGATACACACAGAAGATAGGAATATACACACAGGAGAGAAGAGAATACACACAAGAGAGGGGAGGATACACACAGTTGAAGGGAGGATACAAACAGGAGAGTGGAGGATACACACAGGAGAGAGGGCAATAAATACAGAAAAGAGTAGGATACACACAAGAGAAAGGAGGATACACACAGGAGAGAGGAAGATACACACAAGAGAAAAGAGGATACACACAAAAGAGGGAAGGATACACATAGGAGAAAGGGGGATACTCACAGGAGACAGAGGGATACACAAAGCAAGATGGGGATAAATACAGGAGAGAGGAGGATACACACAGGACAGTGAAGGATACACAAAGAAGACAGGAGCATACACACAGGAGAGAAGGATACACACAAAGAAGGAATATACACGCAGAAAAGAGGAGGATACATAGAGGGGATAAGGATACACACAGGAGAGAGGGGCATACACACAGAAGAGAGCAGGATACACACAAAATAGAGGAAGATACACACAGGAGAGAGGGGTTTACACAGGAGACAGGGGAGATACACACAGAAAAGAAGAAGATACACACAAGAAAGAAGAGGATACACACAGGAGAGAGAAGAATACACACTAGGGAAGCGGGATACACACAGAAGAGGGAAGGATACACACAAAAGAGAGGAGGATACACACAGGAGAGTGAAGTATACCCACAGAAGAGAGAAGAATACACACAGGAGAGAGGAGCATACACACAGGAGAGGGGGATAAACAGAGTAGAGAGAAGAAAATAAACAGGAGAAGAAAATACACACAGGAGAGGGAGATACACAAAATAGAGAGTGAAATGCACAAAGGAGAGAGGGAAATAGACACAGGAAGGAAGTGGATACACAAAGGAAAGGGAAGAATACACACAGGAGAGGGCAGATACACACAGGAGAAAGGAAGATACACACAGGAGAGTGGGGCATACACACAGGAGGAAGAAAGATACACACAGAAAAGAGGGGTATACACACAGGAAGGAAAAAATACACACAGGAAGGAAGCATACACACAGAAGAGACAAGGATCCACACAGGGGAGAGAAGGATACACACAGGAGAGAGAAAGATACCCACAGGAGAGAAAAGGATAACACAGGAAAGATGGGGATACACACAGAAGAGAGGAGGATACACACAGGAGAGAGGAAGATACACGCAGGATAAAGGAGGATACACACAGGAAAGATCAGGATACACACAGGAGAGTGGAGGATACACAAAGGAGAGAGGAGGATACACACAAGAGAAAGAAGAATACACACAGGAGACAGGAGGATACACACAGGAAAGGGGAGGATACACACAGTAGAGAGAATGATACACATACTAGAGAGGTAGATACACACAGAAGAGAGAAAGATACACACAGGAGAGAGGAGGATACACACAGGAGAGAGGGGGATACAGACAAGAAAGAGGGAAAAGCACGCAGAAGAAAGTAGCATACATAAAGGCTAAAGGGGGAATACACACAGGGGAGGGGGGATACTAACAAAAGAGAAAGGGATACACACAGGAGAGTGGGGCATACACACAGAAGAAGGATGATACACACTGGAGAGAGTGGGATACACACAAGAGGAGGAAAATACGCACAGTAGAGAGAAGGATACTCACAGGAGCAAGAAGGATACGCACAGAAGAGAAACGGATACACACAAAAAAGGGGAGGATACACACAGGAGATGGTGATACACACAAGAGATAGAGGGATCCACACAGGAGACAAGAAAATACACATAAGAGAGAGGGGTATACACACAGGAGAGGGGTATACACACAAGAGAGAAAAGGACACACGCAGGAGAAATAAAGGATACACGCAGGACAGAGGAGGATCCCCGCAGAAGAGAGGGGGATACACACAGGTGAGAGAAAAATACACACAGGAGAGAAGGGGAATACACACAGAAGAGAAAAAAATACACAAAGGAGCGAGGGAAACACACAGGTGAGAAAAGAATACACACAAGGGAGTGGGGCATAAACACAGAAAAGGGGAGATAAACACAGGAGTGAGAAGGATGCACACAGGAGAAATAAAAATACACACAGGAAAATGGAAGATACCCACAGGAGAGAGAAGGATACACACAGGAGAGGGGGATACACAGAGAAGAAAGAGGGATATGCAGAGAAGAGAAAAATACACAGAGGAGAGGGGATACATACAAGAAAGAGAAGCATACATAGAGAAGAGAACAGGATACCCGCAGGATAGAGGAGGCTACACACAGAAGAGAGGGGGATACACACAGGAGAGAGGGGGATACACAAAGAGACAAAAGGATACACACAGGAGAGAAAAAGATACACATAGGAGAGAAAGATACACAGAGGAGAGAGGGGCATACACAAAAACATGGAATTACACACAGGAGAAAGTGGGATACACACAGGAAAGGGTGATACACACAAGAGAGAGCAGCATAAACACAGGAGAGAAAAAGATACACACAGGAGAGAGGAGGAAACAAACAGGAGAGAGAGAATACACACAAGTGACAGGGGTATACACACAGGAGAAAGGGGTAAAACACACAGAAAAGAAAGGTGTTACAAACAGGAGAGATGGGGAAAACACAAAAAAGTGGAGGAATACACACAGGAGAGAGGAGGATACACACAGGAGAGAAAAGAAAACACACAGGAGAGAGGAGTGTACACACAGGAGAGGAGCATACACACAGGGGAGAGGGGGATACACACAGAAGAGTTGGATACATACAGGAGACAGAAAAATACACACAGGAGAGAGGGGGATACACACAGGAGAGAGGGGGATACACATAGGAGAGTGGAAGATACACACAGAAAAGAGGAAGATACACACAGGAGAAAGGAGGATACACACAGGAGAGGGTGAAACACACAAGAGAAAGGGGTTCCACACAGGAGATAGGGGAATACACATAGGAGAGAGCAGTATACAGACAGGAGAGGTGTATACACACAGGAGAGAGGAGAATAGATGCAGAAGAGTGGAGGATACTCGCAGCACAGAGAAGGATACCCGCAGGGGAGAGAAGGATACACACAAAAGAGAGAAAAATACACACAGGATTGAAGGAGATACACACAAGAGAGAGAATGATACACACAGGAGAGAAAAAAATACCATGAAAGAGAGGAGGATACACACAGGAGCGAGGGATACACACAGGTGAGAAAAGGATACACACAAGAGAGAGGAGCATACACAAAGAAAAGGGGAGAACACAGAGGAGAGAGGGAAATACACAAAGGAGAAAGTGATACACACAAAAGAGGGAAATACACACAAAAGCGAGAAAGATGCACACAGGAGAAAGGGAAATAAACAAAGAAAAAAGGAGGATACACACAGGAGGGGGGATGTACACAGAAGAGAGGAAGATACACACAGGAGAGAGGAATATACACAGAGGAGAGAGGAAGATACACACAGAAGAGAAGAGGATACAGACAGGAGTGGTAGATACACACAGAAGAGACGGGGATAGGAACAGGAGAAAGAGAAACACAGATGAGAGGGGATGGGATTGGGATACACACAGGAGAGAGGGGAATAAAACAGGAGAGGGAAATACATACAGTAAAGAGGGGCATAGACAGAGGAGAGGGGAGGGCACACGCAGGAGAGAGGAAAATACACAAAGGATAGAGGGGGATAGACACAGGAGAGAGAAGGATACACACAGGAGAGAAAATGATACACACAGGAGATAGGAGGATACACATAGAAGAGGGAGATACACACAGAAGAGAGAGGCATACTCTCAAAAAAAGGGACAAACAAAGGAGAAAGTGGGATACACACAGGAGAGTGGAGGATACACAAAGGAATGGGTGATACACACAGGAGAGAGGGGCATAAACAATGGAGAGTGGAGGATACACACAGAAGAGAGGAGAAAACTAACAGGAGAGAGGGGATTCACACAAGACAGAGGGGGATACACACAGGAGAAAAAGGTGATACACACAGGAAATAAAGGTTTTACGCACAGGAGAGAGGGGGGAAACCCACAGAAAAGCGGAGGGATACACGCAGGAGATAGGAGGATACACACAGGAGAGAGGAAGATACACAGAGGAGAGAGAAAGATACCTAAAGGAGAGAGGAGGATACACGCAGAAGAGAGGAGTATACACAGAAAAGAGGGGAGTACACAGAGGAGAGAGAGCATTACACACAGGAGAGAGGGTGGATACACGCAGAAGAGCTGGATACATACAGGACACTGGTAAATATACACAGAAGAGAGGGAAGCATAAACAAAAGAGGGGGATATACACAGGAGAGAAGGTATACACACAGGAGAGGGGGGCACACATAGAAGAAAGAGGGAGCCACAAAAAAGAGTGGGGAATACACACAAGATACAGGGGCATACAGACAGGAGAGCGAAAAATACACATAGGAGAGAGGAAGATACACAAAAAAGAGAAAAGGATACAGGCAGAAGAGAGGAGTATACACAGGAGAGAGGTTAATAAACAGAGGAGAGAGGGCATTACACACAGGGTTGAGGGCGGATACACACAGGAGAGAGGAGGATACACACAGGAGAGAGGAGGATACACACAAAAGAGAGGAGCATACACACAGAAGAGAGAATGATATGCACAGGAGAGACGGGAATTCCCAAAATAGACATGGGGATACACACAGGAGAGAGGGGGATACACAAGGAAGAAATGGGTATACACACAGGTGAGGTAAATACACAAAGGAGAGAGGGGCATACACACAGAAAAGGGAAAAGTTACACACAGGAGAGAGGAGGATACACACAGGAGAAAGGAGGATACAGACAAGAGAGAGACGAATACACAGGAGAGAGGAGGATACACCCAGGATTGGGCGATACACACAGGAGAGAGGAAGATAAACACAGTTGAGGGGATTACATATAGGAGAGAGGGGCATAGACAGAGGGCAGGAGAGGATACACACAAGAGAGATGGAGATCCACACAGAAGAGAGGAAAATACACATAGGAGAGAGGGGTATACACAGAGGAGAGGAGCATACACACAGGAGAGAGGAGGATACACGCTGCACAAAGGAGGATACCCGCAGGAGAGAGGGTGATACAGATAGAAGAGGAAAGAATACACACAGGAGAGAAGGGAAATACACACAAGAGAGAGAATAATACATATAGGAGAGAAAAAAATACACACTAAAGAGAAAAGCATACACACAGGAGGGAGGGATATGCACAGGTTAGAGGAGGATACACACAGAAGAGAGGGGCATACACACAGAAAAGGGGGGATACAAAGAGAAGAGAGGGAAATCTACAAAGGAGAAAAAGATACACACAAAAAAGGGAAATACACACAGGAGCGAAAGGGATGAACACAGAACTAAGGTAAATACACAGGAAAGACGAGGATACACACAGGAGAAGGAAGGATACACTCAGGAGAGGGGGGATACACACAGGAGAGAGAAAGATACAAACAGGACAGAAAGGGAAACAGAGAGGAGAGAGGAAGATACATACAGAAGAGTAGAGGATACACACAGGAGTGGGAGATACACGGAGAAAAGATTGGGATACTCTCAGGAATGGGGAATACACAGAGGAGCGTGTGGAATACACACAAAAGAGAGGAAGATAAACACAGTTGAGGGGATTACATATAGGAGAGAGGGGCATAGACAGAGGGCAGGAGAGGATACACGCAGAAGAGAGGAAGATACACACAGAAAAGAGTGGGATACACACAGGAGAGAAAAGAATACACACTGGAGTGAGGAGGATACACATAGAAGAGGGAGATACACACACAAGAGAGGGGCATACACACAAAAAAAGAAGATACACAAAGGAGAAAGAGGGATACATACAGGAGACAAAAGGATACACACAGGAAAGTTTGATACCCACATGAGAGAGGGGCGTAACCACAGGAGAGAGGAGGAAAAAAAGAGGAGAGAGGGGATACACACAACAGAGAAAAGAATACACACAAAAGAAAGAGATGATACACACAGGAAAGAAAGGTGTTACCCACAGGAGAAAGGGGGAAACACACAGAAAAGTGAAGGAATACACACAGGAGAGAGGAGGATACACACAGTAGAGGAGAGGAGTATACACACAGGAGAGGAACATACACACAGGAGAGAGGGGGATGCACACAGTAGAGTTGGATACATACAGGAGACAGAGAAATACACACAGGATAGAGGGCGATACACACAGGAGAGGGAAATACACACAGGAGAGAGGATATAAACACAGGAGAGAAAGGATACACAGAAGAGAGAGGGATCCAAACAGGAGAGAGGGTAATACACACAAGAGAGAGGGTCATACACACAGGAGAGAGGGGGATACACATAAGAGAGAGGAAGATACACAAAGGAGAGAGGAGAATACACGCAAAAGAGAAAAGTATACCCAGGAGAGAGGGGAATACACAGAGGAGCGAGGGCGTTACACACAGGAGAGGGCGGATACACACAAAAGAAAGGAGGATACACAGAAGAGAGGGTGGGTACACACAGGAGAGAGGAGGATACACACAGGAGAGATGGGGGATACACACAATAAAGAGGGGGATACACACAGAAGAGAGTAGGATACACAAAGGCGAGAGAAGGGATACACACAGGAAAGAGCGGTGATCCTAACAGGAAAGAGGGTGATACACACAGGAGAGTGGGGAATACTCAGAGAAGGGAGAGGCTACACACTGGAGAGAGTGGGATACACACAGGAGGAGAAAGATACGCACAGTAAAGGAAGGATACACAGAGGAGAAAGGAAGATACACACAGGAGAGAGACGGATACAAAAAAGAGAGAGTAGCATACACACAGGAGAGGGCGATAGACACAAGAGAGAGGGGATCCACACAGGAGAGACGAAATACGCATAGGAGAGAGGGGTATACACACAGGAGAGGGGTATACACACGAGAGAGGAGGAAACACCCAGGAGAAAGGAGGAAACAGGCAGCACAGAAGAGAATACCGGCAGGAGAGAGGGGGATACACACAAGAGAAAGAAAAATACACACTGAAAAGAAGGGGGATACACAGAAGAGAAAAGGATACACACAGAAGAGAAAAGAATACACACAGGACCTAGGGGAATACACACAGGAGAAAAGGAAGATACACACAGCAGAGAGAGGTATGCAGAAAGGTGAAGGGAATACACAAAAAAGAATGATGCATACACACAGGAGAGAGAAAAGATAGACACAAAAGAGAGGAGAATATACATAGATGAAATGAGAACACACAGACGAGAGGGCGATACACAGAAGAGAGAGAAGGATCCACACAGGAAAGAGGGGAACACACATAGGAGAGAAGGCTGTAAACACAAATGAGGGAAATACACAAAGGAGAGAGGGGGATGCACAGAGGAGAGAGAAGAATACACATAGAAAAGGGTGATACACACAGGAGAGAGATGCATAAACACAGGAGAGAGGAGGATACACACAAGAGAGAGGGGGATACACACAAGAGAAAGGGGTGATACACACAGGAAAGAAAGGTGTTACGCACAGGAGAGAGGGGGGAAACACACAAGAAAGCGTAAAGATACACGCAGGAGAGAGGAAGATACACGCAGGAGACAGGAGGATACACACAGGAGAGAGGAGTATACACACAGGAGAAGGGCATACACACAGGAGAGAGGGGGATACACACAGGAGAGTTGGATACATACAGGAGACAAGAAAATATACACAAGAGAGAGGAGGATACACACAGGAGATGGGAATGCACACGAGAGAGGGTATACACACAGAAGAGGGGAATACACACAGGAGAGAGGGGCATACAGACAGGAGAGAGGGAAATACATATTAGGAGAGAGGAAGATACACAAAAAGAGAGGAGAATACACGCAGGAGAGAGGAGTATACACAGGAGAGAGGTTAATACACAGAGGAGAGAGGGAGTTCCACACAGGAGAGAGGGTGGATACACAGTGGAGAGAGGAGGATACACACAGGAAAGAGGAAGATACACACAAAAGAGAGAAGCATACACACAGGAGAGAGAATGATACGCAGAGGAGAGATGGGAATTCACAAAATAGAGAGGGGTATATACAAAGGAGAGAGTGGGATACACAAAGGAGACAGGGGTATACACACAGGTGAAGGAAATACACAAAAAAGAGAGGGGCATACACACAGGAGAGAGAAAAGATACACACAGAAGAGAGGAGGATACACACAAGAGAGAGGGAGATAAACACAGTAGAAAGGAGAATACACACAGGAATGAGCGGGATAAACCCAGAAGAGGGGAGAATAAACACAGCTGAGTGGAGGATACACACAGGAAAGAGTGGCATACACACAGGTGAAAGGGAAAAACACAAAAGAGAGGGGCATACACAGAGGAGAGAGGAGGGTAAACACAGGAGAGAGGAACGATACACACAGAAAAGAAAGGATACACACAGGAGAGTGGGGCATACATATAGAAGAGAGAGGGATACACACAGGAAACAGGGGGATACCCACAGGGGGAGAAGGATAATGACAGGAGGGAGAAGGATACACACAAAGTATAATAGGATACAGACAGAAGAGAGGAAAATACACGCAGGAGAGAGGAAAATTCACACAGGAGGGAGGAGGATACACAAAGAAGAGAAAAGGATACACGCAGGAGAGACGAGGATACACATAGTGGAGAGGGGGAATACACACAGGAGAGAAAGATACAAACAGAAAAGAGGAGGATACAAACAGGTGAGAGGAGTATATGCACAGGAGAGAGGAGGATACACACTGGTGAGAGGAGAATACACACAAAAAAAGAGGGGGATAAACACAGAAGAGAGGGTGATACACACAGAAGAAAGGTAATACACACAGGATAGGGGAGGGTACACGGAGGAGAGAGGAAGATACACAAAGGAGAAAAGAGAATACACAAAAAAAGAGCGGGATACACACAGGAGAGAGGTATACCGAAAAGAGAGAAGGATACACACAGGAGAGAAAAGGAAACACACAGGAGAGGGGAATAAACACAAGAGAAAGGGGGATACACACAGGAGAGAGGAGAATACACAGAGAAGAGGAGAATACACACAGGAGAGAGAGGCATACACACAGGAGAGAGAGGCGTACACACAGGATAGTAAAGGATACACACAGGAGAGAGGAGAATACACAGAGGAGAGAGGGGATACCCACAGAAGAGTGGAGGATACACATAGGAGAGAGGGGGGATACACACGGAGAGAGGGGAGATACACACAAGAGAGAAGGGGATACATACGAGAGAGGTGGAATACACACAGGAGAGAGGAGGATACACATAGGAGAGAGCATGATACACACAGGAGAGAGGAAGATACACACACAGAAAAACAAACTACACAGAGGAGAGAGGAGAATACACACAGGAGAGAGAATGATACACACAAAAAAGAGAAGGATACACACAGAAGACAGAAGGATACACACAGGAGAGGGGTGATACACACAGGAGAAGGGGGGATACACACAGGAGAGAAAAGGAACCGCACAGGAGAGAGGAGGATACACACAGGAGAGGGGGATACACAAAGTAGAAAGGAGCATGCACACAGGAAAGGGGATACATACGGAAGAAAGGGGGATACACACAGGAGAGGGGAGGATACACACAGGAGATGGGGATACACACAGGAGAGAGGATGATACACACAAGAGAGAGGAAAATACAAACAGGCGGGAGGGGATAGAAACAGGAGAAAGGGTGATACATACAGGAGAAAGGTGGGGTACACACAGGAGAAAAAGGGGTTACACACAGGAGAGAGGGGCATAACACACAGGAGAGAGGGGGAATACACAAAAAATAAAGGAATATACACGCAGGAGAGAGGAAAATACACAGAGGAGAAAAAAGATACACACAGGGGAGGGGGATACACAAATAGAGAGGGGCATGCACATAGGAAAAAAGGATACACACCGGAGAATAAAGGATACACACAGAAGAGTGGGGTACACACAGCAGAGAGGGGCATACACACAAGAGAGAGGAAGATACAAAAAGGAGAGAGGGGATACCCACAGGAGAAAGGGTGATACACAGAAGAAAGGGAGGGTACACCCAAGAGATAAAGAAATTACACACAGGAGAGAGGGGAGAAACACACAGGAGAGAGGAGAGATACACACAGGAGAAAGGAAGACACACACAGGAGAGTAGAAAATACACACAGGAGAGAGGAGGATACACAAAGGAAATAGGAGGATACACACAGAAGAAAAGACGATACACACGGGAGAGCGGCATACACACAGGAGAGAGGAAACACATGCAAGAGATTTGGATACACACAGGAGACAGGGTAATACACACAGGAGAGAGGGGGATACACACAGAAGATGGGGATACAGAGAAAAGAGAGGGGGATACATAAAGGAGAAAGGAGAATACACACAAGACACAGGGGCATAGTCACAGTAGAGAGGAGGATACACACAGGAGAGAGGGAGATACACACAGGAGAGAGGGGGATACAAACAGGAAAGTGTGGAATACACACAGGAGAAAGGGAGATACACACAGAAGAGAGAAGGATACACACAGAAGGAGGGGAATACACACAGGAGAGAGGAAAATACTCACAGGAGAGAGGAGGATATACACAGGAGAGAGAAGGATTCACAAAAAAGAGGGGAAATACACAGGAGAGAGGAGGATACAAAGAGCCAAGAAAGATACACACAGGAGATGGGGAAGTACACACAGGAGAGAGGGGGATACACACAGGAGAGGGGGATACACACAAGAGAGAGGTGCATACCCACAGGAGAGAGAAGGATACACACAGAAGAGGAGTGATACACACAGGAGATGGGGGATACGCACAGGAGAGAGGAGGATACAAACAGGAAAGAGGGGGATACAAACAGGAGAGAGGGGTATACACAGAGAGGGGGAAGAATAAATACAGGAGAGTGGAGGATACACACAAAAAGGAAGAGGATACAAAGAGAAAAGAGGAGGGAAAAAAGGACTCGCAAGATGGCGTCGTAGAAACAACTCAGGATTGCAGCTGTCAGTGAAGGCGCAGAGGGTGAGTCCTAGCTGCATTCTCGGATGGACCTTTTTTGCCCACAGAGCATTGAAACTCCCAGGTGTGAAAGAGACATGGGACGCTAGTAAAGCTGGCTAACACAGCCGGCTCACACAGCTGCTACAGCCGGCGCTACAGTGGGACCCAGCACGGAACTCACTGGTCTGGGTGCCCTGTTAAACGGTCAATCTGAGATTTGGAAGGGCAGATTGGCATGTACATCTGATTGAACGGGACTTGGACAGTGAGCCAGACCAGGAGTTTCCTGGGAAGCGTGATCTGAGCCAGTGCAGTGGTCAGCGGCACAGGAGATCACACAGATCCCAGTGCCCTATCGACAGGCTACTGGGGCGCCAGTGAGAGAGTCGATCTTTCAGCTTGGGGAGAGGAAGAGAGAGAGAGAGAGGATGTATTCTGAGAAAGGGAGCTGGGTGATCGGGCTCGGCGGGTCCCACCCTCACGAGGACAAGCAGGGTGGCGACTGGAGGCGCTTGGGGCTGAGAGTTTTGCTGCCGGCATCTATGACGGCGAGGGAGGGGCGTCCGCCATTACTGACGCAATCCGCCCCTACTGAATTACAGCCCAGGGCTGATGCAGCCTGCCATTGCCGAGGCAAGCGGCCATAACAGAGAGACTCCGCCAGGAGTGGGGAGCACTCCACAGCAGAAGGGAGCCCAGCAGCAACAGGGTGGACCCGCGCTAGCAGGTCAGAGCCCCGGCAGGCAAATAGTGAATAGACTGACTCCTAGTGGGGAAGGGCAGTGCAACAGATACTCATAAAGAAAGCCCCAACTCCCTGAGACACAGCATCTAAGGGGGAAAAAAAAAAGAAGTGGTGTTTTATGAGTTCTATTGCAGCAGACATAAAAAACCACCCAACAACCCTGAATAAACAACGAAGCTCACAGCTCAGCACTGGAGCTCCTATAAAGCACAGACCATCTCCTTAAGCAGCTCCCTGGCCCCTGTATATCCAAAGAGTCACCCCCCAAAAGGACTAATCAGACTGATATTTGGCAGACATCATTCTGGAACAAAGACAGCAGAAGAAGAAACTTGTATCATCCCTCACTGTTACACAGCTGCTACAGGTAAACTCCAGACAAGCAGGGCTTGGAGTGGACCTCAGCACTCATACAGCAGAGGGGCTAGACCATTAGAGGGAAAACTAAGTAACAGAAATACTTCATCATCAACAATCTCAGCATCCACACAGAGACCCAATTGAAAAATCAGCAACTACTAAGATGACAGGTAGATAAATCCATAAAGATGGAAAGAAACCAGCGCAAAAAGGAGGAAAACACCCGAAAACAAAACACCTCACCTCCAAAAAAAGGACCAAAACTCCTCACCAGCAAGAGAACCAAGCTGAATGGAGAATGAGTGTGATGAAATGATGGAATCATACTTCAGAAAGTGGATAATGAGAAACTTTAGTGAGCTAAAAGAACGTGTTCTAAATCAGTGCAAAGAAACTAAGAACCTTGAAAAAAGATTTGAAAAAAGATTCGAGGAATAGATAACAAGAATGGACAACTTAGAGAGGAATATGAACGAATTGAAGGAGCTGAAAAACACAACACAAGAACTTCACCAAGCATGCACAAGGTTCAACAGCCGAATGGACTAAGCAGAAGAAAGAATATCAGAAGTTGAAGATCAACTCAATGAAATAAAACGTGAAACCAAGACTAAAGAAAAAAGCACAAAAAGCAATGAACAAAATCTCCAACAAATGTGGGACTATGTGAAGAGACCCAACCTACTTTTGATAGGTGTACCAGAATGTGATGAAGAGAATGAATCCAAGCTGGAAAACACTCTTCAGGATATTATCCAGAAAAATTTCCCCAACCTAGCAAGACAGGTCAATACTCAACTCCAGGAAATACAGAGAACACCACAAAGATAGTCCGCAAGAAGAGCAACCCCAAGGCACATAATCGTCAGATTCACTAGGGTTGAAATGAAGGAGAAAATATTAAGGGCAGCCAGAGAGAAAGGTCGGGACACCCACAAAGGGAAACCCATCAGACTCACAGCAGACCTCTCGGCAGAGACTCTACAAGCCAGAAGAGAGTGGGGGCCAATATTCAACATACTTAAAGAAAAGAACTTTCAACCTAGAATTTCATATCCAGCCAAACTGAGCTTCATAAGTGAAGGAAAAATAAAATCCTTCATGAACAAGCAAGTACTCAGAGATTTTGTCACCACTAGGTCTGCGTTACAAGAGCTACTGAAAGAGGCACTACACGTAGAAAGAAACAACCAGTACCAGCCATCATAAAAGCATACCAAATGCTAAAGTCCATCAACAAAATGAAGAATCTACATGAACCAACAGGCAAAACGGCCAGCTAGCATCAAAATGGCAGTATCAAATTCACACATAACAATATTAACCCTAAATGTAAACGGGCTAAATGAGCCAATCAAAAGACACAGACTGGCAAATTCTATAAAAAACCAAAACCCTCAGTGTGCTGTATCCTGGAAACCCTCCTCACATGCAAATATACACAAAGGCTAAAAATAAAAGGATGGTGGAATATTTACCAAGCAAATGGAGAGCAAAAAAGAGCAGGAGATGCAATTCTCATCTCTGATAAAATAGACTTTAAAGCAACAAAGATCAAAAGGGACAAAGAAGGTCATTACATAATGGTAAAAGGATCGATACAACAAGAAGAGCTCACGATTCTAAATATATATGGATCCAATGCAGGAGCACCCAGATATATAAGGTAAGTTCTTAATGACTTACAAAGAGACTTAGATTCCCACACAATAATAGTGGGAGACTTTAACACTCAACTGTCAATAGCAGACAGATCAACCGGAAAGAAAATTAACAAGGATATCCAGGACTTGAACTCAGACATGGAACAAGAAAACCTGATAGACATTTACAGAATTCTCCACCCCAAATCCACACAATATACATTCTTCTCAGCACCACATCACACCTACTCCAAAATTGACCACATAATTGGAAGTAAAGCACTCCTCAGCAAATGCAAAACAACTGAAATCATAACAGTCTCTCAGACCATAATGCAATCAAGTGGGAACTCAGAATTCAGAAACTAACTCAGAACAGCACAGCTTCATGGAAACTGAACAATTGGCTCCTGAATGTTGATTGGATAAACAATGAAATGAAGGCAGAAATAAACAAGTTATTTGAAACCAAAGAAAATGAAGACACAACGTACCAGAATCTCTGGGACACATTTAAAGCAGTCTGTAGAGGAAAATATATAGCAGCAAGTGCCCACATGAGAAGAGTGGAGAGCTCCAAAAATGACACCCTATCGTCAAAATTGAAACAGCTAGAGGAGCAAGATCAAAAAAGCGCAAAACCTAGCCCAAGACAAGAAATAACTAAGATCAGAGCAGAACTGAAAGACATAGAGACAAAAAAACCCTTCAAAAAATCAATAAATCTAAGAGCTTGTTTCTCGAAAAGATCAACAAAATAGACAGACCACTAGCCAGACTGATAAAAAAGAAAAGAGAGAACAACAAAATAGATGCAATAAAAACGATAATGGGGAAATCACCAGAGATTACACAGAAATTCAAGCCATCATCAGAGAATACTGCACACAACTCTGTGCACATAAACTAGTAAATGAGGAAGAAATGGATAAATTCCTGGACGCCTGTGTCCTCCCAAGCCTAAACCAGGAGGAAGCCGAAACTATGAAGAGACCAATAAAATGGTCGGAAGTTAAGGCAGCAATTAAGAGCCTACCACAAAAAAATGCCCAGTTCCAGAGGAGTTCACAGCTCAATTCTACCAGACACACAAAGAGGATCTGGTACCATTCCTTCTGAAATTATTCCAAGGAATCCAAAAAGAGGGAACCCTTCCCAAATCATTTTATGAGACCAACATCATCCTGATACCAAAACCTGACAGAGACTCAACAAGAAAAGAAAACTTCAGGCCAATATCCATGATGAACATAGATGCAAAAATCTTCAATAAAATACTGGCAAACCAATTGCAACAGCACATTAAACAACGTATCCATCATGATCAAGTAGGATTCTTCCCGGGGATGCAAGGCTGGTTCAACATATGCAAGTCTGTAAATGTAATTCACCACATAAACAGAATCAAAAACAAAACATATCTCAAAGTAATAAAAGCTATTTATGACAAACCAACAGCCAATATAATACATAATGGGCAAAAACTGGAAGCATTCCCTTTCAAATCTGGCACTAGACAAGGATGCCCTCTCTCACCACTCCTATTCAACATAGTACTGGAAGTTCTAGCCAGAGCAATAAGGCAAGAAAAAGAAATAAAGTGTATTAAAATAGGAAAGGTGGAAGCCAAATCGTCTCTATTTGAGGACGACATGATAGTATACCTAGAAAACCCCATCACCTCAGCCCAAAAGTTCCTGCAACTGATAAGCAACTTCAGCAAAGTCTCAGGATATAAAATCAATGTGCAAAAATCACAAGCATTCCTATACACCAATAACAGACTTAAAGAGAACCAAATCAAGAACGAACTGCCATTCACAATTGCTACAAAGAAAATGAAATACCTAGGAATACAACTCACAAGGAATGTAAGGGACCTCTTTAAGGAAAACTACAAACCACTGCTCAGTGAAATAAGAGAGGACACAAACAGATGGAGAAACATTCCATGTTCGTGGTTAGGAAGAATCAATATTGTGAAAATGGCTATACTGCCCAAAGTAATTTACACAGTCAATGCTATCCCCATCAAACTACCATTGAATTTATTCACAGAACTGGGAAAAAGCACCATGAATTTCATATGGAACCAAAAGAGAGCCCGCATAGCCAAGTCAATGCTAAGCAAATAGAACACAGCGGGAGGCATCACACTACCAGACTTCAAACTATACCACAAGGCTACAGTGATCAAAACAGCATGGTAATGGTACCAAAACAGAAATATAGACCAATGGAACAGAACAGAGACATCGGAGGCAACACAACATATCTACAACAATATTATCTTTGATAAACAAGACAAAAACAAGCCATGGGGGAAAAAATCCCTATTTAATAAATGGTGTTGGGAAAGCTGGCTAGCCATGTGCAGAACGCAGAAACTGGACCCCTTCCTGACACCTTACACTAAAATTAACTCCAGATGGATTAAAGACTTAAACGTAAGACCTGACACCATCAAAATCCTTGAAGAAAATCTAGGCAAAACCATTCAGGACATAGGCATAGGCAAGGACTTCATGAATAAAACACCAAAAGCATTAGCAACAAAAGCCAAAGTACACAATTGGGACCTAATCAAACTCCACAGCTTCTGCACGGCAAAAGAAACAGTCACTAGAGTGAATCGACAACCATCAGAATGGGAAAAAATCTTTGCAGTTTTTGCATCTGACAAAGGGCTGATATCCAGAATTTACAAAGAACTCAAACAGATTTACAGAAAAAAAACAAACAAGCCCATTCAATAATGGGCAAAGGATATGAACAGACCCTTTACAAAGAAGACATACATGAGGACAACAAACATATGAAAAAATGTTCATCATCACTGGTCATTAGAGAGATGCAAATCAAAACCACATTGAGATACCATCTCACGCCAGTTAGAATGGCGATCATTAAAAAATCTGGAGACAGCAGATGCTGGAGAGGATGTGGAGAAATAGGAACACTCTTACACTGTTGGTGGGAGTGTAAATTAGTTCAACCATTGTGGAAGACAGTGTGGCGATTCCTCAGGGACCTAGAAATAGAAATTCCATTTGACCCAGCAATCCCATTACTGGGTGTATATCCAAAGGACTATAAATCGTTCTACTATAAGGACACATGCACACGAATGTTCATTGCAGCACTGTTTACAATAGCAAAGAACTGAAACCAACCCAAATGCCCAACGATGATAGACTGGACTGGGAAAATTTGAAACATATACACCAAGGAATATTATGCAACAATCAAAAATGATGACTTCGTGTCCTTTGTAAGGACATGGATGAATCTGGAGAACATCATTCTCAGCAAACTGACACAAGAACAGAAAAAGAAATACCGCATATACTCACTCATAGGTGGGTGAGCAAAATGAGAACACATGGACACAGAGAGGCAGTATACTATACACTGGGGTCTATTGGGGTAATGGGGGAGGGACAGCGGGGGGGGCTGGGGAGGGATAGCCTGGGGATGAATGCCAAGTGTGGGTGAAGGGGAGGAAGTCAGCAAAGCACACTGCCATGTGTGTACCTATGCAACTATCTTGCACGTTCTGCACATGTATCCAAAAACCTATAATTTAATAAAAATTTAAAAAGAAAAAAAAATGTGGGAAAAAAAGTGGAGGATACACGCAGGAGAGAGGGGGTACACACAGGAGAGGAGAAGATACACACAGGAGGAATGGGAATACACAAAAAACGGGGGATACCCACAGAAGAGAGGAGAATACACACAAGCCAGAGGAGAATACACACAGGACAGAAAAATATACACAGGAGAGAGGGGGATACACACAGGAGAGAAAGAGATACAAACAGGAGAGTTCAGCATACACACAGGAGAGATGGGTATCCACACAGGAGAGAGGGGGATACACACAGGAGAGAGGAGGATACACACAGCAGGTATTAGGATGCACTCAGGAGAGGGGAGGATAAACAGGAAAGAGGAGGATACACAAAGGAGAGAAGGAAACACACAGTAGAGAGGGAGATACACACAGGCAAGTGGTTTACACACAGAAGTGAAGAAAATGCACACAGAAGGGAAGAAGATACACACATGAGAGGGGGATACACACAGTAAAAAAAGCACACACAAAAATGAGAGGAGGATACACAAAGCAGAGAGGGAAAATACACACAGAATAGAGGAGAATACCCCCAGGAGTGTGGGGCATAGACAGAGGATGGAGGGAGATACAAACAAGAGAGTGTTGGTCCACACAGGGGGAGAAAGATAAATACAGGAGGGAGGAAAATACACATAAAAGAAATAAGAATACAGACATAAGAGAGGAAGATACACACAACAGGGAGAAAGATACACACAAAAAAGAGGAAGATCCACACAAGAGAGAGGAGAACAGACGCAGGAGAGAGGAGGATACACACAAGACAGAGGGTTGAGAAACACAGGAAGGGGAAATATACACAGAAAAATTGAAGGTACACACAGGACAGAGGGATATACACACGAGAGAAAAGGATACAAAAAGGAGAGGGGCATACACACAAGAGAGTGGGAAATACACCAAAAAGAGGAAATGATACACACAGGAGAGAGAAGGGTACACACAGGAGATGGGGAAACACACAGGAGACAGAGGCATACACACTAGAGAGGGTGATACACACAGGAGAAAAGGGGGTACACTCAGGAGACATAAGAATACACACAGGAGATGGGGATAAACACAGGAGAGAAGGGCGTACGCTCAGGAGAGAAAAGGATACACACAGCAGAGCAGAGGATACACACAGTAGAGAGGGAATACACACAGGAGAGAGGGGGATACACACAGGAGAGAGGGGTGATACACACAGGAGAGAGCGGGGATACACACAGGTGAGAAGAGGGATACACACAGAAGATAATAGGATACACAGGAGAGAGGAGAATGCACACAGGAGAGAGGAAGTACACACAAAAGATTAGAATACACACAGAAGAGAGAAGGATACACACAGAAGACAGAAGGATACACACAGGAGAGGGGTGATACACACAGAAGAGAGGAAGGTACACACAGGAGAGAGGAGGATACACACTAAAGAGAGAAAAATACACACAGGAGACAGAAGGATACACACAGGAGAGAGGAAGATACACAAAGGAGAGGTGTGATACACACAGGAGGAAAAGGAATACACACAGGAGAGAAAAAGATACACAAAGGAGAAAGTAAGATACACACAGAAGAGGAAGATACACAAAGTAGAGTGGGGCATACACATAGGAAAGTTAAATACACACAGGGAAAAGGGGAATAAACACAGGAGAGAGGAGGATACACACAAGAGAGGGGGATACACAAAGGTGAGAGGGGCGTACACACAAGAGAGATGAAGATACACACAGGAGAGAGGAGGATACAAATAGGAAGAAGGGGATACACATGGAAGAAAGGGGGATACACACAGAAGAAATGGGGGATACACACAAGAGAGAAAGGGGTTACACACAGGAGCGAGTGGGGAAACACAAAAAAGAGAGGAGGATTACACACAGGAGAGAGAAAGATACACACTTGAGAGAGGAAAATACACACAGCAGAGAGAACAATACGCACAGGAGAGAGGAGGATACACACAGGAGAGAGGGGGATAAACACATGATAGAAGAAAATACACATAGGAGAAAGGCATACACACAGAAGAGAAGAGCATAAACAGAGGAGAGTTGGGTACACACAAGAGACAAGGTAATACACACAGAAGAGAGGGTGATACACACAGGAAAGAGGGGAATGCACACAACAGAGAGGGCATACATACAGGAGATATGAGAATACACAAAGGAGAGAGGAAGATACACACAGGAGAAAGGGGGATACAAATAGGAGAGTGCGGCATACACAGAGAAGGGAGGGGAATACACACAGGAGAGAGTAGGATACACACAAAATAGAAAATGATACACACAGGAGACAGAGAAATACACACAGGAGAGAGGGGGATAAACACAGGAGAGATAAATACACACAGGAGAGAACAAGAAACACACAAGAGACAGGGATACACGAAAAAGGGAGTTTGATACACACAGGAGAAAGGTGACACACATAGGAGAGAGGGGAATACACACAAAAGAGAGGGGCATACCCACAGGAGAGAGGAGATGACACAAATGACAGAGGGGGATACACAAAGGTAAAAGGTGGATACAAACAGGAGAGTGCGGCATACACACAGAAGGGAGGGGGATACACACAGGAGAGAGGAGGCTACACAAAGTAGAGAGGAGGATACACAAACAAGAGTGGGAAACACACAAGAGAGGGGGGATACACACAAAAGAGAGGAGGATACACACAGAAGAGAGGAGGATATACAAAGGAGAGAGGAGAATACACACAGGAGAGAGAAGAATACACACAAGAGAGGGGGATACACACAGGATAGAAAATGTTACACATAGGAGAGAGGAGGATACACAGAGGAGAGGAGAGGCTACACACAGGAGAAAGGAGGATACACAAAGAAGAGGGGGAAACACAAAAGAGAGTGGGGGATACACACAGGCGAGGGGATAAACACTGGAAACGGTGGGATACACACATGAGAGGGGGGATACACCAAGGAGAGAGGAGGATACACATAAGAGAGAGGAGGCTACACAAAGAAAAGTGGAAAACACACAAGAGAGGGGGGATAAATACTGGAGACAGTGGGATACACACAGGAGAGTGGGGGATACCAAAAGGAGAGGGGGATACACACAAAATGGAGGGGTAAACACACAAAACAGAGAAGGATAAACAAAGAAGAGAAGGGTGATACACACAGGAGAGTGGGGTATACACACGTGAAAGTAAGGCATAAACAAAGAAGGGAAGGGGATATACAGAGGAGAGAGTGGGATACACAAAGAGGGAGTAGGATAAATACAGAAAAAAGGAGGATAAACACAAATGAGTGGAGGATACAGAAAGAATAAAGGAGGATACACGCAGGAGAGGGGAGTATACACAAAGGAGAGAAGATACACACAGGAGAGAGGAGCATACACACAGGTGAGAGGATACACAAAGAAGAGAGATGGATACACACAGGAGAAAAGGATAAACACAGGAGAGAGGAAGATATACACAGGACAGAGGAAGATACACACAGGAGAGAGGAGGATACACACACACAAAGAAAAGATACACACAGGAGAGAGGGGGATACACACAGGAGAGAGGGATAAAAAAGGATAGAAAAAGATACTCAGAGAAGACAGGAATACACAAAGAAGAGAGTTGGATACACACAGGAGAGTGGGGGATACACTTAGAAAAGAAGGGAATACACACAAGTGAGAGAGGCATACCCACAGGAGAGAGAATACACAAAGGAGAGATGGGGATACACTCAGGATAAAAAAGGATACAAAGAGTAGAGTGCGGCATACACACAGAAGGGAGTGAGATACACACAGTAGAGAGGGAGATACACACAAGAGAGAGGAACTTACACATAGAAGAGGGTGATACACACAGAAGAAGGGGGGATACAACCAGGTGAGAGAAGAATACACACACAAGAGGGGGATACACATGAGAGAGGGGCGTACACACAGGAGAGAGGAGGATAGACACAGCAGAGAGGAGGATACATAAAGGAGAGAGGGGATACACACAAAAGAGATGAGGATACACATAGAAGAAAGGGGATACACTGAGGAGAGAGGGGATATACACAGAGGGATGAGGAAATATACACACAGTAGAGAGAATCATACACCCAGAAGAAAGGAGGATCCACAGAGAAGAGAGAAAGATACACACAGGATAGATGAAGATACACAGGAGAGAGGAAGATACACACAGGAGAGAGGATACACACAAAAGAGAAAAGGATACACAGAGGAGACAGAAGGATACACAAAGTAGAGAGGGTCATACACACAGAAAAGGGGGATACACACACGAGAAAGGGGGATACACAAAAGAGAGAGGAGGATGCACACAGGAGAGGGGGATACAGACAAGTGAGAGAGGCATACACACAGGAGAGATGAAGATACACACAGGAGAGTGGAGGATAGATACAGAATAGAGGGTATACACACAGGAAAGAGGGGGATAACCACAGAAAAAAGAAGGAATACAAACAGAAGGGAAAGGGGTTACACACAAGAGAGTCAGGGGAAACACAAGGGAAAGAGGAGGGATACACAAAGAATATAGAAAGATACACACAGGACAGAGGAAAATGCACGCAGGACAGAGGAGAATACACACAGGAGAGAGGAGAATACACACAGGAGAGAGGAGGATACGCACAGGAGAGAGGAGGATACACACAGGAGAGGTGCATACACACAGGAGAAACGCGGATACACACAGGACAGATGGATTCACACAGGAAACAGGGTAATACACACAGGAGAGTGGGGGATACAAACAGGAGTGTGGGATACACACAGGAGAGAGTGGGATACACACAGAAGAGAGTGGGATACACACAGGAGAGAGGGAAATACACAGAAAAGAGAGGGGCATACACAGAGGAGAGAGGAGGATACACACAGGAGAGAGGGGGATACACACAGGAACAAGAAAGATACAAACAGGAGAGTGCAGCATACACACAGGAGGGAGGGGGATACACACAGGAGAGAGGAAGATACACACAGGGGAAGGGGGATACACACAGGAGAGAGGAGGATACACACAGGAGAGAGGAGGCTACACAGAGAAGAAAGGAAGATACACAAATAAGAGGGGGAAAAACACAAAAGAGAGGGAGATACACACAGTTGAGTGGTATACACTCAGGAGATGGGGAGATACACACAGGAGAGAGGAGAATACACACAGGATAGAGGGGATAAACACAGAAACAAGGAAGATACAAACAGGAGAGTGCAACATACACATAGGAGGGAGGGGGATACACACAGGAGAGAGAAAGATACACACAGAAGAAGGGGGATACACACAGGAGAGCGGAGAATACACACAGGAGAGTGGGATACACACATGACAACAGGGCGTACACACAGAAGAGAGGAGGATTCAAAAAGCCGAGAGGAGGATACCCACTGCAGAGAGGGGATACACACAAGAGAGAGAGGTATACACACAGGAGAGAGGAGGATACACACAGGAGAGGAAAATACACACAAAAGAGAGTGGCATACACACAGGAGAGAGGAAGATACACAGGAGAAAGGGGGATTCACACAGGAAAGAGGAAGATACACACAGATAAGGGGGATACACAAAGAAAAGTGGGCATACACACAGGAGAGAGGAGGATACACACAGGAGAGAGGAGGATACAAACAGGAGAGGGTTGATACACACAGGAGAAAGGGGGTATACAGAGGATCATTCACAGCCTCACTGAATATTACACACTTGTGATATAGTCTGGAGTCTATTTTTTATGGCCACTCCTTCAAAGAATCACTACATAATGCACACCTGCTGAATACTCAGATGTCTCTTTCCTATGGCCACTCGTTAAGAGCCTAACTAAGGGTACAAACCTGAAGAAATAGTCAAGATTTACCTTTATCCCCTCATTCACATTCTGACTAAATAAGGCACACCTGTGGAATAGTCAGGAGACTTTTTCATGTGGCCTCTAATTCGGAGTGTCACTGAATAATGTGTTGTAGTCAGGAGTCTATTTCATGTAGACACATATTCAGAGCCTCAGTGAATAAGACAGGCCCTTGATATAGTAAGGAATCTAATTAATATGGCCACATCTTCTGAGCCTCACTGTATAATACACACCTGGAGAATAATTTTGAGTCTATTTTTGATGGATATTCATTGAGAGCTTTGGTAAATAATGTACACCTGTGGAGAAGCCAGGAGTCTATTTTGTTAAGACACTCATTCATAGCCTCATGGATAATATGTACGTGTGGAATAGTCAGGATTCCATTTTATATGGCCACTGACTCATAACCTCAATGAAAAATGCAGAAATGTAAAGTACTCAGAAGTCTATTTCATGTAAACACTCATTCAGAGATTCAGTGAATAATAAAATATTTAAGATAGACAACATCCTGTTTCCTATGGTCACACAGAAAGAGCCTCACTGAGTAATGCACACCTGGGGAAGTGATAAAATTCTACTTTATATAGCCTCTCATTTACAGCCTAAGGGAATAATGAACACGTGTGGAATAGACACTAGTCTATTTTATATGGCCACAAAATCAAAGCCTTAGTGAGTAATACACAACTTTGGAATATTCACTAGTTTATTCCATATGCCCAAATATTTAGAGTCAGAGTAAATAATACACACCTGTGGAATAGTCAGAAAACAAGTTCATATGACCAAAGATTCAGATACTCAGTGAATAATACATACTTCGGGAAAACTCAGGACGCTATTACATGTGGCATCAATTTCAGAACTTCATTGAATAATAAACACCTGTATTGTCGTCAGAATTTCATTTCCTATAGCCACATATTCAGAGCCTAACTAAATAACATACACCTTGGAAATAGTCAGGATTCTATTTCGTATAGCCACTCCTTTAGAGCCGAATGTAAAAACGCACGCCTGAGTAGTATTCAGGAGTCTCTATTTTATGGCCACTCATTCAGAGTTTCACAGACTTATACAGACCTATGGAAACGTCAGGAGTGTATTTCACATAGCCACTTATTCAGAACCTCAGGTAAGAATTATATATATCTAAAAAATAGTCAGGATTATATTATATAAAGCCACTTATGCAGAGACTCACTGAATAATGCACACATAAGAAAGAGTCTAAAGACTATCTGATATGACCCTACACCCAGCGACTCAGTGGACAATGCAGAACAGAAAAATAGTCAAGATGATAGAGTCAGAAGTTGATGTTATGTGGTCATTTGTTTAGAATCTCACTGAAGAATACATACCTTTGGAATAGTAAGAGTCCAAGTCATATGGCCACTGAATCACAGCATTAAGGGATAATGCACAAAGGGGCAATAGTAAGGAGTATATTTCATATGGACTCTCAATCAGAGTTTTAGTGTGTGATAAAGAGCTGTGGAGTAGTCAAGACCCTATTTAAGGTAGCCCCAAATTAAGCAGCTCCGTGAATGATACACACATGTGTCAGAGTCAGGAGACTATTTGATATAGACACTCATACAGAAACTTTTCGAATACTGCACATGTGGTGAATAATCAAAAGTCTGTTTCATATGGTGATTTGTTTGGAGAATCAAAAAGTAATTCACACCTGTGGAGTAAAATGGGTTCTATTTAATAAGGCCACTCTTTTAATGCTTTAGTGAATAATATGTATATCTGATAAGTCAGGAATCTCTTTCACATGGCCACTCGTTCTGGGCCTGTGTGAATAGTATTCCCCTCAGAAACAGTCAACGATCTACTTCAAATGCCTACCCATTCAGTCTCTGTAAGTAATGAACACCTAGGAAAATCACCTGAGTCTCTTTTTTATGCACACTTAGTCAGAGTCTCATTCAATAATACACACCTGGGGAAGAATTAACAGTGTACTTTATGTAGCCACTCATTTAGATCCTCAGTGAATAATGCACACCAGGTTAGTAGTCGAGCATTTTTCATATGGCCACTCATTTTGTGCCTCACTGAGGGATATACACCTGAAAAATTCTCAGGATTCTATTTGATACTAACACTCATTTAGAAACATAATGAATAATTCACAATGGAGCAATAGTCAGGTGTCAATTTTACGTGGTGTATCATTCACAGTTTCAGTGAATATATAACTTCTATGGAGTAATCAGGACGCAGTTTAAGATAGCCACTAATTAAGTGCCTTCCTGAGAGATACACACCTGGGTGACAGTTAGGATTCTATTTCATATGAACTCTAATTTTGTGTATCGCTGTGTAATACACACCTGGGGCCAGGTCAGGAGACTATTTGCTATGGACACTCAAACAGAACTTGTTTGATTAATGCACAGATGTATAATAATGAGGAGTCTATGTCATATGGCTACTCATTCAGACAAACAGTGAATAATGCACATGTGGAATAATTAGAAGTCTGTTTCTTATGGCCCCTTTTACACAGTCTCACTGAATATTACACAATTGTGATATAGTCTGGAGTCTATTTTTTATGGCCACTCATTCAGAGAATCACTAATTAATGCACACCTGTGGAATAGTCAGAATTCTCTTTCCTATGGCCACTCGTTAAGAGCCTCACTAAGTGTACACACTTGGAGAAATAGTCAGGATTTACCTTTATCCCCTCATTCAGAGTCTCACTAAATAATGCAGACCTGTGGAATAGTCAGGAGACTTTTTCATGTGGCCTCTAATTTGGAGTGTCACTGAATTATGTGGTGTAGTCAGGAGTCTATATCAGGTAGACACATATTAGGAGACACAGTGAATAAGACAGGCCCTTTATGTTGTAAGAAATCTAATTAATATGGCCACATCTTCTGAGCCTCACTGAATAATACACACCTGGGGATTTATTTGGAGTCTATTTTCGATGGACATTCATTCAGAGCCTCGGTAAATAATGTACACCTGTGGAGTAGCCAGGAGTCTATTTTATTATGACACTCATTAGTAGCTTCAGTTGATAATATGCACGTGTGTATTAGTCAGGATTTCATTTAATATAGCCACTGACTCATAACCTCTGTGAAAAATGCACAAATGTAAAGTACTCAACAGTCTATTTCATATAGACACTCATTCAGAGATTCACTGAATAATACAAATATTAAATATAGACAGCACCCTTTTTCATATGGTAACACAAAAAGAGCCTCACTGAGTAATGGAAACCTGGGGAAGTGATAGGAGTCTACTTTATATAGCCTCTCATTTACAGCCTCAGGGAATAATGCACACGTGTGGAATAGACACTAGACTATTTTATATGGCCACAAAATCATAGCCTGAGTGAGTAATACACAACTATGGAATAGTCACTAGTCTATTCCTTATGCCCAAATATTTAGAGAAAGAATCATTAATACACACCTGTGGACTAGTCAGAAAACCATTTTATATGGCCAAAGTTTCAGAGCCTCAGTGAATAATACATACCAGGGAAACACTCAGGACGCTATTACATGTGGCATCAATTTCAGAGCTTCATTGAATAAGAAACCTTTGTATTGTAGTCAGAATTCTATTTCATATAGCCACATATTCAGAGACTAACTGAATAGCACACACCTTGGGAAAATTCAGGATTCTCTTTCGTATAGTTACTCATTTAGAGCCGAATGTCAAAACGCATGGCTGAGGAGTATTCAGGAGTCTCTATTTTATGGCCATACATTCAGAGCTTCACAGAATAATACAGAACTATGGAAAAGTCAATAGTGTATTTCACATGGCCGCTTATTCAGATCCTCCGTGAAACCTTATATATATCTGGAAAATACTCAGGATTATATTATATATAGCCACTTATTCAGAGACTCACTGAATAAGGCACACCTAAGGAATAGTCTGTAGACTATTTGATATGACCCTACACCCAGCGACCCAGTGGACAATGCAGAACTGAAAAATATTCAAGAGGATAGAGTCAAGAGTTTAAGTTATGGGGTCATTCGTTCAAAATTTCACTGAAGAATATACACCGTGGGAATAGTCAGATTCCAAGTCATATGGACTCTTAATCACAGCATTACAGAATAATGAACAATCGGGCAATAGTAAGGAGTCTATGTCATATGGCCTCTCATTCAGAGCTTCATTGTGTAATAAACAGCTGTGGAGTAGTCAGGATCCTATTGAAGGTAGGCCAGATTAAGCAGCTTTGTGAATGATACACACATGTGTCAGAGTCAGGACACTATTTGATATAGACACTCATACAGAACCTTTTCGAATACTGCACATGTGGGGAATAATCACTAGTCTGTTTCATATGGTGATTCGTTTGGAGAATCAAAAATAATGCACACCAGTGGAGTAAAATGGGCTCTATTTCATAAGGCTACTCTTTCAGTATTTCACTGAATAATATGTATATCGGATAAGTCAGGAATCTCTTTCACATGGCCACTCGTTCAGGGACTTTGTGAAGAAAATTGAACTCAAAAATTATCAAGTGTCTACTTCAAATGCCTATACATTCAGTGTCTCTGTATGTACTGAACACATGGGCAATACACCTGAGTCTCTTTTTTATGCCCACTTAGTCAGAGTCTCATTCAATAATACTGACCTGGGGAAGAGTTAAGAGTCTACTTCATGAGGACACTCATTTAGAGTCTCAGCGAATAATGCACACTATGATAATCGTCGAGCATTTTTTATATGGCCACTCATTTTGTGCCTCACTGAGTAATATACACCTGAAGAATCCTCAGGATACTCATTTAGAAACTTATTGAATAATTCACAATGGAGCAATAGTTAGGTGTCTATTTTATATGGTCTATCATTTAAAGTTTCAGTGAATAATGAACTTCTATGGAGTAATCAGGACGCTGTTTAAGATACCAATGCATTAAGATCCTTTCTGAATGATACGCACCTGTGTGATAGTCTGGAATCTCTTTCATATGAACTCTAATGTGTATCGCTGAGTAATACACACCTGGGGCGGGGTCAGCAGTCTATTTGGTATGGACACTCAAACAGAGCCTGTTTGATTAATGCACACATGGATAATAATGAGGAGTCTATGTCATATAGCTACTCATTCAGACAAACTGTGAATAATGCATATGTGGAGTAAATAGAAGTCTGTTTCATATGGCCCCTCTTTCACAGCCTCACTGAATATTACACACTTGTGATATAGTCTGCAGTCTATTTTTTATGGCCACTCATTCAGAGTCACTAAATAATGCACACCTGCAGAATAGTCAAAAGTCTCTTTCCTATGGCCACTCGTTAAGATCCTCACTAAGTGTACACACCTGGAGAAAAATTCAGGATTTACCTTTATCCCCTCATTTAGAGTCTCACTAAATAATGCACACCTGTAAAATAGTCAGGAGACTTTTTCATGTGGCCTCTAATTCGGAGTGTCACTGAATAATTTGGTGTAGTCAGGAGTCTATTTTCTGGAGACACATATTCAGAGCTTCAGTGAATAAGACAGACATTTGATATAGTAAGGAAGCTAATTGATATGGAAACATATTTTGAGCCTCACCGAATAATACACACCTAGGGAATAATTTGGAGTCCATTTTCGATGAATATATATTCAGAGCCTCAGAAAATGATGAACACCTGTGGATTAGCCAGGAGTCTACTTTATTAGGACACAAATTCATAGCCTCAGTGGATAACATGCACGTATGGATAAGTCAGGATTTCATTTCATATGGCCACTGACTCGTAACCTAAGTGAAAAATGCAAAAATGTAAAATACTTAGCAGTCTATATCATATAGGCACTCATTCAGGGATTCACTGAATAATACAAATATTTGAGATAGACAGCATCCTGATTCATACAGTTAAATAAAAAGAGCCTAACTGAGTAAAGCACAACAGGGGAAGTGTTAGGAGTCTACTTTATATAGCCTTTAATTTACAGATTCAGAAAATAAGGCACACGGGTGGAATAGACATTAGTCTATTTTATATTGCCACAAAATCAAAGCCTTTTTGTATATTGCACATGTGGGGAATAATCACTTGTCTGTTTCATATGGTGTTTCGTTTGGTGAATCAAAAACTTATACACACCTGTGGAGTAAAATTTGTTCTATTTCAGAAGGCTACTCTTGCAGTGTTTTATTGAATAATATGTATATCTGAAAAGTAAAGAATCTCTTTCACATGACCACTCTTTCAGGAACTCTGTGAAGAACACTCCCCTAAAAATACTCAAGTGTCTACTTTAAATGGTTACACATTCAGAGACTCTGTATGTAATGAACACCTGGGCAATACACCTGAGTCTCTCTTTTATGCCCACATAGTCAGAGTCTCATTCAATAATACACACCTGGGGAAGCGTTAAGAGTCTACTTCATGTAGCCACTCATTTAGAGCCTCAGAGAATAATGCACACCAGGGTAATAGTCGAACATTTTTTATATGGCCACTCATTTTGTGCCTCACTGAGTGATATACACCTGAAGAATTCTCAGGATTCTATTTGATAGTACCACGCATTTTGCACCGTATTAAATAATTCACAATGGAGCAATAGTCAGGTGTCTACTTTATATGGTCTATCACTTAAAGATTCAGTGAATAATAAACTTCTATGGAGTAATCAGGATGCTGTTTTTTTTTGTTTTTTTTTTTGTTTGTTTGTTTTGTTTTTAAGTTTTTATTGCATTATAGGTTTTGGGGTACATGTGCAGAACGTGCAAGATAGTTGCATAGGTACACACATGGCAGTGTGTTTTGCTGCCTTCCTCCCCTTCACCCACACTTGGTATTCATCCCCAGGCTATCCCCCACAGCCCCCCCCGCTATCCCTCCCCCATTTCCCCCAACAGTCCCCAGTGTATAGTAGACTGCCTCTCTGTGTCCATGTGTTCTCATTTTTCTCACCCACCTATGAGTGAGTATATGCAGTATTTCTTTTTCTGTTCTTGTGTCAGTTTGCTGAGAATGATGTTCTCCAGATTCATCCATGTCCTTACAAAGGACACAAACTCATCATTTTTGATTGCTGCATAATATTCCTTGGTGTATATGTGCCACATTTTCCCAGTCCAGTCTATCATTGATGGACATTTGGGTTGGTTCCAGGTCTTTGCTATTGTAAACAGTGCTGCAATGAACATTCGTGTGCATGTGTCCTCATAGTAGAACGTTTTATAGTCTTTTGGATAGATACCCAGTAATGGGATTGCTGGGTCAAATGGAATTTCTATTTCTAGGTCCCTGAGGAATCGCCACACTGTCTTCCACAATGGTTGAACTAATTTACATTCCCACCAACAGTGTAAGAGTGTTCCTATTTCTCCACATCCTCTCCAGCATCTGCTGTCTCCAGATTTTTTAATGATCGCCATTCTGACTGGTGTGAGATGGTATCTCAATGTGGTTTTGATTTGCATCTCTCTAATGACCAATGAGGATGAGCACTTTTTCATATGTTTGTTGGCCTCATGTACGTCTTCTTTTGTAAAGTTTCTGTTCATATCCTTTGCCCATTTTTGAATGGGCTTGTTTGTTTTTTTCCTGTAAATCTGTTTGAGTTCTTTGTAAATTCTGGATATCAGCCCTTTGTCAGATGTGTAAACTGCAAAGATTTTTTCCCATTCCGATGGTTGCCGATTCACTCTAGTGACTGTTTCTTTTGCTGTACAGAAGCTGTGGAGTTTGATTAGGTCCCATTTGTCTATTTTGGCTTTTGTTGCCAATGCTTTTGGTGTTTTGTTCATGAAGTCCTTGCCTACTCCTATGTCCTGAACGGTTTTGCCTAGATTTTCTTCTAGGGTTTTTATGGTGTCAGGTCTTACGTTTAAGTCTTTAATCCATCTGGAGTTAATTTTAGTGTAAGGTGTCAGGAAGGGGTCCAATTTCTGCTTTCTGCACATGGCTAGCCAGTTTTCCCAACACATTTATTAAATAGAGAATGATTTCCCCATTGCCTGTTTTTGTCTGGTTTATCAAAGATAATATGGTTGTAGATGTGTTGTGTTGCCTCCGATGCCTCTGTTCTGTTCCATTGGTCTATATCTCTCTTTTGGTACCAGAACCATGCTGTTTTGATTACTGTAGCATTGTAGTATAGTTTGAAGTCTGGTAGCGTGATGCCTCCTGCTGTGTTCTTTTTGCTTAGAGTTGACTTGGCTATGCGGGCTCTTTTTTGGTTCCATATGAAATTCATGGTGGTTTTTTCCAGTTCCGTGAAGAAATTCAATGGTAGTTTGATGGGGATAGCATTGATTGCGTAAATTACTTTGGGCAGTATAGCCATTTTCACAATATTGATTCTTCCTAACCACAAACATGGAATGTTTCTCCATCTGTTTGTGTCCTCTCTTATTTCGTTGAGCAGTTGTTTGTAGATTTCCTTAAAGAGGTCCCTTACATTCCTAGTGAGTTGTATTCCTAGGTATTTTATTTTCTTTGTAGCAATTGTGAATGGCAGTTCTTTCCTGATTTGGTTCTCTTTAAGTCTGTTATTGGTGTATAGGAATGCTTGTGATTTTTGAACATTGATTTTATATCCTGAGACTTTGCTGAAGTTGCTTATCAGTTGCAGGAGCTTTTGGGCTGAGGTGATGGGGTCTTCTAGGTATACTATCATGTCGTCTGCAAATAGAGACAATTTGGCTTCCAACTTTCCTATTTGAATACCCTTTATTTCTTTTTCTTGCCTGATTGTTCTGGCTAGAACTTCCAGTACTACGTTGAATAGAAGTGGTGAGAGAGGGCATCCTTGTCTAGTGCCAGATTTCAAAGGGAATGCTTTCAGTTTTTGCCCATTAAGTATGATATTGGCTGTTGGTTTGTCATAAATAGCTTTTATTACTTTGAGATATGTTCCATCAATACCAAGTTTATTGAGGGTTTTTAGCATAAAGGGCTGTTGAATTTTGTCAAATGCCTTCTCTGCATCAATTGAGATAATCATGTGGTTTTTGTTTTTGCTTCTGTTTATGTGGTGAATTACATTTATATACTTGTGTATGTTAAACCAGCCTTGCATCCCCGGGATGAATCCTACTTGATCATGATGGATACGTTTTTTAATGTGCTGTTGCCATCGGTTTGCCAGTATTTTATTGAAGATTTTTGCATCTATGTTCATCATGGATATTGGCCTGAAGTTTTCTTTTCTTGTTGAGTCTCTGCCAGGTTTTGGTATCAGGATGATGTTGGTCTCATAAAATGATTTGGGAAGGGTTCCCTTTTTTTGGATTATTTGGAATAGTTTCAGAAGGAATGGTACCAGATCCTCTTTGTGTGTCTGGTAGAATTCGGCTGTGAACCCATCTGGACCTGGGCTTTTTTTGTGTGGTACGCTCTTAATTGCTGCCTCAACTTCAGACCTTGTTATTGGTCTATTCATAGTTTCGGCTTCCTCCTGGTTTAGGCTTGTGAGGACACAGGCGTCCAGGAATTTATCCATTTCTTCCTGATTTACTGTTTTATGTGCATAGAGTTGTTTGTAGTATTCTCTGATGATGGTTTGAATTTCTGTGGAATCTGTGGTGATTTCCTCTTTATCGTTTTTTATTGCATCTATTTGGTTGTTCTCTCTTTTCTTTTTTATCAGTCTGGCTAGTGGTCTGTCTATTTTGTTGATCTTTTCAAAAAACCAGCTCTTAGATTTATTGATTTTTTGAAGGGTTTTTCTTGTCTCTATCTCCTTCAGTTCTGCTCTGATCTTAGTTATTTCTTGTCTTCGGCAGGGTTTTGAGCTTTTTTGATCTTGCTCCTCTAGCTCTTTCGATTTTGACGATAGGGTGTCAATTTTGGATCTCTCCACTCTTCTCATGTGGGCACTTATTGCTATATATTTTCCTCTACAGACTGCTTTAAATGTGTCCCAGAGATTCTGGTAAGTTGTGTCTTCATTCTCGTTGGTTTCAAAGAACTTCTTTATTTCTGTCTTCATTTCATTGTTTATCCAATCAACATTCAAGAGCCAATTGTTCAGTTTCCATGAAGCTGTGCGGTTCTGAGTTATTTTCTGAATTCTGAGTTCCAACTTGATTGCACTATGGTCTGAGAGACTGTTTGTTATGATTTCAGTTGTTTTGCATTTGCTGAGGAGTGCTTTATTTCCAATTATGTGGTCAGTTTTGGAGTAGGTGTGATGTGGTGCTGAGAAGAATGTATATTCTGTGGATTTGGGGTGGAGAGTTCTGTAAATGTCTATCAGGTTTGCTTGTTACAGGTCTGAGTTCAAGTCCTGGATATCCTTGTTAATATTCTGTCTGGTTGATCTGTCTGCTATTGACAGTGGAGTGTTAAAGTCTCCGACTATTATTGGGTGGGAGTCTACGTCCCTTTGTAACTCATTAAGAACTTGCCTTATATATCTGGGTGCTCCTACATTGGGTCCATAGATATTTAGAATCGTTATCTCTTCTTGTTGTATCGATGCTTTTACCATTATGTAATGACCTTCTTTGTCCCTTTTGATCTTTGTTACTTTAAAGTCTATTTTATCAGAGATGAGAATTGCAATTCCTGCTTTTTTTTGCTCTCCATTTGCTTGGTAAGTCTTCCTCCATCCCTTTATTTTGAGCCTTTGTGTATCTTTGCATGTGAGGTGGGTTTCCTGGATACAGCACACTAATGGGTTTTGGTTTTTTATCCAATTTGCCAGTCTGTGTCTTTTGATTGGTGCATTTAGCCCATTTACATTCAGGGTTAATATTGTTATGTGTGAATTTGATACTGCCATTTTGATGTTAGCTGGCTGTTTTTCCCGTTGGTTCATGTACATTCTTTATTTTGTTGATGGTCTTTAGCATTTGGTATGCTTTTAGGATGGCTGGAACTGGTTGTTTCTTTCTATGTGTAGTGCCTCTTTCAGGAGCTCTTGTAAAGCAGGCCTAGTGGTGACAAAATCTCTGAGTACTTGCTTGTTCGTGAAGGATTTTATTTTTCCTTCACTTATGAATCTCAGTTTCGCTGGATATGAAATTCTGGGTTGATAGATCTTTTCTTTAAGGATGTTGAATATTGGCCCCCACTCTCTTCTGGCTTGTAGATTCTCTTCCGAGAGATCTGCTTTGAGTCTGATGGGCTTCTTTTTGTGGGTGACCTGGCCTTTCTCTCTGGCTGCCCTTAGTATTTTCTCCTTCGTTTCAACCCTGGTGAATCTGTCGATTATGTGCCTTGGGGTTGCTCTTCTTGCAGAGTATCTTTGTGGTGTTCTCTGTATTTCCTGGAGTTGAGTATTGACCTGTCTTGCTAGGTTGGGGAAATGTTCCTGGATAATATCCTGAAGAGTGTTTTCCAGCTTGGATTCATTCTATTCGTCACATTCTGGTACACCTATCAAATGTAGGTTGGGTCTCTTCACATAGTCCCACATTTCTTGGAGATTTTGTTGATTCCTTTTTGTGCATTTTTCTTTAATCTTGGTTTCTCGTTTTATTTCATTGAGTTGATCTTCAACTTCTGATATTCTTTCTTCTGCTTGGTCAATTCGGCTGTTGAAACTTGTGCATGCTTCGCGAAGTTCTCGTGTTGTGTTTTTCAGCTCCTTCAATTCATTCATATTCCTCTCTAAGTTGTCCATTCTCGTTATCAATTCCTCGAATCTTTTTTCAAATCTTTTTTCAAGGTTCTTAGTTTCTTTGCTCTGGTTTAGAACATGTTCCTTTAGCTCACTGAAGTTTCTCATTATCCACTTTCTGAAGTCTGATTCCGTCATTTCGTCACATTCATTCTCCGTCCAGCTTTGTTCCCTTGCTGGTGAGGAGTTTTGATCCTTTTTTGGAGGTGAGGTGTTTTGGTTTCGGGTGCTTTCCTCCTTTTTGCGCTGGTTTCTTCCCATCTTTATGGATTTATCCGCCTGTCGTCTTAGTAGTGGCTGATTTTTCAATTGGGTCTCTGTGTGGACACTGAGATTGTTGATGATGAAGTATTTCTGTTACTTAGTTTTCCCTCTATTGATCTATCCTCTCTGCTGTATGAGTGCTGAGGTCCACTCCACGCCCTGCTTGTCTGGGGTATACCTGCAGCAGCTGCAGAACAGTGAGGGATGATATCAGTTTATTTTTCTGCTGCCGTTGTTCCAGAATGATGCCAGCCAAATGTCAATCTGATTAGTCCTTTTCTGGGGTGACTCCTTGGTTATACAGGGGTCAGGGAGCTGCTTGAGGAGACAGTCTGTGCTTTATAGGAGCTCCAGTGCTGAGCTGTGAGCTCCGTTGTTCATTCAGGGTTGTTGGGAGGTTATGTCTGCTGCAATAGAACTCATAAAACACCACTCTTTTTTTTTTCACCCTTAGATGCTCTGTCAGGGAGTTGGGGCTTTCTTTATGAGTATCTGTTGCACTGTCCTTCCCCACTAGGTGGCAGTCTATTCACTATTTGCCTGCCGGGGCTCTGAGCTGCTAACGCGGATCCGCTCTGTTGCTGCCTGGCAGACTCTCTCTGTTATGGCAGATTGCCTCAGCAACGGCAGGCTGCATCAGTCCTGGGCGGCACATAAGTGGGGGTGCACTTCGTCAGGAATGGTGGACGCCCCTCCCTGACCGGGCTGCACCGTCCTAAATGCCGGCAACAAAACTCTCAGCCCGAAGCGCCTCCAGTCGCCGCCCTGCTTGTCCCCGAGAACATGGGACCCGCCGAGCCTGATCACCCAGCTCCCTGCCTCAGAGTCCGTCCTCTCTCTCTCTCTCTTCCTCTCCCCAAGCTGAAAGGTCGACTCTCTCACTGGCGCCCCAGGAGCCTGCCGATAGGGCACTGGGATCCGTGCGATCTCCCGTGCCACTGCCCACTACCCCGGCTCAGATCACGCTTCCCAGTAAACTCCTGGTCTGGCTCATTGTCCAAGTCCCGTTCAATCAGATGGACATGCCAATCTGCCCTTCCAAATCTCAGATTGCTGGTTTAACAGGGCACCCAGACCAGTGAGTTCCGCGCCGGGTCCCGCTGCCGCGCCGGCCGAAGAGGCGGCGGGAGCTGGTTGCCTTAGCCGGCTGCTAGCGTCCCATGTCTCTCCCACACCTGGGACTTTCAACGCTCTGTGGGCATAAAAGGAACATCCGAGAATGCGGCTAGGACTCATCCTCTGCGCCTTCACCGAGAGCTGCAATCCTGAGTCACCTCTATGACGCCATCTTGCCTCCTCCCTCCCGGACTCTATTTCTTGTAGCCACTCATTTACAGCCGAATGTAGAAACTCACACCTGAGTAGTTCATAGGAGTCTCTATTTTTTGGCCACTCATTCAGAGCCTCACATAATAATACAGATGTATGGAAATGTCAGGAGTGTACTTGAAATGGCCATTTATTCAGTTCCTCAGTGAAGAATTGTATATATCTGGAAAATACTCAGGATTCTATTATTTATAGCCACTTATTAAGAGACTCACTGAATAATGCACACCTGGAGAATGGTCTGGAGACTATTTAGTATGACCATTCACCCAAGGACACAGTGGAAAATGCAGATCTGAGAAATAGTAAAGAGGACAGTGGCAGGAGTCTATTTTATGTGGTCACTCATTCAGATACTGACTGAAGAATACATCCCTTGGTAATAGTCAGACTCCAGATCATAGGGCCACTGAGTCACAGCATTATCAAATAATGCACAATGGGGCAATAGTAAGGAGTCTATTTCATATGGCCTCTCATTCAGAGCCTCAGGGCATAATAAACAGCTATGAGGGAGTGAGAACCCTATTGACAGTAGCCCCAAATAAAGCAGCTCCGTGAATGAGGCCACTGTTTCAGTGTTTTAGTGAATAAAATGTATATCTGATAAGTCAGGAATCTCTTTCACATGGCCACTCGTTCTGGGCCTCTGTGACTAATACTCCCCTCACAAACAGTCAAGGGTCTACTTCAAATGCCTACACATTCAGAGTCTCTGTAAGTGATGAACACCTGGGCAATACACCTGAGACTCTTTTTTATGCTCACTAAATCAGAGTCTCATTCAATAATACACACCTGGGAAAGAGTTAAGGGTCTACTTCATGTAGCCACACATTTCGATCCTCAGTGAATAATCCACACCAGGGTAATAATTGAGCATTTTTTATATGGCCACTCATTCTGTGCCACACTGAATAATACACACCTGGGGAATTTTCAGGATTCTATTTCATACTACCACTCTTTTAGAACCTTATTGAATAATTCACAATGGAGCAATAGTCACGTGTCTATTTTGTATGGCCTCTCAATCACAGTTTCAGTGAATAATGAACTTCTATGGAGTAATCAGGACACTATTTAAGATAGCCATGAATTAAGTGCCTCCCTGAATGATACACACCTGGGTGGTAGTCAGGAGTCTATTTCATATGAACTCCAATTCTGTGTAACGCTGAGCAATGCACACGTGGGGGAGATTCAGGAGTCTACTTGGTATGGACACTCATACTGAACCTTTTGGAATAATGCACACATGGAGAATAATGAGGTGTCTATATCATACGGCTACTCATTTAGACAAAGAGTGAATAACGCACATGTGGTTTCATTAGAATTCTGTTTCATGTGGCCCCTCTTTCACAGCCTCACTGAACATTACACACTTGTGATATAGTCTGGAGTCTATATTTTATGGCCATTCATTCGGAGAATCACTAAATAATTCACACCGGCGGAATAGTCAGAAGTCTCTTTTCTATGGCTACCCATTGAGATCCTCACTAAATGTACACACCTGGATAAATAGTCAGGATTTACTTTTATCTCCTCATTCAGAGGCTCACTAAATAATGCACACCTGTGGAATAATCAGGAGACTTTTTCATGTGGCCTCTCATTCAATGGATCATAGAAATATGTGGTAAAGTCAGGAGATTCTTTCATGTAGACACATATTCAGAGCCTCAGTGCATAAGACAGACCCTTTATATAGTAAGAAATCTAATTAGTATGGCCACATCTTCTGTGCCTCACTGAATAATACACACCTGGAGAATAATTTGGAGTCTATTTTTGATGGATATTAATTCAGAGACTGTAAATAATGCAGACTTTTGGAGTAGCCAGGAGTCTGTTTTATTTGTAAACATTTTCTTAGCCTTAGTGGATATCATGCACGTGTGGATTAGTCAGGATTACATTTTATATGGCCATTGACCCGTAAACTCAATGAATAAATGCACAAACATAAAGTCCTCAGCAGTTTATTTCATATAGCCACTTATGGAGACATTCACTGAATAATAAAATTATTTGAGAGAGACTGCCTCCTGTTTCATATGGTCATACAAAAAGACCCTCACTTAGTGACACACACCTGGGAAAGTTTTAAGAGTGTACTTTACATAGCCTCTCATTTACAGCCTAAGGGTATAATGCACACGTGTGGAATAGACACTAGTCTATTTTATATGGCCACAAAATCAAAGCCTGAGTCAGTAATACAAAACTTTGTAATAGTCACTAGTCTATTCCATATGCCCAAATATTTATAGTCAATGTCAATGATACACACCTGTAGACTAGTCAGAAAACAATTTCATATGGCCAAAGTTTCAGAGACTCAGTGAATAATAAATAACTGAGGAATACTCTGGACGCTATTACATGTGGCATTTCTTTAGAGGTTCATTGAGTAAAGAACACCGATAATGTAGTCAGAATTCTATTTCATATAGCCACATACTCAGAGCCTAACTGAATAACAGACAACTTGGAAATGTCAGGATTCTCTTTCGTATAGCCACTCATTTACAGCCAAATGTAAAAACTCACGACAGAGTAGTATATAGGAGTCTCTATTTTATGGCCACTTTTTCAGAGCCTTACAGAATAATACAGACGTATGGAAATGTCAGGAGTGTACTTGACATGGCCACTTACTCAGTTCCTCAGTGAAGAATCATATATATTTGAAAAACACTCAGCATTCTATTTACACATAGCCACTTATTAAGAGACTCACTGAATAATGCAAACCTGGAGAATTGTTTGGAGACTATTTGATATGACCGATCACCAAGCAACTCAGTGGGAAATGCAGAGCTGAGAAATAGTCAATAGGACAGAGTCGGAAATCTATTATATGTGGTCACTCGTTCAGAAATGACTGAAGAATACATACCTTGGGAATAGTCAGAGTCCAGGTCATATGGCCACTCAATCACAGCATTACCAAGTAATGCACAATGGGGCAATAGTAAAGAGTCTATTTCATATGGCCTCTCATTCAGAGCTTCAGTACATAATAAACAGCTGTGGAGGAGGGAGGAACCTATTGACAGTAGTCCCAAATAAAGCAGCTCCGTGAAAGGTACACACATGTGTGAGAGTCAGGAAACTATCTGATATGGACACTCATACAGAACTTCTTCGAGTATGGCACATGTGAGAATAATCCCTAGTTTATTTCATATGGCGGTTCGTTTGGAGAGTCAAAAATTAACGCTTGGGGGGTTCTCACAAGATGACGTCGTTGAAGCGACTCAGGATTGCAGCTCTCAGTGAAGGCGCAGAGGCTGCTACATGTATACCCCAGACAATCAGGGCCTATGGTGGGCCTCAGCACTCATAGAGCAGAGGGGCAGACCAAAAGAAGAAAAACTAACAGAAATACTTCATCATCAACAATCTCAGCATCTACAAAGAGACCCAATTGAAAAATAAGCAACTACTAAGATGACAGGCGGATAAATCCATAAAGATGGAAAGAAACCAGTGCAAAAAGGAGGAAAACAGCCGAAACCGAAACATTTCACCTCCTACAAAGGGCCAAAAATCCTTACCAGCAAGGAAACAAAGCTGGACGGAGAATGAGTGTGACAAAATGATGGAATCAGACTTCAGAAAGTGGATAATGAGAAACTTCAGTGAGCTAAAAGAACATGTTCTAAATCAGTGCAAAGAAACTAAGAACCTTGAAAAAAGATTTGAAAAAAGATTGGAGGAATTGATAACAAGAATGGACAACTTAGAGAGGAATACGAATGAATTGAAGAAGCTGAAAAACACAACACGAGAACTTCGTGAAGCATGCACAAGTTTCAACAGCCGAATTGACCAAGCAGAAGAAAGAATATCAGAAGTTGAAGATCAATTCAATGAAATAAAATGAGAAACCAAGATTAAAGGAAAAAGCACAAAAAGGAATGAATAAAATCTCCAAGAAATGTGCGACTATGTGAAGAGACCCAACCTACTTTTGACAGGTGTACGAGAATGTGATGAAGAGAATGAATCCAAGCTGGAAAACACTCTTCAGTATATTATCCAGGAAAATTTCTCCAATCTAGCAAGACCGGTCAATACTCAACTCCAGGAAATACAGAGAACACCACAAAGATACTCCGCAAGAAGATCAACCCCAAGGCACATAATCGTCAGATTCACCAGGGTTAAAATGAAGGAGAAAATACTAAGGGCAGCCAGAGAGAAAGGTCGAGTCACCCACAAAGGGAAGCCCATCAGACTCACAGCAGATCTCTCGGCAGAGACTCTACAAGCCAGAAGAGAGTGGGGGCCAATATTCAACGTCCTTAAAGAAAAGAACTTTCCACCTAGAATTTCATATCCAGCGAAACTGAGCTTCATAAGTGAAGGAAAAAGAAAATCCTTCAGGAACAAGCAAGTACTCAGAGATTTTGTCACCACTAGGCCTGCTTTACAAGAGCTCCTGAAAGAGGCACTACACATAGAAAGAAACAACCAGTTCCAGCCATCCTAAAAGCATACCAAATGCTAAAGACCATCAACAAAATGAAGAATGTACATGAACCAATGGGCAAAACAGCCAGATAGCATCAAAATGGCAGTATCAAATTCACACATAACAATATTAACCCTGAATGTAAATGGGCTAAATGCTCCAATCAAAAGACACAGACTGGCAAATTGGATAAAAAAACAAAACCCATCACTGTGCTGTATCCAGGAAACCCACCTCACACACAAAGATACACAAAGGCTCAAAATAAAAGGATGGAGGAAGATTTACCAAGCAAATGGAGAGCAAAAAAAAGCAGGAGTTGCAATTCTCATCTCTGATAAAATAGACTTTAAAGTAACAAAGATCAAAAGGGACAAAGAAGATCACTAAATAATGGTAAAAGGATCGATAGAACAAGAAGAGCTAACGATTCTAAATATATATGGACCCAATGTAGGAGCACCCAGATATATAAGGCAAGTTCTTAATGACTTACAAAGAGACTTAGACTCCCACACAATAATAGTGGGAGACTTTAACACTCCACTGTCAATAGGAGACAGATCAACCAGACAGAAAATTTACAAGGATATCCAGGACTTGAACTCAGACCTGGAACAAGCAAACCTGATAGACATTTACAGAACTCTCCACCCCAAATCCACAGAATATACATTCTTCTCAGCACCACATCACACCTACTCAAAAATTGACCACATAATTGGAAGTAAAGCTCTCCTCAGCAAACGCAAAACAACGGAAATCATAACAAACAGTCTCTCAGACCATAGTGCAATCAAGTTGGAACTCAGAATTCAGAAAATAACTCAGAACCGCACAGCTTCATGGAAACTGAACAACTGGCTCTTGAATGTTGATTGGATAAACAATGAAATGAAGGCAGAAATAAAGAAGTTCTTTGAAACCAAGGAGAATGAAGACAAAACGTACCAGAATCTCTGGGACACATTTAAAGCAGTCTGTAAAGCAAAATATATAGCAATAAGTGCCCACATGAGAAAAGTGGAGAAATCCAAAATTGACACCCTATCGTCAAAATTGAAAGAGCTAGAGGAGCAAAATCAAAAAAGCTCAACATCTAGCCGAAGACAAGAAATAACTAAGATCAGAGCAGAACTGAAGGAGATAGAGACAAGAAAAACCCTTCAAAAAATGAACAAATCTAAGAGCTGTTTTTTTGAAAAGATCAACAAAATAGACAGACCACTAGCCAGACTGATAAAAAAGAAAAGAGAGAACAACCAAATAGATGCAATAAAAAACGATAAAGGGGAAATCACCACAGATTCCACAGAAATTCAAACCATCATCAGAGAATACTACAAACAACTCTATGCACACAAACTAGTAAATCAGGAAGAAATGGATAAATTCCTGGATGCCTGTGTCCTCCCAAGCCTAAACCAGGAGGAAGCCGAAACTATGAATAGACCAATAACAAGGTCAGAAGTTGAGGCAGCAATTAAGAGCCTACCACACAAAAAAAGCCCAGGTCCAGATGGGTTCACAGCCGAGTTCTACCAGAAACACAAAAAGGATCTGGTACCATTCCTTCTGAAACTATTCCAAATAATCCAAAAAGAGGGAACCCTTCCCAAATCATTTTATGAGACCAACATCATCCTGATACCAAAACCTGGCAGAGACTCAACAAGAAAAGAAAACTTCAGGCCAATATCCATGATGAACCTAGATGCAAAAATCTTCAATAAAATACTGGCAAACCGATGGCAACAGCACATTAAAAAACGTATCCATCATGATCAAGTAGGATTCATCCCGGGGATGCAAGGCTGGTTTAACATACGCAAGTATATAAATGTAATTCACCACATAAACAGAAGCAAAAACAAAAACCACATGATTATCTCAATTGATGCAGAGAAGGCATTTGACAAAATTCAACAGCCCTTTATGCTAAAAACCCTCAATAAACTTGGTATTGATGGAACATATCTCAAAGTAATAAAAGCTATTTATGACAAACCAACAGCCAATAACATACTTAATGGGCAAAAACTGAAAGCATTCCCTTTGAAATCTGGCACTAGACAAGGATGCCCTCTCTCACCACTTCTATTCAACGTAGTACTGGAAGTTCTAGCCAGAACAATCAGGCAAGAAAAAGAAATAAAGGGTATTCAAATAGGAAAGTTGGAAGCCAAATTGTCTCTATTTGCAGACGACATGATAGTATACCTAGAAGACCCCATCACCTCAGCCCAAAAGCTCCTGCAACTGATAAGCAACTTCAGCAAAGTCTCAGGATATAAAATCAATGTTCAAAAATCACAAGCATTCCTATACACCAATAACAGACTTAAAGAGAACCAAATTAAGAACGAACTGCCATTCACAATCGCTACAAAGAAAATAAAATACCTAGGAATACAACTCACTAGGAATGTAAGGGACCTCTTTAAGGAAAACTACAAACACCTGCTCAACGAAATAAGAGAGGACACAAACAGATGGAGAAACATTCCATGTTCGTGGTTAGGAAGAATCAATATTGTGAAAATGGCTATACTGCCCAAAGCAATTTACACATTCAATGCTATCCCCATCAAACTACCATTGAATTTCTTCATAGAACTGGAAAAAGCCACCATGAATTTCATATGGAACCAAAAAAGAGCCCGCATAGACAAGTCAATTCTAAGCAAAAAGAACACAGCGGGAGGCATCACGCTACCAGACTTCAAACTATACTACAAGGCTACAGTAATCAAAACAGCATGGTACTGGTACCAAAACAGAGATATAGACCAATGGAACAGAACAGAAACATCGGAGGCAACACAACATATCTACAACCATATCATCTTTGATAAACCAGACAAAAACAGGCAATGGGGAAAGGATTCCCTATTTAATAAATGGTTTTGGAAAACTGGCTAGCTATGTGCAGAAAGCAGAAACTGGACCCCTTCCTGACACCTTACACTAAAATTAACTCCAGATGGATTAAAGACTTAAATGTAAGACCTGACACCATAAAAACCCTAGAAGAAAATCTAGGCAAAACCGTTCAGGACATAGGAGTAGGCAAGGACTTCATAAACAAAACACCAAAAGCATTGGCACCAAAAGGAAAAATAGACAAATGGGACCTAATCAAACTCCACAGCTTCTGCACAGCAAAACAAACAGTAACTAGAGAGAATCGGCAACCATCAGAATGGGAAAAAAATCTTTGCATAATTTACAAGGAACTCAAACAGATTTACAGAAAAAAAAACAAACAAGCTCATTCAAAAATGGGCAAAGGATATGAACAGAAACTTTACAAAAGAAGACATACATGAGGCCAACAAACATATAAAAAAATGCTCATCATCATTGGTCATTAGAGACATGCAAATCAAAACCACTTTGAGATATCATCTCACACCAGTTAGAATGGCGATCATTAAAAAATCTGGAGACAGCAGATGCTGGAGAGAATGTGGAGAAATAGGAACACTCTTACACTGTTGGTGGGAGTGTAAATTAGTTTAACCATTGTGGAAGAAAGTGTGGCGATTCCTCAGGGACCTAGAAATAGAAATTCCATTTGACCCAGCAATCCCATTACTGGGTATCTATCAAAAAGACTATAAATCGTTCTACTATAAGGACACATGCACACGAATGTTCATTGCAGCACTGTTTACAATAGCAAAGACCTGGAACCAACCGAAATGTCCATCGATGATAGACTGGACTGGGAAAATGTGGCACATATACACCATGGAATATTATGCAGCAATCAAAAATGATGAGTTTGTGTCCTTTGTAAGGACATGGATGAATCAGGAGAACATCATTCTCAGCAAACTGACAGAAGAACAGAAAAAGAAATACTGCATATACTCACTCATAGGTGGGTGACTAAAATGAGAACACATGGACACAGAGAGGCAGTCTACTATACACTGGGGAGTGTTGGAGGAAATGGGGGAGGGACAGCGGGGGGGCTGTGGGGGATAGCCTGGAGATGAATACCAAGTGTGGGTGAAGGGGAGGAAGGCAGCAAAACACACTGCCATGTGTGTACCAATGCAACTACCTTGCACGTTCTGCACATGTACCCCAAACGCTATAAGGCAATAAAAATTAAAAAAAAAAATAAAAAAGAAATAAAGGGTATTCAAATAGGAAAGGTGGAAGCCAAATTGTGTCTGTTTGCAGATGACATGATAGTATACCTAGAAGACCCCATCACCTTAGCCGGAAAGCTACTGTAACTGATAAGCAACTTCAGCAAAGTCTCAGGATATAAAATTAATGTGCAAAAATCACAAGCATTGCTATACACCAATAACAGACTTAAAGAGAACCACATCAACAATGAACTGCCATTCACAATTGGTACAAAGAAAATAAAATACCTAGGAATACAACGAACAAGGAACGTAAGGGACCTCTTTAAGGAAAACTACAAACCACTGCTGAACGATATAAGAAAGGACACAAACAGATGGAGAAACATTCCATGTTCTTGGTTAGGAAGAATCAATATCGTGAAAATGGCTATACTGCCCAAAGTAATTTACACAATCAATGCTATCCCTATGAAACTACCATTGAATTTCTTCACAGAACTGGAAAAAACCACCATGAATTTCATATGGAACCAAAAAAGAGCCCGCATAGCCAAGTCAATTCAAAGCAAAAAGAACACAGCGGGAGGCATCACACTACCAGACTTCAAACTATACTACAAGGCTACAGTAATCAAAACAGCATGGTACTGGTACCAAAACAGAGATATAGACAAATGGAACAGAACAGAAGCTTCGGAGGCAACACCACATACTTACAACCATATTATCTTTGAGAAACCAGACAAAAACAAGCAATGGGGAAAGGATTCTTTATTTAATAAATGGTGTTGGGAAAACTGGCTAGCCATGTTCAGAAAGCAGAAACTGGACCCCTTCCTGACACCTTACACTAAAATTAACTCCAGATGGACTAAAGACTTAAACATAAGAACTCACACCACAAAAACCCTAGAATAAAATCTAGGCAAAACCATTCAGGACATAGGAGTAGGCAAGGACTTCATGACCAAAACACCAAAAGCACTGGCAACAAAAGCCAAAATAGACAAATGGGACCTAATCAAACTCCACAGCTTCTGCCCGGCAAAAGAAACAGTCATTAGAGTGAATCAGCAACCATCAGAATGGGAAAAAATCTTCGCAGTTTTCACATCTGACAAAGGGCTGATATCCAGAATTTACAAATAACTCAAACAGATTTACAGGAAAAATACAAACAAGCCCATTCAAAAAAGGGCAAAGAATATGAACAGACACTTTACAAAAGAAGAGCTACATTAGGCCAGCAAACATATGAAAAAATGCTCATGATCACTGGTCATTAGAGAAATGCAAATCAAAACCACATTGAGTACCAAGTATGTGGGTGAAGGGGAGGAAGGCAGCAAAACACACTGCCATGTGTGTACCTATGCAACTATCTTGCACGTTCTGCACATGTACCCCAAAACCTATAATGCAATAAAAATTAAAAAAAAAACACATTGAGATACCATCTCACACCAGTTAGAATGGCGATCATTAAAAATTGTGGAGACAGCAGATGCTGGAGAGGATGTGGAGAAATAGGAACACTCTTACACTGTTGGTGGGAGTGTAAATTAGTTCAACCATTGTGGAAGACAGTGTGGAAATTCCTCAAGGACCTAGAAATAGAAATTCCATTTGACCCAGGAATTTTATTACTTGGTATCTATCCAAAGGACTATAAATCGTTCTACTATAAGGACACATGCACACGAATGTTCATTGCAGCACTGTTTACAATAGCAAAGAACTGGAACCAACCCAAATCCCCATCGATGATAGACTGGACTGGGAAAATGTGGCACATATACACCATGGAATATTATGTGTCAATCAAAAATGATGAGTTTGTGTCCTTTGTAAGGACATGGATGAATCAGGAGAACATCATTCTTAGCAAACTAACACAAGAATAGAAAAAGTAATACCGCATGTACTCACTCATAGGTGGGTGAGAAAAATGAGAACACATGGACACAGGGAGGGGTCTACTACACAATGGGGTCTATTGGGGGGAATGGGGAGGGACATTGGGGGGGGCTGGGGAGGAATAGCGTCTGGATAAATGCCAAGTGTGGGTGAAGAAGAGGAAGGCAGCAAAACACACTGCCATGTATGTAGCTATGCAACTATCTTCCACGTTCTGCACATGTACTCCAAAACCTATAATGCAATAAAAATTAAAAAAAAAATTAACGCTCACCCATGGAGTAAAATGCGGTCTATTTCATAAGGCCACTCTTTCAAAGTTTTAGTGAATAACATGTATATCTGATAAGTCAGGAATCTCTTTCACATGGCCACTCCTTCTGAGCCTCTGTGAATAATACTCCCCTCAGAAACAGTGAAGGGTCTACTTCAAATGCCTACACATTCAGAGTCTCTGTAAGTAATGAACACCTGGGCAATACATCTGAGTCTCTTTTTGATGCCCACTTAGTCAGAGTCTCTTTCAATAATACACAGCTGTGGAAGATTTAAGGGTCTCCTTTATGCAGCCACTCATTTATATCCTCAGTGAATAATCCAAAGCATGGTAATAGTCGAGCATTTTATATATGGCCACTAATTGTGTGTCTCCCTGAATGATACACTCAGAATTCTATTTCATACTACCACTCATTTAGAACATTACTGAATAATTCACAATGGAGCCATAGTCAGGTGTCTACTTTGAATGGCCTCTCATTCATTGTTTCAGTGCATAATGAACTTCTATGGAGTATTCGGGACACTGTTAAAGTTGCCATGAATTAAGTGCCTTCCTGAATGATACACACCTATGTGGTAGTCAGGAGTCTATTTCATATGAACTCTAATACTGTGTAACGCTGAGTAATACACACCTGGGGAAGTTTAATGAATCTATTTGTTATGGACACTCATACCAAACCTGTTGGAATAATGCACGCATGGAGAATAATAAGGTGTCTATGTCATACAGCTACTCATTCAGACATATGGTGAATAACGCACATGGGGAGTCATTAGAATTTTGTTTCATATGGCCCCTCTTTCACAGACTCACTGAATATTACACACTTGAGATATAGTCTGGAGTCTATATTTTACGGCCACTCATTCAGAGAATCACTAAATAATACACACCGGTGGAATAGTCAGAAGTCTCTTTCCTATGGCTACCAGTTGAGAGACTCACTAAATATTCACACCTGGATAAATATTCAGGATTTACTTGTATCTCCTCATTCAGAGTCTCACTAAATAATGGACACTTTTGGAATAGTCAGGAGACTTTTTCATGTGGCCACTCATTCAATGTGTCATTGAAAAATGTGGTGTAGTCAGGAGACTCTTTCATGTAGACACATATTCAGAGCCTCAGTGCATACGACAGACCCTTGATATAGTAAGAAATCTAATTCGTATGGCCACATCTTCTGAGGCTCACTGAATAATACACACCTGGGTAATAATTTGTAGTCTATTTTCGATGGACATTCATTCAGAACCTCGGTAAATAATGCAGACATGTGGAGTAGCCAGGAGTCTATTTCATTTGGAAACACATTCATAGCCTCAGTGGCAAATATGCACATGTGGTTTAGTCAGAATTTCATTTTATATGGCAACTGACTCATAAACTCTAGGAATAATGCCCAAATGTAAATTACTCAGCAGTTTATTTTATATAGCACTCATAGAGAGATTCACTGAATGATAAAATTATTTGAGATAGACTACCTTCTGTTTGATATGGTCATACAAAAACAGCCTCACTTAGTGACACACACCTGGGAAAGTTTTAGGAGTGTGCTTTACATAGCCTCTCATTTACAGCCCAAGGGTATAATTCACACCTGTTGAATAGACACTAGTCTATTTTATATGGCCACAAAATCAAAGCCTGAGTCAGTAATACAAAAATTTGGAATAGTCACTAGTCTATTCCATATGCCCAAATATTTATCATCAGTGTCAATTATACACACCTGAAGACTAGTCAGAAAACAATTTCATATGGCCAAAGTTTCACAGCCTCAGTGAATAATAAATACCTGAGGAATACACTGGACGCTATTACATGTGGCATTTCTTCAGAGGTTCATTCAGTAAAGAATACCTATAATGTAGTCAGAATTCTATTCCATATAGCCATATTCTCAGAGCCTAACTGAATAACAGACACCTTGGGAAAGTCGGAATTCTATTTCGTATAGTCACTCATTTACAGCCGAATGTAAAAACTCAAGCCAGAGTAGTATATAGGAGTCTCTATTTTATGGCCACTCATTCAAAGCCTTACAGAACAATACACACGTATGGAAATGTCAGGAGTGTACTTTACATGGCCACTTATTCAGTTCCTCAGTGAAGAATCATATATATCTTGAAAATAATCAGGATTCTATTATATATAATCTCTTATTAGGAGAGTCACTGAATAATGCACAACTGGAGAATTGTCTGGAGACTATTTGATAGGACCGTTCACCCAGCGACTCAGTGGAAAATGCAGAGCTCAGAAATAGTCAAGATAAAAAATTCAGGAGTCTATTTGAAGTGGACACCCATTCAGAAACTGACTGAAGAATACACACCTTGGGAATAGTCAGAGTCCAGGTCATATGGCCACTCAATCACAGCATTACCAAATAATGCACTATGGGGCAATACTAAGGAGTCTATTTCATATGGCCTCTCATTCAGAGCTTCAGTGCATAATAAATAGCTGTGAAGGAGGGAGGACCCTATTGATGGTAGCCCCAAATAAAGCAGCTCCGTGAATGATACACACATGTGTGAGAGTCAGGAGACTATTTGATATGGACACTCATACAGAACCTCTTCGAATATTGCACATGTGTGGAATAATCACTAGTCTATTTCATATGATGGTTCGTTTGGGAGTGGAAAAATAACATGCACCTGTGTAGTAATATGTGGTCTATTTCATAAGGCCACTATTTCAGTGTTTTAGTGAATAACATGTATATCTGATAAGTCAGGAATATCTTCCCATGGCCAATCCTTCTGGGCCTCTGTGAATAATAGTCCCCTCAGAAACAGTCAAGGGTCTACTTCAAATGCCTACAAATTCAGAGTCTCTGTAAGTAATGAACACCTGGGCAATACACCTGAGTCTATTTTTATGCCCACTTAGTCAGAATCTCATTCAATAATACACATCTGGGGAAGAGTTAAGGGTATACTTCATGTAGCCACTCATTTCGATCCTCAGTGAATAATCCACACCAGGGTAATAGTTGAGCATTTTTTATATGGCGAATTGTTCTGTGCCTCCCTGAATGATACACACCTGGGGAATTATCAGTATTCTATTTCATACCACCACTCATTTAGAACCTTATTGAGTAACATAATGGAGCCATAGTCAGGTGTATACTTTGCATGGCCTCTCATTCAGTGTTTCAGTGCACAATGAACTTCTACGGAGTAATCAGGGCACTGTTTAAGATAGCCATGAATTAAGTGCATTCCTGAATGATACACACCTGGGTGGTAGTCAGGAGTCTATTTCATATGAACTCTAATTTTGTTTAACGCTGATTAATACACACCTGTAGGAGTTTCAGGGTCTATTTGGTATGGACACTCATACCGAACCTGTTGGAACAATGCACTCATAGCGAATATTGAGGTGTCTATGTCATACAGCTTGTCATTCAGACAAACAGTGAATAATGCACATGTGGAGTCATTAAAATTCTGTTTCACATGGCCACCCTTTCACAGCCTCAGTGAATATTACACACGTGATATAGTCTGGAGTCTATATTTTACGGCCACTCATTCAGAGAATCACTAAATAATTCCCACCGCAGAATAGTCAGTAGTCTCTTTCCTATGGCTACCGGTTGAGAGCCTCACTAAATATACACACCTGGATAAGTATTCAGGATTTACTTGTATCTCCTCATTCAGAGTCTCACTAAATAATGCACACCTGTGGATTAATCAGGAAACTTTGTCATGTGGCCTCTTATTCAATGTGTCATTGAAAAATGTGGTGTAGTCAGGAGACTGTTTCATGTAGACACATATTCAGAGACTCAGTGCATAAGACAGACCCTTGATATAGTCAGAAATCTAATTAGTATGGACGCATCTTCTGAGGCTCACTGAAAAAAACACACCTGGAGAATAATTTGAAGTACATTTTCGATGGACATTCATTCAGAGACTCGGTAAATAATGCAGACCGTTGGAGTAGACAGGAATCTATTTCATTTGGAAACACATTCATAGCCTCAGTGGATAAAATGCACGTGTGGATTAGTCAGGTTTCATTTTATATGGCCACTGACTCGTAAACTCTATGAATAATGCACAAATGTAAATTACTCAGCAGTTTATTTTATATAACCACTCATAGAGAGATTCATTGAATAATAATATTATTTGAGATAGACTGCCTCCTGTATCATATGGTTATACAAAAAGAGCCTCATGAGTGTCACACAAATGGGAAAGTTTCAGGAGTGTGCTTTACATAGCCTCTCATTTACGGCCAAAGGGAATAATGCACACGTGTGGAATAGTCACTAGTTTATTTTATATGGCCATAAAATCAAAGCCTGAGTCAGTAATACACAACTTTGAAATAGTCACTTGTCTATTCCATATGCCCAAATATTTAGAGTCAGAATCAATGATACACACCTGTAGACTAGTCAGGAAAAAATTTCATATGGCCAAAGATTCAGAGATTCAGTGAATCATAAATTCCTGAGGAATACTCTGGACGCTATTACATGTGGCATTTCTTCAGAGGTTCATTGAGTAAAGAACACCTGTATTGTAGTCAGAATTCTATTCCATATAGCCACATACGCAGAGCCTACCTGAATAACAGACACCTTGTGAAAGTCAGGATTCTATTTCGTATAGCCACTCATTTACAGCCGAATATCTAAACTCATGCCTCAGTAGTATATTGGAGTCCCTATTTTATGTCCACACATTCACAGCCTCACAGAATAATACAGACATATGGAAATGTCAGGACTGTACTTGACATGGCCACTTATTCAGTTTCTCAGTAGAGAATCATATATATTTGAAAAATACTTAAGATTCTATTATATATAGCCACTTATTAAGAAACTCACTGAATAATGCACACCACGATAATTATCTGGAGATTATTTGATATGACCGTTCACCCAGCGACTCAGTGGAAAATGCAGAGCTGAGAAACAGTCAAGAGGACAGAGTCAGGAGTCTATTTTACATGGTCACTCTTTCAGAAACTGACTGAAAAATATACACCTTGGGAATAGTCAGAGTCCAGGACATATGGCCACTCAATCACAGCATTACCGAATAATGCACAATGGGGCAATAGTAAGGAGTTTATTTTATATGGTCTCTCATTCACAGCTTTAGTGCATAATAAACAGCAGTGGAGGATGGAGGACAGTATTGACGGTAGCCCCAAATAAAGCAGCTCCGTGAATGATACACACATTTGTGAGATTCAGGAGACTATTAGATATGGACACTCTTACAGAACCTCTTTGAATATTGGACATGTGGGGAATAATCACTAGTCTATTTCATATGGTGGTTCGTTTGGAGAGTCAAAAAATAACACGCACCTCTAAAGAAAAATGTGGTCTATTACATAAGGCCACTCTTTCAGTATTTTAGAGAATATTATGTTTATCTGATGAGGCAAAAATCGCTTTCACATGGCCACTCTTTTATTTTTTTTTTAATTTTTATTGCATTATAGGTTTTGGGGTACATGTGCAGAACGTGCAAGATAGTTGCATAGTTACACACAGGGCAGTGTGTTTTGCTGCCTTCCTCCCCTTCACCCACACTTGGTATTCATCACCAGGCTATCCCCCCCAGCCCCCCCCACTGTCCCTCCCCCATTACTCCCAACAGTCCCCAGTGTATAGTAGACCACCTCTCTGTGTCCATGTGTTCTCATTTTTCTCACCCACCTATGAGTGAGTATATGCAGTATTTCTTTTTCTGCTCTTGTGTCAGTTTGCTGAGAATGATGTTCTCCAGATTCATCCGTGTCCTTACAAAGGACACAAACTCATCATTTTTGATTGCTGCATAATATTCCATGGTGTATATGTGCCACATTTTCCCAGTCCAGTCTATCATCGTTGGGCATTTGGGTTGGTTCCAGGTCTTTGCTATTGTAAACAGTGCTGCAATGAACATTCGTGTGCATGTGTCCTTATAGTAGAACGATTTATAGTCTTTTGGATAGATACCCAGTAATGGTATTGCTGGGTCAAATGGAATTTCTATTTCTAGGTCCCTGAGGAATCGCCACACTTTCTTCCACAATGGTTAAACTAATTTACACTCCCACCAACAGTGTAAGAGTGTTCCTATTTCTCCACATCCTCTCCAGCGTCTGCTGTCTCCAGATTTTTTAATGATCGCCATTCTAACTGGTGTGAGATGATATCTCAATGTGGTTTTGATTTGCATCTCTCTAATGACCAATGATGATGAGCACTTTTTCATATGTTTGTTGGCCTCGTGTATGTCTTCTTTTGTAAAGTTTCTGTTCATATCCTTTGCCCATTTTTAAATGGGCTTGTTTGATTTTTTTCTGTAAATCTGTTTGAGTTCTTTGTAAATTCTGGATATCAGCCCTTTGTCAGATGTGTAAACTGCAAAGATTTTTTCCCATTCTGATGGTTGCCGATTCACTCTAGTGACAGTTTCTTTTGCCCTGCAGAAGCTGTGGAGTTTGATTAGGTCCCATTTGTCTATTTTGGCTTTTGTTGGCAATGCTTTTGGTGTTTTGTTCATGAAGTCCTTGCCTACTCCTATGTCCTGAACGGTTTTGCCTAGATTTTCTTCTAGGATTTTTATGGTGTCAGGTCTTACATTTAAGTCCTTAATCCATCTGGAGTTAATTTTAGTGTAAGGTGTCAGAATGGTGTCCAGTTTCTGCTTTCTGCACATGGCTAGCCGGTTTTCCCAACACCATTTATTAAATAGGGAATCCTTTCCCCATTGCCTGTTTTTGTTTGCTTTATCAAAGATAATATGGTTGTAGATATGTTGTGTTGCCTCCGATGCTTCTGTTCTGTTCCATTGGTCTGTATCATGGCCACTCTTTCTGGGCCTCTGTAAATAATACTCCCCTCAGAAACAGTCAGTGCTCTACTTCAAGCGCCTACACATTCAGAGTCTCTGTAAGTAATGAACACCTGGGCAATATACCTGAGTCTCTTTTTTATGCCCACTAAGTCAGAGTCTCATTCAATAATACACACCTGGGGACCAGTTAAGGGTCTACTTCATGTAACCCCTCATTTAGATCCTCAATGGATAATGCACACCAGGGTAATAGTCGAGCACTTTTTATATGGCCACTCATTCTATGCCTCCCTGAATGATACATACCTGAGGAATTCTCAGAATTCTATTTCATACTACCACTCATTTAGAACCTTATAGAATAATACACAATGGAGCAATAGTCAGGTGTCTCTTTTGTATGACCTCTCATTCAAAGTTTCAGTGAATAATGATCTTTTATGGAGTAATCAGGACACTGTTTAGGATAGCCATGAATTAAGTGCCTTCCTGAATGATACACACCTCGGTGGTAGTCAGGAGCCTATTTCATATGAACTCTAATTCTGTGTAACGCTGCGTAATACACACCTGTGGGAGATTCAGGAGCCCATTTGGTATGGACACTCATACCGAACCTGTTGGAATAATGCACATATGGAGAATAAGGAGGTGTCTATGTCATACGAACAGTCATTCAGACAAAGAGTGAATAATGCACATGTGGAGTCATTAAAATTTTGTTTCATGTGGCCCCTCTTTCACAGCCTCACTGAATATTACACACTTGAGATATAGTCTGGAGTCTATATTTTATGGCCACTCATTCAGAGAATCACTGAATAATTCACACCTGCGGAAGAGTCAGAAGTCTCCTTCCTATGGCTACCGGTTGAGAGTCTCACTGAATATACACACCTGGATAAATAGACAGGATTTTCTTGTCTCTGCTCATTCAGAGTCTCACTAAATAATGCACAATTTTGAAATAGTCTGGAGACTTTTTCATATGGCCACTCATTCAATGTGTCATTGAAAAATGTGGTGTAGTCAGAAGACTCTTTCATGTAGACACATATTCAGAGCCTCAGTGCATACGACAGACCCTTGATATAGTAATAAATCTAATTAGTATGGCCACATCTTCTGAGGCTCACTGAATAATACACACCTGGAAAATAATTTGTAGCCTATTTTCCATGGACATTCATTCAGTGGCTCGGTAAATAATGCAGACCTGTGGAGTAGCCAGGAGTCTATTTCATTTGGAAACACATTCATAGCCTCAGTGGCAAATATGCACATGTGGTTTAGTCAGGATTTCATTTTATATGGCCACAGACTCGTAAACTCTATGAATAATGCACAAATGTAATTTATTCATCAGTTTATTTCATATAGCCACTAATAGAGAGATTCACTGAATAATAAAATTATTTGAGATAGAATTCCTCCTTTTTCACATGGTCATACAAAATGAGCCTCACTTAATGACACAAACCTGTGAAAGTTTTAGGAGTGTGCTTTATATAGCCTTTCATTTACAGCCCAAGCATATAATGCACACGTGTGGAATAGACACTAATATATTTTATATGGCCACAAAATCAAAGCCTGAGTCAGTAATACACAACTTTGGAATAGTCACTAGTCTATTTGATATGCCCAAATATTTATTGTCAGTGTCAATGATACACACCTGTAGACTAGTCAGAAAACAATTTCATATGGCCAAAGTTTCACAGCCTCAGTGAATATTAAATAACTGAGGAATACACTGGATGCTACTACATTTGGCAATTCTTCAGAGGTTTATTGGGTAAAGAACACCTATAATGTAGTCAGAATTCTATGTCATATATCCACATACTCAGAACCTAACAGAATAACAGACACCTTGGGCAAGTCAGGATTCTATTTCCTATAGCCACTCATTTACAACCGAATGTAAAAACTCACGCCAGGCACTAGACAAGGATGCCCTCTCTCACCACTTCTATTCAACATAGTACTGGAAGTTCTAGCCAGAGCAATCAGGCAAGAAAAAGAAATAAAGGGTATTCAAATAGGAAAGGTGGAAGCCAAATTGTCTCTATTTGCAGACGACATGATAGTATACCTAGAAGACCCCATCACCTCAGCCCAAAAGCTCCTGCAACTGATAAGCAACTTCAGCAAAGTCTCAGGATATAAAATCAATGTGCAAAAATCACAAGCATTCCTATACACCAATAACAGACTTAAAGAGAACCAAATCAAGAACGAACTGCCATTCACAATTGCTACAAAGAAAATAAAATACCTAGGAAAACAACTCACTAGGAATGTAAGGGACCTCTTTAAGGAAAACTACAAACAACTGCTCAATGAAATAAGAGAGGACACAAACAGATGGAGAAACATTCCATGTTCGTGGTTAGGAAGAATCAATATCGTGAAAATGGCTATACTGCCCAAAGTAATTTACACAATCAATGCTATCCCCATCAAACTACCATTGAATTTCTTCACAGAACTGGAAAAAACCACCATGAATTTCATATGGAACCAAAAAAGAGCCCGCATAGCCAAGTCAATTCTAAGCAAAAAGAACACAGCGGGAGGCATCACACTACCAGACTTCAAACTATACTACAAGGCTACAGTAATCAAAACAGCATGGTACTGGTACCAAAACAGAGATATAGACCAATGGAACAGAACAGAGGCATCGGAGGCAACACAACACATCTACAACCATATTATCTTTGATAAACCAGACAAAAACAGGCAATGGGGAAAGGATTCCCTATTTAATAAATGGTGTTGGGAAAACTGGCTAGCCATGTGCAGAAAGCAGAAATTGGACCCCTTCCTGACACCTTACACTAAAATTAACTCCAGATGGATTAAAGACTTAAACGTAAGACCCGACACCATAAAAACCCTAGAGGAAAATCTAGGCAAAACCATTCAGGACATAGGAGTAGGCAAGGACTTCATGAACAAAACTCCCAAAGCATTGGCAACAAAAGCCAAAATAGACAAATGGGACCTAATCAAACTCCACAGCTTCTGCACAGCAAAACAAACAGTCACTAGAGTGAATCGGCAACCATCAGAATGGGAAAAAATCTTTGCAGTTTACGCATCTGACAAAGGGCTGATATCCAGAATTTACAAAGAACTCAAACAGATTTACAGGAAAAAAACAAACAAGCCCATTCAAAAATGGGCAAAGGATATGAACAGAAACTTTACGAAAGCAGACATACATGAGGCCAGCAAACATATGAAAAAGTGCTCATCGTCATTGGTCATTAGAGAGATGCAAATCAAAACCACATTGAGATACCATCTCACACCAGTTAGAATGGCGATCATTAAAATATCTGGAGACAGCAGATGCTGGAGAGGATGTTGAGAAATAGGAACACTCTTACACTGTTGGTGGGAGTGTAAATTAGTTCAACCATTGTGGAAGACAGTGTGGCGATTTCTCAGGGACCTAGAAATAGAAATTCCATTTGACCCAGCAATCCCATTACTGGGTATCTATCCAAAGGATTATAAATCGTTCTACTATAAGGACACATGCACACGAATGTTCATTGCAGCACTGTTTACAATAGCAAAGACCTGGAACCAACCCAAATGCCCAACGATGATAGACTGGACTGGGAAAATGTGGCACATATACACCATGGAATATTATGCAGCAATCAAAAATGATGAGTTTGTGTCCTTTGTAGGGACATGGATGAATCTGGAGAACATCATTCTCAGCAAACTGACACAAGAACAGAAAAAGAAATACCGCATATACTCACTCATAGGTGGGTGAGAAAAATGAGAACACGTGGACACAGAGAGGCGGTCTACTATACACTGGGGACTGTTGGGGGGAATGGGGGAGGGACAGCAGGGGGGGGCTGGGGGGATAGCCTGGGGATGAATACCAAGTGTGGGTGAAGGGGAGGAAAGCAGCAAAGCACACTGCCATGTGTGTACCTATGCAACTATCTTGCTTGTTCTGCACATGTACCCCCAAACCTATAATGCAATAAAAATTAAAAAAAAAAAAAAAAAAAAAAAAAACTCACGCCAGAGTAGTATATAGGAATCTCTATTTTATGGCCACTAATTCAGAGCCTTACAGAATAGTACAGACGTATGGAAATATCAGGAGTGTACTTGACATGGCCACTTATTCAGTTCCTCAGTGAAGAATCATATATATCTTGAAAATAATCAGGATTCTATTATATATAACCACTTATTAAGAGACTCACTGAATAATGCACACCTGGATAATTGTCTGGAGATTATTTGATATGACCATTCACCCAGCGACTTAGTGGAAAATGCAGAGCTGAGAAATAGTCAAGAGAAAAAATTCAGGAGTCTACTTGATGTGGTCACTCGTTCAGAAACTGACTGAAGAATACACATTTTGGGAATAGTCAGAGTCCAGGTCATATGGCCACTCAATCACAGTATTACCGAATAATGCACTATGGGGCAATACTAAGGAGTATATTTCATACGGCCTCTCATTTGGAGCTTCAGTGTGTAATAAACAGCTGTGGAGGAGTGAGCACCCTATTGGCGGTAGCCCCAAATAAAGCAGCCCCGTGAATGCTACACACGTGTGTGAGACTCTGGAGACTATTTGATATGGACACTCATAGAAAACCTTTTTGAATATTGCACATGTGGGAAACAATCACAAGTTTATTTCATATGGTGGTTCGTTTGAAGAGTCAAAAAATAACACGCACCTGTGGAGTAAAATGCGATCTATTTCATAAGGCCACTGTTTCAGTGTTTTAGTGAATAACATGTATATCTGATAAGTCAGGAATCTCTTTCACATTTCCACTAGTTCTGGGCCTCTGTGGATAATACTCCTCTCAGAAACAGTCAAGGGTCTACTTCAAATGCCTACACATACAGAGTCTCTGTAAGTAATGAACACCTGAGCAATACACCTGAGTCTCTTTTTTATGCCCACGTAGTCAGAGTCTCATTCAATAATACACACCTGGGGAAGATTTAAGAATCTACTTCACGATGACACTCATTTCGATTCTCAGTGAATAATCCAACCAGGGTAATAGTCGAGGAGTTTTTATATGGCCACTCATTCTTTGCCTCCCTAAATGATACACACCTGGGGAATTTTCTTAGAATTCTATTTCATACTAACACTCATTTAGAACCTTATTGAATAATTCACAATGGAGCAATATTCAGGTGTCTATTTTGTATGGCCTCCCATTCAGAGTTTCAGTGAATAATGAGCTTCTATGGAGAAATCAGTACACTGTTTAAGATAGCCATGAATTAAGTGCCTTCCTGAATGATACACACCTCGGTGGTAGTCAGGAGTCTATTTCATATGAACTCAAATTCTGTGTAACCCTGAGTAATACACACCTGGGGCAGTTTCAGGGGTCTATTTGGTATGGACACTCATATTGAACCTGTTGAAATAATGCACACTTAGAAAATAATAATGTGTCTATGTCATACAGCTACTCATTCAGACAAACAGTGAATAACACACATGTGGAGTCATTAGAATTCTGTTTCACATGTCTCCTCTTTCACAGCCTTACTGAATATTACACACTTGTGATATAGACTGGAGTCTATATTTTATGGCCACTTATTCAGAGAATCACTAAATAATTCACACCTGCAGAATAGACAGATGTCTCTTTCCTAAGGCTACCCGTTGAGAGCCTCACTAAATGTACACACCTGGATAAATAGTCAGAATTTACTTGTATCTCCTCACTCAGAGTCTCACTAAATAATGCACACCTGGAGATGGCGTTGTAGTGGCGACTCAGGATTGCAGCTCTCAGTGAAGGTGCAGACGGTCAGTCCTAGCCACATTGCCGGACGGACGTTTTTTGCCCACAGAACTTTGAAAGTCCCAAGTGTGGAAGAGACACGGGATGCTAGCTCTAGCGCAGCTTGCTCGCGAGGCCAGTGTGGCCGGTGCCGCATCGCAGTGGCACCCAGCACAAAACTCACTGGTCTGGGTGCCCTGTTAAACAGGCAATCTGAGATGTGGAAGGGCAGATTGGCATGTCCATTTGATTGAATGGGACTTGGACAATGAGCCAGACCAGGAGATTCCTGGAAAACGTGATCTGAGCCAGTGCATTGGGCAGCGGCATGGGAGATCACAGGGATCCCAGTGCCTTATCAGCAGGCTACTGTGGCAACAGTGAGAGGGTCATCTGTTCAGCTTGGGGAGAGGAAGTGAGAGATAGAGAGGATGGACTCTGAGGCAGGTAGCTGGGGGATTGGGCTTAGCGGGTCCCACCCTCACAGGGACAAGCAGGGCGGTGATTGGAGGCACTTGGGGCTGAGAGTTTTGCTGCCGGCATCTAAGACAGTGCAGCCCGGTGGGGGAGGGGCATCTTCCACTACAGACGCAATCCACCCCTACTGAAGTACCGCCCAGGGCTGACACAGCCTGCTGTTGCCAAGGCAACTTGCCATAACAGAGAGATTCTGCCAGCAGGGCGGATCATGCCACAGCAGAACGGAGACTCGCAGCAACAGGGCGGACCCACGCTAGCTGGGTGGAGCCCCAGCAGGCAAATAATGAATAGACTGCCTCCTAGCTTTGCAGGACAGAACAAAAGATACTCACAAAGAAAGCCCCACCTCCCTGAGACACAGCATCTAAGGGGGAAAAAAACCGGAGGGGGGTTATGAGTTCTGTTGCAACAGACATAATCACATCCTCCCAAAAGCCTTGAATGAACAACGGAGCTCACAGCACAGCACTGGAGCTTCTATAAAGCACAGGCTGTCTCCTCAAGCAGCTCCCTGACCCCTGTATATCCAAAGAGTCACCCCAAAAAAGGACTAATCAGACTGACATTTGGCGGGCATCATTCTGGAACAAACTGGTAGCATCCCTCACTGTTCTGCAGCTGCTACAGGTATACCCCAGAAAAGCAGGGCCTAGAGTGGACCTCAGCACTCATACAGCAGAGGGACTAGACCAGTAGAAGAAAAACAAAGTAACAGAAATACCTCAACATCAACAATCTGGGCGTAGAGAGACCCAATTGAAAAATCAGCAACTACTAAGATGACAGGTAGATAAATCAATAAAGATGGGAAGAAACCACCGCAAAAAAGAGGAAAACACCCGAAACCAAAACACTTCACCTCCTACAAAGGACCAATACTCCTCACCAGCAAGGGAACAAAGCTGGACGGACAATGAGTGTGACAAAATGATGGAATCAGACTTCAGAAAGTGGATAATGAGAAACTTCAGTGAGCTAAAAGAACATGTTCTAAATTAGTGCAAAGAAACTAAGAACCTTGAAAAAAGATTCGAGGAAATGATAACAAGAATGTACAACCTAGAGACAAATATGAATGAATTTAAGAAGCTGAAAAACACAACATGAGAAGTTCGTGAAGCATGCACATGTTTCAACAGTTGAATTGACTAAACAGAAGAAAGAATATCAGAAGTCGAAGATCAACTCAATGAAATAAAACGAGAAACCAAGATCAAAGAAAAAAGTGCAAAAAGGAATGAAAAAAATCTCCAGGAAATGTGGGACTATGTGAAGAGACCAAACCTACGTTTGATAGGTGTACCAGAATGTGTTGAAGAGAACGAATCCAAGCTGGAAAACACTCTTCAGGATATTATCCAGAAAAGTTTCCCCAACCTAGCAAGACAGGTCAATACTCAACTCCAGGAAATACAGAAAACACCACAAAGATACTCCACAAGAAGAGCAACCCCAAGGCACATAATCGTTAGATTCACCAGGGTTGAAATGAAGGAGAAAATGCAAGGGCAGCCAGAGAGAAAGGTCGGGTCACCCACAAAGGGAAGCCCATCAGACGCACCACAGATCTCTCAGCAGAGATTCTACAAGCCAGAAGAGAGTGGGGGCCAATATTCAACATCCTTAAAGAAAAGAACTTTCAACCTAGAATTTCATATCCAGCGAAACTGAGCTTCATAAGTGAAGGAAAAATAAAATCATTTATGAACAAGCAAGTACTCAGAGATTTTGTCACTGCTAGGCCTGCTTTACAAGAGCTCCTGAAAGAAGCACTACACATGGAAAGAAACAACCAGTACCAGCCATCCTAAAAGCATACCAAATGCTAAAGAGCATCAACAAAATGAAGAAATTACTTGAACCAATGGGCTAAACAGCCAGCTAGCATCAAAATGAAAGTATCAAACTCACACATAACAATATTAATCCTAAATGTAAATGGGCTAAATGCACCAATCAAAAGACACAGACTGGAAAATTAGATAAAAAACCAAAACCCATCAGTGTGCTGTATCCTGGAAACCCATTTCACACGCAAGGATACACAAAGACTCAAAATAAAGGGATGGAGGAAGATTTCCCAAGCAAATGGAGAGCAGAAAGAAGCAGGAGTTGCAATTCTTGTCTCTGATAAAATAGACTTTAAAGCAACAAAGATCAAAAAGGGACAAAGAAAGTCATTACATAATGGTAAAAAAATCGATAAAACAAGAAGAGCTAACGATTCTAAATATATATGAATCCAATGCAGGAGCACCCAGATATATAAGGCAAGTTCTTAATGACTTACAAAGAGACTTAGACTCCCACAAAATAATAGTGGGAGTCTTGAACACTCCGATGTCAATATAGGACAGATCAACCAGACAGAAAATTAACAAGGATATCCAGGAATTGAACTCAGACCTGGAACAAGCAAACCTGATACACATTTATAGAACTCTGCACCCCAAATCCACACAATATACATTCTTCCCAGCACCACATCACACCCACTCCAAAATTGACCACGTAATTGGAAGTAAAGCACTCCTCAGCAAATGCAAAACAACTGAAATCATAACAAACAGTCTCTCAGACCATAGTGCAATCAAGTTGGAACTCAGATTTCCAAAAATAACTCAGAACCGCACAGCTTCACGGAAACTGAACAACTGGCTCTTGAATGTTGATTGGATAAACAATGAAATGAAGGCAGAAATAAAGAAGTTCTTCCAAACCAATGAGAATGAAGACACAACGTACCAGAGTCTCTGGGACACATTTAAAGCAGTCTGTAGAGGAAAACATATAGCAATAAGTGCCCACATGAGAAGAGTGAAGAGATCTAAAATTGACACCCTATCGTCAAAATTGAAAGAGCTAGAGGAGCAAGATCAAAAAAGCTCAAAACCTAGCTGAAGACAAGAAATAACTAAGATCAGAGCAGAACTGAAGGAGATAGAGACAAGAAAAAACCCTTCAGAAAATCAATAAATCCAAGAGTTTGCTTTTCGAAAAGATCAACAAAGTAGACAGACCACTAACCAGACTGATGAAAAAGAAAAGAAAGAACAAACAAATAGATGCAATAAAAAAAGATAATAGGGAAATCACCACAGATTCCACAGAAATTGAAACCATCATCAGAGAATACTACAAACAACCCTACGCACATAAACTACTAAACCAGGAAGAAATGGATAAATTCCTGGATGCCTGTGTCCTCCCAAGCCTACACCAGGAGGAAGTCAAAACTTTGAATAGACCAACAACAAGGTCAGAAGTTGAGGCAGCAATTAAGAGCCTACCACACAAAAAAAGCCCTGGTCCAGATGGGTTCACAGACGAATTCTAGCAGACACACAAAGAGGATCTGGTACAATTTCTTCTGAAACCATTCCAAATAATACAAAAAGAGGGAACCATTCCCAAATCATTTTATGAGACCAACATCATCCTGATACCAAAATCCGGCAGAAACTCAACAAGAAAAGAAAACTTCAGGCCAATATCCATGGTGAACATAGACGCAAAAATACTGAATAAAATTCTGGCAAACCGATTGCAACAGCACATTAAAAAACTTATTTATCATGATCAAGTAGAATTCATCCCGGGGATGCAAGGCTGGTTCAACATTCACAAGTCTATAAATGTAATTCACCACATAAACAGAAGCAAAAACAAAAACCACATGATTATCTCAATTGACGCAGAGATGGCATTTGACAAAATTCAACAGCCCTTTATGCTAAAAACCCTCAAAAAACTTAGTATTGATGGAACATATCTCAAAGTAATAAAAGCTATTTACGACAAACAAACAGCCAATATCATACTTAATGGGCAAAAACTGGAAGCATCCCCTTTGAAATCTGGCACTAGACAAGGATGCCCTCTCTCACCACTTCTATTCAACATAGTACTGGAAGTTCTAGCCAGAGCAGTCAGGCAAGAATAAGATATAAAGCGTATTCAAATAGGAAAGGTGGAAGCCAAATTGTCTCTATTTGCAGACGACATGATAGTATACATAGAAGACTCCATCACCTCAGCCCAAAAGCTCTTGAAACGGATAAGCAACTTCAGTAAAGTCTCAGGATATAAAATCAATGTGCAAAAATCGCAAGCATCCCTATACACCAATAACAGATTTAAAGAGATCCAAATGAAGAACGAACTGCCATTCACAATTGCTACAAAGAAAATAAAATACCTAGAAATACAATTCACAAGGAACAAAAGGGACCTCTTTAAGGAAAACTACAAACCACTGCTCAATGAAATAAGAGAGGAAAAAACAAGATGGAGAATCATTCCATGTTCGTGGTTAGGAAGAATCAATATCATGAAAACGGCTATACTGCACAAAGTAATTTACACAATCAATGCTATCCTCATAAAACAACCATTGAATTTCTTCACAGAACTGGAAAAAACCACCATTAACTCCATATGGAACCAAAAGAGAGCCCGGATAGCCATGTCAATTCTAAGCAAAAAGAACACAGCGGGAGGCATCACACTAACAGATTTCAAACTATACTACAAGCCTACAGTAATCAAAACAGCATGGTACTGGTACCAAAACAGAGATATAGACGAATGAAACAGAACAGAGGCATCGGAGGCAACACAACATATCTACAACCATATAATCTTTGATAAACCTGACAAGAAGAAGAAGCAATGGTGAAAGGATTCCCTGTTTAAGAAATGGTGTTGGGAAAACTGGCTAGCCATGTGCAGAAAGCAGAAACTGGACTCCTTCCTGACACCTTACACTAAAGTTAACTCCAGATGGATTAAAGACATAACCATAAGAACTGACACCATTAAAACCCTAGAAGAAAATCTAGGCAAAACCATTCAGAACATAGGAGTAGGCAAGGACTTCATGACCAAAACACCAAAAGCATTGGCAACAAAGCCAAAATAGACAAATGGGACCTAATCAAACTCCACAGCTTCTGCACGCAAAAGAAACAGTCACTAGAGTGAATCAGCAACCATCAGAATGGGAAAAAGTCTTTGCAGTTTATGCATCTGACAAAGGGCTGATATCCAGAATTTACAAAGAACTCAAACAGATTTACAGGAAAAAAAACAAACAAGCCCATTCAAAAACGGGCAAAAAATATGAACAGACACTTAACAAAAGAAGACATACATGAAGCCAACAAACACATGAAAAAATGCTCATCATCACTGGTCATTAGAGAGATGCAAATCAAAACCACATTGAGATACCATCTCCTGCCAGTTAGAATGGCGATCATTAAAAAATGTGGAGACAGCAGATGCTGGGGAGGATGTGGAGAAATAGGAACACTCTTACACTGTTGGTGGGAGTGTAAATTAGTTCAACCATTGTGGAAGACAGTGTGGCGATTCCTCAAGGACCTAGAAATAGAAATTCCATTTGACCCAGCAATCCCATTACTGGGTATATATCCAAAGGACTATAAATCCTTCTACTATAAGGAAACATGCACACGAATGTTCATTGCAGCACTGTTTACAATAGCAAAGACCTGGAACCAACCCAAATGCCCATCGATGATAGACTGGACTGGGAAAATGTGGCACATATACACCATGGAATATTGTGCAGCAATTGAAATTGATGAGTTTGTGTCCTTTGTAAGGACATAAATGAATCTGGAGAACATCATTCTCAGCAAACTGACACAAGAACAGAAAACGCAATACTGCATATTCTCCCTCATAGGCGGGTGAGAAAAATGAGAACACATGGACACAGGGAGGGCATCTACTACACATTGTGGACTATTGGGGGAATGGGGCAGGGACAGCACGGGGGCTGGGGAGAAATAGCCTGGGGATAAATGCCAAGTGTGGATGAAGGGGAGGAAGGCAGCAAAACACACAGTCATGTGTGTACCTATGCAACTAACTTGCAAGTTCTGCACATGTACCCCAAAACCTATAATGCAATAAAAATTTAAAAAATTAAAAAAAGAAGAAAGCAATAAACACGTATTAGGAATAAAAAAAATAATGCACACCTGTGGAATAGTCAGAAGACTTTTTCATGTGGTCTCTCATTCAATGTGTCATTAAAAAATGTGGTGTAGTCAGGAGACTCTTTCATGTAGACACATGTTCAGAGCCTTAGTGCATAAGACAGACCCTTGATATAGTAAGAAATCCAATTAGTATGGCCATATCTTCTGAGGCTCACTAAATAATACACACCTGGAGAATAATTTGGAGTCTATTTTCGATGGACATTCATTCAGAGCCTCGGTAAATAATGCAGACCTGTGGAGTAGCCAGGAGTCTATTTCATTTGGAAACACATTCATAGCCTTAGTGGATAATACGCACGTGTGGATTAGTCAGGATTACATTTTATATGGCCACTGACTTGTAAACTTAATGAATAATGCACAAATATAAAGTACTCATCAGTTTATTTCATATAGACACTCATAGAGAGATTCACTGAATAATAAAATTATTTGAGATAGACTGCCTCCTTTTTCACATGGCCATACAAAAAGAGCCTCACTGAGTGACACACACCTGGGAAAGTTTTAGGAGTGTGATATACATAGCCTCTTATTTACAGCCTAAGGGAATAAATGCACACCTGTGGAATAGACACTAGTCTATTTTATATGGCTACAAAATAAAAGCCTGAGTCAGTAAAATACAACATTGGAGAAGTAAGTAGTCTATTCCATATGCCTAAATATTTAGTGTCAGTGTCAATAATACACGCCTTTAGACTAGTCAGGAAACCATTTCCTATGGCCAAAGTTTCATAGCCTCAGTGAATAATAAATACCCGAGGAATACTCTGGACTCTATTACATGTGGCATTTCTTCAGAGGTTCCTAAAGTAAAGAACTGCTGTATTGTTGTCAGAATTTTATTTTATATAGCCACATACTCAGAGCCTAACTGAATAACAGACACCTTGGGAAAGTCAGAATTCTATTTCGTATAGCCACTCATTTACAGCCGAATGTAAAATCTCACACCTGAGTAGTATATAGGAGTCTCTATTTTATGGCCACCCATTCAGGGCCTCACAGAATAATGCAGACGTATGGATATGTCAGGAGTGTACTTGACATGGCAACTTACTCAGTTCCTCAGTGAAGAATCATATATATCTGTATAATACTCAGGATTCTATTATATATAGCCACTTATTAAGAGACTCACTGAATAATGCACACCTGGAGAATTGTCTGGAGACTCTTTGATATGACCATTCACCCAGCGACTCAGAGGAAAATGCAGAGCTGAGAAATAGTCAAGAGGACAGAGTCAGGAGTCTATTATATGTGGTCACTTGTTCAGAATGTGACTGAAGAATATACACCTTGGGAATAGTCAGAGCCCAGGTCATATGGCCACTCAATCACAGCATTACCGAATAATGCACAATGGGGCAATAGTAAGGAGTCTATTTCATATGGCCTCTCATTCAGAGCTTCAGTGCATAATAAACAGCTGTGGAGGAGTGAGGACCCTATTGACGGTAGCCCCAAATAAAGCAGCTCCTTGAATGATACACACATGTGTGAGTTTCAGGAGACTATTTGATATGGACACTCATACAGAATATCTTCGGATATTGTACATGTGGGAATAATCACTAATCTATTTCATACGATGGTTTGTTTGGAGAGTCAAGAATTAACGCAAACCTGTGGTGTGAAATGCAGTCTATTTCGTAAGGCCACTCTTTCAGTGTTTTAGTGAATAACATGTATATATAATACGTCAGGTATCTCTTACACATGGCCACTCGTTCTGGGCCTCTGTGATTAATACTCCCCTCAGAAACAGTCAAGGGTCTACTTCAAATGTCTACACATTCAGGGTCTCTGTAAGTAATGAACACCTGGGAAATACATCTGTGTCTCTTTTTTTGCCCACTTAGTCAGAGTCTCATTCAATAATACACACCTGGGGAACAGATAAGGGTCTCCTTCATGTCGCCACTCATTTTGATCCTCAGTGAATAATCCAAACCAGGATAATAGTCGAGAATTTTTTATATGGCCACTCATTCTGTGCCTCCCTGAATGATACACACCTGGGGAATTCCAGGATTCTATTTCATATTACCACTCATTTAGAAACTTATTGAATAATTCACAATGGAGCCATAGTCAGGTGTCTACTTTGTATGGCCGCTCATTCAGTGTTTCAATGCATAATGAACTTCTATGGAGTAATAAGTACACTGTTAAATTAGCCATATATTAAGTGCCTTTCTGAATGATACACACCTGGTTGGTAGTCAGGAGTCTATTTCATATGAACTCTAATTCTGTGTAAAGCTGAGTAATACACACCTGGGGGAGTTTCAAGAGTCTATTTGGTATGGACACTCATACAGAACCAGTTGGAATAACGCACACATGAAGAATAATGAGGTGTCTAGGTCATACAGCTACTCATTCAGACAAACAGTGAATAACTCACATGTGGAGTCAGTAGAATTCTGTTTCATATGGCCCCTCTTTCACAGCCTCACTGAATATTACACACTTGTGATATAGTCTGGAGTCTGTATATTATGGCCACTCATTCAGAGAATCACTGAATCATTCACACTGGTGGAATAGTCAGAAGTCTCTTTCCTATGGCTACCAGTTGAGAGCCTCACTAAATATACACCCCTGGATAAATAGTCAGGATTTACTTGTATCTCCTAATTCAGAGTCTCCCTAAATAATGCACAGCTGTGGAATAGTCGGGAGCCTTTTTTATGTGGCCTCTCATTCAATGTGTCATTGAAAAATGTGGTGTAGTCAGGAGACTTTTTCATATAGACACATATTCAGAGCCTCAGTGCATAAGATAGACCCTTGATATAGTAAGAAATCTTATTAGTACGGCCACATCTTCTGAGGCTCACTGGATAATACACACCTGGAAAATAATTTGGAGTCTATTTTCGATGGACATTCATTCAGAGCCTCGGTAAATAATGCAGACCTGTGGAGTAGCCAGGAGTCTATTTTATTTGGAAACACATTCATAGCCTCAATGGATAATATGCACGTGTGGATTAGTCAGGATTCCATTTTAATATAGCCACTGACTCGTAACCTCAATGAATAATTCACAAATGTAAAGTAAACAGCAGTCCATTTCATATAGCCATTCATTCAGAGATTCACTGTATAATAAAATTATTTGAGACAGAGAGCCTCCTGTTTCATATGGTCATACAAAAAGAGCCTCACTGAGTGACACACACCTGGGGAAGTGTTAGGGGTGTACTTTACATAGCCTCTCATTTACAGCCAAAGGGAATAGTGCATACGTGTGGAATAGACACTATTCTATTTTATATGGTTACAAAATCAAAGCCTGAGTCAGTAATACACAACTTTGGAATAGTCACTATTCTATTCCACATGCCCAAATATTTAGAGTCAGTGTCAATAATACACACATGTGTACTAGTCAGAATACCATTTCATATGGCCAAAGTTTTAGAATTTCAGTGAATAATAAATACCTAAGGAATACTCTGGACGCTATTAAATGTGGCATTTCTTCAGAGGTTCATTGAGTAAAGAACTGCTGTATTGCAGTCAGAATTCTATTTCATATAGCCACATACTCAGAGCCTAACTGAATAACAGACACCTTGGGAAAGTCAGGATTCTATTTCGTATAGCCACTAATTTTCAACGAATGTAAAAACTCAAGCCTAAGTAGTATATAAAAGTCTCTATTTTATGGCTACTCATTCAGAGCCTCACAGAATCATACAGACGTATGGAAATGTCAGGAGTGTACTTGACATTGCCACTTATTAAGTTCCTCAGTGAAGAATAATATATATCTGGATAATACTCAGGATTCTATTATATATAGCCACTTATTAAGAGACTCACTGAATAATGCAAACCTGGAGAATTGTATGGAGACTATTTGATATGACTGTTCACCCAGCGACTCAGTGGAAAATGCAGAGCTGAGGTATAGTCAAGAGGACAGAGTCAGGAGTCTGTTTTATGTGGTCACTCCTTCAGAAATTGACTGAAGAAAACACCCCTTGGGAATAGTCAGAGTCCAGGTCATATGGACACTCAATCACAGCATTAGCGAATAATGCACAATGGGGCAATATTAAGAAGTCTATTTCATACAGCCTCTCATTTGGAGCTTAAGTGCGTAATAAACAGCTGTGGAGGAGTGAGGACCCTATTGACGGTAGCCCCAAATAAAGTAGCTCCATGAATGATACACACATGTGTGAGAGTCAGGAGATTATTTGATATGGCCACTCATACAGAACCTCTTCGAATATTGCACATTTGGGGAATAATCACTAGTTTATTTCATATGGTGATTCGTTTGGAGAGTAAAAAAATAACGTGCACCTGTGGAGTAAAATGTGGTATATTTCATAAGGCCACTCCGTCGGTGTTTTAGTGAATAACATGTATATCTGATAAGTCAGGAATCTCTTTCACATGGCCACTCGTTCTGGGCCTCTGTGAATAATACTCCCCTCAGAAACAGTCAAGGGTCTACTTCAAATGACAACACATTCAGAGTCTCTGTAAGTAATGAACACCTTGGCAATACACATGAGTCTCATTTTTATGCTCATTTAGTCAGACCCTCATTCAATAATACACACCTGGGGAAGAGTTAAGAGTCTACTTCATGTAGCCACTCATTTCGATCCTAAGTGAATAATCCACCCCAGGGTAGTAGTCGAGCATTTTCTATATGGCCACTCATTCTGTGCCTCCCTGAATGATACACACCTGGGGAATTCTCAGAATTCTATTTCATACTACCACTCATTTGGAACCTCATTGAATAATTCACAATGGAGCAAATCTGGTGGCTATTTTTTATGGCCTCTCATTAAGACTTTCAGTGAATAATGAACTTCTATGGAGTAATCAGTACACTGTTTAAGATATCCATGAATTAAGTGTCTTCCTAAAATACACACACCTGGGTGGTAGTCAGGAGTCTATTTCATATGAACTCTAATTCTGTGTATTGCTGAGTAATACACAGAACCACTTCCAATATTGCATATGTGAAGAATAATCACTAGTCCCTTTCATATGGTCGTTTGTTTGGAAAGGCAAAAAATAACACAGGAGAGGTGTGATACACATAGGAGAGCAGAGGGTACACATAGGAGACAGTGAGTACACAAAGGAGAGTAGAGGATACACAAAGCAGAGGGGGATACACACAGAAGAGTAGAGGATACACAGAGGAGAGAGGAGTATACACACAAGAGAGAGGAGAATAAACACAGGAGAAACAAATACACACAGCAGAGAGGGGCATACACAAAAAAGAGAGTGATACACACAGGAGAAAGAAGGATAAACACAAGAGAGAGGAAGATTCACATAGAGCAGGGGAAACACACAGGAGAGAGAAGCATACACAGAGGATAAAAAAGATACCCACAGAAGAGAGGAGGATCCACACAGAAGAGAGGGGATACACAGAGGAGAGAGGAAAATACACACAGGAGAGAGAAGGTATACACACAATATGGAGGGGGTTACACATAGGAAAGAGGGAATACACACAGGGGAGAAAGGGACACAAACTGGAGAGAGGGGGGATACACACAGGCGAGAGGGTAAATACACACAAAAAAGAGGGTTTATATACACAGGAGAGAAAAATGATACACACAGGAGAGAGGAGAATATACACAGGAGAATGAAGAATACACACTGGAGAAAGAAGGGTACAAACAGGAGAAAGGAATACACACAGGAGTGGGGAGGATTCACACCAGAAAGAATAGGATACACACAGGAGACAGGAGGATACACACAAAAGAGGGAAGGATACACACGGTATACAATGGAATACACACAGAAGAGAGAGGGATACAAACAGGAGAGTGGTGATACAAACAGGAGAGATGAGGGTTTACACAGAAGAATAGAGAATACACACATGTGAGAGATGAATACACACAAAAGAGAGGATAATACACACAGCAGAGAGGAGGATACACACAGGAGAGAGGGAATACACACAGGAGTGAGAAAGATCCACACAGGAGAGAAGGAAATGCACACAGGAGAGAGGTGGATACACACAAAAGTGGAGCATACACACAAAAGAGAGGGGATACACACAGGAGAGAGGGGGAATACACACAGAGAGTGGTGATCCACACAGGATTGTTGAGGGTACACACAGCAGAGAGGGGAATCCACAGAAGAGAAGAGGATACACAAAAGAAAAAACATATACACAGGAGAGTAGGGAATAAACAGAGAAGAGAGGAGGATACACAAATGAGAGAGAAGGAGAAACACAGGACACGGAGATACACACAAGAGAGAGGGGCTTACAAACAGAAGTGGAAAATACACACAGGAGAAAAAGGGATAAACACAGGAAAGAGGATTAAACACACAGGAGAGAGGGATACACACAGGAGAGATGGGCGTAGACACAGGAGAAAACAAGTTACACACAGCAGAGAGGAAGATACACACAGAAGAAATGTGATACACAAAGGAGAGAGGGGAATACGCACAGGAGAGGGAAGGGATACACACAAGAGGGAGGGTGTTACACACAGGAGAAAGGAGGGATATACACATGAGAGAGAAGGGATAACCACAGGAAGGAGAAGGATGCACACAGGAGAGGGGGATACACACAGGAGAGAGGAGAATGCACACAAAAGAGAGGAGGAAGGCAAGATGGCGTCATAGAGGTGACTCAGGATTGCAGCTCTCGGTGAAGGCGCAGAGGGTGAGGCCTAGCCGCATTCTCGGATGTTCCTTTTATGCCCACAGAGCGTTGAAAGTCCCAGGTGTGGGAGAGACACGGGACGCTAGAAGCCGGCTAACGCAACCAGCTCCCGCCGCCTCTTCGGCCGGCGCCGCAGCGGGACCCGGCGCGGAACTCACTGGTCTGGGTGCCCTGTTAAACCGGCAATCTGAGATTTGCAAGGGCAGATTGGCATGTCCATCTGATTGAACAGGACTTGGACAATGAGCCAGACCAGGAGTTTCCTGGGAAGCGTGATCTGAGCCGGGGTAGTGGGCAGCAGCACGGGAGATCGCACGGATCCCAGTGCCCTATCCGCAGGCTCCTGGGGCGCCAGTGAGAGAGTCGACCTTTCAGCTTGGGGAGAGGAAGAGAGAGAGAGAGAGAGGACGGACTCTGAGGCAGGGAGCAGGGTGATCGGGCTCGGCGGGTCCCACGCTCACGGGGACAAGCAGGGCGGCGACTGGAGGCGCTTGGGGCTGAGAGTTTTGTTGCCGGCATTTAGGACGGTGCAGCCCGGTCAGGGAGGGGCGTCCACCATTCCTGACAAAGTGCACCCCCACTTAAGTACCGCCCAGGACTGACGCAGCCTGCCGTTGCCGAGGCAACCTGCCATAACAGAGAGAGTCCGCCGGGCCGCAACAGGGCGGACCCGCCTTAGGAGGTCAGAGCCCCGGCAGGCAAATAGTGAATAGACTGCCACCTAGTGGGGCAGGACAGTGCAACAGATACTCATAAAGAAAGCCCCAACTCCCTGAGACAGAGCATCTAAGGGTGGAAAAAAAAAAAAAAGAGTGGTGTTTTATGAGTTCTATTGCAGCAGACATAACCTCCCAACAACCCTGAATGAACAACGGAGCTCACAGCTCAGCACTGGAGCTCCTATAAAGCACAGACTGTCTCCTCAAGCAGCTCCCTGACCTCTGTATATCCAAGGAGTCACCCCAGAAAAGGACTAATCAGACTGACATTTGGCTGGCATCATTCTGGAACAAGGGCAGCAGAAAAAGAAACTGATATCATCCCTCACTGTTCTGCAGCTGCTGCAGGTATACCCCAGACAAGCAGGGCCTGGAGTGGACCTCAGCACTCATACAGCAGAGAGGATAGATCATTAGAGGGAAAACTAAGTAACAGAAATACTTCATCATCAACAATCTCAGTGTCCACACAGAGACCCAATTGAAAAATCAGCCACTACTAAGACAACAGGCGGATAAATCCATAAAGATGGGAAGAAACCAGCGCAAAAAGGAGGAAAGCACCCGAAACCAAAACACCTCACCTCCAAAAAAGGACCAAAACTCCTCACCAGCAAGGGAACAAAGCTGGACAGAGAATGAATGTGACGAAATGACGGAATCAGACTTCAGAAAGTGGATAATGAGAAACTTCAGTGAGCTAAAGGAACATGTTCTAAACCAGTGCAAAGAAACTAAGAACCTTGAAAAAAGATTTGAAAAAAGATTCGAGGAATTGATAACGAGAATGGACAACTTAGAGAGGAATATGAATGAATTGAAGGAGCTGAAAAACTCAACACGAGAACTTCGCGAAGCATGCACAAGTATCAACAGCCGAATTGACCAAGCAGAAGAAAGAATATCAGAAGTTGAAGATCAACTCAATGAAATAAAACGAGAAACCAAGATTAAAGAAAAAAGCACAAAAAGGAATGAACAAAATCTCCAAGAAATGTGGGACTATGTGAAGAGACCCAACCTACGTTTGATAGGTGTACCAGAATGTGACGAAGAGAATGAATCCAAGCTGGAAAACACTCTTCAGGATATTATCCAGGAAAATTTCCCCAACCTAACAAGACAGGTCAATACTCAACTCCAGGAAATACAGAGAACACCACAAAGATACTCTGCAAGAAGAGCAACCCCAAGGCACATAATCGTCAGATTCACCAGGGTTGAAACGAAGGAGAAAATACTAAGGGCAGCCAGAGAGAAAGGTCGGGTCACCCACAAAGGGAAGCCCATCAGACTCACAGCAGATCTCTCAGCAGAGACTCTACAAGCCAGAAGAGAGTGGGGGCCAATATTCAACATCCTTAAAGAAAAGAGCTTTCAACCCAGAATTTCATATCCAGCCAAACTGAGCTTCATAAGTGAAGGAAAAATAAAATCCTTCACGAACAAGCAAGTACTCAGAGATTTTGTCACCACTAGGCCTGCTTTACAAGAGCTCCTGAAAGAGGCACTACACATAGAAAGAAACAACCAGTTCCAGCCATCCTAAAAGCATACCAAATGCTAAAGACCATCAACAAAATGAAGAATGTACATGAACCAACGGGCAAAACAGCCAGCTAGCATCAAAATGGCAGTATCAAATTCACACATAACAATATTAACCCTGAATGTAAATGGGCTAAATGCACCAATCAAAAGACACAGACTGGCAAATTGGATAAAAAACCAAAACCCATCGGTGTGCTGTATCCAGGAAACCCACCTCACATGCAAAGATACACAAAGGCTCAAAATAAAGGGATGGAGGAAGATTTACCAAGCAAATGGAGAGCAAAAAAAAGCAGGAGTTGCAATTCTCATCTCTGATAAAATAGACTTTAAAGTAACAAAGATCAAAAGGGACAAAGAAGGTCATTACATAATGGTAAAAGGATCGATACAACAAGAAGAGATAACGATTCTAAATATATATGGACCCAATGTAGGAGCACCCAGATATATAAGGCAAGTTCTTAATGACTTACAAAGGGACTTAGACTCCCACACAATAATAGTGGGAGACTTTAACACTCCACTGTCAATAGCAGACAGATCAACCAGACAGAAAATTAACAAGGCTATCCAGGACTTGAACTCAGACCTGGAACAAGCAAACCTGATAGACATTTACGGAACTCTCCACCCCAAATCCACAGAATATACATTCTTCTCAGCACCACATCACACCTACTCCAAAATTGACCACATAATTGGAAGTAAAGCACTCCTCAGCAAATGCAAAACAACTGAAATCATAACAAACAGTCTCTCAGACCATAGTGCAATCAAGTTGGAACTCAGAATTCAGAAAATAACTCAGAACCGCACAGCTTCATGGAAACTGAACAATTGGCTCTTGAATGTTGATTGGATAAACAATGAAATGAAGGCAGAAATAAAGAAGTTCTTTGAAACCAATGAGAATGAAGACACAACGTACCAGAATCTCTGGGACACATTTAAAGCAGTCTGTAGAGGAAAATATATAGCAATAAGTGCCCACATGAGAAGAGTGGAGAGATCCAAAATTGACACCCTATCGTCAAAATTGAAAGAGCTAGAGGAGCAAGATCAAAAAAGCTCAAAACCTAGCCGAAGACAAGAAATAACTAAGATCAGAGCAGAACTGAAGGAGATAGAGACAAGAAAAACCCTTCAAAAAATCAATAAATCTAAGAGCTGGTTTTTCGAAAAGATCAACAAAATAGACAGACCACTAGCCAGACTGATAAAAAAGAAGAGAGAGAACAACCAAATAGATGCAATAAAAAACGATAAAGGGGAAATCACCACAGATTCCACAGAAATTCAAACCATCATCAGAGAATACTACAAACAACTCTATGCACATAAACCAGTAAATCAGGAAGAAATGGATAAATTCCTGGATGCCTGTGTCCTCCCAAGCCTAAACCAGGAGGAAGCCGAAACTATGAATAGACCAATAACAAGGTCTGAAGTTGAGGCAGCAATTAAGAGCCTACCACACAAAAAAAGCCCAGGTCCAGATGGGTTCACAGCCGAATTCTACCAGACACACAAAGAGGATCTGGTACCATTCCTTCTGAAACTATTCCAAATAATCCAAAAAGAGGGAACCCTTCCCAAATCATTTTATGAGACCAACATCATCCTGATACCAAAACCTGGCAGAGACTCAACAAGAAAAGAAAACTTCAGGCCAATATCCATGATGAACATAGATGCAAAAATCTTCAATAAAATACTGGCAAACCGATTGCAACAGCACATTAAAAAACTTATCCATCATGATCAAGTAGGATTTATCCCGGGGATGCAAGGCTGGTTCAACATACGCAAGTCTATAAATGTAATTCACCACATAAACAGAAGCAAAAACAAAAACCACATGATTATCTCAATTGATGCAGAGAAGGCATTTGACAAAATTCAACAGCCCTTTATGCTAAAAACCCTCAATAAACTTGGTATTGATGGAACATATCTCAAAGTAATAAAAGCTATTTATGACAAACCAACAGCCAATATCATACTTAATGGGCAAAAACTGGAAGCATTCCCTTTGAAATCTGGCACTAGACAAGGATGCCCTCTCTCACCACTTCTATTCAACATAGTACTGGAAGTTCTAGCCAGAGCAATCAGGCAAGAAAAAGAAATAAAGGGTATTCAAATAGGAAAGGTGGAAGCCAAATTGTCTCTATTTGCAGACGACATGATAGTATACCTAGAAGACCCCATCACCTCAGCCCAAAAGCTCCTGCAACTGATAAGCAACTTCAGCAAAGTCTCAGGATATAAAATCAATGTGCAAAAATCACAAGCATTCCTATACACCAATAACAGACTTAAAGAGAACCAAATCAAGAATGAACTGCCATTCACAATTGCTACAAAGAAAATAAAATACCTAGGAATACAACTCACTAGGAATGTAAGGGACCTCTTTAAGGAAAACTACAAACAACTGCTCAATGAAATAAGAGAGGACACAAACAGATGGAGAAACATTCCATGTTCGTGGTTAGGAAGAATCAATATCGTGAAAATGGCTATACTGCCCAAAGTAATTTACACAATTAATGCTATCCCCATCAAACTACCATTGAATTTCTTCACAGAACTGGAAAAAACCACCACGAATTTCATATGGAACCAAAAAAGAGCCCGCATAGCCAAGTCAATTCTAAGCAAAAAGAACACAGCGGGAGGCATCACGCTACCAGACTTCAAACTATACTACAAGGCTACAGTAATCAAAACAGCATGGTACTGGTACCAAAACAGAGATATAGACCAATGGAACAGAACAGAGGCATCGGAGGCAACACAACACATCTACAACCATATTATCTTTGATAAACCAGACAAAAACAGGCAATGGGGAAAGGATTCCCTATTTAATAAATGGTGTTGGGAAAACTGGCTAGCCATGTGCAGAAAGCAGAAATTGGACCCCTTCCTGACACCTTACACTAAAATTAACTCCAGATGGATTAAAGACTTAAACGTAAGACCCGACACCATAAAAACCCTAGAAGAAAATCTAGGCAAAACCATTCAGGACATAGGAGTAGGCAAGGACTTCATGAACAAAACTCCCAAAGCATTGGCAACAAAAGCCAAAATAGACAAATGGGACCTAATCAAACTCCACAGCTTCTGCACAGCAAAACAAACAGTCACTAGAGTGAATCGGCAACCATCAGAATGGGAAAAAATCTTTGCAGTTTACGCATCCGACAAAGGGCTGATATCCAGAATTTACAAAGAACTCAAACAGATTTACAGGAAAAAAACAAACAAGCCCATTCAAAAATGGGCAAAGGATATGAACAGAAACTTTACGAAAGCAGACATACATGAGGCCAGCAAACATATGAAAAAGTGCTCATCGTCATTGGTCATTAGAGAGATGCAAATCAAAACCACATTGAGATACCATCTCACACCAGTTAGAATGGCGATCATTAAAAAATCTGGAGACAGCAGATGCTGGAGAGGATGTGGAGAAATAGGAACACTCTTACACTGTTGGTGGGAGTGTAAATTAGTTCAACCATTGTGGAAGACAGTGTGGCGATTCCTCAGGGACCTAGAAATAGAAATTCCATTTGACCCAGCAATCCCATTACTGGGTATCTATCCAAAGGATTATAAATCGTTCTACTATAAGGACACATGCACACGAATGTTCATTGCAGCACTGTTTACAATAGCAAAGACCTGGAACCAACCCAAATGCCCAACGATGATAGACTGGACTGGGAAAATGTGGCACATATACACCATGGAATATTATGCAGCAATCAAAAATGATGAGTTTGTGTCCTTTGTAGGGACATGGATGAATCTGGAGAACATCATTCTCAGCAAACTGACACAAGAACAGAAAAAGAAATACCGCATATACTCGCTCATAGGTGGGTGAGAAAAATGAGAACATGTGGACACAGAGAGGCGGTCTACTATACACTGGGGACTGTTGGGGGGAATGGGGGAGGGACAGCAGAGGGGGGCTGGGGGGGATAGCCTGGGGATGAATACCAAGTGTGGGTGAAGGGGAGGAAAGCAGCAAAGCACACTGCCATGTGTGTACCTATGCAACTATCTTGCTTGTTCTGCACATGTACCCCCAAACCTATAATGCAATAAAAAAAAAAAAAAAAAAAAGAGAGGAGGAGACACACAGGAGAAAAAAGGATACACGCAGGAGAGAGGAGGGTAAACACAGAATAGAGGGGTATACACACAGGAGCAAGGAGGATACAGGCAGGAAAGAAAAGAATACACACACGAGAAAAAAACACACAGGCGAGAGGAGACTACACAGGAAAAGAGGAGGATACACACAGGAGGGAGGGGGATACACACAAGGAAGAGAAAGATACTAACAAAGGGAAAAAAATAAACACAGGAGAAAGGAGGATACACACAGGAGAAAGGAGGAAACACAAAGAAGAGGGGAAACACACAGGAGAGAGGGGGATACACACAGGCGGGAAAGATAAACACACAAGAGAGGGTATAAACACAGGAGAGAGGGGGATACACACAAAAGAGAGGGGTATACACAGAATGGTAGAAGGATACACACAGGAGTGAGGAGGATACACACTGGAGAGAGGAGTATATTCACATAAGAGAGGAATATACGAACAGAAGAGGAAAGGATACACACAGAAGAGAGGGGGATAGGCAGAGGAGAGAAGGATACAAAGACGAGAGAGGGGATACACACAGGAGAAAAAGGGAAAAAAAGGAGAGGGGTGATACATACAGAAGAGGGGGGCAAAGACAGAGGAGAGGGGATGATACACGAAAAAGAGAGGAGGATACACACAGGAGAGAGGGGGATACACACAGGAGAGAGGGGGGATGAACACAGAAGAGAGAAGAATCCATAAAGAAGACAGGAGGATACACAGAGGTGAATGGAAGATACACCCAGGAGAAAGAAGGATACACACAGGAGAAAGACGGATAGAGACAGTAGAAAGAAAGATACACACAGGTGAAGGGAGGATACAAACAGGAGAGAGGAGTATACACACAGGAGAGAAGAGAATACACACAAGAGAGAGGAAAATACACACTGGTGAAGGGAGGATACAAACAGGAGAGAGGAGGATACACACAGGAGAGAGGGAAATAAACACAAAAAAGAGGAAGATGCACACAAGAGAGAGGAGGATACACACAGGAGAGAGGAAGATCCACATAGGGGAAAGGAGGATACACACAAAAGAGGGAAGAATACACATAGGAGAGAGGAGGATACACAAAGGAGACAGAGGGATACACATAGGGGGATGGGGATAAATACAGGAGAGAGGAGGATACACAGGAGAGAGGAGGATACACAGGAGAGAAAAGGATACACACAGGACGGTGGAGGGTATAGAAAGGAGACAGGAGCATACACACAGGAGAGGGGGATACACACAAAAAAGATACACACAGAAAAGAGGAGGATACATACAAGCTATAAGGATACACACAGGAGAGAGGGCGGATACACACAGGAGAGAAGGGTGATACACACAAGAGAGGAAAAAGATACACACAGAAGAGAGGAGGATACACACAGGAGAAAGGAGGATACACACTGGTTAGAGAAAGATACACACAGGAGAGGGTAATACACACAGGAGTGAAAAGAATACACACAGGAAAGAAAATACGCAGAGGAGAGAGAAAGATACACACAAATGAGGGAAGGATACACACGGTAGACAGAAGCATACACACAGGAGAGAGAAGAATACACACAGGAGAGGGGTGATACACACAGGAGAGATGAGGGTTCACATAGGAGAAAACAGGATACATGCAGGAGAGAGACGGATACACACAGGAGAGAGGAGTACACACAAAGCAGAGAGAAGGATACACACAAAAGAGAGAAAATACACACAAGAGAGAGGAAGATACAAACTGGAGAGAGGGAAGATACACACAGGAGAGAGGGTGGATACACACAGGAGAGAGGGGTGATACACACAGGAGAGGAAAAAGATACACAGAGAAGAGAGGAGGATACAAACAGAAGAAAAAAGGATACACACTGTTTAGAGAATGATACACACAGGAGAGGGGGATACACACAGGAGTGAGAAGAATACACACAGGAAAGAAGAAAATACACAGAGGAGAGAAAAGGATACACACAAATGAGGGAAGGATACACACGGTAGAAAGAAGCATAAACACAGGAGAGAGTAGAATACACACAGGAGAGGGGTGATACACACGGGAGAGATGGGGTTCACATAAGAGAAAACAGGATAAATGCAGGCAAGAGACGGATACACACAGGAGAGAGGAGTATACACACAGCAGAGAGGAGGATACACACAGGAGAGAGGGTATACACACAGGAGTGAGAAAGATCCACATAGGAGAGAAGAAAATGCAAACAGGAGAAAGGTGGATACACAGAGAAGTGGGGCATACACACAGCAGAAAGAAGGATTTACGCAGGAGAGAGGAAAATACACGCAGGTGAGAGGGGGATACACACAAGAGAGAGGGGGATACACACAGGAGAAAGGGGGGATACACACGGAGAGTGGTGATACACAGGACAGTAGAGGATACACACAGGAGAGAGGGGTTACACACAGGAAAGAAGAGGATACACAAAGGTAAAAAGGATACACACAGGAGAGTAGGAAATAAACAGAGGACAGAGGAGGATACACACAGGAGAGAGGAGAATAAACACAGGAGAGGGGGGATACACAAAGGAGAGAGGGGCGTACACACAGGAGAGGGAGATACACACAGGAGAGAGGGGCGTAGACACAGGAGAAAGGAGGATACACACAGAAGGGAGGAGGATACACAGAGGAGAGAGGAGATACACAGAGGAGAGAGAGGGATACACACAGCAGAGAGAAGGGATACACACAGGAGAGAGGAAGATACACACAGGAGAAAAGAGGAATACACACAGGAGAGAAAATTGACACCCACAGGAGAGAGAAAGATACACACAGGAGAGAAAAGGATATACACAGGAGAGAGGAGAATGCACACAGGAGAGAGAAGGATACATATAGGATAGAGGGTGAGACACACAGGAGAAAGAAAGATACACGCAGGATAGAAGAGAATACACACAGGAGAGAGAAGGATACAAAAAAGAGACTTGAGGATACACGCAAAAGGGAGGAGGATACACACAGGACAGAGAGAAATACACACAGGAGAGAAGAAAATACACACAGAAGAGGGGTGATACACACAGCAGAGAGAAGGGTACACACAGGAGAAAAGAGGATGCAAACAGAAGTCAGAAATATACACATAGGAGAGGGGGATACACACAGGAAAGAGGTGGACACACAGATGAGAGAAAAGGATACACACGGGATAGAGGAGGATACACACAGGAGAGGGGGATAACAATAGGAAAGACGGGCATACACACAGGAAAGGGGGATACACACAGGAGAAAGAGCGATATACACAGGAGAGAAAAGGATACACACAGGAGAGGGGGACACACAAAAAAATGGGGCGTACATGCAGGAGAAAGAAAAATACACAGAGCGGAGAAAAGAATACACACAGGAGAGAGGAGGAGACACAGGAGAGAGAGAATTACACACAAAAGAGAAAAGGATACACACAGGAGACAAAAGGATACACACGGGGTAGTTGGGGATACACAAAGGAGAGGGGTGATATACACAGGGGTGAGGAGGGTACACACTGGAGAAAGGGGGATTCGAACAGGAGAGAGGAGGATACACACAGGATAAGGGGCTACACACAAGAAAGAGACGGATTAACAAAGGAGAAAAGATACACACAGAAGAGAGCGGCATACACACATAAAAGGATGATAAACAAAGGAGAAAGGGGAATAAACACAGGAGAGAAAAGTATACACACAGGAAAGGGTGATATACGCAGGAGAGAGTGGCGTAAAAACAAGAGAGGAAAGGATACACACAGGAGAGAGGAGGAAACAAACAGGAGAGAGGGGATACACACAAAAGAGGGGAATAAACACAGGAGAAAGGGGGTATACACACAGGAAAGAAAGGTGTTACAAACAGGAGAGAAAGAAAAAACACAAAGGAGAGTGAAGGGATGAACACAGTAGAGAGAAGGATACACAAAAAAAGAGAGGATACACACAAGAATGAAAAGTATACACACAGGAGAGGGGCATACACAAAAGAGAGAGGGGGATACACACAGGATCATTGGATACATACAGGAGACGTGGATATACACAGAAGAGAGGGGGATACAAACAGGAGAGAGAAGGATACACACAAGAGAGAGGAGAATACACACAGGAGATAGGAGGATACACACAGGAAAGAAAAGGATAAACAAAGAGAAAGAAACACACAGGAGAAAGAGGGATTCACACAGGCGAGAAAGAAAAACACAGATGAGAGGTGGATACACACAGGAGAGAGGGGAATACACACAGGAGAGAAAATTACACACAGGAGAGAGGGGCTTATGCACAAAATAGAGGAGGATACACACAAAAGATTAGGGATACACACAAAAGAGAAGGGGATACACACAGGAGACTGAAGCATACACACAGGAGGGAGAAGAATATACACAGGAGAGAGGAGGATACACACAGAGGGAAAAGGATAAATACGAAAGAGAGGAGGATACACACAAAAGAGAGGAGGATAGAAATAGAAGAGAGGAGGATACATGCAGGTGATTGAAGGATACACAAAGGAGAGAGGGGGATACACACAGGAGAGGTGAGGATACACACAGGAGAGAGGAGTATACACACAGAAAAGGGGCATACATACAGCATGGTGTATGCACACAGGAGAGAGGAGGATACATGCAGAAGAGTGGAGGATACTCGCAGCACAAAGGAGGATATCAGCAAAAGAGAGAAGGATACACACAAAAGAGAGAAAAAATACACACAGGATTGAAGGGGATACACACAAGAGGGAGAATGATACACACAGGAGAGAAAAGAATACCACAAAAGAGAGGACGATACACACAGGAGAGAGGGATACACACAGGGGAGAGAAGGATAGACACAAGAGAGAGGTGCATACACGCAGAAAATGGGGGAACAGAGAGGAGAGAGGAAAATACACAAAGGAGAAAGTGATACACACAAAAGAGAAAAATACACACAGGAGCGAAAAAGATGCACACAGGAGAAAGGGAAATACACACAGCAAAAAGGAGGATACACACAGGAGAGGAAGGATACACACAGGAGAGAGGAAGATACACACAGGAGAGAGGAGTATATACAGAGGAGAGAGGAAGATACACACAGAAGGGAAGAGTGTACACAAAGGAGTGGGAGATACAAACAGAAGAGAGGGGGATATGTACAGGAGAAAAAGATGCACAGAGGAGAGAGTGAAATACACACAGGAGAGAGAGAGATAAACACAGGAGACGGGGATACATACAGGAAAGAGGGGTATAGACAGAGGAGAGGGGAGGACACACGCAGGATAGAGGAAAATACACAAAGGATAGAGGAAGACAGACACAGGAGAAAGGATACACACAGGAGAGAAAAGGTTACATACAGGAGATAGTAGGATACACATAGGAGAGGGAGATACACACAGTAGAGAGGGGCATACACTCAAAAAATAGAAATACACACAGGAGAAAGTGGGATACACACAGGAGAGTGGAGGATACACACAGGAAAGGGGGATACACACAGGAGAGAGGGGCATCAACACAGGAGAGTGGAGGATACACACAGGAGAGAGGAGAAAACAAAGAGGAGAAAGGGGATACACACAAGAGAGACGGCGATACACACATGAGAGAGGGGGATACACACAGGAGAGAAAGGTGATACACACAGGAAAGAAAGGTGTTACACACAGGAGAGAGGGGTGAAATTGACAGAAAAGCGAAGGGATACACGCAGGAGAAAGGAGGATAAACACAGGAGAGAAGAGGATACACAGAGGAGAGAGGAGTATACACACAGGTGAGTGGCATACACACAGGAGAGAGGGGGATACACGCAGGAGAGTTGGATACATACAGGAGACAAGGAAATATACACAGGAGAGAGGAATATACACACAAAAGAGGAAGATATACACAGGAGAGAGGGGATACACACAGGAGAAAGGGATACACATAGGAGAGATAGGGATCCACACAAAAGAGAGCGAAATACACACAAGAGACAGGGGAATACAGACAGGAGAGAGAAAAATACACATGGGAGAGAGGAAGATACACAAAAAAGAGAGGAGGATACATGCAGAAGAGAGGAATATACACAGGAGAGAGGTTAATACACAGAGGAGAGAGAACGGATGCACACAGAAGAGAGGAGCATACACACAGGAGAGAGGAGGATACACACAAAAAAGAGGAGAATACACACAGACGAGAGAATTATATGCACAGGAGAGATGGGAATTCACAAAATAGAGAGGGGGAAACACACAGGAGAGAGGGGGATACACAAGAAAGAGAGGGATATACACACAGGGGAGGGAAATACACAAAGGAGAGAGGGGCATACGCACAGAAAAGAGAAAATATATACACAGGAGAGAGGAGGATACACATAGGAGAAAGGAGGATACACAAAAGAGAGAGACGAATACACACAACAGAGAGGAGGATACACACACAATAGGGTGGTACACACAAAAAAGAGGGGGATCCACACAGGCCAGTGGGGAATACACCTAGGAGAAAAAGGTATACACACAGGAGAGGGGCATACACACAAGAGAGAGGAGGATACACACAGGAGAGAGGAGGATACATGCAGGAGAGGGGAGGATACACACAGCACAGAGGAGGATACCCGTAGGAGAGTGGAGGATACAAACAGAAGGGAAAAAAGTACACACAGGAGAAAAGAAGGATACACAGAAGAGGGAGAATGATACACACAGGAAAGAAAAGGATGCACACTAAAGAGAAAAGGATACACACAGGAGCAAGCGATACGCACAGGTTAGAGGAGGATACACACAGAAGAGAGGGGCACACACACAGAAAGGGGGAATACAAAAAGAAGAGAGGGAAATATACAAAGTTGAAAAAGATACAAACAAAAGGGAAATACACACAGGAGCGAGAAGGATGAACGCAGGATTAAGGAAAAAACACACAGGAAAGACGAGGATACACACAAAAGAGAGAAGGATACACTCAGGAGAGGGGGGATACACACAGTCGAAAGAAAGATGCACACAGGAGAGAGGAGGATACACAGAGGAGAGAGGAAGATACACACAGAAGAGAAGAGGATACACATAGGAGTGGAAGATACACAGAAAAGAGAGAGGGATACTCACAGAAATGGGGGATACACAGAGGAGAGTGTGGAATACACACAGGAGAGAGGAAGATAAACACAGGAGAGGGGGATACATATAGGAGAGAAGGGCATACATAGAGGGGAGGGGAGGATACACGCACAAGAGAAAATGATACACACAGGAAAGAGTGGGATACACACAGGAGACAGGAAGATACACACAGAAGAGAAAAGATTACACACTGGAGAGAGGAGGATACAAAGAGGAGAAGGAAGTACACACACAAGAGAGGGGCATACACACAAAAAAGGGGGATACACACAGAAGAAAGGGAGATAAACACAGAAGACAAAAGAATACACACAAGAAAGGGTGATACACACATGAGAGAGGGGCATAAACACAGGAGAGAGGAGGATACGCACAGGAGAGAGGAGGAAACAAACAGCAGAGAGGGGATACACACAAGAGAAAAAAATACACACAGGAGAAAGGGGTGATACACACAGGAAAGAAGGTGTTACCCACAGGAGAGAGGGTGAAACACACAGAAAAGTGAAAAGATACACACAGGAGAGAAAAGGATACACACAGTAGAGAGAAGAATATACACAAAAGAGAGAAGAAAACACACAGGAGGGGGATACACACGGGAGAGATGGTATACACACAAAAGTGAGGGGAATACACACAACAGAGAAAGGCATACACACATGAGAGAGGGGGATACACATAGGAGAGAGGAAGATACACACAGAAAAGAGGAAGATACACACAGGAGAAAGGAGGATACACACAGGAGAGGGTGAAACACAAAAAAGAAAGGGGTTCCACACAGGAGAGAAAGAAATACACATAGGAGAAAGGGGTATTCACACAGGACAGGTGTATACACACAGGAGAGAGGAGAATACATGCAGAAGAGTGGAGGATACTCGTAACACAGAGAAGGTTACCCACAGGAGAGAGGAGGATACACAAAGGAGAGTGGAGGATACACAGAAAAGAGAGGAGGATACACACAGGAGAGAGAGAAATACACACAGGAGAGAAGAGGATACACACAGAAGAAGGGTAATACACGCAGGAGAGAGAAGGGTACAGATAGAAGAAAGGGGTATACAAACCGAAGTCAGAAAAATACACAAAGTATAGGGGGATACACACAGGAAAGAGGGGGACACAGCGATGAGAGAAAAGGATACACACAGGAGAGAGGAGGATACACACAGGAGAGGGGGATATCAACAAAAAATAGTGGCATACACACAGGAGATAGGGATACACACAGGAGAAAAAGGGATATACACAGGAGAGAAGGATACACACAGGAGAGGAGGACACACACAAAAAGAGGGACATACACACAGCAGAAAGAAAAATACACACAGCAGAGAAAAGAATACACACAGGAGGGAGAGGATACACACAGGAGAGAGGAGGATACACAGGAGAGAGGGAAACACACACAAAAGAGCGAAAACTACACACAGGAGTCAGAATGATACACACAGGATAGTGGGGGATACACAAAGAAGAGGGGTGACACACACAGAAGAGAGGAGGGTATACACAGGAGAGAGGGGGATACACACAGGAGAGAGGAGGATACACACAGGATAAGGGGATTCACACAGGAAAGAGAGGGATAAACACAGGAGAAAAGATACACACGAGAGAGAGGGGCATACACAAATAAAAGGATGATAAACAAAAAAGAAAGGGGGATAAACACAGGAGAGATAAGTATACACACAGGAAATGGTGATACACACAGGACAGAGTGGCATAAACACAGGAGAGAAAAAGATACACACTGGATAGAGGAGGAAACAAACAGGAGAGAGGGGATACACACAAAAGAGGGGGATACACACAGGAGAAAGGGAAGAACACACAGAAAAATGGTGTTACACACAGGAGAGAAGGAGAAAACACACAGGAGAGCAGAGAAATAAACACAGTAGAGAGAAGAATACACACAAAAGAGAGAAGGATACACACAAGAGAGAAAAGTATACATACAGGAGAGGAGCATACACAAAAGAGAGAGGGGGGTACACACAGGAGCGTTGGATACATAGAGAAGACAGGGAAATACACACAGGAGAGAGGGAGATACACACAAGATATGGGGATACATCATTCTCAGCAAACTGACACAAGAACAGAAAAAGAAATACCGCATGTACTCACTCATACGTGGGTGAGAAAAATGAGAACACATGGACACAGAGAGGCGGTCTACTATACACTGGGGACTGTTGTGGGGAATGGGGGAGGAACAGCAGGGGGGGATGGGGGGGATAGCCTGGGGATGAATACCAACTGTGGGTGAAGGGGAGGAAAGCAGCAAAGCACACTGCCATGTGTGTACCTATGCAACTATCTTGCACGTTCTGCACATGTACCCCCAAACCTATAATGCAATAAAATTTTTTTTTTTTTTTTTAATTTTTATTGCATTATAGGTTTGGGGGTACATGTGCAGAACGAGCAAGATAGTTGCATAGGTACACACATGGCAGTGTGCTTTGCTTCTTTCCTCCACTTCACCCACACTTGGTATTCATCCCCAGGCTATCCCCGCCAGCCCCCCCCTGCTGTCCCTCCCCCATTCCCCCCAACAGTCCCCAGTGTATAGTAGACCGCCTCTCTGTGTCCACGTGTTCTCATTTTTCTCACCCACCTATGAGCGAGTATATGCGGTATTTCTTTTTCTGTTCTTGTGTCAGTTTGCTGAGAATGATGTTCTCCAGATTCATCCATGTCCCTACAAAGGACACAAACTCATCATTTTTGATTGCTGCATAATATTCCATGGTGTATATGTGCCACATTTTCCCAGTCCAGTCTATCATCGTTGGGCATTTGGGTTGGTTCCAGGTCTTTGCTATTGTAAACAGTGCTGCAATGAACATTCGTGTGCATGTGTCCTTATAGTAGAACGATTTATAATCCTTTGGATAGATACCCAGTAATGGGATTGCTGGGTCAAATGGAATTTCTATTTCTAGGTCCCTGAGGAATCGCCACACTGTCTTCCACAATGGTTGAACTAATTTACACTCCCACCAACAGTGTAAGAGTGTTCCTATTTCTCCACATCCTCTCCAGCATCTGCTGTCTCCAGATTTTTTAATGATCGCCATTCTAACTGGTGTGAGATGGTATCTCAATGTGGTTTTGATTTGCATCTCTCTAATGACCAATGACGATGAGCACTTTTTCATATGTTTGCTGGCCTCATGTATGTCTGCTTTCGTAAAGTTTCTGTTCATATCCTTTGCCCATTTTTGAATGGGCTTCTTTGTTTTTTTCCTGTAAATCTGTTTGAGTTCTTTGTAAATTCTGGATATCAGCCCTTTGTCAGATGCGTAAACTGCAAAGATTTTTTCCCATTCTGATGGTTGCCGATTCACTCTAGTGACTGTTTGTTTTGCTGTGCAGAAGCTGTGGAGTTTGATTAGGTCCCATTTGTCTATTTTGGCTTTTGTTGCCAATGCTTTGGGAGTTTTGTTCATGAAGTCCTTGCCTACTCCTATGTCCTGAATGGTTTTGCCTAGATTTTCCTCTAGGGTTTTTATGGTGTCGGGTCTTACGTTTAAGTCTTTAATCCATCTGGAGTTAATTTTAGTGTAAGGTGTCAGGAAGGGGTCCAATTTCTGCTTTCTGCACATGGCTAGCCAGTTTTCCCAACACCATTTATTAAATAGGGAATCCTTTCCCCATTGCCTGTTTTTGTCTGGTTTATCAAAGATAATATGGTTGTAGATGTGTTGTGTTGCCTCCGATGCGTCTGTTCTGTTCCATTGGTCTATATCTCTGTTTTGGTACCAGTACCATGCTGTTTTGATTACTGTAGCCTTGTAGTATAGTTTGAAGTCTGGTAGCGTGATGCCTCCCGCTGTGTTCTTTTTGCTTAGAATTGACTTGGCTATGCGGGCTCTTTTTTGGTTCCATATGAAATTCATGGTGGTTTTTTCCAGTTCTGTGAAGAAATTCAATGGTAGTTTGATGGGGATAGCATTGATTGTGTAAATTACTTTGGGCAGTATAGCCATTTTCACGATATTGATTCTTCCTAACCACGAACATGGAATGTTTCTCCATCTGTTTGTGTCCTCTCTTATTTCATTGAGCAGTTGTTTGTAGTTTTCCTTAAAGAGGTCCCTTACATTCCTAGTGAGTTGTATTCCTAGGTATTTTATTTTCTTTGTAGCAATTGCGAATGGCAGTTCGTTCTTGATTTGGTTCTCTTTAAGTCTGTTATTGGTGTATAGGAATGCTTGTGATTTTTGCACATTGATTTTATATCCTGAGACTTTGCTGAAGTTGCTTATCAGTTGCAGGAGCTTTTGGGCTGAGGTGATGGGGTCTTCTAGGTATACTATCATGTCGTCTGCAAATAGAGACAGTTTGGCTTCCACCTTTCCTATTTGAATACCCTTTATTTCTTTTTCTTGCCTGATTGCTCTGGCTAGAACTTCCAGTATTATGTTGAATAGAAGTGGTGAGAGAGGGCATCCTTGTCTAGTGCCAGATTTCAAAGGGAATGTTTCCAGTTTTTGTCCATTAAGTATGATATTGGCTGTTGGTTTGTCATAAATAGCTTTTATTACTTTGAGATATGTTCCATCAATACCAAGTTTATTGAGGGTTTTTAGCATAAAGGGCTGTTGAATTTTGTCAAATGCCTTCTCTGCATCAATTGAGATAATCATGTGGTTTTTGTTTTTGCTTCTGTTTATGTGGTGAATTACATTTATAGACTTGCGTATGTTGAACCAGCCTTGCATCCCCAGGATAAATCCTACTTGATCATGATGGATAAGTTTTTTAATGTGCTGTTGCAATCGGTTTGCCAGTATTTTATTGAAGATTTTTGCATCTATGTTCATCATGGATATTGGCCTGAAGTTTTCTTTTCTTGTTGAGTCTCTGCCAGGTTTTGGTATCAGGATGATGTTGGTCTCATAAAATGATTTGGGAAGGGTTCCCTCTTTTTGGATTATTTGGAATAGTTTCAGAAGGAATGGTACCAGATCCTCTTTGTGTGTCTGGTAGAATTCGGCTGTGAACCCATCTGGACCTGGGCTTTTTTTGTGTGGTAGGCTCTTAATTGCTGCCTCAACTTCAGACCTTGTTATTGGTCTATTCATAGTTTCGGCTTCCTCCTGGTTTAGGCTTGGGAGGACACAGGCATCCAGGAATTTATCCATTTCTTCCTGATTTACTGGTTTATGTGCATAGAGTTGTTTGTAGTATTCTCTGATGATGGTTTGAATTTCTGTGGAATCTGTGGTGATTTCCCCTTTATCGTTTTTTATTGCATCTATTTGGTTGTTCTCTCTCTTCTTTTTTATCAGTCTGGCTAGTGGTCTGTCTATTTTGTTGATCTTTTCGAAAAACCAGCTCTTAGATTTATTGATTTTTTGAAGGGTTTTTCTTGTCTCTATCTCCTTCAGTTCTGCTCTGTTCTTAGTTATTTCTTGTCTTCGGCTAGGTTTTGAGCTTTTTTGATCTTGCTCCTCTAGCTCTTTCAATTTTGACGATAGGGTGTCAATTTTGGATCTCTCCACTCTTCTCATGTGGGCACTTATTGCTATATATTTTCCTCTACAGACTGCTTTAAATGTGTCCCAGAGATTCTGGTACGTTGTGTCTTCATTCTCATTGGTTTCAAAGAACTTCTTTATTTCTGCCTTCATTTCATTGTTTATCCAATCAACATTCAAGAGCCAATTGTTCAGTTTCCATGAAGCTGTGCGGTTCTGAGTTATTTTCTGAATTCTGAGTTCCAACTTGATTGCACTATGGTCTGAGAGACTGTTTGTTATGATTTCAGTTGTTTTGCATTTGCTGAGGAGTGCTTTACTTCCAATTATGTGGTCAATTTTGGAGTAGGTGTGATGTGGTGCTGAGAAGAATGTATATTCTGTGGATTTGGGGTGGAGAGTTCTGTAAATGTCTATCAGGTTTGCTTGTTCCAGGTCTGAGTTCAAGTCCTGGATATCCTTGTTAATTTTCAGTCTGGTTGATCTGTCTGCTATTGACAGTGGAGTGTTAAAGTCTCCCACTATTATTGTGTGGGAGTCTAAGTCCCTTTGTAAGTCATTAAGAACTTGCCTTGTATATCTGGGTGCTCCTACATTGGGTCCATATATATTTAGAATCGTTATTTCTTCTTGTTGTATCGATCCTTTTACCATTATGTAATGACCTTCTTTGTCCCTTTTGATCTTTGTTACTTTAAAGTCTATTTTATCAGAGATGAGAATTGCAACTCCTGCTTTTTTTTACTCTCCATTTGCTTGGTAAATCTTCCTCCATCCCTTTATTTTGAGCCTTTGTGTATCTTTGCATGTGAGGTGGGTTTCCTGGATACAGCACACCGATGGGTTTTGTTTTTTTATCCAATTTGCCAGTCTGTGTCTTTTGATTGGTGCATTTAGCCCATTTACATTCAGGGTTAATATTGTTATGTGTGAATTTGATACTGCCATTTTGATGCTAGCTGGCTGTTTTGCCCGTTGGTTCATGTACATTCTTCATTTTGTTAATGGTCTTTAGCATTTGGTTTGCTTTTAGGATGGCTGGAACTGGTTGTTTCTTTCTATGTGTAGTGCCTCTTTCAGGAGCTCTTGTAAAGCAGGCCTAGTGGTGACAAAATCTCTGAGTACTTGCTTGTTCGTGAAGGATTTTATTTTTCCTTCACTTATGAAGCTCAGTTTGGCTGGATATGAAATTCTGGGTTGAAAGCTCTTTTCTTTAAGGATGTTGAATATTGGCCCCCACTCTCTTCTGGCTTGTAGAGTCTCTGCTGAGAGATCTGCTGTGAGTCTGATGGGCTTCCCTTTGTGGGTGACCCGACCTTTCTCTCTGGCTGCCCTTAGTATTTTCTCCTTTGTTTCAACCCTGGTGAATCTGATGATTATGTGCCTTGTGGTTGCTCTTCTTGCAGAGTATCTTTGTGGTGTTCTCTGTATTTCCTGGAGTTGAGTATTGACCTGTCTTGCTAGGTTGGGGAAATTTTCCTGGATAATATCCTGAAGAGTGTTTTCCAGCTTGGATTCATTCTCTTCGTCACATTCTGGTACACCTATCAAACGTAGGTTGGGTCTCTTCACATAGTGCCACATTTCTTGGAGATTTTGTTCATTCCTTTTTGTGCTTTTTTCTTTAATCTTGGTTTCTCGTTTTATTTCATTGAGTTGATCTTCAACTTCTGATATTCTTTCTTCTGCTTGGTCAATTCGGCTGTTGAAACTTGTGCATGCTTCGCGAAGTTCTCGTGTTGAGTTTTTCAGCTCCTTCAATTCATTCATATTCCTCTCTAAGTTGTCCATTCTTGTTATCAATTCCTCGAATCTTTTTTCAAATCTTTTTTCAAGGTTCTTAGTTTCTTTGCACTGGTTTAGAACATGTTCCTTTAGCTCACTGAAGTTTCTCATTATCCACTTTCTGAAGTCTGATTCCGTCATTTCGTCACATTCATTCTCCGTCCAGCTTTGTTCCCTTGCTGGTGAGGAGTTTTGGTCCTTTTTTGGAGGTGAGGTGCTTTGGTTTCGGGTGCTTTCCTCCTTTTTGCGCTGGTTTCTTCCCATCTTTATGGATTTATCCGCCTGTTGTCTTAGTAGTGGCTGATTTTTCAATTGGGTGTCTGTGTGGACACTGAGATTGTTGATGATGAAGTATTTCTGTTACTTAGTTTTCCCTCTAATGATCTATCCTCTCTGCTGTATGAGTGCTGAGGTCCACTCCAGGCCCTGCTTGTCTGGGGTATACCTGCAGCAGCTGCAGAACAGTGAGGGATGATATCAGTTTCTTTTTCTGCTGCCCTTGTTCCAGAATGATGCCAGCCAAATGTCAGTCTGATTAGTCCTTTTCTGGGGTGACTCCTTGGATATACAGAGGTCAGGGAGCTGCTTGAGGAGACAGTCTGTGCTTTATAGGAGCTCCAGTGCTGAGCTGTGAGCTCCGTTGTTCATTCAGGGTTGTTGGGAGGTTATGTCTGCTGCAATAGAACTCATAAAACACCACTCTTTTTTTTTTTTTTTTTCACCCTTAGATGCTCTGTCTCAGGGAGTTGGGGCTTTCTTTATGAGTATCTGTTGCACTGTCCTGCCCCACTAGGTGGCAGTCTATTCACTATTTGCTTGCCGGGGCTCTGACCTCCTAAGGCGGGTCCGCCCTGTTGCGGCCCGGCGGACTCTCTCTGTTATGGCAGGTTGCCTCGGCAATGGCAGGCTGCGTCAGTCCTGGGCGGTACTTAAGTGGGGGTGCACTTTGTCAGGAATGGTGGACGTCCCTCCCTGACCGGGCTGCACCGTCCTAAATGCCGGCAACAAAACTCTCAGCCCCAAGCGCCTCCAGTCGCCGCCCTGCTTGTCCCCGTGAGCGTGGGACCCGCCGAGCCCGATCACCCTGCTCCCTGCCTCAGAGTCCGTCCTCTCTCTCTCTCTCTTCCTCTCCCCAAGCTGAAAGGTCGACTCTCTCACTGGCGCCCCAGGAGCCTGCCTATAGGGCACTGGGATCCGTGGGATCTCCCGTGCCGCTGCCCACTACCCCGGCTCAGATCACGCTTCCCAGGAAACTCCTGGTCTGGCTCATTGTCCAAGTCCCGTTCAATCAGATGGACATGCCAATCTGCCCTTCCAAATCTCAGATTGCCGGTTTAACAGGGCACCCATACCAGTGAGTTCCGCGCCGGGTCCCGCTGCGGCGCCGGCCGAAGAGGCGGCGGGAGCCGGTTGCGTTAGCCGGCTGCTAGCGTCCCGTGTCTCTCCCACACCTGGGACTTTCAACGCTCTGTGGGCATAAAAGGAACATCCGAGAATGCGGCTAGGACTCACCCTCTGCGCCTTCACCGAGAGCTGCAATCCTGAGTCACCTCTACGACGCCATCTTGCCTTCCTCCCTCCAGAAGTCTCTTTCTTATGGCCACTTGTTAAGAGCCTCACTAAGTGTACACACCTGAAAAAATAGTCAGGATTTACCTTTATCCCATCATTCAGAGTCTCACTAAATAATGCACACCTGTAAAATTGTCAGGAGACTTTTTTATGTGGCCTCTAATTTGGAGTGTCACTGAATAATATGGTGTAGTCAGTAGTCTATTTCATGTAGACACATAGTCAGAGCTTCAGTGAATAAGACAGACTGTTGATATAGTAAGGAAGCTAAGTGATATGAAAACATATTCTGAGCCTCACTGAATAATACACACCTGGGGAATAATTTGGAGTCTATTTTCGATGGACATATATTCAGAGCCTCGGAAAATGATGTACACCTCTGGAGTAGCCAGGAGTCTATTTTATTAGAACACTCATTCATAGCCTCAGTGCATAATATGCACATGTGGATTAGTCAGGATTTTAATTTATGTGGCCACTGATTCGTAACCTCGGTGAAAAATGCAAAAACTTAAAATACTTAGCAGTCTATTTCATATAGACATTCATTCAGAGATTCACTGAATTATACAAATATTTGAGATAGGCAGCATCCTGTTTCATATGGTTAAACAAAAAGAGCCTCACTGAGTAATGCATACCAGGGGAAATGTCAGGAGTCTACTTTATATAGACTTTAATTTACAGAATCAGGAAATAAGGCACATGTGTGGAATAGACACTAGGCTGTTTTATATGGCCACAAAATCAAAGCATTTTTGAATACTGCACACGTGGGGAATAATCACTTGTCTGTTTCATATGGTGTTTCATTTGGTGAATCAAAAACTTATGCACACCTGTGTAGTAAAATAGTTTCTATTTCAGAAGGACACACTTTTTAAGTGTTTTAGTGAATAATATGAATATCTAAAAAGTAAGGAATCTCTTTCACATGGCCACTCATTCAGGGCCTCTGTGAAGAATACTCCCCACAAAAATAGTCAAATGTCTACTTTAAATGTCTACACATTCAGAGACTCTGTAGGTAATGAACACCTGGGAAATACACCTGAGTCTCTTTTTTATGCCCACTTAGTCAGAGTCTCATTCAATAATACACAACTGTGGAAGGGTTAAGAGTCTACTTCATGTAGACACTCATTTAGAGCCTCAGTGAATAATGCACACCAGGGTAATAGTCGAGAATTTTTTATGTGGCCACTCATTTTGTGCCTCACTGAGTGATATACACCTGAAGAATCCTTTGGATTCTATTTGATACTACCACGCATTTAGCACCTTATTGAATAACTTACAGTAGAGCAATAGTCAGGTGTTTATTTTATATGGTCTCTCAATCAAAGTTTCAGTGAATAATAAACTTCTATGGAGTAATCAGGACGCTGTTTAAGATAGCCACAAATTCAGTGTCTTCCACAATGATACACAGCTGGATAATAGCCTGGCATCTATTTCATATGAACTCGCATTTTGTGTATCATTGAATAATACACACCTGGGGCAGTGTCAGGAGTCTATTTGGTATGGACACTCAAACAGAAACTGTTTGATCAATGCACACATGTATAATAATGAGGAGTCTATGTCATACAACTACTCATTCAGACAAACAGTGAATAATGTAAATCTAAAAAAATCAGAAGTTTGATTTTTATGGAACATCATTCACAGCCTCACTAAATATTTCACACTTGTGATATAGTCTGGAGTCTATTTTTTATGTTCCTCCATTCAGAGAGTCACTAAATAATGCAAACCTGTGGAATAGTCAGAAGTCTTTTTCCTATGGCCACTCGATAAGAGCCTCACTAAGTGTAGACACCTGGGGAAATAGTCATGACTTAGCATTATCCTCTCATTCAGAGTCTTACTAAATAATGCACACCGGTGGAATAGTCAGAAGACTCTTTCCTATGGCCACTCGTTAGGAGCCTCACTAAGTGCACAAACCTGGGGAATTAGTCAGAATTTACCTATATCTCTTCTTTCAGAATCTCACTAAATAACGGACACCTGTGAAATAATCAGGAGACCTTTTTCATGTGGCCTCTAATTCGGAGTGTCACGGAATAATGTGAAGTAGTCAGGAGTCTATTTTATGTAGGCACATATTCCGAGCCACAGTGAATAAAACAGACCCTTTATGTTGTAAGGAATCTAATTAATATGGCCACATCTTCTGAGCCTCACTGAATAATACACACCTGGAGAATACTTTGGAGTCTCTTTTCGATGGACTTTCATTCAGAGCCTCGGTCAATAATGTACACCTGTGGAGTAGCCAGGAGTCTATTTTATTAAAACACTCATTTGCAGCCTCAGTGGATTATATGCACGTGTGTATTAGTCCGGATTCCAACTTATATGGTCACTGACTCAACCTCAGTGAAAAATGAAGAAATGTAAAGTACTCAGCAGTCTATTTCATATAGACACTCATTCAGAGATTCACTAAATAATACAAAGATTTAATATAGCAGCATCCTGTTTCATATGGTCACACAAAATGAGCCTCACTGAGTAAGGCACACCTATGGAAGTGTTAGGAGTCTACTTTATATAGCCTCTCATTTACAGCCTCAGGGAATAATGCACATGTGTGAAATAGACACTAGAGTATTTTATATGGACACAAAATCAAAGCCTGAGTGAGTAATACACAACTTTGGAATAGTCACTTGTCTATTTTACATGCCCAAATATTTAGAGTCAGAGTCAATAATACACACCTGTGGACAAGTCAGAAAGCAATTTCATATGGCGAAAGTTTCAGAGCCTCAGTTAATAATACATACCTTGGAAATACACAGGACGCTATTACATGTGGCATCAATTTTAGAGCATCCTTGAATAAGAAACACCTCTATTGTAGTCAGAATTCTATTTCCTATAGCCACATATTCAGTGCCTAATTGAGTAACATACACCTTGGGAAAAGTTAAAATTCTATTTTGTATAGCCACTCATTTAGAGCCGAGTGTAAAATCGCACGGCCTGAGGAGCATTCAGGAGGCTCTATTTTATGCCAATCATTCAGAGCTTCACAGAATTATAGAGACCTATGAAAACGTCAGGCGTGTATTTCACAAGGCCACTTATTCAGAACCTCAGTGAGGAATCATATATATCTGGAAAATACTCAGGATTATAATATATATAGCCACTTATTCAGAGACTCACTGAATAAGGCACAAGTAAGGAATGGTCTGGAGACTATTTGATATGACTCTTCACCCAGCGACTCAGTGGATAATGCATAACTGAAAAATAATCAAGAAGATAGAGTCAAAATTTTATGTTATGTGTTCACACGTTCAGAATCTCACCCAAGAATACACACCTGGGAATAGTCAGTGTCCAAGTCATATGGAGACTCAATCACAGCATTACCGAATAATGCACAATGGTGCAATAGTAAGGAGTCTATTTTGTATGGCCTGTCACTCGGAGTTTCAGTGCATAATAAACAGCTGTAGAGTAGTCAGGACCCTATTTAAGGTAGCTCCAGATTAAGCAGCTCCTTGAATGATACACACATGTGTCAGAGTCAGGAGACTATTTGACATAGACACTCATACAGATCCTTTTTGAATACTGCACATGTGGGGAATAATCACTAGTCTGTTTCATATGGTGATTAGTTTGGAGAATCAAAAAATAACGCACACCTGTTGAGTAAAATGGGTTCTATTTCATAAGGCCACTTTTTCAGTGTTTTAGTGAATAATATGTGTATCTGATAAGTTAGGAATCTCTTTCACATGGCCACTCACTCAGGGCTTCTGTGAAGAACACTCCCCTCAAAAATTGTTAAGGGTCTACTTCAAATGGCTACACATTCAAAGTCTATCTATGTAATGAACACCTGGGCAATACACCTGAGTCTCTTTTTTATGCCCACTTAGTCAGAGACTCATTCAATAATACACAACCGAGGAAAATTTAAGAGTCTACTTCATGTAGCCACTCATTTAGAGCATCAGTGAATAATTCACACCATGGTAATAGTCGAGCATTTTTTATATGGCCACTCATTTTGTGCCTCACTGAGTGATATACACCTGAAGAATTGTCAGGATTCTATTTGATACTACCACTCATTTAGAACATTATTTAATACTTCACAATGGAGAAATAGTCAGGTTTCCATTTTATATGGTCTATCATTCAAAGTTTCAGTGAATAGTAAACTTCTATGGAGTAATCAGGACGCTGTTTCACATAGCCAAGTATTAAGTGCCTTGCTGAAAGATACACACCTGTATGATAGTCAAGAATCTATCTCATACGAACTCTAACTTTGTTTATCACTGAGTAATACACACCTGGGGCAGTGTCAGAAGTCTATTTGGTATGGACACTCAAACAGTGCCTGTTTGGTTAATGCACACATGGATAATAATGAGGAGTCTATGCCATATGGCTACTCATTCAAACAAATTGTAAATAATGCAGATGTGGAGTAATTAGAGGTCTGTTTCATATGGCTTCTCTCTCACAGCCTCACTGAATATTACACACTTGTGATATAGTCTGGAATCTATTTTTATGGCCACCCATTCACAGAATCACTAAATAATGCACACCTGTGCAATAGTCAGAAGTTTCTTTCCTATGTCCACACGTTAAGAGCCTCACTAACTGTACACTCCTGGAGAAATAGTCAGGATTTACCTTTATCCCCTCAGCCAGAGTCTCACTAAATAATGCACACCTGTGGAATTGTCAAGAGACTTTTTCATGTGGCCTCTAATTCGGAGTGTCACTGAATAATGTGGTGTAGTCAGGAGTCTATTTTATGTAGACACATATTCAGAGTTTCAGTTAATAAGACAGACACTTGACATAGTAAGGAATCTAATTTATATGGAAAAATATTCTGAGCCTCACTGAATAATACACACCCGGGGAATAATTTAGAGTCTATTTTCGATGCACATGTATTCAGAGCCTCGGAAAATGATGTACACCTTTGGAGTAGCGAGGAGTCTATTTTGTTAGGACAGTCATTCAAAGCCTCAGTGAATAATATGCACGTGTGAATAAGTCAAGATTCCAATTTATATTGCCCCTGACTAGTAACCTCAGTGAAAAATGCAACAATGTAAAATACATAGCAGTCTATTTCATATAGACACTCATTCAGATATTCACTGAATAAAACAAATATTTGAGATAGACAGCATCCTGTTGCATATGGTTAAACAAAATGAGCCTCACTGAGTAATGCACAGGAGGGGAAGTGTTGGGAGTCTACTTTATGTAGCCTTTAATTTACAGAATTAGGAAATAATGCACACGTGTGGAATAGACACTAGTCTATTTTATATGGCCGCAAAATCATAGCCTTTTCAAATACTGCACATGTGGGGAATAATCACTTGTTCGTCTTATATGGTGTTTCATTTGGTGAATCAAAAACTTATGCACACCTGTGGAGTAAAATGAGTTCTATTTCAGAGGGACACTCTTTCAGGGTTTTAGGGAATAATATATATATATGAAAAGTAAGGAATCTCTTTCACATGGCCAGTGGTACAGGGCCTCTGTGAAGAATACTTCCCTTCAAAAATAGTCAAGTGTCTACTTTAAATGGGTACACAATCAGAGACTCTGTAGGTAATGAACACCTGGGAAATACACCTGAGTCTCTTTTTTATGCCCACGTAGTCAGAGTCTCATTCAATAATACACAACTGGGGAAGAATTAAGAGTCTACTTCGGAGGGAGGCAAGATGGCGTCGTAGAGGTGACTCAGGATTGCAGCTCTCGGTGAAGGCGCAGAGGGTGAGTCCTAGCCGCATTCTCGGATGTTCCTTTTATGCCCACAGAGCGTTGAAAGTCCCAGGTGTGGGAGAGACAAGGGACGCTAGCAGCCGGCTAACGCAACCGGCTCCCGCCGCCTCTTCGGCCGGCGCCGCAGCGGGACCCGGCGCGGAACTCACTGGTCTGGGTGCCCTGTTAAACCGGCAATCTGAGATTTGGAAGGGCAGATTGGCATGTCCATCTGATTGAACAGGACTTGGACAATGAGCCAGACCAGGAGTTTCCTGGGAAGCGTGATCTGAGCCGGGGTAGTGGGCAGCGGCACGGGAGATCGCACGGATCCCAGTGCCCTATCGGCAGGCTCCTGGGGCGCCAGTGAGAGAGTCGACCTTTCAGCTTGGGGAGAGGAAGAGAGAGAGAGAGAGAGGACGGACTCTGAGGCAGGGAGCAGGGTGATCGGGCTCGGCGGGTCCCACGCTCACGGGGTCAAGCAGGGCGGCGACTGGAGGCGCTTGGGGCTGAGAGTTTTGTTGCCGGCATTTAGGACGGTGCAGCCCGGTCAGGGAGGGGCGTCCACCATTCCTGACAAAGTGCACCCCCACTTAAGTACCGCCCAGGACTGACGCAGCCTGCCGTTGCCGAGGCAACCTGCCATAACAGAGAGAGTCCGCCGGGCCGCAACAGGGCGGACCCGCCTTAGGAGGTCAGAGCCCCGGCAGGCAAATAGTGAATAGACTGCCACCTAGTGGGGCAGGACAGTGCAACAGATACTCATAAAGAAAGCCCCAACTCCCTGAGACAGAGCATCTAAGGGTGAAAAAAAAAAAAAAAAAGAGTGGTGTTTTATGAGTTCTATTGCAGCAGACATAACCTCCCAACAACCCTGAATGAACAACGGAGCTCACAGCTCAGCACTGGAGCTCCTATAAAGCACAGACTGTCTCCTCAAGCAGCTCCCTGACCTCTGTATATCCAAGGAGTCACCCCAGAAAAGGACTAATCAGACTGACATTTGGCTGGCATCATTCTGGAACAAGGGCAGCAGAAAAAGAAACTGATATCATCCCTCACTGTTCTGCAGCTGCTGCAGGTATACCCCAGACAAGCAGGGCCTGGAGTGGACCTCAGCACTCATACAGCAGAGAGGATAGATCATTAGAGGGAAAACTAAGTAACAGAAATACTTCATCATCAACAATCTCAGTGTCCACACAGAGACCCAATTGAAAAATCAGCCACTACTAAGACAACAGGCGGATAAATCCATAAAGATGGGAAGAAACCAGCGCAAAAAGGAGGAAAACACCCGAAACCAAAACACCTCACCTCCAAAAAAGGACCAAAACTCCTCACCAGCAAGGGAACAAAGCTGGACGGAGAATGAATGTGACGAAATGACGGAATCAGACTTCAGAAAGTGGATAATGAGAAACTTCAGTGAGCTAAAGGAACATGTTCTAAACCAGTGCAAAGAAACTAAGAACCTTGAAAAAAGATTTGAAAAAAGATTCGAGGAATTGATAACGAGAATGGACAACTTAGAGAGGAATATGAATGAATTGAAGGAGCTGAAAAACTCAACACGAGAACTTCGCGAAGCATGCACAAGTATCAACAGCCGAATTGACCAAGCAGAAGAAAGAATATCAGAAGTTGAAGATCAACTCAATGAAATAAAACGAGAAACCAAGATTAAAGAAAAAAGCACGAAAAGGAATGAACAAAATCTCCAAGAAATGTGGGACTATGTGAAGAGACCCAACCTACGTTTGATAGGTGTACCAGAAAGTGACGAAGAGAATGAATCCAAGCTGGAAAACACTCTTCAGGATATTATCCAGGAAAATTTCCCCAACCTAGCAAGACAGGTCAATACTCAACTCCAGGAAATACAGAGAACACCACAAAGATACTCTGCAAGAAGAGCAACCCCAAGGCACATAATCGTCAGATTCACCAGGGTTGAAACAAAGGAGAAAATACTAAGGGCAGCCAGAGAGAAAGGTCGGGTCACCCACAAAGGGAAGCCCATCAGACTCACAGCAGATCTCTCAGCAGAGACTCTACAAGCCAGAAGAGAGTGGGGGCCAATATTCAACATCCTTAAAGAAAAGAGCTTTCAACCCAGAATTTCATATCCAGCGAAACTGAGCTTCATAAGTGAAGGAAAAATAAAATCCTTCACGAACAAGCAAGTACTCAGAGATTTTGTCACCACTAGGCCTGCTTTACAAGAGCTCCTGAAAGAGGCACTACACATAGAAAGAAACAACCAGTTCCAGCCATTCTAAAAGCATACCAAATGCTAAAGACCATCAACAAAATGAAGAATGTACATGAACCAACAGGCAAAACAGCCAGCTAGCATCAAAATGGCAGTATCAAATTCACACATAACAATATTAACCCTGAATGTAAATGGGCTAAATGCACCAATCAAAAGACACAGACTGGCAAATTGGATAAAAAACCAAAACCCATCAGTGTGCTGTATCCAGGAAACCCACCTCACATGCAAAGATACACAAAGGCTCAAAATAAAGGGATGGAGGAAGATTTACCAAGCAAATGGAGAGCAAAAAAAAGCAGGAGTTGCAATTCTCATCTCTGATAAAATAGACTTTAAAGTAACAAAGATCAAAAGGGACAAAGAAGGTCATTACATAATGGTAAAAGGATCGATACAACAAGAAGAGATAACGATTCTAAATATATATGGACCCAATGTAGGAGCACCCAGATATATAAGGCAAGTTCTTAATGACTTACAAAGGGACTTAGACTCCCACACAATAATAGTGGGAGACTTTAACACTCCACTGTCAATAGCAGACAGATCAACCAGACAGAAAATTAACAAGGATATCCAGGACTTGAACTCAGACCTGGAACAAGCAAACCTGATAGACATTTACAGAACTCTCCACCCCAAATCCACAGAATATACATTCTTCTCAGCACCACATCACACCTACTCCAAAATTGACCACATAATTGGAAGTAAAGCACTCCTCAGCAAATGCAAAACAACTGAAATCATAACAAACAGTCTCTCAGACCATAGTGCAATCAAGTTGGAACTCAGAATTCAGAAAATAACTCAGAACCGCACAGCTTCATGGAAACTGAACAATTGGCTCTTGAATGTTGATTGGATAAACAATGAAATGAAGGCAGAAATAAAGAAGTTCTTTGAAACCAATGAGAATGAAGACACAACGTACCAGAATCTCTGGGACACATTTAAAGCAGTCTGTAGAGGAAAATATATAGCAATAAGTGCCCACATGAGAAGAGTGGAGAGATCCAAAATTGACACCCTATCGTCAAAATTGAAAGAGCTAGAGGAGCAAGATCAAAAAAGCTCAAAACCTAGCCGAAGACAAGAAATAACTAAGATCAGAGCAGAACTGAAGGAGATAGAGACAAGAAAAACCCTTCAAAAAATCAATAAATCTAAGAGCTGGTTTTTCGAAAAGATCAACAAAATAGACAGACCACTAGCCAGACTGATAAAAAAGAAGAGAGAGAACAACCAAATAGATGCAATAAAAAACGATAAAGGGGAAATCACCACAGATTCCACAGAAATTCAAACCATCATCAGAGAATACTACAAACAACTCTATGCACATAAACCAGTAAATCAGGAAGAAATGGATAAATTCCTGGATGCCTGTGTCCTCCCAAGCCTAAACCAGGAGGAAGCCGAAACTATGAATAGACCAATAACAAGGTCTGAAGTTGAGGCAGCAATTAAGAGCCTACCACACAAAAAAAGCCCAGGTCCAGATGGGTTCACAGCCGAATTCTACCAGACACACAAAGAGGATCTGGTACCATTCCTTCTGAAACTATTCCAAATAATCCAAAAAGAGGGAACCCTTCCCAAATCATTTTATGAGACCAACATCATCCTGATACCAAAACCTGGCAGAGACTCAACAAGAAAAGAAAACTTCAGGCCAATATCCATGATGAACATAGATGCAAAAATCTTCAATAAAATACTGGCAAACCGATTGCAACAGCACATTAAAAAACTTATCCATCATGATCAAGTAGGATTTATCCCGGGGATGCAAGGCTGGTTCAACATACGCAAGTCTATAAATGTAATTCACCACATAAACAGAAGCAAAAACAAAAACCACATGATTATCTCAATTGATGCAGAGAAGGCATTTGACAAAATTCAACAGCCCTTTATGCTAAAAACCCTCAATAAACTTGGTATTGATGGAACATATCTCAAAGTAATAAAAGCTATTTATGACAAACCAACAGCCAATATCATACTTAATGGGCAAAAACTGGAAGCATTCCCTTTGAAATCTGGCACTAGACAAGGATGCCCTCTCTCACCACTTCTATTCAACATAGTACTGGAAGTTCTAGCCAGAGCAATCAGGCAAGAAAAAGAAATAAAGGGTATTCAAATAGGAAAGGTGGAAGCCAAATTGTCTCTATTTGCAGACGACATGATAGTATACCTAGAAGAACCCATCACCTCAGCCCAAAAGCTCCTGCAACTGATAAGCAACTTCAGCAAAGTCTCAGGATATAAAATCAATGTGCAAAAATCACAAGCATTCCTATACACCAATAACAGACTTAAAGAGAACCAAATCAAGAACGAACTGCCATTCACAATTGCTACAAAGAAAATAAAATACCTAGGAATACAACTCACTAGGAATGTAAGGGACCTCTTTAAGGAAAACTACAAACAACTGCTCAATGAAATAAGAGAGGACACAAACAGATGGAGAAACATTCCATGTTCGTGGTTAGGAAGAATCAATATCGTGAAAATGGCTATACTGCCCAAAGTAATTTACACAATCAATGCTATCCCCATCAAACTACCATTGAATTTCTTCACAGAACTGGAAAAAACCACCATGAATTTCATATGGAACCAAAAAAGAGCCCGCATAGCCAAGTCAATTCTAAGCAAAAAGAACACAGCGGGAGGCATCACGCTACCAGACTTCAAACTATACTACAAGGCTACAGTAATCAAAACAGCATGGTACTGGTACCAAAACAGAGATATAGACCAATGGAACAGAACAGAGGCATCGGAGGCAACACAACACATCTACAACCATATTATCTTTGATAAACCAGACAAAAACAGGCAATGGGGAAAGGATTCCCTATTTAATAAATGGTGTTGGGAAAACTGGCTAGCCATGTGCAGAAAGCAGAAATTGGACCCCTTCCTGACACCTTACACTAAAATTAACTCCAGATGGATTAAAGACTTAAACGTAAGACCCGACACCATAAAAACCCTAGAAGAAAATCTAGGCAAAACCATTCAGGACATAGGAGTAGGCAAGGACTTCATGAACAAAACTCCCAAAGCATTGGCAACAAAAGCCAAAATAGACAAATGGGACCTAATCAAACTCCACAGCTTCTGCACAGCAAAACAAACAGTCACTAGAGTGAATCGGCAACCATCAGAATGGGAAAAAATCTTTGCAGTTTACGCATCCGACAAAGGGCTGATATCCAGAATTTACAAAGAACTCAAACAGATTTACAGGAAAAAAACAAACAAGCCCATTCAAAAATGGGCAAAGGATATGAATAGAAACTTTACGAAAGCAGACATACATGAGGCCAGCAAACATATGAAAAAGTGCTCATCGTCATTGGTCATTAGAGAGATGCAAATCAAAACCACATTGAGATACCATCTCACACCAGTTAGAATGGCGATCATTAAAAAATCTGGAGACAGCAGATGCTGGAGAGGATGTGGAGAAATAGGAACACTCTTACACTGTTGGTGGGAGTGTAAATTAGTTCAACCATTGTGGAAGACAGTGTGGCGATTCCTCAGGGACCTAGAAATAGAAATTCCATTTGACCCAGCAATCCCATTACTGGGTATCTATCCAAAGGATTATAAATCGTTCTACTATAAGGACACATGCACACGAATGTTCATTGCAGCACTGTTTACAATAGCAAAGACCTGGAACCAACCCAAATGCCCAACGATGATAGACTGGACTGGGAAAATGTGGCACATATACACCATGGAATATTATGCAGCAATCAAAAATGATGAGTTTGTGTCCTTTGTAGGGACATGGATGAATCTGGAGAACATCATTCTCAGCAAACTGACACAAGAACAGAAAAAGAAATACCGCATATACTCGCTCATAGGTGGGTGAGAAAAATGAGAACATGTGGACACAGAGAGGCAGTCTACTATACACTGGGGACTGTTGGGGGGAATGGGGGAGGGACAGCAGGGGGGGGCTGGGGGGGATAGCCTGGGGATGAATACCAAGTGTGGGTGAAGGGGAGGAAAGCAGCAAAGCACACTGCCATGTGTGTACCTATGCAACTATCTTGCTCGTTCTGCACATGTACCCCCAAACCTATAATGCAATAAAAATAAATAAATAAATAAATAAATAAATAAAAAAAAAAAAAAAAAAAAAAAAAGAGTCTACTTCATGTAGCCTCTCATTTAGAGTGTCAATAAATAATGCACACCAGGATAATAGTCGAGCATTTTTATATGGTCTCTCATTTTGTCCCTCACTGAGTGATATACTCCTGAAAAATACTGTGGATTCTATTTGATACTACCACGCATGTAGCACCTTATTGAATAATTAACAATGGAGCAATAGTCAGGTGTCTATTTTATATGGTCTATCACTCAAAGTTTCAGTGAATAATAAACTTCTATGCAGTAATCAGGACGATGTTTAAGATAGCCGCGAATTAAGTGCCTTCCTGAATGATACACACATGGGTAATAGCCTGGCGTCTATTTCATATGAACTCTAATTATGTGTATCGTTTAGTAATACAAACTTGGGGCAGTCTCAGGAGTCTGTTTGGCATGGACTCTCAAACGGAACCTGTTTCTTTTATGCACACAGGTATAATAATGAGGAGTATATGTAATAAGTCTACTTATTCAGACAAACAGTGAATAATGCACATGTAAAGTAATTAGAAGTCTGATTCCTATAGAACCTCTTTCACAGCCACACTGAATATTACACACTTGTGATATAGTCTGGAGTCTATTTTTTACGGCCACCCATTCAGAGAATCACTAAATAAAGCAAACCTGCGGAATAGTCAGAAGTCTCTTTCCTATGGCCACTCATTAAGAGCCTCACTAAGTGTACACACGTGGGGAAATAGTCATGACTTACCATTATCCTCTCATTCAGAGTCTTACTAAATAATGCACACCTGTGAAAAAGTCGGGAGACTCTTTCCTATGGCCACTCCTTAAGAGACTCACTAAGTGTACACAACTGGGGAAATAATCAGGATTTACCTATATCCCTTCATTCAGATTCTCACTAAATAATGCACACCTGTGGAATGGTCAGGAGACTTTTTCATGTGGCCTCTAATTTGGAGTGTTACAGAATAATGTGAAGTAGTCAAGAGTCTATTTTATGTAGACATATATCCAAAACCACAGTGAATAAAACAGGTCCTTTAGGTTGTAAGGAATCTAATTTATATGGCCACATCTTCTGAGCCTCACTGAATAATACACACCTGGAGAATAATTTGGAGTCTATTTTCGATGGACATTTATTCAGAGCCTCAGTAAATAGTTTACACCTGTGGAGTAGCCAGGAGTCTATTTTATTAGGACACTTATTGATAGCCTCAGTGGATAATATGCACGTGTGGATTAGTCCGGATTCCAATTTATATGGCCACTGACTCGTAACCTCAGTGAAAAATGCACAAATGTAAAGTACTCAGCAGTCTATTTCATATAGACACTCATTCAGAGTTTCACTAAATAATACAAATATTTAATATAGCAGCATCCTCTTTCATATGGTTACACCAAATAAGCCTCACTGATTAAGGCACACCTAGGGAAGTGTTAGGAGTCTACTTTATATAGCCTCTTATTTACAGCCTCAGGAAAAAATGCACACGAGTGGAATAGACACTAGACTATTTTATCTGGACACAAAATCAAAGCCTGAGTGAGTAATACACACCTTTGGAATAGTCACTTGTCTATTTTACATGCTCAAATATTTAGAGTCAGAGTCAATAGTACACACCTGTGGACAAGTCAGAAAACAATTTCATATGGCCAAAGTTTCAGAGCCTCAGTGAATAATACATACCTTGGAAACACTCAGGATCCTATTACATGTGGCATCAATTTCAGAGCTTCCTTGAATAAGAAACACCTCTATTGTAGTCAGAATTCTATTTCCTAGAGCCACATATTCAGAGCCTAACTGAATAATATACACCTTGGGAAAAGTTAAAATTCTATTTCGTATAGCCACTCATTTAGATCCGAATGTAAAAACGCATGCCTGAGGAGCATTCAGGAGGCTCTATTTTATGGCCACTCATTCAGAGCTTCACAGAATAATACAGACCTATGAAAATATCAGGAGTGTATTTCAGACGGCCACTTATTCAGAACCTCGGTGAGGAATTATATATATCTGGAAAATACTCAGGATTCTATTATATATAGCCATTTATTCAGAGACTCACTGAATAATGCACAGCTAAGGAATAGTCTGGAGACTATTTGAAACGACTCTTCTCTCAGCGACTCAGTGGACAATGCAGAACTGAAAAATTGTCAAGAGGATAGAGTCAAGTGTTTATCTTATGTGGTCACTCATTCAGAATCTCACTGAAGAATACACACCTTGGGAATAGTCAGTGTCAAAGTTATATGAACACTCAATTACAGCATTAACGATTAATACACAATGGGGCAATAGTAAGAATTTTATTTCATATGGCCTCTCATTCAGAGCTTCAGTGCATAATAAACAGCTGTGGAGGAGGGAGGATCCTATTGAAGGTAGCCCCAAATAAAGCAGCTCTGTGAATGATACAAACGTGTGAGAGTTAGGAGACTATTTGATATAAACACTCATACAGAACGTCTTTGAATATTGCACATGTGGGGAATAATCACAATTCTATTTCATATAGTGGTTTGTTTGAAGAGGCAAAAAATAACACACACCTGTGGAGTAAAATGCGGTCTATTTCATAAGTCCACTCTGTCAGTGTTTTAGTGAATAACATGTATATCTGATAAGTCAGGAATCTCTTTCAAATGGCCACTCCTTCTGTGCCTCTGTGAATAATATTCCCCTCAGAAACAATCAAGGGTCTACTTCAAATGCCTACACATTCAGAGTCTCTGTAAGTAATGAACACCTGGGCAATACACCTGAGTCTTTTTTTTATGTCCACTTAGGCAGAGTCTCATTCAATAATACACACCAGTGAAAGAGTTATGTGTCTTCTTCATGTAGACACATTTTGATCCACTCATTTTGATCCTCAGTAAATAATCCACACCAGGGTAATAGTCGAGCATTTTTTATATGGCCACTTATTCTGTGCCTCCCAGAATGATACACACCTGGGGAATTCTCAGGATTCTATTTCACACTCAACACTCATTTAGCACCTTACTGAATAATTCACAATCGAAAAATAGTCAGGTGTCTCTTTTGTATGGCCTGTCATTCAAAGTATCAGTGAATAATGTTCTTCAATGGAGTAATCAGGACACTCTTTAAGATAGCCATGAATTAAGTGCCATCCTGAATGACACACACCTGGGTGGTAGTCAGGAGTCTATTTCACATGAACTCTAATTCTGTGTAACGCTGAGTAATACACACCTGGGGGAGTTTCAGGAGCCTATTTGGTACAGACACTCATTCCGAAATAGTTGAAATAATGCACACATGGAGAATAATGAGGTGTCTGTGTCATACGGCTACACATTCAGATAAACAGTGAATAACGCACATGTGGAGTAATTAGGATTCTGTTTCATACGGCCCCTCTATCACAGCCTCACTGAATATTACACACTTGTGATATAGTCTGGAGTCTATATTTTATGGCCACTCATTCAGGGAATCACTAAATAATTCACACCTGCAGAATAGTCAGAAGTCTCTTTCCTATGGCTACCCATTGAGACCCTCACTAAATGTACATACCTGGATAAATAGTCAGGATTTACTTGTATCTCATCATTCAGAGTCTCACTAAATATTGCACACCTGTGGAATAGTCAGGAGACTTTTTCATGTGGCCTCTCATTCAATGTGTCATTGAAAAATGTGGTGTAGTCAGGAGGCTCTTGCATACAGACACATATTCAGAGACTCAATGCCTAAGACAGACCCTTGATATCATAAGAAATCTAATTAGTATGGGCATATCTTCTGATGCTCACTGAATAATACACACCTGGAGAATAATTTGGAGTCTATTTTCGATGGACATTCATTCAGAGCCTCGTTAAATAATGCAGAACTGTGGAGCAGCCAGGAGTCTATTTTATTTGGAAGCACATTCATAGCCTCAGTGGATAATATGTACGTGTAAATTAGTCAGGATTATATTTTATATGGCCACTGACTCGTAACCTCAATGAATAATGCACAAATGTAAAGTACTCAGCAGTCTATTTCATATAGCCATTCATTCAGAGATTCACTGAATAATAGAAATATTTGAGACAGACAGCCTCCTGTTTCATATGGTCATAGATAAATAACCTCCGTGAGTGACACACACCTGGGGAAGTGTTAGGAGTGTACTTTACATAGCCCCTCATTTACAGCCTAAGGGAATAATGCACACGTGTGGAATAGACACTAGTCTCTTATTTTGCCACAAAATCAAATCCCGAGTCAGTAATACACAACTTTGGGATAGTCACTAGTTTATTCCATGTGCCCAAATATTTAGAGTCAGAGTCAATAATACAGGCCTGTAGACTACTCAGGAAACAATTTTCTATGGCCAAAGTTTCAGAGCATCCGTGAATAATAAATACCTGTGGAATACTCTGGACCTTGTTACATGTGGCATTTCTTCAGAGGTTCATTGAGTAAAGAACACCTGTATTGTAGTCAGAATTCTATTTCATATAGCCACATACTGAGAGCCTAACTGAATAACAGACACCTTGGGAAAGTCAGGATTCTGTTTCATATAGCCACTCATTTACAGCCGTATGTAAAAACTCATGCCTGAGTAGTATATAGGAGTGTCTATTATATAGATACTCATTCAGAGCCTCACAGAATAATACAGACGTATGGAAATGTGAGGAGTGTACTTGACATGGCCACTTATTCAGTTCCTCAGTGAAGAATCATATATATCTGGAAAATACTCAGGATTCTATTATATATAGCCACTTATTAAGGGCCTCACTGAATAATGCACACCTGTAGAATTGTCTGGAGACTATTTGATATGACCATTCACCCAGCGACTCAGTGGAAAATGAAGAGCTGAGAAATAGTCAGGAGGACAAAGTCAGGAGTCTATGTTATGTGGTCACACGTTCATAAACTGACTGAAGAATACACCCCTTGGGAATAGTCAGAGTACAGCTTATATGGCCACTCAATCACAGCATTACCGAATAATGGACAATGGGGCAATAGTTCGGAGTCTATTTCATACGGCCTCTCATTCAGAGCTTCAGTGACTAATAAACAGCTGTGGAGGATAGAGGACCTTATTGACAGTAGCCCCAAATAAAACAGCTCTGTGAATGATACACACATTTGTGAGAGTCAGGAGACTATTTGATATGGACACTCATACAGAACTTCTTCGAATATTGCACATGTGGGGAATAATCACAAGTCTATTTCATATGGTGGTTTGTTTGGAGAGTCAAAAAAAAAAATGCGCACCTATGGAGTAAAATGCGGTCTATTTCATAAGTCCACTCTGTCAGTGTTTTAGTGAATAACATGTATATCTGATAAGTCAGGAATCTCTTTCACGTGTCCACTCGTTCTGAGCCTCTGTGAATAATACTCCCCTCAGAAACAGTCAAGGGTCTACTTCAAATGCCTACATATTCAGAGTCTCTGTAAGTAATGAACACCTGGGCAATACACCTGAGTCTCTTTTTTATGCCCACTTAGGCAGAGTCTCATTCAATAATACACACTGGGGAAGAGTTAAGTGTCTACTTAATGTAGCCACTCATTTGGATCCTCAGTGAATAATCCACACCAGGGTAATAGTCAAGCATTTTTTATATGGCCACTCATTCTGTGCCTCCCTTAATGATACACACCTGGGGAATTCTCAGGATTCTATTATATGCTTACACTCATTTAGAACCTTATTGAATAATTCACAGTCGAGCAATAGTCAGGTGTCTCTTTTGTATGGCCTCTCATTCAAATTTCAGTGAATAATGTTCTTCTATGGAGTAATCAGGACACTCTTTAAGATAGCCATGAATTAAGTGCCATCCTGAATGACACACACCTGGGTGGTAGTCAGGAGTCTATTTCACATGAACTCTAATTCTGTGTAATGCTGAGTAATACACACCTGGGGGAGTTTCAGGAGTCTATTTGGTATGGACACTCATTCCAAAATAGTTGGAATAATACACACATGGAGAATAATGAGGTGTCTGTGTCATACGGCTACACATTCAAACAAACAGTGAATAACGCACATGTGGAGGAATTAGAATTCTGTTTCATATGGCCCCTCTATCACAGCCTCACTGAATATTACACACTTGTGATATAGTCTGGAGTCTATATTTTATGGCCACTCATTCAGGGAATCACTAAATAATTCACACCTGCAGAATAGTCAGAAGTCTCTTTCCTATGGCTACCCATTGAGACCCTCACTAAATGTACATACCTGGATAAATAGTCAGGATTTACTTGTATCTCATCATTCAGAGTCTCACTAAATATTGCACACCTGTGGAATAGTCAGGAGACTTTTTCATGTGGCCTCTCATTCAATGTGTCATTGAAAAATGTGGTGTAGTCAGGAGGCTCTTGCATACAGACACATATTCAGAGACTCAATGCCTAAGACAGACCCTTGATATCATAAGAAATCTAATTAGTATGGGCATATCTTCTGATGCTCACTGAATAATACACACCTGGAAAATAATTTGGAGTCTATTTTCGATGGATATTCATTCAGAGCCTCGTTAATTAATGCAGAACTGTGGAGCAGCCAGGAGTCTATTTTATTTGGAAACACATTCATAGCCTAAGTGGATAATATGCACGTGTAAATTAGTTAGGATTACATATCATATGGCCACTGACTTGTAACCTCAATGAATAATGCACAAATGTAAAGTACTCAGCAGTCTATTTCATATAGCCATTCATTCAGAGATTCACTGAATAATAGAAATATTTGAGACAGACAGCCTCCTGTTTCATATGGTCATAGATAAATAACCTCCGTGAGTGACACACACCTGGGGAAGTGTTAGGTGTGTACTTTACATAGCCTCTCATTTACAGCCTAAGGGAATAATGCACACGTGTGGAATAGACACAAGTCTCTTTTATTTTGCCACAAAATCAAAGCCTGAGTCAGTAATACACAACTTTGGAATAGTCACTAGTCTATTCCATGTGCCCAAATATTTAGAGTCAGAGTCAATAATAGAGGCCTGTAGACTACTCAGCAAACGATTTTCTATGGCCAAAGTTTCAGAGCATCCGTGAATAATAAATACCTGAGGAATGCTCTGGACGCTGTTACATGTGGCATTTCTTCAGAGGTTCATTGAGTAAAGAACACCTGTATTGTAGTCAGAATTCCATTTCATATAGCCACATACTCAGAGCCTAACTGAATAACAGACACCTTGGGAAAGTCAGGATTCTGTTTCGTATAGCCACTCATTTACAGCCGAATGTAAAACTCATGCCTGAGTAGTATATAGGAGTCTCTATTATATGGCCAATCATTCAGAGCCTCACAGAAAAATACAGACGTATGGGAATGTGAGGAGTGTACTTGACATGGCCACTTATTCAGTTCCTCAGTGAAGAATCATATATATCTGAAAAATACTCAGGATTCTATTATATATAGCCACTTACTAAGGGCCTCACTGAATAATGCACACCTGTAGAATTGTCTGGAGACTATTTGATATGACCGTTCACCCAGCGACTCAGTGGAAAATGCAGAGCTGAGAAATAGTCAAGAGGACAAAGTCAGGAGTTAATTTCATGTAGTCGCTCGTTTAGAAACTGACTGAAGAATACAGACCTTGGGAATAGTCAGAGTACAGGTCATATGGCCACTCAATCACAGCATTACCGAATAATGGACAATGGGGCAATAGTAAGGAGTCTATTTCATACGGCCTCTCATTCGGAGCTTCAGTGCCTAATAAACAGCTGTGGAGTATTGAGGACCCTATTGACGGTAGTTGCAAATGAAGCAGCTCTGTGAATGATACACACATGTGTGAGTTTCAGGAGACTATTTGATATGGACACTCATACAGAATCTCTTTGAATATTGTATATGTGAAAATAATCACTAATCTATTTTATATGGTGGTTTGTTTGGAGATTCAAAAATTAACGCTGACCTGTGGAGTAAAATGCGGTCTATTTCATAAGTCCACTCTGTCAGTGTTTTAGTGAATAACATGTATATCTGATAAGGCAGGAATCTCCTACACAAGGCCACTCGTTCTGGGCCTCTGTGAATAATACTCCCTTCAGAAACAGTCAAGGGGCTACTTCAAATGTCTACACATTCAGGGTCTTTGTAAGTAATGAACACCTGGGCAATACACCTTAGTGTTTTTTTTTATGCCCACTTAGTCAGAGTCTCATTCAATAATACACAACCGGGGAACAGTTAAGGGTCTCCTTCATGTAGCAACTCATTTAGATCCTCAGTGAATAATGCACACCAGGGTAATAGTCGAGCATTTTTTATATGTCCACTAATTCTGTGCCTCCCTGAATGATACACACCTGGGGAATTCCAGGATTCTATTTCATATTACCACTCATTTAGAAACTTTTTATTTTAATTTTTATTGCATTATAGGTTTTGGGGTACATGTGCAGAACGTGCAAGATAGTTGCATAGGTACACACATGGCAGTGTGTTTTGCTGCCTTCCTCCCCTTCACCCACACTTGGTATTCATCCCAAGGCTATCCCCCCCAGCCCCACCTGCTGTCCCTCTGCCATTTCCCCCAACAGTCCCCAGTGTATAGTAGACCTCCTCTCTGTGTCCATGTGTTCTCATTTTTCTCACCCACCTATGAGTGAGTATATTCAGTATTTCTTTTTCTGTTCTTGTGTCAGTTTGCTGAGAATGATGTTCTCCAGATTCATCCATGTCCTTACAAAGGACACAAACTCATCATTTTTGATTGCTGCATAATATTCCATGGTGTATATGTGCCACATTTTCCCAGTCCAGTCTATCATCGATGGGCATTTGGGTTGGTTCCAGGTCTTTGCTATTGTAAACAGTGCTGCATTGAACATTCGTGTGCATGTGTCCTTATAGTAGAACGATTGATAGTCTTTTGGATAGATACCCAGTAATGGGATTGTTGGGTCAAATGGAATTTCTATTTCTAGGTCCCTGAGGAATCGCCACACTGTTGTGAAAATGGCTATACTGCCCAAAGTAATTTACACAATCAATGCTATCCCAATCAAACTACCATTGAATTTCTTCACAGAACTGGAAAAAACCACCATAAATTTTATATGGAACCAAAAAAGAGCCCCCATAGCCAAGTCAATTCTAAGCAAAAAGAACACAGCGGGAGGCATCACGCTACCAGACTTCAAACTATACTCCAAGGCTACAGTAATCAAAACAGCATGGTACTGGAACCAAAACAGAGATATAGACCAATGGAACAGAATAGAAACATCGGAGGCAACACAACATATCTACAACCATATTATCTTTGATAAACCAGACAAAAACAGGCAATGGGGAAAGGATGCTCTATTTAATAAATGGTGTTGGGAAAACTGGCTAGCCATGTGCAGAAAGCAGAAACTGGACCCCTTCCTGACACCTTACACTAAAATTAACTCAAGATGGATTAAAGACTTAAATGTAAGACGTGACGCCATAAAAACTCTAGAAGAAAATCTAGGCAAAACCGTTCAGGACATAGGAGTAGGCAAGTACTTCATGAACAAAACACCAAAAGCATTGGCAACAAAAGCCAAAATAGACAAATGGGACCTAATCAAACTGAACAGCTTCTGCATGGCAAAAGAAACAGTCACTAGAGTGAATCGACAACCATCAGAATGGGAAAAAATCTTTGCAGTTTACACATCTGACAAAGGGCTGATATCTAGAAACATTTTGAATAATTCACAATGGAGCCATAGTCAGGTGTCTACTTTGTATGGCCTCTCATTCAGTGTTTCAGTGCATAATGAACTTCAATGGAGTAATAAGGACACTGTTAAAGTAGCCATGAATTAAGTGCCTTTCTGAATGATACACACCTGGGTGGTAGTCAGGGGTCTGTTTCATATGAACTATAATTCTGTGTAACGCTGAGTAATACACACCTGGGGGAGTTTCAGGAGACTATTTGGTATAAACTCTCATACCGAACCTGTTGGAATAATGCACACATGGAGAATAATGAAATGTCTATATCATACATCTACTCATTCAGACAAACAGTGAATAACTCACATGTGGAGTCAATAGAATTCTGTTTCATATGGCCCCTCTTTCACAGCCTCACTGAATATTACACACTTGTGATATAGTATGGAGTCTATATTTTATGGCCACTCATTCAGAGAATCACTGAAGAATTCACACCGGCAGAATAGTCAGAAGTCTCTTTCCTATGGCAACCCGTTGAGAGCCTCACTAAATGTACACACCTGGATAAATAGTCAAGATTTACTTGTATCTTCTCATTCAGAGTCTCACTAAATAATGCACAGCTGTGGAATAGTCGGGACACTTTTTCATGAGGCCTCTCTTTCAATGTGTCATTGAAAAGTGTGGTGTAGTCAGGAGACTTTTTCATATAGACACATATTCAGAGCCTCAGTGCATAAGATAGACCTTTGATATAGTAAGAAATCTAATTAGTACGGCCACATTTTCTGAGGCTCAATGAATATACACACGTGGAGAATAATTTGGAGTTTATTTTCGATGGACATTCATTCAGAGCCTTGGGAAATAATGCAGACCTGTGGAGTAGCCAGGTGTCTATTTCATTTGGACAGACATTCATAGCCTCAGTGGATAATATGCACGTGTGGATTAGTCAGGATTCCATTTTAATATAGCCACTGACTAGTAACCTCAATGAATAATGCACAAATGTAAAGTACACAGCAGTCTATTTCATATAGCCATTCATTCAGAGATTCATTGAATAATAAAATTATTTGAGACAGACAGCCTCCTGTTTCATATGGTCATACAACAAGAGCCTCACTGAGTGACACACACCTGGGGAAGTGTTAAGAGTGTAGTTTACATAGCCTCTCATTTACAGGCTAAGGGAATAATGCACACGTGTGGAATAGACACTATTCTATTTTATATGGCCACAAAATCAAAGCCTGACTCAGTAATACATAACTTTGAAATAGTCACTGGTCTATTTCATATGCCCAAATATTTAGAGTCAGAGTCATTAATACACTCCTGTAGACTAGTCAGAATACCATTTCATATGGCCAAAGTGTCAGAGCCTCAGTGAATGTTAAATACCTGAGGAATACTCAGGACGCTATTACATGTGGCATTTCTTCAGAGGATCATTGAGTAAAGAACTGCTGTATTGTAGTCAGAATTCTATTTCATATAGCCACATACTCAGAGCCTAACTGAATAGCAGACACTTTGAAAAAGTCAGGATTCTATTTCGTATAGCCACTCATTTACAGCCGAATGTTAAAAACCCATGCCTGAGTATTATATAGGAGTCTCCATTTTATGGCTACTCATTCAGAGCCTCACAGAATAATACAGACGTATGGAAATGTCAGGAGTGTACTTGACATTGCCAGTTATTCAGTTCCTCAGTGCAGAATTATATATATCTTGAAAATACTCAGGATTCTATTATATATAGCCACTTATTAAGAGACTCACTGAATAGTGCACACCTGGAGAATTGTCTGGAGATTATTTTATATGACCATTCACCCAGCAACTCAGTGGAAAATGCAAAGCTGAGATATAGTCAAGAAAACAGAGTCAGGAGACTGTTTTACGTGGTCACTCCTTCAGAAACTGACTGAAGAAAACACCCCTTGGGAATAGTCAGAGTCCAGGTCATATGACCACTCAATCACAGCATTAGCGAATAATGCACAATGGGGCAATAGTAAGGAATCTATTTCATACGGCTTCTCATTCGGAGCTTCAGTTCGTCATAAACAGCTGTGGAGAAGTGAGGACCCTATTTACGGTAGCCCCAAATAAAGCAGCTCCGTGAATGATACACACATGTGTGAGAGTCAGGAGACTATTTGATATGGCCACTCATACAGAACCTCTTCGAATATTGCACATTTGGGGAATAATCACTAGTTTATTTCATATGGTGGTTCATTTGGAGAGTCAAAAAATAATTCGCTCCTGTGGAGTAAAATTTGGTATAGTTCATAATGCCACTTCTTTGGTATTTTAGTGAATAACATGTATATCTGATAAGTCAGGAATCTCTTTTACATGGCCACTCGTTCTGTGCCTCTGTCAATAATACTCCCCTCAGAAACAGTCAAGGGTCTACTTCAAATGCCTGCACATTCAGAGTCTCTGAAAGTAAAGAACACCTGGGCAATACACCTGAGTCTCTTTTTTATGCTCACTTAGTCAGACTCTCATTTAATAATACACACCTGGGGAAGAGTTAAGGGTCTACTTCATGTAGCCACTCATTTCGAACCTAAGTGAATAATTCACACCAGGGTAGTAGTCGAGCATTTTCTATATGGCCACTCATTCTTTGCCTTCGTGAATGATGCACACCTGAGGAATTCTCAGGATTCTGTTTCATACTACCACTCATTTATAATTTCATTGAATAATTCACAATGGAGCAATAGTCAGGTGCCTATTTTTTATGGCCTCTCATTCAGAGTTTCAGTTAATAATGAATTTCTAAGGAGTAATCAGGACACTGTTTAAGATAGCCATGAATTAAGTGCCTTCCTGAATGATACACATTTGGGTGGTAATCAGGAGTCTATTTCATATGAACTCTAATTCTGTGTAATGCTGAGTAATACAGAGAACCACTTTCAATATTCCACATGTGAAGAATAATCACTAGTCTATTTCATATGGTCGTTCGTTTGGAGACGCAAAAAATAACATGGTAGAGGGGTGATACACACAAAAGAGTGGAGGGTACACACAGGACACAATGGGTACACAAAAAAGAGAAGAGCATACACAAAGCAGAGTGGGATACACAGAGGAGAGTAGAGGATACAAAGAGGAGAGAGGAGGATACACACAAGAGAGAGGAGAATAAACACAGGAGAAAAAATACACACAGCAGAGAGGAACATACACACAGGAGAGGGTGATACAAACAAAAGAAAGAAAGATAAACACAAGAGAGAGGAAGATTCACACAGAACAGGAAGAAACACACAGGAGAGAGAAGAGTACACAGGATAAAAAAGGATACATACAGCAGAGAGGAGAATCCAAAAGGAGAGAGGGGATACACAGAGGAGAAAGGAAAATACACACATAAGAGAAAACGTATACACACAATAGGGAGGGGGTTACACAGAGGAGAGAGAGGATACACACAGGGGAGAGGGGGACACAAACTGGAGAGAAGGAAAATACACACAGGAGAGAGGAAAAATACACAAAAAAGAGAGAATTGAGTAACAGAGTAGAGAAAATTGATACACCGGAAAGAGGAGGATACACACAGGAGAAAGGAGGATACACACTGGAGAGAGAAGGCTACACACAGGAGAGGGGAATACACACAGGAGTGAGGAGAATTCACACCGGAAAGAAAAGAATACACACAGGAGACAGGAGGATACACACAAAAGAGGGAAGGATACACACGGTTGACACAAGGATACACACAGGAGAGAGAAGGATACAAAGAGGAGAGTGGTGATACAAACAGGAGAGATGAGGGTTCACACAGGAGAATAGAGGATACACACATAAGAGAAATGGATACACACAGGAGAGAGGAGAATACACACAGCAGAGAGGAGGATACACACAGGAGAAAGGGAATACACACAGGAGTGAGAAAGATCCACACAGGAGAGTAGGGAATGCACAAAGGAGAGAGGTGGATACACACAAAAGTGAAGCATACACTAAAAACAGAGGGTATACAAACAGGAGAGAGGGGGCATACACGCAGAGAGTGGTGATCCACACAGGATTGTTGAGGGTACACACAGCAGAGAGGGGGTACCCACAGGAGAGAAGAGGATACACAAAGAGAAATGGGATACACACAGGAGAATAGAGAATAAACAGAGGAAAGAGGAGGATACACAAAGGAGAGAGGAGAATAAACACAGGAGAGGAAGATACACACAGGAGAGAGGGGCTTACAAACAGAAGAGGGAAATACACACAGGAGAAAAAGGGATAAACACAGGAAAGAGGAAGAAACACACAGGAGAGGGGGATACACACAGGAGAGATGGGCATAGACACAGGAGAAATCAGGATACACACAGCAGAGAGGAAGATACACACAGGAGAGAGGTGATACACAAAGGAGAGAGGGGGATACGCACAGGAGATAGAAGGGATACACACAGGAGGGAGGGTGTTACATACAGGAGAAAGGAGGGATACGCACAGGGGAGAGAAGGGATACAAAGAGAAAAGAGGAGGATGCACACAGGAGAGGGGAATACACACAGGAGAGAGGAGAATGCACACAAAAGAGAGGAGGAGACACACAGGAGAAAGGAGAATACATTCAGGAGAGAGGAGGGTAAACACAGTATAGAGAAGGATACACACAAAAGAGAGGAGGATACAGGCAGGAGAGAGGAGGATACAAACACGAGAGAGAAATATACACACAGGCGAGAGGAGAATACACAGAGAAAAGAGGAGGATACACACAGGAGAGAGGGGGATACACACGAAGAAGAGGGAGATACTAACAAAGGGAGGGAAATAAACACAGGAGAAAGAAGGATACACACAGGAGAGAAAAGGGTACACACAGAAGGAAGGAGGATACACAAAGAAGAGAGAAAACACACAGGAGAGAGGGGGATACACACATGCGGGAAAGATAAACACATAAGAAGGGGTATACACACAGGAGAGAGTGGGATACACAAAGAAGAGGGGAATACACACAGAAAAGAGGGGCTTATGCACAGAAGACAGGAGGATACACACAGGAGATGGGGTGAATACACAAAAAAGAGAGGCGGACACACACAGGATAGTGAAGCACAAACACAGGAGGGAGGGGAATACACACATGAGAGAGGGGGATACACACAAAGATAAAATAATAAGTACAAAAGAAGGGAGGATTCACACAGAAAAAGAAGGATACGGAAAAAAGAGAGGAGAATACATGCGGGAGATTGGAGAATACACAGGAGAGAGGAGACTAAACACAGAAGAGGGGAGAATACACGCAAAAGAGAGGAAGATACACATAAGAGAGAGGGGAAAAAATACACAGGAGAGAGGAGGATACACACAGGAGTGGCGTGATACACACAGGAGAGAGGATGGTACACACAGTAGAAAGTAGAATACACACAGGAGAAAGGAGGATACACAAAGAAGAGGGGGATACACACAGGAGTGGCGTGATACACACAGGAGAGAGGATGGTACACACAGTAGAAAGTAGAATACACACAGGAGAAAGGAGGATACACAAAGAAGAGGGGGATACACACAGGAGAAAGGGGGATACACCGAGGAGAGAGGAGGATAAACAAAGGCGAGAGGAGGATACACACAAGAAAGGAAATACACACAAAAAAGAGGACCATAAACACAGGAGAGGAAGATACCAACAAGAAAAAAAAAATACACAAAAAAGAGAGGAGGATACACACAGGACAGGGAGATACACACAGGAGAGTGAAGCGTACAAACAGGAGAGAGGAAAATACACACAGAAGAGAGGGCATATACACAAGAGAGAGAAAAAGACAAACTGGAGAGAGAGAAGATACACACAGGAGAGAGGGTGGATACACATAGGAGAGAGGGGTGATACACACAGGAGAGGAAAAAGATACACGCAGAAAAGAGGAGGATACACACAGGAGAAAGGAGGATACACACTGGTTAGAGAAAGATACACACAGGAGAGGGGGATACACAAAGGAGTGAAAAGGATACACACAGGAAAGAAGAAAATACACACAGCAGAGAGGAGGATACAAACAAATGAGGGAAGGATACACACGGTAGACAGAAGCATACACACAAAAGAGAGAAGAATACACACACAAGAGGGGTGATACACACAGGAGAGATGGGGGTTCACATAGGAGAAAATAGGATGCATACAGGAGAGAGATGGATACACACAGGAGAGAAAAGTATACACACAGCAGAGAAAAGGATACACACAGCAGAGAGGGTATACACACAGGAGTGAAAAAGATCCACACAGGAGAGAAGGGAATGCAAACAGGAGAGAGGTGGATACACAGAGCAGTAGGGCATACACACAGCAGAAAAAGGAATTTACACAGGAGAGAGCAAAATAAACGCAGGAGAGAGGAGGATACACACAAGAGAGAAGGGGATACACAGGAGAGAGAGGAAGTACACACGGAGAGTGGTGAAACATACAGAACAATGAAGGATACACACAGGAGAGAGGGGGTACACACCGGAAAGAAGAGGATACACAAAGGAAAAAAGATACACACAGAAGAGTAGGGAATAAACAGAGGATAGAAGAGGATACACACAGGAGAGAGGAGAATAAACACAGGAGAGGGTGATACACAAAGGAGAGAGGGGCGTACACAAAGGAGAGGGGGATACACACAGGAGAGAGGCGTGTAGACACAGGAGAAAGGAGGATACACGCAGAAGAGAGGAGTATACACAGAGGAGAGAGGAGATACACAGAGGAGAGAGGGGAATACACACAGCAGAGAGAAAAGATACACACAGGAGAGAGGGAGATACACACAGAAGAAAAGAGGGATATGCACAGGAGAGAGAATTGATACCCACAGGAGAGAGAAGGATACACAGAGCAGAGAAAAAGACACACACAGGAGAGAGGAGAATGCACAGAGTGGTAGAAGGATACACACAGGAGTGAGGAGGGTACACACTGGAGAAAGGAGTATACAAACTGGCGAGAGAAAGATACTAACAGAAGAGGAATGGATACACAAAGAAGAGAGCGGGATAGGCGCAGAAGAGAAGGATACACAGACGAGAGAGGGGATACACACGGGAGAGAGGGGAAAAAACTCAGGAGAGGGGGATACATACAGAAGAGAGGGGCATAGACAGAGGAGAGGGGATGATACACAAAAAAGAGAGGAGGATACACACAGGAGAGAGGGGGATACACACAGGAGAGAGGAGGGATAAACACAGGAGAGAGAACAATACATAAAGAAGACAGGAGGATACACAGAGGTGAACGGAAAATACACACAAAAGAGAGAAGGACACACACAGGAGAAAGGGGGATACAGAGAATAGAGAGGGAGATACACACAAGGGGAGGGGGATACACGCAGGAGAGAGGAGTATACACACAGGAGAGAAGAGAATACACAAAAGAGAGAGGAGGATACACACAGGTGAAGGGAGGATACAAACAAGAGAGAGGAGGATACACACAGGAGAGAGGGGAATAAACACAGAAAAAAGAAGGATACACACAAGACAGAAGAGGATACACACAGGAGAGAGGAAGATACACACAGGGAAAAAGAGGATACACACAAAAGAGGAAAGGATACACATTGGAGAGAGGGCGATACACACAGGAGACAAAGGGATACACACAGGGGGATGGGGATACATACAGGAGAGAGGAGAATACACACAGGAGAGAGGAGGATACAGATAGGAGAGTGGAGGATACACAAAGGAGACAGGAGCATACACACAGGAGAGAAGGATACACACATAAGAGGAAGATACACACAGAAAAGAATAGGATACATTCAGGGTATGGGTATACACACAAAAGAGAGGGGCATACATACAGAAGAAAGCAGGATACACACAAAATATAGGAGTTTACACACAGGAGAGAAGGGGTACACACAGGAGACAGGGGAATACACACAGGAGAGAAGAAGATACACACAGAAAAAAAGAGGATACACACAGGGGAGAGAAGGATACACACAGGGGAAGCGGGATACACACAGAAGACGGAAGGATACACAGAAAAATGAGGAGGATGCACACAGGAGAGAGGCATACACAGGAGGGGGGATACAAAGAGTAGAGAGGAGAAAACAACAAGAGAAGGAAATACACACAGGATAGGAAGATACACACAAGAGAGAGGGGGATGCACAAAGAAGAGAGGGGGATTCACACAGGAAAAAAGTGGATACACAAAGAAAAGAAAAGGATACACACAGGAGAAGGCAGAAACACACAGGAGAGAGGAAGATACACACAGGAGAGAGGGGTATACACACAGGAAGAAAGGATACACACAGAAGAGACGAGGATACACACAGGAGAGTGAAGGATACACACAGGAGAGAGGAAGATACACACAGGAGAGAGAAGGATACACAAAGGAAAGATGGGGATACACACAGAAGAGAGAAGGATACACACAGGAGAGAGGAAGATACACGCAGGATAAAGGAGGATACACAGAGGAAAGATGGGGATACACACAGGAGAGTGGAGGATACACAAAGAAAAGAGGAGGATACACACAAGAGAAAGGAGAATAAACAGAGGAGACAGGAGGATACACACAGGAAAAAGGAGGATACACACAGTAGAGAGAAGGATACACATAGGAGAGAGGTAGATACACAGAGGAGAGAGAAAATTAAACACAGGAGAGTGGAGGATACACACAGGAGAGGGTGGATACACAATGGAGAAAGGAGGATACACACAGGAGAGAGTGGTGATACACACAAGAAAGAGGGGGATGCACACAGAAGAGAGTAAAATACATAAAGGCTAGAGAAGGGATACGCACAGGGGAGAGGGGGGATACTAACAGGAGAGAGGAAAAAACACACAGGAGAGTGGGGCATACACAGAGAAGAAAAATGATACACACTGGAGAGAGTGGGATGCACACAAGGGGAGAAAAATATGCACAGTAGAAAGGAGGATACTCACAGGAGAAAGAAGAATACACACAGGAGAGAGGAGGATACGCAAAGGAGAGGGCGATACACACAAGAGAGAGGAGGATACACACAGGCCACAAGGAAATACACATAAGAGAAAAGGGTATACACACAGGAGAGGGGTATACACACAGGAGAGAATAGGACACACGCAGAAGAAAAAAGATACATGCAGGACAGAGAAAAATACCAGCAGAAGAGAGGAAGATATACAAAGAAGAGAAAAAAATACACAAAGGAGAGAAGGGGGATACACACAGGTGAGAGAAAAATACACAAAGGAGCGAGGGATACACACAGGTGAGAAAAGAATACACACAAAGGAGTGGGGCATAAACACAGAAAAGCGGGGATACAACAAGAAAAGTGGGGGATACACAAAGGAGAAAGGGATACACACAGGAGAGAAAAATACACACAGGAATGAGAAGGATGCACACAGGAAAAATGGAAATACACGCAGAAAAACAAGATACACACAGGAGAGAGAAGGATACACATAGGAGTCGGGGGATACATACAGAAGAGAGGAAGACACCCATAGGAGAGAGAAGGATATTCAGAGAAGAGAGGAAGATACACACATAAGAAAAAAGGATACACACAGGAGTGGGGGATACACACAGAGGAAACGGGGATGTGCAGAGGAGAAAAAAATACACAGAGGAGAGGGGGATACATACAGGAGAGAGGGGCATACATAGAGAAGAGAACAGGATACTTGCAGGAGAGAGGAGGATACACAGAGAAGAGAGGGGGATACGCACAGAAGAGAGGGGGATACACACAGATGACAAAAGGATACACACAGAAGAGAAAAAGATACACATACGAGAGAAAGATAAAGAGATGAGAGAGGAGCATCCACACAAAAATGGGGGATAAACATAGGAGAAATGGGGATACACACAGGAAAGTGTGATACACACAAAAGAGAGAAGCGTAAACACAGGAGAGAAAAGGATACACACAGGAGAGAGGAAGAAACAAACAGGAGAGAATACACACAAGTGACGGGGGTATACACACAGGAGAAAGGGGTAATACACACAGGAAATAAAGGTGTTACACACAGGAGAGATGGAAGAAACACAGAAAAGTGAAGGAATTCACACAGGAGAGAGAAGGATACACACAAGAGAAAAAAGGAAACACACAGGAGAGGAGTGTACACAGGAGAGGAGCATACACACAGGAGAGAGGGGGATACACTCAGGAGAGTTGGATACATATAGGATACAGAAAAATACACACAGGAGAGAGGGTGATACACACAGGAGAGTTGGATACATACAGGAGACAGGGAAATACACACAGGAGAGAGGGGTATACACACAGGAGAGAAGGATACAGACAAGAGAGAGGGTATACACACAAAAGTGAGAGAAATACACACAAGAGAGAGGGGCATACAAACAGGAGAGAGAGAGATACACATAAGAGAGAGAAAGATACACACAGAAAAGAGGAAGATACACAAAGGAGAAAGGAGGATACATACAGGAGAGAGAGAAACACACAAGAGAAAGGGGTATACACACAGGATGGATGTATACACACAGGAGAGAGGAGGATACACGCAGAAAAGTGGAGGATATTTGCAGCACAGAGGAGGATACCAGCAGGATAGAGGAGGATACACACAAAAGAGAGAAAAATACACACAGGAATGAAGGGGATACACACAAGAGAGAGAATGATACGCACAGGAGAGAAAAGAATATCACAAAAGAGAGGAGGATACACACAGGAACGAGGGATACACACAGGTGAGAGAAGGATACACACAAGAGAGAGGTGCATACACACAGAAAAGGGGGGAACACAGAGGAGAGAGGGAAACACACAAAGGAGAAAGTGATACACACAAAAGAGAAAAATAATACAGGTGCGAGGAAGATGCACACAGGAGAAAGAAAAATACACACAGGAAAAAGGAGGATACACTCAGGAGAGGAAAAGATACACACAGGAGAGAGAAAGATACACAGAGGAGAGAGGAAGATACACACAGAAGAGAAGAGGATACATACAGGAGTCGAAGATACACACAGAAAAGAGGAGGATACGCACAGGAGAAAAAGATACACAGAGGAGAGAGTGGGATATACACAGGAGAGAGGGGCATAAACACAGGAGAGGGGGATACATACAGGAAAGAGGGTCATAGACAGAAAAGAGAGGAGGACACACGCAGGAGATAGGAGGATACACAAAGTATAGAGGGGGATAGACACAGGTGAGAGAAGGATACACACAGGAGGGAAAAGGATATACATAGGAGATAGGAGGATACACATAGGAGTGGGAGATACACACAGGAGAGAGAGGCATACACTCAAAAAACTGGATACACACAGGAGAAAGTGGGATACACACAGGAGAGTGAAGGATACACACAGGAAAGGGTGATAAACACAGGAGAGAGGGGCATAAACACAGGAGAGTGGAGGATACACACAGGAGAAAGGAGAAAACAAACAGGAGAAAGGGGATACACACAAGAGAAAGAGGGATACACACAGGAGAGAGGGGAATAGACACAGAAGTGAAAGGTGATACAGAAAGGTGTTACACACTGGAGAGATGGAGGAAACCCACAGGAAAGCGGAGGGATACATGCAGGAGAAAGGAGGATACACAGGAGAGAGGAGGATAGAGAGAGGAAAGAGGAGTATACACACAGGTGAGTGGCATACACACAGGAGAGAGGTGGATACACGCAGGAGAGTTGGATACATACAGGAGACAGGGAAATATACACAGGAGAGAGGGAAATACACACAAAAGAGGGGGATATACACAGGAGAGAGGGTATACACACAGGAGAGGGGGATACACATAGGAGAGAGAGGAATCCACACAAAAGAGAGGGGAATACACACAAGAGACAGGGGCATACAGACAGGAGAGAGAAATATACACATGGGAGACAGGAAGATAAACAAAAAAGTGTGGAGGATACATGCAGAAGAGAAAAGTATAAACAGGAGAGAGGTTAATACACAGAGGATAGAGGGCGTTACACACAGGAGAGAGGGGGGATACACACAGGATAGAGGGGAATACACGCAGGAGAGTTGGATACATACAGAAGACAGGGAAATATACACAGGAGAGAGAAAAATACACACAAAATAGGGGGATATAAACAGGAGAGATGGTATACACACAGGAGAGGGGGATACACATAGGAGAGAGAGGAATCCACACAAAAGAGAGGGGAATACACACAAGAGACAGGGGCATACAGACAGGAGAGAGAAATATACACATTGGAGAGAGGAAGATAAACAAAAAAGTGTGGAGGATACATGCAGAAGAGAAAAGTATACACAGGAGAGAGGTTAATACACAGAGGAGAGAGGGCGTTTCACAAAGGAGAGAGAGCGGATACACACAGGAGACAGGAGGATACACACAGGAGAGAGGAGGATACACACAAAAGAGAGGAGCATACACACAGGAGAGAGAATGATATGCACAAGAGAGACGGGAATTCACAAAATAGAGAGGGGAATACACAAGAAAGAAAGTGGTAAACACACAGGTGAGGGAAATACACAAATGAGAGAGGGGCATACACACAGAAAAGAGAAAATATATACAAAGGAGAGAGGAGGATACACACAGGAGAAAGGAGGAAACACACAAGAGAGAGACGGATACACACAAGAGAGAGGAGGATACACACAGGAAAGGGCGATACACACAAGAGAATGGGGGATCCACACAGAAGAGTAGGGAATACACATAGGAGAAAGGGGTATACACACAGGAGAGGGGCATACACACAGGAGAGAGGAGGATACACACAGGAGAGAGGAGGATACACGCAGGAGAGGGGAAGATACACACCGCACAGAGGAGGATTCCCGCAGGCGAGAGGGAGATACACACAGAAGAGAAAAAAGTACACACAAAAGAGAAGGGGGATACACAGAAGAGAGATAATGATACACACAGGAGAGAAAAGGATATACACTAAAGAGAAAAGGATACAAACAGGAGCGAGAGATATGCACAGGTTAGAGGAGGATACACACAGAAGAGAGGGGCATAGACACAGAAAACGGGGGATACAAAGAGAAAAGAGGGAAATATACAAAGGAGAAAAAGATACAGACAAAAGAGGGAAATACACACAGGAGCAAGGGGTAGAAACGCAGGATTAAGGAAAATGCACACAGGAAAGACGAGGATACACACAAAAGAGAGAAGGACACACTCAGGAGAGGGGGAATACACACAGTCGAGAGAAAGATACACACAGGAGAGAGGAGGATACACAGAGGAGAGAGGAAGATACTCACAGAAGAAAAGAGGATACACACAGGAGAGGGAAATGCACAGAGAAGAGAGTGGGATACTCACAGGAATAAGGGATACACAGAGGAGAGTGTGGAATACACACAGGAGAGAGGAAGATAAACACAAAAGAGGGGGATACATATAGGAGAGAAGGACCTACATAGAGGGGAGGGGAGGATACACGCAGAAGAGAGGAGGATAAACACAGGAAAGAGTGAAATACACACAGGAGAGAGGAAGATACACACAGGAGAGAAAAGATTATACACTGGAGAGAGGAAGATACACGTAGGAGAGGGAGATACACACACAAGAGAGGGGCATACACACAAAAAGGGGAGATACACAGAGGAGAAAAAGGGATACACACAGGAGACCAAAGGATACACACAGAAAGGGTGATACACACATGAGAGAGGGGCGTAAACACAGGAGAGAGGAAAATACGCACAGGAGAGAGGAGAAAAGAAACAGCAGAGAGGGGATACACACAAAAGATTAAAGGATATACACGGGAGAAAGGAATGATACACACAGGAAAGAAAGGTGTTACCCACAGGAGAGAGGGGGAAACACACAGAAAAGTGAAGGGATACACACAGGAGAGAGGAGGATACACAAAGGAGAGAGAAAAAAACACAGGAGAGAGGAGTGTACACACAGGAGAGGAGCATACACACAGCAGAGAGGGGGATACACATAGAAGAGTTGGATACATACAGGAGACAGGAAAATACACAAAGGAGAAAGGGTGATACACACAGGAGAGTTGGATTCAAACAGGAGACAGGGAAATACACACAGGAGAGATAAGGATACACACAGGAGAGGGGGATACACACGGGAGAGATGGTATACACATAAAAGTGAGGGGAATACACACAAGAGAGAGGGGCATACACACAGGAGAGAGGGGAATACACATATGAGAGAGGAAGATACACACAGGAAAGAGGAAGATACACACAGGAGAAAGGAGGATCCACACAGGAGAGGGTGAAACACAAAAGAGAAAGGTGTTCCACAGAGGAGAGAAAGGAATACACATAGGAGAGAAAGGTATACACACAGGACAGGTGTATACACACAGGAGAGAGGAGGATACATGCAGAAGAGTGGAGGATACTTGCAACACAGAGGAGGATACCCGCAGGAGAGAAAAGGATACACACAGGAGAGTGGAGGATACACAGAAAAGAGAGGAGGATACACACAGGAGAGAGAGAAATACAAACAGGAAAGAAAAGGATACACACAGAAGAGGGGTGATACACAAAGGAGAGAGAAGGGTACACATAGGAGAAAGGGGTATACAAACAGAAGTCAGAAAGATACACAAAGGATAGGGGAATACACACAGGAAAGAGGGGGACCCAGCGATAAGAGAAAAGAATACACACAGGAGAGAGGAGGATACACACAGGAGAGGGGGATAACAACAGGAAAGAGGGGCATACACACAGGAGATAGGGATACACACAGGAGAAAAAGGGATATACACAGGAGAGAAGGATACACACAGGAGAGAGGAACACACACAAAAAGAGGGATGTACACAAAGAAGAGAGAAAAATGCACACAGCAGAGAAAAGAATACACACAAAAGAGAGAGGATACACAAAGGAGAGAGGAGGATACACAGGAGAGAGGGAAATACACACAAAAGAGCAAAGGATACACACAGGAGACAGAAGGATACACACAGGGTAGTGGGGATACGCAAAGGAGAGGGGTGATACACACAGAAGAGAGGAGGGTACACACAGGAGAGGGGGGATAAACACAAGAGAGAAGAGGATACACACAGGATAAAAGGATATACACAGGAAAGAGAAAGATAAACACAGTAGAAAGGATACACACAAGAGAGAGGGGCATACACAAATAAAAGAGTGATAAACAAAAAAGAAAGGGGGATAAACACAGAAGAGAAAAGTATACACACAGGAAAGGGTGATACACACAGGAAAGAGTGGCGTAAACACAGGAGAGAAAACGATACACACTGGAGAAAGGAGGAAACAAACAGAAGAGAAAGGATACACACAAAAGAGGGGGATATACACAGGAGAAAGGGGGAAAACACACAGGAAAGAAAGGTGTTACAGGAGAGAAGGGGTAAACACACAGGAGAGCGGAGGGATAAACACAGTAGAGAGAAAGATACACATAAAAGAGAGAAGGATACACACAAGGGAGAAAAGTATACACACAGGAGAGGGGCATACACTAAAAAGAGAGGGGGATACACACAGGAGCATTGGATACATACAGAGGACAGGAAAATACACACAGGAGAGAGGGGGATACACACAAGATATGGGGATACAAACAGGAGAGAGGGGGATAGACACAGGAGAGAGGAGAATACACACTGGAGATAGGAGAATACACACAGGAGAAAGAAGGATACACAAAGAAGAGGGGAAACACAGAGGAGAGAGAGGGATTCACACAGGCGAGAAAGATAAACACAGAAGAGTGGTGGATACACACAGGAGAAAGGGGAATACACACAGGAGAGAAAAATACACACAGGAGGGAGAGGCTTATGCACAGGAGAGAGGAGGATACACGCAGGAGAGAGGGGGGATACACAAAGAAGAGAGAAGATACACACAGGAGAGTGAAGCATACACACAGGAGGGAGGGGAATACACAGGAGAGAGGAGGATACACAGAGAGGGAAAAGGATAATTACAAAAGAGAGGAGGATACACACAAAAGAGGGGAGGATACAAATAGAGGAGAGGAGGATACATGCAGGAAATTGGAGGATACACAAAGGAGAGAGGAGGATACACACAGGAGAGGTGAGGTTACACACAGAAGAGAGGAGTATACACACAGAAAAGGAGCATACACACAGGAGAAAGGGAGATTCTCATAAAAGCGTGGGATACATACAGGAGACAGGAAAATACACACAACAGAGAAGGGGATACACACAAGAGAAATGGATACAAACAGGAGAGAGGGGGATTCACACAGAAGAGGGGGATACACACAGGACAGATGGAGGTCCACACAGGAGAGAGAAGAATACCCACAAGAGAGAGGGCGTTACACACAGTAGAGTGGTGGGATACACACAGGAGAGAGGAGGATACACACAGGAGAGAGGAGGATACAAACAGGAGAGAGGAGGATACACACGGGAGAGAGGAGGATACACACAGGAGAAAGGAAGATACACACAGGATAGTGGGGCACACAAACGTGAGGATGGGGGATACAGACAAAAGAGAGGGGTATACACAGTGTGGTAGAAGGATCCACACAGGAGTGAGGAGGATCCACACTGGAGAGAGGAGGATACACACAGGAGAGAGGGCGATACACACAGGAGAGAGGAGTATATACAGATGAGAGAAGAAGATACACACAGAAGAGAAGAGGATACATACAGGAGGGGGCGATACACACAGAAGAGAGGGGAATACGCACAGGAAAAAGATACACAAAGGAGAGAGGGGGCTAAACAAAGGAGAGGGGAATACATACAGGAAAGAGGGGCATAGACAGAGGAGAGGGGAGGACACAAGCAGGAGAGAGGAGGATACACAAAGGATAGAGGTGGATAGACACAAGGAGAGAGAAGGATACACACAGGAGAGAAAAGGATACACACAGGAGAGAGGAGGATACACATAGGAGAGGGAGATACACACAGGAGAGAGGGTCATACACTCAAAAAATAGGGATACACACAGGAGAAAGTGGGATACACACAGGAGAGTGGAGGATACACACAGGAAAGAATGATACACACAGGAGAGAGGGGCATAAACACAGGAGAGTGGAGGATACAAACAGAAGACAGGAGAAAACAAACAAGAGAGAGGGGATACAAACAAGAGAGAGGGGGATACACACAGGAGAGAGGGGGATACACACAGGAGAGAGGGGGATACACACAGGAGAGAAAGGTGATACACACAGGAAAGAAAGGTGTTACACACAGGAGAGAGGGGGGAAACCCACAGGAAAGCGGAGGGATACACGCAGGAGAAAGGAGGATACAGAGGAGAGAGAAGGATACACAGAGAAGAGAGGAGTATACACACAGGTGAGTGGCATACACACAGGAGAGAGGGGGATACACGCAGGAGAGTTGGATACATACAGGAGAGAGGGAAATATACACAGGAGAGAGGGAAATACAAACAAACGAGGGGGATATACACAGAAGAGAGGGTATACACATAGGAGATGGGAATACACATAGGAGAGAGGGATCCACACAAAAGAGAGGGGAATACACATAAGAGACGGGGGCATAGAGACAGAAGAGAGAAAAATACACATAGGAGAGAGGAAGATACACAAGTAAAAGAGGAGGATACATGCAGAAGAGAGGAGTATACACAGGAGAGAGGTTAATACAGAGGAGAGAGGACGTTACACACAGGAGAGAGGGAGGATACACACAGGAGAGAGGAGGATACACACAAAAGAGAGAAGCATACACACAGGTGCGAGAATGATATGCACTGGAGATAAGGGAATTCACAAAATAGAGAGGGTGATACACACAGGAGAGAGGGGGATACACAAGGATGAGAGGTATATACACACTGGTGAGGGAATTACACAAAGCAGAGAGGGGCATACACACAGAAAGAGAAAAGATACACACAGGGGAGAGGAGGATACACACAGGAGAAAAGAGGATACACACAAGAGAGAGACGGATACACACAAGAGAGAGGAGGATTCACACAGGATAGGGTGATACACACAAGAGAGAGGAGGATCCACACAGGAGAGAGGAGGATCCACACAGGAGAGAGGGGAATACACATAGGAGAGAGGGGTATACACACAGAAAAGGGGCATACACACAGGAGAGAGGAGCATACACGCAGGAGAGAGGAGGATACAGGCAGCACAGAGGAGGATACCCGCAGGAAAGAGGGGGATACACACAGAAGAGAAAAAAAATACACACAGGAGAGAAGGGGGACACACACAAGAGAGAGAATGATACACACAGGAGAAAAAAGCATACACACAGGAGGGAGGGATATGCACAGGTTAGAGGATACGCACAGGTTAGATGATACACACAGAAGAGAGGGGCATACATACAGAAAAGGGGGGATACAAAGAGAAGAGAGGGAAATATACAAAGGAGAAAAAGATACACACAAAAGAGGGAAATACACACAGGAGCGAGGGGGATGAACGCAGGATAAAGGAAAACACACACCAGAAAGACGAGGATACACACAGGAGAGAGAAGGATACACTAAGGAGAGGGGCATACACACAGGAGAGAGAAAGATACACACAGGAGAGAGGAGGATACACAGAGGAGACAGGAAGATACACACAGAAGAGAAGAGGATACACACAGGAGTGGGGGCAACTGCGCGTACCAAGCTTGGGTTTCTTTTCCTTTTTTTTTTTTTTTTTTTTTTTTTTTTTTTTGTATTTTTAAAATTGTGGTGTTTCTTTTTTTTTTTTTTTTTTTTTTTTTTATTATTGCATTATAGGTTTGGGGGTACATGTGTAGAACGAGCAAGATAGTTGCATAGGTACACACATGGCAGTGTGCTTTGCTGCTTTCCTCCCCTTCACCCACACTTGGTATTCATCCCCAGGCTATCCCCCCCAGCCCCCCCCTGCTGTCCCTCCCCCATTCCCCCCAACAGTCCCCAGTGTATAGTAGACCACCTCTCTGTGTCCACATGTTCTCATTTTTCTCACCCACCTATGAGCGAGTATATGCGGTATTTCTTTTTCTGTTCTTGTGTCAGTTTGCTGAGAATGATGTTCTCCAGATTCATCCATGTCCCTACAAAGGACACAAACTCATCATTTTTGATTGCTGCATAATATTCCATGGTGTATATGTGCCACATTTTCCCAGTCCAGTCTATCATCGTTGGGCATTTGGGTTGGTTCCAGGTCTTTGCTATTGTAAACAGTGCTGCAATGAACATTCGTGTGCATGTGTCCTTATAGTAGAACGATTTATAATCCTTTGGATAGATACCCAGTAATGGGATTGCTGGGTCAAATGGAATTTCTATTTCTAGGTCCCTGAGGAATCGCCACACTGTCTTCCACAATGGTTGAACTAATTTACACTCCCACCAACAGTGTAAGAGTGTTCCTATTTCTCCACATCCTCTCCAGCATCTGCTGTCTCCAGATTTTTTAATGATCGCCATTCTAACTGGTGTGAGATGGTATCTCAATGTGGTTTTGATTTGCATCTCTCTAATGACCAATGACGATGAGCACTTTTTCATATGTTTGCTGGCCTCATGTATGTCTGCTTTCGTAAAGTTTCTGTTCATATCCTTTGCCCATTTTTGAATGGGCTTGTTTGTTTTTTTCCTGTAAATCTGTTTGAGTTCTTTGTAAATTCTGGATATCAGCCCTTTGTCGGATGCGTAAACTGCAAAGATTTTTTCCCATTCTGATGGTTGCCGATTCACTCTAGTGACTGTTTGTTTTGCTGTGCAGAAGCTGTGGAGTTTGATTAGGTCCCATTTGTCTATTTTGGCTTTTGTTGCCAATGCTTTGGGAGTTTTGTTCATGAAGTCCTTGCCTACTCCTATGTCCTGAATGGTTTTGCCTAGATTTTCTTCTAGGGTTTTTATGGTGTCGGGTCTTACGTTTAAGTCTTTAATCCATCTGGAGTTAATTTTAGTGTAAGGTGTCAGGAAGGGGTCCAATTTCTGCTTTCTGCACATGGCTAGCCAGTTTTCCCAACACCATTTATTAAATAGGGAATCCTTTCCCCATTGCCTGTTTTTGTCTGGTTTATCAAAGATAATATGGTTGTAGATGTGTTGTGTTGCCTCCGATGCCTCTGTTCTGTTCCATTGGTCTATATCTCTGTTTTGGTACCAGTACCATGCTGTTTTGATTACTGTAGCCTTGTAGTATAGTTTGAAGTCTGGTAGCGTGATGCCTCCCGCTGTGTTCTTTTTGCTTAGAATTGACTTGGCTATGCGGGCTCTTTTTTGGTTCCATATGAAATTCATGGTGGTTTTTCCAGTTCTGTGAAGAAATTCAATGGTAGTTTGATGGGGATAGCATTGATTGTATAAATTACTTTGGGCAGTATAGCCATTTTCACGATATTGATTCTTCCTAACCACGAACATGGAATGTTTCTCCATCTGTTTGTGTCCTCTCTTATTTCATTGAGCAGTTGTTTGTAGTTTTCCTTAAAGAGGTCCCTTACATTCCTAGTGAGTTGTATTCCTAGGTATTTTATTTTCTTTGTAGCAATTGTGAATGGCAGTTCATTCTTGATTTGGTTCTCTTTAAGTCTGTTATTGGTGTATAGGAATGCTTGTGATTTTTGCACATTGATTTTATATCCTGAGACTTTGCTGAAGTTGCTTATCAGTTGCAGGAGCTTTTGGGCTGAGGTGATGGGGTCTTCTAGGTATACTATCATGTCGTCTGCAAATAGAGACAATTTGGCTTCCACCTTTCCTATTTGAATACCCTTTATTTCTTTTTCTTGCCTGATTGCTCTGGCTAGAACTTCCAGTACTATGTTGAATAGAAGTGGTGAGAGAGGGCATCCTTGTCTAGTGCCAGATTTCAAAGGGAATGCTTCCAGTTTTTGCCCATTAAGTATGATATTGGCTGTTGGTTTGTCATAAATAGCTTTTATTACTTTGAGATATGTTCCATCAATACCAAGTTTATTGAGGGTTTTTAGCATAAAGGGCTGTTGAATTTTGTCAAATGCCTTCTCTGCATCAATTGAGATAATCATGTGGTTTTTGTTTTTGCTTCTGTTTATGTGGTGAATTACATTTATAGACTTGCGTATGTTGAACCAGCCTTGCATCCCCGGGATAAATCCTACTTGATCATGATGGATAAGTTTTTTAATGTGCTGTTGCAATCGGTTTGCCAGTATTTTATTGAAGATTTTTGCATCTATGTTCATCATGGATATTGGCCTGAAGTTTTCTTTTCTTGTTGAGTCTCTGCCAGGTTTTGGTATCAGGATGATGTTGGTCTCATAAAATGATTTGGGAAGGGTTCCCTCTTTTTGGATTATTTGGAATAGTTTCAGAAGGAATGGTACCAGATCCTCTTTGTGTGTCTGGTAGAATTCGGCTGTGAACCCATCTGGACCTGGGCTTTTTTTGTGTGGTAGGCTCTTAATTGCTGCCTCAACTTCAGACCTTGTTATTGGTCTATTCATAGTTTCGGCTTCCTCCTGGTTTAGGCTTGGGAGGACACAGGCATCCAGGAATTTATCCATTTCTTCCTGATTTACTGGTTTATGTGCATAGAGTTGTTTGTAGTATTCTCTGATGATGGTTTGAATTTCTGTGGAATCTGTGGTGATTTCCCCTTTATCGTTTTTTATTGCATCTATTTGGTTGTTCTCTCTCTTCTTTTCTATCAGTCTGGCTAGTGGTCTGTCTATTTTGTTGATCTTTTCGAAAAACCAGCTCTTAGATTTATTGATTTTTTGAAGGGTTTTTCTTGTCTCTATCTCCTTCAGTTCTGCTCTGATCTTAGTTATTTCTTGTCTTCGGCTAGGTTTTGAGCTTTTTTGATCTTGCTCCTCTAGCTCTTTCAATTTTGACGATAGGGTGTCAATTTTGGATCTCTCCACTCTTCTCATTTGGGCACTTATTGCTATATATTTTCCTCTACAGACTGCTTTAAATGTGTGCCAGAGATTCTGGTACCTGGTGTCTTCATTCTCGTTGGTTTCAAAGAACTTCTTTATTTCTGCCTTCATTTCATTGTTTATCCAATCAACATTCAAGAGCCAATTGTTCAGTTTCCATGAAGCTGTGCGGTTCTGAGTTATTTTCTGAATTCTGAGTTCCAACTTGATTGCACTATGGTCTGAGAGACTGTTTGTTATGATTTCAGTTGTTTTGCATTTGCTGAGGAGTGCTTTACTTCCAATTATGTGGTCAATTTTGGAGTAGGTGTGATGTGGTGCTGAGAAGAATGTATATTCTGTGGATTTGGGGTGGAGAGTTCTGTAAATGTGTATCAGGTTTGCTTGTTCCAGGTCTGAGTTCAAGTCCTGGATATCCTTGTTAATTTTCTGTCTGGTTGATCTGTCTGCTATTGACAGTGGAGTGTTAAAGTCTCCCACTATTATTGTGTGGGAGTCTAAGTCCCTTTGTAAGTCATTAAGAACTTGCCTTGTATATCTGGATGCTCCTACATTGGGTCCATATATATTTAGAATCGTTATTTCTTCTTGTTGTATCGATCCTTTTACCATTATGTAATGACCTTCTTTGTCCCTTTTGATCTTTGTTACTTTAAAGTCTATTTTATCAGAAATGAGAATTGCAACTCCTGCTTTTTTTTGCTCTCCATTTGCTTGGTAAATCTTCCTCCATCCCTTTATTTTGAGCCTTTGTGTATCTTTGCATGTGAGGTGGGTTTCCTGGATACAGCACACCGATGGGTTTTGTTTTTTTATCCAATTTGCCAGTCTGTGTCTTTTGATTGGTGCATTTAGCCCATTTACATTCAGGGTTAATATTGTTATGTGTGAATTTGATACTGCCATTTTGATGCTAGCTGGCTGTTTTGCCCGTTGGTTCATGTACATTCTTCATTTTGTTAATGGTCTTTAGCATTTGGTTTGCTTTTAGGATGGCTGGAACTGGTTGTTTCTTTCTATGTGTAGTGCCTCTTTCAGGAGCTCTTGTAAAGCAGGCCTAGTGGTGACAAAATCTCTGAGTACTTGCTTGTTCGTGAAGGATTTTATTTTTCCTTCACTTATGAAGCTCAGTTTGGCTGGATATGAAATTCTGGGTTGAAAGCTCTTTTCTTTAAGGATGTTGAATATTGGCCCCCACTCTCTTCTGGCTTGTAGAGTCTCTGCCAAGAGATCTGCTGTGAGTCTGATGGGCTTCGCTTTGTGGGTGACCCGACCTTTCTCTCTGGCTGCCCTTAGTATTTTCTCCTTCGTTTCAACCCTGGTGAATCTGACGATTATGTGCCTTGGGGTTGCTCTTCTTGCGGAGTATCTTTGTGGTGTTCTCTGTATTTCCTGGAGTTCAGTATTGACCTGTCTTGCTAGGTTGGGGAAATTTTCCTGGATAATATCCTGAAGAGTGTTTTCCAGCTTGGATTCATTCTCTTTGTCACATTCTGGTACACCTATCAAACGTAGGTTGGGTCTCTTCACATAGTCCCACATTTCTTGGAGATTTTGTTCATTCCTTTTTGTGCTTTTTTCTTTAATCTTGGTTTCTTGTTTTATTTCATTGAGTTGATCTTCAACTTCTGATATTCTTTCTTCTGCTTGGTCAATTCGACTGTTGAAACTTGTGCATGCTTCGCGAAGTTCTCGTGTTGTGTTTTTCAGCTCCTTCAATTCATTCGTATTCCTCTCTAAGTTGTCCATTCTCGTTATCAATTCCTCGAATCTTTTTTCAAATCTTTTTTCAAGGTTCTTAGTTTCTTTGCACTGGTTTAGAACATGTTCCTTTAGCTCACTGAAGTTTCTCATTATCCACTTTCTGAAGTCTGATTCCGTCATTTCGTCACATTTATTCTCCGTCCAGCTTTGTTCCCTTGCTGGTGAGGAGTTTTGGTCCTTTTTTGGAGGTGAGGTGTTTTGGTTTTGGGTGCTTTCCTCCTTTTTGCGCCTGTTTCTTCCCATGTTTATGGATTTATCCTCCTGTCGTCTTAGTAGTGGCTGAGTTTTCAATTGGGTCTCTGTGTGGACACTGAGATTGTTGATGATGAAGTATTTCTGTTACTTAGTTTTCCCTCTAATGATCTATCCTCTCTGCTGTATGAGTGCTGAGGTCCACTCCAGGCCCTGCTTGTCTGGGGTATTCCTGCAGCAGCTGCAGAACAGTGAGGGATGATATCAGTTTATTTTTCTGCTGCCCTTGTTCCAGAATGATGCCAGCCAAATGTCAGTCTGATTTGTCCTTTTCTGGGGTGACTCCTTGGATATACAGGGGTCAGGGAGCTGCTTGAGGAGACAGTCTGTGCTGTATAGGAGCTCCATTGCTGAGCTGTGAGCTCGGTTGTTCATTCAGGGTTGTTGGGAGGTTATGTCTGCTGCAATAGAACTCATAAAACACCACTCTTTTTTTTTTCACCCTTAGATGCTCTGTCTCAGGGAGTTGGGGCTTTCTTTATGAGTATCTGTTGCACTGTCCTGCCCCACTAGGTGGCAGTCTATTCACTATTTGCCTGCCTGGGCTCTGACCTGCTAACGCGGGTCCGCCCTGTTGCTGCCTGGTGGACTCTCTCTGTTATGGCAGGTTGCCTCCGCAACGGCAGGCTGCGTCAGTCCTGGGAGGTACTTAAGTGGGGGTGCACTTTGTCAGGAATGGTGGACGCCCCTCCCTGACCGGGCTGCACCGTCCTAAATGCCGGCAACATAACTCTCAGCCCCAAGCACCTCCAGTCGCTGCCCTGCTTGTCCCCGTGAGCGTGGGACCCGCCAAGCCTGATCACCCAGCTCCCTGCCTCAGAGTCCGTCCTCTCTCTCTCTCTCTTCCTCTCCCCAAGCTGAAAGGTCGACTCTCTCACTGGCACCCCAGGAGCCTGCCGATAGGGCACTGGGATCCGTGCGATCTCCCGTGCCACTGCCCACTACCCCGGCTCAGATCATGCTTCCCAGGAAACTCCTGGTCTGGGTCATTGTCCAAGTCCTGTTCAATCAGATGGACATGCCAATCTGCCCTTCCAAATCTCAGATTGTCGGTTTAACAGGGCACCAAGACCAGTGAGTTCCGCGCCGGGTCCCGCTGCGGCGCCAGCCTAAGAGGCGGCGGGAGCCAGTTGCGTTAGCCGGCTTCTAGCGTCCCGTGTCTCTCCCACACCTGGGACTTTCAACGCTCTGTGGGCATAAAAGGAACATCCGAGAATGCGGCTAGGACTCACCCTCTGTGCCTTCACCGAGAGCTGCAATCCTGAGTCACCTCTATGACGCCATCTTGCCTCCTCCCCTGTAAATCGGGTTTCTTTTCCTTTTTTTTTTTTTATTTTTTTTAAATTTTTATTGCATTATAGGTTTTGGGGTACATGTGCAGAACGTGCAAGATAGTTGCATAGGTACACACATGGCAGTGTGTTTTGCTGCCTTCCTCCCCCTCACCCACACTTGGTATTCATCCCCAGGCTATCCCCCCAGCCCCCCCCCCGCTGTCCCTCCCCCATTTCCCCCAACAGTCCCCAGTGTATAGTAGACCGCCTCTCTGTGTCCATGTGTTCTCATTTTTCTCACCCGCCTATGAGTGAGTATATGCGGTATTTCTTTTTCTGTTCTTGTGTCAGTTTGCTGAGAATGATGTTCTCCAGATTCATCCATGTCCCTACAAAGGACACAAACTCATCATTTCTGATTGCTGCATAATATTCCATGGTGTATATGTGCCACATTTTCCCAGTCCAGTCTATCATCGATGGGCATTTGGGTTGGTTCCAGGTCTTTGCTATTGTAAACAGTGCTGCAATGAACATTCGTGTGCATGTGTCCTTATAGTAGAACGATTCATAGTCTTTTGGATAGATACCCAGTAATGGGATTGCTGGGTCAAATGGAATTTCTATTTCTAGGTCCCTGAGGAATCGCCACACTGTCTTCCACAATGGTTGAACTAATTTACACTCCCACCAACAGTGTAAGAGTGTTCCTATTTCTCCACATCCTCTCCAGCATCTGCTGTCTCCAGATTTTTTAATGATCGCCATTCTAACTGGTGTGAGATGATATCTCAATGTGGTTTTGATTTGCATCTCTCTAATGACCAATGATGATGAGCACTTTTTCATATGTTTGTTGGCCTCATGTATGTCTTCTTTTGTAAAGTGTCTGTTCATATCCTTTGCCCATTTTTGAATGGGCTTGTTTGTTTTTTTTCTGTAAATCTGTTTGAGTTCTTTGTAAATTCTGGATATCAGCCCTTTGTCAGATGCGTAAACTGCAAAGATTTTTTCCCATTCTGATGGTTGTCGATTCACTCTAGTGACTGTTTCTTTTGCCGTGCAGAAGCTGTGGAGTTTGATTAGGTCCCATTTGTCTATTTTGGCTTTTGTTGCCAATGCTTTTGGTGTTTTGTTCATGAAGTCCTTGCCTACTCCTATGTCCTGAACGGTTTTGCCTAGATTTTCTTCTAGGGTTTTTATGGTGTCAGGTCTTACATTTAAGTCTTTAATCCATCTGGAGTTAATTTTAGTGTAAGGTGTCAGGAAGGGGTCCAGTTTCTGCTTTCTGCACATGGCTAGCCAGTTTTCCCAACACCATTTATTAAATAGGGAATCCTTTCCCCATTGCCTGTTTTTGTCTGGTTTATCAAAGATGATATGGTTGTAGATATGTTGTGTTGCCTCTGATGTTTCTGTTCTGTTCCATTGGTCTATATCTCTGTTTTGGTACCAGTACCATGCTGTTTTGATTACTGTAGCCTTGTAGTATAGTTTGAAGTCTGGTAGCGTGATGCCTCCCGCTGTGTTCTTTTTGCTTAGAATTGACTTGGCTATGCGGGCTCTTTTTTGGTTCCATATGAAATTCATGGTGGTTTTTTCCAGTTCTGTGAAGAAATTCAATGGTAGTTTGATGGGGATAGCATTGAATGTGTAAATTACTTTGGGCAGTATAGCCATTTTCACAATATTGATTCTTCCTAACCACGAACATGGAACGTTTCTCCATCTGTTTGTGTCCTCTCTTATTTCGTTGAGCAGGTGTTTGTAGTTTTCCTTAAAGAGGTCCCTTACATTCCTCGTGAGTTGTATTCCTAGGTATTTTATTTTCTTTGTAGCGATTGTGAATGGCAGTTCGTTCTTAATTTGGTTCTCTTTAAGTCTGTTATTGGTGTATAGGAATGCTTGTGATTTTTGCACATTGATTTTATATCCTGAGACTTTGCTGAAGTTGCTTATCAGTTGCAGGAGCTTTTGGGCTGAGGTGATGGGGTCTTCTAGGTATACTATCATGTCGTCTGCAAATAGAGACAATTTGGCTTCCACCTTTCCTATTTGAATACCCTTTATTTCTTTTTCTTGCCTTATTGCTCTGGCTAGAACTTCCAGTACTATGTTGAATAGAAGTGGTGAGAGAGGGCATCCTTGTCTAGTGCCCGATTTCAAAGGGAATGCTTCCAGTTTTTGCCCATTAAGTATGATATTGGCTGTTGGTTTGTCGTAAATAGCTTTTATTACTTTGAGATATGTTCCATCAATACCAAGTTTATTGAGGGTTTTTAGCATAAAGGGCTGTTGAATTTTGTCAAATGCCTTCTCTGCGTCAATTGAGATAATCATGTGGTTTTTGTTTTTGCTTCTGTTTATGTGGTGAATTACATTTATAGACTTGCGTATGTTGAACCAGCCTTGCATGCCCGGGATGAATCCTACTTGATCATGATGGATAAGTTTTTTAATGTGCTGTTGCAATCGATTTGCCAGTATTTTATTGAAGATTTTTGCATCTATGTTCATCATGGATATTGGCCTGAAGTTTTCTTTTCTTGTTGAGTCTCTGCCAGGTTTTGGTATCAGGATGATGTTGGTCTCATAAAATGATTTGGGAAGGGTTCCCTCTTTTTGGATTATTTGGAATAGTTTCAGAAGGAATGGTACCAGATCCTCTTTGTGTGTCTGGTAGAATTCAGCTGTGAATCCATCTGGACCTGGGCTTTTTTTGTGTGGTAGGCTCTTAATTGCTGCCTCAACTTCTGACCTTGTTATTGGTCTATTCATAGTTTCAGCTTCCTCCTGGTTTAGGCTTGGGAGGACACAGGCGTCCAGGAATTTATCCATTTCTTCCTGATTTACTAGTTTGTGTGCATAGAGTTGTTTGTAGTATTCTCTGATGATGGTTTGAATTTCTGTGGAATCTGTGGTGATTTCCCCTTTATCGTTTTTTATTGCATCTATTTGGTTGTTCTCTCTTTTCTTTTTTATCAGTCTGGCTAGTGGTCTGTCTATTTTGTTGATCTTTTCAAAAAACCAGCTCTTAGATTTGTTGATTTTTTGAAGGGTTTTTCTTGTCTCTATCTCCTTCAGTTCTGCTCTGATCTTAGTTATTTCTTGTCTTCGGCTAGGTTTTGAGCTTTTTTGATCTTGCTCCTCTAGCTCTTTCAATTTTGACGATAGGGTGTCAATTTTGGATCTCTCCACTTTTCTCATGTGGGCACTTATTGCTATATATTTTCCTCTACAGACTGCTTTAAATGTGTCCCAGAGATTCTGGTATGTTGTGTCTTCATTCTCGTTGGTTTCAAAGAACTTCTTTATTACTGCCTTCATTTCATTGTTTATCCAATCAACATTCAAGAGCCAGTTGTTCAGTTTCCATGAAGCTGTGCGGTTCTGAGTTATTTTCTGAATTCTGAGTTCCAACTTGATTGCACTATGGTCTGAGAGACTGTTTGTTATGATTTCCGTTGTTTTGCATTTGCTGAGGAGTGCTTTACTTCCAATTATGTGGTCAATTTTGGAGTAGGTGTGATGTGGTGCTGAGAAGAATGTATATTCTGTGGATTTGGGGTGGAGAGTTCTGTAAATGTCTATCAGGTTTGCTTGTTCCAGGTCTGAGTTCAAGTCCTGGATATCCTTGTTAATTTTCTGTCTGGTTGATCTGTCTGCTATTGACAGTGGAGTGTTAAAGTCTCCCACTATTATTGTGTGGGAGTCTAAGTCTCTTTGTAAGTCATTAAGAACTTGCCTTATATATCTGGGTGCTCCTACATTGGGTCCATATATATTTAGAATCGTTAGCTCTTCTTGTTGTATTGATCCTTTTACCATTATGTAGTGACCTTCTTTGTCCCTTTTGATCTTTGTTGCTTTAAAGTCTATTTTATCAGAGATGAGAATTGCAACTCCTGCTTTCTTTTGCTCTCCATTTGCTTGGTAAATCTTCCTCCATCCTTTTATTTTGAGCCTTTGTGTATCTTTGTGTGTGAGGTGGGTTTCCTGAATACAGCACACTGATGGGTTTTGGTTTTTTATCCAATTTGCCAGTCTGTGTCTTTTGATTGGTGCATTTAGCCCATTTACATTCAGGGTTAATATTGTTATGTGTGAATTTGATACTGCCATTTTGATGCTATCTGGCTGTTTTGCCCCTTGGTTCATGTACATTCTTCATTTTGTTGATGGTCTTTAGCATTTGGTATGCTTTTAGGATGGCTGGAACTGGTTGTTTCTTTCTATATGTAGTGCCTCTTTCAGGAGCTCTTGTAAAGCAGGCCTAGTGGTGACAAAATCTCTGAGTACTTGCTTGTTCGTGAAGGATTTTATTTTTCCTTCACTTATGAAGCTCAGTTTGGCTGGATATGAAATTCTGGGTTGAAAGCTCTTTTCTTTAAGGATGTTGAATATTGGCCCCCACTCTCTTCTGGCTTGTAGGGTCTCTGCCGAGAGATCTGCTGTGAGTCTGATGGGCTTCCCTTTGTGGGTGACCTGACCTTTCTCTCTGGCTGCCCTAAGTATTTTCTCCTTCGTTTCAACCCTGGTGAATCTGACGATTATGTGCCTTGGGGTTGTTCTTCTTGCGGAGTATCTTTGTGGTGTTCTCTGTATTTCCTGGAGTTCAGTATTGACCTGTCTTGCTAGGTTTGGGAAATTTTCCTGGATAATATCCTGAAGAGTGTTTTCCAGCTTAGATTCATTCTCTTGATCACATTCTGGTACACCTATCAAACGTAGGTTGGGTCTCTTCACATAGTCCCACATTTCTTGGAGATTTTGTTCATTCCTTTTTATGCTTTTTTCTTTAATCTTGGTTTCACGTTTTATTTCATTGAGTTGGTCTTCAATTTCTGATATTCTTTCTTCTGCTTGGTCAATTCGGCTGTTGAAACTTGTGCATGCTTCACGAAGTTCTCGTGTTGTGTTTTTCAGCTCCTTCAATTCATTCATATTCCTCTCTAAGTTTTCCATTCTTGTTATCAATTCCTCGAATTTTTTTTCAAATCTTTTTTCAAGGTTCTTAGTTTCTTTGCACTGATTTAGAACATGTTCTTTTAGCTCAATGAAGTTTCTCATTATCCACTTTCTGAAGTCTGATTCCGTCATTTCGTCACACTCATTCTCCGTCCATCTTTGTTCCCTTGCTGGTGAGGAGTTTTGGTCCTCTGTAGGAGGTGAGATGTTTTGGTTTCGGGTGTTTTCCTCCTTTTTGCGCTGGTTTTTTCCCATCTTTATGGATTTATCTGCCTGTCGTCTTTGTAGTTGCTGATTTTTCAGTTGGGTCTCTGTGTGGATGCTGAGATTGTTGATGATGAAGTATTTCTGTTACTTAGTTTTCCTTCTAGTGGTCTAGCCCCTCTGCTGTATGAGTTCTGAGGTCCACTCCAGGCCCTGTTTGTCTGGAGTATACCTGTAGCAGCTGTGGAAGAGTGAGGGATGATACCAGTTTCTTCTTCTGCTGTCTTTGTTCCAGAATGATGCCCGCCAAATGTCAGTCTGATTAGTCCTTTTTTTGCGGTGACTCTTTGGATATACAGGGGTCAGGGAGCTGCTTAAGGAGACGGTTTGTGCTTTATAGTAGCTCCAGTGCTGAGCTGTGAGCTCCGTTGTTCATTCAGTGTTGTTGGGAGGTTGTTTATGTCTGCTGTAATAGAACTCATAAAACACCACCCTTTTATTTCCCCCCCGTTATATGCACTGTTTCAGGGAGTTGGGGCTTTCTTTATGAGTATCTGTTGCACTGTCCTGCCCCACTAGGTGGCAGTCTATTCACTATTTGCCTGCCGGGGCTCTGACCCACTCGCGCGGTTCTGCCCTGTTGCTGCTGGGCTCCCTTCTGCTGTGGAGAGCTCCCGTCTCCTGGGAGTCTCTCTGTTATGGCAGGTTGCCTCGGCAACGGCAGGCTGCTTCGGCCCTGGGCGGTACTTCAATAGGGGCGGATTGTGTCAGCGGTGGTGGACGCCCCTCCCTCACCGGGCTGCACCGTCCTAGATGCCGGCAGCAAAACTCTCAGCGCCAAGCGTCTCCAGTCATTGCCCTGCTTGTCCCTGTGAGGGTGGGACTCACTGAGCCCGATTACCCAGCTCCCTGCCTCAGAGTCCGTCCTCTCTCTCTCTCCCTCCCTCTCCGCGAGCTTAAAGTTCGACTCTCTCACTGGCGCCCCAGGAGCCTGCCGATAGGGCACTGGGAACCGTGCGATCTCCCGTGCCGCTGCCCACTTCACCGGCTCATATCACGCTTCCCAGGAAACTCCCAGGAAACTCCTGGTCTGGCTCACTGTCCAAGTCCCGTTCAATCAGATGGACGCGCCAATCTGCCCTTCAAACTCTCAGATTGCTGGTTTAACAGGGCGCCCAGACCAGTGAGTTCCGTGCCGGGTCCTGCTGCGGCGCCGGCCGAAGCGGCGCCGGCCGAAGCGGCCGCGCCAGAGGGCTGCGTTAGCCGGTTTTACTTTACTAGCGTCCTGTGGGACTTTCAACGCTCTGTGGGCTAGAAAAGTTCATCCGAGAATGCGGCTAGGACTCACCCTCTGCGCCGTCACTGAGAGCTGCAATCCTGAGTCGCTTCTACGACGCCATCTTGCCGGGTCCGGGTTTCTTTTCCTTTTAACAGGCAGGTTCGTGGGAAGAAAACACCAGACCAAGAACAATAATAAAATGATAGAAATTTTTTTTATTTTTTTATTTTTATTTATTTAATTATTTGTTTATTAATTTTTATTATTATTTATTTATTTTTTTTTAATTTATTTATTTATTTATTCTTTTTTTAATTTTTATTGCATTATAGGTTTGGGGGTACATGTGCAGAACGAGCAAGATAGTTGCATAGGTACACACATGGCAGTGTGCTTTGCTGCTTTCCTCCCCTTCACCCACACTTGGTAGTCATCCCCAGGCTATCCCCCCCAGGCCCCCGCTGCTGTCCCTCCCCCATTCCCCCCAACAGTCCCCAGTGTATAGTAGACCGCTTCTCTCTGTCCACGTGTTCTCATTTTTCTCACCCACCTATGAGTGAGTATATGCGGTATTTCTTTTTTAATTTTTATTGCATTATAGGTTTTGGGGTCCATGTGCAGAACGTGCAAGGTAGTTGCATAGGTACACACATGGCAGTGTGTTTTGCTGCCTTCCTCCACTTCACCCACACTTGGTATTCATCCCCAGGCTATCCCCCCCCAGCCCCACCTGCTGTCCCTCCCCCATTTCCCCCAACAGTCCCCAGTGTATAGTAGACCGCCTCTATACAGACTGCTTTAAATGTGTCCCAGAGATTCTGGTACGTTGTGTCTTCATTCTCGTTGGTTTTAAAGAACTTCTTTATTTCTGCCTTCATTTCATTGTTTATCCAATCAACTTTCAAGAGCCAGTTGTTCAGTTTCCATGAAGCTGTGCGGTTCTGAGTTATTTTCTGAATTCTGAGTTCCAACTTGATTGCACTATGGTCTGAGAGACTGTTTGTTATGATTTCCGTTGTTTTGCATTTGCTGAGGAGTGCTTTACTTCCAATTATGTGGTCAATTTTGGAGTAGGTGTGACGTGGTGCTGAGAAGAATGTATATTCTGTGGATTTGGGGTGGAGAGTTCTGTAAATGTGTATCAGGTTTGCTTGTTCCAGGTCTGAGTTCAAGTCCTGGATATCCTTGTTAATTTTCTGTCTGGTTGATCTGTCTGCTATTGACAGTGGAGTGTTAAAGTCTCCCACTATTATTGTGTGGGAGTCTAAGTCTCTTTATAAGTCATTAAGAACTTGCCTTATATATCTGGGTGCTCCTACATTGGGTCCATGTATATTTAGAATCGTTAGTTCTTCTTGTTGTATCGATCCTTTTACCAATATGTAATGACCTTCTTTGTCTTTTTTGATCTTTGTTGCTTTAAAGTCTATTTTATCAGAGAAGAGAATTGCAACTCCTGCTTTTTTTTTGCTCTCCATTTGCTTGGTAGATCTTCCTCCATCCTTTTTTTTTGAGCCTTTTTGTATCTTTGCATGAGAGGTGGGTTTCCTGGATACAGCACACTGATGGGTTTTGTTTTTTTTTCCAATTTGCCAGTCTGTGTCTTTTGATTGGTGCATTTAGCCCATTTACATTCAGGGTTAATATTGTTATGTGTGAATTTGATACTGCCATTTTGATGCTATCTGGCTGTTTTGCCCATTGGTTCATGTACATTCTTCATTTTGTTGATGGTCTTTAGCATTTGGTATGCTTTTAGGATGGCTGGAACTGGTTGTTTCTTTCAATGCGTAGTGCCTCTTTCAGGAGCTCTTGTAAAGCAGGCCTAGTGGTGACAAAATCTCTGAGTACTTGCTTGTTCGTGAAGGAATTTATTTTTCCTTCACATATGAAGCTCAGTTTGGCTGGATATGAAATTCTGTGGTGAAAGTTCTTTTCTTTAAGGATGTTGAATATTGGCCCCCACTCTCTTCTGGCTTGTAGAGTCTCTGCTGAGAGATCTGCTGTGAGTCTGATGGGCTTCCCTTTGTGGGTGACCCGATTTTTCTCTCTGGCTGCCCTGAGTATTTTCTCCTTCGTTTCAACCCTGGTGAATCTGACGATTATGTGCCTTGCGGTTGCTCTTCTTGCGGAGTATCTTTGTGGTGTTCTCTGTATTTCCTGGAGGTAAGTATTGACCTGTCTTGCTAGGTTAGGGAAATTTTCCTGGATAATATCCTGAAGAGTGTTTTCCAGCTTGGATTCATTCTCTTCGTCACATTCTGGTACACCTATCAAACGTAGGTTGGGTCTCTTCACATAGTCCCACATTTCTTGGAGATTTTGTTCATTCCTTTTTGTACTTTTTTCGTTAATCTTGGTTTCTTGTTTTATTTCATTGAGTTGATCTTCAACTTCTGATATTCTTTCTTCTGCTTGGTCAATTCGGCTGTTGAAACTTGTGCATGCTTTGCGAAGTTCTCGTGTTGTGTTTTTCAGCTCCTTCAATTCATTCATATTCCTCTCTAAGTTGTCCATTCTTGTTATCAATTCCTCGAATCTTTTTTCAAATCTGTTTTCAAGGTTCTTAGTTTCTTTGCACTGGTTTAGTACATGTTCCTTTAGCTCACTGAAGTTTCTCATTATCCACTTTCTGAAGTCTGATTTCATCATTTCGTCACATTCGTTCTTCATCTAGCTTTGTTCTCTTGCTGGTGAGGAGTTTTGTTCCTTTTTTGGAGGTGAGGTGTTTTGGTTTCGGGTGCTTTCCTCCTTTGTGCGCTGGTTTCTTCCAATCTTTATGGATTTATCCGCCTTTTGTCTTAGTAGTTGCTGATTTTTCAATTGGGTCTCTGTGTGGACACTGAGATTGTTGATGATGAAGTATTTCTGTTACTTAGTTTTCCCTCTAATGGTCTATACCCTCTGCTGTATGAGTGCTGAGGTCCACTCCAGGCCCTGCTTGTCTGGGGTATACCTGCAGCAGCTATGTAACAGTGAGGGATGATACTAGTTTCTTCTTCTGGTGTCCTTGTTCCAGAATAATGCCAGCCAAAAGTCAGTCTGATTCATCCTTTTCTGGGGTGACTCCTTGGATATACAGGGGTCAGAGAGCTGCTTGAGGAGACGGTCTGTGCTTTATAGGAGCTCCAGTGCTTAGCTGTGAGCTCCGTTGTTCATTCAGCATTGTTGGGAGGTTGTTTATGTCTGCTGCTATACAACTCATAAATCATCACCCTTTTTTTTTCCCCTTAGGTGCTCTGTCTCAGGGAGTTGGGGCTTTCTTTATGAGTATCTGTTGCACTGTCCTGCCCCACTAGGCGGCAGTCTATTCATTATTTGCCTGTTGTGGCTCTGACCTGTTAGCGCGGGTCCGCCCTGTTGCTGCTGGGCTCCCTTCTGCTGTGGAGTGCGGAGTCTCTCTGTTATGGCAGGTTGCCTCAGAAATGGCAGGCTGCGTCAGTCCTGGGCGGTACTTCAGTTGGGGTGGACTGCGTCAGCAATGGTGGACGCCCCTCTCTCACCAGGCTGCACCGTCTGAGATGCCGGCAGCAAAACTCTCAGCCCCAAGCATCTCCAGTCGCTGCCCTTCTTGTCCCCATGAGCGTGGGACCCGCCGAGCCTGATCACCCAGCTCCCTGCCTCAGAGTCCGTCCTCTCTCTCTCTCTTTTCCTCTCCCCAAGCTGAAATGTCGACTGTCTCACTGGCACCCCAGTAGCCTGCCAATAGGGCACTGGAATCCGTGTGATCTCCCATGTTGCTGCCCACTACTCTGGCTCAGATCACGCTTCCAAGGAAACTCCTGGTCTGGCTCATTGTCCAAGTCCAGTTTAATCAGATGAACATGGCAATCTGCCCTTCCAAATCTCAGATTGCCGGTTTAACAGGGCACCCAGACCAGTGAGTTCCACGCCGTGTCCCGCTGTGGCGCCGGCTGAAGAGGCGGCGGGAGCCGGCTGCGTTAGCCAGCTGTGCTAACGTCGTGTCTCTCCCACACCTGGGACTTTCAACGCTCTGTGGGCATAAAAGAAACATCCGAGAATGCGGCTAGGACTCACTCTCTGCACCTTCACTGAGAGCTGCAATCCTGAGTCGCCTCTACGACGCCATCTTCATCAACAGTCAGAAAATTTTAATGAGAGAAGTAGGAGGATGGGAAGACGATAGTTACATATATATATATATATATATATATATATATATATATATATAGACACATACACATATATACAGAGAAACCACTCCACCTCAACACTGGCAAGACAGTAGCATGGGCGATTCGGAAGTCACATCTCAGCACCGTCAAGACAGCATCACGGGCGATTCGCAAGTCACATCTGGAAATCGCTCTGATCCAATGTCTCTGTGTTCCTCTGCTCCTTTATTGTATCAGCTTACATAACTAATTTACGTACTCATCTTTGGGTCAGTCAGTAAACAGAGAAGATCTGCTTCATAAGTGCCCTGTCCTTGACTGTTTCTTGGGCACTGGGAGTTGGCCAGACTCCCAGCCTCCCACATATCGTTCTGAAACGCCAAGAGCTCTTAGCCCCCCAGAACAGTTCATGGACAGTTCATGGGCTCACAGATCCTTCCCTGCCCACTTCCTCACCCCAAACACCCTTTCAAGCAAGCTTTCTACAAAACAGAACTTCTACAAAACAGGACTTCTACATCATAATCTTACATTTCGGCCCTCAGGCCTGTTTTTGTAAATAAGAAAATTGATTTCTCAAATATACATCATACATACACCAAATACGCATATACATGCAAATATTACAACAACAAATAATGGTTAATACAGAGATGTAACAAAATACAATAATGTACAAGGGGACAAAACGATAAGTCATCCAAGGGTGTGAGAATAGCCAATCATACCAATTATGATTGGCATCTGTAGCAATAATATGGGAATATTCTAGTAATTTATTAGCTATAATAGTGGTGGATAAACGATGTTCCGCTAACTGGCGTTCTGTTTTTTGGAGGTAATCATGTAGTTGTGTACTTTGTGCCAAAATCATAGATAAATTCAAATATATTTCAATCTTGGGTACTGGTAATTGTAAAGGTAACCAAGTATAATTTTGTGTTTCATATGTTGGGGTTAAATACAAAGTGTCATTAAACCATGGCAATAAGCTAATATTATATTGAATAATTTGATTTAATAATGACATGCATTTAGTCTGCCCAATCAGATCTGTTAGAAATTTCACTTGTGTTATCGCATAAAAGATATGTACTAATATTAAAAAGGAAATTAGACATAGAATTCTTATATATACTCATTTGAGTTCATAGAAGCTGCTTATAATCTTCATCAGTCATGCACATAATATGCTGCAGATCTACTTGACAACAAGAAACATTAACAATAGTAGCTATAGTAACATTTATTGGTCCTATGCTATATAAAATGCGTCTAACGCGACCAGTACCTCAACAGTTTGTCATATTTTCACCTTGTACTGTGAAATTCATGAAATAACAAATTTCATTGGGAAGACAGGTATAATTATCTTGTTGTCGTTGATATGATGAGTTTTTCCAGCCCCAACGTAATAATATCTCAGAAGAGTTGGATTCAGAATTTGGGCTCAGGGAAGTCTTGGCTGTTAATGTCCATCCATAGGTGGAAACAGTATTCTATATCCATAGGCTGATACCTACATAAAGACACTATGGTCGTTCAAATAAATGATTAGTAGGAATTAACTTTGGGGTGTCATTAGGGGGTATCATAACATATACACAATTATCTTTGCCTTTAGCTATAATTTCCCCAGCTTGTAAAGGTTGATGTGGGGCAGTCTGAACCCAGACATGCCCATTGGTGCTTTCCAATCTCATATGGGATATTGGATCAGGTGGTTCCTTTAGCAAAGCCCAATTTGAAGTACGTAAGCAAGGAAGGAAAAGTATTTGTGCAATTCGACTTCCTTTTGGGAGTACGATATCAGAATCACTAATATTATAACACAAGACTTTTATCTCTCCATAATAATTAGAATCAATAATTCCTCCAAGAATTACCATTCCCTTCAGAGCTAAACTAGACCTAGCAGCTATTTGACCATAATATCCATGAGGCATTTGCATGCCTATCCCTGTGGTAATCACTTGCTGTGCAGAACTAGGTAATTTAGTATCTAAATAAGTAAATAAATCATATCCTGCAGCTGAATTAGTGGCATTCCATGGTCCAATTGCAGCAGGATGGAATTTCCACCAAGATATAGTTAATTCATTGGAAGTGGTTGCTTGTTGTCGTACTTCCATGGTGGGAGTAATCATCCGCTGTAAGGGCGTTTGATGATTAGATAATACTCTGTTATTTAATTGCCACAAGGCGGTAAGCAAATGATCTTTCCATCCATGATAGAAATTATTCCCTAGTTTCATTAATTTCTCTTTAAGCAGCCTATTCATTCGTTCTATTAATCCTGCAGCCTGGGGATAATATGGTATATGATATATCCATTCAATATTATTAGTTGTGCAATAATCAATTATTAACTTACCTTTAAAATGTGATCCATTATCACTTTGTATTTGCAAAGAGGTTGTAGAGTATAAAATAATAAAACCTAATGTTTTAATGGTATTAATCTGAGTACCACGTTTGAATGGGCAGCCAATTAACACTCCTGAGTAAGTATCTACTATGGTACAAATATATGCCCAACCTTTAGACATAGGTAAAGGCCCTATATAATCGATTTTCCAAATTTGAGCTGGTTGTTTTCCTCATGATAATTCCCCTGTCACTACTTGGGGAACTAATTGCAATCTATCTTGATTACAAATAGGGAATTGGTGAACCACAGTTTTACAAGCATCTAAAGGCACATAGATACCTCTCTTTTGTGCCCACCTGTACATAGACTGAGCTCCCGTATGACATGTTTGTTCGTGTATCCATTGTGCACAGTTTAAATCTTCTGAACTGGTTGCTGCAACATTAATTCGTGTCAACTCATCAGCCTTTTTATTATATAATTTTTCAGCTGAATCTACTGCAGTATGGGCATCTACATGGAAAATAGAAATATTAGTGCATTGCAAGAATACCCAAATGTCTTGCCATAAAGTAGCCCCCCACAATGTTTTATCCCATATTTTCCAATCATTGGCATGCCATTGTTCAATCCAAGTTACCAAGCCCATATATACTGACTAAGAGTCAGTAAAAATATGTCATTCTTGTCCCTGTTCCTTTTTTAAACACAACCAAACAGCGTATAGTTCAGCGTATTGGCTACTCCCTCCTTCTCCATGATGCTCCAAAACAATGTCAGTTGAAGGATTATATGCATTTGCTTTCCAGTATCTTTTAGCTCCTATATATTTAGCAGAGCCATCAGTAAACCAGGCATGTGTCTTCTGAGATGGTGTAAGAGAGTCATATCCATTATTAACAATAACTTTACTTGCAATGTGCCTAATGGTCAGAGTTGTAGAATCATCAGTATTAATTGGACAAGAAAATACCTTTGCATGTAATTGCAATGTACCCTGTGGGCCTGCTTTGGCTCTACTCTGAAGATACCATTTTCATTTAATAATATTTGCTTCCTGGGCATGACCTATTTTATGTGACATGGGGTCAGAAAGCATCCATTGCATAATTGGCATTTGAGGTCGAATGATAACCTCATGCCCTAAGGTCAGAAATTCAGTTTCACTTAAAGCCCAATAAGCAGCTAACAATTCTTGTTCGAATTGAGTATATGGTTGTTTAGTACTAGGCAATTTACGAGACCAAAATCCTAAGGGAACTCGTTTCCCTTCCTGTTTTTGCCAAAGACTCCAGTTAGTGTATTGGTTTTCTGTACTAACCATCAATTCTATTGGCCCCTCCTTCACAGGCCACAGATCCAAGGCCTGTTGTACAGCTTCTTTTGCTTTGTCAAATGCCTGCTGTTGATCCGGTCCTTACTCAAAGGTGTATTTCTTCCTAGTGACTTTATATAACGGTTGTAGAAACACTTAAATGAGGAATGTGGTTTCTCCAATATCCAAATAGGCCAATATATTTTTGGGCTTCCTTTTTTGTAGTTGGTGTTGGAAATTCCAAAATTCGTTGCTTTGCTTTAGGAGTGATGCTACGATTACCACAATCCCACATTACACCTGGAAATTTTACATGCTGGGCTGGCCCCTCTACTTTTGCAGGATTTGTTTTCCATCCTTTACCTTGTAGAGGAGTAATTAAAGTTTCCACAGCTTGTTGCATGCTGTGGGAATCATGTCCCTGTAGCATGATGTCATCAATATAATGGTATATTTCTATATTGGGAAAGTGCCATTCATCTAGATGTTTAGCCACTATTTTATGGCACAAAGTTGGGCTATGCTTATAGCCTTGTGGCAATCTTGTAAAAGTATATTGCCTCCCCTGCCAAGTGAAGGCAAAATGTTTCCATTGATCTGAGTTATTTGGAATTGTAAAAAGGCATTAGCTAGATCCAACACCACATACCATTGACCAAGATATTTTTGAATATTCTCTATTATCAAAATAGTATCCAGAACAGAAGCATGTAATGGAGGAGTTACTGCATTTAATGCTCAATAATCTACTGTCATTCACCAAGTTCCATTTGATTTTTTAACTGGCCATATAGAATTATTCTATTTAGAAGTGGTGGGGACAATAACCTCTGCTGCTACATAGTTTTTTCTTTGCATTCACTTTCCCCTTCCTCTTTCTGTACTTGTATTGAGCACAATGGACTGCGGCTTTTTCAGACACTCCCTGATAAGTCCTAGCTTGATTTCCAAGGATAAAATTTTGGCACTGTAACATTGCAAATTTCCCCTGCAAATCTGCCAATTCTTTCTCCAGCTGCAATTTCTCTTGAATTAAGGCTTGGTGTGCCTGGTATTGCTTTCTATAAGCTGATAACAAAATCCAGCCATGCCGACTGATAGCTACCAATTCCTTCCCTTTATCTAAAGGGAATGTTTCCAAGATTTCTAGGAAGTGCATAGAATCAGCAGATCGCAATTTACCGTCCCATTTTTCACTCAATCCTGTTCCATTAGCCCATACACTAGCCAAAGGTGCAAACACCGGATCTTCCCAAACTGGCACCTCACAAACCACATATTTAGCATCTGGATATTTCTTAAACAAAGGCATGATGCCTCCTTCTCCCCGAATCATGGCGACTATGATAATTTGTTGCATTAAGTGTGCGTACCAAGCTTGGTTTTTTTTTCCTTTTAACAGGCAGGTTTGTGGAAAGAAAACACCAGACCGAGAACAATAATAAAGTGATAGAAAATTTTAATGAGAGAAGTAGGAGGATGGAAAGACGATAGTTACATATATATATAAACAGTAACCACTCCACCTCAGCACGGGCAAGACAGCAGCACGGGCGATTCGAAAGTTACATCTTAGCACTGGCAAGACAGCAGCACGGGCGATTCAAAAGTCACATCTGGAAGTCGCTCTGATCCAATGTCTCTGTGTCCCTCTACTCCTTTATTGTATCAGCTTACCTAACTAATTTACGTACTCATCTTTGGGTCAGTAAGTAAACAGAAAAGATCTGCTTCATAAGTGCCCTGTCCTTGACTGTTTCTTGGGCACTGGGAGTTGTCCAGACTCCCAGCCTCCAAGATATCGTTCTGAAACGCCAAGAGGTCTTAGCACTCCAGAACAGTTCATGGACAGTTCATGGGCTCACAGATACTTCCCTGCCCACTTCCTCACCCCAAACACCCTTTACAAGCAAGCTTTTTACAAAACAAGACTTCTACAAAGGAGGACTTCTACATCAAAATCTTACCATAGGAGAGAGGGACATAGACAGAGAAGAGGGGAGGATACACGCAGAAGAGAGGAGGATACACACAGGAAAGAGTGGGATACACACAGGAGAGAGGGGGATACATACAGGAGAGAAAAGAATACACAATTGAGAGAGAAGGATACACATAGAAGAAGGAGGTACACACACGAAAGGGGCATACACACAAAAAAATACACACAAGAGAAAGGGGGATACACACAGGAGACAAAAGGATACACAAAGGAAAGTGTGATACACGCATGAGAGAGGGGTGAAAACACAGGAGAGAAAAGGATACACACAGGAGAGAGGAGAAAACAAACAGGAGAGAGGGGATACACACAAGAAAGAAAAGGATACACACAAAAGAAAGGGGTAATACACACAGAAAGGAAAGTTTTTACCCAAAGGAGAGAGGGGGAAACACACAGAAAAGTGAAGGGCTACACACGGGAGAGGAAAATACACAGAGTAGAGAGGAGGATACACACAGGGAAGAAAAGTACACACACAGGAGAAGGGCAGACACACAGGAAAGAAGAAGATACACACAGAAGAGTTGGATACATAGAGGAGACAGAGAAATACACACAGGAGAGGGGGATACACACAGGAGAGAGGATAAACACACAGGAGAGAGGGGAATACACACAAGAGAGAGGGAAATACACACAGGAGAGTGGAGGATACACATAGGAAAGAGGAAGATACACAAAAAAGAGAGGAAGATACAAGCAGGAGAGAGGAGCATACACAGGGGAGAGGAACATACACAGAGGAGAGAGGGCGTTACACAAAGGAGAGAGGGCGGATACACACAGGAGAGAGAAAGATACAGAGAGGAAAGAGGAGGATACACACAGGAGAGGGTGGATACAAACAGGAGAGTGGAGGATACACAAAGGAGAGTGGGAGGATACACACAAGAAAAAGAAAGATACACACAGAAGAGAGTAGAATACATAAAGGCAAGAGAAAGAATACACAAAGGGGAGAGGAAGGATACTAACAGGAGACAGGGAGATACACACCCGAGAGTGGGGCATACACCCAGAAGGGAAAAGACTCACACTGGAGAAAGGAAGATACACACAGGAGGAGGAAGATATGCAAAGTGGAGAGGAGGATACACACGGGAGAAAGAAGGATACACACAGGAGAGGGCGATACACATAAGAAAGAGAAGGATCCACACAAGAGAGAGGAAAATATACATAAGAGAGAGGCATATACAAATACGAGAGTGGTAAACACACAGAAGAGAGAAGGATACACACAGAAGAAAGGAGAATACACGCAGCACAGAGGAGGATACGTGCAAAAAAAAGAGGAGAATACACACAGGAGAGAGAAAAATACACGCAGAAAAGAAGGGGGATACACACAAGAGAGAAAATGATACACATAAAAGACAAAAGAATACACACAGTAGAGAGGAGGTTACACAAAGGAGCGAGGGATACACACAGGTGAGAGGAAAATACACACAGGAGAGAAACGCATACACACAGAAGAGGAAAGATATATAGAGAAGAGAGTGGGATACACAAAGGAAAAGGAAATACACACAGGAGAGAGAAATACAAACAGGAGCGAGGGGCATCCACACAGGAGAAAGGGAAATACACACAGGAAAAAGGAGAATACACACAGGAGAAAGAAGGATACACACAGGAGAGGGGGATACACACAGAAGAGAGGAAGATACACACAGGAAAGAGGAGGATACACAGAGGAGAGAGGAAGATACACGCAGGAGAGAGGACTATACACAGAAGAGAGGGGAGTACACAAAAAAGAGAGGGCATTACACACATGAAAGAGGGCAGATACACAAAGAAGAGAGAAAGATACACAAAGGAGAGAGAAGGATACACACAGGAGAGGGTGGATACACATAGGAGAGTAAAAAATACACACAGGAGAGAGGGAAGATACACACAAGAGAGAGAAGGATACACAGAGAAGAAAGTAGGATACATAAAGGCGAGAGAAAGAATACACACGGGGGAGAGGGGGAAAATTAACAGGAGAGAGGGGTATACACAGTCGAGAGGGGGGCAGACACACAGAAGGGAGAAGATACACACTGGAGAGAGTAAGATACACACAGGAGGAGGAAGGTACACAAAGTAGAGAGGAGAATACACACAGGAGAAATGAGTATACACACAGGAGAGAGACGGATACACAAAAGAGAGGAGAAGGATAAACACAGGAGAGGGCGATACACAAAAGAGAAAGAAGGATCCTCATAGGAGAGAGGGAAATACACATAAGAGAGGGATATACACAAAGGAGAGAAAAGGATACATGCAGGAGAAAGGAGGATACACACAGCACAGAGGAGGATACACGCAGAAGAGAGGAGAATACACAGAGGAGAGAGAAAAATACACACAGAAGAGAAGGGAGATACACACAAGAGAGAGAATAATACACAAAGAAGAGAAAAGGATACACACAGTAGAGAGGGGCGTACACACAGAAAAGGGGAAATACACAGAGAAGGGAGTGGCATAAACAAAGAAGAAAGGGATACACACAGGAGAGGGAAATACATACAGAAGCGAGGGTGATGCACACAGGAGTAAAGGAAATACCCAAAGAAAGATGAGGATACACACAGGAGAGAGAAAAATACATACAGGAGAGGAGGGATACACTGAGGAGAGAGGAAGATACACACAGGAGAGAGGAAGATACACAGAGGAGAGAGGAAGATACACAAAAAAGAGGAGAGGATGCACAGAGGAGGAAGGGATATACACCGAAGAGAGGGAAATACGAAAAGCAGAGGAAAATACACAGAGGAGAGAGTGGGATACACAGAGGAGAGAGGGGGATAAACACAGAAGAGGAAGACACATACAGGAGAGAGGTGCATAAAGAGAGGAGAGAGGAGGATTTATGCAAGTGAGAAGATACACACAGTAAAGGAGGGATTCACACAGGAGAGAGGGGGTTACACACAGGAGAGAAAAGGATACACACAGGAGAGAGAAGGATACATATAGGAGGGGGAGATACAAACAGGAGAAAGGGGCATACACACAAAAACGGGGATACACACAGGAGCAAGGGGGATACACACAGGAGAAAGGAGGATACACACAGGAGAGAGGAGGAGACAAACAGGAGAGAGGGTATACACACAAAAGAGAGGGGGATACACATAGAAGAAAGGGGTGATACACACAGGAAAAAAAGGTGTTACCCACAGGAGAGATGGGTAAAAAACACAGGAAAGCGGAGTGATACACACAGGAGAGAGCAGGATACACACAGGAAGAAGGAAAATACACACAAGAGAGAAGAGGATACACACAGGAAAGAGGAGTATACACACAGAAGAGGGGCATACACAAAGGAGAGGGAAGGATACACACAGGAGAGATGGATACATGCAAAAGACAGGGAAATACAGGAGACAGGGGAAAACACACAGGAGAGAAGGATACACACAGGAGAGAGGGGATACACACAGGAGAGGGGGGTACACAGAAGAGAGAGAGCGTTCCAAACAGGAGAGTGGAGAATACACACAATAGAGAGGGTCACACACACAGGAGAGAGAAGGATGCACATAGGAGAGAGAAAGATACACAAAGGAGAGAGGAGGACACACGCAAAAGAAAGGAGTATACGCAGGAGAGAGGGGAATACACAGAGGAGAGAGGGCGTTACACACAGGAGAGAGGGAGGATACACACAGGAGAGAGGAGGATACACAAAGGAGAGGGTGGTTACACACAGGAGAAAGGATACACACAAAAGAGAGGGAAAATACACACAATAAAGAGGGGGATACACACAGAAGAGAGTAGGACATACAAAGGCGAGAGAAGAAATACACACAGGGGAGAGGAAAGAAACTAACAGGAGAGAGGGGGAAATACACAGGTGAGTGGGGCATACTCAGAGAAGGGAGAGGCTACACACTGGAGAGAGTGGGATACACACAGCAGGAGGAAGATACACACAGTAAAGAGAAGGATACACATATGAGAAAGGAAGATACAAACAGGAGAGAGACTGATACACAAAAGAGAGGAGCATACACACAGGAGAGGGCGATACACACAAGAGAGAGAAGAATCCACAAAGGAGAGAGGAAATACACATAGGAGAGAGGGGTATACACAAAGGAGAGAGGTATACACAAGAGACAGGAGGATACACACAGGAGAAAAAAGGATACACGCAGCACAGAAGAGGATACCCGCAGGAGAGAGGGTGATACACACAGGAAAGAGAAAAATACACACAGAAGGGAAGGGGGATACACACAAGAGAAAGAATAATACACACAGAAGAGAAAATGATACACACAGGAGCGAGGGGGATACACACAAAAGAGAAGGGGATACACATAGGAGAGAGGGAAGATACACACAGAAGAGAGGGGTATACACAAAGGTGAGGGGAATACACAAAGAAGAGAGGTGCATACATACAGGAGAGAGACAAGATACACACAAAAGTTTGGAGAATACACATAGATGAAAAGAGGACACACAGAGGAAAGATAGATACACAGAAGAGAGAGGGATATCCACACAGGAGAGAGGGAAATACACATAAAAGAGAGGGGTATACACACAAATGAGGGGAATACACAAAGGAGAGAGAGGGATGTACACAGAAGAGAGAAGAATACACACAGGAAAGAATGATACACACAGGAGAGGTGCATAAACACATGAGAGAGGAGGATACACACAGAAGAGAGGACAAAACAAACAGGAGAGAGGAGATACACAAGAGAGAGAGGGGGATACGCACAGGAGAAATGGGTGATACACACAGGAAAGAAAGGTGTTACACACAGGAGAGAGAAGGGAAACACACAAGAAAGCGGAGGGATACACGCAGGAGAGAGAAGGATACACGGAGGAGACAGGAGGATACACACAGGAGAGAGGAGTATACACACAGGAGAAGGGCATACACGCAGGAGAGAGGGGAATACAAACAGGAGAGTTGGATACATACAGGAGAAAAGGAAATATACACAAGAAAGGGGTGGATAAACACAGGAGATGAGAATACACACAAGAGAGAGGGTATACACACAGAAGAGGGGAATACACGCAAGAGAGAGGGGCATACAGACAGGAGACAGGGAAATACATAGGAGAGAGGAAGATACACAAAAAGGAGAGGAGGATACACGCAGGAGAGAGGAGTATACACAGGAGAGAGGTTAATACACAGAGGAGAGAGGGCGGTTCAAACAGGAGAGACGGTGGATACACACAGGAGAGAAAAGGATACACACAGGAAAGAGGAGGATACACACAAGAAAGAGGAGCATACATACAGGAGAGAGAATGATATGCACAGGGGATATAGGAATTCACAAAATAGAGAGGGGGATATACACAGGAGAGAGGGGGATACACACATGAGAGAGAAGTATACACACAGGTGAGAGAAATACACAAACAAGAGAGGGGCATACACACAGGAGAGATAAAAGATACACACAGGAGAGAGGAGAATACCCACAAGAGAGAGAAGAAACACAGGAGAGAGAAGGAATACACATAGTTAAGAAGAAGATACACACAGAAGAGAGGAAGATAAAATCAAAAGAGAGGAGGATACACACAGGATAATGAAGGATACACAGAGCAGAGAGAAGGGTACACACAGTAGAAAGGGATACACACAGAAAAGAGGGGCATACACAAAGAAGAGAGAAGGATTCACAGAGGATGCAGGAGGATACAAACAGGAGAGAGAAAGATACACACAGGAGAGAGAAGGGATACCCATGGGAGAAAAGAAAATACACACAGGAGGGAGGAGGATACACACAGGACACAGGAGGATACACACAGAATAGAAAAGGATACACACAGGACAGAGGAAGATACATACAAGAGGGAAGATGATACTCACAGGAGAGAGGAAAATCACCACAGGTGAAAAGAGGATACACTGAGAACAAACAATGATACACACAGGAGAGAGGGGGATACAAACAGGAGAGAGAAGGTTACACACAGGGGGAGGAAGATACACACAGGAGAGCAGAGGATACACACATTAGAGAAGAAGATACACACATGAGAGAGGAGAATACACAAAAGAGATAAAGGCATACACAAAGGAGAGGCTAACACACACAGGAGAGCGGAAGATACACACAAAAGAGAGGAGGATACCGAAAAGAGAGAGGAGGATACACACAGGAGAGAAAATGATACAACCAGGAGAGAGGAGGATACACTCAGGAGAGTCGGGATACAAAGAGAAGAGTGCAGCATACACAAATGGGGAGGAGGATACACAAAGGAGAGAAGAGGATACACAAAAGAGAAAGAAAAATACACACAGGAGAAAGCAGAATACACAAAAAAGAGAAGAATACACAAAGAAGAAAGGGGTATAAACAAAAAATAGAAGAGGACACACACAGGAGAGAAGGGGGATACACACAGGAGAAATGGGGATACACACAGGAGAGTGGGACATACACACAGGATTGAGGGGGATACACACAGGAGAGAGGGGAATACGCACAGGGGGAGAGGGATAAATACAGGAGGGAGGAGGGTACAAAATAAGAGAGGAGGATACAGACATAAGAGAAAAGGATAAACACAGGAAAGAGGAGGATACACACAGGAGAGAGGAGGATACACACAGGAGAGAGAAAAATACACGCAGAAGAGAGAAGGATACACACAGGAGAGTGGGGGGACACACAGGATAGGGCGATACACACAAAAGAGAGGAGTATAAACACAGAAGAGGGGAGGATACTCACAGGAGAGAGGGGTATACACACAAAAGAGTGGAAAATGCACACAGGAGAGAAGGGGATACACACAGGAGAAAGGGGTATACACACAGTAGAGAGGAGATACACACAGGAGAATGTAGGATACACACAGGCGAGAGGGGGATACACACTGGAGAAAGGAGGATACAGAAGAGAGAAGGAAATACACACAGGAGAGAGCGGGATACATGGAAAAGAGAAAAAGATACACACAGGAGAGAAAAGGATACACACAGGAGATGGGAATACACAGGAGAGAGGGGCATAGACACAGGAGAGAGTAATACACACAGGAGAAAGAAGGATACACACAGGAAAGAGGAGAATACACACAGGAGAGAATGATACACACAGAAGAGAAAGGCATACACACAGGAGAAAGGAGAATACACACAGCAGAGATTACGATTCACACAGGAGAGAGGGTATACACACCAAAGAGGGGAATACATACAGGAGAGAGGGGCAAACAGACAGGAGAGAGGGAAATACATATAGGAGAGAGAAAGATACACAAAAAGGAGAGGAGGATACACGCAGGAGAGAGGAGTATACACAGGAGAGAGGTTAATACACAGAGGAGAGAGGGCGTTACACACAGGAGAGAGGGTGGATACAAACAGGAGAGAGGAGGATACACACAGGAGAGAGGAGGATACACACAAAAGAGAGGAGCATACACACAGGAGAAAGATACGCACAGTAGAGACAGGATTTCACAAAATAGAGAGGGGGATATCCACAGGAGAGAGAAGTATACACACAGGAGAGAGGGGGATACACACAGGTGAGAGAAATACACACAAAATAGAGGGGCATACACACAGGAGAGAGAAAAGATACAGTCAGGATAGAGGAGAATACACACAAGAGAGAGGAGGATAAAAACAGGAGAGAGAAGAGATACACAAAGTTAAGAAGAAGATACACACAGGAGAGAGGAAGATAAAAACAAAAATGAGGAAAATACACACAGGAGAGTGAAGGATACACAGAGCAGAAAAAAGGATACACACAGTAAAGGGGGATACACACAGAAGAGAGGGGCATACACAAATAAGAGAGAAGGATTCACACAGGATGCAGGAGAATACAAATAAGAGAGAGGAAGATACACACAGGAGAGATAGGGGATACCCACGGGAGAAAAGAAAATACACACAGGAGACAGAAGGATACACACAGAATAGAAAAGAATACACACAGGAGAGAGGAAGATACACACAATAGGGAGGATGATACTCACAGGAGAGAGGAGGATCCTCACAGGTGAAAGGAGGATACACTGAGAAGGAACAATGATACACACAGGAGAGAGGGGGATACACACAGGAGAAAGGGGAATACACACACGGGGAGGAAGATACACACAGGAGAGAGGAGAATACACACAGGAGAAAGGGGAATACACACACGGGGAGGAAGATACACACAGGAGAGAGGAGAATACACACATTAGAGAGGAAGACACACATAAGAGAGGAGAATACACAAAAGAGACAAAGGCATACACAAAGGAGAGGCTGATACACACAGGAGAGAGGAGGATACACACAAAAGAGAGAAGGATACAGAAAGAAGAGAGGAGGATACACACAGGAAAGAAATTGATACAAACAGAAGACAGAAGGATACACAAGTGAAAGGAGGATACACACAGGAGAGAGGAGGATACACACAGGAGAGAGGAAAATACACTCAGGAGAGTCGAGATACAGAGAGGAGAGTGTGGCATACACAAATGGGGAGGGGGATACACACAGGAGAAAGGAGGATTCACACAAGAGAGAGGAAAATACACAAAGGAGAAAGAAGTATACACACAGGACTGAGGGGAATATACGCAAAAGAGAGATGGGTAAACACAGCAGAGTGGAAGATACACACAGAAGAGAGGAAGATACACATAGGAGAGAGGAGGATAAACAAATGAGAGAGGAAGATACACAGAGGAGACAAGAGAATACACAAAAGAAAAAATGGCATACACAAAGACGAGGCTGATACACACAGGATAGAGGGGGATACACACCAGTAAAAAGTATACATGCAGAAGAGTGGGATACAAACAGGAGAGAGGGGCATACACACAGAAGAGAGGATAATATACAGAGAATAGAGGAGAATACACACAATACAGAGGCGGATACACACAAAAGAGAGGGGTTATACAAACAAGAGAGAAGAAGGTAAACACAGGAGAGAAGAGGATACACACAGGAGAGAGGAGGGTAAACACAAAAAAGAGGAGGATACAGAAAGGAGAGAGGTGGATACACACAGGAGAGAAAATGATGCAAAGAGGAGAGAGGAGGATACACACGTGAAAGGAGGATACACACAGGAGACAGAGGAATACACTCAGGAGAGTGGGGGATATAAAGAGGAGAGGGCGGCATACACAAAATGGGAGGGGGATACACACAGGAGAGAGGAGGATACACACAAGAGAGAGGAAAATACACACAGGAGAAAAAAGGATACACACAGGAATAAGGGGGATAAACGCAAAATAGAGGGGGATAAACACAGCAGAGTGAAGGATACACACAGGAGAAAGAAGGATACACAAATGAGAGAGGAAGCACACAGGATAAAGGGGTATACACACAGGCGAGGGGGAAACACAAAGGATTAGGAAGGATACACACAGGGGAGAGTGGGATACACACAGAAGAGAGGAGGATACAGAAAGGAAAGAGGAGGATACACACAGAAGACAAAATGATACAAACAGGAGAAAGGAGAATACACACGTGAAAGGAAAATGCACACAGGAGAGAGGCGGATACACACAGGAGAGAGGGGAATACACTCAGGAGAGTGGGGGATACAAACAGGAGAGTGCGGCATACACAAAGGGGGAGAAGCATACACACAGAAGAGAGGAGGATACACACAACAGAGAGGAAAATACACACAGAAGAAAGGAGGATACACACAGGAATGAGGGGGCTAAACGCAAAAGAGAGGAGAATAAACACAGCAGAGTAAAGGATACACAAAAAAAGAGTGGGATACACACAGAAAATAGGGATACACACAGGAGAGAGGGGCATACCCAGAGGAGAGAGGAGGGTAAACACAGGAGAGAGGAAGGATCCACAAAGAAGAGAGGAGATACACACAGGAAAGTGGGGCATACACATAGAAGAGAGAGGGATACACACAGGAAACAGGAAGATACCCACAGGGGGAGAAGGATAATAACAGGAGGGAGAAGGATACACACCAAGTAGAATAGGATACAGGCAGAAGAGAGGAAAATACACGCAGGAGCGAGGAAAATTCAAACAGGAGGGAGGAGGATACACACAGAAGAGAGGAGAATACACGCAGAAGAGACGAGGATACAAGAGTGGAGAGGGGGAATACACACAGGAGATGGGGATACAAAGAGAAGAGAGGAGGAAACAAACAGGTGAGATGAGTATACACACAGCAGAGAGCTGGAAACACACAAGTGAGAGGAGGATACACACAAAAAGAGGGGAATAAACACAGAAGAGAGGGTGATACACACAGAAGAGAGGTGATACACACAAAAAAGGGGATAGTACACAGAGGAGAGAGGAAGATACACAAAGGAGAAAAAAGGATACACAAAAAAGAGGGTGATACACACAGGAGAGAGAATGATATACGGAAAAGCGAGAAGGATACACACAGGAGAGAAGAGGAAACATACAGGAGAGGGAAATACACACAAGAGAAAGGGGGATACACACAAGAGAGAAGAAAATACACACAGGAGAGGGGAATACACACAGGAGAGAGAGGCATACACAAAGGATAGAAAAGGATACACACCGCAGAGAGGAGAATACACAGAGGAGAGAGGGGATGCCCACAGAAGAGTGGAGGATACACATAGAAGAGAGGGAGATACACAAGGAGAGAGGGGAGATACACACAAGAGAGTAGGGGGATACATCCGAGAGAGGAGGAATACACACAGGAGAGAGGAGAATACACATAGAAGAGAGCAGGATACACACAGGAGTAAGAAAGATACACACAGGAAATAAAATACACACAGAAGAAAGGAGAATACACACAGGAGAGAGAAGGATACACACAATATAGAGAAGGATACACACAGGAGACAGAAGGATACACACAGGAGAGAGAAGAATACACACAGGAGAGGGGTGATACACAGAGGAGAAAGGGGAATACACACAGTTGAGAGAAGAATACACACAGAAGAGGGGGATACACACAGGAGAGAGGAGAATAGACACAGCAGAGAGGATGATACACAAAAAAGAGAGGGGATACATACAAAAGAGAGGGAGATACACACAGAAGAAAGAGGGATACACACAGGAGAGAGGGGGGATACACAGAGGGATGAGAAAAGATACACACAGGAGAGAGGATCATACACACAAGAAAGAGGATACACAGAGGAGAGAGAAAGATACACACAGGAGAGAGGAAGATACACAGGAAAGAGGAAGATACACACAGGAGAGAGCATACACACAAAAGAGAAAAGGATTCACAGAGGAGACAGAAGGATACACAACGTAAAGAGGGGCATACACACAGAAAAGGGAGATACACACTGGAGAAAGGGGAATACACAAAATTGAGAGGAGGATACACACAGGAGATGGGGATACACAGAGGTGAGAGAGGCGTACACACAGGAGAGAGGAAGATACACACAGGAGAGTGGAGGATACAAACAGGAGAGAGGGTATACACACAGGAGAGAGGGAAATAACCATAGAAGAAAGAAGGGATACAAACAGAAGAGAAAGGGTTTACACACAGGAGAGTGGGGGGAAATACAAGGGAAAGAGGAGCGATACACAAAGGATATAAAAAGGTACACACAGGAGAGAGAAAAATACACACAGGAGAAAGGAGAATGCACACTGGAGAGAGGAAAATACACACAGGAGAGAGGAAAATACACACAGGAGAGGTACATACACACAGGAGAGTTGCATACACACAGGAGAGGGGGGATACACACAAGAGAGTGAGATTCACACAGGAAACAGGGTAATACACACAGGAGAGTGGCAGATACAAACAGGAGTGGGGGATATACACAGGAGAGAGTGGGATACACACAGGAGAGAGGGGAATACACACGAGAGAGGGGCATACACACAGGAGAGAGGAGGATACACACAGGAGAGAGGGAAATACACACAGAAACAAGGAAGATACGAACAGGAGAGTGCAGCATACATGCAGGTGGGAGGGAAATACACACAGGAGAGAGGAAGATACACACAGTGGAAGAGAGATACACAAAGACGAGAGGAGGATACACACAGGAGAGAGGAGGCTACACAGAGGAGAAATGAGGATACACAAATAAGAGGGGGAAACACACAAAAGAGAGGGAGATACACACAAGCGAGAGGGATTCACCCAGAAGACGGGGAGATACACACAGAAGATAGAAAGATACACACAGGAGAGGGGGGATACACACAAAAGAGAGTGGCACACACACAGGAGAGAGGAGGATACACACAGGAGAGAGGGGGATACACACAAGAGGGAGGGGGATACACACAGGAGAGAGGGGAATACAAACAGTAGATTGAGACTTACAAACAGGTGGGAAGAAGATACACAAAGGAGATTGAGGCATACACACAGGAGAGACTGGGATACACACAGGAAAAGAAGGATAAATACAGGAGAGAGGAAGATACACACAAAAGAGAGGAAAATACACACAAAAGAAAGGGGGATACACACAGGAGAGAAGGGGATACACAGAGAAGAATTGTGATACACACAGGAGAGAGGAGGGTAAACACAGCAGAGAGAAAAATACACAAAGGAGAGAGGAGGATACACAAAGGAGAGGGGGATACACACATGAGAGAGGGGGATACACTGAAAAAAGGAGGATAGACACAGGAGAGAGGAGGATAAACAGAGTAGAGAAGGATATACACAGGAGAGACGGGCATACACACAGAAGAGGGAAATACACACAGGAGAAAGGGGGATAGACACAGGAGGGGGAGAATACACACAGGAGACGGGGATACACACATGAGAACAGGGCGTACACACAGAAGAGAGGAGGATTCAAAAAGCAGAGAGGATGATACACACTGGAGAGAGGGGATACACACAAGAGAGAAGGGGATACAAACAGGAGAGAGGGGGATACACACAGGAAAGAGTGGGGATACACACAGGAGAGTGGGGGGATACACACATGAGAGAGGAGGGATACACACAAGAGGGAGAAGAATACACACAGTAGAAAAAAAGATACACACAGTAGAAAAAAAGATACACACAGAAGAAGGGGATACACACAGGAGAGTGGAGGATACACACAGGATAGAGGAGTTTACACACAAAAGAGAGCAGGAAACACACAGGAGACAGAAGAATACACACAGGAGAGAGGGTAATATACACAGGAGAGTGGTCATATACACAGGAGGGAGGAGGGTACACACAGTAGAGAGGGGCATACACTCAAGAAAAATGGATAAACACAGGAGTAAAAGGGATACACACAGGAAAGAGGAGGATACACACAGGTAAGGGAGATACACAAAGACAAAAGGGCGTACACACAGGAGAGAGGAGGATACACAGAGAAGAGAGCAGATAGACACAGAAGAAAGGGGATATACAGAGGATCCTTCACAGCCTCACTCAATATTACACACTTGTGATATAGTCTGGAGTCTAATTTTTATGGCCACTCATTCAAAAAATCACTAAATAATGCACACCTGTTGAATAGTCAGATGTCTCTTTCCAATGGTTACTCGTTAAGAGCCTCAGGAAGTGTACACACCTGTCGAAATAGTCAGAATTTACCTTTATCCCCTCATTCACATTCTGTCTAAATAAGGCACACCTGTGGAATAGTCAGGAGACTTTTTCATGTGGCCTCTAATTCGGAGGGACACTGAAAAATGTTTAGTCAGGAGTCTATTTCATGTGGACACATATTCAGAGCCACAGTGAATAAGGCAGGCCCTTGATATAGTAAGGAATCTAATTAATATGGCCATATCATCTGAGCCTCACTGTATAATACACACCTGGAGAATAATTTTGAGTCTATTTTCGATGGACATTCATTCAGAGCCTCGGTAAATAACGTAAACCTGTGGAGTAGACAGGAGTCTATTTTAATAGGACACTCATTCATAGCCTCAGTGGATGATATGCACGTGTGGATTAGTCAGGATTCCATTTTTTCTGGCCATTGACTCGTAACCTCAATGAAAAATGCACAAATGTAAAGTACTCAGCTGTCTATTTCATATAAACACTCATTCAGAGATTCAGTGAATAATACAAATATTTAAGATAGACAACATCCTGTTTCATATTGTCACACAAAAAGAGCCTCACTGAGTAATGCACCCCTGGGGAAGTGATAAAATTCTACTTTATATAGCCTCTCATTTACAGCCTAAGGGAATAATGCACACGTGTGGAATGGACACTAGTCTATTTTATATGGCCACAAAATCAAAGCCTGAGTGAGTAATACACAACTTTGAAATAGTCACTAGTCTATTCCATATGCCCAAATATTTAGTCAGAATAAATAACACACGCCTGTGGAATAGTCAGAAAACAAGTTCATATGGCCAAAGTTTCAGATCCTCAGTGAATAATACATACTTCAGAAATATTCAGGACACTATTACATGTGGCCTCAATTTCAGAACTTCATTGAATAATAAACACCTGTATTGTAGTCAGAATTCTATTTCTTCTTTCTTTCTTTTTTTTTTTTTTTTTTTTTTTTTTTTTTTTTTTTTTTTTTTTTTTTTAATTTTTATTGCATTATAGGTTTGGGGGTACATGTGCAGAACAAGCAAGATAGTTGCATAGGTACACACATGGCACTGTGCTTTGCTGCTTTCCTCCCCTTCACCCACACTTGGCATTCATCCCCAGGCTATCCCCCCCAACCCCCCCCTGCTGTCCCTCCCCCATTCCCCCCAACAGTCCCCAGTGTATAGTAGTCAGAATTCTATTTCTTATAGCTACGTATTCAGAGCCTAACTAAATAACATACACCTTTGGAATAGTCCGGATTCTCTTTCGTATAGCCACTCATTTAGAGCCGAATGTAAAAACGCACGCCTGAGGAGTATTCAGGCGTCTCTATTTTATGGCCATTCATTCAGAGCTTCACAGAATTATACAGAACTATGTTAACGTCAACAGTGTACTTCACATAGCCACTTATTCAGAACCTCAGTGAAGAATCATATATGTCTGAAAAATACTCAGGATTATATTATATATAGCCACCTATTCAGAGACTCACTGAGTAATGCACACATAAGGAAGAGACTAAAGACTATCTGATATGACACTACACCAAGCGACTCAGTGGACAATGCAGAACAGAAAAAATAGTGAGTATGATAGAGTCAGAAGTTTATGTTATGTGGTCACTCGTTCAGAATCTCACTGAAGAATACACACCTTTGGTATAGTAAGAGTCCAAGTCATATGGCCACTGAATCAAAGCATTACAGGATAGTGCACAAAGGGGCAATAGTAAGGAGTCTTTTTCATATGGCCTCTCATTCAGAGCTTCAGTGCATAAAAAAGAGCTGTGGAGTAGTCCGGATTCTATTTAATGTAGCCCCAAGTTAAGCAGCTCCGTGAATGATACACACATGTGTGAGAGTCAGGAGACTATCTGATATAGACACTCATACAGAATCTTTTCAAATACTGCACATGTGGTGAATAATCAAAAGTCTGTTTCAAATGGTGAATCGTTTGGAGAATCAAAAAATAACGCACACCTGTGGAGTAAAATGGATTCTATTTCATAAGGCCACTCTTTCAATGCTTTAGTGAATAATATGTATATCTGATAAGTCAGGAATCTCATTCACATGGCCACTCATTCTGTGCCTGTGTGAATAGTACTCCCCTCAGAAACAGTCAAGGATCTACTTCAAATGCCTACACTTTCAGAGTCTCTGTAAGTAATGAAACCCTGGGCAATACAACTGAGTTTCTTTTTCATGGTCACTTAGTCAGAGTGTCATTCAATAATACACACACGGGGAAGATTTAAGAGTCTACTTCATGTAGCCACTCATTTAGATCCTCAGTGAATAATGCACACCAGGGTAATAGTTGAGCATTTTTGATATGGCCACTCATTTTGTGCCTCACCGAGTGATATACAGTTGAAGGATCCTCAGAATTCTCTTTGATACTACTACACATTTAGAACCTTATTGAATAATTCACAATGGAGCAATAGTCAGGTGTCTATTTTGTATGGTCTATCATTTAAAGTTTCAGTAAATAATGAACATCTATGGAGTAATCAGGACGCTGTTTAACATAGTCACAAATTAAGTGACTTCCTGAATGATACACACCTGGGTGATAGTCGAAGTCTATTTCATCTGAACTCTACTTTTGTGTATCGCTGGGTAATACACACCTGGGGCAGGTCACGAGTCTATTTGTTATGGACACTAAAACTGAACCTGTTTGATTAATGCACACATGGATAATAATGAGGAGTCTATGTCATATGGCTACTCATTCAGACAAACAGTGAATAATGCACACGTGAGATAATAAGAAGTCTCTTTCATATGGCGCTCTTTCGCAGCATCACTGAATATTACACACTTGTGATACAGTCTGGAGTCTATTTCTTATGGCCACTCATTCAGAGAATATCTAAATAATGCACACCTGCGGAATAGTCAGAAGTCTCTTTCCTATGGCCACTCGTTAAGAGCCTCACTACATGTACACACCTGGGGAAATAGTCAGGATTTACTTTTATCCCTTCATACAGAGTGTCACTAAATAATGCACACCTGTGAAATAGTCAGGAGACTCTTTTATGTGGCCTCTAATTCGGAGTGTCACTGAATAATGTGCTGTAGTCAGGAGTCTATATCACGTAGACACATATGCAGAGCCTCAGTGAATAAGACAGGCCACTGATATAGTAAGGAATCTAATTAATATGGCCACATCTTCTGAGCCTCACTGAATAATACACACCTGGAGAATAATTTGGAGTCTATTTTCGATGGACATTCATTCAGAGCCTCGGTAAATAATGCACCCCTGTGGAGTAGCAAGGAGTCTATTTAATTTGGACACTCATTCGTAGCCTCATTGGATAATATACACGTGTGTATTAGACAGGATTCCATTTTATATAGCCATATACTTGTAACCTCAGTGACAAATGAACAAATGTAAAGTACTCAGCAGTCTATTTCATATAGAAACGCATTCAGAGATTCATCGAATAATAAAAATATTTAAGATGGACAGCATCCTGTTTTTTACAGTTACACAAAAAGATCCTCATTAAATAATATGCACATGCGGATTATTCAGGATTCCATTTTATATGGCCACTGACCCATAACATCCGTGAAAAATGCACAAATGTAAAGTTCTCATCAGTATATTTTATATAGACACTCATTCAGAGATTCAGAGAATAATAAAAATATTTAAGATAAACAGCATCCTGTTTCATATGGTTAAACAAAAAGAGCCTCACTGAGTAATGCACAACAGGGGAAGTGTTAGGAATCTACTTTATATAGCCTTTAATTTATACAATCAGGAAATAATGCACACATGTTGAATAGACATTAGTTTATTTTATATGGCCATAAAATCAAAGCCTTTTCAAATACTGCACATGTGGGGAATAAACACTTGCCTGTTTCATATGTTTTGTTTGGTGAATCAAAAAACTTATGCACACCTGTGGAGTAAAATGGGTTCTATTTCAGAAGGCCACTCTTTCAGTGTTTTAGTGAATAATACATATATCTGAAAAGTAAGGAATCTCTTTCACATGGCCACTCATTCAGGGCCCTGTGAAGAATACTCCCCTCTAAAATAGTCAAGTGTCTACTTTAAATGGCTACACATTCAGAGACTCTGTAGGTAATGAACACCTGGGCAATACTCCTGAGTCTCTTCTTTATGCCCACATAGTCAGAGTCTCATTCAATAATTCACACCTGGAGAAGAATTAAGAGTCTACTTCATGTAGCCACTCATTTAGAGCCTCAGTGAATAATGCACACCAGGGTAATAGTCCAGCATTTTATATATGGCCACACATTTTGTGTCTCACTGAGTGATATAAACCTGAAGAATCCTCAGGATTCTATTTGATACTACCAATAATTTGTAACCTTATTGAATAATTAACAATGGAGCAATAATCTGGTGTTTATTTTATATTTTCTATCATTCAAAGTTTCAGTAAATAATGAACTTCTATGGAGTAATCAGGACGCCGTTTAACATAGCCAAGAATTAAGTGACTTCCTGAATAATACAGACCTAGGTAATAGACTGGCGTCTATTTCATATGAACTCTAATTTTGTGTATCGCTGAGTAATACACACCTGGCGCAGTGTCAGAAGTCTATTTGGTATGGACAATCAAACAGAACCTGTTTGATTAATGCACACATGTATAATAATGAGGAGTCTATGTCATACAGTTACTCATTCAGAAAAACAGTGAATAATGCATATGTAAAGTAATTAGAAATCTGATTCTTATGGACCCTCTTTGACACCCTCACTGAATATTACACTCTTGTGATATAGTCTGGAGTCTATTTTTTATGGCCACACATTCAGAGAATGACTGAATAATGCACACCTGCAGAAGAGTCAGAAGTCTCTTTTCATGGCCACTCGTTAAGAGCCTCACTAGGTGCACACACCTGGGGAAATACTCAGAATCTACCATTAGGCCCTCATTCAGAGTCTTACTAAATAATGCACACCTGTGGAATAGTCAGGAGACGCTTTCCTATGGCCACTTTTTAAGAGCCTCACTAAGTGTACACACCTGGGGAAATAGTCATGATTTACCTATATCACTTCATTCAGAGTCTCACTAAATAATGCACACCTTTGCAATAGTCAAAAGACTTTTTCATGTGGCCTCTAATTCAGTGTGTCACTAAATAATGTGATGTGGTCAGGAGTCTATTTCATGTAAACACATATTCAGAGCCACAGTGAATAAAACAGGCCCTTTAGGTAATAAGGAATCTAATTAATATGGATACATCTTCTGAGCCTCACTGAATAATACACACCTGGAGAATAATTTGCAGTATATTTTCGATTGACATTTATTCAGAGACTCGGTAAATAATGTACACCTGTGGAGAAGCCAGGAGTCTATTTTATTCGGATACTCATTCATAGCCTCAGTAGATAATATGCACGTGTGGATTAGCCTGGATTTCAATTTATATGGACACTGACTTGTAACCTCAGTAAAAAATGCACAAATGTAAAGTACTCAGCAGTATATTTCATATAGACACTCATTCAGAGATTTACTAAATAACACAAATATTTAATATAGCAGCATCTTGTTTCATATGGTCACAAAAAATGAGCCTCACTGAGTAAGGCACACCTAGGGAAGTGTTAGGAGTCTACTTGAAATAGCCTCTCATTTACAGCCTCAGGGAATAATGCACACCTGTGGAATAGACACTAGACTATTTTATATGGCCACAAAATTAAAGCCTGAGTTAGTAATACACAACGTTGGAATAGTCACTTGACTATTTTACATACCCAAATATTTAGAGTCAGAGTCAACAATACATGCCTCTGGACAAGTCAGAAAACAATTTCATATGGCCAAAGTTTCAGAGCCTCAGTGAATCATACATACCTTGAAAATACTCAGGACGCTATTACATGTGGCATCAATTTCAGAGCTTCCTTGAAAAAGAAACACCTCTACTGTAATCAGAATTCTATTTCCTATAGCCACATATTCAGAGCCTAACTGAATAACATACACCTTAAGAAAAGTTAAAATTCTATTTCGTATAGCCACTCATTTAGGGCCGAATGTTATAACGCACGCCTGAGGAGCATTCAGGAGGCTCTATTTTATGGCCACACATTCAGAGTTTCACAGAATAATACAGACCTATGAAAACCTCAGGAGTGTATTTCACATGGACACTTATTCAGAACCTCAGTGAGGAATCATATATATCTGGAAAATACTCAGGATTATATTATATATAGTCACTTATTCAGAGACTCACTGAATAATGCACAGCTAAGGAATAGTCTGGATACTATTTGATATGACTCTTCACCAAGCGACTCAGTGGACAATGCAGAACTGAAAAATAGTCAAGGGGATAGAGTCAAGGCTTGATGTTATGTGTTCACTCGTTCAGAATCTCACTGAAGAATACATACCTTGGGAATATTCAGTGTCCAAGTCATATGGACACTCAATCACAGCATTACCCAGTAATGCACAATGGTGCAATAGTAAGGAGTCTATTTCATATGGGCTGTCATTCAGAGCTTCAGTGCATAATAAACTGCTGTGGAGTAATCAGGACCCTATTTAAGGTAGCCCCAAATTAAGCAGCTTCGTGAATGATACACACATGTGTCAGAGTCAGGAGACTATTTGACATAGACACTCATAAAGAAACTTTTTGAATACTGCACATGTGGGGAATAATCACTTGTCTGTTTCATATTGTGATTAGTTTGGAGAATCAAAAAAGAACTCACACCTGTTGAGAAAAATGGGTTCTATTTCATAAGGCCACTCTTTCAATGTTTTAGTGAAAAATGTGTATATCTGATAAGACAGGAATCTCTTTAACATGGCCACTCGTTCAGGGCCACTGTGAAGAACACTCCACTCAAAAATAGTCAAGGGTCTACTTCAAATGGATACACATCCAAAGTCACTGTAGGTAATGAACACCTGGGCAATACACCTGAGTCTCATTTTTATGCCCACTTAGTCAGAAAGTCATTCAATAATACACAACAAAGGAAGATTTAAGAGTCTACTTCATGTAGCCACTCATTTAGAGCCTTAGTGAATAATGCACACCAATGTAATAGTCAAGCATTTTTTATATGGCCACTAATTTTGTGCCTCTCTGAGTGATATACACCTGAAGAATCCTCAGGATTCTATTTGATACTACCACGCATTTAGCACCTTACTGAATAATTCACAATGGAGCAATAGTCAGGTGTCTATTTTATATGGTCTATCACTAAATGTTTCAGTGAATAATAAACTTCTATAATGTAATCAGGACACTGTTTAAGATAGCCATGATTTAAGTGCCTTCCTGAATGATACACATCTGGGTTATAGCCTAGCGTCGATTTCATATGAAGTCTAATTTTGTGTAACTTTGAGTAATAAACACCTGGGGCAGTGTCAGGAGTCTATTTGGTATGGACACTCAAACAGAACCCGTTTGATAAATGCACACATGTATAATAATTAGGAGTCTGTGTCATACGGCTACTCATTAAGACAAACAGTCAATAATGCACATGTAAAGAAATTAGAAGTCTGATTCCTATGGACCGTCTTTCAGAGCCTCACTGAATATTACACACTTGTGGTATAGCCTGGAGTCTATTTTTTATGGCCACTCATTCAGAGAACCACTAAATAATGCACAAATGCACAATTGTCAGAAGTCTCTTTCCTATGGCCACTTGTAAAGAGCCTCACTAAGTGTACACACCTGGGGAAATAATAAGGATTTACAATTAACCCCTCATTCAGAGTCTCACTAGATAATGCACACCTGTGGAATAGTCAGGAGACTCTTTCCTATGGCCACTCGTTAAGAGACTCACTAAGGGTACACACCTGGGGAAATAGTCAGGATTTACCTATATCCCTTCATTCAGAGTCTCATTAAATAATGTACACCTGTGGAATAGTCAGGAGACTTTTTCATGTGGCCTCTAATTTGGAGTGTCACTGAATTATGTGATGTAGTCAGAAGTCTATTTCGTATAGACACATATTCAGAGCCACAGTGAATAAAACAGGCCTTTTATGTTGTAAGGAATCTAATTAACATGGCCATATCTTCTGAGCCACTCACTGAATAATACACACCTGGAGAATAATTTGGAGTCTATTTTCGATGGACATTCAGAGCCTTGGTAAATAGTGTACACCTGTGGAGTAGCCATGAGTCTATTTAATTAGGACACTCATTCATAGCCTCAGTTGATAATATGCACGTGTGGATTAGTCCGGATTCCAATTTATATGGCCAATGACTCATTACCTCAGTGAAAAACGCACAAATGTACTCAGCAGTCTATTTCATATAGACATTCATTCAGTGATTCACTAAATAATACAAATATTTAATACAGCAGCATCCTGTTTCATATGGTCACACAAAATGAGCCTCACTGAGTAAGGCACACCTAGAAAAGTGTTAGGAGTCTGCTTTATATAGCCTCTCATTTACAGCCTAAGGGAATAATGCACACGTGTGGAATAGACACTAGACTATTCTATATGGCCACAAAATCAAAGCCTGAGTCAGTAATACACAACTTTGGAATAGTCACTTGTCTATTTTACATGCCCAAATATTTAGAGTCAGAGTCAATAATACATTCCTCTGGACAAGTCAGAAAACAATTTCACATGGCCAAAGTTTTAGAGCCTCAGTGAATAATACATACCTGGGAAATACTCAGGACGCTATTACATGTGGCATCAATTTCAGTGCTTCCTTGAAAAAGAAACACCTCTATTGTAATCAGAATTCTATTTCCTATAGCCACATATTCAGCGCCTAACTGAATGACATACACTTTGGGAAAAGTTAAAATTCTATTTCGTATAGCCACTCATTTAGAGCCGAATGTTATAACGCATGCCTGAGGAGCATTCAGGAGGCTCTATTTTATGGCCACACATTCAGAGTTTCACAGAATAATACAGACCTATGAAAACATCAGGAGAGTATTTCACAGATACACTTATTCAGAACCTCAGTGAGGAATCATATATATCTGGAAAATACTCAGGATTATATAATATACAGCCAGTTATTCAGAGACTAACTGAATAATGCACAGTTAAGTAATAGTCTGGAGACTGTTTGATATGACTCTTCACACAGCGAATCAGTGGACAATGCAGAACTGAAAAATAGTCAAGAGGATAGAGTCAAAACTTTATGTTATGTATTCACTCATTCAGAATCTCACTGAAGAATACACACCTTGAAAATAGTAAGTGTCCAAGTCTTATGGACACTCAATCACAGCATTACCGAATAATGCACGACGGTGCAATAGTAAGGAGTCTATTTCATATGGCCTGTCATTCGGAGCTTCAGTGCATAATAAACAGCTGTGGAGTAGTCAGTACCCTATTTAAGGTAGCCCCAAATTAAGCAGCTCCGTGAATGATACACACATGTGTCAGAGTCAGAAGACTATTTGACATAGACACTCATATAGAACCTTTTTGAATACTGCACATGTGGGGAAAAATCACTTGTCTGTTTCATATGGTGATTAGTTTGGAGAATCAAAAAATAACGCGCACCTGTTGAGTAAAATCGGTTCTATTTCATAAGGGCACTCTTTCAGTATTTTAGTAAAAAATACGTATATCTGATAAGCCAGGAATCTCTTTAACATGGCCACTCATTCAGAGCCTCTCTGAAGAATACTCCACTCAAAAATAGTCAAGGGTCTACTTCACATGGATACACATTCATAGTCTCTGTACATAATGAACACCTGGGCAATACACCTGAGTCTCTTTTTTATGCCCACTTAGTCAGAGACTCATTCAATAATACACAACAAAGGAAGATTTAAGAGTCTACTTCATGTAGCCACTCATTTAGAGCCTTAGTGAATAATGCACACCAATGTAATCGTCTAGCAATTTTTATATGGCCACTCATTTTGTGCCTCACTGAGTGATATACACCTGAAGAATCCTCATGATTCTATTTGATACTACCACACATTTAGAACCTTATTTAATAATTCACAATGGAGCAATAGTCAGTTGTCTATTTTATATGGTCTATCATTCAAAGTTTCAGTGAATAATAAATTTCTATTAAGTAATCAGGGCGCTGTTTAACATAACCATGGATTAAGTTTCTTGCTGAATGATACGCACCTGTGTGATAGTCAGGAGTCTATTTCATATGAACCCTAATTTTGTGTATCACTGAGTAATACACACCTCGGGCAGTGTCAGGAGTTTATTGGGTATGGACACTCAAACAGTGCCTGTTTGATAAATGCACACATGGATAATAATGAGGAGTCTATGTCGTATGGCTACTCATTCAGACAAACTGTGAATAATGCAGATGTGGACTAATTAGAAGTCTGTTTCATATGGCCTCTTTTTTACAGCCTCACTGAATATTACACATTTGTGATATAGTCTGGAGTCTATTTTTTATGGCCACTCATTCAGAGAATCACTATATAATGCACACCTGCGGAATAGTCAGAAGTCTCTTTTCTATGGCCACTCATTAGGAGCCTCACTAAGTGTACACACCTGGAGAAATAGTCAGGATTTAACTTAATCTTCTCATTCAGAGTCTCACTAAATAATGCACACCTGTGGAATAGTCAGGAGACTTTTTCATGTGGCCTCTAATTCGGAGTGTCACTGAATAATGTGATGTATTCAGGAGTCTATTTCATATATACACATATTCAGAGCCACAGTGAATATAACAGGCCCTTTATGTTGTAAAAAAATCTAATTAATATGGTCGCATCTTCTGAGCCTCACTGAATAATACACACGTGGAGAATAATTTGGTGTCTATTTTCGATGGACATATATTCAGAGCCTCGGAAAATGATGTACACCTGTGGAGTAGCCAGGAGTCTATTTTAGTAGGAAACACATTCGTAAACTAAGTGAATAATATGAACGTGTGGATTAGTCAGAATTTTATTTTATATGGCCACTGACTCATAACCTCAATGAATAATGCACAAATATAAAGTACTCAGCAGTTTATTTCATATAACCACTCATACATAGATTCACAGAATAATAAAATTATTTGAGATAGACAGCTTCTGGTTTCATATTGTCATACAAAAAGAGCCTCACTGATTTACACACACCTGGGAAAGTGTTAGGAGTTTGCTGTACATAGCCTCTCATTTACAGCCTAAGGAAATAATGCACATGTGTGGAATAGACACGAGTCTGTTTCAAATGGCCACAAAATCAAAGACTGAGTCAGTAATACACAACTTTGGAATAGTCACTAGTCTATTCCATATGCCCAAATATTTAGAGTCGAAGTCAATAATACACGCCTAGTCAGTAAAAGATTTTATATGGCCAAAGCTTCAGAGCCTCAGTGAATAATAAATACCTGCGGAATATTCTGGATGCTGTTACATGTGGCATTTCTTCAGAGGTGCATTGAGTAAAGAACACCTGTATTGTAGTCAGCATTCTATTTCACATAGCCACATACACAGAGCCTGACTGAATAACAGACACCTTGAGAAAGTCAGGATTCTGTTTTGTATAGCCACTCATTTACAGCCAAATGTAATACTCATGCCTGGGTAGTATATAGGAGTCTCTATTATATAGCCACTCATTCAGAGCCTCACAGAATAATATAGACGTATGGCAATGTCAGGAGTGTACTTGACATGGCCACTTATTCAGTTCCTCAGTGAAGAATCATATATATCTGAAAAATACTCAGGATTCTATTACATATAGCCACTTATTTAAAGAGTTACTGAATAATGCACACCTGGAGAATTATCTGGAGAATATTTGATATGACCATTCACCCAGCGACTCAGTGGGCAATGCAGAGCTGAGAAATAGTCAAGAGGACAGAGTCAGGAGTCTATTTTATGTGGTCACTCATTCAGAAACTGACTGAAGAATACACACCTTGGGAATAGTCAGAGTCCACGTCATATGGCCACTCAGTCACAGCATTACTGAATAATGCACAATGTGGCAATAGTAAGAAGTCTATTTCATATGGCCTCTCATTCAGTGCTTCAGTGCATAATAAATAGCTGTGGAGGAGGGAAAACCGTATTGAAGGTAGCTCCAAATAAAGCAGCTCCGTGAATGATACACATATGTGTGAGAGCCAGGAGACTATTTGATATGGACACTCATACAGAACCTCTTCGAATATTGCACATGTGGGGAATAATCATTAGTCTGTATCATATGGTGGTTCGTTTGGAGAGTCAAAAAATAACGTGCACCTCTGGAATAAAATGCGGTCTATTTCATAAGGCCACTCTTTCAGTGTTTTAGTGAATAACATGTATATCTGATAAGTCAGGAATGTCTTTCACATGGCCACTCGATCTGTGCATCTGTGAATAATACTCCCCTCTGAAACAGTCAAGGATCTACTTCAAATGCCTACAGATTCAGAGTCTCTGTAAGTAATGAACACCTGGGCAGTACACCTGAGTCTCTTTTTATGCCCACTTAGTCAGAGTCTCATTTAATAATACACACCTGGGGAAGACTTAAGGGTCTACTTCATGGAGCCACTCATTTAGATCCTTAGTTAATAATCCACACCAGGTTATCAGTTTAGCATTTTTTATATGGCCACTCATTCTGTGCCTCCCGGAATGATACACACCTGCGGAATTTTCAGGATTCTATTTCATACTACCATTCATTTACAACCTTATTGAATAATACGCAATGGAGAAATAGGTGTCTATTTTGTATGGCCTCTCCTTCAAAGTTTCAGTGAATAATGAACTGCTATGGAGTAATCAGGACACTGTTTAAGATAACCATGAATTAATTGCCTTCCTGAATGATACACAACTTGGTGGTGGTCAGAAATCTATCTCATATGAACTCTAATTCTGTGTAACACTGAGCAATACACACCTGGGGGAGTTTCAGGAGTCGATTTGGTATTGACATTCATACCTAACCTGTTGGAATAATGCACACATGGGGAATAATGAGGAGTCTATGTCGTACGAATACTCATTTAGACAAACAATGAATAATGCACATGTGAAGTCATTAGAATTCTGCTTCATATGGCCCCTATTTCACAGCCTCACCGAATATTACACACTTGTGATATAGTCTGGAGTCTATATTTTATGGCCACTCATTCATAGAATCACTGAATAATTCACACCTGCGGAATAGTCAGAAGTCTCTTTCATATGGCTACGCATTGAGAGCCTCACTAAATGTACACACCTGGATAAATAGTCAGGATTTACTTGTATCTCCTCATTCAGAGTATCACTAAATAATGCACACCTCTGGAATAGTCAGGAGACTTTTTCATGTGGCCTCTCATTCAATGTGTCATTAAAAAATGTTGTGTAGTCAGGAGACTCTTTAATGTAGACACATATTCAGAGCCTCAGTGCATAAGACAGACCCTTGATATAGTAAGAAATCTAATTTGTATGACCACATCTTCTGAGGTTCACTGAATAATACACACCTGAAGAATAATTTGGAGTCTATTTTCGATGGAAATTCATTCAGAGCCTCGATAAATAATGCAGACCTGTGGAGTAGTCAGGAGTCTCTTTCATTTGGACACACATTTATAGCCTCAGTGGATAATATGCACGTGTGGATTAATCAGGATTCCGTTATATATGGCCACTAACTCATAACCTCAATGAATAATGCACAAATGTAAAGTACTCAGCAGTTTATTTTATATAGCCGCTCATTCAGTGATTCACTGAATAATAAAAATATTTGAGATAGACAGCCTCCTGTTTCATATTGTCATACACAAAAAGCCTCACTGAGTGACACACACCTGGGGAAGTGTTAGGAGTGTACTTTGCATAGCCTCTCATTTACAGCCTAAGGGAATAATGCACATGTGTGGAATAGACACTAGTCTGTTTTATATGGCCACAAAATCAAAGCCTGAGTCAGTAATACACAATTTTGGAATAGACACTAGTCTATTATATATGCCCAAATACTTAGAGTCAGAGTCAATAATACACGCCTGTAGACTAGTCAGAAAACGGTTTCATATTGCCAAAGTTTCAGAGAATCAGTGAATAATAAATACCCGAGGAATAATCTGGACGCTGTCACATATGGCATTTCTTCAGAGATTCATTGAGTAAAGAACTCCTGTATTGTAGTCAGAATCCTATTTCATATAGCCACATACTCAGAGCCTAACTGAATATCAGACACATTGAGGAAGTCAGGATTCTGTTTCGTATAACCACTCATTTACAGCCGAATGCAAAATCTCACGCCTGGGTAGTATATAGGAGTATCTATTTTATGGCCACTCATTTAGAGACTCACAGAATAATACAGATGTATGGAAATGTCAGGAGTGTACTTGACATGGCCACTTTTTCAGTCCCTCAGTGACGAATCATATATAGCTGAAAAATACTCAGGATTCTATTATATATAGCCACTTATTAAGAGACTTACTGAATAATACACACCTGAAGAATTGTCTGGAGACTATTTGATATGACCATTCACCCAGCGACTCAGTGGAAAATGCAGTGCTGAGAAATAGTCAAGAGGACAGAATCAGGAGTCTGTTTTATGTGGTCACTCATTCAGAAACTGACTGAAGAATACACACCTTGGGAATAGTCAGAGTCCAGGTCATATGGCCACTGAATCACAGCATTACTGAATAATTTGCAATGGGGCAATACTAAAAAGTCTATTTTATATGGCCTCTCATTCAGTGCTTCAGTGCGTAATAAACAGCTGTGGAGGAGGGAGGAGTGTATTGATGTTAGCTCCAAATAAAGCAGCTCCGTGAATGATACACATATGTGTGAGTCAGGAGACTATTTGATATGGATACTCATACAGGACCACTTTGAATATTGCACAGGTGGGGAATAATCACTAGTCTATTTCATATGGTGGTTCGTTTATAGAGTCAAATAATAACGTGCACCTCTGGAGTAAAATGCGGTCAATTTCATAAGGCTATTCTTTCAGTGTTTTAGTGAATAACATGTATATTTGATAAGTCAGGAATCTCTTTCACATGGCCACTCGTTCTGGGCGTCTGTGAATAATACTCCCCTCAGAAACAGTGCAGGGTCTACTTCAAATGCCTACACATTCAGAATCTCTGTAAGTAATGAACACCTGAGCAATACATCTGAGTCTCTTTTTTATGCAAACTGAGTCAGAGTCTCATTCAATAATACACACCAGGGGAAGAAGTAAGAGTCTACCTCATGTAGCCACTCATTTAGATCCTCAGTGAATAATCCCCACCAGGGTAATAATCGAGCATTTTTATACGTCCACTCATTCTGTGCCTCCCTGAATGATACACACCTGGGAAATTCTCAGGATTCTATTTTATACTACCCCTCATTTAGATCCTTAATGAATAATTTACAATGGAGCAATAGTCAAATGTCTATTTTGTATGGCCTCTCATTCAAATATTCAGTGCATAATAAACCTTTATGGAGTGATTAGAACACTGTTTTAGATAGCCATGAATTAAGTGCCTTCCTGAATGATACACACCTGGGTGGTAATCAGGAGTCTATTTCATATGAACTTTAATTCTGTGTAAAATTTGAGTAATACACAAAACCACTTCGAATATTGCACATGTGAATAATAATCACTCGTTTATTTCATATGGTCGGTCGTTTGGGGAGTCAAAAAATAACAAGGGAGAGTGTTGGTACACAAAGGAGAGTGGAGGGTACACACAGGAAACAGTGGGTACACAAAGGAGAGAAAAAGATACACAAAGGAAAAAGAGATACATACAGGAAAGTAGCGGATACACAGAGGAGAGAGAAGTATACACACAAGAGAGAAAATAATAACACAGGAGAAAAACATACACACAGGAGACAAAAGCATACACACAGGAGAGTATAATACACAGAAAAGGAAGAAGGATAAACACAAGAGAGAGGAAGATACACACAGAACAGGGGAAAACTCACAAAAAAGAGAAGCGTACACACAGGATAAAAAAGGATACACACAGCACAGAGGAGGATACATACAGGAGAGAGTGGATACACAAAGGAGAGAGAAAAATACACACAGGAGAGAGAAAGTATACACACAAAATGAGGGGGTTACACATTGAAGAGAGGGAATACACACAGGAGAGAGGAAGACACAAACTGGAGAGAGAAGGGATACACACAGGAGAGATGGGAAATACACACAAAAGAGAGGGTTCATATAAACAGAAGAGAAAAATGATACACACAGGAGAAAGAAGGATATACACAGGAGAAAAAAGGATACACACTGCAGAGAGAAGGTTACACACAGGAGAGGGGAATGCACACAGGAGTGAGGAGGTTTCACACAGGAAAGAATAGAATACACACAGGAGACAGAAGGATACACACAAAAGAAAGAAGGATACACATGGTAGACAGAAGGATACACACAGGAGAGAGAAGGATACAAACAGGACAGTGGTGATACAAACAGGAAAGATGAGGGTTCACAGAGGAGAATAGAAGATACACACATGAGAGAGATGGATACACACAGGAGAGAGGCGAATACACACAGCAGAGAGGAGAATATACACAGAAGAGAGGGCATACACACAGGAGTAAGAAAGATCCACACAGGAGAGAAGGGAATGCAAACAGGAGAGAGGTAGATACACACAGAAGTGGGGCATACATAAAAAAGAGAGGGGAAACACACAGGAGAGAGGGGTGATACACACGGAGAGTGGTGATCCACACAGGATAGTTGAGGGCACACACAGGAGAGAAGAGGATACACAAAGAAAAAAGGGATACACAAAGGAGAGTAGGAAAATAAACAGAGGAGAGAGGAGGATAAACACAGGAGAGGGAGATACACACAGGAGAGAGGGTCTAACACACAGAAGAGGGGGATACACACAGGAGAAAAAAGATAAACACAGAAAAGAGTAGAAAACACACAGGAGAGGGGAATACACACAGGAGAGAGGTGCATAGACACAGGAGAAAACGATACACACAGCGGAGAGGAAGATACACACAGGAGAGAGGAGATACACAAAAAAGAGAGGGGGATACGCACAGAAGAGAGAAGGGATACAGACAGGAGGGAGGATGTTACACACAGAAGAAAGGAGGAATACGCACAGGAGAGATAAAGGATACCCACAGGAAAAAGGTGGATGCACACAGGAGAGGGGGATACACATAGGGGAGAGGAGGATGCACACAAAAGAAAAAAGGAGACACACAGGAGAAAGGAGGATACACGCAGGAGAGAGAAGGCTAAACACAGAATAGAGGGGGATACCCACAGGAGAGAGAAGGATACAGGCAGGAGAGAGGAGAATACACACACGAGATAGAAAGATACACACAGGCTAGAGAAGAATGCAAAGAGAAGAGAGAAGAATACACACAGGAAAAAGGGGGATACACACAAAAAAGAGGGAGATACTAACAAAGGGAGGCAAATAAACACAGGAGAAAGGAGGATACACACAGGAGAGAGGAGGATACACACAGGAGAAAGGAGGATACACAAAGGAGAGGGGAAACACACAGAAGAGAGGGGGATACACACAGGCGGAAATGATAAACACAGAAGAGGAGGTATACACACAGGAGAGAGGGGGATACACACAGGAGAGCAAAATAAACAAAGGAAAGTGGGGCTTACGCACAGGAGAGAGGAGATACACACAGGAGAGAGGGTGAATACACAAAAAAGAGGGAGATACACAGAAGTGAGTGAAGCATACACACAGGAGTCAGGGTAATACACACAGAAGAGGGGGGATACACACAGAGAAAACAGGATAAATACAAAAGAAAGGAAAATAAACACCAAAAAGAGAAGGATACAGATAGAAGAGAGAAGGATACACGTAGGAGTTTGGAGGATACACAGGAGAGAGGAGGATAAACACAGGAGAGGGGAGGATACACGCAGGAGTCACGAGGATACACACAAGAGGGAGGAAAAATATACAGAGGAGGATACACACAGGAGTGGCGTGATACACACAGGAGAGAGAAGGGTACACACAGTAGAAAGTAGAATACACACAGGAGAGAGGATCTTACACAAAGAAGAGGGAAATACACACAGGAGAGACGGGGATAATACGAGGAGAGAGGAAGATACACAAAGGCGACAGGAGGATACACACAGGAGGGGAAATACACACAGAAAAGAAGACCATAAACACAGAGGAGGGATATACACACAAGAGAAAGAAAAATACACACAAAAAAGAGGAGGATACAAACAGGACAGGGAGACACACACAAAAGAGTGGTGTGTAAAATCAGGAGAGAGAAGGTACACACAGCAGAGAGGAGGATACACACAGGAGAGAGGGGATACACACAAGAGAGATAAAGATACAAACTGCAGAGAGGGAAGATACACACAGGAGAGAGGGTGGATACACACAGGAGAGAGGGGTGATACACACAGGAGAGATAAAAGATACACACAGAAAAGAGGAGGATACACACAGAAGAAAGGAGGATACACACTGGTTAGAGAAAGATACACACAGGAGAGGGAGACACACACAGGTGTGAAAAGGATACACACAGGAAAGCAGAAAATACACACAGGAGATAGGAGAATACACACAAATGATGGAAGGATACACACGGTAGACAGAAGGATACATACAGAAGAGAGAAGAATACACATAGAAGAGGGGTGATACACATAGGAGAGATGAGGGTTCACATAGGAGAAAAGAGGATACATACAGGAGAGAGATGGATACACACAAAAGAGAGGAGTATAAACACAGCAGAGAGGAGGATACACACAGGAGACAGGGTATACACACAGGAGTGAGGAATATCCACACAGGAGAGAAGGGAATGCAAACAGGAGACAGGTGGATACACAGAGAAGTGGGGCATACTCACAGCAGAGAGGAGGATTTACGCAGGAGAGAGGAAAATACACGCAGAAGAGAGGGGGATACACACAAGAAAGAGGGGGATACACACGAAGAGTGGTGATACACACAAAAAAGTGGAGGGTACACACAGGAAAAAGGGGGTACACAAGAAAGAAGAGGATACACAACGGAAAAAGGGATACACACAGGAGAGTAGGGAATAAACAGAGGAGAGAGGAGGATACACACAGGATATAGGAGGATAAACACAGGAGAGGGGGATACACACAGGAGAGAGGGGCATACACACAGGAGAGGTGGATACACACAGGAGAGAGGGGCGTAGACACAGGAGAAAGGAGGATACACACAGCAGAAAAAAGGATACACACAGAAGAGAGGAGATACACAGAAGAGAGTGGGGGATACACACAGGAGAGAGAAGGGATACTCACAGGAGAGAGGGGGTTACACACAGGAGAAAAAATAAATACGCACAGTAGAGTGCATTGATACCCATAGGAGAGAGAAGGATACCCACAGGAGAGAAAGGGATGCACAAAGGGGAGAGGAGAATGCACACAGGAGAGAGAAGGATACATACAAGAAAGAGGAGGAGACACACAGGAGAAAGAAGGATACACGCAGGAGAGAGGAGGATACACACAGGAGAGAGAAGGAGACGAACAGGAGAGAGGAGGATACACGTGGAAGAGAGAAGGATACACACAGAGAGAGGAGGATACACAGAAAAGAAAGGAGGATACACACAGGAGAGAGAGAAATACACAAAGGAGAGAAGAGGATACACACAGAAGAGGGGTGATACACACAGGAGAGAGAAGGCTACACATAGGAGAAAGGAGGATACAAACAAAAGTAAGAAAGATAGACAAAGGAGAGGGGGATACACAGGAAAGAGGGGACACACCGATGAGAGAAAAGGATACACACAGAAGAGAGGAGGATACACACAGGAGAGGGGGATAACAACAGAAAAGAGGGGCATACACACAGGAGAAATGGGGATATACACAGGAGAGAAAAGGATACACACAGGAGAGGGGGACACAAACAAAAAGAGGGTCGTACACACAGGAAAAATAAAAATACACACAGCAGAAAAAAGAATAAACACAGGAGAGAGAGGATACACACAGGAGTGTGGAGGATACACAGGAGAGAGGAAAATACACACAAAAGAGGAAAAAATACACACAGGAGACAGAAGGATACACACAGGGTCTTGGGTTATACACAAAGGAGAGGGATGATACAAACAGGAGAAAGGAGGTTACACACAGGAAAGAGGGGGATTCACACTGGAGAAAGGAGGATACACACAGGATAAGAGGATACACACAGGAAAAAGAGGGATACACACAGGAGAAAGGATAAAGAAAGGAGAGACGAGGAGGGAGGCAAGATGGCGTCGTAGAGGTGACTCAGGATTGCAGCTCTCGGTGAAGGCGCAGAGGGTGAGTCCTAGCCGCATTCTCGGATGTTCCTTTTATGCCCACAGAGCGTTGAAAGTCCCAGGTGTGGGAGAGACACGGGACGCTAGCAGCCAGCTAACGCAACCGGCTCCCGCCGCCTCTTCGGCCGGCGCCGCAGCGGGACCCGGCGCGGAACTCACTGGTCTGGGTGCCCTGTTAAACCGGCAATCTGAGATTTGGAAGGGCAGATTGGCATGTCCATCTGATTGAACAGGACTTGGACAATGAGCCAGACCAGGAGTTTCCTGGGAAGCGTGATCTGAGCCGGGGTAGTGGGCAGCGGCACGGGAGATCGCACGGATCCCAGTGCCCTATCGGCAGGCTCCTGGGGCGCCAGTGAGAGAGTCAACCTTTCAGCTTGGGGAGAGGAAGAGAGAGAGAGAGAGAGAGAGGACGGACTCTGAGGCAGGGAGCAGGGTGATCGGGCTCGGCGGGTCCCACGCTCACGGGGACAAGCAGGGCGGCGACTGGAGGCGCTTGGGGCTGAGAGTTTTGTTGCCGGCATTTAGGACGGTGCAGCCCGGTCAGGGAGGGGCGTCCACCATTCCTGACAAAGTGCACCCCCACTTAAGTACCGCCCAGGACTGACGCAGCCTGCCGTTGCCGAGGCAACCTGCCATAACAGAGAGAGTCCGCCGGGCCGCAACAGGGCGGACCCGCCTTAGGAGGTCAGAGCCCCGGCAGGCAAATAGTGAATAGACTGCCACCTAGTGGGGCAGGACAGTGCAACAGATACTCATAAAGAAAGCCCCAACTCCCTGAGACAGAGCATCTAAGGGTGAAAAAAAAAAAAAAAAAGAGTGGTGTTTTATGAGTTCTATTGCAGCAGACATAACCTCCCAACAACCCTGAATGAACAACGGAGCTCACAGCTCAGCACTGGAGCTCCTATAAAGCACAGACTGTCTCCTCAAGCAGCTCCCTGACCTCTGTATATCCAAGGAGTCACCCCAGAAAAGGACTAATCAGACTGACATTTGGCTGGCATCATTCTGGAACAAGGGCAGCAGAAAAAGAAACTGATATCATCCCTCACTGTTCTGCAGCTGCTGCAGGTATACCCCAGACAAGCAGGGCCTGGAGTGGACCTCAGCACTCATACAGCAGAGAGGATAGATCATTAGAGGGAAAACTAAGTAACAGAAATACTTCATCATCAACAATCTCAGTGTCCACACAGAGACCCAATTGAAAAATCAGCCACTACTAAGACAACAGGCGGATAAATCCATAAAGATGGGAAGAAACCAGCGCAAAAAGGAGGAAAGCACCCGAAACCAAAACACCTCACCTCCAAAAAAGGACCAAAACTCCTCACCAGCAAGGGAACAAAGCTGGACGGAGAATGAATGTGACGTAATGACGGAATCAGACTTCAGAAAGTGGATAATGAGAAACTTCAGTGAGCTAAAGGAACATGTTCTAAACCAGTGCAAAGAAACTAAGAACCTTGAAAAAAGATTTGAAAAAAGATTCGAGGAATTGATAACGAGAATGGACAACTTAGAGAGGAATATGAATGAATTGAAGGAGCTGAAAAACTCAACACGAGAACTTCGCGAAGCATGCACAAGTATCAACAGCCGAATTGACCAAGCAGAAGAAAGAATATCAGAAGTTGAAGATCAACTCAATGAAATAAAACGAGAAACCAAGATTAAAGAAAAAAGCACAAAAAGGAATGAACAAAATCTCCAAGAAATGTGGGACTATGTGAAGAGACCCAACCTACGTTTGATAGGTGTACCAGAAAGTGACGAAGAGAATGAATCCAAGCTGGAAAACACTCTTCAGGATATTATCCAGGAAAATTTCCCCAACCTAGCAAGACAGGTCAATACTCAACTCCAGGAAATACAGAGAACACCACAAAGATACTCTGCAAGAAGAGCAACCCCAAGGCACATAATCGTTAGATTCACCAGGGTTGAAACAAAGGAGAAAATACTAAGGGCAGCCAGAGAGAAAGGTCGGGTCACCCACAAAGGGAAGCCCATCAGACTCACAGCAGATCTCTCAGCAGAGACTCTACAAGCCAGAAGAGAGTGGGGGCCAATATTCAACATCCTTAAAGAAAAGAGCTTTCAACCCAGAATTTCATATCCAGCGAAACTGAGCTTCATAAGTGAAGGAAAAATAAAATCCTTCACGAACAAGCAAGTACTCAGAGATTTTGTCACCACTAGGCCTGCTTTACAAGAGCTCCTGAAAGAGGCACTACACATAGAAAGAAACAACCAGTTCCAGCCATCCTAAAAGCATACCAAATGCTAAAGACCATCAACAAAATGAAGAATGTACATGAACCAACGGGCAAAACAGCCAGCTAGCATCAAAATGGCAGTATCAAATTCACACATAACAATATTAACCCTGAATGTAAATGGGCTAAATGCACCAATCAAAAGACACAGACTGGCAAATTGGATAAAAAACCAAAACCCATCGGTGTGCTGTATCCAGGAAACCCACCTCACATGCAAAGATACACAAAGGCTCAAAATAAAGGGATGGAGGAAGATTTACCAAGCAAATGGAGAGCAAAAAAAAGCAGGAGTTGCAATTCTCATCTCTGATAAAATAGACTTTAAAGTAACAAAGATCAAAAGGGACAAAGAAGGTCATTACATAATGGTAAAAGGATCGATACAACAAGAAGAGATAACGATTCTAAATATATATGGACCCAATGTAGGAGCACCCAGATATATAAGGCAAGTTCTTAATGACTTACAAAGGGACTTAGACTCCCACACAATAATAGTGGGAGACTTTAACACTCCACTGTCAATAGCAGACAGATCAACCAGACAGAAAATTAACAAGGATATCCAGGACTTGAACTCAGACCTGGAACAAGCAAACCTGATAGACATTTACAGAACTCTCCACCCCAAATCCACAGAATATACATTCTTCTCAGCACCACATCACACCTACTCCAAAATTGACCACATAATTGGAAGTAAAGCACTCCTCAGCAAATGCAAAACAACTGAAATCATAACAAACAGTCTCTCAGACCATAGTGCAATCAAGTTGGAACTCAGAATTCAGAAAATAACTCAGAACCGCACAGCTTCATGGAAACTGAACAATTGGCTCTTGAATGTTGATTGGATAAACAATGAAATGAAGGCAGAAATAAAGAAGTTCTTTGAAACCAATGAGAATGAAGACACAACGTACCAGAATCTCTGGGACACATTTAAAGCAGTCTGTAGAGGAAAATATATAGCAATAAGTGCCCACATGAGAAGAGTGGAGAGATCCAAAATTGACACCCTATCATCAAAATTGAAAGAGCTAGAGGAGCAAGATCAAAAAAGCTCAAAACCTAGCCGAAGACAAGAAAAAACTAAGATCAGAGCAGAACTGAAGGAGATAGAGACAAGAAAAACCCTTCAAAAAATCAATAAATCTAAGAGCTGGTTTTTCGAAAAGATCAACAAAATAGACAGACCACTAGCCAGACTGATAAAAAAGAAGAGAGAGAACAACCAAATAGATGCAATAAAAAACGATAAAGGGGAAATCACCACAGATTCCACAGAAATTCAAACCATCATCAGAGAATACTACAAACAACTCTATGCACATAAACCAGTAAATCAGGAAGAAATGGATAAATTCCTGGATGCCTGTGTCCTCCCAAGCCTAAACCAGGAGGAAGCCGAAACTATGAATAGACCAATAACAAGGTCTGAAGTTGAGGCAGCAATTAAGAGCCTACCACACAAAAAAAGCCCAGGTCCAGATGGGTTCACAGCCGAATTCTACCAGACACACAAAGAGGATCTGGTACCATTCCTTCTGAAACTATTCCAAATAATCCAAAAAGAGGGAACCCTTCCCAAATCATTTTATGAGACCAACATCATCCTGATACCAAAACCTGGCAGAGACTCAACAAGAAAAGAAAACTTCAGGCCAATATCCATGATGAACATAGATGCAAAAATCTTCAATAAAATACTGGCAAACCGATTGCAACAGCACATTAAAAAACTTATCCATCATGATCAAGTAGGATTTATCCCGGGGATGCAAGGCTGGTTCAACATACGCAAGTCTATAAATGTAATTCACCACATAAACAGAAGCAAAAACAAAAACCACATGATTATCTCAATTGATGCAGAGAAGGAATTTGACAAAATTCAACAGCCCTTTATGCTAAAAACCCTCAATAAACTTGGTATTGATGGAACATATCTCAAAGTAATAAAAGCTATTTATGACAAACCAACAGCCAATATCATACTTAATGGGCAAAAACTGGAAGCATTCCCTTTGAAATCTGGCACTAGACAAGGATGCCCTCTCTCACCACTTCTATTCAACATAGTACTGGAAGTTCTAGCCAGAGCAATCAGGCAAGAAAAAGAAATAAAGGGTATTCAAATAGGAAAGGTGGAAGCCAAATTGTCTCTATTTGCAGACGACATGATAGTATACCTAGAAGACCCCATCACCTCAGCCCAAAAGCTCCTGCAACTGATAAGCAACTTCAGCAAAGTCTCAGGATATAAAATCAATGTGCAAAAATCACAAGCATTCCTATACACCAATAACAGACTTAAAGAGAACCAAATCAAGAACGAACTGCCATTCACAATTGCTACAAAGAAAATAAAATACCTAGGAATACAACTCACTAGGAATGTAAGGGACCTCTTTAAGGAAAACTACAAACAACTGCTCAATGAAATAAGAGAGGACACAAACAGATGGAGAAACATTCCATGTTCGTGGTTAGGAAGAATCAATATCGTGAAAATGGCTATACTGCCCAAAGTAATTTACACAATCAATGCTATCCCCATCAAACTACCATTGAATTTCTTCACAGAACTGGAAAAAACCACCATGAATTTCATATGGAACCAAAAAAGAGCCCGCATAGCCAAGTCAATTCTAAGCAAAAAGAACACAGCGGGAGGCATCACGCTACCAGACTTCAAACTATACTACAAGGCTACAGTAATCAAAACAGCATGGTACTGGTACCAAAACAGAGATATAGACCAATGGAACAGAACAGAGGCATCGGAGGCAACACAACACATCTACAACCATATTATCTTTGATAAACCAGACAAAAACAGGCAATGGGGAAAGGATTCCCTATTTAATAAATGGTGTTGGGAAAACTGGCTAGTCATGTGCAGAAAGCAGAAATTGGACCCCTTCCTGACACCTTACACTAAAATTAACTCCAGATGGATTAAAGACTTAAACGTAAGACCCGACACCATAAAAACCCTAGAAGAAAATCTAGGCAAAACCATTCAGGACATAGGAGTAGGCAAGGACTTCATGAACAAAACTCCCAAAGCATTGGCAACAAAAGCCAAAATAGACAAATGGGACCTAATCAAACTCCACAGCTTCTGCACAGCAAAACAAACAGTCACAAGAGTGAATCGGCAACCATCAGAATGGGAAAAAATCTTTGCAGTTTACGCATCCGACAAAGGGCTGATATCCAGAATTTACAAAGAACTCAAACAGATTTACAGGAAAAAAACAAACAAGCCCATTCAAAAATGGGCAAAGGATATGAATAGAAACTTTACGAAAGCAGACATACATGAGGCCAGCAAACATATGAAAAAGTGCTCATCGTCATTGGTCATTAGAGAGATGCAAATCAAAACCACATTGAGATACCATCTCACACCAGTTAGAATGGCGATCATTAAAAAATCTGGAGACAGCAGATGCTGGAGAGGATGTGGAGAAATAGGAACACTCTTACACTGTTGGTGGGAGTGTAAATTAGTTCAACCATTGTGGAAGACAGTGTGGCGATTCCTCAGGGACCTAGAAATAGAAATTCCATTTGACCCAGCAATCCCATTACTGGGTATCTATCCAAAGGATTATAAATCGTTCTACTATAAGGACACATGCACACGAATGTTCATTGCAGCACTGTTTACAATAGCAAAGACCTGGAACCAACCCAAATGCCCAACGATGATAGACTGGACTGGGAAAATGTGGCACATATACACCATGGAATATTATGCAGCAATCAAAAATGATGAGTTTGTGTCCTTTGTAGGGACATGGATGAATCTGGAGAACATCATTCTCAGCAAACTGACACAAGAACAGAAAAAGAAATACCGCATATACTCGCTCATAGGTGGGTGAGAAAAATGAGAACATGTGGACACAGAGAGGCAGTCTACTATACACTGGGGACTGTTGGGGGGAATGGGGGAGGGACAGCAGGGGGGGGCTGGGGGGGATAGCCTGGGGATGAATACCAAGTGTGGGTGAAGGGGAGGAAAGCAGCAAAGCACACTGCCATGTGTGTACCTATGCAACTATCTTGCTCGTTCTGCACATGTACCCCCAAACCTATAATGCAATAAAAATAAATAAATAAATAAATAAATAAATAAAATAAAATAAAATAAAAAAAAAAAATAAATAAAAAAAAAATAAAAAAAAAAAAAAAAAAAAGAAAGGAGAGACGTGCATACACATATAAAAGGATGATAATGGAGAAAGGGGGATAAGCACAGCAGGAAAAAGTACACACAAAGGAAAGGGTGATACTCACAGCAGAGAGTGCGTAAACACAAAAGAGAAAAGAAAACAGAGGAGAGAGGAGGAAACAAACAAAATAGAGGGGATACACACAAAAGAGGGAGATACACACATGAGAAAGGGGGTATACACACAGGAAAGAAATGTGTTACACACAGGAGAGAAGGGAAAAACACACAGGAAAGCGAAGGAATAAACATAGTTGAGAGAAGGATACACACAAAAGAGAGCAGGATACACACAAGAGAGAAAAATATTCACACAGGAGACGGGTATACACAAAAGAGAGAGGGGGATACACACAGGAGCGTTGGATACATACAGGAGACAGAGAAATACACACAGGAGAGAGAAGGATACCCACAAGATATGGGGATACAAACAGGAGAGAGGGCGATACACACAGGAGAGAGGAGAACACAAACAGAAGATAGGAGTATACACACAGGAGAGAGGAGGATACGCAAAGAAAAGGGGAAACACACAGGAGAGAGAGGGATTCAGACAGGTGAGAAAGATAAACACAGAATAGGGGTGGATACACACAGAAGAGAGAATACACACAAGAGAAAGGGGAAAACACACAGGAGAGAAAAATACACACAGGAGAGAGGGGCTTATGCAAAGAAGAGAGGAGGATACACACAGGAGAGAGGGGGGATAAACAAAGAAGAGATAGGGATTCACATAGGAGAGGGAAGGTATACACAAAGTTAAGATAAAGATACACAAAGGAGAGAGGAAGATAAAAACAAAAGAGAGGAGGATACACAGGAGAGAGGAGTATACACACAGGAGGAGGGCATACACACAGAAGAGAGGGGGATACACACAGGAGAGTTGGATAAATACAGGAGACAGGGAAATATACACAAGAGAGAGGGGGATACACACAGGAGATGGGAATACACACAAGATAGAGGGGGATACACATAGGAGAGAGGAAGATTCACAAAGGAGAAGGGAAGATACACGCAAAAGAGAGGAGTATACACAGGAGAGAGGGAAATACACAGAGGAGAGAGGGCGTTTCACACAGGAGAGGGGGCGAATACACACAGGAGAGAGGAGGATACACAAAGGACAGTGTGGGTAAACACAGAAGAGAGGAGGATACACACAGGAGAGAGGGGGGATACACACAATAAAGAGGGGGATACACACAGAAGAAAGTAGGATACACAAAGGCGAGAGAAAAGATACACACAGGGGAGAGGGGGGATACTAACAGGAGAAAGGGGGATACACACAGGAGAGTTGGGCATACTAAGAGAAGGGAGAGGCTACACACTGGAGAGATTGGGATACACACAGAAGGAGAAATATACGCACACTAAAGAGGAGGATACACACAGGAGAAAGAAAGATACACACAGGAGAGAGACGGATACACAAAAGAGCGAGGAGAATTCACACAGGAGAGGGCGATACACACAAGAGAGATGGGTTCCACACAGGAGAGACGAAATACACATAAGAGAGAGGGGTATACACGCAGGAGAGGGGCATACACACAGGATAGAGGGGGATACACACAGCAGAGTTAGATACATAGAGGAGAAAGAAAAATACACACAGGAGAGAGAAGGATACACACAGGACAGGGGGATACACACAGGAGAGAGGGTATACACACAGGAGAGAGGAGATAAACACAGGAGAGAGAGGGATCCAAACAGGAGAGATTGAAATACACACAAAAGAGAGGGTCATACCCACAGGAGAGAGGGGGATGCACATAGAAGAGAGGAAGGTACACAAAGAAGAGATAAATATATATGCAAAAGAGAGGAGTATACACAGGAGAGAGAAGAATACACAGAGGAGAGAGGGCGTTACAAACAGGAGAGAGGGCGGATATACACAAAAGAGAGGAGGATACAAAAAGGAGAGGGTGGGTACACACATGAGAGAGAAGGATACACACAGGAGAGAGTGGAGAGACACAAAATAAAGAGGGGGATAAACACAGAAAAGAGTAGGATACACAAAGGCGAGAGAAGGGATACACACAGGGGAGAGGGGGGATACTAATGGAAGAGAGAAAGATACACAGAGGAGAGTGGGGCATACTCAGAGAAAAGAGAGGCTACACTCTGGACAGAGTGGGATACACACAGGAGGAGGAAGATATGCACAGTAAAGAGAAAAATACACAGAAGAGAAAGGAAGATACACACAGGAGAGAGATGGATAAACAAAAGAGAAAGGAGCATACACACAGGAGAGGGCGATACACACAAGAAAGAGGAAATCCACACAGGAGAGAGAAAATACACATAGGAGAGAGGGGGATACACACAGGAGAGAGAAATATACACAGTGAAGGGAAGGGGGATACACACAAGAGAGAGAATGATACACACAGAAGAGAAAAGGATACACACAGAAGAGAAAAGAATACACACAGGAGCGAGGAGAATACACACAAAAGAGAGGGGGATACACACAGAAGAGAGGGAAGATACACACAAAAGAGAGGGATATGCAAAAAGGTGAGGGGAATACACAAAGAAGAGAGGTGCATACACACAGGAAAGAGAAAAGATACACACAAAAGAGAGGAGGATACACATAGATTAAAGGAGGACACACAGAGGAGAGGGCGATACACAGAAGAGAGATGAATATCCACACAGGAGAGAGGGGAATACACAGAGGAGAGAGGGGTATACACAAAAATGAGGGGAATACACAAAGGAGAGAGAGGGATGCACACAGGAGAGAAAATAATACACATAAGAAAGGGTGATACACAGAGGAGAGAGGTGCATAAACACAGGAGAGAGGAGGATACACACAGAAGGGAGGAGAAAACAAACAGGAGAGAGAAGATACACACAAGAGAGAGGGGGATACACACAGAAGAAAGGGGTGATACACACAGGAAAGAAAGGTGTTACACACAGGAGAGGGGAAAGAAACACACAAGAAAGCGTAGGGATACACGCAGGAGAGAGGAGGATACACACAAGAGAGAGAAAAATACACACAGGAGAAAGGAGGTTATACACAAGAATGAGGGAAATAAACGCAAAAGAGAGAAGGGTAAACACAGCAGAGTGGAGGATACACACAGGAGAGAGGAGTATACACATAGCAGAGAGGAGGATACACAAATGAGAGGGGAAGACACACACAAAAGAGAAGAGAATACACAAAAGAGACAAAGGCATACACAAAGGAGAGGCTGATACACAGAGGATAGAGGGGGATACACACAGAAAAAAATGATACACGCCGCAGAGGGGGATACACACAGGAGAGAGTGGGATACACACAAAAGAGAGAAGGATACAGAAATGAGAGAGGAGGATATACACAGGAGAGAAAATGATACAAACAGGAGAGAGAAGTATACCCACATGAAAGGAGGATACACACAGGAGAGAAAGGAATACACTCAGGAGAGTCGGGATACAAACAAGAGAGTGTGGCATACACAAACGGGGAGGGGGATACACACAGGAGAGAAAAGGATACACACAAGAGAGAGAAAAATACACACAAGAGAAAGGAGGATAGACACAGAAATGAGGGGGATAAACGCAAAAGAGGGAATGATAAACACAGCAGAGTGGATGAGACACACAAAAGAGAGGAGGATACACATAGGAGAGAGGAGGATACACAAATGAGAGGGGAAGATACACAAAGGAGAGAGGAGAATACACAAAAGAGACAAAGGCATACACAAAGGAGTGGCTGATACACACAGGATAGAGGGGGATACACACAGAAAAAAAGGATACAAGCAGAAGAGTGGGATACACACAGCAGAGAGGGGCATAAACACAGAAGAGAGGAGAACATACACAGAATAAAGGAGGATACACACAATAGAGAGGAGGATACACACAGGAGAGAGAAGGTATACACACAAGAGAGAAGAAGGTACACACAGGAGAGAAAATGATACACACAGAAGAGAGGAGGATACATACAAAAAAGAGGAGGATACAGAAAAAAGAGAGAATGATACACAAAGGAGAGAAAATGATGAAAACAGGAGAGAGGAGGATACACACGTGAAAGGAGGATACACAGAGGAGAGAGGAGAATACACTCAGGAGAGTGGGGGATACAAACTGGATAGTGCGGCATGCACAAAAATGGAGAAGGATACACACAGGAGATATGAGGATACACACAAGAGAGAGGAAAATACACACAGGAGAAAGGAGGATACACACAGGAATGAGGGGGATAAACGCAAAGAGAGACGGATAAACACAGCAGAGTGGAGGATACACACAGGAGAGAGGAGGATACCTATAGAAGAGAGGAGGATACACTAATGAGAGGGGAAGATACACACTGGAGAGAAGAGAATACACAAAAGAGACAAATGCATACACAAAAAAGAGGCTGATACACACAGGAAAGAGGGGGATACACACAGAAGAAAAAGGATACACGCAGAAGGGTGAAATACACACAGGAGAGAGGGGCATACATACAGAAGAAAGAAGAATATACACAGAATAGAGGAGGGTACACACAATAGAGAGGAGAATAAACACAGGAGAGAAAATGATGCAAACAAAAGAGAGGAGGATACACAGGTGAGAGGACGATACACACAAAAGAGAGGGGAATACAGTCAGGAAACTGGGGGATGCAATCAGGAGAGTGCGGCATACACAAAAAGGGAGGGGGATGCACACAGGCGAGAGGAGGATACACGCAAAAAAGAAAAAAATACACACAGGAGAAAAAAGGATGCACACAAAAATGAGGGGGATAAACGCAAAAGAGAGGAGGATAAACACAGCAGAGTGGAGGATACACACAGGAGAGAAGAGGATACACACAGGAGAAAGGAGAATACACAAATGAGAGTGAAAGCACACAGGAGAAAGGGGGATACACACAGGCGAGGGGGAACACAAAGGCATAAAAAGAATACACACAGGAGAGAGTGGGAAACAAAAAAAGTGAGGAGGATACAGAAAGGAAAGAAAAGGATACACACAGAAGAGAAAATGATACAAACAGGAGAAAAAAGGATACACACCTGAAAGGATAATACACACAGGAGAGAGGAGCATACACAAAGAAAAGAGGGAAATACACTAAGAAGACTGGGTAATACAAACAGGAGAGTGTGGCATACACAAATGGGGAAAGAAATACACACAGGAGAGAAAAGGATACACACAAGAAAGAGAAAAATACACACAGGAGAAAGGAGGATACACACAGGAATGAGGGGGATAAATGCAAAAGAGGGGAGGATAAACACAGCAGAGTGGAGGATACACAAAGGAAAGAGTGGAATACACACAGGAGAGAAGGGCATACACATAGAAGAGAGAGGGATACACAGAGGAAACAGGGAGATACCCACAGGGGGAGAAAAATATGACAAGAGGGAGAAGGATACACACAAAATAGAGTAACATACAGACAGAAGAGAGGAAAATACACGCAGGAGAGAGAAAAATTCACACAGGAGAGAGGAGGATACACAAAGAAGAGAGGAGGATAAACGCAAAAGAGACGAGGATACACACAGTGGAGAGGGGGAATACACACAGGAGAGGGGAATACAAACAGAAGAAAGGAGGATACAAACAGGAGAGAGGAGAATACGCACAGGAGAAAGGAAGATACACACAGGTGAGAGGATACACACAAAAAAGAGGGGGATAAACACTAGAGAGAGGGTGATACACACAGAAGAAAAGTGATACACACAAGATAGGGGAGGGTACACAGAGGAGAGAGGAAGATACACAGAAAAGAAAAGAGGATACACAAAAAAAAGAGGGGAATACACACAGGAGAGACGGTGATATACCGAAAAGAGAGAAGGATACACACAGGAGAGTAAAGGAAACACACAGGGAGGAGAATACACACAAGAGAAAGTGGGATACACACAGGAGAGAGGAGAATACACACAGGAGAGAGAGGTGTACAGAGAGGAGAGAAAAGGATGCACACAGCAGAGAGAAAAATACACAGAGAAGAGAGGGGATACCCACAGAAGAGTGGAGAATACACATAGGAGAGAGGGGGGATACACACGGAGAGAGGGGAGATACACACAAAAGAGAAGGAGGATACATCCAAGAGAGAGGAGGAATACCACAGGAGAGAGAAAGATACACATAGGAGAGAGCAGGATACAAACAGGAGAGAGGAAGATACACACAGGAAAAAAATATACACACAGGAGAGAGGAGAATACACACAGGAGAGAGAAGGATACACACAAAATAGAGAAGGATACAGACAGGAGACAGAAGGATACACACAGGAGGGGGTGATACACACAGGAGAAAGAAGGGTACACACTGGAGAAAGGAAGATACACACAAATGAGAGAAGGATACACACAGGAGAGAGGAAAATACACACAAGAGAGTGGTGATACACACAGGAGAAAGGGGGATACACACAGGAGAGAAAAGGAAACACACAGGAGAGAGAAGGAAACACACAGGAGAAAAAAATACACAAATTAGAAAGGAGCATGCACACAGGAAAAGGGATACACACAGAAGAAAGGGGGATACACACAAGAGAGAAGAGGATACACACAGGAGAAAAAATGATACACACATGAGAGAGAAAAATACAAAGAGGCGAGAGGAGATACACACAGGAGAAAGGGTGATACACACAGGAAAAAGGGGGGATACACACAGGAGAAAAAGGGGTTACACACAGGAGAGAGGGGGAAAACACAGCAGAGAGGAGGGATACACACAGGATAAAAACATATACAAGCAGAAGAGAGGAAAATACACACAGAAGAAAAAAGGATACACACAGGGGAGGGGGATACACAAAGTAGAGAGGGGCATGCACACAGGAATAAAGGATACACACAGAAGAAAAAAGATACACACAAGAGAGAAAATGATACACACAGAAGAGAAAGATACACACAGCAGAGAGGGGAATACACACAGGAGCGAGGAAGATACACACAGGAGGGAGGCAGATACAGAAAGGAGAGAGGAAATACACACAGGAGAGAGGGTAATACACACAGAAGAAAGGGAAGATACACAGAAGAGAGAAAGGAATTACACACAGAAGAGAGGGGAGAAACACACAGGAGAGAGGAGGGATACACACAGGAGAAAAAAAGACACACACAGGAGAGTAGAAAATACACACAGGAGAGAAAAGGATACACACAAAAAAAGAGGAGGATAAACACAGGAGAGAAGAGGATACAAAAATGAGAGAGGAGGATACACACAAGAAAAAGGAGGATACACACAGTAGAGGGGCATACACACAGGAGAGAGGGGATACAAACAAGAGATTTGGATACGCACAGGAGACAGGGTAATACACACAGGAGAGAGAAGGATACACACAGGAGATGGGGATACAGAGAGGAGAGAGGGGGATACATATAAAAGAAAGAAGAATACACACAAGACAGAGGGTCATAGACACAGTAGAGAGAAGGATAGACACAGGAGAGAAGGAGATACACACAGGAGAGGGAATAAAAACAAGAGATTTGGATACACACAGGAGACAGGGTAATACACACAGGAGAGAGGGGGATACACACAGGAGATGGGGATACAGAGAAGAGAGAGGGAAATACATAAAGGAGAAAGGAGAACACACACAAGACAGTGGTGTAGACACAGTAGAGAGGAGGATAGACACAGGAGAGAGAAGGATACACACAGGAGAGAGGGGTATACAAACAGGAAAGTGCAGAATACACACAGGAGTGAGAAGGATACACACAGGAGAGAGATGGATACACACAGAAGGAGGGGGATACACACAAGAGAAAGGAAAATACGCACAGGAGAAAGGAGGATGCACAAAGGAGAAAGAAGGATACACACAGGAGAGAGGAGGATTCACTAAAAGGAAAGAAAATACACAAGAGAGAGGAGGATACAAGCAGGCGAGAAAAATACACACAGAAGACAGGGAATTACACACAGGAGAGAGGTGCGTACACACAGGAGAGAGAAGGATACACAAAGGAGAAGAAGGATACACACAGGGGAGGGGGGATACACACAGGAGATGGGGAATACACACAGGAGAGAGGAGGATACAAACAGGAGAGAGGGGTGTACACACAGTGGGAGAAGGATAAATACAGGAGAGAGGAGAATACACACAAAAGGGAAGAGAATACAAAGAGAAGAGAAAAGGATACACGCAGGAGAGAGGAGGATACACACAGAAGAGGGGGAGACACACACAGGAGAAATAAGGATACACACAAAAGGAGGGGGATACCCACAGGAGAGAAGAGAATACACACAAGCCAGAGGAGGATACACACAGGAGAGAAAAGGATACACACAGGAGAGAAAGGGATACACACAGGAGAGAGGGAGATACAAACAGGAGAGTGCAGCATACACACAGGAGAAAGGGGGATACACACAGGAGAGAGAAGAATACACACAGCAGAGATTAGGATACACTCAGGAGAGAGGAGGATACACACAGGAGAGAGGAGGATACACACAGGAGAGAGAAGGATACACAAAGGAGAGAAGAAAACACACAGTAGAGAGGGAGATACACACAGGAGAGGGGTGTACACACAGAAGTGGGAGAAATGCACAGAAAAGAGAAGGGGATACACACAAGAGAGGGGAATACACACAGCAGAAGAAAGCACACAGAAAGAAGAGTGGAGGATACACACAGCAGAGACTGGGAATACACAGAGGAGAGAGGAGGATACCCACAGGAGAGTGAGGCATAGACACAGGATGGAGGGAGATACAAACAGGAGAGGGTTGGTACACACAGGGGGAGAAAAATAAATACAGGAGGGAGGAAAATACACAAAAAAGGAATAAGGATATAGACAGAAGAGAGGAAAATACATGCAGGAGAGAGGAGGATACAAACAAAAGAGAGGAGGATACACACAGGAGAGAGGAGGATACACGCAGGAGAGAAGAGGATCCACACAGGAGAGAGGGTTGAGAAAAACAGGAGAGGGAAATACACACAGGAAAAAGGAAGGTACACACATAAGAGAGGGGTATACACACGAGAGAAAAGAATACAAAAAGGAGGGGGGCATACACACAGGAGAGTGTGAAATACACCAAAAAGAGAAAAAGATACACACTGGAGAGAGGAGGATAAACACAGGAGATGGGGAAACAAAGGAGAGACGGCATACACACTGGAGTGGGTGATACACGCAGGAGAAAAGGGGATACACACCGGAGAGATAAGAATACTCACAGGAGATGGGGATACACACAGGAGACAAGAACGTACACTCAGGAGAGAGAAGGATACACACAGCAGAGCGGAGGATACACACAGTAGAGAGGAAATACACAAAGGAGAGACGGGGATACACAAAGGAGAAAGGGGTGATACACACAGGAGAGAGCGGGGACACACACAGGAGAGAAGAGGGATACACACAGAAGATAATAGGATAACACAGGAGAGAGGAGAATACACACAGGAGAGAAGAAGATACACACAGGAGATTAGAATACACACAGGAGAGAGGCGGATACACACAGAAGAGAGAAGGATACACACAGGAGACAGAAGGATACACACAGGAGAGAGGGGATACACACAGGAAAGGGGTGATACACACAGAAGAGAAGAAGGTACACACAGAAGAGAGGAGGATACACACAAAAGAGGGAAGGATACACACAGGATACAGAAAGATACACACAGGAGAGAGGAAGATACACAAAGGGGAGGAGTGATACACACAGGAGAAAAAGGAATACACACAGAAGAGAAAAAGATACACACAGGAGAATGTAGGAAACACACAGGAGAGTAAGATACACACAGAAGAGAAGAGGGTACACACAGAAGAGAGGAGGTTACACACAAAAGAGAGAAGGATACACACAGGATACAGAAAGATACACACAGGAGAGAGGAAGATACACAAAGGGGAGGAGTGATACACACAGGAGAAAAAGAAATACACACAGGAGAGAAAAAGATACACACAGGAGAATGTAGGAAACACAGGAGAGTAAGATACACAAAGTAGAGTAAGGCATACACGCAGGAAAGTGAAATACACTCAGGAGAAACGGGGATAAACACAGGAGAAAGGAGGATACACACAAAAGAGGGGGATACACAAAGGTGAGAGGAGCATACACACAAGGGAGAAGAAGATACACAAGAGAAAAGGATACAAACAGGAGAGAGGGGATACACACAGAAGAGAGAAGGATACACACAGAAAAAATGGGGGATACACACAAGAGAGAAAGGGGTTACACACAGGAGAGAGTGGGGAAACACAAAAACGAGAGAAAAATTACACACAGGAGAGAGAAAGATACACACAGGAGAGATGAAAATACACACAGGAGAGAGAAGAATACGCACAAGAGAGAGGAGAATACACACAGGAGAGGAAAGGATACACACAGGAGAGAGGAGGATACACATAAGAGAAAGGCATACACACAGGAGAGAGGAGGATAAACAGAGGAGAGTTGGGTATACACAAGAGACAAGGTAATACACACAGGAGAGAGGGAGATACACACAGGGAACAGGGGAATGCACACAACAGAGAGGGCATACATACAGGAGAGATGAGAATACACAAAGGAGAGAGGGGGATGCACACAGGAGAAAAGGGGATACAAATAGGAGAGTGCGGCATACACACAAAAGGGAGAAGGATACACACAGGAGAGAGGAGGATACACAAAAAAGAGAGGGAAACACAAAAGAGATGGGGATACACACAGGCGAGGGGGATACACAAAAGAGACGGTATGATACACAAAGGAGAGTGGGGAATACACACAGGAGAAAGGGGGATACAAACAGGAGAGTGCGGCATAGAGACAAGAGGGAAAGGGATACACACAGGCAAGGGAGATACACACAGGAGACGGTGTGAGACACAAATGAGAGAGGGGGATACATAAAGAAAAGAAGAATACACACAGGAGAGAGGGGTATAAACAAAAAATAGAGGAGGATATACACAGGAGAGAGAGGGGATACACACAGGAGAGAGGGGGATACCCACAGAAGAATGGGGCATACACACAGGATGGAAGGTAATACAAACAGGAGAGAGAAGGATACACAGAGGAAGACAAGAATAAATACAAGAGAGAGGGTACACACAAAAGACTGGGGGATACAGACAGAATAGAGGATGATACACGCGGGAGAGAGGAGGATACACTCAGGAGATATGAGGATACACACAGGAGAGAGAAGGATACACGCAGAAGAGAAAAGGATACACACAGGAAAGAGGGGGGATACACACAGGAGAGGGGAATACACACAGAAGAGAAAAAGATACACACAGGAGAAAAAAGATGCAAACAGGAGAGTGGAAGATTCAAACAAAAGAGAGGATGATACAAATAGGAGAGACGAGAATACACACAGGAGAGAGAAAAATACACACAGCAGAGGGTGATACACACAGAATAGAAAAAAACACACATAGGAGAGAGAAGGGTACACACTGGAGAAAGGAGGATACACAGAGCAGAGAGGAGGATGCACAGAGAAGAGGGGGATTCACACATAAGAGAGTGACATACACAGAGGGAAGACAAGAATATACAAAGAATTAAGGAAGATACTCCCTGGAGAGAGTAGGATACACACAGGAGAGAGGGGAAATACACACAGGGTAGTGGAAGATACACATAGAAGAGAGAAGGATACACACAGGAGAGAGGATGATCCAAAAAATGAAAAAGGATACACACAGCAGAGAGAAAAATACAAACAGGAGAGAGTAGAAAAAACACAGGAGAGTAAGGGATACACACATGTGGAGGGGGATACACACAGGAGGAAAAAAGATACACACTTGAGAGAGAAAAATACCCATAGGAGAGAGGAGCATACACAAAAGAAGACATGGGCATACACACAGGAGATGAAGATACACACAGGAGTATGGGGGATACACACAGGAAAGACAGGATACAAAGAAAAGAGGGGAATACACACAGGAGAGAGGAGAATAAACACAAAATAGAGGAGAATACACACAATAGAGAGAAAGATACACACGGTAGAGTGGGATATACACACAGAAGAAAAGAAGATACACACAGAAGAGAGGAGGATACACACAGGGTAGAGATGGATACACACAGGAGAGAGGAGGCTACACACAATAGAGAAAAAATACAAACAAGAGAGAAAAGGATACACAAAGGTGAAAGGAGGATACACACAGGAGAGAGGAAGATACAGATTAAAGAGGGGGATACACACAGGAGGAATGGGGATACACAAAGGGGGAGGGAAATACACACAGGAGAGAGGAAGATACACACAAGAGAGAGGAAGGTACACACAGGAGAGAGGGGAATACACACAGGGCTAGAAGGATACAAACAGGATAGTGGAGGATACAATCAGCAGACAGGAGGATATGCACAGGAGACAGGAGAATACACACATGAGAGAGGAGGATACACAAAGGAGAGGGGGGAAAACACAGTAGAGAGGGGGATATACACAGGCGAGAGGGATACACACAGAAGTGGGGGGATGCAAAGAGGAGAAAGGGGGATCTACACAGGAGAGTTTAATACACAACGAAAAGAGGAGCATACACACAGGAGAGAGGAGGATACACACAAGAAAGAAGGGGGATACACACAGGAGAGTGGGGCATACACACAGGATGGAGGGGAATACACACAGAAAAGGGGGATACACACAGGGGGAGAAGAATAAATACAGGAGGGAGGAGGGTACACAAAAAAGAGAGGAGCATACAGAAAGAAGAGAGGACGATAAATGCAGGAAAAAGGAGAATACACACAGGAGCGAGGAGAACACACAGAGGAGAGAGAAGGATACACGCAGAAGAGAGAAGCATACACACAGGAGAGTGGACAGATACACACAGGATAGGGCGATACACACAGAAAAAGGAGGATAAACACAGGAGAGAGGAGGATACTCACAGGAGAGAGGGGGATACACACAAAAGAGTGGAGGATGCACACAGGAGAGAAGGGGATACACACAGGAGAGAGGGGAATACACACAGTAGAAAGGAAATACACACAGGAGAAAGGAGGATATACACAGTAGAGAGGGGAATACACACAGGAGAAAGGAGCATACACAAGGGAGAGGGGGATACACGCAGGAGAGAGGGGGATACATGGAGAAAAGAAAAGGATACACACAGGAGAGAAAAGGATACACGCAGGAGATGGGAATACACAGGAGAGGAGGCATACACAGAGGAGAGGGTGATACACACAGGAGAAAGGGGGATACACACAGGAAAGAGGAGAATACAGACAGGAGAGAAAGGCATACACACAGGAGAAAAATGAATACACACAGCAGAGATTAGGATTCACACAGGAGAGGGGATAAACACAGGAGAAAGAAGAATACACACAAGAGAAAGGGGAGATACACACAGGAGAGAGGGTGGATACACAAATGAGAAAGGGGGGATACACATAGGAATGAGGAGAGATACACACAGGAGAGAGGAGCATACACACATGAGAGAGGAGCATACACACAGGAGAGAGGAGCATACCCACAGGAGAGGGATAGATACACACAGGAGAGAAGGATAAACACAGTAGAGAGAAAGATACTCACAGGATAGAGGAGGATACACACAAAATAGAAAACGATACACACAGGAGACAGAAGGATACACACAGAAGAGAGGGGGATAAACACAGGAGAGGGGAATACACACAGGAGAGAAAAAAGATACACACAGAAGACAGGGATACATAAAGAAAGGAGTTGGATACACACAGGAGAGAAGGGGATACACACAGGAGAGAGGGGAATACACACTGGAGAGAGGAGGCTACACAAAAAAGAGAGGAGGATACACAAAGAAGAGGGTGAAACACACAAGAAAGGGGGGATACACACATGATAGAGGAGGATACACCCAGAAGAGAGGAGGATATACAAAGAAGAGAGGAGGATACACACAGGAGAGAGAAGAATACACACAAGAGAGGGGGATACACACACAATAGAAAAGGTTACACATAGGAGAGAGGAGGATACACACAAGAGAGAGGAGGCTACACACAGGAGAGAGGAGGATACACAAAGAAGGGGGAAACACACAAGAGAGTGGGGGATACACACAGGCGAGGTATAAACACTGGATACGGTGGGATACACACATGAGAGGGGGATACACCAAAGAGAGAGGAGGATACATATAAGAGAGAGGAGGCTACACAAAGAAAAGGGGGAAACACAAAAAATAGAGGAAGATACACACAGGCGAGGGGGATAAACACTGGAGACGGTGGGATACACACAGGAGAGAGAAGGATACAAAAAGGAGAGGGGGATACACACAGGATGGAGGGGTAAACACACAAAATCCAGAAGGATACACACAGAAGAGAAGGGTGATACACACAGGAGAGTGGGGTATACACACATGAAAGTGGGGCAGAAACACAGAAGGGAAGGGGATACACACAGGAGAGAGTGGGATACACAAAGGATGAGAAGGCACATATACACCATGAAATATTATGCAGCAATCAAAAATGATGAGTTTGTGTCCTTTGTAAGGACATGGATGAATCTGGAGAACATCATTCTCAGCAAACTGACACAAGAACAGAAAAAGAAATACTGCATATACTCACTCATAGGTGGGTGAGAAAAATGAGAACACATGGACACAGAGAGGTGGTCTACTATACACTGGGGACTGTTGGGGGAAATGGGGAGGGACAGCGCGGGGAGGCTGGGGGGGATAGCCTGGGGATGAATGCCAAGTGTGGGTGAAGGGGAGGAAGGCAGCAAAACACACTGCCATGTGTGTACCTATGCAACTATCTTGCACATTCTGCACATGTACCCCAAAACCTATAATGCAATAAAAATCTAAATAAATAAATAAATAAATAAATAAATACAGAAGAGAGGAGGATAAACACAAATGAGAGGAGAGTACAGACAGAATAAAGGAGGATACACGCAGGAGAGAGGAGTATACACAAAGGAGAGAAGATACACACAGGAGAGAGGAGATGCACACAGGAGAGAGAAGCATACACACAGGAGAGGAGGATACACAAAGGAGAGAGATAGATACACACAGGAGAAAAGGATAAACATGGGAGAGAGGAAGATACACACAGGACAGAAGAAGATACACACATGAAATAGGAGGATACACACAAAAAAGTAAAGGATACACACAGGAGACAGAAGGATACACACAGGAGAGATGGGGATACACACAGGAGAGGGGGATAAATAAAGGATAGAAAAAGATACTCACAGGAGACAGGAATACACAAAGAAGGGAGTTGGATACACACAGAAGTAAGGGAGATACAGTTAGGAAAGAGGGGAATACACAGAAGAGAGAGAGTCATACCCACAGGAGACAGAATACACAAGGGAAAGATGGGGACACACACAGGAAAAAGAAGAATACAAACAGTAGAGTGCGGCATACACACAGAAGGGAGGGGGATACATACAGTAGAGAGGGGGATACACACAAGAGAGAGAAGCATACACACAGGAGAGGGTGATACACACAGGAGAAAGGGGGATACAAACAGGTGATAGAAGAATACACACAGAAGAGGGAAATACACACAAGAGAGAGTGGTGTACACACAGGAGAGAGGAGGATAGACACAGCAGAGAGGAAGATACACAAAGGAGAGAGGGGATACACACAAAAGAGAGGGAGATACACATAGAAGAAAGGGGGATACACACGAGAGAGGGGGGATACAAAGAGGGATGAGGAAAGATAAACACAGGGGAGAGGATCATACACACATGAGACAGTAGGATACACAAAGGAGAGAGAATGATACACACAGGAGAGAGGAAGATACACAGAAGAGAGGAAGATACACACAGGAGAGAGGATACACACGAAAGAGAAAAGGATACACAGAGAAGACAGAAGGATACACAAAGTAGAGAGGGGCATACACGCAGAAAAGGGAGATAGACACAGGAGAAAGGGAGATACAAAAAAGAGAGAAAAGAATACACAAAAAAGGGGGATACACACAAGTGAGAGAGGGGTACACAAAGGAGAGAGGAAGATACAAACAGGAGAGTGAAGGATACAAACAGGAGGGAGGGTATACACACAGGAGAGAGGGGGGAAAACACAGAAGAAAGAAGGGATACAAACAGAAGAGAAAGGGGTTACACACAGGATAGTGGGGGAAACACAAGGGAAAAAGGAAGGATACACAAAGGATATAAAAAGATACACACAGGAGAGAGAAAAATACACACAGGAGGTGGAGTATACAAACAGGAGAGAGGAGAATACACACAGGAGAGAGGAGGATACACACAGGAGAGTGAAAGATACACACAAAAGAGAGGGGGATACACACAGGAGAGAGAAGGATACACACAGGTGAGAGTGGGATACAGACAGAAAGGTAGTGATACTTTTTAGAGGTGGACACACAGGAGAGAGGAGGATACAGTGAAAAAAAGGAGGATACACGCAGGAGAGAGGAGGATAAACACTGTAGAGAAGGATATACACAGTAGAGAGGGGCATACACACAGGAGAGGTAGAAACACACAGGAGAAAGGAGGATAGACACAGGAGAAGAGAGAATACACACAGTAGAGGGGGATACACACATGAGAACAGGGCGTACACATAGAATATAGGAGGATTCAAAAAGCACAGAGGAGGATACACACTGGAGAGAGGGGATACATGAAAGCAAGAGGGGGATACACACAGGAGAGGGGAATACACACAAAAGAGAGTGGCATACACACAGGAGAGAGGAGGACACACACAGACGAGAGGGGGGATACACACAGGAGGGAGTGGGGATACACACAGGAAAGAGGGAGATACAAACAGGAAATTGAGGCATACAAACAGTTGGAAAGATGATACACACAGGAGATTGAGGCATACACACAGGAGAGAGTGGGATACACACAGGGAAAGAAGGATATATACAGGAGAGAGGAAGATACACGCAAAAGAGTGGAGGATACAGACAGAAGAGAGGAGAATAAACGCAGGAGAGAGGAAGATACACACAGGAGAGAAGAGGATACAAACAGGAGAGAGGAGTATACACGCAGGAGAGAGGAGGATACACAAAGGAGAGATAAGGGATACACAGAGGAGAGGGGGATAAACACTGGAGAGAGGAGGATACACACAGGAGAAGAAAGGATACACACAGGAGAGTGGAAGATACAAACAAAAAAGAGGAAAATACACACAAAAGAGAGGGGTGTGTACACAGGAGAGAGGGGGATACACACAGGTGAGAGGGGGATACACACAAGAGTGGTGATACACACAGGAGAGAGGAGGGTACACACAGGAGAGAGGTGGATACACACAGGAGAGAGGAGGAAACAATGAAAAAAAGGAGGATACACACAAAAGAGAGGAGGATAAATACAGTAGAGAATGATATACACAGTAGAGAGGGACATACAAACAGGAGAGGGAGATACACACAGGAGAAAGGAGGATAGACACAGGAGAGGGGAGAATACACACAGGAGAGGGAAATACACACATGAGAACAGGGCATACACACAAAAGAGAGGAGGATTCAAAAAGCAGAGTGGAGGATACACACTGGAGAGAGGGGATACACAAAAGAGAGAGGGGTATACACACAGGAGAGAGGAGGATACACACAGGAGAGAGGGGGGATACACACAGGAGGGAGTGGGGATACACACAGGAGAGAGGGGTATACACACAGGAAAGAGCGGGGATACACACAGGAGAGGGGTGATACACATAAGAGAGAAAAGGGATACACACAAGAGGGAGGAGGATAAACACAGAAGAGAGGAGGATACACACAGTAGAGAAAAAGATACACAGAGAAGAAGGGGATACACACAAGATAGAGGAGGATACACACAGGATAGAGGAGTTTACACACAAAAGAGGGCAGGATACCCACAGGAGACAGAAGAATACAAACAGGAGAGAGGGGAATATACACAGGAGAGTTGTGATATACAAAGGAGAGAGGAGGGTACACACAGGAGAGAGGGGCATACACACAGGAAAAATGGATAAACACAGGAGAAACGGGGATACACACAGGAAAGAGGAGGATACACACAAGTAAGGGGGATACACAAAGATAAAAGGGTGTACACACAGGAGAGAGGAGGATACCCACAGGAGAGAGGAGGATTCAAACAGGGGAGAGGTGATACACACAGGAGAAAGGGGGTATACAGAGGATCCTTCACAGCCTCACAGAATATTACACCCTTGTGATATAGTCTGGAGTCTATTTTTTTATGGCCACTCATTCAAAGAATCACTAAATAATGCACACCTGCTGAATAGTCAGATGTCTCTTTCCTATGGCCACTCGTTAAGAGCCTCACTAAGTGTACACACCTGGGGAAATAGTCAGGATTTACCTTTATCCCGTCATTCACATTCTGACTAAATAAGGCACACCTGTGAAATAGTCAGGAGACTTTCTCATGGGGCCTCTAATTCGGAGTGTCACTGAATAATGTGTTGTAGTCAGGAGTCTATTTCATGTAGACACATATTCAAAGCTTCAGTGAATAAGACAAACAGTTGATATATTAGGGAATCTAATTGATATGGAAACATATTCTGAGCCTCACTGAATAATACGCGCCTGGGGAATAAATTGGAGTCTATTTATGATGGACATATATTCAGAGACTCGGAAAATGATGTACACCTGTGGAGTAGCCAGGAGTCTATTTTATTAGGACACTCATTCATAGCCTCAGTGGATAATATGCAAGTGTGGATTAGTCAGGATTCCATTTTATATGGCCACTGACTCGTAACCTCAGTGAAAAATGCAAAAATGGAAAATACGTAGCAGTCTATTTCATATAGACACTCGTTCAGAGATTCACAGAATAATACAAATATTTGAGATAGACAGAATCCTGTTTCATATGGTTAAACTAAAAGAGCCTCACTGAGTAATGCACAACAGGGGAAGTGTTAGGAGTCTACTTTATATAGCCTTTAATTTACAGAATCAGGAAATAATGGACACGTGTAAAATAGACCCTAGTCTATTTTATACAGCCACAAAATCAAAGCCTTTTTGAATACTGCACATGAGGGGAATAATCACTTGTCTGTTTCATATGGTGTTTTGTTTGGTGAATCAAAAACTTATGCACACCTGTGAAGTAAAAGGAGTTCTATTTCAGAAGACCACTCTTTCACTGTTCTGGTGAATAATACGTATATCTGAAAAGTAAGGAACCTCTTTCACATGGCCACTCTTTCAGGGCCTCTGTGAAGAATACTCCTCTAAAAAATAGTCAAGCGTCTACTTTAAATGGCTACACATTCAGAGACTCTGTAGGTAATGAACACCTGGGCAATACACCTGAGTCTCTTTTTTATGCCCACTTAGTCAGAGTCTCATTCAATAGTACACACCTGGGTAAGAGTTAAGAGTCTACTTCATGTAGCCACTCATTTAGAGCCTCAGTGAATAATGCACACCAGGGTAATAGTCGAGCATGTTTTATATGGCCACTCATTTTGTGCCTCACTGAGTGATACACAACTGAAGAATCCTAAGGATTCTATTTGATACTACCAGGCATTTAGCACCTTATTGAATAATTCACAATGGAAAAATAGCCAGGTGTCTATTTTATATAGTCTATCACTCAAGGTTTCATTGAATAATAAACTTCTATGGAGTAATCAGGACGCTGTTTAAGATAGCCACGAATTCAGTGCCTTCCTGAATGATACACACCTGGGTAATAGCCTGGTGTCTATTTCGTATGAACTCTAATTTTTGTATCGTGGAGTAATACACACCTGAGGCAGTGTCAGGAGTCTATTTGGTATGGACACTCAAACAGAATCTGTTTTATTCATGCACACATGTATAATAATGAGGAGTCTATGTCATATGGCTCCTCATTTAGACAAAGAGTGAATAACGCACATGTACAGTAATTAGCACTCTGATTCTTATGGACACTCTTTCACAGCGTCATTGAACGTTACACATATGTGATATAGTCTGGAGTCTATTTCTTATGGCCACCCGTCCAGAGAATCACTAAATAATGCACACCAGCGGAATACTCAGAAGTCGCTTTCCTGTGGCCACTCGTTAAGAGCCTCACTAAGTGTACACACTTGGGGAAAGAGTCAGTATTTACCATTATCCCCTCATTTAGAGTCTCACTAAATAATGCAAACCTGTGGAATAGTCAGGAGACTTTTTCATGTGGCCTCTAATTCGGAGTGTCACTGAATAATGTGATGTAGTCAGGAGTCTATTTCATGTAGACACATTTTCAGAGCCACAGTGAATAAAACAGGCCCTTTATGTTGTAAGGAATCTAATTAATATGGCCACATCTTCTGAGCCTCACTGAATAATACACACTTGGAGAATAATTTGGAGTCTATTTTTGAAGGACATTCATTCAGAGCCTCGGTAAATAGTGTACACCTGTGGAGAAGCCAGGAGTCTATTTTATTAGGACACACATTCATAACCTCAGTGGATAATATGCACGTGTGGATTAGTCAGGAGTTTATTTTATATGGCCACTGACTCATAACCTCAATGAAAAAATGCACAAATGTAAAGTACTCAGCAGTCTATCTCATATAAACACTCATTTGGAAAAAAAAAAAAAAAAAAAAAAAAAAAAAAACATAAAAACAAAGAAAAACACACATTTAGAGGTTCAGTGAATAATACAAATATTTAAGTTAGATAACATCCTGTTTCCTATTCTCACACAAAAACAGCCTCACTGAGTAATACACACCCTGGGAAGTGCTAAATTCTACTTTGTACAGCCTCTCATTTACAGCCTAAGGGAATAATGCACACGTGTGGAATAGACACTAGTATATTTTATATGGCCACAAAATCAAAGCCTGAGTGAGTAATACACAACTTTGGAATAGTCACTAGTCTATTCCATATGCCCAAATATTTAGAGTCAGAGTAAATAATACACGCCTGTGGAATAATCAGAAAACAAGTTCATATGGCCAAAGTTTCAGATCCTCAGTGAAGAATACATACTTCAGAAAAACTCAGGATGCTATTACATGTGGCATCAATTTCAGAATTTCATTGAATAATAAACACCTGTATTATAGTCAGAATTCTATTTCTTATAGCCACATATTCAGAGCCTAACTAAATAACATACACCTTGGAAATAGTCAGGATCCTATTTTGTATAGCCACTCATTTAGAGCCAAATGTAAAAACACACGCCTGAGGAGTATTCATGAGTCTCTATTTTATTGCCACTCATTCAGAGCTTCACAGAATTATACAGACCTATGGAAACATCAGGAGTGTATTTCACAAGGCCACTTATTCAGAACCTCAGTGAAGAATCATATATATCTGGAAAATACTCAGGATTATATTATATACAGCCACTTATTCAGAGACTCACTGAATAATGCACACATAAAAAATAGTCTAAAGACTATTTGATATGACCCTTCACCCAGCGACTCAGTGGACAATGCAGAACTGAAAAATAGTCAAGATGATTGAGTCAGAAGTTTACGTTATGTGGTCACTCGTTCAGAATCTCACTGAAGAATACACACCTTTGGTATATTAAGAATCATTAAAAAATCTGGAGACAGCAGATGCTGGAGAGGATGTGGAGAAATAGGAACACTCTTACACTGTTGGTGGGAGTGTAAATTAGTTCAACCATTGTGGAAGACAGTGTGGCGATTCCTCAGGGACCTAGAAATAGAAATTCCATTTGACCCAGCAATCCCATTACTGGGTATCTATCCAAAAGACTATAAATCATTCTACTATAAGGACCCATGCACACAAATGTTTATTGCAGCACTCTTTACAATAGCAAAGACCTGGAACCAACCCAAATGTCCATCGATGATAGACTGGACTGGGAAAATGTGGCACATATACACCATGGAATATTATGCAGCAATCAAAAATGATGAGTTCGTGTCCTTTGTAAGGACATGGATGAAACTGGAGAACATCATCCTCAGCAAACTGACACAAGAACAGAAAAAGAAATACTGCATATACTCACTCATAGGTGGGTGAGAAAAATGAGAACACATGGACACAGAGAGGCGGTCTACTATACACTGGGGACTGTTGGGGGAAATGGGGGAGTGACAGCGTGGGGGGAGCTGGGGGGGATAGCCTGGGGATGAATACCAAGTGTGGGTGAAGGGGAGGAAGGCAGTAAAACACACTGCCATGTGTGTGTACCTATGCAACTATCTTGCACGTTCTGCACATGTACCCCAAAATCTATAATGCAATAAAAATTTTTTTTAAAAAAGAGTCCAAGTCATATGGCCACTGAATCACAGCATTACGGGATAATGCACAAAGGGGCAATAGTAAGGAGTCTACTTTATATGGACTCACATTCAGAGCTTCAGTGTGTAATAAAGAGCTGTGGAGTAGTCAGGACGCTATTTAAGGTAGCCCCAAATTAAGCAGCTCCGTGAATGATACACACATGTGTCAGAGTCAAGAGACTATTTGATATACACACTCATATGGAAACTTTTCTAATATTGCATATGTGGTGAATAATCAAAAGTCTGTTTCATATGGTGATTCGTATGGAGAATCAAAAAATAACGCTCAGCTGTTGAGTAAAATGGGTTCTATTTCATAAGGCCACTCTTTCAATGCTTTAGTGAATAATACGTATATCTGATAAGTCGGGAATCTCTTTCACATGGCCACTCGTTCAGGGCCTGTGTGAATAGTACTCCCCTCAGAAACATTCAAGGATCTACTTAAAATGCCTACACATCCAGAGTCTATGTAAGTAATGAACACCTAAAAAATACACCTGAGTCTCTTTTTTATGCACACTTAGTCAGGGTCTCATTCAGTAATACACACCTGTGGAAGAGTTAAGAGTCTACTTCATGTAGACACTCATTTAGATCCTCAGTGAATAATGCACACTAGGGTAATAGTCGAGCATTTTTCATGTGGCCACTCATTTTGTGCCTCACTGAGTGATATACACCTGAAGAATTCTCAGGATTCTATTTGATACTACCACTCATTTAAAACCATATTGAATAATTCACAATGTAGCAATAGTCAGGTGTCTATTTTATATGGTCTATCATTCACAGTTTCAGTGAATATATAACTTCTATGGAGTAGTCAGGACTCAGTTTAAGATAGACACGAATTAAGTGCCTTCCTGAATGATACACACCTGGGTAGATAGTCAGAATTCTATTTTATATGAACTCTAATTTTGTGTATCGCTGTGTAATACACAGCTGTGGCAGGGTCAGGAGTCTGTTTGGTATGGACACTCAAACAGAACCTGTTTGATTAATGCAAACATGTATAATATTGAGGAGTCTATGTCATACGGCTACTCATTCAGACATACTGTGAATAATGCACATGTGGAGAAAATACAAGTCTGTTTCATATGGCCCCTCTTACACAGCCTCATTGAATATTGCACAATTGTGATATATTCTGGAGTCTATTTTTTATGGCCAGTCATTCAGAGAATCACTAAATAATGACACCTGTGGAATACTCAGAAGTCGCTTTCCTGTGGCCACTCGTTAAGAGCCTCAGTAAGTGTACACATTTGGAAAAATAGTCAGGATTTACCATTATCCCCTCATTCAGAATCTAACTAAATAATGCACACCTGTGGAATAGTCAGGAGACTTTTTCATGTGGCCTCTAATTCGGAGTGTCACTGAACATTGTGATGTAGTCAGGAGTCTATTTCATGTAGACACATTTTCAGAGCCACAGTGAATAAAACAGGCCCTTTATGTTGTAAGGAATCTAATTAATTTGGCCACATCTTCTGAACCTTACTGAATAATACACACCTGGAGAATAATTTGTAGTCTATTTTCAATGGACATTCATTCAGAGCCTCAGTAAATAATGTACAGCTGTGGAGTAGCCAGGAGTCTCTTTTATTAGGACACTCATTTCTAGCCTCACTGGATAATATGCACGTGTGGCTTAGTCTGGATTCCAATTTATATGGCCAATGACTCGTAACCTCAGTGAAAAATGCGCGAATGTAAAGTACTCAGCAGTCTATTTCATATAGACACACATTCAGAGATTCACTAAATAATACAAATATTTAATATAGCAGCATCCTGTTTCATATGGTCAAACAAAATGAGCCTCACTGAGTAAAACACACCTAGGGAAGTGTTAGGAGTCTACTTTATATAGCCTCTCATTTACAGCCTCAGGGAATAATGCACACGTGTGGAATAGACACTAGACTATTTTATATGGCCACAAAATCAAAGCCTGAGTCAGTAATACACAACTTTGGAATAGCCACTTGTCTACTTTACATGCCCAAATATCTACAGTCAGAGTCAATAATACATGCCTGTGGACAAGACAGAAAACAATTTCATATGGCCAAAGTTTCAGAGCCTCAGTGAATAATGCATATGTGGGAAATACTCAGGACGCTATTACATGTGGCATCAATTTCAGAGATTCCTTGAATAAGAAACACCTCTATTGTTGTCAGAATTCGATTTCCTATAGCCGCATATTCAGAGCCTAACTGAATAATATACACCTTGGGAAAAGTTAAAATTCTATTTCGTATAGCCACTCATTTAGAGCCGAATGTACACACGCACGCCTAAGGAGCATTCAGGAGGCTCTATTTATGGCCACTCATTCAGAGCTTCACAAAACAATACAGACCTATGAAAACATCAGGAGTGTGTTACACATTGCCACTTATTACAAACATCAGTGAGGAATCATATATATCTGAAAAATACTCAGGATTATATTTTATATAGCCACTTATTCGGAGACTCACTGAATAATTCAAAGATAAGGAATAGTCTGGACACTATTTGATATGACTCTTCACCCAGAGACTCAGTGGACAATGCAGAACTGAAAAATAGTCAAGAGGATAGAGACAAGGGTTTATGTTATGTGGTCTCTCGTTTAGAATCTAACTGAAGAATATACACCTTGGGAATAGTCAGTGTCCAAGTCATATGCACACTCAATCACAGCATTACCGAATAATGCACAATGGGGCAATAGTAGGGAATCTATTTCATATGGCCTGTCATTCGAAGCTTCAGTGCATAATAAGCAGCTGTAGAGTAGTCAGGACCATATTTAAAGTAGCCCCAAATTAAGCAGCTGTGAGAGTGATACACACATGTGTCAGAGTCAGGAGACTATTTGACATAGACACTCATACAGAACCTATTCGAATACTACATATTTGGGGAATAATCATTCGTCTCATATGGTGATTAGTTTGGAGAATCAAAAAATAATGCACACCTGTTGAGGAAAATGGGTTCTATTTCATAAGGCCACTCTTTTGGTGTTTTAGTAAATAATATGTATATCTGATAGGTCAGGAATCTCTTTCACATGGCCAGTCGTTCAGGGCCTCTGTGAAGAATACTCCCCTCAAAAATAGTCAAGGGTCTACTTTAAATTGCTACACATTCAAAGTCTCTGTACACAATGAACAACTGGGCAATACACCAGAGTCTCCTTTTTATGCTCACTTAGTCAGAGACTCATTCAATAATACACAGCAAAGGAAGATTTAAGAGTCTACTTCATGTAGACACTCATTTAGAGCCTCAGAAAATAATGCACACCATGATAATATTCGAGCATTTTTTATATGGCCACTCATTTTTTTGCCTCAGTAAGTGATATAAACCTGAAGAATCCTCAGGATTCTATTTGATACTACCATTCATTTAGAACCTTATTGAATAATTCACAATGGAGCAATAGTCAGGTGTCTATTTTATATGGTCTATTATTCAAATATTCAGTGAATAGTAAATTTTCTATGGACTAATCAGGACGCTGTTTAACATAGCCATGAATTAAGTGCCTTGCTGAATGATACGAACCTGTGTGATAGTCAGGAGTCTATTTCTTATGAACTCTAATTTTGTGTATTGCTGAGTAATAAACACCTGGGGCAGTGTCAGGGGTCTATTTGGTATGGTCAATCAAACAGAGCCTGTTTGATTAATGCACACATGGATAATAATGAGGAGTGTATGTCATATGGCTACTCATTCAGACAAACTGTGAATAATGCAGATGTTTAGTAATTAGAAGTCTCTTTCATATGCCCCCTCTTTCACAGCCTCACTGAATATTACACATTTGTGATATAGTCCGGAGTATATTTTTTATGGCCACTCATTCAGAAAATCACTAAATAATGCACACCTTCCGAATACGCAGAAGGCTCTTTCATATGGCCACTCATTAAGAGCCTCACTAAGTGTACAAACCTGGAGAAATAGTCAAGATTTTCCTTTATGCCCTCATTCAGAGTCTCAATAAATAATGCACACCTGTGGAATAGTCAGGAGACTTTTTCGTGTGGCCTCTAATTCTGAGTGTCACTGAATAATGTGGTGTAGTCGGGAGTCTATTTCAAGTAGACACATATTCAGAGCTTCAGTGAATAAGACAGACACTTGATATAGTAAGGAATCTAATTGAGATGGAAACATATTCTGAACCTCACTGAATAATACACACCTGGGGAATAATTTGGATTCAATTTTCAATGGAAATATATTCAGAGACTTGGAAAATGATGTACACCTGTGGAGTAGCCAGGAGTCTATTTTATTAAAACAATCATTCATAGACTCAGTGGATAATATGCATGTCTGGATTAGTCAGGATTGCATTTTATATGGCCACTGACTCGTAACCTCAGAGAAAAATGCAAAAATGTAAAATACTTAGCAGGCTATTCCATATAGGCAATCATTCCGAGATTCACTGATTAATACAAATATTTGAGATAGACAGCATCCTGTTTCATATGGTTAAATGAAAAAAGCCTCACTGAGTAATGCACACCAGGGGAAGTGTTAGGAGTCTACTTTATAGAGCCTTTAATTTACAGAATCGGGAAATAATGCACACGTGTGGAATAGACACTAGTCTATTTTATATGGCTGCAAAATCAAAGCCTTTTAGAATACTGCACATGTGGGGAATAATCACTTGTCTGTTTCATATGGTGTTTCGTTTGGTGAATCAAAAACTTATGCAAACCTGTGGAGGAAAATGGGTTCTATTTCAGAAGGCCACTCTTTCAATATTTTAGTGAATAATATATGTATATCTGAAAAGTAAGGAATCTCGTTCACATGTCCACTCATTCAGGGCCTCTGTGAAGAATATTTCCCTCAAAAATAGTCAAGTGTCTACTTTAAATGGCTACGCATTCAGAGACTCTGTAGGTTATGAACACCAGGGCAACACACCTGAGTCTGTTTTTCATGCCCACTTAGTCAGAGTCTCATTCAATAATACACACCTGGGAAAGAGTTAAGCGTCTACTTCATGTAGCCACTCATTTAGAACCTCAGTGAATAATACACACCAGGGTAATAGTCGAGCATTTTTTATATGGCCACTCATTTTGTGCATTACGGTGTGAAATACACCTGAAGAATCCTCAGGATTCTATTTGATACTACCACGCATTTAGCACCTTATTGAATAACTCACAATGGAGAAATAGTCAGGTGTCTTTTTCATATGGTCTATCACTCAAATTTCAGTGAATAATAACCTTCTATGGAATAATCAGGACGCTGTTTAAGATAGACCCAAATTCAGTGACTTCCTCAATGATACACACCTGGGTAATAGCCTGGCGACTATGTTATATGAACTCTAATTTTTTGTATAATTGTGTAATACACACCTGGGGCAGTGTCAGGAGTCTATTTGGTATGGACACTCAAACAGAACCTGTTTGATTAATGCACACATGTATAATACTGAGGAGTCTTTACAGTTTACACATCTGACAAAGGGCTGATATCCAGAATTTACAAAGAACTCAAACAGATTTACAGAAAATAAGCAAACAAGCCCATTCAAAAATGGGCAAAGGATATGAACAGAAACTTTACAAAAGAAGACATACATGAGGCCAACAAACATATGAAAAAGTGCTCATCATCATTGGTCATTAGAGAGATGCAAATCAAAACCACATTGAGATATCATCTCACACCAGTTAGAATGGCGATCATTAAAATATCTAAAGACAGCAGATGCTGGAGAGGATGTGGAGAAATAGGAACAGTCTTACACTGTTGGTGGGAGTGTAAATTAGTTCAGCCATTGTGGAAGACAGTGTGGCGATTCCTCAGGGACCTAGAAATAGAAATTTCATTTGACCCAGCAATCCCATTACTGGGTATCTATCCAAAAGACTATAAATCGTTCTACTATAAGGACACATGCACACGAATGTTCATTGCAGCACTGTTTACAATAGCAAAGACCTGGAACCAACCCAAATGCCCATCGATGATAGACTGGACTGGGAAAATGTGGCACATATACACCATGGTATATTATGCAGCAATCAAAAATGATGAGTTTGTGTCCTTTGTAAGGACATGCATGAATTTGGAGAACATCATTCTCAGCAAACTGACACAAGAACAGAAAAAGAAATACCGCATATAGTCACTCATAGGTGGGTGAGAAAAATGAGAACACATGGACACAGCGAGGTGGTCTACTATACACTGGGGACTGTTGGGGGAAATGGGGGAGGGACAGCGGGGTGGGCTGGGGGGGATAGCCTGGGGATGAATACCAAGTGTGGGTGAAGGGGAGGAAGGCAGCAAAACACACTGCCATTTGTGTACCTATGCAACTATCTTGCACGTTCTGCACGTGTACCCCAAAACCTATAATGCAATAAAAATTTAAATAAATAAATAAATAAATAATTAGGAGTCTATGTCATATGGCTTCTCATTCAGACAAACAGTGAATAATGCACATGTAAAGTAATTAGAAGTCTGATTCTTATGGACCATCTTTCACAGCCTCACTGAATGTTACACAGTTTTGATATAGTCTGGAGTCAATTTTTTATGGCCACTCACTCAGAGAATCACTAAATAATGCACACCTGCAGAACAGTCAGAAGTCTCTTTCCTATGGCAACTCGTTAAGAACCTCACTAAGTGTACACACCTGGGAACATAGTCAGGATTTACCTCTATCTTTTCATTCAGAGTCTCACTAAATAAAGCACACCTGTGGAATAGTCAGGAGACATTTTTATGTGACCTCAAATTCGGAATGTCACTGAATAATTTGATGTAGTCAGGAGTCTATTTCATGTAGACACATTCAGAGCCTTAGTGAATAAAACAGGCCCTTTATGTTGTAAGGAATCTAATTAATATGGCCACATCTTCTGAGCCTCACTGAATAATACAGACCTGGACAATAATTTGGAGTCTCTTTTCGATGGACCTTCATTCAGATCCTCGGGTAATAATGTACACCTGTGGAGTAGCCAGGAGTCTATTTTATTAGGACACTCATTCATAGCCTCAGTGGATAATATGCACGTGTGGTTTAGTCCGGATTCCTATTTATATCGCTACTGACACGTATTCTTATTGAAAAATATAGAGTGAATAACGCACATGTGGAGTCATTAGAATTCTGTTTAATATGGCAGCTCTTTCACAGTCTCAATGAATATTACACACTTGTGATACGGTCTGGAGTCTATATTTTATGGCCACTCGTTCAGAATATCACTGAATAATTCACACCTGCGGAATAGTCACAAGTCTCTTTTCTATGGCTACGTGTTGAGAGCATCACTTAATGTACACACCTGGATAAATATTCAGGATTTACTGGTATCTCCTCATTCAGAGCCTCACTAAATATTGCACACCTGTGGAATAGTCAGGAGACTTTTTCATGTGGCCTCTCATTCAATGTGTCATTGATAAATGTAGTGTAGTCAGGAGACTCTTTCATGTAGACACATATTCAGAGCCTCAGTCCATAACACAGACCCTTGATAAAGTAAGAAATCTAATTATTATTACCACATCTTCTGAGGCTCACTGAATAACACACACCTGAAGAATAATTTGGAGTCTATTTTCAATGGACATTCATTCAGAGCCTCGGGAAATAATGCAGACCTGTGGAGTAGTCAAGAGTCTATATCATTTGGACACACATTCATTGCCTCAGTGGATAATATGCATGTGAGGATTAATCAGGATTCCATTTTATATGGCCATTGACTGGTAACCTCAATGAATAATGCACAAATGTAAATTACTCAGCAGTTAATTTCATATAGCCACTCACTCAAAGAATCACTGAGTAATAAAATTATGTGAGATAGACAGACTCCTGTTTCATATTGTTATACAAAAAGAGCTTCACTGAGTGACAGACACCTGGGGAAGTGTTAGGAGTGTACTTTACATCACCTCTCATTTACAGCCTAAGAGAATAATGCACACGTGTAGAAAAGACACTAGTCTGTTTTACATGGCCATTAAATCAAAGCCTGAGTCAGTAATACACAACTTTGGAATAGTCACTATTCTATTATATATGCCCATATATTTAGAGTCAGAGTCAATAATACACACCTGTAGACTAGTCAGGAAACAATTTCATATGGCCAAAGTTTCAGAGCGTCAGTGAATAACAAATACCTGAGCAATACTCTGGATGCTATTACCTGTGGCATTTCTTAAAACGTTCATTGAGTAAAGAACACCTGTATTGTAGTCAGAATTTCGTTTCATATAACCACATACTCAGAGCCTAACTCAATACCAGACACCTTGGGAAAGTCAGGATTCTGTTTCGTATAGCCACTCATTTACATCCGAATGTAAAATCTCACACCTGAGGAGTATATAGGAGTCTCTATTATATGGCCACAAATTCAGAGCCTCACAGAATAATAAAGACATATGGAAATGTCAGGAGCGTTCTTGACATGGCCACTTATTCAGTTCCTCCGTGAAGAACCATATATATCTTGAAAATACTCAGGATTCTATTACATATAACCACTTCTTAAGAGACTCACTGAATAATGCACACCTGGAAAATTGTCTGGAGATTATTTGATATGACCGTTCACACAGCGACTCAGTGGAAAATGCAGAGCTGGAAATAGTCAAGAGGACAGATTCAGGAGTCTATTTTATGTGGTCACTCGTTCAGAAACTGACTGAAGAATACACACCTGGGGAATAGTCAGAGCCCAGGTCATATGGCCACTCAATCACAGCACTACCAAATAATGCACACTGGGGCAATATTAAAGAGTCTATTTCATAAGGCCTCTCATTCAGAGCTTCAGTGTGTAATAAACAGCTGTGGAGGAGTGAGGACCCTATTGATGGTAGCCCCAAATAAAGCAGCTCTGTGAATGATACACACATGTGTGAGAGTCTGGAGACTATTTGATATGGACACTAATACAGAACTTCTTTGAATATTGCACATATCGGGAATAATCACTAGTTTATTTCATATGGTGATTCGTTTGGAGAGTCAAAAAATAACGCACACCTGTGGAGTAAAATGCGGTCTAATTTATAAGGCCACTGTTTCAGTGTTTTAGTGAATAACATGTATATCTGATAAGTCAGGAATCTCTTTCACATGGCCACTCGTTCTGGGCCTCTATGAATAATACTTCCCCAGAAACAGTCAAGGGTCTACTTCAAATGCATACACATTCAGAGTCTCTGTAAGTAACGAACACCTGGGCAATAAACCTGAGTCTCTTTTGTATGCGCACTTAGTCAGAGTCTCATTCAATAATACATATCTGGATAAGAGTTAAGAGTCTACGTCATGTAGCCACTCATGTAGATCTTCAGTGAATAATCCACAACAGGGTAATAGTCGAGTATTTTTTATATGGCCAATCATTCTGTGCCTCCCTGAATGATACACACCTGGGGAATTCTCAGGATTCTATTTTATACAACCACTCATTTAGAACCTTATTGAGTAATTCACTATGGAGCCATAGTAAGGCGTCTTGTTTGTATGGCCTCTGATTCAGTGTTTCAGTGCATAATGAACTTCCATGGAGTAATAAGGACACTGTTTAAGATAGCCATGAATTAAGTGCCTTCCTGAATGATACACACGTGGGTGGTGGTCAGGAGTCTATCTCATATGAACTCCAATTCTGTGTCACACTGAGTAATACACACCTGGGGGAGTTTCAGGAGTATATTTGGTATGGACACTCATACCGAACCTGTTGGAATAATGCACGCATGGTGAATAATGAGGTGTCTATTCATACAGCTACTCATTCTGACAAACATTGAATAATTCACATGTGAAGTCATTAGAATTCTGTTTCATATGGCCCCTCTTTCACAGCCTCACTGAATAATACACACTTATGATATAGTCTGGAGTCTATATTTTATGGCCACTCATTCAGAGAATCACTAAATAATTCACACCAGCGGAATAGTCAGAAGTCTCTTTCTTATGACTACCCGTTTAGAGCCTCACTAAATATACACACCTGGATAAATAGTCAGGATTTACCTGTATCTCCTCATTCAGAGTCTCACTAAATAATGCACACCTGTGGAATAGTCAGGAGACTTTTTCATGTGGCCTCTCATTCAATGTATCATTGAAAAATGTGGTGTAGTCAGGAGACTCTTTCATGTAGACACATATTCAGAGCCTCAGTGCATAAGACAGACCCTTGATATAGTAAGAAATCTAATTAGTATGGCCACATCTTCTGAGGCTCACTTAATAATACACACCTGAAGAATAATTTGGAGTCTATTTTCGATGGACATTCATTAATAGACTGTGTAAATAATGCAGACCTGTGGAGTAGCCAGGAGTCTCTTTCATTTGGAAACACATTCATAGCTTCAGTAAATAATATGCACGTGTGGATTAGTCAGAATTTCATTTTATATGGACACTGACTCGGAAACTCCATGAATAATGTACAAATGTAAATTACTCAGCAGTTTATTTCATATAGCCTCTCATAGAGAGATACACTGAATAATAAAATTATTTGAGATAGACTGCCTTCTGTTTCATATGGTCATACAAAAAGACCCTCACTGAGTGACACACTCCTGGGAAAGTTTTAGGAGTGTTCTTTACATAGCCTCTCATTTCCATCCTAAGGCAATAATGCACATGTGTGGAATAGACACTAGTCTATTTCTTATGGCCACAAATTTAAAGCCTGTGTCAGTAATACAAAACTTTGGAATAGTCACTAGTCTATTCCATATGCCCAAATATTTAGAGTCAGAGTCAATGATACACAGCTGTAGACTAGTCAGGAAACAATTTTATATAGCCAAAGTTTCAAAGACTGAATGAATAATATATACCTGAGGAATACTCTGAACGCTATTACATGTGGCATTTCTTCAGAGGTGCATTGAGTAAAGAACACCTATAATGTAGTTAGAATTCTATTTCATATGGCCACATACTCAGAGATTAACTGAATAACAGACTCCTTGGGAAAGTCAGGACTCTATTTCTTATAGCCACTCATTTACAGCCGAATGTAGAAACTCACGCCTGAGTAGTATATAGGAGTCTTTATTTTATGGCCACTCATTTAGATCCTCACAGACGTATGTAAATGTCAGCAGTGTACCTGACATGACCACTTATTAGGTTCCTCAGTGAAGAATCATATGTATCTGGAAAATACTAATTCTATTTTATATAACCACTTATTAAGAGACTCACTGAATAATGCACACCTGGAGAATTGTCTGGAGAATATTTGATATGACCATTCACCCATAGACTCAGTGGAAAATGCAGAGCTGAGAAATATTCAAGAGGACAGAGTCAGGAGTCTATTTTATGTGGTCACTCGTTCAGAAACTGACTGAAGAATACAGACCTTGGGAATAGTTAGAGCCCAGGTCATATGGCCACTCAATTACAGCATTACCGAATAATGCACAATGGGGCAATAGTAAGGAGTCTATTTCATATGGCCTCTCATTCGGAGCTTCAGTGCATAATAAACAGCTGTGGAGGAATTAGGACCTTATTGACGGTAGCCCCAAATAAAGCAGCGCCGTGAAGGGAACACATATGTGTGAGAGTCAGGAGACTATTTGATATGGACACTCATACAGAACCTCTTCGAATATTGCACATGTGGGGAATAATCACTAGTTTATTTCATATGGTGGTTCATTTGGAGAGTCAAAAAATAATGCGCACCTGTGGAGTAAAATGCACTCTATTTCATAAGGCCACTGTTTCAGTGTTTTAGTGAATAACATGTATATCTGATAAGTCAGGAATCTCTTTCACATGGCCACTCGTTCTGGGGATCTGTGAATAATACTCCCCTCAGAAACAGTCGAGGGTCTACTTCAACTGCCTACAAATTCAGAGTCTCTGTAAGCAATGAACACCTGGGCAATAAACCTGAGTCTCTTCTCTATGCCCACTTTGTCAGAGTCTCATTCAATAATACACACATTTGGAAGAGTTAAGAGTCTACTTCATGAAGCCCCTCATTTCAATTTTCAGTGAATAATCCACACCATGGTAATAGTCAAGCATTTTTTATATGGCCACTCATTCTGTGCCTCCCTGAATGGTACACACCTGGGGATTTCTCAGGATTCTACTTCATACTACAACTCATTTAGAACCTTATTGAATAATTCACAATGGAGCAATACTCAGGTGTCTATTTTGTATGGCCTCTCATTCAGAATTTCAGTGAATAACTACCTTCTATGTAGTAATCTGGACACTGTTTAAGATAGCCATAAATTAAGTGCCTTCCCGAATGACACACACCTGGGTTGTAATCAGGAGTCGATTTCATATGAACTCTAATTCTGTGTAACGCTGAGTAATACACACCTGGGGGAGTTTCAGGAGTCTATTTGATATGGACACTCATACAAAAACTGTTGGATTAATGCACACATGGGGAATAATAAGGTGTCTATATCATATGGCTACTCATTCAGAAAAACTGTGAATAATGCAGCTGTGGAGTAATTAGAAGTATGTTTCATATGGCCCCTCTTTCACAGCCTCACTGAATATTACACACTTGTGATATAGTCTGGAGTCTATTTTTTATGGCCACTCATTCAGAGAATCACTAAATAATTCACACGTGCAGAATAGTCAGAAGTCTCTTTCTATGGCTACCCGTTGAGAGCCTCAATAAATATGCACAGGACTGAAAAAATTTACACAGGAAAGAAAAGAATAGGCACAGGAGACAGGAGGATACACACAAAAGAGGGAAGGATACACACGGTGGACAGAAGGAAACACACGGTAGAGAAAAGTATACAAACAGGAGAATGGTGATACAAACAGGAGAGATGAGGTTTCACACAGGAGAATAGAGGATACACACATGAGAGAGATGGATACACACAGGAGAGAAGAGAATACACACAGCAGAGAGGAGGATACACACAGGAGAGAGTACATACACACAGGAATGATAAAGATCCACGCAGGAGAGAAGAAAATGCACACAAGAGAGAGTTGGATACACACAGAAGTGGGGCATACACACAAAAGAGACGGAATATACACAGGAGAGTGGGGCAATACACACGGAGAGTGGAGGTCCACATAAGATAGTAGAGGGTACACAGAGGAGACAGGGGGTACACAAAGGAGAGAAGAGGACACACAAAGGAAAAAGGGATACCCACAAGAGAGTAGGGAATAAACAGAAGACAGAGGAGGATACGCAAAGGAGAGTCTAGGATAAACACAGGAGAAGAAGATACACACCGGAGAGAGAAGCTTTCACACAGGAGAGGGGGATACACACAGGAGAAAGGTGGATATACACAGGAGAGAAAAGGATACACACAGGAGATGCGGACAAATATAAAAAGAGTGGCGTACACACAGGAGAAAGAAAAATACACACAGCAAAGAAAAAAATACTCACAGGAGAGAAAGGATACACAAAGGAGAAAGGAGAATACACAGGAGAGAGGGAAATACACACAGAAGAGGGAAGGATACACACAGGAGACAGAAGGATACACACTGGAGACAGAAGGTTACACACAGGGTAGTGGGGGATACACAAAGGAGAGGGGTGATACACAGAGGAGAAAGGAGGGTACACACAGGAGAAAGGGAGATACACACAAAAGGGAAGAGGATACACTCAGGATAAGGCGATACACAGAGGGAAGACATGAATACACACAAAAGAAAGGATACACACAGGGTAGTGGGGGATACACAAAGGAGAGGGGTGATACACAGAGGAGAAAGAGTGATAAACACATAAGCGAAAAGTATACACACATGAAAGTGTGATGCACACAGGAGAGAGTGGCATAAACACAGAAAAGAAAAGGATACACACAGGAGAGAGAAGGAAACAAACAGGAGAGAGGGGATACACACAAAAGAGGGGAATACACACAGGAGAAATGAAGGATACACACAGGAAAGTAAGGTGTTACACACAGGAGAGAAGGGAAAAACACACAAAAGAGCAGAGGGATAAACACAGTAGAGAGAAGGATACACACAACAGAGAGTAGGATACATACAAAAAAGAAAAGTATACACATAGGAGAGGGGCATACACAAAAGAGAGAGAAGGATTCACACAGGAGCGTTGGATACATACAGGAGACAGGGAAATACACACAAAAAAGGGGGATACACACAAGATATGGGGATACAAACAGAAGAGACGGAGATACACACAGGAGAGGGAAGAATACACACAGGAGAGAGGAGGATACACACAGAGGGAAAAGGCTAAATACAAAAGACAGGAGGATACACAGAAAAGAGAGGAGGATACAGATAGAAGAGGGGAGGATACATGCAAGAGATTGGAGGATAAACAAAGGAGAGAGGAGAATACACAGAAAAAAGGGAGAATACACACAGGAGAGAGGAGTATACACACAGAAATGGGGCATATACACAGGAGAGAGGAAGATTCTCACAGGAGCGTTGGATACATAAAGGAGACAAGGAAATATACACAATAGAGAAGGTTATACACACAGGAGAGGTGGATACACACAGGAGAGAGGGGGATTCACACAGAAGAGGGTAATACACACAGGAGAGATAGAGATCCACACAGGAGAGATAGAGATCCACACAGGAGAGAAAGGAAAACACTCAGGAGAGAGGGCATTACACACAGGACAGACAAGTTTACGCACAGAATAGAGGGAAGTTCACACAATAGAGAGGGTGATACACACAGGAGAAAGGGGAATACACACAGGAGAGAGGGGTATACACACAGGTGAGGGGAATACACAAATAAGAGAAGGTCATACACACAGGAGAGAGAAAGATACACACAGGAGAGAGGAGGATACACACAAAAGAGATGGGAATGAACACAGGAGAGAAAAGGATACACAAAGGAAAGAAAAGATACACAGAGAAGAGAGGGGGATACACACAGAAGAGAGGGGATACACACAAGGAAGAGGGAATATACACACAGGATAGAGGAGAATACACGGAGAAAAGATGGAGATAAACGTAGAATAAAGGATGATACACAAAGGAGTGAGGAGGATACGCACAGAAGAAAGAAGGATTCACACAGAAGAGAGGAGGATACACACAAAAGAGGGGGATACACACAGGGGAGGGGGCATACACATAAAATGGGGATAAAGGTTGTATACCCAAAAGAGAGGAGGATACTTACAGGAAAAGGTGATACACACAGGAGAGAGAAATACACACAGGTGTGAGGAGGATACACACAGGAGGGAGGGGCATAAACACAGAAAATTGGGGATACACAGAGGTGAGAGGGGGATACACAAAAGAGAAAGGGATACACACAGGAGAGGGAAATACACACAGGATCGAGGGGGATGCACACAGGAGAAAGGAAAATACACACAGGAAAGAGGAGGATACACATAGGAGAGAGAATGATACACAAAAGAGAAAAAATACACACAGTAGAGAGAAAGATACAGACAGGAGAGAGGAGGATATGGAGGAGAGAGGAAGATACACACAGAAGAGAAGGAGATACACACAGGAGTGGGTGATACACACAGAAGACAGGGGATACACACAAAAGCGTTGGATACATGCAGGAGATAGAAAAATACACACAGGAGAGAGGGGGACACATACAGAAGAGGGGGATACACAGAGGAGAGAGGGAGATACACAAAGGAGAGAGGAGTATACACAGGAGAGAGTGGGATACACACAGGAGAGAAAAAATACAAGAGAGAGGGGCATACACACAGGAGAGAGAAAAATACACAAAGGATAGAGGACGATACACGCAGGAGAGAGAAGAATACACAGGAAAATGTGGGATACACACAGGAGAGAGGAGGATACACAAAAAAAAGAAAAATACACACAGGTGAGAGGAGGATACACACAGGAGAGTGGGGCGTACACACAGAAGAGGGTGGTTGCACAAAGGAGAGAGGTTGATACACATAGGAGAAAGAAATACACACAAAAGAAAGAAATACACACAAGAGCGAGGGAGATGCACACAGAAAAAAGTGGTTACACTCAGGAAATAGCAGAATACACACAGGAGAGAGGAGCATATACACAGGAGAGAGGGTGATAAACAAGGAGAAAGGAAGATACACACAGGACAGTGGGGCACACAAACATGAGGGTGAAGGATACACACAAAAGAGAGGGGTATACCAGAGTGTTAGAATGATACACACAGGAGTGAGGAGGATACACACTGGAGAGAGGAGGATACACACAGGAGAGAGGAAAATATGCACAGAAGATTAAAGAATACACACAGGAGAAGGATAGACACACAGAAGAGAGAGGGATAGGCACAGGAGAGAAGAATACACAGACGAGAGAGGGGATACACACAGGAGAGAGGGGGAATAAGACAGGAGAGGGGGATACATACAGAAGAGAGGGGCATAGACAGAGGAGAGGAAATGGTACACGCAGGAGAGAGGAGGATACACACAGAAGAGGGGGGTTACACACAAGAGAGAGGGGGATAAACGCAGCAGAGAGAATACATAAAAGAGACAGGAGGATACACAGAGTTGAAAGAAAGATACACACAAAAAAGAGAAGTATACACACAGGTGAAAGGGGGATAGAGACAATAGAGAGGGAGATACACACAGGGGGATGGGGATACACACAGGAGAGAAGAGAATACACAGAAGAGAGAGGAGGATACACACAGGTGAAGGGAACATACAAACAGGAAAGAGGAGGATACACAGAGGAGAGAGGATGATACACACAGGGGAAAGGAGGATACAAACAAAAGAGAGAAGAATACACAGACGAGAGTGGGGGATACACACAGGAGACTGAGGGATACACACAGGGCGACGGGGATAAATACAGGAGAGAGGAGGATACACAGAGGAGAAAGAAGGATACACACAGGACAGTGGAGGATACACAAAAAAGACAGGGGCATACACACAGGAAAGGGGAATACACACAAAAGAGAAAGATACACACAGAAAAGAGGAGGATACATACAGGGGATGGGGATACACACAGGAGAGAGCAAAATACACAAAATAGAGAAGGATACACAAAGGAGAGAGGGGCTACACACAAAAGTCAGAGGAAATACACACAGGAGAGAAGAATATAGACACAGGAAAGAAGAGAATACACACAGGAGAGAGAAGGATACACACAGGGGAAGCGGGATACACACAGAAGAGGAAAGGACACACACAAAAGAGAGGAGGATACACACAGGAGAGTAAAGGATACCCACAGAAGAGAGGGGGATACACACAGGAGAGGGGGTCATACATACACGAGAGGGGGATACACAGAGTAGAGGGGAGAAAACAAACAGGAGAAGGAAATACACACAGGAGAGGGAGATACACACAAGAGAGAGGGGGATGCACAAAGGAGAAAGGAAGATACTCACAGGAAAGAAGTGGATACACAAAGGAAAGAGAACAATACCCACAGGAGAGGGCAGATACACACAGGAGAGAGGAAGATACACACAACAGAGTGGGGAATACACACAGGAGGCAGAGAGATACACACAGAAGAGAGGGGTATACACACAGGAAGAAAGGATACACACAGAAGAGACGAGGATACACACAAAGGAGAGAAGGATACACACAGAAGAGAGAAAGATACACACAGGAAAGAGGAGGATACACACAGGAAAGATGGGGAAACATACAGAAGAGAGGAGGATATACACAGGAGAGAAGAAGATACACGCAGGATAAAGGAGGATACACACAGGATAGATGGGGATACACACAAGAAAGTGGAGGATACACAAAAAAGGGAGGAGGATACACTCAAGAGAAAGGAGAATATACACAGGAGACAGGAGGATACACACAGGAAAGGGAAGAATACACATAGTAGAGAGAAGGATACACATAGGAGAGGTAGATACATACAGGAGAGAAGTAGATACACACAGGAGAGAGAAAGATACACACAGGAGAGAGGAGGATACACATAGGAGAGAGGGGAAATACACAGAAGAAAGTGTGGGACGCACACAGAAGAGAGTAGGATACAGAAAGCCTAGAGGGGAGATACACACAGGGGAGAAGGGGGATACTAACAGGAGAGAGGAGAATACACACAGAAGACTGGGGCATACACACAGAAGAAAGATGATACACACTGGAGAGGGTGGGATACACACAAGAGGAGGAAAATATGCACAGTAGAGAGGAGGATATCCACAGGAGAAAGAAGGATACAAACAGAAAAGAGACGGATGCACACAGGAGAAAAGGATACACACAGGAGAGGGTGATACACACGAGAGAGAGGGATTTACACAGGAGAGAAAAAAATACATATAAAAGAGACGGGTATACACACAGGAAAGGTGTATACACACAGGAGAGAAAAGGACACACGCAGAAGAAAAAAGGATACACGCAAGACAGAGGAGGATACCTGCAGAAGAGAGGGGTATACACACAGGAGAGAGAAAAATACACACAGGAGAGAAGGGGGATACACAAAAGAGAAACGAAAATACACAAAGGAGCGAGGGATACAAACAGGTGAAAAAAGGATACACACAAGGGAGTGGAGCGTAAACACAGAAAAGGGGGGATACACAGAGGAAAGAAGGAGATACACAAAAAAGAAAGAAATACACACAGGAGAGAAAAAAATACACACAGGAGTGAGAAGAATGCACAAAAGAGAAATGGAAATACACAGAAAAAAGGAAAATATACACAGGAGAGAGAAGGTTACACACAGGAGATTGGGGATACATACAGGAGAGAGGAAGACACACATAGGAGAGAGGAGAATACTCAGAGAAGAGAGGAAGATACACACAGAAGGAAAAAGGATACACACAGGAGTGGGGGATACACACAGATTAAAGGGGGATATGCAGGAGAGAAAAATACACAGAGGAGAGGAAGATACATACAGGAGAGAGGGGCATACAAAGAGAAGACAACAGTATACCCGCAGGAGAGAGGAGGATACACACAGAAGAGAGGGGGATACACACAGGAGAGAGGGGGATACACACAGGAGAGAGGAGGATAAACACAGGAGACAAAAGGGTACACACAGGAGAGAAAAAGATACACATAGGAGAGAAAGATACACAAATGAGAGAGGAGCATACAAACAAAAAAGGGGATACACACAAAAGAAAGGGGGTTACACACAGGAAAGTTTGATACACACAAGAGAGAGAAGCGTAAACACATGAAAGAAAAGGATACACACAGGAGAGAAAAGAAAACAAACGAGAGAGAGAATACAAACAAGGGACAGGGGTATACACACAAGACAAAGAAGTAATACACACAAGAAAAAAGGTATTACAGACAAGAGATGGGGTAAACACAAAAAAAGTGTAGGGATACACACAGGAGAGAGGAGGATACACACAGGAGAGAGAAGGAAACACACAGGAGAAAGGAGTGTACACACAGGAGAGAAGCATACACACAGAAGAGAGGGGGATACACACAGGAGACTCGGATACATACAGGAGACAAAAAAATACACACAGGAGAGAGAATACACACAAGAGAGAGGACGTTACACACAAGACAGAAAGAAATACGCAGAAAAAAGAGAGGAATTCATAAAATAGAGAGGGTGATACACACAGGAGAGAGGGGAATACACACAGGAGAGAGCGGTATACACACAGGTGAGGGGAACACACAAAGGAGAGAGGGGCATACACACAGGAGAGAGAAAAGATACACACAGGAGAGAGGAGGATACAAACAAAAGAGATGGGGTTACACACAGGAGAGAAGAGGATACACACAGGAGAGAGGAGGATACACAGAGGAGAGAGGGGGATACACAAAGGAGAGAGGGGATACACACAGGAGAGAGGGAATATACACACAGGAGAGAGGAGGATACACACAGAGGAAAAAGGATAAATACAAAAAGAAGAGGATACACACAAAAGAAAAGAGGATACAGATAGAATAAAGAAGAATACATGCAGGAGATTGGAGGATACAAAAAGGAAAGAGGAGGATACACACAGGAGAGGAAAGAATACATACAGAAAAGGAGCATATACACAGGAAAGAGAAAGACTCTCACAGGATCGTTGGATACATACAGGAGACAGGGAAATACACACAATAGAGAAGGGGATACACACAGGAGAGGTGGATACACAGAGGATAGAGGGGGATTCACACAGAAGAGGGGGATACACACAGGAGAGATAGAGATCCACATAGGAGAGAAGAGAATACACACAAGAGAGAGGGCGTTACACACAGGACAGAGAAAATTATGCACAGAATACAGGGAAATTCACACAATAGAGAGGGTGAGACACACAGGAGAGATGGGAATAGACACAGGGGAGAGGGGTATACATACAGGTGAGAGTAATCCACAAAAAGAGAGGGGCATAAACAAAGGAAAAAGAAAAGATACACACAGGAGAGGGGAAAGTACACATTAAAGAGATGGAGAAACACACAGGAGAGAAGAGGATACACACAGGAGAGAGGAGGACACACAGGGGAGAGACGGGAATACACACAGCAGAGAGGGGATACACACAGGAGAGAGGGAGTATACACACAGTATACAGGAGGATAAACACAGAAAAGACGAGGATACACACAGAAGAAAGGAGGATACAAAAATGAGAGAGAATGATACACAAAGAAGAAGGATAAACACAGGAGAAAGGAGGATACACACAGGAGAGGGGGATACACACAGGGGAGGGGGCATACACACATAAAATGGAAATAAACACAGTAGAAAAAGGGTACACACAGAAGAGAGGAGGATACTCTCAGGAAAAGGTGATACAAACAGGAGAGAGAAATACACACAGGTGAGAGGAGGATACACACAGGAGGGAGGGGCATAAACAGAAAAGTGGGGATACACAGAGGAGAGAGGGGGATTCACACAGAGGAGGGGGATACACACAGGAGAGATGGAGATTCACACAGGAGAGAAGAGAATACACACAAAAGAGAGGGCGTTACACACAGGACAGAGAAAATTACGCACAGAATACAGGGGAATTCACACAATAGAGAGGGTGATACACAATGGAGAGATGGGAATAGACACAGGAGAGTGGGGTATACACACAGGTGAGTGTAATACACAAAAAGAGAGGGGCATAAACAAAGGAAAGGGAAAAGATACACACAAAAGAGATGGGGATAAACACAGGAGAGAAGAGGATACACACAGGAGAGAGGGGATACACACAGGAGAGAGGGAATATACACACAGTATAGAGGAGAATACACAGAAAAGACGAGGATACACACAGAAGAAAGGAGGATGCAAAAATGAGAGAGGAGAATACACAAAAAAGAGAGAAGGATAAACACAGGAGAAAGGAGGATACACACAGAAGAGGGGGATACACACAGGGGAGGGGACATACATACATAAAATGGGGATAAACACAGTAGAAAAAGGGTACACACAGAAGAGAGGAGGATACTCTCAGGAAAAGGTGATACAAACAGGAGAGAGAAATACACACAGGTGAGAGGAGGATACACACAGGAGGGAGGGGCATAAACACACAAAAGTGAGGATACACAGAGGAGAGAGGGGGATTCACACAGAAGAGAAGGATACACACAGGAGAGATGGAGATCCACATAGGAGAGAATAGAATACACACAAGAGAGAGGGCGTTACACACAGGACAGAGAAAATTACCCACAGAATACAGGGGAATTCACACAATAGAGAGGGTGATACACACAGGAGAGATGGGAATAGACACAGGAGAGAGGGGTATACACACAGGTGAGGGTAATACACAAAAAGAGAGGGGTATAAACAAAGGAAAGAGAAAAGATACACACAGGAGAGAGAAAAATACACACAAAAGAGATGGGGATACACACAGGAGAGAAGAAGATACACAAAGGAGAGAGAAAAATACACAGGGGAGAGACGGGAATACACACAGGAGAGAGGAAATATACACACAGTATAGAGGAGGATAAACACAGAAAAGAGGAGGATACACACAGAAGAAAGGAAGACACAAAAATGAGAGAGGAGGATACACAAAGAAGAGAGAAGAATAAACACAGGAAAAAAATGGATACACACAGGAGAGGGGAATACACACAGGGGAGGGGGCATACACACATAAAATGGGGATAAACACAGTAGAAAAAGGGTACACAGAGAAGAGAGGAGGATACTCTCAGGAAAAGGTGATACAAACAGGAGAGAGAAATACACACAGGTGAGAGGAGGATACACACGGGAGGGAGGGGCGTAAACACAGAAAAGTGGGGATTCACAGAAGAGAGAGGGAGATACACATAAAAAAAGGAATACACACAGGAGAGGGAAATACACACAGGAGCGAGGGGGATGCACACAGGAGAATGGGAAATACACACAGGAAGGAGGAGGATACACACAGGTGAGGAAATAATACATACGGGATAGGGGGGATACACACAATAGAGAGGAACATACACATAGGAGACAGAAGGATACAGAGAGGGGAAAGGAAGATACACACAGAAGAGAAGGAGATACACACAGGAGTGGGGGATACACACAGAAGATAGGGGTACACACAAAAGCGTTGGATACATGCAAAAGACAGGGATATACACACAAGAGAGAGGGGAATACATACAGAAGAAGGGGATACACACAGGAGAGAGGGAGATACACACAAGAGAGAGAAGTATACACAGGAGAGAGTGGGATACAAACAGGAGAGAGAAGAATACACACAAGAAAGAGGGGCACACACACAGTAAAGAGGGGGATACACAAAGAAGAGAGAAAGATACACAAAGGAGAGAAGAGGATACACGCAGGAGAGAGAAGTATACACTGGAGAAGTGGGATACACACAGGAGAGAGGAGGATACACAAAGGAAAGAAAAATACACACAGGTGAGAGGAGGATACACACAGGAGAGTAGGGCGTACACACAAAAGAGGGCGGTTACACAAAGGAGAGACGTGGATACACATAAAAGAAAGGGATACACACAGGAGAAAGAAATACACACAAGAGCATGGGAGATGCAAACAGGAGGGAGGAGGATACACACAGGAAAGAGGAAGATACACACAGGAGAGAGGAGCATATACACAGGAGAGAGGCTGATACACACAGGAGAAAGGAAGATACACACAGGAGAGTGGGGCACACAAAAATAAGGGTGGGGATACACACAAAAGAGAGGGGTATACACAGAGTGGTAGAAAAATACACACAGGAGTGAGGAGGATACACACTGGAGAGAGGAGGATACACAGAGGAGAAAAAAAAGATACACATAGAAAAGGAAAGGATACACACAGGAGAAAGAGATACACACAGAAGAGAGGGGGATAGGCACAGGAGAGAAGGATACACAGATGAGAGACGGGATACAAACAGGAGAGAGAAAGAAAAACACAGGAGACGGGGATACATACAGAAGAAAGAGGCGTACTCAGAGGAGAGAAGATGATACACGCAGGAGAGAAAAGGATACATACAGGAGAGAGGGAAATACACACAGGAGAGAGGGGGATAAACACAGAAGAGCGAAGAATACATAAAGTAGACAGGAGGATACACAGAGGTGAAAAGAAGATACACACAGGAGAAGGAAGTATCCACACAGGATAAAGGGGGATAGATACAGTAGAGAGGAAGATACACACAGGGGGAGGAGAATACACACAGGAGACAGGAGTATACACACAGGAGAGAAGAGAATACACAAAAGAGAGAGGAGGATACACACAGGTGAAGGGAGGATACAAACAGGAGAGAGGAGGATACACACAGGAGAGAGGGGAATAAACACAGAAAAGAGGAGGATGCACATAAGAGAGAGGAGAATACACACAGGAGATAGGAAGATACACACAAGGGAAAGGAGGATGCACATAAAAGAGGGAAGGATACACATAGGAGAGAGGCGGATACACACAGGAGATAGAGGGATAAACACAGGGGGACGGGGATAAATACAGGAGAGAGGAGGATACACACAGGAGAAGGGGATACACACCAAAGAGGAAGATACACACAGAAAGAGGAAGATACACACACAAAAGAGGAAGATACACACAGAAAAGAGGAGAATACATACAGGGGATGGGGATACACACAAGAGAGAGGGGCATACCAACAGAAGAGAGCAGGATACACACAAAATAGAGGAGGATACACACAGGAGAGAGGGGGTACACACAGGAGACAGATGAGATACACAGAGGAGAGAAGAAGTTAAACACAGGAAAAGAAGAGGATACACACAGGAGAGAGAAGGATACACACAGGAAAAGCGGGATACAAACAGAAAAGGAAAGGAAACACACCAAAGAGAGGAGGATACACAAAGGAGAGTGAAGAATATCCACAGAAGAGAGGGGGATACACACAGGAGAAAGGGGTTACAAACAGGAGAGAGGGGGCACACACAGGAGAGAAATCGATAGACAAAGATAAAAGAGATACACACAAAAGAGTAGGGAATAAACAGAAGAGAAAGGAGGATACACCATGGAGAGAGGAGGATAAACATAGGAGAGGGAGATACACACAGGAGTAGGGGATACACACAGGAGAGAGGTCGTAGACACAGGAGAAACAGGAAACACACAGCAGAGGGAAAGATACACACAGGAGAGAGGAGATACACAAAAAAGAGAAGGGGATACGCACAGGAGAGAGAAGGGATACGCACAGGGTGGAGGGTGTTAAACACAGCAGAAAAGAGGGATACGCACTGAAGAGAGAAGAGATACCCACAGGAGAGAGGAGGATGCACACAGGAGAGGGGGATACACAAAGGAGAGGGGAGGATGCACACAAAAGAGAGGAGGAGAAACAAAGGAGAAAGGAAGATACACGCAGGAGAGAGGAGGGTAAACACAGGATAGAGGGGGATACACAGAGGAAAGTGGAGGATACAGGCAGGCGAGAGGAAAATACACACACGAGAGAGAAAGATACACACAGCCGAGAGGAGACTACACAGAGAACAAAGGAGGATACACACAGGAGAGTGGGGATACACACATAGAAGAGGGAGATACTAACAAAGAAAGGGAAATAAACACCGGAGAAAGGATGATACACACAGGAGAGAAAACACACACAGGAGAGAGTGGGATACACACAGGCGGGTAAGATAAAACCAGAAGAGGGGGTATACACACAGGAGAGAGACGGATACACACAGGAGAGGGGGATACACAAAGGAAAGAGGGGCTTAGGCACAGGAGAGAGGAGGATACACACAGGAGAGAGGGTGAATACACAAAAAAGGGAGAGGGATACACACAGAAGGGTGTATATTCTTTGTACACACAGAATAAACGGGAATACACACAGAAGAGAGGAAGATACACACAGAAGAAAAACGATAAATACAAAAGAGAGGAGGATACACACCAAAAAGAGAAGGATACAGATAGAAGAGAGGAGGATACACGAAGTAGTTTGGAGAATACACAGGAGAGAGAATGATAAACACAGGAGAGGGGAGGATACACGCAGGAGAGAGGAATATACACACAAGAGAGGGGGAAAATATACACAGGAGAGAGAAGGATACACACAGGAGTGGCGTGATACACGCAGGAGAGAGGAGGGTACACACAGTAGAAAGTAGAATACACACAGGAAAGAGGAGGATACACAAAGGAGAGGGGGATACACACAAGAGAGAGGGAAATACACCGAGGAGAGAGGAGGAAACAGAAAGGCAAGAGGAGGATACACACAGGAGAAGAAATACACACAGAAAAAAGGACCATAAACAAAGGAGAGAATTATACACACAAAAGAAAAAAATACACACAAAAGAAAGAAGGATACACACAGGACAGGGAGATACACACAGGTGAGTGGGGCTTACACACAGGATAGAGGAGGATACACACATCAGAGAGGAGAATACACACAGGAGCGAGAAGATACACACAAGAGAGAGGAAGATACAAACTGGAGAAAGGGAAGACACACAAGAGAGATGGTGGATACACACAGGAGAGAGGGGTGATACACACAGGAGAGAAAAACGATACACACAGGAGTAATAAGGATACACACAGGAAAGGGGGATACACACGGGAGTGAAAAGGATACACAAAGGAAAGAAGAAAATATACATAGGAGAGAGTATACACACAAATTGGGGAAGGATACACACGGTAGACTGAAGGATACACACAGGAGAGAGAAGAATACACACCGAAGAGGGGTGATACACACAGGAGAGTTGAGGGTTTACATAGGAGATAAGAGGATACATACAGAAGAGAAACTGATTCACACAGGAGAGAGAAGTGTACACACAGCAGAGAGGAGGATACAAACAGGAGAAAGTGTATACACACAGGAGTGAGGAAGATCCACACAGGAGAGAAGGGAATGAGAACAGGAGAGAGGTGGATACACAGAGAAGTGGGGCATAAAAAAATCAGAGAGAATAATTTACGCAGGAGAGAGGAAAATACACGCAGGAGAAAGGGGGATACACACAAGAGAGAGGGGGATACACACAGGAAAGAGGGGGGATACACACGGAGAGTGGTGATACACACAGGACAGTGGAGGGTACACACAGGAGAGAGGGGGTACACACAGGAGAGAAGAGGATATACTAAGAAAAAGAGATACAAACAGGAGAGTAGGGAATAAACAGAGGGGAGAGGAGGTCACACACAAAAGAGAGGAGAATAAACACAGGAGACGGGGATACACACAGGAGAGAGAGAGGCATACACACAGGAGAGGGATACACACAGGAGAGAAGGGCATAGACACGGGAGAAAGGAGGATACACAATGCAGAGAGGAGGATACACACAGGAGAGAGGAGATACACGAAGAAGAAAGGTGGATACACAAAGGAGAGAGAAGGGATACACACAGGAGAGAGGGGGTTACACACAGGAGAAAAGGAAACGCACAGGAGAGAGAATTGATACCCACAGGAGAGAAAAGGATACACACAGCAGAGAATAGAATACACACAGGAGAGAAGTATACATACATGAGAGAGGAGGAGACACACAGGAGAAAGAATACACACAGGAGAGAGAAGGATACACACAGGAGAGAGAAGGATACGAACAGGAGAGAGGAGGATACACACAGGAGAGTGGAGGATACACAGAAAAAGAGGAGGATCCAGAAAGGAGAGAGAGAAATACACACAGGAGAGAATAGGATACACACAGAAGAGGGGTGATACTCACAGCAGAGAGAAGGGTACACATAGGACAAAGAGGGATACAAACAGAAGTCAAAAAATACACAAAGGAGAGGGGAATACACACAGGAAAGAGGGGGACACACCGATGAGAGAAAAGGTTACACACAGGAGAGAGGAGGATACACACAGGAGAGGGGGATAACAACAGGAAAGCGGGGCATACACACAAGATAGGGGGATACACAAAGGAGAAAGGGGGATATACACAGGAGAGAAAAGAATACACAGAGGAGAGGACACACACAAAATGAGGGGCGTACACACAGGAGAAAGAAACATACACAGAGCAGAGAAAAGAATACACACAGGAGAAAGAGGATACACACAGGAGACAGGAGGATACACAGGAGAGAGAAATACACAAATAAAAGAAGGATACACACAGGAGACAGAAGGATACACAGAGTAGTGGGGAATACACAAAGGAGAGGGGTGATACACACAGGAGAGAGGAGGGTACACACAAGAGAGAAAGGGATACACACAGGAATGAGAAGGATACACGCAAGATAAGGGGATACACACAAGGAAAAGAGGGATACACACAGGAGAAAGAATACACACAGGAGAGAGGGGCATACACACATAAAAGGGTGATAAACAAAGAGAAAGGGGGATCAACACAGAAGAGGAAATGATACACACAGGAGAGAGGAGGAAGCAAACAGGAGAGAGGGGATACACACAAAAGAGGGGATACACACAGGAGAAAGGGGGGATACACACAGGAAATAAAGGTGTTACACACAGGAGAAAAAAGGAAAACACACAGGAGAGCGGAGAAATAAACACAGTTGAAAGAATGATACACACAAAAAAGAGGAGGATACAAACAAGAGAGAAAAGTATACACACAGGAGAGAAAAATACACAAAAGAGAGAGGGGGATAAACACAGGAGCGATGGATACATACAGGAGACAGGGAAATACACACAGGACAGAGGGTGATACACACAAGATATGGAAATACAAAAAGGAGAGAGAAGGATACACACAGGAGAGAGAAGAATCCACACAGTAGATAGGAAGATACACACAGGAGGGAGGAAAATACACACAAGTGAGAGGAGAATACACACAGAAGGGAGGGGCATAAACACAGAAAAGTGGGGAAACACAGAGGAGAGAGGGGGATACACAAAGGAGAAACGGATACACACAGGAGAGGGAAATACACAAAAAAGCGAGGGGGATGCACATACGGGAAAGGGAAATACACACAGGAAAAAGAAGGATATACACAGGAGAGAGAATGATACACACAGGAGAGGGGGGATACACACAGTAGAGAGGAACATACACAAAGGAGACAGGAGGATACAGAAAGGAGACAAATAGATACACAGAGAAGAAACGGAGATACAAACAGGAGTGGAGGATACACACAGAAGAGAGGGGGTTACACACAAGAGTTGGATACATGCAAGAGACAGGGAAATACACACAGGAGAGAGGGGGATACATACAGAATAGGGGGATACACACAGGAGAGAGGGAGATACAGGAGAGAGGAATATACACAGGAGAGAGTGGAATACACAGAGGAGAGAGGGGAATACACACAAAAGAGAATGGCATACACACAGGAGAGAAAAAAATACACACAGAAGAGAGAAAGATACACAAAGGAGAGAAGAGGATACACGCAGGAGAGAGAAGTATACAAAGGAGAAAGTGGGATACACACAGGAGAGGGGAGGATACACAAAGGAGAGAAAAATATACACAGGTGAGAAAAGGATAAACACAGGAGAGTGGGGCGTACACAAAGAAAACGGGATTTACACAAAGAAGAGCGGTGGATACAAAAAGGAGAAAGGGATACACACAGTAGAATGAAATACACACAAGAGTGAGGGAGATGCACACAGGTGAAAGGAGGATACACACAGGAAAGACGAGAATACACACAGAAGAGAGGAGCATATACACAGGAGAGAGAATGATGCACACAGGAGAAAGGAAGATACACACAAAAAAGTGGGGCACACAAACATGAGGGTGGAGGATACACACAAAAGAGGGGTATACACAGAGTGGTAGAAGGATACACACAGGAGTGAGGAGGATACACACTGGAGAGAGGAGGATACACACAGAAGAGAGGAAGATACGCACAGAAGAGGAAAGGATACACACAGGAGAAGGAGATACACACAGAAGAGAGGGGGATAGGCAAAGGAGAGGATACACAGACGAGAGAGGGGATACACACAGGAGAGAGGGGGAAACACACTAGAGGGAAATACATACAGAAGAGAGGGCATAGACAGAGGAGAGGGGATGATACACGCAGGAGAGAAGAGGATACACACAGAAGAGAGGGAGATACACACAGGAGAGAGGGGGAATAAACACAGGAGAGAGAAGAATACATAAAGGAGACAGGAGGATACACAGAGGTGAAAGAAAAATACACACAGGAGAGAGAAGGGTACACACAGGAGAAAGGGGGATAAAGAGAGTAGAGAGGGAGATACACAAAGGGGGAGAAGGATGCACACAGGAGAGAGGAGTATACACACAGGAGAAAAGAGAATACACAGAAAACAGAGGAGGATACACACAGGTGAAGAAAGGATACAAAAAGGAGAGAGGAAAATACACACAGGAGAGAGGGGAATAAACACAGAAAAGAGGAGAATGCACACAAGAGAGAGGAAGAAACACACAGGAGAGGGAAAGATACACACAGGGGAAAGGAGGATACACACAAAAGAGAGAAAGATACACAGAGGAGAGAGGAAGATACATACAGGAGACAGAGGGATACACACAGGGGGCAGGGAAAATACAGGGGAGAGGAGGATACACACAGGAGAGAAAAGAATACACACAGGACAGTGGACGATACACAAAGGAGACAGGAGCATACACACAGGAGAGGGGGATACACACAAAAGAGGAAGATACAAACAGAAAAGAGGAAAATACATACAGGGGATGGGGATACACACAGGAGAGAGGGACATACACACAGAAAAAAGCAGAATACACACAAAATAGAGGATGATACACACAGGAGAGTGGGGGTACACATACGAGACAGGAGGGATACACACGAGAGAAGATACACACAGAAAGAAAGAGGATACACATAGGAAAGAGAAGGATACCCACAGGGGAAGCTGGATACACACAGAAGAGTGAAGAATACACACAAAAGAGAGAAGAATACACACAGGAGAGTGAAGGATACCCACAGAAGAGAGGGGGATACACACAAAAGAGAGGGGGTACACACAGGAGAGAAGAGGATACACAAAGGAAAAAGGGATACACACAGGAGAGTAGGGAATAAACAGAAGAGAGAGGAGGATACACCACGGAGAGAGGAGGATAACACAATAGAAAGAGATACACACAGGAGAGAGGGGCTTACACAGAGAATAGGGGTATACACACAGGAGAAAAAGAGATAAACACAGGAAAGAGGAGGAAACACAAAGAAGAAGGGGATACACACAGGAGAGAGGGTTATACACACACGTGAGAGGAATACACAAAGAAGAGAGGGGCATACACACAGGAGAGAAAGAAGATACACACAGGAGAGAAGAGAATACACAAAAAAGAGATGGGGATATACACAGGAGAGAAGAGGATACACACAGGAGAGAGAAAGATACACAGAGGAGAGAGGGGGATACACACAGGAGAGAGGAGATACACACAGAAAAGAGGAAATACACACACAGGATAGAGGAGGACACACACAGAAAAGATGGGGATACACACAGAAGAAAGAAGAATACACAAAGGAGAGAGGAGGATACACACAGGAGATGGTGATACACACAGGGGAGGGGGCATACACACATAAAATGGGGATAAACACAGTAGAAAGGGGGTACACACAGAAGAGAGGAGGATATTCACAGGAAAAGGTGATACAAACAGGAGAGAGAAATACACACAGGTGAGAGGAGGATACACACAGGAGGGAGGAGCATAAACACAGAAAAGTGAGGATAAACAGAGGAGAGAGGGGGATACACATAGGAAAAAGGGATACACACAGGAGAGGGAAATACACACAGGAGCGAGGGGGATGCAAACAGAGGAAAGGGAAATACACAAAGAAAACAAAAGGATACACACAGGAGAGAGAATGATACACACAGGAGAGGGGGGATACACACCGTAGAGAGGAACATAAACACAGGAGACAGGAGGACACAGAGAGGAGTGAGGAGGATACACACAGAAGAGAAGGAGATACACACAGGAGTAGGGGATACACAGAGAAGAGAGGGGGTTACACACAAAAGAGTTGGATACATGCAGGAGACAGGGGAATACACACAGGAGAGAGGCGGATACATACAGAAGAGGAAGATACACACAGGAGAGAGGAAGATACACACAGGAGAGAGGAGTATACACAGGAGAGAGTGGAATACACACAGGAGAGAGGGAAATACAAGAGAGAGGGGCATACACAGAGGAGAGAGGGGGATACACACAGGAGAGAGAAAGATACACAAAGGAGAGAAGAGAATACATGCAGGAGAGAGAAGTATACAAAGAAGAAAGTGGGATACAAACAGGAGAGAGGAGAATACACAAACCAGAAAAAAATACACACAGGTGAGAGGAGAATACACACAGAAGGAAAAGGCGTAAACATAGAAAAGTGGGAAAACACAGAGGAGAGAGGGGGATACACAAAGGAGAAACGGATACACACAGGAGAAAAAAATACACACAGGAGCGAGGGGGATGCACACAGGGGAAAGGAAAATATACAAAGAAAACAAAAGGATACACACAGCAGAGAATATGATACACTCAGGAGAGGGGAAATACACACAGTAGAGAGGAACATGCACACAGGACACAGGAGGATACAGAGAGGAGAGAGGAAGATACACAAAGAAGAAAAGGAGATACACACAGAAGTAAGGGATACACACAGAAGAGAGGGGATTACACACAAAAAAGTTAGATTCATGCAGGAGACAGGGAAATACACACAGGAGAGAGGAGGATACATACAGAAGAGGGGGATACACACAGGAGAGAGGGTCATACACACAGGAGAGAGGAGTATACACACGAGAGAGTGGAATACACACAAAAGAGAGAAGAATACACACAAAAGAGAGGGGCATACACACAGGAGAGAGGGGGGATACACACAGGAGAGAGAAAGATATACAAAGGAGAGAAGAGGATACACGCAGAAGAGAAATGTGTACACAGGAGAAAGTGGGATACACACAGGAGAGAAAAGGATACACAAAGGAGAGAAAAATACACACAGGTGAGAGGAGGATACACACAGGAGAGTGGGGCATACACACAGAAAAGGGGGTTTACACAAAGACGAGAGGTGGATACACAAAGGAGAAAGGGATACACACAGAAGAAAGAAACACACACAAGAGCGAGGGAGATGCACACAGGAGAAAGGAGGATACACACAGGAAAGAGGAGGATACACAAAGGAGAGAGGAGCATATACACAGGAGAGAGAATGATACACACAGAGGAAAGGAAGATACACACAGGAGAGTGGGGCACAGAAACATGAGGGTGGAGGATACACAAAAAAGAGATGGGTATACACAGAGTGGTAGAAAGATACACCCAGAAGTGAGGAGGATACACACTGGAGAGACGAGGATACACACAGAAGAGAGGAAGATACGCACAGAAGAGGAAAGGATACACACAAAAGAAGAAGATACACACAGAAGAGAGGGGGATAGGTAAAAGAGAGAAGGATACACAGACGAGAGAGGGGATAGACACAGGAGAGAGGGGGAAAAACACAGGAGAGGGGGATACATACAGAAGAGAGGGGCATAGACAGAGGAGAGGGGATGATACACGCAGGAGATAAGAGGATACACACAGGAGAGAGGGGGATACACACAGAAGAGAGGGGGGATAAACACAGGAGAGAGAAGATTACATAAAGGAGACAGGAGGATACACAGAGAGGAAAGGAAGATACACACAGGAGAGAGAAGGATACACACAAGAGAAAGAGGGATACAGACAGTAGAGAGGGAGATACACACAGGGGGAGAAGGATGCACACAGGAGAGAGGAGTATACACACAGGAGAAAAGAGAATACAAAGAAGAGAGAGGAGGATACACACAAATGAAGGGAGGATACAAACAGGAGAGAGGAAGATACACACAGGAGAGATTTGAATAAACACAGAAAAAAGGAGGATGCACACAAGAGAGAGGAAGATACACACAGGAGACAGAAAGATACACACAGGGGAAAGGAGGATACACACAAAAGAGGGAAGGATACATAGAGGAGAGAGGGGCATACACACAGGAGACAGAGGGATACACACTGGGGGACAGGGATAAATAAAGGGGAGAGGAGGATACGCACAGGAGAGAGAAAGATACACACAGGGGAAAGGAAAATACACACAAAAGAGGGAAGGATACATAGAGGAGAGAGGGGGATACACACAGGAGACAGAGGGATACACACAGGGGGACAGGGGATAAATAAAGGGGAGAGGAGGATACGCACAGGAGAGAGAAAGATACACACAGGGGAAAGGAGGATACACACAAAAGAGGGAAGGATACACACAGGAGAGAGGAGGATACACACAGGACAGTGGAGGATACACAAAGGAGACAGGAGCATACATACAGGAGAGGGGAATTCACACAAAAGAGGAAGATACAAACAGAAAAGAGGAAAATATATACAGGGGATGGGGATACACACAGGAGAGAGAAGCATACACACAGAAGAGAGCAAGATACACACAAAATAGAGGAGAATACACACAGGAGAGAGGGGGGACACACAGGAGACAGGGGGATACACACAAGAGAAAAGAAGATACACACAGAAAAGAAAAGGATACACACAAAAGAGCGAAGGATACACACAGGGGAAGTGGAATACACACAGAAGAAGGAAGAATACACACAAAAGAAAGAAGGATACACACAGGAGAGTGAAGAATACCCACAGAAGAGAGGGGGATACACACAGGAGATAAAGGGTACACACAGGGGAGAAGAGGATACACAAAGGAAAAAAGGATACACACAGGAGAGTAGGGAATAAACAGAAGAGAGAGGAGGATACACCATGGAGAGAGGAGGATAACACAGGAGAAAGAGATACACACAGGAGAGAGGGGTTTAGACACAGAAGAAAGGGATACACACAGAAGAAAAAGGGATAAACACAGAAAAAAAGGAGGAAACACACAGGAGAAGGGGATACACAGAGAAGAGAGAAGTATACACACAGGTGAGAGGAATACACAAAGGAAAGAAGGGCATACACACAGAAGAGAGAGAAGATACACACAGGAGAGAGGAGAATACACACAAAAGAGATGGGGATAAACACAGGAGAGAGGAAGATACACAGAGGAGAGAGGGGGATACACACAGGAGAGAGAAGATACACACAGGAGAGAGAAAATATACACACAACATAGAGGAGGATACACACAGAAAAGATGGGGATACACACAGAAGAAAGGAGGAAACACAGAGGAGAAAAAAGGATACACACAGAAGAGAGAAGGATACACACAGGAGAGAGGAGGATACACACAGGAGACGGTGATACACACAGGGGAGGGGGCATACACACATAAAATTTGGATAAACACAGTAGAAAGTGGGTACACACAGAAGAGAGGAGAATACTCACAGGAAAAGGTGATACAAACAGGAGAGAGAAATACACACAGGTGAGAGGAGGATACACACAGGAGGGAGGGGCATAAACGCAGAAAAGTGGAGATACACAGAGGAGAGAGGGGGATACACAAAGGAGAAAGTGATACACACAGGAGAGGAAAATACACACAGGAGCGAGGGGGATGCACACAGGGGAAAGGAAAATACACACAGAAAACAAAAGGATACACACAGCAGAGAATATGATACACACAGGAGAGGGGCGATACACACAGTAGAGAAGAACATACACACAGGAGACAGGAGGATACAGAGAGGAAAGAGAAAGATACACACAAAAGAGAAGGAGATACACACAGGAGTAGGGGATACACAGAGAAGAGAGGGGGTTACACACAAACGAGTTGGATATATGGAGGAGACAATAAAATACACACAGGAGAGAGGGTGATACATACAGAAGAGGAAGATACACACAGGAGAGAGGAAGATACACACAGGAGAGAGGAGTATACACTGGAGAGAGTGGAATACACACAAGAGAGAGGGGCATACACACAGGAGAGAGAAAGATACACAAGGGAGAGAAGAGAATACATGCAGGAGAGAAAAGTATACAAAAGAGAAAGTGGGATACACACAGGAGAAAGGAGGATACAAAAAGGAGTGAAAAATACACACAGGTGAGAAAAGGATACCTACAGGAGAGTGAGGCGTACACACAGAAAACGGGGGTTACACAAAGAAGATAGGTGCATACACAAAGGAGAAAGGGATACACAAAGGAGAAAGAAATACACACAAGAGCGAGGGAGATGCACACAAGAGAAAGGAGTATACACACAGGAAAGAGGAGGATACACACAGGAGAGAGGAGCATATACACAGGAGAGAGGGTGATACACACAGGAGAAAGGAATGTACACACAGGAGAGTGGGGCACACACACATGAGGGTGGGGAATACACACAAAAGAGAGGGGTATACACAGAGTGGTAGAAGGATACACACAGGAGTGAGGAGGATACACACTGGAGAGAGGAAGATACACACAGGAGAGAGAAAAATACGCACAGATAAACAAAGGATACACACAGCAGAAGAAGATACACACAGAAGAGAGAAGGATAGGCACAGGAGAGAAGGATACACAGAAGAGAAATGGAATACACACAGGAGAGAGGGGTAAAAACACAGGAGAGGAGGATACATACAGAAGAGAGGGGCATAGACAGAGAAGAGAAAATGATACAGGCAGTAGAGAGGAGGATACACACAGGAGAGAGAAGGATACACACAGGAGAGAGAGGGGATAAACACAGGAGAGAGAAGAATACATAAAACAGACAGGAGGATACACAGAGTTGAAAGAAAGATACACACAGAAGAGAGAAATATACACAAAGAAAGAAAGGAAAATACAGACAATGGAGAGGTTGATACACATGGGGGAGGGGGATACACACAGGAGAGAGGAGTATACACACAGGAAAGAAGAGAATACACGCAGGAGAGAGGAGGATACACACAGGAGAGAGGAAGATACACACAGGAGAAAGAGGAATACACGCAGGAGAGAGGAGAATAAAAACAGAATAGAAGGGGATACACACAGGAGAGAGGAGAATACAGACAGGCGAGAAGAGAATACACACACGAGAGAGAAAGATACACACAAGCGAGAGGAGAATACACAGAGAAGAGAGGAGGATACAAACAGGAGAGTGGGAAATACACACAAAGAAGAGGGAGATACTAACAAAGGGAGGGAAATAAACACAGGAGAACGGAGGATACACACAGGAGAGAAGAGGATACACAAATGGAGAAAGAAGGATACACAGAGGAGAGGGGAAACACACAGGAGAGAGGGGAATATACACAGGTGGGAAAGATAAACAAAGAAGAGGGGGTATACCCACAGGAGAGAGGGGGATACACACAGGAGAGGGCATACACACAGGAAAGTGGTGCTTACGCACAGGAGAGAGGAGGATACACACAGGAGAGAGGGTGAATACATAAAAAAGAGAGGGGGATACACACAGGAAAGTGAAACATACACACAGGAGGGAGGGGTATACACACAGGAGAGAGGGGGATACACAGAGAGAAAAAAGGATAAATACAAAAGAGAGGAGAATACACTCCAAAAAGAAAAGGATACAAATAGAAGAGAAAAGGATACACGCAGGAGATTGGAGAATACACAGGAGAGAGGAGGATAAACACAGGAGAGGGGAGGATACACGCAGAGACGGGAGGATACACACAAGAGATAGGCAAAGTATACACAGGAGAGAGGAGGATACACACAGGAGTGGCGTGATACACACAGGAGGGAGGAGGGTACACACAGTAGAAAGTAGAATACACACAGGAGAGAGTAGGATACATAAAGGAGAGAAGGATACACACAGGAGAGAGGGGGATACACCGAGGAGAGAGAAGGATACACAAAGGCGATAGGAGGATACACACAGGAGGGGGAATAATCACAGAAAAGAGGACCATAAACACAGGAGAGGGGGATACACACAAGAGAAAAGAAAATACACGCAAAAGAGAGGAGGATACACACAGGACAGGGAGTTACACACAGGAGAGTGGGGCGTACACACAGGAGAGAGGAGGATACACACAGCAGAGAGGGGACACACACAAGAGAGAGAAAGATACAAACTGGAGAGAGGGAAGACACACACAGGAGAGAGGGTGCATACACACAGAAAAGAGGGGTAATACACACAGGAGAGAAAAAAGATACACACAGGAGAAAGAAGGATACTCACTGGTTAGAGAAAGATACACACAGGAGAGGGGGATATACACAGGTATGAAAAGGATACACACAGAAAAGAAGAAAATAAACACAGGAGAGAGGAGGATACACACAAATGAGGGAAGGATACACACGGTAGACAGAAGGATACACAAAAGAGAGAAGAATACACACAAAAGAGGGGTGATACACACAGGAAAGGTGAGAGTTCACATAGGAGAATAGAGGATACATACAGGAGAGAGACAGATACACACAGGAGAGGGACGGATACACACAGGAGAGAGGAGTATACACACAGCAGAGAAAAGGATACACACAGGAGAGAGGGTATACACACAGGAGTGAGAAAGATCCACACAGGAGAAAAGAAAATTCAAACAGGAGAGAGGTGGATACACAGAGAAGTGGGGCTTAAACACAGCAGAAAGAAGGATTTACGCATGAGAGAGGAAAATACAGGCAGAAGAGAGGGGGATACACACATGGGAGAGGGAAAAACACACAGGAGAGAGGGGGGAGACACACAGGACAGTGGAGGGTACACACAGGAAAAAGGGGGTAAACACAGGAGAGAAGAGGATACACAAAGGAAAAAGGGATACACACAGGAGAGTAGAGAATAAACAGAGGAGAGAGGAAGATACACACAGGAGAGAGGGGCATACACACAGGAGAGGGGTATACACACTGGAGAGAGGGGCGTAGACACAGGAGAAAGGAGCATAAACACAGCAGAGAAAAAGATACACAAAGGAGAGAAGAGATACACAGAGGAGAGAGGGAAAAACACACAGGAGACAGAAGGGATACACCCAGGAGAGGGGGTTACACACAGGAGAAAAGAGGGATACGAACAGGAGAAAGAATTGATAACCACAGGAGAGAGAAGGATACACACAGAAGAGAAAAGGATATACACAGGAGAAAGGAGAATGCACACAGGAGAGAGAAAAGTACACATAGGAGAAAAGGGGATACAAACAGAAGTCAGAAAGCTACACAAAGAAGAGGGGGATACACACAGGAAAGAGCGGGACACACTGATGAGAGAAAAGAATACACAGAGGAGAGAGAAGAATACACAAAGGAGAGGGGGATAACAACAGGAAAGCGGGGCATACAAACAGGAGATGGAGATACACACAGGAGAAAGGAAGATATACACAGGAGAGAAAAAGATACACACAAGAGAGGGGGATACAAAAAAAAAGAAGGACATACACACAGGAGAAAGAAACATACACACAGCAGAGAAAAGAATACACACAGGAGAGAGAGGATACACATAGTAGAGAGGAGGATACACAGGAGAAAGGGAAATACACACAAAAGAGGGAAGAATACACACAGGAGACAAAAGGATACACACAGGTTACTGAGAGATACAGAAAAAAGAAAGGTGGTACACACAGGAGAGAGGAGGGTACACACAGAAGAGAGGGGGATACACACAAAAGACAGGAGAATACACGCAGGATAAGGGGTTACACACAGGGAAGAGAGAAATACACACAGGAGAAAGGATACACACAGGACAGAGCGGCATACACACATAAAAGGGTGATAAACAAAGGAGAAAAGGGGATAAACACAGGAGAGAAAAGTACACACACAGGAAATGGTGATACACACATGAGAGAGTGGCGTAAAACGCAGAAGAGGAAAGGATACACACAGGAGAGAGGAGGAAACAAACAGGAGAGAGGGGATACACAAAAAAGAGAGGGATACACACAGGAAAAAGGGGGGATACACACAGGAAAAAGGGGGGATACACACAGAAAAGAAAGGTGTTACACACAGGAGAGAAAAAAACACACAGGAGAGTGAAGGGATAAACACAGTAGAGAGAAGAATACACACAAAAGAGAGAAGGATACACACAGGAGATAAAAGTTTACACACAGGAGAGGGGCATACGCAAAAGAGAGAGGGGTATACACACAGGACCGATGGATACATACAGGAGACAGGGAAATACACAAAGCAGAGAGGGGGATACACACAAATGTGGGGATACAAACAGGAGAGAGGCGGATACACACAGGAGAGAGGAGAATACACACGAGAGATAAAATGCACAAAGGAGGGAGGGGAATACACAGAGGAGAGAGGAGGATACACAGAAAGGGAAAAGGAAAAATACAAAAGAGAGGAGGATACACACAAAAGAGAGGAGGATAAAGATAGAAGAGAGGAGGACACATGCAGGAGATTGGAGGATACACAAAAAAGAGAGGAAGATACACACAGGAGAGGAGAGGATATAAACAGGAGAGAGGAATATACACACAAGAGAGAGGGCGTTACACACAGGACAGAGAAGGTTACGCACAGAATAGTGGGGAAATCACATAATAGAGAGGATGACACACAGGAGAGAGGGGAATAAACACAGGAGAGAGGTGCATACACACAGGAGAGAGAAAAGATACACACAGGACAGAGGAGGATACACACAGGAGAGAGGAGGATACACAGAAGAGAGAGGGGGATACACACAGGAGAGAGAGGATACACACTGGAGAGAGGGAATATACAAACAAGATAGAGGAGGATACACATAGAAAAGATGGGGATACACACAAAAGAAAGGAGGATACACAAAGGAGAGAGGAGGATACAAACAGAAGAGAGAAGATACACACAGGAGCGAGAAGGATACACACAGGAGAGGGGAGGAAACAAACAGGGAAGAGGAGTATACACACAGAAAAGGGGCATATACACAGGAGAGAGGGAGATTCTCACACGAGCATTGGATACATACAGGAGACAGGGAAATACACAAAATAGAGAAGGGGATACACACAGGAGAGGTGGATACACACAGGAGAGAGGGGGATTGACACAGAAAAGGGGGATACACACAGGAGAGATGGAGATCCACACAGAAGAGAGGGGAATACACACAAGAAAGAGGGCGTTACACACAGGAAAGAGAAGGTTACCCACAGAATAGAGGGGAATTAACACAATAGATAGAGTGATACACACAGGAGAGAGAAGAATACACACAGGAGAGAGGGGTATACACACAGGTGAGGGGAATACACAGAGGAGAGAGGAGCTTACACACAGGAGAGAGAAAAGATACAGGAGAGAGGAGGATACACACAAAAGAGATGGGGATACACACAGGAGAGAGGAGGATACACACAGTAGAGGAAAGGATACACACAGGAGAGAGGAGTATACACACAAGAGAGAGAACGTTACACACAGGACAGAGTAGGTTACACACAGAATAGAGGGGAATTCACACAATAGAGAGGGTGATACACACAGGAGGGAGGGGAATACACACAGAAGAGAGGGGTATACACACAGGTGAGGGGAATACACAAAAAGAGAGGAGCATACACACAGGAGAAGAAAAAGATACACACAGGAGAGAGGAGGATACACACAAAAGAGATGGGGATACACACAGGAGAGAAGAGGATACACACAGGAGAGAGGAGGATACACAGAAAAGAGAGGGGATACACACAGGAGAGAGGGAATATACACACGAGATAGAGAAAAATACACACAGAAAAGATGAGGATACACACAGAAGAACAGAGGATACACAAAAGAGAGAGAAGGACACATACAGAAGAGAGAAGGATACACACAGGAGAAAGGAGGATACACAAATGAGAGGGGAGGATACACATAGGAGATAAAAGTATACACACAGAAATGGGGCATATACACAGGAGAGAGGGAGATTCTCATAGGAGCATTAGATACATACAGGAGACAGAAAAATACACACAATAGAGAAGGGGATACACACAGGAGAGGTGCATACACAGAAAAAAAGAGGTGATTCACAAAGAAGAGGGGGATACATACAGGAGAGATGGAGATCAACACAGGAGAGAGGAAAATACACACAAGAGAGGGAAGGATACACACAGGAGACAGAAGAATACACAAAGTGTATTGGGTTATACACAAAGGAGATAAGTGATACACAAAGGAGAGAGAAGGATACACGCAGGAGAGAGAAGTATACAAAGGAGAAAGTGGGATACACACAGGAGAGAGGAGGATACACACAGGAGAGTGGGGCATACACACAGAAGAGTGGTGTTACACAAAGGAGAGAGGTGGATCCACAAAGGAGAAAGGAATACACACAGGAGAGAGAAATACACACAAGAGCGAGAAAGATGCACACAAGAGAAAGGAGAATACACACAGGAGAGAGGGGGGATAAACACAGGAAAGAGAAGAATACATAAAGGAGACAGGAGGATACACAGAGGTGAAAGGAAGATACACACAGGAGAAAGAATAATACACACAGGAGAAAGGGGGAATAAAGACAGTAGAGAGGGAGATACAAAGAGGGCGACGGGGATACACACAGGAGAGAGGAGTATACACACAGGAGAGAAAAGAATACACACAAGAGAGAGGAGCATACACACAGGAGAGGAAGATACACACAGGGGATAGGAGGATACACACAAAAGAGGAAAAAATACACAGAAAAGAGAGGGGGATACACACAGGAGACAGAGAGATATACACAGGAAGATGGGGATAAATACAGGAGAGAGGAGGATACACACAGGAGAGAGGAGGATACACACAGGACAGTGGAGGATACACAAAGGAGACAGGAGCATACACACAGAGAAGAAGGATACACACAAAAGAGAAAGAAACACACAGAAAAGAGGAGGATACATACAGAAGATGGGGATACACACAAAAGAGAGGGGCATACACACAGAAGAGAGCAGGATACACACAAAATAGAAGAGAATACACACAGGAGACAGGTGGTACACACAGGATACAGAAGGGATACACACAGGAGAGAAGAAGATAGACACAGGAAAGAAGAGGATACACACAGGAGAGAGAAGGATACACACAGGAAAAGCGGGATAAACACAGAAGAGGGAAGGACACACAAAAGAGAGGAGGATACACAATGGAGAGTGAAGGATACCCACAGAAGAGAGGGGGATACACACAGAGAAAAAAGGATAAATACAAAAGAAAGGAGGATACACACCATAAAAGTGAAGGATACAGATAGAAGAGAAAAGGATACACGCAGAAGATTGGAGAATACACAGAAGAGAGGAAAATAAACACAGGAGAGGGGACGATACACACAGGAGAGAGGAGGATACACACAAAAGAGAGGGAAAATATACACAAGAGAGACGAGGATACACACAGGAGTGGCGTGATACACACAGGAGAGAGGAGGGTACACACAATAGAAAGTAGAATACACAAAGGAGAGAGGAGAATACACTAAGGAGAGGGAGATACACACAGAAGAGAGGGGCATACACCGAGGAGAGAGGAAGATACACACAGAAGGGGGAATACACACAGAAAAGAGGACCATTAACACAGGAGAGGGAGATACACACAAGAGAAAGAAAAATACACATAAAAAAGAGGAGGATACACACAGGACAGGCAGATACACACAGGAGAGTGGGGCGTACACACAGAAGAGAGGAAGATACACATAGGAGAGAAGAGGATACACACAGCAGAGAGAAGAATACACACAGGAGAGAGGGGATACACACAAGAGAGAGATAAGATACAAACTGGAGAGAGGGAAGACACACACAGGAGAGAGGGTGGATACACACAGAAGAGATGGGTGATACACACAGGAGAGAAAATAGATATACATAGAAGAAAGGAGGATACACAGTTGTTAGAAAATGATACACACAGGAGAGGAAGATACACACAGGAATGAAAAGGATACACACAGGAAAGAAGAAAATACACACAGGAGAGAGGAAGATACACAAAAATGACGGAAGGATACACACTTTAGACAAAGGGATACACACAGGAGAGAGTAGAATACACACAGGAGAGGGTTGATACACACAGGAGAGGTGAGGGTTCACATAGGAGAAAAGAGGATACATACAGGAGAGAGACGGATACACACGGGAGTGAGAAGTATACACACAGAAGAGAGAAGAATACACACAGGAGAGATGGTATACACACAGGAGTGAGGAAGATCCACACAGGAGAGAAAAGAATGCAAACAGGAGAAAGGTGGATACACAGAGAAGTGGGGCATACACATAGCAGAGAGGAGGATTTACGCAGGAGAGAGAAAAATACACGCAGGAGAGAGGGTGATACACACAAGAGAGGGGGGATACACACAGGAGAAAGGAGGGATACACACGGAGAGTGATGATACACACAGGAAAGTGTAAGGTACTCACAGGAGAGAGGGGGTACATACAGAAGAGCAAAGGATACACAAAGAAAAAAGAGATACATACAGGAGAGTAGGGAATAAAGAGAGAAGAGAGGAGGATACACACAGGAGAGAGAAGGATAAACAGAGGAGAGGGGGATACACTTAGGAGAGGGGCGTACACACAGGAGAGGGGGATACACACAGGACAGAGGGGCCTAGACACAGGAGAAAGGAGGATACACACAGCAGAGAGGAGGATACACACAGGAGAGAGAAGATACACAGAGGAGAGAGGGGATACACACAGGAAAGTGAAGGGATACACAAAAGAGAGAGGGGGTTACACACAGGAGAAAAGAGGGATACCCACAGGAGAGAGAATTGATACCCACAGGAGAGAGAAGAATACACACAGGAGAGAGGGCAGATACACACAGGAGAGAGGAGAATACACAAAGGAGAGGATGGGTACACACAGGAAAGAGGAGGACACACACAGGAGAGTGGGGGATACACACAATAAAGAGGAAAATACACACAGAAGAGAGTAGAATATACAAAGGTGAGAGAAGGGATACACACAGGGGAGAGAGGAAATACAAACAAGAGAGAGGGGGATACACACAGGAGAGTGGGGAATACTCAGAGAAAAGAAAGGCTACACACTGGAGAGAGTGGGATACACACAGGAGGAGGAAGATACGCACAGTAAAGAGAAAAATACACACAGAAGAAATGAAGATAAACAAAGAAGAGAGACGCATACACAGAAGAAAGAGGAGCATACACACAGGAGAGGGCGATACACACAAGAGAGAGAACGATCCACACAGGAGAGATGAAATACACATAGGAGAGAGGGGTGTACACGTAGGAGAAGGGTATACAAATGAGAAAGGAGGATACACGCAGCACAGAGGAGGATACCCACAGGAGAGAGGGTGAAACACACAGGAGAAAGAAAAATACACACAGAAGAGAAGGGGGATACACACAAGAGAGAGAATGATACACACAGAAGAGAAAATGATACACACAGAAAAGTAAAGAATACACACAGGAGCGAGGGGGATACACACAAAAGAGAGAAGGATACACACAGGAGAGAGGTAAGATACACACAGGAGAGAGGGGTGTACACAAAGGTGAGGGGAATACACAAAGAAGAGAGTTGCATACACACAGGAGAGAGAAAAGATACACACAACAGAGAATAGAATACACATAGATGAAAGGAGTACACACAGAGGAGAGAGAGATACACAGAAGAGAGAGGGGGATCCACACAGGAGAGAGGGGAGTACACATAAGAGAGAGGGGTATACACAAAGGAGAGAGAAGGATGCACACAAGAGAGAGAAGAATGCACACAGGAAAGTTTGATACACACAGGAGAGTGGTGCATAAACACATGAGAGAGGAGGATACACACAGAAGAGAGGAAGAAACAAACAGGAGAGAGGAGATACACACAAAAGAGAGCGGGATATGCACAGGAGGAAGGGGTGATACACGCAGAAAAGAAAGGTGTTACACAGGAGAGAGGGGAAAACACACGAGAAAGCGGAGGGATACACGCAGGAAAGAGAAGGATACACGCAGGAGACAGGAGGATACACACAGGAGAGAGGAGTATACACACAGGAGAAGGGCATACACACAGGAGAGAGGGGGATACACACAGGAGAGTTGGATACATAAAAGAGACAGGGAAGTACACACAAGAGAGAGGGGGTTACTCACAGGAGATGGGAATACACACAGGAGAGAGTGTATACACACAGAAGCGGAAAATACACACAGGAGAGAGTGGCATACAGACAGGAGAGAGGGAAATACATATAGGAGAGAGGAAGATACACAAAAAAGAGAGGAGGATACACGCAGGAGAGAGGAATATACACAGAAGAGAGGTTAATACACAGAGGAGAGAGGGCGTTACACACAGGAGAGGGGGTGGATACACACAGGAGAGAAAAGCATACAGACAAAAGAGAGGAGCATACACACAGGAGAGAGAATGATACGCACAGGAGAGACGGGAATTCACAATATAAAGAGGAGAATATACACAGGAGATAGGGGGATACACACAGGAGAGATGGGTATACGCACAGGTGACAGAAATTCACAAAAAAGGGACGGGCATACACACAGGAGAGAGAAAAGATACACACAGAAGAGAGGAGAATACCCACAAAAGAAAGGGGGATAAACACAAAAGAGAGAAGGGATACACAGGAGAGAAGAGGATCCACACAAGAGAGAGGAGGATCCACACAAAAGAGAGGGGGATACACACAGGGCGAGAATAATTCACACAGGAGAGTGGAGGATACAAACAGCAGACAAGAGGACACGCACAGGAGAGAGAAGAATACACACATGAGAGAGAAGGATACACAAAAAAGAGGGGAAAACACAGTAGAGAGGGGGATATACACAGGCGAGAGGGATACACACAGAAGTGGGGGGATGCACACAGGAGAAAAAGGGATCCACAGAAAAGAGGGGGATACACAATGAAAAGAGGAGCATACACACAGAAGAGAGGAGGATACAAAGAGGAGAGAAGGGGTATACACACAGGAGAAAGGGAAATACACACAGGAGAGTGGGGCATACACACAGGATGGAGGGGAATACACAAAGGAGAGAGGGGGATACACACAGGGGGAGAATAATAAATACAGGTGGGAGGAGGGTACACAAAAAAGAGAGGAGGATACAGACAAAAGAGGGACGATAAACGCAGGAAAGAGGAGAATACACAAAAGAGCGAGGAGGATACACAGAGGAGAGAGAAGGATACACAAAGGAGAGTGAAGAGATACACACAGGATAGGGTGATACACACAGAAGAGAGGAGTATAAACACAAAAGAGAGGAGTATACTCATAGGAGAGAGGGGGATACACACAAAACAGTGGAGGATGCACACAGGAGAGAAGGGGATACACACAGGAGAAAGGGGGACACACACAGTAGAGAGGAGATACACACAGGAGAAAGGAGAATACACACAGGAGAGAGGGGGATACACAGAGGGGAAAAGAGGATACAGAAGGAAGAGGTGGATACACACCGGAGAGAGGGGGATACATGGAAAAGAGAAAAGGATACACACAGGAGAAATAAGGATACACACAGGAGATGGGAATACACAGAAGAGAGGGGCATACACACAGGAGAGGGTGATACACACAGGAGAAAGGGGGATACACACAGGAAAGAGGAGAATACACACAGAAGAGAAGGATACACACAGGAGAGAAAGGCATAAAAACAAAAAAAAAGAATACACGCAGCAGATGTTAAAATTCACACAGGAGAGAGGGGATAAACACCAAATAAAGAAGAACACAGACAGGAGAAAGGGGGGATACACACAGGAGAGAGGGTGGATACACAAAGGAAAAGGGGGGATACAGAGAGGAATGAGGAGAGATCCACACAGGAGAGAGGAGCATACACACAGGAGAGTGATAGATACACACAAGAGAGAAGGATAAACACAGTAGAGAGGAAGATACACAAAGGATAGAAGAGGATACACACAAAATAAAAAATGATACACACAGGAGACAGAAGGATACACACAGAAGAGAGGGGGATAAACACAGGAGAGGGGAAGACACACAGGAGAGAGAAAATATACACACAGGAGATAGGGATACTCAAAGAAGGGAGTTGGATACACACAGGAGAGAGGGGGATACACACAGACGAGAGGAGAATACACAAAGGAGAGAGGGAGATACACACAGGAAAAAGAAGAATACAAACAGGAGAGTGCGGCATACACACAGAAGGGAGGGGAATACACAAAGAAGAAAGGAGGATACACACAAAATAGAAAATGATACACACAGGAGACAGAAAAGTACAAATAGAAAAGAGGGGGATAAACACAGGAGAGGGAAATACACACAGGAGAGAAAAAGAAACACACAAAAGACAGGGATACACAAAGAAGAGAGTTGGATACACACAGGAGAGAGGGGGATACACACAAGAGAGAGGGGAATACACACAAAAGAGAGGGGCATACCAACAGGAGAGAGGAGACTACACAAAGGAGAGAGGGGGATACACACAGGAAAAAAAGAAATACAAACAGCAGAGTGCGGCATACACACAGAAGGGAGAAGGATACACACAGGAGAGAGGAGGATACACACAGGAGAGAGAAGGCTACACAAAGGATAAAGGAGAATACACAAAGAGGGAAAAACACAAAAGATAGGGGGGATACACAAAGAAAAGAGCAGGATACACACAGAAGAGAGGAGTATGTACAAAGGAGAAAGGAGGATACACACAGGAAAGAGAAGAATACACACAAGAGAGGGGGATACACACAGGATAGAAAAGGTTACACATAAAAGAGAGGAGGATATACACAGGAGACAGGATGATAAACACAGAAAAAAGAAGAATACACACAAGAGAGAGGGATACACACAGGATAGAAAAGAGTACACATAGCAGAATAAAGGATACACACAGGAAAGAGAAGGATACAAAAAGAAGAGTAGGAAACACACAAGAGAGAGGGGGATACACACAGGCGATGGGGATATACACTGGAGACCGTGGGATACACACAGGAGAGAGGGGGATACAAAAAGGAGAGAGAAAAATACACACAGAATAGAGGAGGCTACACACTGCAGAGAGGAAGATACACAAAGAATAGAAGGAAACACACCAAAGAGAGGGGTATACACACAGTCGAGAGGGATAAATACTGGAGACGGTGAAACACACAGAGGAGAGAGGTGGATACACAAAGGAGAGAGGGATACACACAGGAGAGGGGTATACACACAAAATAGACAAGGATAAACACAGGAGAAAGGGAAGACACACACAGGAGAGAGAAGGATACAAACAGGAGAGTGGGGCATAAACACAGGAGGAAAGGAGATATACATAGCAGAGAGGGGGATACATACAGTGGGAGAAGAATAAATACAGGAGAGAGGAGGATACACACAGAATACAGAAGAATACACACAAGAGAGGGGGACAAACACAGGATAAAAAGAATACACTTAAGAGAGTGAAGGATACACATAGGAGAGAGGAGGATACACAGAGCAGAGAGGAGGATACACACAGGAAGGAAGATACACATAGCAGAGAGGAGGATACACACAGGAAGGAAGACACACACAAGAGAAGGGAATACATAGAGGAGAGAGAAAAATACATAAAAGATTAGAAAAGATACACACAGGAGAGACGGGGATACACACAAGAGTGAGGAAGGATACACACAAGAGATAAGAAAATACACACAAGAGAGAGGAGGATACACACAAGAGACAGGAGGATACACAGTGGAGAGAGAAGAATACACACAGAAGAGAGAAAGATACACACAGGAAGGAGGACTATACACACAGGAGAGCGGATGATCCACACAAATGAAAGGATGATACACACAGAAGAGAGGAAAATACACACAGGAGAGAGGGGGAAACACACAGGAGAGTGGGGGAAACAAACAGGTGGAGGGGGATACACACAGGAGAGAAGAAGATACACAGAGGAGAGGAAGATACACATAGGAGAGAGGAGCACACACAAAATAGACAGGAGCATACACACAGGAGAGGGTGAAACACACAGGTGAAAGGGAGATACACACAGAAAAGAAAAGAATACACACAAAAGAGAAAGATACAAACAGGAGGGTGGAACATACACACAGAAGAGAGGAGGATACACACAGGATAAAGGAGAATACACACAATAGAGAGGGGGATACACAAAGGAGAGAGGGGGTATACATACAGGAGAGAAGAAGATACACACAGAAGAGATGAAGATACACACAGGAGATAGGAGAATACACACAGGGGAGAGACGGATAGACATAGCAGAGAGGAGGATACACACTGGAGAGAAAAAAATACAAACAGAAGAGAGGAGGATACACACAGGATAGAGTAGAATACACAAAATAGAGAGGGGGATATACACAGGAGAGAGGGGGCATACATACAGGAGAGAAGAAGATACACACAGAAGAGAGGAAGATACACACAGGAGATAGGAGGATACACACAGGAGAGAGAAGGATACAACTAGAAGAGAGGGGGAAACACACAGGAGAGAGGGAAATACAAAAAGGAGAGTGCAACATACACAAGGAATGGAGGGAAATACACACTGGGGAGAGGAGGATACACACAGGGGGAAAGTACACACAGGAGAGAGAAGCATACAAACAGCAGAGAGGAAGATACAAACAAAAGAGAGGAAAATACACCCAGGAGAGAGGAGGATACACACAGAAGAGAGGAGGGTACACATAATAGAAAGGAGCATACACAAAAGAGACAGGTGGGAACACACAAAGGAGGGGGATACACACAGGTAAAAGGGAGGTACACACAGAAAAGAAAGAATACACACAAAAGAGAAGGATACACACAGGAGGGTGGGGGCATACCCAGAGGAGAGAGGAGGATACACATAGGATAAAAGAGAATACACACAATAGAGAGGGGATACACACAGGAGAGAGGGGTATACAACTAGGAGAGAAGAAGATACATACAGAAGAAAGGAAGATACACACAGGAGAGAGGAGAATACACACAGGGAAGAGAATGATAGACACAGCAGAGAGAAGGATACACACAGGAGAGAAAAAAATACAAACAGGAGAGAGAAGGATACACACAGGTGAAAAAAAATACACACAGGAGAGAGAAGGATACACATAGGGGAGAGGGAGATACATCCAGGAGAAATGGGGATACACACAGGGGTAAAGGAATACACACAGGAGAGAGGAGGATACAGACAAGAGAGAAGAGAATACACACAGAAGAGAGCAGGATACACCCAGAAGAGAGGGGGAAACACACAGGAGAGAGGGAGATACAAACAGGAGAGTGTGACATACACACAGGATAGAGAAAAATACACACAGGAGAGAGGAGGATACACACAGGGGGAGGGGGATACACAAAGGAGAGACCAGAATACAAAATTCAGAAAGGAGGATACACACAAAAGAGAGAAAGATACACCCAGGAGAGAAAAGGATACACAAAGGAGAGGGGAAAACACACAGCAGAGAGGGGGATACACACAGGTAAGGGGGATACACACAGAAGTGGGGAAGATGCACACAGGAGAAAGGGAAATCCACACAGGAGAGAGGGATACACACAGAATAGAGGGGCTTACACACAGGAGAAAAGAGGATACACACAGCAGAGAGGGGGGATACACACAGGAGAAAGGGGGATACACATAAGAGAGTAGGGCATACACGCAGGATAGAGGGGCATACACACAGGGGGTGAAGAATAAATACGGGAGCGAGGAGGGTACACAAAAAGGGAGAAGAATACAGACAGAAGAGAGGAGAATACACGCAGGAGAGGAAAGGATACACAAAGGAGAGAGGAGAATACACGCAGGAGAGAGGAGCATACACACAGGAGAGTAGGGGGATAAACACCGGAGAGGGGGATACACACAGAAAAGAAGAGGATACGCAAAAAAGAGGAGAATACACACAGGAGAGAGGGGATACACACAAAAGAGAGGAGGATACACACAGGAGAGAGGGGAATACACAAAGGAGAGAGGAAGAGACACACAGAAGAGGGGTGATACACACAAAAGAAAGGAGGATACACACAGGAGAGAGAAGGATACACACAGGAGAAATAGATACACAAAGAAGATGGGGATACACACAGGATGGGGTAGATACACGGAAAAAAGGAAAGGATACACAGGAGATAGGAGAATACACAAAGGAGATGGAAATACACACAAGAGAGAGGGGCATACACACCGGAGAGTGTGATACACACAGAAGAAAGGGAAAAACAAACTGGTGAGAGAAGAATACACACAGAAGATGGTGATACACACAAGAGAGAGGGGCGTACACACAGGAGAGAGGAGGATAGACACAGCAGAGAGGAGGATACACAAAGGTGAGAGGGGATACACACAAAAGAGAGAGAGACACACACACAAAAAAAAAGAAGGATACACACAGGAGAGGGGGGATACACAGAGGGATGAGGAAAGATACACACAGGAGAGAGGATCATACACACAAGAGAGAGGAGGATACATAGAGGAGAGAGGAAGATACACACAGGAGAGAAAGAGATACAAAGGAGAGAGGAAGATACACACAGAAGAGAGAAGAATACACACAAGAAAGGGGGATTCACACAGGATAGAAAAGAGTACACATAAGAGAAAGGAGGATACAAACAGGAGAAAGGAGGATACAAAAAGAAAAGGGAGAAACACAAAAGAGAGGGGTGAAACACACAGGCGAGGGGAATAAACACTGGAGATGGTGGGATACACACAGAAGAGATGGGGATACACAGAGGAGAGAGGAGGGTACACACAGGAGAGAGGAGGCTACACACTGCACAGAGGAAGATACACAAAGAAGAGAAGGCAACACACAAAAGAGAGAAGGATACACACAGTCGACAGGGATAAACACTGGAGACGGTGGGATACACACAGGAGTGAGGTGGATACACAAAGGGGACGGGGATACACACAGGAGAGAGAAATATACACACGAAATAGACGAGGATACACACAGGAGAGAGGGAAGATACACACAGGAGAGAGAGGGATACACACATAAGAGTGGGGCATGTGGCACATATACACCATGAAATATTATGCAGCAATCAAAAATGATGAGTTTGTGTCCTTTGTAAGGACATGGATGAATCTGGAGAACATCATTCTCAGCAAACTGACACAAGAACAGAAAAGGAAATGCTGCATATACTCACTCATAGGTGGGTGAGAAAAATGAGAACACATGGACACAGAGAGGCGGTCTACTATACACTGGGGACTGTTGGGGGAAATAGGGGAGGAACAGCGGGGGGGCTGGGGGTATAGCCTGGGGATGAATGCCAAGTGTGGGTGAAGGGGAGGAAGGCAGCAAAACACACTGCCATGTGTGTACCTATGCAACTATCTTGCACGTTCTGCACATGTACCCCAAAACCTATAATGCAATAAAAAATAAAAAAAAGAGTGGGGCATAAACACAGGAGGGAAAGGGATATACATAGCAGAGAGGGGGATACACACAGTGAGAGAAGAATAAATACAGGAGAGAAGAGGATACACACAGAAGAGAGAAGGAAACACACAGAAGAGAGAAGAATACATACAAGACCGGGGGATAAACACAGGATATAAAGGATACACTTAAAAGAGTGGAGGATACACATAGAAGAGAGGAGGATAAACAGAGCAGAGAGGAGGATACACACAGGAAAAAAGATACACACAGAAGAGAGGGGAATACAACAGAAGAGAGAAAAATACACACAGGATTAGGGAAGATACACACAAGAGACAGGGGGATACACACAAGAGTGAGGGGGGTACACAGAAGAGATAAGAAAATACACACAAGAGAGAGGAGGATACACACAAGAGACAGGAGGATACACAGTGGAGAGAGAAGAATACACACAGAAGAGAGAAAGATACACAAAGGAGGGAGAACTATACACACAGGAGAGAGGATGATCCACACAGATGAAAGGAGGATACACACAGCTGAGAGGAAAATACACACAGGAAAGAGGTGGAAACACACAGAAGAGTGGGGAATACAAACAGGTGGAAGAAGATACTCACAGGAGAGAGGAAGATATACAGAGGAGAGAGAAGGATACACATAGGAGAGAGGAGCATACACAAAAGAGACAGGAGCATACACACAGGAGAGGGGAATACACACCGGTGAATGGGGGATACACACAGGAAAGGAAAGGATACACACAAAAGAGAAAGATGCATACACACAGGAGAGAGGAGCATACACACAGGATAGAGGAGAATACACACAATAGAGAAGGGGATACACAGAGGAGAGAGGGTGTATACACACAGGAGAGAAGAAGATACACACAGAAGAGAGGAAGATACACACAGAAGATAGGAGGATACACACAGGGGAGAGACGGATAGACATAGCAGAGAGGAGGATACACACAGGAGAGAAAAAAATAAAAACAGAAGAGAGGAGGATACACACAGGTGAAAAGAAAACAAACACAGGAGAGAGGAGGATACACACAGGAGAGAGGGTGATACACCCAGGATAAACGGAGATACACACAGAGGGAAAAAGATACAAACAAGAGAGAGGAGGATACACACAAGAGAGAAGAGGATACACACAGGAGAGAGAAAGTACACCAAGAAGAGAGGGAGAAACACACAGGAGATAGAAAAATACAAACAGGAGAGTGTGACATACACACAGGATGGAGGGAAATACACACTGGAGAGAGGGGCATACACACAGGGGGAAGAAAATAAACACAAGAGAGAGAAGCATACAAACAGCCGAGAGGAGGATATGCACAAAAGAGAGGAGGATACACCCAGGAGAGAGGAGGATACACACAGAAAAAAGGGGGAAACACACAGGAGAGTGGGGGATACACACATATGGAGGGGGATACACACAGGAGAGAGGAAGATACACACAGGTGACAGGAGGGTACATATAGGAGAGAGGATCACACACAAAAGAGACAGTGCAGAACACACAGGAGAGGAGGATACACACAGGTGAATGAAAGAAACACACAGGAAAGAAAAAATACACACAAAAAAAGAAAAATACACACAGAAGGGTGGGGGCATACACACAGGAGAGAGGAGGATACACACAGGATAGAGGAGAATACACACAATAGAGAGGGGGATACACACAGGAGAGAGGGGTATACACATAGGAGAGAAGAAGATACACACAAAATAAAGAAAAATACACAGAGGAGAGAGGAGAATACACACAGGGAAGAGAAGGATAGACACAGCAGAGAGGAGGATACACAAAGGAGAGGAAAAAATACAAACAGGAGAGAGAAGGATACACACAGGTGAAAAAAATACACACAGGAGAGAGGAGGATACACATAAGAGAGAGGGAGATACACCAAAGAGAAATGGGAATACACACAGGGGTAAAGGGATACACACAGGAGAGAGGAGGATACACACAAAAGAGAACAGGATACACACAGAAGAGTGGAGGATACACCCAGAAGAGAGGGAGAAACACACAGGAGAGACGGAGATACAAACAGGAGAGTGTGATATACACACAGGATAGAGGGAAATACACACAAGAGAGAGGAGGATACACACGGGGGGGGGGGATACACACAGGAGAGACCAGAATGCAAACTGCAGAGAGGAGGATACGCACAAAAGAGAGGAGGATACAACCAGGAGAGAAAAGGATACACAAAAAATAGGGGGAAACACACAGTAGAGAGGGGGATACACACAGGTGAGAGGGATACACAAAGAAGTGGGGAAGATGCGCACAGGAGAAAGGGGAATCCACACAGGACAGAGGGATACACACAGAACAGAGGGGCATACACACAGGAGAAAATAGGATACACACAGCACAGAGGGGTATACACACAAAAGAAAGGGGGATACACACAAGAGAGTGGGGCATACACACAGGGGGAGAAGGATAAATACAGAAGGGAGGAGGGTACACAAAAAGAGAGAAAAATACAGACAGAAGAGAGGAGGATACACGCAGGAGAGAGGAGGATACACACAGGAGAGTAGGGGGATAAACACAGGAGAGGGGGATACAAACAGAAAAGAAAAGGATACACAAAAAAGAGGAGGATACACACAGGAGAGAGGGGAAACACACAAAAGAGAGGAGGATGCACACAGGAGAGAGGGGTATACACACAGGAGAGAGGAGGATACACACAGAAGAAAGGTGATACACACAAAAGAAAAAGATACACACAGAAGAGAGAAGGATACACACAGGAGAGATAAGGATACACAAAGAAGATGGAGATACACACAGGATGGGGTACATACACGGAAAAGAGAAAAGGATACACAGGAGAGAGGAGAATACACACAGGAGATAGGGATACACACAAGAGAAAGGGGCATAAACAAAGGAGAGGGTGATACACACAGGAGAAAAAGGGATACACACAGATGAGAGAAGAATACACACAGAAGATGGGGATATACACAAGAGAGAGGGGCGTACACAAAGGAGAGAAAATGATAGACACAGCAGAGAGGAGGATACACAAAGGAGAGAGGAGATACACACAAAACAGAGGGAGATACACACAGAAGAAAGGGGGATACACACAGGAGAGAGAAGGGATACACAGAGGGATGAGAAAAGATACACACAGGAGAGAGGATCATACACACAAGACAGAGGAGGATACACGGAGGAGAGAGAAAGATACACACAGGTGAGAGGAAGATACACAGGAGAGAGGAAGATACACACAAGAGAGAGGATACACACAAAAGACAAAAGGATACACAGAGGAGACAGAAGAATACACAAAGTAGAGAGGGGCATACACACAGAAAAGGGGGATACACACAGGAGAAAGGGGGATACACAAAAGAGAGAGGAGGATACACACAGGAGAGGGGGATACACACAGGTGAGAGAGGCGTACACACAGGAGAGTGAAGGATACAAACAGGGGAGAGGGTATACACACAGGAGAGAGGGGGATAACCACAGAAGAAAGGGGGGATACAAACAGAAGAGAAAGGGGTTACACACAGGAGAGTTGGGGAAACACAAGGGAAAGCAGAGGAATACACAAAGGATATAGGAAGATGCAGGAGAGAGGAAAATACACAAAGGAGAGAGGAGAATTCACACAGGAGAGAGGAGAATACACACAGGAGAGAGGAGGATACACACAGGAGAGAGGAGGATACAAAAAGGAGAGGTGCATACACACAGAAAAGAGGGGAATACACAAAAAAGTGTTGGATTCACACAGGAAACAGGGTAATACACACAGGAGAGTGGGGGATACAAACAGGAGTTGGGGATACACACAGGAGAGAGGGGGATACACAAAGGAACAAGGAAGATACAAACAGGAGAGAGGGGGATACACAAAGGAACAAGGAGACTACAAACAGGAGAGTGCAGCATACACACAGGAGGGAGAAGGATACACACAGGAGAGAGGAGGCTACAAAGAGGAGATAGGAGGATACACAAATAAGATGGGGAAACACACAAAAGAGAGGGAGATACACACAGAAGAGAAGGGGATACACACAGGATCAAGGAAGATACAAACAGGACAGAGGGGGATACACAGAGGAACAAGGAAACTACAAACAGGAGAGTGCAGCCTACACACAGGAGGGAGAAGAATACACACAGGAGAGAGGAAGATACACACAGGGGAAGGGGGATACACACAGGAGAGAGGAGGATACACAAGGAGAGAGGGGGCTACACAGAAGAGATAGGAGGATACACAAATAAGAGGGGGAAACACACAAAAGAGAGGGAGATAAACACAGGCGAGAGGGATACGCCCATGAGACGGGGAGATACACACAGGAGATAGGGGGATACACACAGAAGAGGGGGATACCCACAAAAGAGAGTGGCATACACACAGGAGAGAGGAGAATACACATAGGAAAGAGGGGGCATACACACAGAAGGGAGTGGGGATACACACAGGAAAGAGGGGGATACAAACAAAAAATTGAGGCATACAAACAGGTGGGAAGAAGATACACACAGGAGATTGAGGCATACACACAGGAGAGAGTGGGATACACACAGGAGAGAGTGGGATACACACAGGGAAAGAAGTATAAATACAGGATATAGGAAGATACACACAAAAGAGTGAAGGATACAGAGAGAAGAGAGGAGGATAAACGCAAAAGAGAGGAGAATATACACAGGAGAGAGGAGTATACACACAGGAGAGAGAAGAAAACAAGCAGGAGAGAAAATGATACACACAGGAGAGAGAAGGGATACACACATGAGAGAAGGATACACACTGGAGAGATGAGGATACATACAGGAGAGTGGAAGATACACACAAAAGAGAGGAAAATACACACAAAAGAGAGAGGAATACACACAGGAGAAAGGGGATACACACAGAAGAGTGGTGATACACAAAGGAGACAGGAGGGTACAAACAGGAGAGAGGGGGATACACAAAAAAGAGAGGAGGATACACAAAAGAGAGGGGAATAAACACAGGAGAGAGGAAGATACATTGAAAAAAAGGAGGATACACTCAGGAGAGAGGAGGATAAACAGAGTAGAGAATGATATACACAGGAGAGAGGAGCATACACACAGGAAAGGAAGACAAACAGAAAAAAAAGGGATAGACACAGGAGAGGGGAGAATAGAAAAAGAAAGAGGGATACACACATGAGAACAGGGCGTACACACAGAAGAGAGTAGGATTCAAAAAGCAGAGAGGAGGATACACACTGGAGAGAGGGGATACACAAAGGAAGAGGGGTATACACACAGGAGAGAGGAGGATACACAGGAAATGGAGATACACAAAGAAGAAAGGGGGATAGACACAGGAGAGGGGAGAATACACAAAGGAGAGGAAAATACACACATGAGAACAGGGAGTACACACAGAAGAGAGGAAGATTCAAAAAGCAGAGAGGAGGATACACACTGGAGAGAGGGGATACACACAAGAGAGAGGGGGATACACACAGGAGAGTTGGGGATACACACAGGAAAGAGCGGGGATACACACAGGAGAGTTGGGGGATATACACATGAGACATGAAGCATACACACAAAAGGGAGGAGGATACACACAGAAGAGAGGAGGATACACACAGTAGAGAAAAAGATACACACAGAAGAGGGTGACACACACAGGAGAGAGGAGGATACACACAAGATAGTGGAGTTTACACACAAAAGAGAGCAGGATACACACAGAAGACAGAAGAATACACACAGAAGAGAGAGGGATATACACAGGAGAGTAGTGATATACACAGGAGGGAGGAGGGTACACACAGGTGAGAGGGGCATACACACAGAAAAAATGGATAAACACAAGAGAAAGGGGGGATACACACAGGAAAGAGGAGGATACACACATGTAAGGGGAATACACAGAGAAAACAGGGCGTACACACAGGAGAGAGGAGGATACACACAGAAGAGAGAAGGATACAAACAGGAGAGAGGTGATATACACAGGAGAAAGAAGGTATACAGAGGATTCTTCACAGCCTCACTAAATATTACACACTTGGGATATAGTCTGGAGTCTATTTTTTTATGGCCACTCATTCAAAGAATCACTAAATAATGCACACCTGCTGAATAGTCAGATGTCTCTTTCCTATGACCACTCGTTAAGAGCCTCACTAAGTGTACACACCTGGGGAAATAGGATTTACCTTTATCCCCTCATTCACATTCTCACTAAATAAGGCACACCTGTGGAATAGTCAGGAGACTTTCTCATGTGGCCTCTAATTCGGAGTGTCACTGAATAATGTGGTGTAGTCAGGAGTCTATTTCATGTAGACACATATTCAGAGCCTCAGTGAATAAGACAGGCCCCAGATATAGTAAGGAATCTAATTAATATTGCAACCTCTTCTGAGCCTCACTGTATAATACACACCTGGAGAATAGTTTTGAGTCTATTTTCGATGGACATTCATTCAGAGCCTCGGTAAATAATGTACACCTGTGGAGTAGCCAGGAGTCTATTTTATTAGGACACGCATTCATAGCCTCAGTGGATATTATGCACGTGTGGATTAGTCAGGATTCCATTTTATAAGGCCACTGACACATAACCTCAATGAAAAATGAACAAATGTAAAGTACTCAGCAGTCTATTTCATATAAACACTCATTCAGAGATTCAGTGAATAATACAAATATTTAAGATAGACAACATCCTGTTTCATATGGTCACACAAAAAGAGACTCACTGAATAATTCACACCTGGAGAATAATTTGGAGTATATATTCGAGGGACATTCATTCAGAGCCTCGGTAAATAATGCATACATGTGGAATAGCCAGGAGTCTATTTCATTTGGACACTCATTCATAGCCTCATTGGATAATATGCACGGGTGTATTAGCCAGGATTCCATTTTATATGGCCACTTACTTTTAACCTCAGTGACAAATGCACAAATGTAAAGTACTCAGCAGTCTATTTCATACAGACACTCATTCAGAGATTCAGTGAACAATACAAATATTTAAGATAGACAGCATCCTGTTTCATATGGTCACACAAAAAGATCCTCATTAAATAATACGCACGTGTGGATTATTCAGGATTCCATTTTATAGGGCCACTGACTCGTAACCAAAGTGGAAAATGCACAATGTAAAGTACTCAGCAGTCTATTTTATATAGACACTAATTCAGAGATTCACTGAATAATACACATATTTCAGATAGACAGCATCCTGTTCCATATGGTTAAACAAAATAAGCCTCACTGAGTAATGCACACCAGGGGAAGTGTTAGGAGTCTACTTTATATAGCCTTTAATTTACAGAACCAGGAAATAATGCACACGTGTGGAATAGACACTAGCCTATTTTATATGGCCACAAAATCAAAGCTTTTTTGAATACTGCACCTGTGGGGAATAATCACTTCTCTGTTTCATATGGTGTTTCGTTTGGTGAATCAAAAACTTATGCCCACCTGTGGAGTAAAATGAGTTTTATTTCAGAAGGCCACTCTTTCAGGGTTTTAGTGAATAATATGTATATCTGAAAAGTAAGGAATGTCTTTCACATGGCCACTCCTTCAGGGCCTCTATGAAGAATACTCCCCTCAAAAATAGTCAAGGGTCTACTTTAAATGGCTACACATTCAGAGACTCTGTAGGTAATGAACACCTGGGCAATACAGCTGAGTCTCTTTTTTATGCCCACTTAGTCAGAGTCTCATTCAATAATACATACCTGGGGAAGAGTTAAGAGTCTACTTCATGTAGCCACTCATTTAGAGCCTCAGTGAATAATGCACACCAGGTTAATAGTCGAGCATTTTTTATATGGCCACTCATTTTGGGCCTCATTTTGTGATACACACCTGAGAAATCCTAAGGATTCTATTTGATGCTACCACGTATTTAGCAGCTTGTTGAACAATTCACAGTGGAGCAATAGTCAGGTGTCAATTTTATATGGTCTATCACTCAAAGTTTCAGTGAATAATAAACTTCTATGGAGTAATCAGGAGGCTGTTTAAGATAGCCACGAATTAAGGGCCTTCCTGAATGATACACACCTGGGTAATAGCCTGGCATCTATTTCATATGAACTCTAATTTTGTGTATTGTTGAATAATACACACCTGGGGCAGTGTCAGGAGTCTATTTGATATGGACACTCAAACACAACTTGTTTCATTAATGCACACATGTACAATAATGAGGAGTCTATGTCATACTGCTACTCATTCAGACAGTGAATAATGCACGTGTAAAGTAATTAGCAGTCTGATTCTGATGGAACCTCTTTCACAGACTCACTGAATATTACACACTTGTGTTATAGTCTGGAGTCTATATTTTATGGCCAGCCATTCAGAGAATCACTAAATAATGCACACCAGCGGAAGAGACAGAAGTCTCTTTCTTATGGCCACTCGTTAAGAGCTTCACCAGGTGTACACACCTTGAAAAATAGTCATGATTTACCATTATCCCCTCATTCAGAGTCTCACTAAATAATGCACACCTGTGGAATAGTCAGGAGACTCTTTCCTATGGCCACTCGTTAAGAGCCTCACTAAGTGTACACATCTGGGGAAATAGTCAGGATTTACCTATATCCCTTCATTCAGAGTCTCATTACATAAGGCACATCTGCGGAATAGTCAGGAGGCCTTTTCATGTGGCCTCTAATTCGGAGTGTCACTGCCATGTGCAGAAAGCAGAAACTGGACCCCTTCCTGACACCTTACAATAAAATTAACTCCAGAAGGATTAAAGACTTAAACATAAGACCTGACACCATAAAAACCCTAGAAGAAAATCTAGGCAAAACCATTCAGGACATAGGAGTAGGCAAGGACTTCATGACTAAAACACCAAAAGCATTGGCAACAAAAGCCAAAATAGAAAAATGGGACCTAATCAAACTCCACAGCTTCTGCACTTCAAAAGAAACAGTCACTTTAGTGAATCGGCAACGATCAGAATGGGAAAAAATCTTTGCAGTTTACGCATCTGACAAAGGGCTGATATCCAGAATTTACAAAGAACTCAAACAGATTTACAGGATAAAAACAAACAAGCCCATTCAAAAGTGGGCAAAGGATATGAACAGAAACTTTACAAAAGAAGACATACATGAGGCCAACAAATACATGAAAAAATGCTCATCATCATTGGTCATTAGAGAGATGCAAATCAAAACCACATTGAGATACCATCTCACGCCAGTTAGAATGGCGATCATTAAAAAATCTGGAGACAGCAGATGCTGGAGAGGATGTGGAGAAATAGGAACACTCTTACACTGTTGGTGGGAGTGTAAATTTGTTCAACCATTGTGGAAGACAGTGTGGCGATTCCTCAGGGACCTAGAAATAGAAATTTCATTTGACCCAGCAATCCCATTACTGGGTATATATCCAAAGGACTATAAATCGTTCTACTATAAGGACACATGCACACGAATGTACATTGCAGCGCTGTTTACAATAGCAAAGACCTGGGACCAACCCAAATTCCCATCGATGATAGACTGGACTGGGAAAATGTGGCACATATACACCATGGAATATTATGCAGCAATCAAAAATGATGAGTTTGTGTCCTTTGTAAGGACATGGATGAATTTGGAGAACATCATTCTCAGCAAACTGACACAAGAACAGAAAAACAAATACCGCATATTCTCACTCATAGGCGATTGAGAAAAATGAGAACACATGGACACACGGAGGGGGTCTACTACACACTGGGATCTATTGGGGGGAAGGGGGAAGGGACAGTGGGGGGGCTGGGGAGGGATAGCCTGGGGATAAATGCCAAGTGTGGGTGAAGGGGAGGAAGGCAGCAAAGCACACTGACATGTGTGTACTTATGCAACTATCTTGCACACTCTGCACATGTACCCCCAAACCTATAATGCAATAAAAAAAATAAAAAAAAAAATAAAAAAAAAAAAACTAAAAAAAAGGAAAGAAAGAAAAAAATAATAATAATGTCATGTAGTCGGGAGTCTATTTCCTGTAGACACATATTCGGAGCCACATTGAATAAAACAGGCTTTTTATGTTGTAAGGAATCTAATTAATATGGCCAAATCGTCTGAGACTCACAGAATAATACACACCTGGAGAATAATTTGGAGTCTCTTTTCGATGGAAATTCATTCAGAACCTCGATAAATAATGTACACCTGTGGAGTAGCCAGGAGTCTATTTTATTAGGACACGCATTCATAGTCTCAGTGGATAATATGCACGTGTGGATTAGTTCGGATTCCAATTTATATGGACACTGACTCTTAACATCAGTGAAAAATGCACAAATGTAAAGTACTCAGCAGTCTATTTCATATAGACACTCATTCAGAGATTCACTGAATAATAAAAATATTGAGATGGACAGCATCATGTTTCATATGGTTAAACAAAAAGAGCCTCACTGAGTAAGGCACACCTAGAAAAGTGTTAGGAGTCTACTTTATATAGCCTCTCATTTACAGCCTCAGGGAATAATGAACACGTGTGGAATAGACACTAGACTATTTTATATGGCCACAGAATCAAAGCCTGAGTGAGTACTACACAACTTTGGAATAGTCACTTGTCTATTTTACATGCCCAAATATTTAGAGTCAGAATCAATAATTCACGCATGTGGAAAAGTCAGAAAACCATTTTATATGGCCAAAGTTTCAGAGCCTCAGTGAATAATACACACCTGGGAAATACTCAAAACGCTATTACATGTGACATCAATTTCAGGGCTTCCTTGAATAAGAAACACCTCTATTGTCGTCAGAATTCTATTTCCTATAGCCACATATTCAGAGACAAACTGAATAACATACGCCTTGGGAAAAGTTAAAATTCTATTTCGTGTAGCCACTCATTTAGAGCCGAATGTAAAAACGCATGCCTGAGAAGCATTCAGGAGGCTGTATTTATGGCCTCTCATTCAGAGCTTCTCAGAATAAAACAGACATATGAAAATGTCAGGAGTGTATTTCACATGGCTACTTATTCAGAACCTCAGTGAGAAATTATATATATCTGGAAAATACCCAAGATTATATTATATATAGCAACTTATTCAGAGACTCACTAAATAATGCACAGCTAAGGAATAGTCTGGAGACTATTTCATATGACTCTTCACCCAGCGACTCAGTGGACAATGCAGAACTGAAAAATAGTCAAGAGGAAAGAGACAAGGGTTTATGTTATGTGGTCACTCCTTCAGAATCACATTGAAGAATACACACCTTGGGAATAGTCAGTGTCCAAGTCATATGGCCACTCAATAACAGCATTACTGAATAATGCACAATGGGGCAATAGTAAAAATTATATTTCATATGGCCTTTCATTTGGAGCTTCAGTGCATAATAAACAGCTGTGGAGTAGTCAGGACCCTATTTAAGGTAGCCCCAAATTAAGCAGCTCCGTGAATGATACACGCATGTGTCAGAGTCAGAAGACTATTTGAGATAGATACTCATACAGATCCTTTTCAAATACTGCACATGTGGGGAATGATCACTTGTCTGTTTCATATGATGATTAGTTTGGAGAATCAAAAAATAACGCACACCTGTTGAGTAAAATGGATTCTATTTCATAAGGCCACTCTTTCATTGTTTTAGTGAATAATATTTATATCGGATTAGTTAGGAATCTCTTTCACATGGCCACTCGTTCAGGGCCACTGTGAAGAATACTCCCTCAAAAATAGTCAAGGGTCCACGTTAAATGGCTACACATTCAGAGACTCTGTACGTGATGAACACCTGGGCAATACACCTGAGTCTCTTTTTTATACCCAGTTTGTCAGACACTCATTCAATAATACACGAGAAAGGAAGATTTAAGAGTCTACTTTATGTAGACACTCATTTAGAGCCTCAGTGAATAATGCATACCAGGGTAATAGTCGAGCATTATTTACATGGCAACTCATTTTGTGCCTCACTGAGAGATATACACGTGAAGAATCCTCAGGATTCTATTTGACACTATGACTCATTTAGAACCTTTTTGAATAATTTACAATGGAGCAATAGTCAGGTGTCTATTTTATATGGTCTATCATTCAAAGTTTCAGTGAATAGTAAACTTCTATAGAGTAATCAGGACGCTGTTTAACATAGCCATGAATTAAGTGCCTTGCTGAATGATAGACACCTGTGTGATAGTCAGGAATCTATTTCATATGAACTCTAATTTTGTGTATCGCTGAGTAGTACACACCTGGTGCAGTTTTAGTAGTCTATTTTTATGGACACTCAAACAGAGCCTGTTTGATTAATGCACACATGGATAATAATGTGGAGTCTATGTCATACAGATACTCATTCAGACAAACTGTGAATAATGCACATGTAAAGTAATTAGAAGTCTGATTCTTATGGACCCTCTTTCACAGCCTCACTGAATATTACACACTTGTTATATAGTCTGGAGTCTGTTTTAAGGCCACTCTTTCAGGGAATCACTAAATAATGCACACCTGTAGAGTAGTCAGAAGTCTCTTTAGTATGCCACTCATTAAGAGCCTCACTAAGTGCACACACCTGGAGAAATAGTCAGGATTTTCCATTATTCCCTCATTCAGATTCTCACTAAATAATGCACCCCTGTGGAATAGTAAAGAGACATTTTTGTGTGGCCTCTAATTTGGAGTGTCACTGAATAATATGGTTTAGTTAGGAGTCTATTTCATGTAGACACATATTCAGAGCTTAAGTGAACAAGACAGACACTTGATAAAGTAAGGAATCTAATTGATATAGAAATATATTCTGAGCCTCACTGAATAGTACACACCTGGGAAATAATTTGGAGTCTATTTTCCATGGACATATATTCAGAGCCTCAGAAAATGATGTACACCTGTGGAGTAGCCAGGAGACTATTTTATTAGGACACCCATTCATAGCCTCAGTGGATAATATGCACGTGTGGATTATTCAGGATTCCATTTTATATGGCGACTGACTCATAACCTCAGTGAAAAATGCAAAAATGTAAAATACTTAGCAGTCTATTTCATATAGACACTCATTCAGAGATTCACTGAATAATACAAATATTTGAGTTAGACAGCATTCTGTTTCATATGGTTAAAGGAAAAGAGCCTCACTGAGAAAGGCACGCTAGGGGAAGTGTTAGGAGTCCACTTTATATAGCCTTTAATTTACAGAATAAGAAAATAATGCACACGTGTGGAATAGACACTAGTCTATTTTACATGGCCGCAAAATCAAAGCCTATTTGAACACTGCACATGTGGAGAATAATCACTTGTCTGTTTCAGATGGTGTTTCGTTTGGTGAATAAAAGACTTATACTTTTCCTTAAAGAGGTCCCTTACATTTCTAGTGAGTTGTATTCCTAGGTATTTTATTTTCTTTGTAGCAATTATGAATGGCAGTTCGTTCTTGATTTGGTTCTCTTTAAGTCTGTTATTGGTGTATAGGAATGCTTGTGATTTTTGAACATTGATTTTATATCCTGAGACTTTGCTGAAGTTGCTTATCAGTTTCAGGAGCTTTTGGGCTGAGGTGATGGGGTCTTCTAGGTATACTATCATGTCGTCTGCAAATAGAGACAATTTGGCTTCCACCTTTCCTATTTGAATTCCCTTTACTTCTTTTTCTTGCCTGATTGCTCTGGCTAGAACTTCCAGTACTATGTTGAATAGAAGTGGTGAGAGAGGGCATCCTTGTCTAGTGCCGGATTTCAAAGGGAATGCTTCCAGTTTTTGCCCATTCAGTATGATGTTGGCTGTTGGTTTGTCATAAATAGCTTTTATTACTTTGAGATATGTTCCATTAATACCAAGTTTATTGAGGGTTTTTAGCATAAAGGGCTGTTGAATTTTGTCAAATGCCTTCTCTGCGTCAATTGAGATAATCATGTGGTTTTTGTTTTTGCTTGTTTATGTGGTGAATTACATTTATAGACTTGCGTATGTTGAACCAGCCTTGCATCCCCGGGATGAATCCTACTTGATCATGATGGATAAGTTTTTTAATGTGCTGTTGCAATCGGTTTGCCAGTATTTTATTGAAGATTTTTGCATCTATGTTCATCATGGATATTGGCCTGAAGTTTTCTTTTCTTGTTGAGTCTCTGCCAGGTTTTGGTATCATTAGAGAGATGCAAATCAAAACCACATTGAGATACCATCTCACACCAGTTACAATGACGATCATTAAAAAATATGGAGACAGCAGATGCTGCAGAGGAAGTGGAGAAATAGGAACACTCTTACACTGTTGGTGGGAGTGTAAATTAGTTCAACCATTGTGGAAGACAGTGTGGCGATTCCTCAGGGACCTAGAAATAGAAATTCCATTTGACCCAGCAATCCCATTACTGGGTATCTATCCAAAGGACCATAAATCGTTCTACTATAAGGACACATGCACACGAATGTTCATTGCAGCACTGTTTACAATAGCAAAGACCTGGAACCAACCCAAATGCCCAACGATGATAGACTGGACTGGGAAAATGTGGCACATATACACCATGGAATATTATGCAGCAATCAAAAATGATGAGTTTGTGTCCTTTGTAGGGACATGGATGAATTTGGAGAACATCATTCTCAGCAAACTGACACAAGAACAGAAAAAGAAATACCGCATATACTCACTCATAGGTGGGTGAAAAAAATGAGAACACATGGACACAGAGAGGTGGTCTACTATACACTGGGGACTGTTGGAGGGAATGGGGGAGGGACAGCAGGGGGGGCTGGGGGGATGACCTGGGGATGACTACCAAGTGTGGGTGAAGGGGAGGAAGGCAGCAAAGCACACTGCCATATGTGTACCTATGCAACTATCTTGCACGTTCTGCACATGTACCCCCAAACCTATAATGCAATAAAAATTAAAAAAAAAAAAGAAAAGAAAAGAAAAAAAAAAGACTTATGCACACCTGTGGAGTAAATTGGGTTCTATTTCAGAAGGCCACTCTTTCAGTGTTTTAGTGAATAATATGTATATCTGAAAAGTAAAAAATCTCTTTCACGTGGCCACTCATTCAGGGCCTCTGTGAAGAATACTCTCCTCAAAAATAGTCAAGTGTCTACTTTAAATGTCTACACATTCTGAGACTCTGTAGGTAATGAACACCTGGGCAATACAGCTGAGTCTCTTTTTTATGCCCACTTAGTCAGAGTCTCATTCAATAATACACACCTGGGGAAGAGTTAAGAGGCTACGTCATGTAGCCACTCATTTAGATCCTCAGTGAATAATGCATACCAGGGTAACAGTCGAGCATTTTTAATATGGTCACTCATTTTGTGCCTCACTGAGTGATATACACCTGAAGAATCCTAAGGATTCTGTTTGATAGTACCACATATATAGCACCTTATTGAATAATTCACAATGGAGCAATAGTCAGGTGTCTATTTTATATGGTCTATCACTCAAAGTTTCAGTGAATAATAAACTTTTTTTGGAGTAATCAGGATGCTGTTTAAGATGCCCAAGAATTAAGTGCCTTGATGAATGATACACACCTGGGTAATAACCTGGTATCTATTTCATATGAACTCTAATTTTGTGTATCGCTGAGTAATAAACACCTTGAGTAGTGTCAGGAATCTGTTTGGTATGGACACTCAAACAGAAACTGTCTGATTAATGCACACATGTATAATAAGGAGGAATCTATGTCATACGGCTACTCATTCAGACAAACAGTGAATAATGCACAAGTAAATTAATTAGAAGTCTAATTCTTATGAACCTTATTCCACAGCCTCATTGAGTATTACACACTTGTGATATAGTCTGGAGTCTATTTTTTATGGCCACCCATTCAGAGAATTACTAAATAATTCACACCTGCGGAATAGTCAGAAGTCTCTTTCCTATGACCACTCATTAAGAGCCTCACTAAGTGCACACACCTGGGGATATACTCAGGATTTAACATTATCCCCTCATTCAGAGACTCACTAAATAATGCACACTTGTGGAATAGTCAGGAGACTTTTTCATGTGGCCTCTATTTCGGAGTATCACTGAATAATGTGATGTAGTCATGGGGTCTATTTCATGTAGACACATATTCAGAGCCACAGTGAATAAAACAGACCCTTTATGTTGTAAGGAATCTAATTAATATGGCCGCATCTTCTGAGCCTCACTGAATAATACACACCTGGAGAATGATTTGGAGTCTATTTTCGATGGACATTAATACTAAGCCTCGGGAAATAATGTACACCTGTGGAGTAGCCAGGAGTCTATTTTATTAAGACACTCATTCATAGCCTCAGTGGATAATATGCACGTGTGTATTAGTCCAAATTTCCATTTGTATGGTCGCTGACTAAAAAACTCAGTGAACAAGATGGCGTCGTAGAGGCGACCCCAGATTGCAGCTCTCAGTGAAGGCACAGAGGGTGAGTCCTAGCCGCATTCTCAGATCTTTTTTGCCCATGAACGTTGAAAGTCCCAGGTGTGGGAGAGACACGGAACACTAGCACAGCCGGCTCACGTGGCCGCTTCGGCCGGTTCCGCAGCGCAGCAGCACCGGGCACAAAACTCACTGGTCTGGGTGCCCTGTTAAACCAGCAATCTGAGATTTGGAAGGGCAGATTGGCATGCCCATCTGATTGAATGAGACTTGGACAATAAGCCAGACCAGGAGATTCCTGGGAATCGTGATCTGAGCTGGTGCAGTGGGCAGCCGCACGGGAGATCACACGGATCCCAGTGCCCTATTAGCAGGCTAGTGGGGCGCCAGTGAGAGTCAACCGTTCAGCTTGGGGAGAGGAAGAGAGAGAGAGAGAGGACGGACTCTGAGGCAGGGAGCCGGGTGATCGGGCTCGGAGGGTCCCACCCTGACGGGGACAAGCAGGGCGGTGACTGGAGGTGCTTGGGGCTGAGAGTTTTGCTGCCGGCATCTAGGACGGTGCAGCCCGGTGCGGGAGGGGCGTCCACCACTACTGACTCAATCCACCCCTACGGAAGTACCGCCCAGGGCTGACGCAGCCTGCTGTTGCCAAGGCAACCTGCATTAACAGAGAGTCTGCGCCAGCAGGGCGGAGCAAGCCACAGCAGGGCGGAGCAAGCCACAGCAGGAGCCCTGAAGCAACAGGGCAGACCCGCACTAGCAGGAATATAGTGAATAGACTGCCGCCTAGCTGGGCAGGACAGTGAAACAGATACTCATAAAGAAAGCCCCAACTCCCTGAAACAGAGCATCTAAGGGGAAAAAAAGGGGGGGTGTTTTATGAGTTCTTTTGCAGCAGACATAAACACATCCTCCCAATTGAAAAATCAGCAACTGCTAAGACGACAGGTCGATAAATCCATAAAGATGAGAAGAAACCAGCGAAAAAAGGAGAAAAACACCCAAAACGAAAAACACTTCACCTCCTACAAAGAACCAAAACTTCTCACCAGCAAGGAAACAAAGCTGGATGGAGAATGAGTGTGACGAAATGACGGAATCAGACTTCAGAAAGTGGATTATGAGAAATTTCAGTGAGCTAAAAGAACATGTTCTAAATCAGTGCAAAGAAACTAAGAACGTTGAAAAAAGATTTGAAAAAAGATTCGAGGAAAGCATGACAAGAATGGACAACTTAGGAATATGAATGAATTGAAGGAGCTGAAAAACACAACATGAGAACTTCACGAAGCAGGCACAAGTTTTAACAGCCAAATTGACCAAGCAGAAGAAAGAATATCAGAAGTTGAAGATCAACTCAATGAAATAAAACGAGAAACCAGGATCAAGGAAAAAGGGCAAAAAGGAATGAACAAAATCTCCAAGAAATGTGGGACTATGTGAAGAGACCCAACCGACGTTTGATAGGTGTACCAGAATGTTATGAAGAGAATGAATCCAAGCTGGAAAACACTCTTCAAGATACTATACAGGAAAATATCCCCAACCTAGCAAGACAGTTCAATACTAGACTCCAGGAAATACAGAGGACACCACAAAGATATTCTGCAAGAAGAGCAACCCCAAGGCACATAATCGTCAGATTCACCAGGGTTGAAATGAAAAAGAAAATACTAAGGGCAGCCAGAGAGAAAGGTCGGGTCACCCAAAAAGGGAAGCCCATCAGACTCACAGCAGATCTCTCGGCAGAGACTCTTCAAGCCAGAAGAGAGTGGGGGCCAATATTCAACATCCTTAAAGAAAAGAACTTTCAACCCAGAATTTCATATCCAGCCACATTTAGCTTTATAAGTGAAACAAAAATAAAATCCTTCATGAACAAGCAAGTACTCAGAGATTTTGTCACCACTAGGCCTGCTTTACAAGAGCTCCTGAAAGAAGCACTACACATAGAAAGAAACAACCAGTACCAGACATCCTAAAAGCATACCAAATGCTAAAGAGCATCAACAAAACGAAGAATCTACATAAACCAATGGGCAGAACAGCCAGCTAACATCAAAATGGCAGTATCAAATTCACACATAACAATATTAACCCTAAATGTAAATGGGCTAAATGCACCATTAAAAAGACACAGACTGAGAAATCGGATAAAAAGCCAAAACTCGTTGGTGTGCTGTATCCAGGAAACCCAACTCACACGCAAGGATACACAAGGGCTCAAAGTAAAAGGATGGAGGAAGATTTATCAAGCAAATGGAGAGCAAAAAAAAGCAGGAGTTGCAATTCTCGTCTCTGATAAAATAGACTTTAAAGCAACAAAGATCAAAAGAAACAAAGAAGGTCATTACATAATGGTAAAATGATCGATACAACAAGACGAGCTAACGATTCTAAATATATATGGACACAATATAGGAGCACTCAGATATATAAGGCAACTTCTTAATGACTTGCAAAGAGACTTAGACTCCCACACAATAATAGTGGGAGACGTTAACACTCCACTGTCAATAGCAGACAGATCAACCAGACAGAAAATTAACAAGGATATCCAGGACTTGAACTCAGACCTGGAACAAGCAAACCTGATAGATATTTACAGAACTCTCCACCCCAAATCCACAGAATATACATTTGTCTCAGCACCACATCACACCTACTCCAAAATTGACCACATAATTGGAAGTAAAGCACTCCTCAGCAAATGCAAAACAACGGAAATCATAACAAACAGTCTCTCAGACCATAGTGCAATCAAGCTGGAACTCAGAATTCAGAAAATAACTCAGAACCGCACAGCTTCATGGAAACAGAACAACTGGCTCTTGAATGTTGATTGGATAAACAATGAAATGAAGGCAGAAATAAAGAAGTTCTTTGAAACCAATGAGAAAGAAGACAAAATGTACCAGAATCTCTGGGACACATTTAAAGCAGTCTGTAGAGGAAAATATATAGCAATAAGTGCCCACATGAGAAGAGTGGAGAGATTCAAAATGGACACCCTATCGTCAAAATTGAAAGAGCTAGAGGAGCAAGATCAAAAATGCTCAAAACCTAGCCAAAGACAAGAAATAACTAAGATCAGAGCAGAACTGAAGGAGATAGAGACATGAAAAACCCTTCAAAAAATCTATAAATCCAAGAGCTGGTTTTTCGAAAAGATCAACAAAATAGACAGATCACTAGCCAGACTGATAAAAAAGAAAAGAGAGAACAACCAAATACATGCAATAAAAAACAATAAAGGGGAAATAACCACAGATTCCACGGAAGTTCAAACCATCATCAGAGAATACTACAAACAACTCTATGCACATAAACTAGTAAACCAGGAAGAAATGGATAAATTCCTGGACGCCTGTGTTCTCCCAAGCCTAAACCAGGAGAAAGCTGAAACTATGAATAGACCAATAACAATGACTGACATTGAGGCAGCAATTAAGAGCCTACCACACAAAAGAAGCCCAGGTCCAAATGGGTTCACAGCGGAACTCTACCAGACACACAAACAGGATCTAGTATCATTCCTTCTGAAACTATTCCAAATAATTCAAAAAGAGGGAACCCTTCCCAAATCATTTTATGACACCAACATCATCCTGATACCAAAACCCGGCAGAGACTCATCAAGAAATGAAAACTTCAGGCCAATATCCATGATGAACATAGATAAAAAATCTGAAATAAAATACTGGCAAACCGATTGCAACAGCACATTAAAATACTTATCCATCATGATCAAGTAGGATTCATCCCGGGGATGCAAGTCTGGTTCAACATATGCAAGCCTATAAATGTAATTCACCACATAAACAGAACCAAAAACAAAAACCACATGATTATCTCAATCGACGCAGAGAAGGCATTTGACAAAATTCAACAGGCCTTTATGCTAAAAACCCTCAATAAACTTGGTATTGATGGAACATATCTCAAAGTAATAAAAGCTATTTACGACAAACCAACAGCCAATATCATACTTAATGGGCAAAAACTGGAAGCATTCCCTTTGAAATCTGGCACTAGACAAGGATGCCCTTTCTCACCACTCCTATTCAACATAGTACTGGAAGTTCTAGCCAGAGCAATCAGGCAAGAAAAAGAAATAAAGGGTATTCAAATAGGAAAGGTGGAAGCCAAATTGTCTGTATTTGCAGACGACATGATAGTATACCTAGAAGACCCTATCATCTCAGCCCAAAAGCTCCTGAAACTGATAAGCAACTTCAGTAAAGTCTCAGGATATAAAATCAATGTGCAAAAATTCACAAGCATTCCTATACACCAATAACAGACTAAAAGAGAACCAAATCAATAACGAACTGCCATTCACAATTGCTAGAAAGAGAATAAAATACCTAGGAATGCAACTCACAAGGAACGTAAGGGACCTCTTCAAGGAAAACTACAAACCACTGCTCAATGAAATAAGAGAGGACACAAACAGATGGAGAAACATTCCATGTTCCTGATTAGGAAGAATCAATATCGTGAATACGGCTATACTGCCCAAAGTAATTTACACAATCAATGCTATCCCCATCAAACTACCATTCAATTTCTTCACAGAACTGAAAAAAAACCACCATGAACTTCATATGGAACCAAAAGAGAGCCCGCATAGCCAAGTAAATTCTAAGCAAAAAGAACACAGCGGGAGGCATCACACTACCAGACTTCAAACTATACTACAAGGGTACAGTGATCAAAACAGCATGGTACTGGTACCAAAACAGAGATATAGACCAATGGAACAGGACAGAGGCATCGGAGGCAACACAAACACAACATATCTACAACCATATAAACTTTGATAAACCTGACACAAACAAGCAATGGGGAAAGCATTCCCTGTTCAATAAATGGTGTTGGGAAAACTTGCTAGCTATGTGCAGAAAGCAGAAACTGGACCCCTTCCTGACACCTTACACTAAAATTAACTCCAGATGGATTAAAGACTTAAACATAAGAACTGACAACATAAAAACCCTAGAAGAAAATCTAGGCAAAACCGTTCAGGACATAGGAGTAGGCAAGGACTTCATGACCAAAACACCAAAAGAATTGGCAACAGACGCCATAATAGACAAATGGGACCTAATCAAACTCCACTGCTTCTGCACGTCAAAAGAAACAGTCACTTGAGTGAATCGGCAACCATCAGAATGGGAAAAAATCTTTGCAGTTTATGCATCTGACAAAGGGCTGATATCCAGAAGTTACAAAAACTCAAACAGATTTACAGGAAAAAAACAAACAAGCCCATTCAAAAATGGGCAAAGGATATGAACAGACACTTTAGAAAAGAAGACATACATGAGGCCAACAAACACATGAAAAAATGCTCATCATCATTGTTCATTAGAGAGATGCAAATCAAAACCACATTGAGATACCATCTCACACCAGTCAGAATGGCGATCATTAAAAAATCTGGAGACAGCAGATGCTGGAGAGGATGTGGAGAAATAGGGACACTCTTACACTGTTGGTGGGAGTGTAAATTAGTTCAACCATTGTGGAAGACAGTGTGGTGATTCCTCAAGGACCTAGAAATAGAAATTCCATTTGACCCAGCAATCCCATTATTGGGTATATATCCAAAGGACTATAAATCGTTCTACTGTAAGGACACATACACACGAATGTTCATTGCAGCACTCTTTACAATAACAAAGACCTGGAACCAACCCAAATTCCCATCGATGATAGACTGGACTGGGAAAATATGGCACATAGACACCATGGAATATTATGCAGCAATCAAAAATGATGAGTTTGTGTCCTTTGTGAGGACACGGATGAATCTGGAGAACATCATTCTCAGCAAACTGACACAAGAACAGAAAGACAAATACTGCTTATTCTCACTCATAGGCGGATGAGAATAATGAGAACACATGGACACAGGGAGGGGGTCTACTACACACTGGGTTCTATTGGGTGAAGGCGGAGGGACAGTGGAGGGGCAGGGGAGGGATAGGCTGGGGATAAATGATAAGTGAGGGTGAAGGGGAGGAAGGCAGCAAAGCACACTGACATGTGTGTACCTATGCAACTATCTTCCACAGTCTGCACATATACCCCAAAACGTATAATGCAATAAAAATCTAAAAAATTAAAAAAAAACCTCAGTGAAAATGCAGAAATGTAAATTACTCAGCAGTTTATTTCATATAGACACTCATTCAGAGATTCACTAAATAATGCAAATATTTAATATAGCAGCATCCTGTTTCATATGGTCACACAAAATGAGCCTCTCTGAGTAAGGCACACCTAGGGAAGTGTTAGGAGTCTACTTTATATAGCCTTTCATTTACAGCCTCAGGGAATAATGCACACGTGTGAAATAGATACTAGACTATTTTATATGGCCACAAAACAAAGCCAAAGTGAGTAATACACAACTTTGGAATAGTCACTTGTCTATTTTACAGCAGAAATATTTAGAGTCAAAATCAATAATACACGCCTGTGGACAAGTCAGAAAACAATTTTATATGGCCAAAGTTTCAGAGCCTCAGTGAATAATACATACCTGGGAAATACTCAGGATGATATTACATGTGGCATCATTTTCAGAGCTTTATTGAATAAGAAACACCTCTATTGTAGTCTGAATTCTGTTTCCTACAGCCACATATTCAGAGCCTAACTGAATAACATAAACCTTGGGAAACGTTAAAATTCTATTTCGTGTAGCCACTCCTTTAGAGCTGAATGTAAAAATGCACGCCTGAGGAGCATTCAGGATCCTCTATTTTATGGGCACTCATTCAGAGATACACAGAATAATACAGTCCTATGAAAACGTCAGGAGTGTATTTCACATGGCCACTTATTCAGAACCTTAGTGAGGAATGATATATATCTGGAAAATACTAAAAATTATATTATATATAGCCACTGATTCAGAGACTCACTGAATAATGCACAGCTAAGGAATAGTCTGGAGACTATTTGATATGACTCTTATTCCAGCGACTCAGTGGACAATTAAGAACTGAAAAATAGTCAAGAGGATAGAGTCAAGTGTTTATGTTATGTGGTCACTCATTCATAATCTCACTGAAGAATACACACCTTGGGAATAATCAGTGTCCAAGTCATATGGACACTCAATTACAGAATTACCGAATAATGCACAATGGGGCAATAGTAAGGAGTCTATTTCATATGGCCTGTCATTCGGAGCTTCAGTGCATAATAAACAGCTGTGGAGTAGTCAGGACCCTATTTAAGGTAGCCCCAAATTAAGCAGCTCCGTGAATGATACACACATGTGTCAGAGTAAGGAGACTCTTTGATATAGACACTCATACGGAAACTTTTTGAATACTGCACATGTGGGGAATAATCACTAGTCTATTTCATATGGTGGTTAGTTTGGAGAATCAAAATATAATGCACACCTGTTGAGTAAAATGGGTTATATTTCATAACGCCAATGTTTCAGTGTTTTAGTGAATAATATTTATATCTGATAAGTCAGGAATCTCTGCCACATGGCCACTCGTTAAGGGCCTCTGTGAAGAATATTCCCCTCAAAAGTCGTCAAGGGTCTATTTAAAATGGCTACACATTCAAAGTCTCTGTAGGCAATAAACACCTCGGCAATACATCTGAGTCTCTTTTTTATGCCTACTTAGTCAGAGACTCATTCAATAATACACAACAAAAAAAGATTTAAGAGTCTACTTCATGTAGCCACTCATTTAGAGCCTCAGTGAATAATGCACACCAGGATAATAGTCGAGCATTTTTTATATGGCAACTCATTTTGTGCCACCGTGAGTAATATACATCTGAAGAATCCTCAGGATTCTATTTGATCCTACCACTCATTTAGAACCTTATTGAATAATTCACAATGGAGCAATAGTCAGGTGTCTATTTTATATGGTCTATCATTCAAAGTTTCAGTGAATAGTAAACTACTATGGAGTTATCAAGACACTGTTTAACATAGCCACGAATTAAGTGCCTTGCTGAATGATACGCACCCGTGTGATAGTCAGAAGTCTATTTCATATGAACTCTAATTTTGTGTATCGCTGAGTAATGCACACCTGGGGCAGTGTCAGGAGTCTATTTGGTATGGACACTCAAACAGAGCCTGTTTGATGAATGCACACATGGATAATAATGAGGAGTGTATGTCATATGGCTACTCATTCCGACAAACTGTGAATAATGCACATCTGGAGTAATTAGAAGTCTGTTTAATATGGCCCCTCTTTCACTGCCTCACTGAATATTACACCCTTGTGATATATCTGGAGTCTTTTTTTTCTGGCCACTCATTCAGAGAATTACTAAATAATGCACACCTGCGGAATAGTCAGAAGTCTCTTTCCTATGGCCACACGCTATGAGCCTCACTAAGTGTACAGACCTGGAGAGATAGTCAGGATTTATCTTTATCCCCTGATTCAGAGTCTCACTAAAAGATTCAGACCTGTGGAATAGTGAGGAGACTTTTTCATGTGGTCTCTTATTCAATGTGTCACTGAATAATGTGGTGTAGTCAGGAGACTCTTTCATATAGACACATATTCAGAGCCTCAGTGCATAAGACAGACCCTTGATATAGTAAGAAATATAATTAGTATGACCACAACCTCTGAGGTTCACTTAATAATACACACCTGGAGAATAATTTGGAGTCTATTTTCGATGGACATTCATTCAGAGCCTCGGTAAATAATACAGACCTGTGGAGTAGTCAGGATTCTATTTCACTTGGATACACATTCATAGCCTCAGTGGATAATATGCACGGGTGGATTAATCAGGATTCCATTATATATGGCCACTGACTCGTAACCTCAATGAATAATGCACAAATGTAAAGTACTCATCAGTTTATTTCATATAGCCACTCATTCAGATATTCACTCAATAATAAATATATTTGAGATAGACAGCCTCCGGTTTCATATTGTCATACAAAAAGAGCCTCACTGAGAGACAAACACCTGGGGAAGTGTTAGGAGTGTACTTTACATAGACTCTCATTTACAGCCTAAGGGAATAATTCACATGTGTGGAATAGACACTAGTCTGTTTTATATGGCCACAAAATCAAAGCCTGTGTCAGTAATACACAACTTTGGAATAGTCTCTTGTCTCTTTCATATGCCCAAGTATTTAGAGTCAGAGTCAATAATACACGCCTGTACACTAGTCAGGAAATAATTTCAAATGGCCAATGTTTCAGAGTCTCAGTGAATAATAAATACCTGAGAAATTCTCTGGACGCTGTTAGATGTGGAATTTCTTCAGATGTTCATTGAGTAAAGAACACGTGTATTGTAGTCAGAATTCTCTTTCATATAGCCACATACTCAGAGCCTGACTGAATAACAGACACCTTGGGAAAGTCAGGATTCTGTTTCGTATAGCCACTCATTTACAGCCGAATGTAAAAACTCACGCTTGAGTAGTATAAAGGAATCTGTATCATATGGCCACTTATTCAGAGCCTCACAGAATATTACAGACGTATGGAAATATCAGGAGTGTACTTGACATGGCCACTTATTCAGTTCCTCAGTGAAGAATCACATATATCTGGCAAATACTCAGGATTCTATTATATATAACCACTTATAAAGAGACTCACTGAATAATGCACACCTGGAGAATTGTCTGGAGACTTTTTGATAAGACCGTTCACCCAGCCACTCAGTGGAATATGCAGAGATGGGAAATAGTGAAGAAGACAGAGCAAAAAGTCTGTTATATGTGGTCACTCTTTCAGAAACTGACTGAAGAATATGCACCCTGGAAATAGTCAGAGTCCAAGTCATATGGCCACTCAATCACAGCATTACCGAATAATGCACAATGGGGCAATAGTAAGGAGTCTATTTCATATGGCCTCTCATTCAGAGCTTCTTTGCCTAATAAAGAACTGTGGAGGAGGGAGGACGCTATTTACAGTAGCCGCAAATAAAGGAGCTCCGTGAATGATACACAAATGTTTGAGAGTCAGGAGACTATTTGATATGGACACACATACAGAACCTCTTCGAATATTGCACATGTAAGGAATAATCACTAGCCTATTTCATATGGTGGTTCGTTTGGAGAGTCAATAAATAACACTCACCTGTGGAGTAAAATTAGGTCTATTTCATAAGGACACTCTTTCAGTGTTTTAGTGAATAACATGTATATCTGATAAGTCAGGAATGTGTTTCAAATGGCCATTCGTTCTGGGCCTCTGTGAATAATACTCCCCTAAGAAACAGTCAACGGTCTACTTCAAATGCCTACACATTCAGAGTCTCTGTAAGTAATGAACACACCTGGGCAATACATCTGAGTCTCTTTTTTATGCTCACTTAGTCAGAGTCTCATTCAATAATAGACACCTGGGAAAGAGTTATGGGTCTACTTCATGTAGCCACTCATGTAGATCCTCAGTGAATAATGCACACCAGGGTAATAGTCGAGCATTTTAATATGGCCACAGATTCTGTGCCTCCATGAATGATACATACCTGGGGAATTCTCAGGATTCTATTTCAAACTACCATTGATTTAGAACCTTATTGAATAACTCACAATGGAACAATAATCAGGTGTCTGTTTTGTATGGCCTCTCATTCAAAGGTTCAGTGAATAATAAACTTCTATGGAGTAATCAGGACACTGTTTTAGATAGCCATGAATTGAGTGCCTTCCTGAATGATACACACCTGGGTGGTAGTCAGGAGTCTATTTCATATGAAGTCTAATTCTGTGTAACGCTGAGTAATACACACCTGGGGGAATTTCAGGCATCTATTTGGTATGGATACTCCTACCGATCTTGTTGGTATAATACACACATGGAGAATAATGAGGAATCTATGTCATATGGCTACTTATTCAGACAAAGAATGTATAACGCACATGTGGGGTCATTAGAATTCTGTTTAATATGGCACCTCTTTCACAGCCCCAATGAATATTACACACTTGAGATATAGTCTGGAGTCTATATTTTATGGCCACTCATTCAGAGAATCGCTGAATAATAAAGACGTATGGAAATGTCAGGAGCGTACTTGACATGGCCACTTATTCAGTTCCTAAGTGAAGAATCATATATATCTGAAAAATACTCAGGATTCTATTATATATAGCCAATTATTAAGAGACTCACTGAATAATGCACACCTGGAGAATTGTTGGAGACTCTTTGATATGACCGTTCACCCAGCGACTCAGTGGAAAATGCAGAGCTGAGAAATAGTCAAGAGGACAGAGTCAGGAGTCTATTTTATATGGTCACTCGTTCAGAAACTGACTGAAAAATACACACCTTGGGAATAGTCACAGTCCAAATCATATGGCCACTCAATCACAGCATTACTGAATAATGCACAATGGGGCAATAGCAAGGAGTCTATTTCATATGGCCTCTCATTCAGAGCTTCATTGTGTAATAAACAGCTGTGGAGGAGGGAGGACCCTATTGAAGGTAGCACCAAATAAAGCAGCTCCGTGAATGATACACACGTGTGAGAGTCAGGAGACTATTTGATATGGACACTTATACAGAACCTCTTCGAATATTGGACATGCGGGGAATAATCACTAGTCTATTTCATATGCTAGTTCGTTTGGAGAGTCGAAAAATAACACGCAGCTCTGGAGGAAAATGCAGTCTATTTCATTAAGCCAGTCTTTCAGTGTTTTAGTGAATAACATGTATATCTTATAAAGCAGGTATCTCTTTCACATGGCCACTTCTTCAGAGCCTCTGTGAATAATACTCTTCTCAGAAACAGTCAAGTGCCTACTTCAAGTGCCTACACAGAGTCTCTGTAAGTAATGAACACCTGGGCAATACACCTGAGTGTCTTTTTTATGGCCACTTAGTCAGAGTCTCATTCAGTAATACACACCTGGGGAAGAGTTAAGAGTCTACTTCATGTAGCCACTCATTTCCATCCTCAGTAAATAATTCACACCATGGAAATAGTCGAGCATTTTTTATATGGCCACTCATTCTGTGCCTCCCTGAATGATACACACCTGGGAAAATTTCAGGATTCTATTTCATACTAATACTCATTTAGAACCTTATTGAATAATTCACAATGGAGAAATAGTCAGGTGTCTATTTTGTATGGCCTCTCATTCAGAGTTTCAGTAAATAATGAACTTCTATGGAGTAATCAAGACACTGTTTAAGATAGACATGAATTAAGTGCCTTCCTGAATGACACACACCTGAATGGTAGTCAGGAGTCTATTTCATATGAACTCTAATTCTGTGTAAAGCTGAGTAATACACACCTGGGGGAGTTTCAGGAGTCTATTTGGTATGGACACTCATACCGAACGTGTTGGAATAATGCACACATGGAGAACAATGAGGTGTCTATGTAATACGGCTACTCATTCAGACAATCAGTAAATAATGCACATGCGGAGTCATTAGAATTCTGTTTCATATGGCCCCTCTTTCACAGCCTCACTGAATATTGCACACTTTTGATATAGTCTGGAGTCTGTATTTTATGGCCACGCATTCAGAGAATCACTGAATAATTCACACCTGCGGAATATTCAGAAGTCTCTTTTTTATGGCTACGCGTTGAGAGCCTCACTAAATGTACACACCTGGATAAATAGTCAGGATTTACTTGTATCTTCTCATTCAGAGTCTCACTAAATAATGCACACATGTTGAATAGTCGGGATACTTTTTCATTTGGCCTCTCATTCAATATATCATTGAAAAATGTGGTGTAGTCATGAGAGTCTTTCATATAGACACATATTCAGAGCCTCAGTTCATAAGATAGACCCATGATATAGTAAGAAATCTAATTAGTATGGCCAGATCTTCTGAGGCTCACTAAATAATACACACCTGGGGAAAAATGTGGAGTCTATCTTCAATGAACATTCATTCAGAGCCTCAGTAAATAATGCAGAACTGTGGAGTATCCAGGAGCCTATTTGATTTGGACACATATACTTAGCCGGAGTGGATAAATGCACGTGTGGATTAGTCACGATTCCATTTTAGTATGGCCACTGACTCGTAACTTCAATGAATAATGCACAAATGTAAAGTACTAAGCAGTCTATTTCATATAACCATTCATTCTGTGCTTCAATGAATAATAAAATTATTTGAGACAGACAGCCTCCTGTTTCTTATGGTTACAAAAAAAGAGCATCACTGCGTGACACACACCTGGGGAAGTGTTAGGAGTGTACTTTACTTAGTCTCTCATTTACAGCCTAAGGGAATAATGCACAGGTTTGGAATAGACACTAGTCTATTTTATATGGCAACAAAATGAAAGCCTGAGTTAGTAATACACAACTTTGGAATAGTCACTAGTTTATTCTATATGCCCAAATATTTAGAGTCAGAGTCAATAATACACACCTGTAGACTAGTCAGGAAACTATTTCATATGGCCAATGTTTCAGAGCCTCTGTGAATAATAAATACCTGAGGAATACTCTGGACGCTATTACCTGTGGCACTTCTTCAGATGTTCATTGAGTAAAGAACACTTGTATTGTAGTCAGAATTCTATTTCATATATCCACAAACTCAGAGCCTAACTGAATAACAGACACTTTGGGAAAGTTAGGATTCTATTTTTTATAGCCACTCATTTACAGCCGAATGTAAAATCTCACGCCTGAGTAGTATATAGGAGTCTCTATTTATGGCCACTCATTCAGAACCTCACAGAATAATACAGATGTATGAAAATGTCAGGACTTTACTTCACATGGCCACTTATTCAGTTCCTCAGTGAGGAATCATTTACATCTGGAAAATACTCAGGATTGTATTATACATAGCCACTTATTAAGAGACTCACTGAATAATGCACACCTGGAGAATTGTCTGGAGACTATTTGATATGACCGTTCACCCAGCGTCTCAGTGAAAAATGCAGAGCTGAGAAATAGTCAAGAGGAAAGAGTCAGGAGACTATTTTATGTGGTCACTCGTTCAGAATCTGACAGAAGAATACAAACCTTGGGAAGAGTCAGAGTCCAGGTCATATGGCCACTCAATCATAGCATTACCAAATAATGCACAATGGGGCAATAGTAAGGAATCTATTTCATATGGCCTTTCATTAAGAGCTTCAGTGCATAATAAACAGCTGTGGACTAGTGAGGACCCTATTTATGGTAGCCTCAAATAAAGCAGCTCCGTGGAGGATACACAGATGTGTGAGAGTCAGGTGACTACTTGATATGGACACTCATACAGAACCTTTTTGAATATTGCACCTGTGGGCAATAATCACTAACCTATTTCATATGGTGGTTTGTTTGGAGAGTCAAAAAATAATGCGTACCTGTTTGGTAAATGCGGTCTATTTCATAAGTCCACTCTTTCAGTGTTTTAATGAATAACATGTATATGTGATAAGTCAGGAGTCTCTTTCCCAGGGTTACTTTTTCTGGGACTCTGTGAATAATACTCCCCTAAAAAACATTCAAGGGTCTACTTCAAATGCGTACACATTCAGAGTCTCTGTAAGTAATGAACACCTGGGCAATACACCTGAGTCTCTTTTTTATGCCCACTGAGTCAGAGTCTCATTCAATAATACACACCTGGGGAACAGTTAAGAGTCTACTTCATGTAGCCACTCATTTAGATCCTCAGTGAATAATCCACACCAGGGTAATAGTCGAGCATTTTTATATGGCCACTCATTCTGTGCCTCCCTGAATGATACACACCTGGGGAATTCTCAGGATTCAATTTCATACTACCACTCATTTAGATCCTTATTGAGTAATTCACAATGGAGCAATAGTCAGGTGTCTATTTCGTATGGACTCTCATTCAAAGATTCAGTGAATAATGATCTTCTATGGAGTAATCAGGACACTGTTTAAGATAGCCATGAATTAAGTGCCTTCCTGAATGATACACACCTGGTTGGTAATAAAAGCCTATTTCATATGAACTCTAATTCTGTGTGATGATGAGTAATACACAGAACCACTTCGAATATTGCACATGTGAAGAATAATCACTAGTCCATTTCCTATCGTCGTTAGTTTGAAAAGTCATCAAATAACATGGGACAGGGGTGATACACACAGGAGAGTGGAGGGTACACACAGGAGACAGTGGTTACACAAAGGAGAAAAGAGGATACAAAGGAGAGGGAATACACACAGGACAGTAGGAAATACAAAGAGAAGAGAGGAGGATACACACATGAGAGTGGAAGATAAACACAGGAGAAAGAAATACACACAGAAGAGAGTGTCATACACACAGGAGAGGGAGATACACACAGGAGAAAGAAGGATAGACACAAAATGAGGAGGATACACACAGAACAGGGGGAAACACCCAGAAGAGAGAAGTGTACACACAGGAGAAAAAAGGATACACACAGCAAAGAGGAAGATACACACAGCAGTGAGGGGATACATAGAAGATAGAGGGATATACACATAGGAGAAAGAAATTATACACACAAAATGGATGGGGTAACAAATAGAAGAGAAGGGATACACAGGAGAGAGGGGCACACAAACTGGAGAGAGGGGGGAAACACACAGGAGAGAGGGGAAATACACACAAAAGAGAGGGTTGATATACAAAGGAGAAAAAAATGATAAACACAGGAGGGAGGAGGATACACACAGGAGAAAGGAGGATACACACTGGAGAGAGACAGGTACACACATGAGAAGGAGAAACATAGGACTGAGGGGGATTAACATAGGAAAGAAGAGGATACACACAGGGGACAGGAGGATACACACAAAAGAAGGAAGGATACACACGGTAGACAGAAAAATACACACAGGAGAGAAAAGGATACAAACAGGAGAGTGGTGATAAAAACAAATAAAATGAGGGTTCACACAGGAGAATAGAGGATAAAAACATGAGAGATATGGATACTCACAGGAGAGAGAAGTATACACACAGCATAGAGGAGGATACACACAGGAGAAAGGGCATACATAAAAGTGAGAAAGATCCACACAAAAGAGAAGGGAATGCACACAGGAGAGACGTGGATACACATAGAAGTGGGGCATACACACAAAAGAGAGAAGATACACACAGGAGAGAGTGGGAACAAACATGAAAAGTGGTGATCCACACAGGATAGTTGAGGGTACAAACAGGAGAGAGGGGTACACACAGGAGAGAAGAGGAAACACAAAGTAAAAAGGGATACACACAGGAGAGTAGAGAATACACAGAATAGAGAGGAGGATACACAAATGAGAAAGGAGAATACACACAGAAGAGGGAAAAATACACACAGGAGAGAGGAGAATACACACAGAAGAGGGGGATACAGACAGGGGAGGGGGCATACATACATAAAATGGGGATAAACACAGTAGAAAAGGAGTACACACGAAAGAGAGGAGGATACTCACAGGAAAAGGTGATACAAACAGGAGAGAGGAATACACACATATGAGAGGAGGATACACAAAGGAGGGAAGGGCGTAAACACAGAAAAGTGGGAATACACAGAGGAGAGAAAGAGATACACAAAGGAAAAAGGGATACACACAGGAGAGGGAAATACACACAGGAGCGAGGGGGATGCACACAGAAGAACGAGAAATACACACAAGAAAGAAAAAAATACACACAGGAGAGAGAATGATACACACAGGAGAGGGGGTATACACACAGTAGAGAGGAAGATACACACAGGAGAGAGGAAAATACAGAGAGGAGAGAGGAAGGTACACACAGAAAAGAAGGAGATACACACAAAAGTGGGAGATACACACAGAAGAGAGGGGGTACACACAAAAGCGTTGAATACATGCAGGAGACAGGGAAATACACACAGGAGAGAGGGGGATACATACAAAAGAGGGGGATACACACAGGAGAGATAAAGATACACAAAAGAGAGAGAAGTAAACACACGAGAGAGGGGCATAAACAGAGGAGAGAGGGGGATACACACAGGAGAGAGAAAGATACATGAAGGAAAGAGGAGTATACACGCAGGAGAGAGAAGTATACACAGGAGAATGTGAGATACACAAAGGAGAGAGGAGGATACACACAGGAGAAAAAAATACACACAGGTGAGAGGAGGATACACACAGGAGTGTGGGGCGAACACACAGAAGAGGGGAGTTACACAAAGGAGAGCGCTGGATACACAAAAAAGAAAGAAATACACACAGAAGAAAAAAATACACACAAGAGCGAGAAAGATGCACACAGGAGAAAGAAGGATACACACAGGAGAGAGAAGGGATAAATGCAGGAGAGAGAAGAATACACAAATGAGACAGGAGGATACACAGAGGTGAAAGGAAGATACACACAGGAAAGAAAAGGATACACACAGGAGAAAGTGGGATACAGACAGTATCGAGAGAGATACACACAGGGGGAGGAGGATACACACAGGAGAGAGGATTATACACATAGGAGAGAAGAGAATATACAAAAGAGAGAGGAAGATACACACAGGTAAAGGGAGGATACAAACAAGAGAGAGGAGGATACACACAGGAGAGGGAAAGATACACACAGGGGAAAGGGGAATACACACAAAAGAGGGAAGGATAACATAGGAGAGAGGGGGATGAACACAGGAGACAGAGGGATAAACACAGGGGGACGGGGATAAATACAGGAGAGAGGAGGATACACACAGAAGAGAGGAGGATACACACAGGATAGTGGAGGACACACAAAAGTGGCAGGAGCATATAAACAGAAGAGGGGGATACACACAAAAGAGGAAGACACACACAGAAAAGAGGAGGATACATACAGGGGATGGGGATACACAAAGGAGAGAGGGGCATACACACAGAAGAGAGCAGGATAAACACAAAATAGAAAAGGATAAACACAGGAAACGGGGGGATACACACAAAAGATAAGAAGATATACACAGGAAAGAAGAGGATACACACAGGAGAGAGAAGAATACACACAGGGGAAGCGGGATAAACACAGAAGAGGGAAGGATACACACAAAAGAGAGGAGGATACAAACAAGAGATTGAAGGATACCCACAGAAAAGAGGGGGTACACACAAGAGAGAAGAGGATACACAAAGGAAAAAAAGATACACACAGGAGAATAGGGAATAAACAGAAGAGAGAGGAGGATACACAATGGAGAGTGGGGGATAAACACAGGAGAGGGAGATACACAAAGGAAAGAGATGCTTACACAAAGAAGAATGAGATACACACAGGAGAAAAGTGGACAAACACAGAAAAGAGGAAGAAACACACAGGAGAAGGGGATACACATAGGAGAGAGGGGCGTAGACACAGGAGAAAATAGGATACACATAGCAGAGAGAAAGATACACACAGGAGAGGGGATATACACAAAGAAGAGAAGGAGATATGCACAGGAGAGAGAAGGAATACGCACAGAATGGAGGGTGTTACACACAAAAGAAAGGAGGGATACGCACAGAAGAGAGAAGGGATACCCAAAAAAGAGAGGAGGATGAACACAGTAGAGGGGGATATACACAGGAGAGAGGAAAATGCACACACACACAAAAGGAGGAGACACACAGGAGAAAGGATGATACACGCAGAAGAGAGGAAGGTAAACACAGGATAGAGGGGGATACACAGAGGAGAGAGGAAAATACAGGCAGGCGAGAGGAGAATACACACACGAGAGAGAAAGATACACACAGCCGAGAGGAGAATACACCGAGAAGAGAGGAGGATACACACAGGAGAGAAAAGAATACGAACAGGAGAGAGAGGATACACAAAGGAGAGTGGAGGATACACAGAAAAGAGAGGAAGATACACACAGGAGAGAGAGAAATACACACAGGAGAGAAGAGGATACACACAGAAGAGGGGTGATACACACAGGAGAAAGAAGGGTACACATAGGAGAAAGGGGACACAAACAGAAGTCAGAAAGATACACAAAGGAGAGGGGGATACACACAGGAAAGAGGGGGACACACAGATGAGATAAAAGGATACACACAGGAGAGAGGAAGATACACACAGGAGAGCGGGATAACAACAGGAAAGAGGGGCATACACACAGGAGAGGGGGATACACACAGGTGAAAGGGGGATATACACAGGAGAAAAGAGGATACACAGGAGAGAAAGAAATACACACAAAAATGGGAAGGATACACACAGGAGACATAAGGATACACACAGGGTAGTGGGGTATACACAAATAAGAGGCGTGATACACACAGGAGAGAAAAGGGTACACACAGGAGAGAGGGGGATACACACAGGAGAGAAAAGTACACACGCAGGATAAGGGGATACACACAGGGAAGAGAGGGATACACAAAGGAGAAAGGATACACACAGGAGAGATGGACATACACACATAAAAGGGTGATAAACAAAAAAGAAAGGGGGATAAACACAGGAGAGAAAACTATACACACAGAAAAGCGTGATACACACAGGAGAGAGTGGTGTAAACAAAGGAGAGAAAAAAATCCACAGAAGAGAAAGGAGGAAACACACAGAAAAGAGGGGATAAACACAAAAGAGGGAAATACACACAGGAGAAAGGGGGGATACACACACACAAAAAAAGGTGTTACACACAGGAGAGAAGAGGAAAACACACAGAAGAGTGGAGGGATAAACACAGTAGAGAGAAGATGACTCACAAAAGAGTGGAGGATACACACAAGAGACAAAAGAATACACACAGGAGAGGGGCATACACAAAAGAGAGAGGGGTATACACATAGGAGCGTGGGATACATACAGAAAACAGGGAAATAAACACAGGAGAGAGGGGGATACACACAGGAGAGAGGAGAATACACACAGGAAATAGGAGGATACACACAGTAGAGAGGGGAATACACATAAAAGAGAGGAGGATACACACAGAGGGAATAGGATAAATACAAAAGAGAGGAGGATAAACACAAAGAGAGGAGGACACAGATAGAAGAGAAAAGGATACATGCAGTATATTGGAGGATACCCAGAAAAAGAGAGGAGGATACACACAGGAGAGCAGAGAATACACAAAGGAGAGAGGAGTATACACACAGTAAAGGAGCATATACACAGGAGAGAGGGAGATTCTCACAGGAGCGTTAAATACATACAGGAGACAGGGAAATACACACAATGGAGAAGAAGATACACAAAGGAGAGGTGGATGCACACAGGAGAGAGTGGGATTCACAGAGAAGAGGGGGATACACACAGGAGAGATGGAGATCCACACGGGACAGAAGGGAATACACACAAGAGAGAGGGCGTTACACACAGGACAGAGAAGGTTACTCACAGAATAGAGGGGAATTCACACAATAGAGACAGTGATACATACAGGAGAAAGAAGAATACACACAGGAGAGAGGAGTATACACACAGGTAAGGGGAATACACAAAGGAGAGTGGGGCATAAACACAGAAGAGAGAAAAGATACACACAGTAGAGAAGAAAATACACACAAAAGAGATAGGGATGCACACAAGATAGAGGAGGATACACACAGGAGAGAGGAGGATTCACAGAGAAGAGAGGGGCATACACAGAGCAGAGAGGGGATACTCAGAGGAGAGAGGAAATATACACACAGGATAGAGGAGGATACACACTGAAAAGATGGGGCTACACACAGAAAAAAGGAAGATACACAAAGGAGAGAGGAGGATACACACAGAAGAGAGAAGGATACACACAGGAGAGAGGAGGATACACACAGAGAGGGGGATACACACAGGGTAGAAGGCATACACACATAAAATGTGTATAAACACAGTAGAATGTGGGTACACACAGAAGAGAGGATACTCACAGAAAAAGGTGATACAAACAGGAGAGAGAAATACACACAGGTGAGAGGAGGATACACACAGGAGGGAGGGGCCTAAACACAGAGAAGTGGGGAATACACTGAGGAGAAAGGGGGATACACAAAGGAGAAAGGGATACACACAGGAGAGGTAAATACACACAGGAACGAGAGGGACGCACACAGGAGAAAGGGAAATACACACAGAAAAGAGGAGGATACACACAGGGGAGAGAATGATACACACAGGAGAGAAGGGATACACAGTGTAGAGAGGAAGATACACACAAGAGAGAGGAGAATACAGAGAGGAGAGAGGAAGATACACACAGAAGAGAAGGAGATACACACAGGAGTGGGGGATACACACAGAAGAAAGGGGGTACACAAAAAAGCGTTGGATACATGCGGGAGACAGGGAAATACACACAGGAGAGAGGGGGATACATACAGAAGAAAGCTATACACACAGGAGGGAGGAAGATACACACAGGAGAGAGAAGTATACACAGGAGAGAGTTGGATACACACAGAAAAGAGGGGAATACACACAAGAGAGAAAGGCATACACACAGGAGAGAGGGGGATACACACAGGAGAGAGAAAGATATTCAAAGGAGAGAGGAGTATACATGCAGGAGAGAGAAGTATACACAGGAGAATGAGAAATACACACTTGAGAGAGGAGGATACACAAAGTCGATAGGGGCATACACACAGAAGAGGGGGGTTACACAAAGGAGAGAGGTGGATACACAAAAAAGAAAGGGATACACAGGAGAAATTCTTACAAACAAGAGCGAGGGAGATGCACACAGAAGAACGGAAGATACACACAGGAAAGAGGAAGATACACACAGAAGAGAGGAGCATATACACAGGAGAGATGGTGATACACACAGAGGAAAGGAAGATTCACACAGAAGAGTGGGGCACACAAACTTAAGGGTGGAAGATTCACACAAAAGAGAGGGGTATACACAGAGTGGAAGAAGGATACACACAGGAGTGAGGAGAATACACACTGGAGAGAAGAGGATACACACAGGAGAGAGGAAGATATGCAAAGAAGAGGAACGGATACACACAGGAGAAGAATATACACACAGAAAAGAGGGGGATAGGCACAAGAGAGAAGGATACACAGACGAGAGAGTGGATATAAACAGGCGAGAGGGAGATACATACAGAACAGAGGGGAATAGACAGAGGAGAGCAGATGATACACGCAGGAGAGAGGAGGATACACACAGGAGAGAGGGGGATACACACAGGAGAGCGAAGGATAAACACAGAAGAGAGAAGAATACATAAAGGAGACAGGAGGATACACAGAAGTTAAAGGAAGATACACACAAAAGAGAGAAGGATACACACAAAAGAAAGGGGGACACAGACAGTAGAGAGGAAGATACAAAGAGGGGGAGAGGGATACACACAAAAGAGAGGTGTATACACACAGGAGAGAAGAGAATACACAGAAAAGAGAGGAGAATACACACAGGTGAAGGGAGGATACACACAAAAGAGTGAAGGATACCCATAGAACAGAGGGGGATACACACAGGAGACAGAGGAATACACACAGTGGGATGGAGATAAATACAAGAGAGAGGAGGATACACACAGAAGAGGAAAGGATACACGCAGGACAGTGGAGGATACAAAAAGGAGACAGGAGCATACACACAGGAGAGGGGGATACACAAAAAAGAGCAAGATACACACAGAAAAGAGGAAGATACAGGGGATGGAAATAAACCAAGGAGAGAGGAGGATACACACAGGAGAGAGCAGGATACACACAAAATAGAGGAGGATACACACAAGAGAGAGGATGTACACACAGGAGACAGTGGGAATACACACAGGAGAGAAGAAGATACACACAGGAAAGAAGAGGATACACACAGGAGAGAGAAGGATACACACAGGGGAAGCGGGATACACACAGAAGAGAGAAGGATACACACAAAAGAGAGGAGGATACACACAGGAGAGCAAAGGATACCCTCAGGAGAGAAGGGGATACACACCGGAGAGAGGGGTACAGACAAAAGCGTTGGATACATGCAGGAGACAGGGAAAGACACACAGGAGAGAGGGGATACATACAGAAGAGGAGGATACACACAGGAGAGAGGGAGATACACACAGGATAGAGTGGGATACACAAGAGAGAGGGGAATACACACAAGAGAGAGGGGCATACACACAGAAGAGAGGGGGATACACACAGGAGAGAAAGATACACAAAGGAGAGAGGAGGATACACGCAGGAGAAAGAAGTATACACAGGAGAAAGTGGGATACACACAGAGGAGAGGAGGATACACAAAGGAGAGAAAAATACACACAGGTGAGAGGAGAATACACACAGGAGTGTGGGACGTACACAAAGAAGAGGGGGGTTACACAAAGGAGAGAGATGGATACACAAAGGTGAAAGGGATATACAGAGGAGAAAGAAATACACACAAGAGCGAGCGAGATGCACACAGGAGAAAGGAGGATACACACAGGAGAGAGGGGAGATAAACACAGGAGAGAGAAGAATACATAAAGGAGACAGGAGGATACACAGAGGCGAAAGGAATATACACACAGAAGAGAGAAGGATACACACAAAGGAAAGTGGGATCCAGACAGTAGAGAGGGAGATACACACAGGGGGAGGGGGATACACACAGGAGAGAGGAGTATACACACAGGATAGAAGAGAATACACACAAGAGAGAGGAGGATACACACAGGTGAAGGGAGAATACAAACCGGATAAAGAAAAATACACACAGGAGAGGGGGGAATAAACACAGAAAAGAAGAGGATACACACAAGAGAGAGGAGGATACACACAGGAGAGGGGAAGATACACACAGGGGAATAGAGGATACACCCAAAGAGAGACGAATACATATAGAAGAGGGGGGATGCACACAGGAAACAGAGAAATACACACAGGGGGACAGGGATAAATACAGGAGAGAGGAGGATACACACAGGACAGTGGAGGATATGCAAAAGCGACAGGAGCATACACACAGAAGAGGGGGACACACACAATAGAGGAAGATACACACAAAAAAGAGAAGGATACATACAGGGATTGGGGATACACACAAAAGAGAGGGGCATACACACAGAAGAGAGCAGGATACACACAAAATGGAAGAGGATACACACAGAAGACGGGGGGATACACACAGGAGAGAAGAAAATACACACAGGAAAAAAGAGAATACACACAGGAGAGAGAAGGATACACACAGGGGAAGCGGGATACACAGAGAAGAGGGAAGAAAACACACAAAAGAGAGGAGGATAGACACAGGAGAGTGAAGGATACTCACAGACGAGAGACAGATACACACAGGAGAGAGGGGTTCCACACAGGAGAGAAGAGTATACACACAAAAAAATGAAATACACACAGGAGAGTAGGGAATAAACAGAAGAGAGAGGAGGATACACAATGAAGAGTGGAGGATAAACACAGGAGAGTGAGATACACACAGAAGAGAGGGGCTTACACAAAGAAGAGGAGGATACACACAGGACAAAAATGGATAAACACAGGAAAGAGGAGGGAACACACAGGAGAAGGGGATACACACAGGAGAGAGAGGCGTAGACACAGGAGAAAAGAGGATACACACAGCAGAGAGGAAGATACACACAGGAGAGAGAAGATACACAAAGAAGAGAATGGAATACACACAGGAGAGAGAAAGGATACGCACAGGATGGAGGGTTTTACACACAGGAGAAAGGAGGGATATGCACAGAAGAGAGAAGGGATACCTACAGGAGAAAGGAAGATGCACACAAGAGAGGCGGATACACACAGGAGAGAGAGAGATGCACATAAAAGAGAGAAGGAAACACACAGGAGAAAGGACGATACACACAGGAGAGAGGAGGATACACACAGGAGAAAGAAGGATACACAAAGGAGAGAAGAAACACACAGGAGAGAGGGGGATACACACAGGAGAAAGGGGATACACACAGGAGAGTGGGGCATACACATAGAAGAGAGGGAAATACACACAGGAAACAGGGGGATACCCACAGGGGGAGAAGGATAATGACAGGAGGGAGGAAGATACACACAAAATAGAATACAACACAGACAGAAGAGAGGAAAATACACGCAGGAGAGACGAGGATACACACAGTGGAGAGGGGAAATACACACAGGAGTGGAAGATACAAACAGAAGAGAGGAGGATACAAACAGGTGAGAAAAGTATACACACAGGAGAGAGGAGGATACACACAGGACAGAGGAGGATACACACAAAAAAATAGGAGGATAAACACAGGAGAGAGGGTGATACACAGAAAAGAGTGGTGATACACACATTAAAGAGAAGGGTACAAAGAGAAGAGAGAAAGATACACAAAGAAGAAAAGAGGATACACAAAAAATAGGGGGATACACACAGGAGAGAGGCTGATATACCGAAAAGAGAGAAGAATACACACAGGAGAGAGGCTGATATACCGAAAAGAGAGAAGTATACACACAGGAGAGAGAAGGAAACACACAGGAGAAAGGAATACACACAAGAGAAAGGGGAATACACACAAAAGAGAGGAGAATACACACAGAAGAAGAGAATACACACAGGAGAGAGGGGCGTACACACAGGAGAGGAAAGGATACACACAGCAGAGAGGAGAATACATAGAGAAGAGAGGGGATACCCACAGAAAAGTGGAGGATACAAATAGAAGTGGGGAGATACACACGGAGAGAGGGGAGATACAAACAAGAGAGAAGGTGGATACATCCGAGAGAGGAGGAATACACAAAGGAGAGAGGAGGATACACATAGGAGAGAGCATGATACACACAGGAGAGAGAAAGATACACACAGGAAAAAAAATACACACAGGAGAGAGAAGGATACACACAAAATAGAGAAGGATACACACATAAGACAGAAGGATACACACAGGTGAGAGAAGGATACACACAGGAGAGAGGTGATACACACAGGAGAAAGAAGGGTACACACCGGATAAAGAAAGATACACACATATGAGAGAAGGATACACACAGGAGAAAGAGAGATACACACAAAAGATTGGTGATACACAGAAAAGAAAGGGAAATACACACAGGAGAGAAAAGGACCACACAGGAGACAGTAGAATACACAAAGGACAGGGTGATACACAAAGTAGAAAGGAGAAGGCACAAAGAAAAGGGGATACACACAGAAGAAAAGGGGATACACACAGGGGATGGGGAATACACACAGGAGATGGGGATACACACAGGAGAGAGGATGATACACACATGAGAGAGGAAAATACAAACAGGCGAGGGGGGATACACCCAGGAGAAAGGGTGATACATACAGGAGAAAGCGGGGATACACACAGGAGAAAAAGGGGTTACACACAGGAGAGACGGGGAAAACACAGAGGAGAGAGGAGGGATACACACGAGATAAATTAATATAAACTCAGGAGAGAGGAAAATACACACAGGAGAAAAAAGGATACAGATGCTTTGACTGGTGTTTGAGAAATCATGGTGGTCTGTCTCCCAACATACTGTCCTGAAGCAATAGATTAAAACAGCCAAATAAGGAAAGCTACCACTTTATCTTCTTCAGATTCTTCCTGTGAACTCCTGAAGAGTCTGGGTTACAGACCACCCTAAGGAAGGTTTGAAAATATGGGTAAAAGATGATGAAAGTGATATTTTAAAGTGACATAGTGAGGGAGACTCGCAAGATGGCGTCGTAGAAGCAACTCAGGATTGCAGCTCTCAGTGAAGGCGCAGAGGGTGAGTCCTAGCCGCATTCTCAGATGGACCCTTTTTGCCCACAGAGCGTTGAAAGTCCCAGGTGTGGGAGAGAAACGAGACACTTTGCCAGCTAACGCAGCCGGCTCCCGCGGCCGCTTCAACCATGCCACAGCGGGACCCCGCACGGAACTCACTGGTCTGGGTGTCCTGTTAAACTGGCAATCTGAGATTTGGAAGGGCAGATTGGCATGTCCATCTGTTTGAATGGGACTTGGACAGTGAGCCAAACCAGGAGTTTCCTGGGAAGCGTGATCTGAGCCAGTGTAGTGGGCAGTGGCACGGGAGATTGCATGGATCCCAGTGCCCTATCGGCAGGCTACTGGGGCGCCAGTGAGAGAGTCGACCTTTCAGCCTGCTGAGAGGGAGTGAGAGAGAGAGAGGACGGACTCTGAGGCAGGGAGCTGGGTGATTGGGCTCGGCAGTCCCACCCTCACGGGGACAAGCAGGGCGGCGACTGGAGACGCTTGGGGCTGAGAGATTTGCTGCCGGCATCTAGGATGGTGCAGCCCGGTGAGGGAGGGGCGTCCACCATTGCTGACACAATCCGCCCCTACTGAAGTACCGCCCAGGGCTGATGCAGCCTGCCATTGCTGAGGCAACCTGCTATAACAGAGAGACTCCGCCAGAAGCGCTCCACAGCAGAAGGGAGCCCAGCAGCAACAGGGCGGACCTGCGCTAGCAGGTCAGAGCCCCAGCAGGCAAATAGTGAATAGACTGCCACATAGTGGGGCAGGACAGTGCAACAGATATTCATAAAGAAAGCCCCAACTCCCTGAGACAGAGTATCTAAGGGGGACGGAAGGTGGTGTTTTATGAGTTCTATTGCAGCAGACATAAACAACCTCCCAACAACCCTGAATGAACAACGGAGCTCACAGCGCAGCACTGGAGCTCCTATAAAGCACAGACCGTCTCTTTAAGCAGCTCCCTGACCCCTGTACATCCAAAGAGTCACGCCAAAAAGGACTAATCAGACTGACATTTGGTGGGCATCATTCTGGAACAAAGACAGAAGATAAAGAAACTGGTATCATCCCTCACTGTTCCACAGCTGCTACAGGTATACTCCAGACAAGCAGGGCCTGGAGTGGACCTCAGCACTCATACAGCAGAGGGGCTAGACAATTAGAAGTAAAACTAAGTAACAGAAATACTTCATCATCAACAATCTCAGCATCCACAAAGAGACCCAATTGAAAAATCAGCAACTACTAAGACGACAGGCGGATAAATCCATAAAGATGGGAAGAAACCAGCGCAAAAAGGAGGAAAACACCCGAAACCAAAACACCTCACCTCCTACAAAGGACCAAAACTCCTCACCAGCAAGGGAAACAAGTTGGACGGAGAATGAGTGTGATGAAATGATGGAATCGGACTTCAGAAAGTGGATAATGAGAAACTTCATTGAGCGAAAAGAACATGTTCTAAATCAGTGTAAAGAAACTAGGAATCTTGAAAAAAATTTGAAAAAAGCCTCGAAGAATTGATAACAAGAATGGACAACTTACAGAGGAATATGAATGAATTGAAGGAGCTGAAAAACACAACACGAGAACTTCGTGAAGCATGCACAAGTTTCAACAGCCGAATTGACCAAGCAGAAGAAAGAATATCAGAAGTTGAAGATCAACTCAATGAAATAAAACGAGAAAACAAGATTAAAGAAAAAAGCACAAAAATAAATGAACAAAATCTCCAAGAAATGTGGGACTATGTGAAGAGACCCAACTAAAGTTTGATAGGTGCACCAGAATGTTATGAAGAGAATGAATCCAAGCTGGAAAACACTCTTCAGGATATTATCCAGGAAAATTTCCCCAACCTAGCAAGACAGGTCAATACTCAACTCCAGGAAATACAGAGAACAACACAAAGATACTCCGCAAGAAGAGCAACCCAAAGGCACATAATCTTCAGATTCACCAGGGTTGAAATGAAGGAGAAAATATTAAGGGCAGCCAGAGAGTAAGGTCGGGTCACCCACAAAGGGAAGCCCATCAGACTCACAGCAGATCTCTCAGCAGAGACTCTACAAGCTAGAAGAGAGTGGGGGCCAATATTCAGCATCCTTAAAGAAAAGAACTTTCAACCCAGAATTTCATATCCAGCAAAACTGAGCTTGATAAGTGAAGGAAAAATAAAATCTTTTATGAACAAGCAAGTACTCAGAGATTTTGTCACCACTAGGCCTGCTTTACAAGAGCTCCTGAAAGAGGCACTACACATAGAAAGAAACAACCAGTACCAGCCATCCTAAAATCATACCAAATGCTAAAGGCCATCAACAAAATGAAGAATCTACATGAACCAACGGGCAAAGCAGCCAGCTAGCATCAAAATGGCAGTATCAAACTCACACATAACAATATTAACCCTAAATATAAATGGGCTAAAGGCACCAATCAAAAGACACAGACTGGCAAATTGGTTAAAAACCAAAACCCATCGGTGTGCTGTATCCAGAAAACCCACCTCACACACAAAAATAGACAAAGGCTCAAAATAAAGGGATGGAGGAAGATTTACCAAGCAAATGGAGAGCAAGAAAAAAGCAGGAGTTGCAATTTTCGTCTCTGATAAAATAGACTTTAAAGCAACAAAGTTCAAAAGGGACAAAGAAGGTCATTACATAATGGTAAAAGGATCGATACAACAAGAAGAGATAACGATTCTAAATATATATGGACACAATGTAGGAGCACACAGATATATAAGGCAAGTTCTTAATGACTTACAAAGAGACTTAGACTCCCACACAATAATAGTGGGAGACTTTAAAACTCCTCTGTCAATAGCAGACAGATCAACCAGACAGAAAATTAACAAAGATATCCAGGACTTGAACTCAGACCTGAAACAAGCAAACCTGATAGACATTTACAGAACTCTCCACCCCAAATCCACAGAATATACATTCTTCTCAGCACCACATCACAACTACTTCAAAATTGACCACATAATTGGAAGTAAAGCACTCCTCAGCAAATGCAAAACAACTGCAATCATAACAAACCGTCTCTCAGACCATAGTGCAATCAAGTTGGAACTCAGAATTCAGAAAATAACTCAGAACCGCACAGCTTCATGGAAACTGAACACCTGGCTCTTGAATATTGATTGGATAAACAATGAAATGAAGGCAGAAATAAAAAAGTTCTTTGAAACCAATGAAAATGAAGACAAAACGTACCAGAATATCTGGGACACATTTAAAGCAGTCTGTAGAGGAAAATATATAGCAATAAGTGCCCACATGAGAAGAGTGGAGAGATACAAAATTGACACCCTATCATCAAAATTAAAAGAGCTAGAGGAGCAAGATCAAAAAAGCTCAAAACCTAGCCGAAGACAAGAAATAACTAAGATCAGAGCAGAACTGAAGGAGATAGAGACAAGAAAAACCCTTCAAAAAATCAATAAATCTAAGAGCTGGTTTTTCGAAAATATCAACAAAATGGACAGACCACTAGCCAGACTGATAAAAGAGAAAAGAGAGAACAACCAAATACATGCAATAAAAAACGATAGAGGGGAAATCACCACAGATTCCACAGAAATTCAAACCATCATCAGAGAATACTACAAACAACTCTATGCACATAAACTAGTAAATCAGGAAGAAATGGATAAATTCCTGGATGCCTGTGTCCTCCCAAGCCTAAACCAGGGGGAAGCCGAAACTATGAATAGACCAATAACAAGGGCTGAAATTGAGGCAGAAATTAAGAGCCTACCACACAAAAAAAGCCCAGGTCCAGATGGGTTCACAGCTGAATTCTACCAGACACACAAAGAGGATCTGGTACCATTACGTCTGAAACTATTCCAAAGAATCCAAAAAGAGGGAACCCTTCCCAAATCATTTGATGAGACCAACATCATCCTGATACCAAAACCTGACACAGACTCAACAAAAAAAGAAAACTTCAGGCCAATATCCATGATAACATAGATGCAAAAATCTTCAATAAAATTCTGGCAAACAGATTGCAACAGCACATTTAAAAACTTGTTCATAATGTCAAGTAGGTTTCATCCCGGGGATGCAAGGCTGGTTCAACATACACAAGTCTATAAATGTAATTCACCACATAAACAGAAGCAAAAACAAAAACCACATGATTATCTCAATTGATGCAGAGAAGGCATTTGACAAAATTCAACAGGCCTTTATGCTAAAAACCCTCAATAAACTTGGTATTGATGGAACATATCTCAAAGTAATAAAAGCTATTTATGACAAACCAACAGCCAATATCATACTTAATGGGCAAAAACTGGAAGCATTCCCTTTGAAATCTGGCACTAGACAAGGATGCCCTCTCTCATTACTCCTATTCTACAGAGTACTGGAAGTTCTAGCCAGAGCAATCAGGCAAGAAAAAGAAATAAAGCGTATTCAAATAGGAAAGTTGGAAGCCAAACTGTCTCTATTTGCAGACGACATGAGAGTATACCTAGAAGACCCCATCACCTCAGCCCAAAAGCTCCTGAAACAGATAAGGAACTTCAACAAAGTCTCAGGATATAAAATCAATGTGCAAAATGCACAGGCATTCCTATACACCAATAAAAGACTTAAAGAGAACCAAATCAAGAACGAACTGCCATTCACAATTGCTACAAAGAAAATAAAATACCTAGGAATACAACTCACAAGGAATGTAAGGGACCTCTTTAAGGAAAACCGCAAACCACTGCTCAACGAAATAAGAGAGGACACAAACAGATGAAGAAACATTCCATGTTCATGGTTAGGAAGAATCAATATCGTGAAAATGACTATACTGCCCAAAGTAATTTACAAAATCAATGCTATCCCCATCAAACTACCATTGAATTTCTTCACAGAACTGGAAAAAACCACCATGAATTTCATATGGAACCAAAAAAGAGCCCGCATAGCCAAGTCAATTCTAAGCAAAAAGAACACAGCAGAAGGATCAAACTATCTGACTTCAAACTATACTACAAGGCTACAGTAATCAAAACAGCATGGTACTGGTACCAAAACAGAGATATATACCAATGGAACAGAACAGAAGCATCGGAGGCAACACAACATATCTACAACCATATAATCTTTGATAAACCAGACAAAAACAAACAATGGGGAAAGGATTCCCTATTTAATAAATGGTGTTGGGAAAACCGGCTAGCCATGTGCAGAAAGCAGAAACTGGACCCCTTCCTGACACCTTACACTAAAATTAACTCCAGATGGATTAAAGACTTAAACATCACACCTGACCCCATAAAAACCCTAGAAGAAATTCTAGGCAAAACCATTCAGGACATAGGAGTAGGCAAGGACTTTATGAATAAAACACCAAAAGCATTGGCAACAAAAGCCAAAGTAGACAAATGGGACCTAATCAAACTCCACAGCTTCTGCCTGGCAAGAGAAACAGTCACTAGAGTGGATCGGCAACCATCAGAATGGGAAAAAATCTTTGCAGTTTACACATCTGACAAAGGGCTAATATCCAGAATTTACAAATAACTCAAACAGATTTACAGGAAAAAAACAAACAAGCCCATTCAAAAATGGGCAAATGATATGAACAGACACTTTACAAAAGAAGACACACATGAGGCCAACAAACATATGAAAAAATGCTCATCATCACTGGTCATTAGAGAGATGCAAATCAAAACCACATTGAGATACCATCTCACGCCAGTTAGAATGGCGATCATTAAAAATCTGGAGACAACAGGTGCTGGAGAGGATGTGGAGAAATAGGAACACTCGTACACTGTTGTTGGGAGTGTAAATTAGTTCAATCATTGTGAAAGACAGTGTGGCGATTCCTCAGGGACCTAGAAATAGAAATTCCATTTGACCCAGCAATCCCTTTACTGGGTATATATCCAAAGGACTATAAATCATTCTACACCAAGTGTGGGTGAAGGGGAGGAAGGCAGCAAAACACACTGCCATGTGTGTACCTATGCAACTATCTTGCACGTTCTGCACATGTACCCCAAAACCTGTAATGCAATAAAAATTAAAAAAAAATCATTCTACTATAAGGACACATGCACATGAATGTTCATTGCAGCACTGTTTACAATAGCAAAGAACAGGAACCAACCCAAATGTTCATCGATGATAGACTGGACTGGGAAAATGTGGCACATATACACCATGGAATATTATGCAGCAATCAAAAATGATTAGTTTGTGTCCTTTGTAAGGACATGGATGAATCTGGAGAACATCATTCTCAGCAAACTGACACAAGAACAGATAAAGAAATATCGCATATACTCACTCATAGGTAGGTGAGAAAAATGAGAACACATAGACACAGAGAGGCGGTCTACTATACACTGGGTTCTATTGGGGGAATGGGGGAAGGACAGTGGGGGGGGCTGGGGAGGGGTATCCTGGGGATGAATGCCAAGTGTGGGTGAGGAGGAGGAAATCAGCAAAACATACTGCACATGTTTGTACCTATGCAACTATCTTGCACGTTCTGCAGATGTACCCCAAAACCTATAATGCAATAAAAGTTTAAAAAAAAAGAGAGATGAAACAGTGGTTGGTTCTAAATAAAAAATAATTGTTTTATACATTAAAAAACAAAAAAGCCCAATAAGCAGCTAACAATTCTTGTTCGAATTGAGTATATGGTTGTTTAGTACTAGGCAATTTACGAGACCAAAATCCTAAGGGAACTCGTTTTCCTTCCTGTTTTTCCAAAGACTCCAGTTAGCATATTGGTTTTCTGTACTATCAATTCTATTGGCCACTCCTTCACAGGCCACAGATCGAAGGCCTATTGTACAGCTTCTTTTGCTTTGTCAAATGCCTGCTGTTGATCCGGTCCCTGCTCAAACGTGTATTTCTTCCTAGTGACTTTATGTAACGGTTGTAGCAACAGACTTAAATGAGGAATGTGGTTTCTCCAATATCCAAATAGGCCAAAATATTTTTGGGCTTCCTTTTTTGTAGTGTTGGAAATTCCAAAATTCGTTTCTTTGCTTTAGGAGTGATGCTACGATTACCACAATCCCACATTATACGTTGAAATTTTACATGATGGACTGGACTCTGTACTTTTGCAGTGTTTATTTTCCATCCTTTACCTTGTAGAAGAGTAAGTAAAGTTTTCACAGCTTGTTGCATGCTGTGGGAATCATGTCCCTGTAGCATGATGTCATCAATATAATAGTATATTTCTATATTGGAAAAGTGCCATTCATCTAGATGTTTAGCCACTATTTTATGGCACAAAGTTGGGCTATGCTTATAGTTTTGTGGCAATCTTGTAAAAGTATATTGCCTTCCCTGCCAAGTGAAGGCAAAATATTTCCATTGATCTGAGTTATTTGGAATTGTAAAGAAGGCATTAGCTAAATCCAACACCACATACCATTGACCAAGATGTTTTTGAATATTCTGTATTATCAAAATGTATCTGGAACAGCAGCATGTAATAGAGGAGTTACTGCATTTAATGCTCGAAAATCTACTGTCATTCGCCATGTTCCATCTGATTTTTTAACTGGCCATATAGAATTATTCTATTTAGAAATCGTGGGGACAATAACCTCTGCTGCTACATAGTTTTTTCTTTGCATTCACTTTCCCCTTCCTCTTTCTGTACTTTTATTGAGCACAACGGACTGCAGCTTTTTCAGCCACTCCCTGATAAGTCCTAGCTTGATCTCCAAGGATAAAATTTTGGCACTGTAACATTGCAAATTTCCCCTGCAAATCTGTCAATTCTTTCTCCAGCTGCAATTTCTCTTGAATTAAGGCTTGGCATGCCTGGTATTGCTTTCTATAAGCTGATAACAAAATCCAGCCACGCCAACTGATGGCTACCAATTCCTTCCCTTTATCTAAAGGGACTGTTTCCAAGACTTCTAGGACCTGCATAGGGTCAGCAGACTGCAATTTACCATCCCAATTTTCACTCAATCGTGTTCCAGTAGCCCATACCCTAGCCAAAGGTGCAAACACCGGATCTTCCCAACCCAGCATATCACAAACCACATATTTAGCATCTACAGATTTCTAAAACAAAGACATGATGCCACCTTGTCCCAGAATCCTGCCGACTACACCAATTTGTTGCACGAACTGTGTGTACCAAGCTTGGGTTTTTTTTCTTTTAAAAGGCAGGTTCGTGGGAAGAAAACACCAGACTGAGAACAATAATAAAGTGATAGAAAACTTTAATGAGAGAGGAAGGAGAATGGAAAGACGATAGTTACATATATATATATATATATATATATATATATATATATATATATATATATATAAACACACACACATATATACACAGAAACCACTCCACCTCAGCACCGGCAAGACAGCAGCACGGGAGATTCGCACATCACATCAGGAAGTCGCTCTGATCCAATGTCTATGTGTTCCTCTGCTCCTTTATTGTATCAGCTTTCATAACGAATTTATGTACTCATCTTTGGGTCAGTCAGTAAACAGGGAAGATGTACTTCATAAGTACCCTGTCCTTGACTGTTTCTTGGGCACCAGAAGTTGGCCAGACTCCCAGCCTCCAAAATATCGTTCTGAAATGCCAAGAGCTCTTAGCACCCCAGAACAGTTCATGGAGAGTTCATGGGCTCACAGATCATTCCCTGCCCACTTCCTCACCCCAAACACACTTTACAAGCAAGCTTTTTACAAAACAAGACTTCTACAAAACAGGACTTCTACATCAAAATCTTACAATAAAAGAGAGGGGCATAGACAGAGAAGAGGGGAGGATACACACAGAAGAGAGGAGGATCCACACAGAAAATAGTGGGATACACACAGGAGAGAAAAGAATGCACACTGGAGAGAGGAGGATACACATAGGAGAGGAAGATACACACACAAGAAAGGAGCATACACACAAAAAGGGGGATACACACAAGAGATAGGGGGATACCCACAGGAGACAAAAGGATACACACAGGAAGGTGTGATACACACATGAGAGAGGGGTGTAAACACAGGAGAGAGGAGCATACACACAGGAGAGAGGAGGAAACAAACAGGAGAAAGGGGATACACAAGAAAGAAAAGAATACACACAGGAGAAAGGGGTGATACACACAGAAAAGGAAGGTGTTACCCACAGAAGAGAGGGGGAAACACACAGAAAAGTGAAGGGATACACACAGGAGAGAGGAGGATACACACAATAGAGAAAGGGATACACTCAGGGGAGAGGAGTATACACACAGGAGAAGGGCATACACACAGGAGAGAAGGGGATACACACAGGAGAGTTGGATACATGCAGGAGACAGAGAATTACACAAAGGAGAGAGGGAAATACACACAGGAGAGGGGGATACACACAGGAGAGAGGGTATACACACAGGAGAGGGGAACACACATAAGATAGGGGGCATACACACAGGAGAGAAGGTAATAAACATAGGAGAAAAAAGATACACAAAAAAGAGAGGAGGATACACGAAGGAGAGAGGAGTATACACAAAAGAGAGGAACATACACAGAGGAGAGAGGGCATTACACACAGGAGAGAGGGCGGATACACACAGGAGAGAGAAAGATACACACAGGAGAGAGGAGGATACACACAGGAGAGGGTGAATACACACAGGAGAGTGGAGGATACACACAGGAGAGTGGTGGGATACACACAAGAAAGAGAAGGATACACACAGAAGAGAGTAGAATACATAAAGGCGAGAGAACGAATACACACAGGGGAGAGGAAGGATACTAACAGGAGACAGGGGAATACACACCCGAGAGTGGGGCATACACCCAGATGGGAGAAGACACACACTGGAGAGAGGAAGATACACACAGGGGAGGAAGATACACAAAGTAGAGAGGAAGATACACACAGGAGAAAAAAAGATGCACACAGGAGAGAGACGGATACACACGAGAGAGGAGAATACACACAGGAGAGGGTGATACACACAAGAGAGAGAAGGATCCACACAAGAGAGAGGAAAATACACATAAGAGAGAGGAGTATACACACAGAAGAGAGGAGGATACACACAGAAGAGAGGAGGTTACACGCAGAAGAAAGGAGGATGCACGCAGCACAGAGGAGAATACACGCAGAAAAGAGGGGAATACACAGAGGAGAGAGAAAAATACACACAAAAGAGAAGGGGGATACACACAAGAGAGAGAATGATACACACAAAAGACAAAAGAATACACACAGTAGAGAGGAGGATACACACAGGAGAGAAAGGCATACACACAGAAAAGGGGGATACACAGAGAAGAGAGTGGGATACACAAAGAAGAAAGGGATACACACAGAAGAGGGAAATACAAACTAGAGAGAGGGGGATGCACACAGGAGAAAAAGAAATACACACAGAAAAAAAAAGAATACAAACAGGAGAGAGAAGGATACACACGGAAGAGGGGGGATATACACAGGAGAAAGGAAGGTACACACAGGAGAGAGGAGGATACATAGAGGAGAAAGAAAGATACACTCAGGAGAAAGAAGGATACACAGAAGAGAGGGGAGTACACAGAGGAGAGAGGGCATTACACACAAGAGAGAGGGCCGATACACACAGGAGAGAGAAAGATACACAAATGAGAGAGGAGGATACACACAGGAGAGGGTGGATAAACACAAAAGAGTGGAGAATACACATAGGAGAGGGGGGATACACACAAGAAAGAGAAGGATACACACAGAAGAAAGTAGAATACATAAAGGCAAGAGAAAGAATACACACAGGGGAGAGGGGGGATACTAACAGGAGAGAGGGGGATACACACCCGAGAGTGGGGCATACACACAGAAGGGAGAAGGTACACACAGGAGAGAGTAAGATACACACAGGAGGAGAAAGATACGCAAAGTAGAGAGGAGGATACACACAGGAGAAAAGAGGATACACACAGGAGAGAGACGGATACACAAAAGAGGGAGGAGGATACACACAGGAGAGGGCGATACACTCAAGAGAGAGAAGGATCCACAGAGGACATAGGGAAATACAGGTAAGAGAGGGGTATACACACAAGAGAGAAAAGGATACACGCAAAAGAAAGGAGGATACACGCAGCACCGAGGAAGATACAAGCAGGAGAGAGGGGAATACACAAAAAAGAGAGAAAAATACACACAGCATAGAAGGGGGATACACACGAGACAGAATGATACACACAGAAGAGAAAATAAGACACACAGTAGAGAAGAGGATACACAGAGGATCGAGGGATACAAACAGGTGAGAGAAGGGTACACACAGGAGAGAGGGGTGTACACAGAAAAAAAGGATACACAGAGAAGGGAGTGGGATAAACAAAGAAGAAAGGAATACACACAGGAGAAAGAAATACACACAGGAGCAAGGGTGATGCACACAGGAGTAAAGGAAATACACAAAGGAAAGACGAGTATACACACAGGAGAGAGAAAAATACACACAGAAGAGGGGCGATACACACAGGACAGAGGAAGTTAAACACAGGAGAGAGGAGGATACACAGAGGAGAGAGGAAGACACACACAGAAGAGAAGAGGATACACACAGGAGTAAAAGATATACACAGAACAGAGGGGGTTACGAAAAAGAGAGGGAAATACACACAAAAAAAGTGGGATACACAGAGGAGAGAGGGGGATAAACACAGGAGAGGGGGACACATACAGGAGTGAGGGGAATAGACAGAGGAGAGAGGAGGATACACGCAAAAGAGAAGAAGATACACACAGAAAAGTGGGAATTCACACAGGAGAGAGGGGGATAGACACAGGAGAGAAAAGCATACACAGAGGAGAGAGGAGGATACACATAGGAGGGGAAGATACACACAGGAAAGAGGGGCATACACACAAAAAGGAAAGATACACAGAGGAGCAAGGGGGATACACACAGGAGAGAGGAGGATAGACACAGGAGAGAGGAGGAAACAAACAGGAGAGAGGGGATACACATGAGAGAGGGGGACACACACAGGAGAACGGGGTGATACACACAGAAAAGAAAGAAGTTACCCACACGAGAGATAAGGGAAACACACAGGAAAGCGGAGTGACAAACACACAAAAAAAGCAGGATACACACAGGAGGAAGGAAGATACACACAGGAGAGAAGAGAATACACACAGGAAAGAGAAGTATACACACAGAAGAGGGGCATACACACAGGAGAGAGAAGGATACACACATGAAAGATGGATACATGCAGGAGACAGAAAAATACACACAGGAGAGAGGGAAAAACACACAGGAGAGGGGGATACACACAGGATAGAGGTTATGCACACAGGAGAGAAGGATACACAGAAAAGACATAGGGTTCCAAACAGAAGAGAGGGAAATACACACAAGAGAGAGGGTCATACCCACAGGAGAGAGGGGGATACACATAGGAGAGAGGAACATACACAAAGGAGAGAGAAGAATACACGCAAAAGAGAGGAGTATACGCAGGAGAGAGAAGAATACACAGAGGAAAGTGGGCGTTACACACAGGAGAGAGGGCGGATACACTCAGGAAAGAGGAGGATACACAAAGGAGAGGGTGGGTCCACACAGAAAAGAGGAGGATACATAAAGGAGAGAGAAGGGATACACACAATAAAGAGGAGGATATACAAAGGAGAGAGGAGGATACACACAGGAGAGAAAAGAATACATACAAGAGAGAAGGATACAAACAGGATAGAATAGGTAACACATAGAAGAGAGGAAGATACACACAGGAGAGAGGAGGCTACACACAGGAGAGAGGAGGATACACGAAGATAAGGGGGAAACACACAAAAGAGAGGGGGGATACACACAGGCGGGGGTATAAACACTGGAGACGGTGGAATACACACATGAGAGAAGGGATACACAAAGGAGAGAGGAGGATACACATAAGAGAGAGAAGGCTACACACAGATGAAAAAGGGATACACAAAGAAAAGGGGGAAACACACAAAAGAGAGGGGGATACACAAAGGCGAGGGGGATAAACACTGGAGACGGTTGAATACACACAGGAGAGAGGGGGATACAAAAAGGAGAGGAAGATACACACAGAATGGAGGGGTAAACACACAAAATAGAGAAGGATACAAACAGGAGAGAAGTGTAATACTCACAGGAAAGTGGAAGATACACACAGGAACGTGGGGCATAAACACAGAAGGGGAGGGGATACACACAGAAGAGAGGGGGATACACAAAGTGGGAGAAAAATAAATACAGAAGAGAGAAGGATAAACAAATGAGTGGAGGATACAGAGAGAATAAAGGAGGATACACGTAGGAGAGAGGAGCATACACAAAGGAGAGAATACACACAGGAGAGAGAAGCATACACACAGGAGAGAAGAGGATACACAAAAGAGAGAGATAAATACACACAGGAGAGAAGGATAAACACAGGAGAGAGGAAGCACCACACAGGACAGAGGAAGATACACACAGGAGAGAGGAGGACACACACACACAAAAAAAGAATACACACAGGAGAGAGAGGGATAAACACAGGAGAGGGGGATACAAAAAGAAGAGAAAAAAATACAGGAGACAGGAATACACAAGGAAGGGAGTTGGATACACACAAGAGAGAGGAGGATACACTTAGAAAAGAGGGGAATACACACATGAGAGAGAGGCATACCCACAGAAGAGAGAATACACAAAGGAGAGATGGGAATACACACAGGAAAAAGAAGGATACAAAAAGTAGAGTGTGGCATAAGCACAGAAGGGAGGGGGATATACACAGTAGAGAGGGGGATACACACAAGAGAGAGGGGAATACACACAAGAGAGGGTGATACACACAGGAGAAAGGGGGATACACACAGTTGAGAGAAGAATACACACAGAAGAAGGGGATACACACGAGAGAGGGGCGTACACACAGGAGAGAGGAGGATAGACACAGCAGAGAGGAGGATACACAAAGGAGAGAGGTGATACACACAAAAAAGAGGGAGATACACACAGAAGAAAGAGGGATACACAGAGAAGAGTGGGGGGATACACAAAGGGATGAGGAAAGATACACACAGGAGAGAGGATCATACACACAAGAGAGGAGGATACACAGAGGAGAGAGAAAGATACACACAGGAGAGAGGAAGATACACAGGAGAGAGGCAGATACACACAGGAGAGAGGATACACACAAAAGAGAAAAGGATACACAGAGGAGACAGAAGGATACACAAAGTAGAGGGGGCATACACAAAGAAAAGGGAGATACACACACGAGAAAGGGGGATAAACAAAAGAGAGAGGAGGATACACACAGGAGAGGGGGATACACACAGGTGAGAGAGGCGTACACACAGAAGAGAGAAAGATACACACAGGAGAGTGGAGGATACAAACAGGAGAGAGGGAATACACACAGGAGAGAGAGGGGGATAACCACAGAAGAAAAGGGGAATGCAAACGAAGAGAAAGAGGTTACACACAGGAGAATGGTGGGAAACACAAGGGAAAGAGGAAAGATACACAACGAATATAGAAAGATACACATAGGAGAGAGAAGAATACACACAGGAGAGGTGCATACACACAGGAGAGAGGGGGATACACACAGAAGAGTTAGATTCTTACAGGAAACAGGGTAATACACACAGGAGAGTGGGGAATACAAACAGGAGTGGGGGATACACACAGGAGAGAGTGGGATACACACAGTAGAGAGGGGAATACACACAAGAGAGAGGGGTATACACCCAGGAGATAGGAGGATACACACAGGAGAAAGGGAGATACACACAGGAACAAGGAAGATACAAACAGGAGAGTGCAGCATACACACAGGAGGAAGGGGGATACACACAGGAGAGAGGAAGATACACACATGGGAAGAGGGATACACACAGGGGAGAGGAGGATACACAAAGGAGAGAGGAGGCTACACAGAGGAGAAAGGAGGATACACAAATAAGAGGGGGAAACACACAAAAGAGAGGGAGATACACACAGGCGAGAGGGATACGCCCAGGAGACGGGGAGATACACACAGGAGATAGGGGGCTACACACAGGAGAGTGGGATACACACAAAAGAGAGTGGCATACACACAGGAGAGAGGAGGATACACACAGGATAAAGGGGGATACACACAGGAGGGAGGGGGATACACACAGGAGATAGGGGAATACAAACAGGAGATTGAGGCAATTAAACAGGTGGGAAGAAGATACACACAAGAGATTAAGGCATACACACAGGAGAGAGTGGGATTCACAAAGGGAAAGAAGGATAAATACAGGAGAGAGGAAGATAAACACAGAAGAGTGGAGCATACAGACAGAAGAGAGGAGGATAAACGCAGGAGAGAGGAGTATACACACAGGAGAGAGGAGGATACACGCAGGAGAGAGGAGGATACACACAAAAGAGATAAGGGATACACACAGGAGAGAAAAGGGATACACACAGGAGAGGGGGATACACACTGGAGAGAGGAGGATACACACAGGAGTAAAAGGGATACACACAGGAGAGTGAAAGATACACACAAAAAAGAGGAAAATACACACAAAAGAGAGGAGGATACACACAGGAGAGGGGGGATACACACAGAAGTATGATGATACACACAGGAGAGAAGAGGGTACACACAGGAGAGGGGGATACACACAGGAGAGAGGAGGATAAACACAGTAGAGAAGGATATACACAGGAGAGAGGGGCATACACACAGGAGAGAAAGGTACACACAGGAGAAAGTGGAATAGACACAGAAGAGGGGAGAATACACACAGGAGACGGGGATACACACGTGAGAAAAGGGCGTACATAGAGAAGAGAGGAGGATTCAAAAAGCAGAGAGGAGTATACACACTGGAGAGGGGATTGACACAAGAGAGAGGGGGATACACACAGGAGAGAGGAGGATACACACAGAAAACAGCGGGGATACACGCAGGAGAGTGGGGGCATACAAACACGAGAGAGGAGGGATACACAGAAGATGGAGGATACCCACAGAAGTGAGGAGGATACACAAAGTAGAGAAAAAGATACACAGAAGAGGGGGAAACACACAGGAGAGAGGAGGATACACACAGGATAGAGGAATTTACACACAAAAGACAGTAGGATACACACAGCAGACAGAAGAATACACACAGGAAAGAGAGGAATATACACAGAAAAGAGAGGTATATACACAGGAGAGTGGTGATATACATAAGAGGGAGGAGGGTACACACAGGAGAGAGGGGCATACACACAGAAAAATGGATAAACACAGGAGAGAAAGGGATACACACAGGAAAGAGGAGGATACATACAGGTAAGGGGGATATACTAAGAAAAAAAGGCGTACACACAGGAGAGAGGATGATACAAACAGGAGAGAGGTTTTACACACAGGAGAAAGGGGGTAAACAGAGGATCCTTCAAAGCCTCACTGAATATTACACACTTGTGATATAGTCTGGAGTCTATTTTTTAAGGCCACTCATTCAAAGAATCACTAAATAATGCACACCTGCTGAATAGTCAGATGTCTCTTTCCTATGTCCACTCGTTAAGAGCCTCACGAAGTGTACACACCTGGGGAAATAGGATTTACCTATATCCCTTCATTCAGAGTCTCACTAAATAAGGCACACCTGTGGAATAGTCAGGAGACTTTTTCATGTAGCCTCTAATTCGGAGTGTCACTGAATAATGTGATGTAGTCAGGAGTCTATTTCATGTAGACACTTATTCAAAGCCACAGTGAATAAAACAGGCCCTTTAGTTTGTAAGGAATATAAATAATATGGCCACATCTTCTGAGCCTCACTGAATAATACACACCTGGAGAATAATTTGGAGTCTATTTTTGATGGACATTCATTCAGAGCCTCGGTAAATAATGTACACCTGCGGAGTAGCCACAGTCTATTTTATTAGGACACTCATTCATAGCCTCAGTGGATAATATGCACCTGTGGATTAGTCAGGATTCCAATTTATATAACTACTGACTCGTAACCTCAGTGAAATGCACAAATATAAAGTACTCAGCAGTCTATTTCATATAGAAACTCATTCAGAGATTCAATAAATAATACAAAGATTTAATATAGCAGCAACCTGTTTCATATGGTCACACAAAATGAGCCTCACGTAGTAAGGCACACCTAGGGAAGTGTTAGGAGTCTACTTTATATAGCCTCTCATTTACAACTTCAGGGAATAATGCACACGTGTGGAATATACACTAGACTATTTTATTTGGCCACAAAATCCAAGCCTGAGTGAGTAATACACAACTTTGGAATAGTCACTTGTCTATTTTACATGCCCAAATATTTAGAGTCAGAGTCAATAATACACGACTCTGCAAAAGTCAGAAAATAATTTTATATGGCCAAAGTTTCAAAGCCTCAGTGAGTAATACATCCTGGGAAATACTCAGGACGCTATTACATGTGGCATCAATTTCATAGCTTCCTTGAATAAGAAACTCCTCTATTGTAGTCAGAATTCTATTTCCTATAGCCACATATTCAGAGCCTAACTGAGTAACACACACCTCGGGAAAAGCTAAAATTCTATTTCGTATAACCACTCATTTAGAGCCGAATTTTATAAGGCATGCCTGAGGAGCATTCAGGAGGCTCTATTTTATGGCCAATCTTTCAGAGCTTCACAGAATAATACAGACCTATGAAAACGTCAGGAGTGTATTTCACCTGGCTATGTATTCAGAACCTCAGTGAGGAATCATATATATCTGGAAAATACTCAGGATTATACTATATATAGCTACTTATTCACAGACTCACTGAATAATGCACAGCTAAGGAATAGTCTGGAGACTATTTGATATCAGTGTTCACCCAGCGACTCAGTGGACAATGCAGAACTAAAAAGTAGTAAAGAGGATAGAGTCAAGGGTTTAGGTTATGTGGTCACACGTTCAGAATCTCACTGAAGAACACTCACCTTGGGAATAGTCAGTGTCCATGTCATATGGTCACTCAATCACAGCATTACTGAATAATGCACAATGGGCAATAGTAAGGAGTCTATTTCATATGGCCTGTCATTCGGAGCTTCAGTGCATAATAAACAGCTGTGGAGTAGTCAGGACCTTTTTCAGGTAGCCACAAATTAAGCAGCTCTGTGAATGATAACACCTGTGTCAGAGTCAGGAGACTATTTGACATAGACAATCATTCAGAACATTTTCGAATACTGCACATGTGGGGAATAATCACTAGTCTGTTTCATATGGTGATTAGTTTGGAGAATAAAAAAATAACGCACACCTGTTGAGTAAAATGGGTTCTATTTCATAAGGCCACTCTTTCAGTGTTTTAGTGAATAATATGTATATCTGATAAGTCAGGAATCTCTTTCACATGGCCACTCGTTCAGGGCCTCTGGGAAGAATACTCCCCTCAAAAATAGTCAAGGGTCTACATCAAATGGCTACACATTCAAAGTCTCTGTGCATAATGAACATCTGGGCAATACACCTGAGTCTCTTTTTGATGCCCACTTAGTCAGAGACTCATTCAATAATACACAACAAAGGAAGATTTAAGAATCTACTTCCAGGAGCCACTCATTTAGAGCCTCAGTGAATAATGCACCCCAGAGTAATAGTCGAGCATTTTTTATATGGCCACTCATTTTGTGCCTCACTGAGTGATATACACCTGAAGAATCCTCAGGATTCTATTTCATACTACCACTCATTTAGAAACTTATTGAATAATTCACAATAGAGCAATAGTCAGGTGTCTATTTTATATGGTCTATCATTCAAAGTTTCAGTGAATAGTAAACTGCTATGGAGTAATCAAGTCGCTGTTTAAAATAGCCACGAATTAAGTGCCTTGCTGAATAATATGCACCTGTGTGATAGTCAGGAGTCTATTTCATATGAACTCTAATTTCGTTTATCGCTGAGTAATACACACCTGGGGCAGTGTCAGGAGTCTATTTGGTATGGACACTCAAACAGAACCTGTTTGATTAATGCACACATGGATAATAATGAGGAGTCTATGTCATACGGCTACTCATTCAGACAAACAGTGAATAATGCACATGTAAAGTAATTAGCAGTCTGATTCTTATGGACCTTCTTTCACAGCCTCACTGAATACTACACACTTGTAATATAGTCTGGAGTCTATTTTTTATGGCCACTCATTCAAAGAATCACTAAATAATTCACACCTGCTGAATAATCAGATGTTTCTTTCCTATGGCCACTAGTTAAGAGCCTCACTAAGTGTACACACCTAGGGAAATAGTCAGGATTTACCATTATCCCCTCATTCAGAGTCTCACTAAATAATGCACACCTGTGGAATAGTCAGGAGACGTTTTTATGTGGCCTCTAATTCGGAGTGTCACTGAATAATGTGGTGTAGTCAGGAGTCTATTTCATGTAGACATATATTCAGAGCTTCAGTGTATAAGACAGAGACTTGATATATTAAGGAATCTAATTGATATGAAATCATATCCTGAGCCTCACTGAATAATACACACCTGGGGAATAATTTGGAGTCTATTTTTGATGGACATATATTCAGAGCCTTGGAAAATGATGTACACCTCTGGAGAAGACAGGAGGCTATTTTATTAGGACACTTATTCATAGCCTCAGTGGAGAATATGCACGTGTGGATTAGTCCGGATTCCAATTTATATGGCCACTGACTCCTAACCTCAGTGAAAAATTCACAAATGTAAAGTACTCAGCAGTCTATTTCATATAGACACTCATTCAGAGATTCCCTAGATAATACAAAGACTTAATATAGCAGCATCCTGTTTCATATGGTCATACCAAATGAGCCTCACTGAGTAAGGCACACCTAGGGAAGTGTTAGGAGTCTACTTTATATAGCCTCTCATTTACAGTCTCAGGGAATAATGAACACGTGTGAAATAGACACTAGAGTATTTTATATGGCCACAAAATCCAAGCCATAGTGAGTAATACACAACTTTGGAATAGACACTTGTCTATTATACATGCCCAAATATTTAGAGTCAGAGTCAATAATAAACGCCTGTGGACCAGTTAGAAAAAATTTCATATGGCCAAAGTTTCAGAGCCTCAGTGAATAATACATACCTGGGAAATACTCAGGACGCTATTACATGTGGCATCAATTTCAGAACTTGCTTGAATAAGAAACACCTCTATTGTAGTCAGAATTATATTTTCCATAGCACATATTCAGAGGCTAACTGAATAACATACACCTTGGAAAAAGTTAAAATTCTTTTTCGTGTAGCCACTCATTTAGAGCCGAATGTAAAAACGCACGCTTGAGGAGCATTCAGGAGGCTCTATTTTATCACCACAAATTCAGAGCTTCACAGAATAATACAGACCTATGAAAACATCGGGATTGAATTTCACATGGCCACTTATTCAGAATTTCAGTGAAAAATCATATATATCTGGAAAATACTCAGGATTATATTTTATATAGCCACTTATTCAGAGACTCACTGAATAATGCACAGCTAAGGAATAGTCTAGAGACTATTTAATATGACTCTTCACCCAGCGACTCAGTGGACAATGCAGAACTGAAAAATAGTCAAGAGGATAGATTCGAGGGTTTATGTTATGTAGTCACTCGTTCAGAATCTCACTGAAGAATACACACCTTGGGAATAATCAGTGTCCAAGTTATATGGACACTCAATCACAGCATTACCGAATAATGCACAGTGGGGAAATAGTAAGGAGTCTATTTCATATGGCCTGTCATTAGGAGATTGTGTGCATAATAAACAGCTGTGGAGTAGTCAGGACCCTATTTAAGGTAGCCCCAAATTAAGCAGCTCCGTGAATGATACACACATGTGTCAGAATCAGGACACTATTTGACATAGACACCCATACAGAACCTTTTTGAATACTGTACATGTGGGGAATAATCATTAGTCTGTTTCATATGGTGATTAGTTTGAAGAATCAAAAAGTAACGTACACCTGTTGAGTAAAATGGGTTCTATTTCATAAGGCCACTCTTTCAGTGTTTTATTGAATAATATGTATATCCGATAAGTCAGGAATCTCTTTCACATGGCCACTCTTTCAGGGCCTCTGTGAAGAATTCTCCCCTCAAATATAGTCAAGGATCTTCTTCAAATGACTGCACATTCAAGTCTCTGTACGTAATTAACACCTGGGCAATACACCTGAGTCTCTTTTTTATGCCTACTTTTTCAGCCTCTCATTCAATAATACACAAAAAGGAAGATTTAAGAGTCTACTTCAGGTAGCCACTCATTTAGAGCTTCAGTGAATAATGCACACCAGGGTAATAGTCGAGCATTTTTTATATGGCCACTCATTTTGTTCCTCACTGAGTGATATACACCTGAAGAATCCTCAGGATTCTATTTCATACTACCACTCATTTAGAACCTTATTGAATGGTTTACAATGGAGCAATAGTCAGGTGTCTATTTTATATGGTCTATCTTTCAAAGTTTCAGTGAATAGTAAACTTCTATGGAGTAATCAGGACGCTGTTTAACATAGCCATGAATTAAGTGACTTGCTGAATGATACGCACCTGTGTGATAGACAGGAGTCTATTTCATATGAACTATAATTTTTTGTTTCGCTGAGTAATACACACCTGGGGCAGTGTCAGGAGTCTATTTGGTATGGACACTCAAACTCAGTCTGTTTGATTAATGCACAAATGTATAGTAATGAGGAGTCTATGTCATATGGCCACTCATTCAGGCAAACTGTGAATAATGCAGATGTGGTGTAATTAGAAGTCTGCCTCATATGGTTTTTCTTTCACAGCCTCACTGATTATTACACATTTGTGATATAGTCTGGAGTCTATTTAATATGGCCACTCAGTCAGAGAATCACTAAATAATGCACACCTGTGGAATAGTCAGAAGTCTCTTTCTGAGGGGCTTCCAAGATTGCACCATAGAAGCGACTCAGGATTGCAGCTCCCAGTGAAGGTACGGAGGGTGACTGCTAGCCGAATTCTCGGATGGACCTTTTTTTGCCCACAGAATGGTGAAAGTCCCAGGTGTGGGAGAGACACGGGAAGCCAGCACAGCGGACATGCAGCGCCTCGGCTCTCGCACAATACTCACTGGTCTGTGTGCCCTGTTAAATCAGCAATCTGAGATTTGGAAGGGCAGATTGACATGTCCATCTGATTGAACGGGACTTGGACAATGAACCAGACCAGGAGATTTTTGGGAAGCGTGATCTGAGCCGGCCCAGTGGGCAGTGGCACGGGAGATTGCACGGATCCCAGTGCCCTTTCAGCAGGCTACTGGGGTGCCAGTGAGAGAGTCAACCATTCACCTTGGGTAGAGGAAGAGAGAGAGAGAGAGAGGACAGACTCTGAGGCAGGGAGCTGTGTGATTGGCTCGGTGGGACCCACCCTCAAAAGGATAAACAGGGTGGAGATTGGAGGCGCTCGAGGCTGAAAGCTTTGCTGCCGGCACAGTTGAATCTAGCACGGTGCATCCCGGTGGGGGAAGGGGGTCTGCCACTATGGATGCAATCCGCCCCTACTGAAGTACCGCCCAGTGCTGACGCTGCCTGCCATTGCCGAAGCAACCTGCCATAACAGAGAGTCTTTCTCAGCTGGGTGGAGCACCACAGCAGAACCGGGCCGGCGGCAGCAGGGTGGACCCGCGCTAGCAGGGAAAAGCTTCGGCAGGCAAATAGTGAATAGACTACCTCCTAGCCGATCAGGAGAGTGCAACAGATACTCATAAAGAAAGCCCCAACCCCCTGAGACAGAGCATCAAAGGGGGAAAAAAGGGGGGTGTTTTATGAGTTCTGTTGCAGCAGAAATAAAAACATTCTCCCAACAACCCTGAATGAACAATGGAGCTTACAGCTCAGCACGCGAGCAACTATAAAGCACAGACCGTCCCCTCAAGCTCTCCCTGACCCCTGTATATTCAAAGAATCACCCCAAAAAAGGAATAATCAGACCGACATTTGGCGAGGATCATTCTGGAAGAAGATAGCAGAATAAAAAAACTGGTAGCATCCCTCACTGTTCTGCAGCTGCTACAGGTGTACCACAGGCAAGCAGAACCTGAAGTGGACCTCAGCACTCGTACAGCAGAGGGGCTAAACTAATAGAAAAAAAACTAAGTAACAGAAATACTTCATCATCAACAATCTGGGCATCCACTAAGAAACCCAATTGAAAAATTAGCAACTACTAAAACGACAGGTGGATAAATCCACAAAGATGGGAACAAACCAGCACAAAAAGGAGGAAAACACCCAAAACCAAAACACCTCACTTCCGACAAAAGACCAAAACTCCTCACCAGCAAGGGAACATAGCTGGACGGAGAATTAGTGTGATGAAATGACAGAATCAGACTTCAGAAAGTGGATAAGGAGAAACTTCAGAGAGCTAAAAGAACATGTTCTAAATCAGTGCAAAGAAACTAAAAACCTTGAAAAGAGATTTGAGAAAAGATTCGAGGAAATGATAACAAGAACGGACAAGAAAGAGAGGAACATGAATGAATTGAAGGAGCTGAAAAACACAACACGAGAACTTCGTGAAGCATGCACATGTTTCAACAGCCGAATGGACCAAACAGAAGAAAGAATATCAGAAGTCGAAGATCGACTCAATGAAATAAAACGAGAAACCAAGATTAGAGAAAAAAGCACAAAAAGGAATGAAAATATTCTACAAGAAATGTGGGACTATGTGAAGAGACCCAACCTACGTTTCATAGGTGTACCAGAATGTGATGAAGAGAATGAATCCAAGCTGGAAAATACTCTTCAGGATATTATCCAGGAAAATTTCCCCAACGTAGCAAGACAGATCAATACTCAACTCGAGGAAATACAGAGAACACCACAAAGATACTCTGCAAAAAGAGCACCCCCAAGACACATAATCGTCAGATTCACCAGGGTTGAAATAAAGGAGAAAATACTAAGAGCAGCCAGAGAGAAAAGTCGGGTCACCCACAAAGGGAAGCCCATCAGACTCACCGCAGATCTATTGGAGAAGACTCTACAAGCCAGAAGCGAGTGGGGGTCAATATTCAACATCCTTTAAGAAAAAAACTTTAAACCCAGAATTTCATATCCAGCCAAACGGAGCTTCATAAGTGAAGGAAATATAAAATCCTTCATGAACAAGCAAGTACTCAGAGATTTTGTCACCAATAGGCCTGCTTTACAAGAGATCCTGAAAGAGGCACTACACATGGAAAGAAACAACCAGTACCAGCCATCATAAAAGCATACCAAATGCTAAAGAGCATCAACAAAATGAAGAAACTACATGAACCAATGGGCAAAACAGCCGGCTAGCATCAAAATGGCAGTATCAAATTCACACATAACAATATTAACCCTAAATATAAATGGGCTAAATGCACCAATCAAAAGACACAGACTGGCAAATTGGATAAAAAACCAAAACCCATCGGTGTGCTGTATTTGTGAAACCCACCTCACATGCAAGGATACACAAAGGCTCAAAATAAAGGGATGGAGGAAGATTTACCAAGGAAATGGAGAGCAGAAAAAAGCAGGAGTTGCAATTCTCGTCTCTGATAAAATAGACTTTAAAGCAACAAAGATCAAAAGGGACAAAGAAGGTCATTACATAATGGTAAAAGCCTCGATACAACAGGAAGAACTAACGATTCTAAATATATATGGACCCAATGCAGGAGCACGCAGTTATATAAGGCAAGTTCTTAATGACTTACAAAGAGACTTAGACTCCCACACAATAATAGTGGGAGACTTTAACACTCCACTGTCAATATCAGAGAGAGCAACCAGACAGAAAATTAACAAGGATATCCAAGACTTGAACTCAGACCTGGAACAAGCAAACCTGATAGACATTTACAGAACTCTCCACCCCAAATCCACACAATATACATTCTTCTCAGCACCACATCACACCTACTTCAAAGTTGACCACATAATTGGAAGTAAAGCACTCCTCAGCAAATGCAAAACAACTGAAATCATAACAAACAGTCTCTCAGGCCATAGTGCAATCAAGTTGGAACTCAGAATTCAGAAAATAACTCAGAAACGCACAGCTTCATGGAAGCTGAACAACTGGCTCTTGAATGTTGATTGGATAAACAAGGAAATGAAGGCAGAAATAAAAAAGTTCTTTGAAACCAACGAGAATGAAGACACAACATACCAGAATCTCTGGGACACATTTAAAGCAGTCTGTAGAGGAAAATAGATAGCAATAAGTGCCCACATGAGAAGAGTGGAGAGATCCAAGATTGACACCTTATTATCAAAATTGAAAGAGCTAGAGGAGCAAGATCAAAAAAGCTCAAAACCTAGCCAAAGTCAAGAAATAACTAAGATCAGAGCAGAACTGAAGGAGAGAGAGACAAGAAATACCCTTCAATAAATCAATAAATCCAAGAGCTGGTATTTCGAAAATTTCAACAAAATAGACAGACCACTACTGAGATTGATCAAAAAGAAAAGAGAGAATAACAAAGAAAATGCAGTAAAAAACGATAATGGGGAAAACACCACAGATTCCACAGAAATTTAAACCATCATCAGAGAATACTAAAAACAACTCTGCACATAAACTAGTAAACCAGGAAGAAATGGATAAATTTCTGGACACCTGTGTTCTCCCAAGCCTAAACCAGGAGGAAGCCGAAACTATGAATAGACGAGTAACAAGGTCTGAAGTTGAGGAAGAAATTAAAAGCCTACCACACAAAAAAAGCCCTGGTCCAGATGGGTTTACAGCCGAATTCTACCAGACCCACAAAGAGGATCTGGTACCATTCCTTCTGAAACTATTCCAAATAATTCAAAAAGAGGGAACCCTTCCCAAATCATTTTATGAGACCAACATCATCCTGATACCAAAACCCGGCAGAGACTCAACAAGAAAAGAAAACTTCAGGCCAATATCCATGATGAACATAGATGCAAAAATCTTCAATAAAATACTGGCAAACCGATTGCAACCGCATATTAAAAAACTTATCCATCATGATCAAGTAGGATTCATCCCGGGGATGCAAGGCTAGTTCAACATACCCAAGTCTATAAATGTAATTCACCACATAAACAGAAGCAAAAACAAAAACCACATGATTATCTCAATTGACGCAGGGAAGGCATTTGACAAAATTCAACAGCACTTTATGCTAAAAACCCTCAATAAACTTGGTATTGATGGAACATTTCTCAAAGTAATAAAAGCTATTTACGACAAACCAACAGCCAATATCATACTTAATGGGCAAAAACTGGAAGCATTCCCTTTGAAATCCGGCACTAGACAAGGATGTCCTCTCTCACCACTACTATTTAACATAGTACTGGAAGTTCTAGCCAGAGCAATCAGGCAAGAAAAAGAAATAAACGGTATTCAAATAGGAAAGGTGGAAGCCAAATTGTCTCTATTTGCAGATGACATAAGAGTATACCTAGAAGACCCCATCCCCTCAGCCCAAAAACTCCTGAAAATGATAAGCAACTTCAGTAAAGTCTCAGGATATAAAATCAATGTGCAAAAATCACAAGCATTCCTATACACCAATAACAGACTTAAAGAGAACCAAATCAAGAACGAACTGCCATTCACAATTGCTACAAAGAAAATAAAATACCTAGGAATACAACTCACAAGGAACATAAGGGACCTCTTTAAGAAAAACTACAAAGCACTGCTCAATGAAATAAGAGAGGACACAAACAGATGGAGAAACATTCCATGTTCGTGGTTGGAAAGAATCAATATCGTGAAAATGGCTAATACTGCCCAAAGTAATTTACATAATCAATGCTATCCCAATCAAACTACCATTCAATTTCTTCAAAGAACTGGAAAAACCACCATGAACTTCATATGGAACCAAAAGAGAGCCTGCATAGCCAAGTCAATTCTAAGCAAAAAGAACACAGCGGGAGGCATCACACTCCCAAACTTCAAACTATACTACAAGGCTACATTGATCAAAACAGCATGGTACTGGTAGCAAAACAGAGATATAGACCAATGGAACAGAACAGAAGCATCAGAGGCAACACAACCTCTCTACAGCCATATTATCTTTGATAAACCAGACAAAAACAAGCAATGGGGAAACGATTCCCTATTTAATAAATGGTGTTGGGAAAACTGGCTAGCCATGTGCAGAAAGCAGGACCTGGACCCCTTCCTGACACCTTACACTAAAATTAACTCCAGATGGATTAAAGACTTAAACGTAAGACCTGACACCATAAAAACCCTAGAAGAAAATCTAGGCAAAACCATTCAAAACATAGGAGTAGGCAAGGACTTCATGAATAAAACAGCAAAAGCTTTGGCAACAAAAGCCAAAATAGACAAGTGGGACCTAATCAAACTCCACAGCTTCTGCACTGCAAAAGAAACAGTCGCTAGAGTGAATCAGCAACCATCAGAATGGGAAAAAATCTTTGCAGTTTACACATCTGACAAAGGGCTGATATCCAGAATTTAGAAAGAACTCAAACAGATTTACAGGAAAAAAGCAAACAAGCCCATTCAAAAATGGGCAAAGGATATGAACAGACACTTTACAAAAGAAGACATACATAAGGCCAACAAACATATGAAAAAATGCTCATCATCACTGGTCATTAGAGAGATGCAAATCAAAACCTCATTGAGATACCATCTCACGCCAGTTAGAAATGCGATCATTAAAAATTCTGGAGACAGCAGATGCTGGAGAGGATGTGGAGAATTAGGAACACTCTTACACTGTTGTTGGGAGTGTAAATTAGTTCAACCATTGTGGAAGACAATGTGGCGATTCCTCAGGGACCTAGAAATAGAAATTCCATTTGACCCAGCAATCCCATTACTGGGTATATATCCAAAGGACTGTAAATCGTTCAAGTATAAGGACACATGCACACGAATGTTCATTGCAGCACTGTTTACAATAGCAAAGAACTGGAACCAACCCAAATGCCCAATGATGATAGACTGTACTGGGGAAATGTGGCACATATACACCATGGAATATTATGCAGCAATAAAAAATGATGAGTTTTTGTCCTTTGTAAGGACATGGATGAATCTGGAGAACATCATTCTCAGCAAACGGACACAAGAACAGAAAAAGAAATACCGCATATACTCACTCATAGGCGGGTGAGAAAAATGAGAACACATAAACACAGAGAGGCGGTCTACTATACACTGGGGTCTATTGGGGGAATGGGGGAGGGACAGTGGGGGGAGATGGGGAGGGATAGCCTGCAGATGAATACCAAGTGTGGGTGAAGGGGAGGAAGGCAGCTAAACACACTGCCACGTGTGTACCTATGCAACTATCTTTCACGTTCTGTACATGTACCCCAAAACCTATAATGCAATAAAAATTAAAAAAACAAAAATCAAAAAACATATATATATATAGTACAGCCATTAAAAAAAAAAACAAAGAGGAGAGAGGGTGATACACACAGGAGAGAGAAGGATACACACAGAAGAGAAAAGGATACACACAGAAGAGAGGAGAATGCACACAGGAGAGAGAAGGATACATACAGGAGAGAGGAGGAGACACACAGGAGAAAGAAGGATATATGCAGGAGAGAGGAGGATACACACAGGAGAGAGAAGGATACGAACAGGAGAAAGAAGGATCCACACAGGAGAGTGGAGGCTACACAGAAAAGAGAGGAGGATACACACAGAAGACAGAGAAATACACACAGAAGAGAAGAGGATACACATAGAAGAGGGGTGATACACACGAGAGAGAAGGGTACACATAGGAGAAACGGGGATACAAACAGAAGTTAGAAAGATACACAAAGGAGAGTGGCATACTCACAGGAAAGAGGAGGACACACTGATGAGAGAAAAAGATACACATAGCAGAGAGGAGGATACACACAGGAGAGGGGGATAACAACAGGAAATTGAGAAATACACACAGGAGAGAGGGATACACACAGGAGAAAGGGGGATATAAGCAGGAGAGAAAAGAATACATACAGGAGAGGGGGAAACACACAAAAAGAGGAATGTACACACAGGAGAAAGAAAAATACACACAGCAAAAAAAGAATACACACAGGAGAGAGAGGATACATACAAGAGAGAAAAGGAAACACAGGAGAGAGGAAAATACACACAAAAGAGGGAAGGATACACACAAAATCAGAAGGGTACACACAGGGTAGTGGGGGATACACAAAGGAGAGGGGTGATACACACAGGAGAGAGGAGGGTACACACAGGAGCGAGGGGGATACACACAGGAGAGAAGAAAATACACGCAGGATAAGGGGATACACACAGGGAAGAGAGAGATACACACAGGGAAGAGAGATATACACACAGGAGAAAGAATACACACAGGAGAGAGGGACATACACACATAAAAGGGTGATAAACAAAGGAGAAAGGGGGATAAACAGGAGAGAAAAGTATACACACAGGAAAGTGTGATACACACAGAAGAGAATGGTGTAAACACAGGAGACGAAAGGATACACACAGTAGAGAGGAGGGAACAAACAGGATAGAGGGGATGCACACATAAGAGGGGGATACACACAGGAGAAAGGAAAGATACACATAGAAAAGAAAGGTGTTCCACACAAAAGAGAAAAAGAAAACACACAGGAGAGCAAAGGGATAAACACAGTAGAGAGAAGGATACACACCAGAGAGAAAAGTACACACACGGGAGAGGGGCATACAAAATAGGGAGAGGCAAATACACACAGCAGTGTTTGATACATACAGGAGACAGAAAAATACACACAGGAGAGAGGGGCATACATACAAGATATGGAGATACAAACAGGAGAGAGGGGAATACACAAAAAAGAGAAGAGAATCCACACAGGAGGTAGGAGAATACACACAGGAGGGAGGGGAATACACACAGGAGAAAGGGGAATACACACAGGAGAAAGGGGAATACACACAGGAGTGAGGAGGATACACACAGAGGGAAAGGATAAATACAAAAGAGGGGAGAATACACACAAAAGAGAGGAGGATACATATAGAAACGAGGAGGATACATGCAGGAGATTGGAGGATACACAAAGGAGAGAGGAGGATACACACAGGAGAGGGGATGATACCCACAGGAGAGAGGAGTATACACACAGAAAATGGGCATATACACAGGAGAGAGGGAGATCCTCACAGGAGCGTTGTATAAATAGAGGAGACAGGAAAATACACACAACAGAGAAAGGGATACAAACAGAAGAGGTGGATACACACAGGAGAGAGGGGGATTGACACAGAAGAAGGAGATAAACACAGGAGAGATGGAGATCCACACAGGAGAGAGGAAAATACACACAAGAGAGAGGGCGTTACACACAGGACAGAGAAGGTTACACAGAGAATAGCAGGGATTTCACACAATAGAGAGGGTGATACACACAAGAGGGAGGGAAATATACACAGGAGAGAGTGGTATACACACAGGTTAGGAGAATACACAAAGGAGAGAGGGGCATACACACAGGAGAGAGAAAACATACACACAGGAGAGAGGAGGATACACACAAATAAGATGGGTATAAACACAAAAGAGAAGAGGATACACACAGGAGAAAGGAAATACACACAGGAGAGAGGGAATATACACACAGGATAGAGGAGAATACACACAGAAAAGATGGAGATAAACACAGAAGAAAGGAGAATACACAAAGGAGAGAAAAGGATACACACAGAAGAGAGAAGGATACACACTAAAGAGAGGAGGATACACACAGGAGAGGGGGATACACACAGGAGTGGGGGTATACACACATAAAATTGGAATAAAAACAGGAGAATGGGGGTACACACAGAAGAGAGGAGGATACTCACAGGAAAAGGTGATACAAACATGAGAGAGAAATACACACAGGTGAGAGGAGGATACACAAAGGATGGAGGTGCGTAAACACAGAAAAGGGGGAATACACAGAGAAAAGACTAAGATACACAAAGGAGAAAGGGATACACACAGGAGAGGAAAATACAAACAGGAGCGAGGGGAATGCACACAGGAGAAAGAAATACACACAGGAAAGACGAGAATACACACAGGAGAGAGAAGAATACACACTGGAGACGGGAGATACACATAGAGGAGAGGAAGATACACACAGAAGAGAGGAAGATACACAGAGGAGAGGAAGATATACACAGAAGAGGAGAGAATACACACAGGATTGGGGGATACACAGAGAAGAGAGTGGGATACGCACAGGAATGGGAGATACACAGAGGAGAGTGTGGGATACACAAAGGAGAGAGGGGCATAAACACTGGAGAAGGGGATACATACAGGAGAGAGGGGCATAGACAGAGGAGAGTGGAGGATACGCACAGGAGAGAAAAGGATACACACTAAAGAGAGGAAGATACACATAGGAGAGGAAGATACACACGGGAGAGAGGGGCATACACATAAAAAATTGGGATACACAAAGCAGAAAGGGGGATACACCCAAGAGACAGGAGTATACACACAAGGAAGTGTGATACACACAGGAGAGAGGGTTGTAAACACAGGAGAGAGAAGGATACACACAGGAGAGAAGAGGAAACAAACAGGAGAGTGGGGATACATAAAAGAGAGAAAAAAATAAACACAGGAGAAAGGTGTAATACACACAGAAGAGAGGGGGGAAAAACACAGAAAAGTGGAGAGATACACACAGGAGAGAGGAGAATACACACAGGAGTGGGGCATACACACAGGAGAGAGGGGGATACACACAGGAGATATGGATTCATACAGAAGACAGGAAATACACACAGGAGAGAGGGACATACACACAGGAGAGTGGGATACACAGAGAAGAGAGGTGATACACACAGAAGAGAGGAAAATACACACAAGAGAGAGGGACATACACACAGGAAAGAGGAGGATACACATAGAAGAGAGGAGAATACACAAAGGCAAGAGGAGTATTAACGCAGGAGAGAGGAGTATACACAAAAGAGAGGGGAGTACACAGAGGAGAGAAGGCAGAACACACAGGAGAGAGGGCGGATACACACAGGAGAAAGAAAGATACACACAGGAGAGGGGGGTACACACAAAAAAGAGAAGGATACACAAAGAAGAAAGTAGGATACATAAAGGCGAGAGAAAGAATACACACAGGGGAGAGGGGGGATACTAACAGGAGAGAGGGTGATACACACCCAAGAGTGGGGAATACACACAGAAGGGAGAAGATACACACTGGAGAGAGTAAGATACACAAAACAGAAGAAATATACGCAAAGTAGAGAGAAGGATACACACAGGAGAGGGCGATACACACAAGACAGAGAAGGATCCACAGAAGAGAAAGGGAAATACACATAAGAGAGGGGTATACACACAGAAGAGAAAAGGATACACAAAGGAGAATGAAGGAAAAACGCATCACAGACAAGGATACACGAAAAAGAGAGGAGAATACACACAGGAGAGAGAAAAATACACACAGAAGATAAGGGGGATACACACAAGAGAGAGAATAATACACAACGAAGAGAAAAAAATCCACACAGTAGAGAGGAGGATACACAGAGGAGCGAGGGATACACAGAGGTGAGAGGAGAATACACACAGGAGAGAGGGGCATACACACAGAAAAGGGGGGATACACAGACAAGGGAGTGGGTTAAACAAAAAAGAAAGGGATACACACAGGAGAGGGAAATACACACAGGAGCGACGGGGATGCACACAGGAGTAAAGGAAATACACAAAGAAAAGACGAGGATACACACAGGAGAGAGAAAAATACACACAGGAGAGGGGGAAAACACAGAGGAGAGAGGAAGATACACACAGAAGAGAGGAGAATGCACACAGGATTGGGGGATATACACAGAAGAGAAAGGGATACGAAAAAGAGAGGGAAATACGTAGAGGAGAGTGTGTGAAATACAGAGGAGAGAGGGGGATAAAGACAGGAGAGGGGGACACATACAGGAGAGAGGGGCATAGACAAAGGAGAGAGGAGAACACGCAAAACAGAAGAGGATACACACAGAAAAGAGGGGATTCACACAGGAGAGAGGGGCATACACACAGGAGAGAAAAGGATACACACAGGAGAGAGGAGGATACACATAAAAGGAAGAGACACACACGGGAGAAAGGGGCATACACATAAAAAAAGATACACAAAGGAGAAAGGGGATACACACAGGAGAGAGGAGGATACACACAGGAGAGAGGAGGAAACAAACAGGAGATAGGGGATACACACAAGAGAGAGGGGGATACACACAGGAGAAAGGGGTGATACACAGAGGAAAAAACGGTGTTACCCACAGGAGAGATGGGGGAAACACACAGGAAAGCGGAGTGATACACACAGGAGAGAGCAGGATACACAAAGGAGTGGGGGATACACAGAGAAGAGAGTGGGATATGCACAGGAATGGGAGATTCACAGAGGAGAGTGTGGGATACACAAAAGAGAGTGGGAAATAAACACTACAGAGGGGGATACATACAGGAGAGAGGGACATAGACAAAAGAATGTGGAGGATACACAGAGAAGAGAAAAAATACACACTGGAGAGAAATGGATACACACAGGAGAGAGGAGAATCCACACAGGAGATAGGAGAATACACACAGGAGGGAGGGGAATACACACAGGAGGGAGGGGAATACACACAGGAGTGAGGAGGATACACACAGAGGGAAAAGGATAAATACAAAAGAGAGGAGGATACACACAAAAGAGAGGAGGATACAGACAGAAGAGAGAAAGATACATGCAGGAGATTAGAGGATACACAAGAGAGAGAGGAGGATACACACAGGAGAGGGGAAGATGCACACAGAAGAGAGGAGAATACACACAGAAAAGGGGCATATACACAGGAGAGAGGGAGATTCTCACAGGAGCGTTAAATACATAGAGGAGACAGGGAAATACCCAGAATAGAGAAAGAGACACACACAGGAGAGGTGGATACACACAGGAGAAGGGGGGATTCACACAGAAGAGGAAGATAAACACAGGAGAGATGGGGATACACACAGGAGAGGTGGATACACACAGCAGAGAGGAAGATTCACACAGAAGAGGAAGATACACACAGGAGAGATGGAGATCCACACAGGAGAGAGTGGAATACACACAAGAGAGAAGGTGTTACACACAGGACAGAGAAGGTTACGCACAGAATAGAGGGGAATTCACACAATAGAGAGGATGATACACACAGGAGGGAGGAAAATATACACAGGAGAGAGGGGTATACACACAGGTGAGGGGAATACACAAAGGAGAGAGGGGCATAAAGAGGAGAAAAAAAACATACACACAGGAGAGAGGAGGATACACACAGAAGAGATGGAGATACACACAGGAAAAAAGAAGATACACACAAAAGAGAGGAAGATACACACAGGAGAGTGGGGGAACCACAGAGGAGAGAGGGGATACACACAGGAGAGCGGGAATATACACACAGAATAGAGAAGAATACACACAGAAAAGATAGAATTAGACACAGAAGAAAGGAGAATACACAAAGGAGAGAGGAGGATAAACACAGAAGGGAGAAGGATACACACAGGAGAGAGCGATACACACAGAAGAGAGGGCATACACACATAAAATGGAGATAAACACTGTAGAAAGGGGTTACACACAGAAGAGAGATGGATAACCACAGGAAAATGTGATACAAAAAGGAGAGACAAATAAACACAGGTGAGAGAAGGATAAACACAGGAGTGAGGGGCATAAACACAGAAAGGTGGGGATACACAGAGGAGAGAAGGTGATACACAAAGAAGAAAGGGATACACACAAGAGAAAAAAATAAACACAGGAGCGAGGGGAATGCACACAGAAGAAAGGGAAATACACACAGGAAAGAGAAGGAAACACAGGAGAGAGAATGATACACACAGGAGAGAGTGGATACACACAGTAGAGAGGAAGGTACACACGAGAGAGGAGAATACAGAGAGGAGAGAGGAAGATACACATAGAAGACAAGGAGATGCACACAGGAGTGGGGGATACACACAGAAGAGAGGGGGTACACACAAAAGCGTTGGATACATGCAGGAGACAGGGAAATACACACAGGAGAGAGGGGGATACATACAGAAGAGGGGGATACACACAGGAGAGAGGGAGATACACACAGGAGAGAGGAGTATACAAAGGAGAGAGTGGGATACACATAGGAGAGAATGGAATACACAAGAGAGAGGGGCATACACACAGGAGAGAAAGGGATACACACAGGAGAGAGATAGATACACAAAGGAGAGAGGAGGGTACACGCAGAATGGAGAAGTATACACAGGAGGAAGTGGGATACACACATGAGATAGGAGGATACACAAAGGAGAGAAAAATACACACAGGTGAGAGGAGGATAAACACAGGAGAGTGGGGCATACACACAGAAGAGAGGGGTTACACAAAGGAGAGAGGTGGATAAACAAAGAAGAATAGGATACACACAGAAGAAAGAAATACACACAAGAGCGAGGGAGATGCACACAGGAGAAAAAATTATACACACAGGAAAGAGGAGAATACACACAGGAGAGAGAAGCATATACGGAGAAGAGAGGGTGATACACACAAGAGTAAGGAAGATACACATAGGAGAGTGGGGCACACAAACATGAGGGTGGGGGATACACACAAAAGAGAGGGGTATAGACTGAGTGGTAGAAGGATGCACACAAGAGTGAGAAGGATACACACTGGAGAGAGGAGGATACACACAGGAGAGAGGAAGATACACACAGAAGAGGAAAGGATTCACACAGGAGAAGAAGATACACACAGAAGAGAAAGCACAGGAGAGAAGGATACACAGACGAGACAGGGGATACACACAGGAGAGGGGGGAAAACACAGGAGAGTGTGATACATACAGAAGAGAGTGGTATAGACAGAGGAGAGGGGGTGATACACGCAGGAGAGAGGAGGATACACACAGGAGAGAGTGGGATACACACAGGAAAGTGGGGGATAAACACAGAGGATAGAAGAATACATAAAGGAGAAAGAAGGATACACAGAGGGTAAAGAAAGATACACACAGGAGACAAAGATACACACAGGAGAAAGTGGGATACAGACAGTAGAGAGGGAGATACACACAGGGGGAGGGGAATACACACAGGAGAGAGGAGTATACACACAGGAGAGAAGAGAATACACACAAAAGAGAGGAGGAAACACACAAATGAAGGGGGAATACAAACAGGAGATAGGAGGATACACACAGGAGAGAGTGTAATAAACACAGAAAAGAGGAGGATTCACACAAGAGAGAAAAGAATACACACAGGAGAGAGGAATATACCCACAGGGGAAAGAAGAATACACACAAAAGTGGGAAGGATACACATAGAAGAGAGGGGGATACACACAGGAAACAGAGGGATACACACAGGGGGATGGGGATAAATACAAGAGAGAGGAGGATACATACAGGAGAGCGGAGGATACACACAGGACAGGGGAGGATACACAAAGGAGACAGGAGCATACACACAGGAGAGGGAGCTGCACACAAAAGAGGAAGATACACACAGAAAAGAGGAGGATAAATACAGGGGATGGGGATCCACACAGGAGAGAGGGGCATACACACAGAAGAGAGCAAAATACACACAAAATAGAGGAGGATACACACAAAAGAGAGGGTGTACACACAGAAAAAAGGGGGGTATACACACAGTAGAGAAGAAGATACACACAGGAAAGAAGAGGATACACAAAGGAGAGAGAAGAATACACATAGGGGAAGCGGGATACACAGAGAAGAGGGAAGGATACTCACAAAAGCGAGGAGAATACACACAGGAGAGTGAAGGATACCCACAGAAGAGAGGGGGCTACACACAGGAGAGAAAGGGTACACAGAGGAGAAAAGAGGATACACAAAGGAAAGAGGGATACACACAGGAGAGTAGGGAATAAACAGAAGAGAAAGGAGGATACACCAAGGAGAGAGGAGGATAAACACAGGAGAGAAAGATACACACAGGAGAGCGGGGCTTACACACAGAAGAGAAGGATACACACAGAAGAAAAAGGGATAAACAAAGAAAACCGGAGGAAACACACAAAAGGAAATACACACAGGAAAGAGGGGTGAAGACACAGGAGAAAACAGGATACACACAGCAGAGAGGAAGATAAACACAAGAGAGAGGGGATAAACAAACAAGAGAAGGGGATACACACAGGAGAGAGAAGGTGATACACAAAGGAGAGTGGGATACACAAAGGAGAGAGGGAAATACACAAAAGAAAGACGGACATACACACAGGAAAGAGGAGGATACACATAGGATTGAGGAAGATAGACAAAGGAGAGAAGAGGATACACGCAGGAGAGAGGAGTATACACAAAAGAGAGGGGAGTTCACAGAGGAGAGAGGGCATTACACACAGGAGAAAGGGTGGATACACACAGGAGAGAGAAAGATACACACAGGAGAGAGGAGGATACACACAGGAGAGGGTGGATACACACAGGAGAGTGGAGGATACACACAGGAGAAAGGGCGGATACACACAGGAGAGAGAAAGATACACACAGGAGAGAGGAGGATACACACAGGAGAGGGTGGATACACACAGGAGAGTGGAGGATACACACAGGAGAGACGGGGGATACACACAAGAAAGAGGATACACAAAGAATAAAGAAGGATACATAAAGGCGAGAGAAAGAATACACACAGAAGAGAGGGGGGATGCTAACAGAAGAGAGGGTGATACACACCGGAGAGTGGAACATACACACAGAAGAGAGAAGATACACACGGGAGAGAGTAAGATACACTCAGGAGGAGGAAGATACGCAAAGTAGAAAGGAGGATACACACAGGAGAGGGAGATACAAACAAGAGAGAGAAGGATCCACAGAGGAGAGAGGGAAATACACATAAGAGAGGGGTATACACACAGAAGATAAAAGGATACACGCAGGAGAATGAAGAATAAACGCATCACAGAAAAGGATACACGCAGGAGAGAGGGGAAAAGACACAGGAGAGAAGGGGGATACATACAAGAGAGAGAATAATACACACAGAAGAGAAAAGGATACAGAAAATAGAGAGGAGGATACACAGAGGAGCGAGGGATACACACAGGTGAGAGAAGAATACACACAGGAGAGAGGGGCATACACACAGAAAAGGGGGAATAAACAGAGAAGGGAGTGGGTTAAACAAAAAAGAAAGGGATACATTCAGGAGAGGGAAAAACACACAGGAGCGAGGGGGATGCACACTGGAGTAAAGGAAATACACAAAAACAAGACGAGAATACACACAAGAGAAAGAAAAATACACACAGGAGAGAAAAGATACAGGAGAGAGGAGCATTCACACAGGAGACAGGAGGATACAAGAGGAGAGAGAAAGATACACACAGAAGAAGGAGGGAGGCAAGATGGCGTCGTAGAGGTGACTCAGGATTGCAGCTCTCGGTGAAGGCTCAGAGGGTGAGTCCTAGCCGCATTCTCGGATGTTCCTTTTATGCCCACAGAGCGTTGAAAGTCCCAGGTGTGGGAGAGACACGGGACGCTAGCAGCCGGCTAACGCAACCGGCTCCCGCCGCCTCTTCGGCCGGCGCCGCAGCGGGACCTGGCGCGGAACTCACTGGTCTGGGTGCCCTGTTAAACCGGCAATCTGAGATTTGGAAGGGCAGATTGGCATGTCCATCTGATTGAACAGGACTTGGACAATGAGCCAGACCAGGAGTTTCCTGGGAAGCGTGATCTGAGCCGGGGTAGTGGGCAGCGGCACCGGAGATCGCACGGATCCCAGTGCCCTATCGGCAGGCTCCTGGGGCGCCAGTGAGAGAGTCGACCTTTCAGCTTGGGGAGAGGAAGAGAGAGAGAGAGGACGGACTCTGAGGCAGGGAGCAGGGTGATCGGGCTCGGCGGGTCCCACGCTCACGGGGACAAGCAGGGCGGCGACTGGAGGCGCTTGGGGCTGAGAGTTTTGTTGCCGGCATTTAGGACGGTGCAGCCCGGTCAGGGAGGGGCGTCCACCATTCCTGACAAAGTGCACCCCCACTTAAGTACCGCCCAGGACTGACGCAGCCTGCCGTTGCCGAGGCAACCTGCCATAACAGAGAGAGTCCGCCGGGCCGCAACAGGGCGGACCCGCCTTAGGAGGTCAGAGCCCCGACAGGCAAATAGTGAATAGACTGCCACCTAGTGGGGCAGGACAGTGCAACAGATACTCATAAAGCAAAAATCACAAGCATTCCTATACACCAATAACAGACTTAAAGAGAACCAAATCAAGAACGAACTGCCATTCACAATTGCTACAAAGAAAATAAAATACCTAGGAATACAACTCACTAGGAATGTAAGGGACCTCTTTAAGGAAAACTACAAACAACTGCTCAATGAAATAAGAGAGGACACAAACAGATGGAGAAACATTCCATGTTCGTGGTTAGGAAGAATCAATATCATGAAAATGGCTATACTGCCCAAAGTAATTTACACAATCAATGCTATCCCCATCAAACTACCATTGAATTTCTTCACAGAACTGGAAAAAACCACCATGAATTTCATATGGAACCAAAAAAGAGCCCGCATAGCCAAGTCAATTCTAAGCAAAAAGAACACAGCGGGAGGCATCACACTACCAGACTTCAAACTATACTACAAGGCTACAGTAATCAAAACAGCATGGTACTGGTACCAAAACAGAGATATAGACCAATGGAACAGAACAGAGGCATTGGAGGCAACACAACACATCTACAACCATATTATCTTTGATAAACCAGACAAAAACAGGCAATGGGGAAAGGATTCCCTATTTAATAAATGGTGTTGGGAAAACTGGCTAGCCATGTGCAGAAAGCAGAAATTGGACCCCTTCCTGACACCTTACACTAAAATTAACTCCAGATGGATTAAAGACTTAAACGTAAGACCCGACACCATAAAAACCCTAGAGGAAAATCTAGGCAAAACCATTCAGGACATAGGAGTAGGCAAGGACTTCATGAACAAAACTCCCAAAGCATTGGCAACAAAAGCCAAAATAGACAAATGGGACCTAATCAAACTCCACAGCTTCTGCACAGCAAAACAAACAGTCACTAGAGTGAATCGGCAACCATCAGAATGGGAAAAAATCTTTGCAGTTTACGCATCTGACAAAGGGCTGATATCCAGAATTTACAAAGAACTCAAACAGATTTACAGGAAAAAAACAAACAAGCCCATTCAAAAATGGGCAAAGGATATGAACAGAAACTTTACGAAAGCAGACATACATGAGGCCAGCAAACATATGAAAAAGTGCTCATCGTCATTGGTCATTAGAGAGATGCAAATCAAAACCACATTGAGATACCATCTCACACCAGTTAGAATGGCGATCATTAAAAAATCTGGAGACAGCAGATGCTGGAGAGGATGTGGAGAAATAGGAACACTCTTACACTGTTGGTGGGAGTGTAAATTAGTTCAACCATTGTGGAAGACAGTGTGGCGATTTCTCAGGGACCTAGAAATAGAAATTCCATTTGACCCAGCAATCCCATTACTGGGTATCTATCCAAAGGATTATAAATCGTTCTACTATAAGGACACATGCACACGAATGTTCATTGCAGCACTGTTTACAATAGCAAAGACCTGGAACCAACCCAAATGCCCAACGATGATAGACTGGACTGGGAAAATGTGGCACATATACACCATGGAATATTATGCAGCAATCAAAAATGATGAGTTTGTGTCCTTTGTAGGGACATGGATGAATCTGGAGAACATCATTCTCAGCAAACTGACACAAGAACAGAAAAAGAAATACCGCATATACTCACTCATAGGTGGGTGAGAAAAATGAGAACACGTGGACACAGAGAGGCGGTCTACTATACACTGGGGACTGTTGGGGGGAATGGGGGAGGGACAGCAGGGGGGGGCTGGGGGAGATAGCCTGGGGATGAATACCAAGTGTGGGTGAAGGGGAGGAAAGCAGCAAAGCACACTGCCATGTGTGTACCTATGCAACTATCTTGCTTGTTCTGCACATGTACCCCCAAACCTATAATGCAATAAAAATTTAAAAAAAAAAAAAAAAAAAAAATATTGCTGAAAAAAAAAAAAAAAAAAAAAAGAATTAAAAAAAAAAAAAAAAAAAAGAAAGCCCCAACTCCCTGAGACAGAGCATCTAAGGGTGAAAAAAAAAAAAAAAGTGGTGTTTTATGAGTTCTATTGCAGCAGACATAACCTCCCAACAACCCTGAATGAACAACGGAGCTCACAGCTCAGCACTGGAGCTCCTATAAAGCACAGACTGTCTCCTCAAGCAGCTCCCTGACCTCTGTATATCCAAGGAGTCACCCCAGAAAAGGACTAATCAGACTGACATTTGGCTGGCATCATTCTGGAACAAGGGCAGCAGAAAAAGAAACTGATATCATCCCTCACTGTTCTGCAGCTGCTGCAGGTATACCCCAGACAAGCAGGGCCTGGAGTGGACCTCAGCACTCATACAGCAGAGAGGATAGATCATTAGAGGGAAAACTAAGTAACAGAAATACTTCATCATCAACAATCTCAGTGTCCACACAGAGACCCAATTGAAAAATCAGCCACTACTAAGACAACAGGCGGATAAATCCATAAAGATGAGAAGAAACCAGCGCAAAAAGGAGGAAAGCACCCGAAACCAAAACACCTCACCTCCAAAAAAGGACCAAAACTCCTCACCAGCAAGGGAACAAAGCTGGACGGAGAATGAATGTGACGAAATGACGGAATCAGACTTCAGAAAGTGGATAATGAGAAACTTCAGTGAGCTAAAGGAACATGTTCTAAACCAGTGCAAAGAAACTAAGAACCTTGAAAAAAGATTTGAAAAAAGATTCGAGGAATTGATAACGAGAATGGACAACTTAGAGAGGAATATGAATGAATTGAAGGAGCTGAAAAACTCAACACGAGAACTTCGCGAAGCATGCACAAGTATCAACAGCCGAATTGACCAAGCAGAAGAAAGAATATCAGAAGTTGAAGATCAACTCAATGAAATAAAACGAGAAACCAAGATTAAAGAAAAAAGCACAAAAAGGAATGAACAAAATCTCCAAGAAATGTGGGACTATGTGAAGAGACCCAACCTACGTTTGATAGGTGTACCAGAAAGTGACGAAGAGAATGAATCCAAGCTGGAAAACACTCTTCAGGATATTATCCAGGAAAATTTCCCCAACCTAGCAAGACAGGTCAATACTCAACTCCAGGAAATACAGAGAACACCACAAAGATACTCTGCAAGAAGAGCAACCCCAAGGCACATAATCGTCAGATTCACCAGGGTTGAAACAAAGGAGAAAATACTAAGGGCAGCCAGAGAGAAAGGTCGGGTCACCCACAAAGGGAAGCCCATCAGACTCACAGCAGATCTCTCAGCAGAGACTCTACAAGCCAGAAGAGAGTGGGGGCCAATATTCAACATCCTTAAAGAAAAGAGCTTTCAACCCAGAATTTCATATCCAGCGAAACTGAGCTTCATAAGTGAAGGAAAAATAAAATCCTTCACGAACAAGCAAGTACTCAGAGATTTTGTCACCACTAGGCCTGCTTTACAAGAGCTCCTGAAAGAGGCACTACACATAGAAAGAAACAACCAGTTCCAGCCATTCTAAAAGCATACCAAATGCTAAAGACCATCAACAAAATGAAGAATGTACATGAACCAACGGGCAAAACAGCCAGCTAGCATCAAAATGGCAGTATCAAATTCACACATAACAATATTAACCCTGAATGTAAATGGGCTAAATGCACCAATCAAAAGACACAGGCTGGCAAATTGGATAAAAAACCAAAACCCATCGGTGTGCTGTATCCAGGAAACCCACCTCACATGCAAAGATACACAAAGGCTCAAAATAAAGGGATGGAGGAAGATTTACCAAGCAAATGGAGAGCAAAAAAAAGCAGGAGTTGCAATTCTCATCTCTGATAAAATAGACTTTAAAGTAACAAAGATCAAAAGGGACAAAGAAGGTCATTACATAATGGTAAAAGGATCGATACAATAAGAAGAGATAACGATTCTAAATATATATGGACCCAATGTAGGAGCACCCAGATATATAAGGCAAGTTCTTAATGACTTACAAAGGGACTTAGACTCCCACACAATAATAGTGGGAGACTTTAACACTCCACTGTCAATAGCAGACAGATCAACCAGACAGAAAATTAACAAGGATATCCAGGACTTGAACTCAGACCTGGAACAAGCAAACCTGATAGACATTTACAGAACTCTCCACCCCAAATCCACAGAATATACATTCTTCTCAGCACCACATCACACCTACTCCAAAATTGACCACATAATTGGAAGTAAAGCACTCCTCAGCAAATGCAAAACAACTGAAATCATAACAAACAGTCTCTCAGACCATAGTGCAATCAAGTTGGAACTCAGAATTCAGAAAATAACTCAGAACCGCACAGCTTCATGGAAACTGAACAATTGGCTCTTGAATGTTGATTGGATAAACAATGAAATGAAGGCAGAAATAAAGAAGTTCTTTGAAACCAATGAGAATGAAGACACAACGTACCAGAATCTCTGGGACACATTTAAAGCAGTCTGTAGAGGAAAATATATAGCAATAAGTGCCCACATGAGAAGAGTGGAGAGATCCAAAATTGACACCCTATCGTCAAAATTGAAAGAGCTAGAGGAGCAAGATCAAAAAAGCTCAAAATCTAGCCGAAGACAAGAAATAAATAAGATCAGAGCAGAACTGAAGGAGATAGAGACAAGAAAAACCCTTCAAAAAAATCAATAAATCTAAGAGCTGGTTTTTCGAAAAGATCAACAAAATAGACAGACCACTAGCCAGACTGATAAAAAAGAAGAGAGAGAACAACCAAATAGATGCAATAAAAAACGATAAAGGGGAAATCACCACAGATTCCACAGAAATTCAAACCATCATCAGAGAATACTACAAACAACTCTATGCACATAAACCAGTAAATCAGGAAGAAATGGATAAATTCCTGGATGCCTGTGTCCTCCCAAGCCTAAACCAGGAGGAAGCCGAAACTATGAATAGACCAATAACAAGGTCTGAAGTTGAGGCAGCAATTAAGAGCCTACCACACAAAAAAAGCCCAGGTCCAGATGGGTTCACAGCCGAATTCTACCAGACACACAAAGAGGATCTGGTACCATTCCTTCTGAAACTATTCCAAATAATCCAAAAAGAGGGAACCCTTCCCAAATCATTTTATGAGACCAACATCATCCTGATACCAAAACCTGGCAGAGACTCAACAAGAAAAGAAAACTTCAGGCCAATATCCATGATGAACATAGATGCAAAAATCTTCAATAAAATACTGGCAAACCGATTGCAACAGCACATTAAAAAACTTATCCATCATGATCAAGTAGGATTTATCCCGGGGATGCAAGGCTGGTTCAACATACGCAAGTCTATAAATGTAATTCACCACATAAACAGAAGCAAAAACAAAAACCACATGATTATCTCAATTGATGCAGAGAAGGCATTTGACAAAATTCAACAGCCCTTTATGCTAAAAACCCTCAATAAACTTGGTATTGATGGAACATATCTCAAAGTAATAAAAGCTATTTATAACAAACCAACAGCCAATATCATACTTAATGGGCAAAAACTGGAAGCATTCCCTTTGAAATCTGGCACTAGACAAGGATGCCCTCTCTCACCACTTCTATTCAACATAGTACTGGAAGTTCTAGCCAGAGCAATCAGGCAAGAAAAAGAAATAAAGGGTATTCAAATAGGAAAGGTGGAAGCCAAATTGTCTCTATTTGCAGACGACATGATAGTATACCTAGAAGACCCCATCACCTCAGCCCAAAAGCTCCTGCAACTGATAAGCAACTTCAGCAAAGTCTCAGGATATAAAATCAATGTGCAAAAATCACAAGCATTCCTATACACCAATAACAGACTTAAAGAGAACCAAATCAAGAACGAACTGCCATTCACAATTGCTACAAAGAAAATAAAATACCTAGGAATACAACTCACTAGGAATGTAAGGGACCTCTTTAAGGAAAACTACAAACAACTGCTCAATGAAATAAGAGAGGACACAAACAGATGGAGAAACATTCCATGTTCGTGGTTAGGAAGAATCAATATCGTGAAAATGGCTATACTGCCCAAAGTAATTTACACAATCAATGCTATCCCCATCAAACTACCATTGAATTTCTTCACAGAACTGGAAAAAACCACCATGAATTTCATATGGAACCAAAAAAGAGCCCGCATAGCCAAGTCAATTCTAAGCAAAAAGAACACAGCGGGAGGCATCACGCTACCAGACTTCAAACTATACTACAAGGCTACAGTAATCAAAACAGCATGGTACTGGTACCAAAACAGAGATATAGACCAATGGAACAGAACAGAGGCATCGGAGGCAACACAACACATCTACAACCATATTATCTTTGATAAACCAGACAAAAACAGGCAATGGGGAAAGGATTCCCTATTTAATAAATGGTGTTGGGAAAACTGGCTAGCCATGTGCAGAAAGCAGAAATTGGACCCCTTCCTGACACCTTACACTAAAATTAACTCCAGATGGATTAAAGACTTAAACGTAAGACCCGACACCATAAAAACCCTAGAAGAAAATCTAGGCAAAACCATTCAGGACATAGGAGTAGGCAAGGACTTCATGAACAAAACTCCCAAAGCATTGGCAACAAAAGCCAAAATAGACAAATGGGACCTAATCAAACTCCACAGCTTCTGCACGGCAAAACAAACAGTCACTAGAGTGAATCGGCAACCATCAGAATGGGAAAAAATCTTTGCAGTTTACGCATCCGACAAAGGGCTGATATCCAGAATTTACAAAGAACTCAAACAGATTTACAGGAAAAAAACAAACAAGCCCATTCAAAAATGGGCAAAGGATATGAATAGAAACTTTACGAAAGCAGACATACATGAGGCCAGCAAACATATGAAAAAGTGCTCATCGTCATTGGTCATTAGAGAGATGCAAATCAAAACCACATTGAGATACCATCTCACACCATTTAGAATGGCGATCATTAAAAAATCTGGAGACAGCAGATGCTGGAGAGGATGTGGAGAAATAGGAACACTCTTACACTGTTGGTGGGAGTGTAAATTAGTTCAACCATTGTGGAAGACAGTGTGGCGATTCCTCAGGGACCTAGAAATAGAAATTCCATTTGACCCAGCAATCCCATTACTGGGTATCTATCCAAAGGATTATAAATCGTTCTATTATAAGGACACATGCACACGAATGTTCATTGCAGCACTGTTTACAATAGCAAAGACCTGGAACCAACCCAAATGCCCAACGATGATAGACTGGACTGGGAAAATGTGGCACATATACACCATGGAATATTATGCAGCAATCAAAAATGATGAGTTTGTGTCCTTTGTAGGGACATGGATGAATCTGGAGAACATCATTCTCAGCAAACTGACACAAGAACAGAAAAAGAAATACCGCATATACTCGCTCATAGGTGGGTGAGAAAAATGAGAACATGTGGACACAGAGAGGCAGTCTACTATACACTGGGGACTGTTGGGGGGAATGGGGGAGGGACAGTAGGGGGGGGCTGGGGGGGATAGCCTGGGGATGAATACCAAGTGTGGGTGAAGGGGAGGAAAGCAGCAAAGCACACTGCCATGTGTGTACCTATGCAACTATCTTGCTCGTTCTGCACATGTACCCCCAAACCTATAATGCAATAAAAATAAATAAATAAATTAATTAAAAAAAAAAAAAAAAAAAGATACACACAGAAAAAAAGAGGATACACACAGGAGTGGGGGATATACACAGAAGAGAAAGGGATACGAAAAAAAGAGAGAAATACATAGAGTAGAGAGTGGGATGAACAGAGGAGAGAGCGGGATAAACACAGGAGAGGGGGACACATACAGGAGAGGGGGCCATAGACAGAGGAGAGAGGAGGATACACGCAAGAGGGAAGAGGATACACACAGAAAAGAGAAGATTCACACAGAAGAGAGGGGGATACACACAGGAGAGAAAAGGATACACACAGGAGAGAGGAGAATACACATAGGAGGGGGAGATACACACAGGAGAAAGGGGCATACACACAAAAAAAGTGATACAGGAGAAAGGGGGATACACTCAGGAGAGAGGAGGATACACACAGGAGAGTAAAAGAAACAAACAGGAGAGAGGGGATACACACAAGAGAGAGGGGGATACACACAGGAGGAAGGGGTGATACACACAGGAAAGAAAGGTGTTACCCACAGGAGAGATGGGGGAAACACACAGGAAAGCGAAGTGATACACAAAGGAGAGAGCAGGATACACACAGGAGTGGGAGATACACAGAGAAGAGATTGGGATATGCACAGGAATGGGAGATACACAGAGGAGAGTGTGGGATACACAAAGGAGAGAGGGGAATAAACACTACAGAGGGGCATACATACAGGAGAGAGGGACATAGACAAATAAGAGTGGAGGATACACAGAGGAGAGAAAAGGATACACACTGGAGAAAGGAGGATACACATAGGAGAGGGAGATACACACGGGAGAGAGGGGCATACACACAAAAAAGAAGGATACACAAAGGAGAAAGTGGGATACACCCAGGAGACAGGAGTATACACAAGAAAGTGTGATACACACAGGAGAGAGGTGCAGAAACACAGGAGAGAGAAGGATACACATAGGAGAAAGGGGTGATACACACAGAAAAGAAAGGTGTTACCCACAGAAGACAAAGGGGAAAAACACAAAAAAGTGGTGGGATACACACAGGAGAAAGGAGAACACACACAGGAGTGGGGCATACACACAAGAGAGAGGGGGATATACACAGAAGAGTTGGATACATACAGGAGACAGAGAAATACACACAGGAGAGAGAGAGATACACACAGGAGAGTGGGATACACAGAGAAGAGAGGATATACACACAGGAGAGTGAGAAATACACACAAGAGATAGGGGCATACACACAGGAGAGAGGAGGATACACATAGAAGAGAGAAAGATACTCAAAGGCGAGTGGAGAATACACAAAGGCGAGAGGAGTATACACGCAGGAGAGAGGAGTATACACAAAAGAGAGGGGAGTACACAGAGGAGAGAAGGCATTACACACAGGAGAGAGGGCGGATACACACAGGAGGAAGAAAGCTACACACAGGAGTGAGGGCGGATACACACAGGAGGGAGAATGATACACACAGGAGGGAGAAGGATACACACAGGAGAGAGGGGTGATACACACAAGAAAGAGAACGGTACACACAGAAGAAAGAAGGATACATAAAGGCGAGAGAATGAATTCACACAGGGGAAAGGGGAGATACTAATAAGAAAGAAAAAGATACACACGAGAGAGTGGGGCATACACACAGAAGGGAGAAGATACACACTGGAGAGAGTAAGATACCCACAGGAGGAGGAAGATATGCAAAGTAGAGAGGAGAATACACACAGGAGTAAAGAGGATACACACAGGAGAGAGACGGATACACAAAAGAGAGAGGAGGATACACACAGGATAGGGCGATACACGCAAGAGAGGAAAGGATCCACAGAGGAGAGAGGGAAATATACGTAAGAGAGGGGTATACACTCAGGAGAGAAAAGGATACACGCAGGAGAAAGGAGGATACACGCAGCACAGAGGAGGATACACACAGGAGAAAGGGGAATAGACACAGGAGAGAGAAAAATACACACAGGAGAGAAGGGAAATACTCACAAGAGAGAAAATGATACACAAAGAAAAGAAAAGGATACACACAGGTGAGAGGAGAATACACAGAGGAGAGAGGGGCATACACACAGAAAAGGGGGAGTACACAGAGAAGGATGTGGAATAAACAAAGAAGAAAGGGATACACACAGGAGAGGGAAATACATACAGGAGCGAGGAGGATGCACACTGGAGTAAAGGAAATACACAAAGGAAAGACGAAGACACACACAGGAGAGAGAAAAATACACACAGGAGAGGGGGATACACACAGAAGAGAGGAAGATACACACAAAAGAGAGGAAGATACACAGAGGAGAGAAAAAGATACACACAGAAGAGAAAAAAACACACACAGCAGTGGGGAATATACACAGAAGAGAAAGGGATACGAAAAAGATAGGAAAATAAATAGAGGAGAGAGTGGGATACACAGAGGAGAGAGGGGGATAAACACAGGAGAGGGGGACACATACAGGAGAGGGGGCATAGACAGAGGAGAGAGGAGGATACGTGCAAGAGAGAAGAGGATACACACAGGAAAGAAAGGATTCACACAGGAGAGAGGGGGATACACACAGGATAGAAAAGGATACACACAGGAGAGAGGAGGATACACATAGGAGGGGGAGATACACACAGGAGAAAAGGGCATACACACACAAAAAAAGGGATACACACAGGACAAATGGGGATACACACAAAAGAGAGGAGGATACACACAGGAGAGAGGAGGAAACAAACAGGAGAGAGGGGATACACACAAAAGAGAGGGGGATACACACAGGAGAAAGGGGTGACACACAGGAAAGAAAGGAGTAACACACAGGAGAGAGGGGGGAAACACACAAGAAAGCGGAGGGATACACCCAGGAGAGAGGAGGATACACGCAGGAGACAGGAGGATACACAAATAAGAGAAAAGTATACACACAGGAGAAGGACATACACACATTAGAAAGGGGGATACACAAAGGAGAGTTGGATACATGCAGGAGAATGGGAAATATACACAAGAGAGATGGGGATACACACAGGGAATGGGAATATACACAGGAGAGAGGGTATACACACAAAAGGGGAATACACACAGGAGAGAGCGGCATACAGACAGGATAGAGGGAAATAAATATAGGAGACAAAAAGATACACACACAAAAAAGGAGGATTCACGCAGGAGAAAGGAGTATACACAAAAGAGAGGTTAATACATAGAGGAGAGAGGGCGTTACACACAGGATAAAGGGTGGATTCACACAGGAGAGAGGAGGATACACACAAAAGAGAGGAGGACACACACAAAAGAGAGGAGCATACACACAGGAGAGAGAATGATACGCACAGGAGAGACGGGAATTCACAAAATAAAGAGGGGGATATACACAGGAGAGAGTGGGATGCACACAGGAGAGAGGGGTATACACACAGGTGAGGGAAATACACAAAAAAGAGAGGGGCATACACACAGGAGAGAGAAAAGATACACACAGGAGAGAGGAGGATACACAAAAGAGAGAGGGGGATAAAAACAGGAGAGAAAAGAGATATACAAACTTAAGAAGATACACACAGGAGAGAGGACGATAAAAACAAAAGAGAGGAGGATACACACAGGAGGGTGAAAGATACACAGAGCAGAGAGTAGGATACACACAGTAGAGAGGGATACACACAAAATAGAGGGGCATACACAAAGGAGAGAGAAGGATACACACAGGATGCAGAAGGATACACACAAGAGAGAGGAAGATACACAGAGGAGAGAGGGGGGATACCAACGGGAGTAAAGAAAATACACACTGGAGGAAGGAGGATACACACAGGAGACAGGAAGATACATACTGAATAGAAAAGGACACACACAGGAGAGAGGAGGATACACAGAAGAAAAACGATGATACTCACAGGAGAGAGAAGAATCCCCACAGTTGAAAGGAGAATACACAGAGAAGATAAAATGATACACACAGGAGAGAAAGGTATACTCACCAGAGAGAAAGGCAGACACACAGTAGACAGTGGGATACACACAGGGGAAGGAAGATACACACAGGAGAGAGGAGGAAACACACATTAGAGAGGAAGATACACACATGAGAGAGGAGAATACACAAAAGAGACAAAGGCATACACAAAGGAGAGGCTGATACACACAGAATAGAGGGGGATACAAACAAAAAAAAAAAGGATACACGCAGAAGACAGGGATACACACAGGAGAGAGGGGGATACACACAAAAGATAGGAGGATACAGAAAGGAGAGAATAGGACACACACAGGAGAGAAAATGATACAAAGAGGAGAGAGGAGAATACACAAGTGAAAGGAGGATAAACACAGCAGAGAGGAGGATACACAGAGAAGAGAGGGAAATACACTCAGGAGAGCCGGGATACAAACAGGAGAGTGCGGCATACACAAATGGGGAGGGGGATACACACAGGAGAGAGGAGAATACACACAAGAGAGAGGAAAATACACACAAGGGAAAAAAGGATACACACAGGAATGAGGGGGATAAACGCAAAAGAGAGAAGGATAAAGACAGCAGAGTGGAGAATACACAAAATAGAGAGGAGAATACACATAGGAGAGAGGAGGATACACAAATGAGAGGGGAAGGTACACACATTAGAGAAGAAAACACACAAAAAACACAAAGCCATACAAAAAGGAGAGGCTGATACACACGATAGAGGGAGATACACACAGGACAAAATGAATACACACAGAAGAGTTGGATACATACATGAGAGAGGGGCATACACACAGAAAAGAGGAGAATATACACAGAATAGAGGAGGATACACAGAATAGAGAGGAAGATACACACAGAAGAGAGGGATTGTAAACACAAGAGAGAAGAAGGTACACACAGTAGAGAGGAGGATACACACAAGAGAGTGGAGGATACACACTAAAAAGAGGAGGATACAGAAAGGAGAGAGGAGGATACACACAAGAGAGAAAATGATGCAAACAGGAGAGAGGAGGATACACACGTGAAAGGAGGATACACACAAGAGAGAGGGGAATACACTCAGGATAGTGGGGGATACAAACAGGAGAGTGCGGCATACAAAAAAGAAGAGGGGGATACACACAAGAGAGAAAAGGATACACAAAATAGAGAGGAAAATACACACAGGAGAAAAAAGGATACACACAGGAATGAGGGGGATAAACGCAAGAGAAAAAGATAAACACAGCAGAGTGGAGGATACACACAGGAGAGAAGAGGATACACACAGGAGATAGAAGAATACAAAAATGAGAGGGGAAGCACACAGGAGAAAGGGGGATACACACAGGTGAGGGGGAAACACAAAGGATTAGGAAGGATACACACAGGAGAGAGTTGGATACACACAAAAGAAAAGAGGATACAGAAAGGAAAGAGGAGGATACGCACAGAAGAGAAAATGATGCAAACAGGAGAGTAAAGGATACACACGTGAAAGGAAGATACCCACAGGAGAGAGGATGATACCCACAGGAGAGAGCGGTATACACTCAGGAGAGAGGAGGATACACTCAGGAGAGTGGGAAATACAAAGGGAGAGTGTGGCATACACAAAGGGAGAGGAGGATACACACAGGAGCAAGGAGGATACACACAACAGAGAGGAAAATACACACAGGAGAAAAAAGGATACACAGAGGAATGAGGGGGACAAATGCAAAGAGAGAAAAATAAACAGAGTAGAGTGGAGAATACACACAGTAAAGAGTGGGATACACACAGGAGAAAAAGATACACAGAAGAGAGAGGGTCATACACAGAGGAGAGAGGAGCATAAACACAGGAGAGAGGAAGGATACACACAGGAGAGAGGGGATACACACAGGAGAGTGGTGCATACACATAGAAGAGAGAAGAATACACACAGGAAACAGGGGGATACAAACAGGGGGAGAAGAATAATGACAGGAGGGAGGAGGATAAACAAAAAATAAATTAGGATACAGAAAGAAGAGAGAAAAATACACGCAGGAGAGAGGAAAATTCACACAGAATAGAGGAGGATACACAAAGAAGAGAGGAGGATACATGCAGGAGAGATGAGAATACACACAGTGGAGAGGGAAAATACACACAGAAGAGGATACAAATAGAAGAGAGGAGGATACAAACACGTGAGCAAAGTATACACACAGGAGAGAGGAGGATACACACAGGTGAGAGGAAAATACACACAAAAAAGAGGGGGATAAACACAGGAGAGAGGGTGATACACACAGAAGAGGGGTGATACACACAGGAAAAAGGAAGGTACACAGAGGAGAGAGGAAGATACACAAAAAAGAAAAGAGGATACACAAAAAAGAGAAGGATACACACAGGAGAGAGGTTGATATACCGAAAAGAGAGAAGGATACACACAGGAGAGAAAAGGAAACACACAGGAGAGGGGAATACACACAAGAGATAGGGGGATACACACAGGAGAGAGAATACACACAGGAGAGAAAATACACACAGGAGAGAGGGGCGTACACACAGGAGAAAAAAGAATACACACAGCAGAGAGGAGAATACACAGAGGAGAGAGGGGATACCCACAGAAGAGTGGAGAATACACATAGGAGAGAGGGGGAATTCACACGGAGAGAGGGGAGATACACACAAGAGAGAAGGGGGATACTTCCAAGAGAGAAAAGGAATACACAGGAGAGAGGAGAATACACATAGGAGAGAAAATGATACACACAGGAGAGAGAAAGATACACACAGGAAGAAAATACACACAGGAGAGAGGAGAATACACACAGGAGAGAGGTGATACAGGAGGAAGAAGGGTACACACCATAGAGAGGAAGATACAAACAAATGAGAGGATACACACAGGAGAGAGGGGGATACACAGGAGAGTGGTGATACACACAGGAGAGTAAAGGAACCACAAAGGAGAGAGGAGGATACACACAGTAGAGGGAGATACACAAATTAGAAAGGAGAATGCACACGGGAAAGGGGATACACACAGAAGAAAGAAGGATACACACAGGAGAGGAAGGATACACACAGGAGATGGGGATACACACAAGAGAGAGGATTATACACACATGAGAGAGAAAAATACAAGCAGGCGAGAGGGGATACACACAGGAGAAAGAGTGATACAGGAGATAGGGGGAATGCACACAGGAGATAAAGGTGTTACACACAGAAGAGAGGAGGGATACACACAGGATAAAGGAATATACACGCAGGAGAAAAGAAAATACACACAGGAGAAAAAAAGGATACCACAGGAGAGGGAAATACACAAAGTAGAGAGGGGCATGCACACAGGAAAAAAGGATACACACAGAAGAAAAAAGAATACACATAAGAGAGAAAAGGATACACACAGAAGATGGGGATACACACAGAAGAGAGGGGCATACACACAGTAGCGAGGAAGATACACACAGGAGAGAGGAAGATACAAAAAGGAGAGAGGGAATACACACAGAAGAAAGGGTGATACACACAGGAGAAAAGGGGGATACACACAAGAGAAAGGAATTACACACAGAAGAGACGAAAGAAACGCACAGGAGAGAGGAGGCATATTCACAAGAAAAAGGAAGATACACACAAGAGAGTAGAAAATACACACAGGAGAGAGAAGGATGCACACAGGAAAGAAGAGGAAACACACAGGAGAGAAGAGGATACACAAATGAGTGAAAAGAATACACACAGAAGAAAGGAAGATACACACAGGAGAGGGGCATACACACAGGAAAGGGACATACACACAGGAGAGAGGGGATACAAACAAGAAATTTGGATAAACACAGGAGAGAGGGAAATAAACACAGAAGAGAGGGGGATACACACAGTAGATGGGGATACAGAGAGCAGAGAGGGGGATACCTACAGGAGAAAAAAGAATACACACAAGACAGAGGGGCATAGACACAGTAGAGAGTAGGATACACACAGGAGAGAGGGGGATACACACAGGAGAAAGGGGGATACAAACAGGAAAGTGTGGAATACACACAGGAGGGAGGAGGATACACAGAGGAGAGAGAAGGATACACACAGAAGGAGGGGAATACACACAGGAGAGAGAAAAATACACACAGTAGAGAGGAGGATACACACAGGAGATAGGACGATACACACAGGAGAAAGGAGGATTCACAAAAAAGAGGGGAAATACACAGGAGAGAGAAGGATACAAACAGGCGAGAGGGATACACACAGGAAACGGTGAAGTACACACAGGAAAGAGAGGGATACACACAGGAGAGAGGTGCATACACACAGGAGAGAGAAGGATACACACAGGAGAGAGGGGATACACACAGGAGATGGGGGATACACACAGGAGATGGGGGATACACACAGGAGAGAGGAAGATACAAACAGGAGTGGGGGTATACAAACAGTGGGAGAAGTATAAATACAGGAGAGAGGAGGATACACACAAAAAGGAAGATGATACAAAGAGAAGAGAGGAGAATACACGCAGGAGAGTGAAGAATACACACAGTAGAGAGGGAAATACACACAGGAGAAATGGGGATACACACAAAAGGAGGGAAATATCCACAGGAGAGAGGATAATACACACAAACCAGAGGAGGAAACACACAGGAGAGAAAAGGATACACACAGGAGAGAGGGGGATACACACAGGAGGGAGAAAGATACAAACAGGAGAGTGCGGCATACACACAGGAGGGAGGGAAATACAAACAGGAGAGAGAGAGAGATACACATAGGAGAGGGGAGGATACGCACAGGAGAGAGGAGCACACACAAAGAAGAGAAGGAAACACAGAGTAGAGAGGGAGATACACACAGGCGAGGGGGTAAACACAGAACTGGGGGAAATGCACACAGAAGAGAAGGGGATACACACATGAGAGGGGGATACACACAGTAGAAAAAAAGCACACACACAAAAGAAATGAGGATACACACAGCAGAGAGGGGGGATACAGACAGAGAGAGGAGGATACCCACAGGAAAGTGGGGCATAGACACAGGATAGAGGAAGATACAAAAAGGAGAGGGTTGCTACACACAGAAAAAGAAGAATAAATACAAAACGGAGGAAAATACACATAAAAGGAATGATAATACAGACAAAAGAGAGGAGGATACACGTAGGAGAGAGGAGGATCGACACAAAGAGAGGAGCATACACACAGGAGAGAGGAGGATACACGCAGGAGAGAGGATTATACACACAAAAGAGAGGGTTGAGAAACACAGGAGAGGGAAATACACACAGGAAAAAGGAAGGTACACACAGGAGAGAGGGGTATACACACGAGAGAAAAGGATACAGAAAAAAGAGGGGCATACACACAGGAGAGTGGAAAACACACCAAAAAATGAGAAAAGGATACACACAGGAGAGAGGAGGATACACACAGGAGATGGGGAAACACACAGGAGAGAGGGGCATACACACTGGAGAGGTTGATACACACAGGAGAAAAGTGGATACGCACAGGAGAGATAAGAATACACACAGGAGATGGGGATACACACAGGAGAGAAGGGCGTTCACTCAGGAGAGAGAAGGATACACAAAGCAGAGCGTAGGATACACACAGTAGAGAGGGAATACACACAGGAGAGAGGAAGATACACACAGAAGAGAGGGGGGATACACACAGGAGAGAGCGGGGATACTCACAGGAGAGAAGAGGAATACACATTAAAGATAATGGGATACACACAGGAGAGAGAATAAACACAGGAGAGAGAAAGATACACACAGAAGATTAGGATACACACAGGATAGAGGAGGATACACAGAGAAGAAAGATACACACAGCAGACAGAAGCATACACACAGAAGAGAGGGGGATACACACAGGAGAGGGGTGATACACACAGAAAAAAGGAAGGTACACACAGGAGAGAGGAGGATACACACAAAAGAGAGAAGGATACACACAGGAGACAGAAGGATACAAACAGGAAAGAGAAAGATACACAAAGGAGAGGTGTGATACACACAGGAGAAAAAAAATAAACACAGGAGAGAAAAAGATACACACAGGAGAAAGAAGGATACACACAGGAGAGGAAGATACACAAAGTAGAGTGGGGCATACACATAGGAAAATAAAATACACACAGGAGAAAGGAGGATAAACACAGGAGAGAGGAGGATACACACAAGACAGGGGGATACACAAAGCTGAGAGGGGCGAACACACAGGAGAGAGGAAGATACACACAGGAGAGGGGAGGATACAAACAGGAGAAAGGGGATACACACGGAAGAGAGGGGGATACACACAGACGAAATGGGGGATACACACAAGAGAGAAAGGGGTTACAAACAGGAGAGAGGGGGGAAACACAAACAAGAGAGGGGTATTTCACACAGGAGAGAGAAAGATACACACAGGATAGAGAAAATTACACACAGCAGAGAGAAGTATACGCACAGGAGAGAGGAGGATACACATAGGAGAGAGGAGGATACACATAGGAGAAAGGCATACACAGAGGAGAGAGGAGGATAAAAAGAGGAGAGTTGGGAACACACAAGAGTAAAGGTAATACACACAGGATTGAGAGTGATACACACAGAAAAGAGGGGAATGCACACAACAGTGAGGGCATACATACAAAAGAGATGAGAACACACAAAGGAGAGGGGGGGATACACACAGGAGAAATGGCGATACAAACAGGAGAATGCGGCCTACACACAAGAGAGATGAAATACACAGAAAAGAGAGGAGGATACACACAGGAGAGAGAAAGCTACACACAGGAGAGAGGAGTATACACAAAGAAGAGAGGGAAACAAACAAGAGAGAGAAGGATACACACAGGCGAGGGGGATACACACAGAAGACGGTGTGATACATACAAGAGAGAGGGAGATACACAAAAAAGAGAATACACACAGGAGAGAGGGGTATAAACAAAAAATAGAGAATGATACACATAGGAGAGAGGGGGATATCGACAGGAGAGTGGGGCATACACACAGGAGGGAAGGTAATACACACAGGAGAGAGAAGGATATACACAGGAAGACAAGAATAAATACAAGAGAGAGGAGCATACACACAAAAGACTGGAGGATACAGACAGAATAGAGGATGATATACGCAGGAGACAAAAGGATACCCACAGGAGAGAGGAGGATACACCCAAGAGAGAGTAGGATACACGCAGAAGAGAGGAGGATACACACAGGAAAGAGGGGGTCACACACAGAAGAGGGGGATACACACAGAAGAGAGGAAGATGCACACAGGAGAAAGGAAGATGCACACAGGAGAGTGGAAGATTCACACAAGAAAAGAGGATGATACACACAGGAGAGACGAGGATAGATACAGGAAAGAGAACAATACACACAGAAGAGGGGGATACACAGAGAATAGAAAAGAATACACAAAAAAGAGGAGGATACACACAGGAGAGAGGAGGATGCTCACAGGAGAGAGGGGAATACACACAAGAGAGAGTGGGATAGACACAGAAGAGGGGTGATACACACAAAAGAAAGGAGGATACATACAGGAGAGAGAAGAATACACACAGGAGAGATAAAGATACACAAAGAAGATGGGGATACACACAGGATGGGGTAGATACTCTTTTTTGTAAAAAAGAGAAAAAAATACAAAGGAGAGAGGAGAATACACACAGGAGATGGGGATACAAACAAGGGAGAGGGGCATACACACAGGAGAGGATGATACACACAGGAGAAAGGGGGATACCAACAGGTGAGAGACGAATACACACAGAAGAGGGGGATACACACAAGAGAGAGGGGCATACACACATGAGAGAGGAGGATAGACAGAGCAGAGAGGAGGATACACAAAGGAGAGAGGGAATACACACAAAAGAGAGGGAGATACACACAGAATAAAAAGGGATACACACAGGAGAGAGGGGAAATACACAGAGGGATGAGGACAGATACACACAGGAGAGAGGATCATACACACAGGAGACAAGAGGATACACAGAGGAGAGAGAAAGATAAACACAGGAGAGAGGAAGATACACAGGAGATAGGAAGATAAACACAGGAGAGAGGATACACACAAAAGAGAACAGGATACACGGAGGAGACAGAAGGATACAAAAAGTAGAGAGGGGCATACACACAGAAAAGGTGGATACACACAGGAGAAAGGGGGATACACACAGGTGAGAGAGGCGTACACAAAGAAGAGAGGAAGATACACACAGAAGAGTGGAGGATACAACCAGGAGAGAGGGTATACACACAGGAGAGAGGAGGATATCCACAGAAGAAAGGGGGATACAAACAAAAGAGAAAGGGGTTACACACAGGAGAGTGGGGGAAACAAAACGGAAAGAGGAGAGATACACAAAGGATATAAAAGGATACACACAGGAGAGAGAAAAATACACACAGTAGAGAGAAGAATACACACAGGAGAGAGAAGGATACACACAGGAGAGAGATGGATACATACAGAAGAGAGGAGGATACACACAGGAGAAGTGCATACACACAGGAGAGAGGGGGATACACAAAGGAGAGTTGGATTCACACAGGAAACAGGGTAATACACACAGGAGAGTGGGGGATACAAACAGGAGTGGGAGATACACCCAGGAGAGCGTGGAATACACACAGGAGAGAGGAGAATACACACGAGAGAGAGAGGGGAATACACATAGGAGAGAGGAGGAAACACACAGAAGAGAAAGGGATGCACACAGGAACAAGGAAGATACGAACAGGAGAGTGCAGCATACACACAGGAGGGAGGGGATACACAGAGGAGAGAGGAAGATACACACAAAGGAAGGGAGATACACACAGGAGAGAGGAAGATACACAAGAAGAGAGGAAGCTACACAGAGGAGAAAAAAGGATACACAAATAAGAGGGGGAAACACACAAAGGGGAAGAAGATACACACAGGCGAGAGGGATACGCCCAGGAGACGGGGAGATACACACAGGAGATAGGGGATACACACAGGAGAGGGGTATACACACAAAAGAGAGTGGCACACACACAGGAGAGAGGAGGATACACACAGGAGAGAGGGGGGATACACACAGGAGAAAGTGGAAATACGCACAGGAGAGAGGGGGATACAAACAGGAGATTGAGGCATACAAACAGGTGGGTAGAAGATACACACAGAAGATTGAGACATACACACAGCAGAGAGTGGGGTACACACAGGGAAAGAAGGATAAATACAGGAAAGAGGAAGATACACACAAAGGAGTGCAGGATACCAACCGAAGAGAGGAGAATAAATGCAAAAGAGAGGAGGATACACACAGTAGAGAGGAGGATACACGCAGGAGAGAGGAGGATACACACAGCAGAAAAAGGGATACACACAGGAGAGAAGGATACACACTGGAGAGAGGAGGATACACACAGGAGAAAAAAGGATACACACAGGAGAGTGGAAGATACACACAAAAGAGAGGAAATACACACAAAAGAGAGGAGTATACACACAGAAGAGTGGTGATATACACAGGAGAGAGGAGGCTACACACAGGAGAGAGGGAGATACACAAAGGAGAGAGGAGAATACAAAAAGGAGAGGAGGATTCACACAGGAGAAAGGGGGATACACTGAATAAAAGGAGGATACACACAGGAGATAGGAGGATAAACACAGTAGAGAAGGATATACACAGGAGAGAGGGGCATACACACAGGAAAGGTAGAAAAACACCGGTGAAAGGGGGATAGACACAGAAGAGGGAGAATACACAAAGGAGAGGGGGATACACACATGAGAACAGGGCGTACACACAGAAGAGAGTAAGATTCAAAAAGCAGAGAGGAGGTTACACACTGGAGAGAGGGGATACACACAAGAGAGAGGAAGATACACACAGGAGATAGGGAGATACACACAGGAAAGAGTGGGGATACACACAGGAGCGTGGGTGCATACAAACACGAGAGATGAGGGATACAGACAAGAGGGAGGAGGATACACAGAGAAGAGAGAAGAATACACACAGTAGAGAAAAAGATACACACAGTAGAGAAAAAGATACACACAGAAGAGGGGGATACACACAGGAGAGGTGGATACACACAGGATAGAGGAGTTTACACACAAAAGAGAGCAGGATACACACAGGAGACAGAAGAATACACACAGGAGAGATGGGGATATACACAGGAGAGTGGTGATATACACAGGAGAAAAGAGGGTACACACAGAAGAGAGGGGCATACACACAGGAAAAATGGATAAACACAGGAGAAAGGGGGATACACACAGAAAAGAGGAGGATACACACAGGTAAGGGGGATACACAAAGAAATAAGGCCGTACACACATAAGAGAGGAAATTACACACAGGAGAGAGGAGGATGCAAACAGGAGAGAGGTGATACACACAGGAGAAAAAAGGTATACAGAGGATCCTTCACAGCCTCACTGAATATTACACACATATGATATAGTCTTGAGCCTATTTTTTATGGCCACTAATTCAAAGAATCATTAAATAATGCACACCTGCTTAATAGTCAGATGTCTCTTTCCTATGGCCCCTCGTTAAGAGCCACACTAAGTGTACACACCTGGGGAAATAGAATTTACCATTGTCCCCTCATTCAGAGTCTCACTAAATAATGCACACCTGTGGAATAGTCAGGAGACTTTTTCATGCGGCCTCTAATTCGGAGTGTCACTGAATAATGTGATGTAGTCAGGAGTCTCCTTCATGTAGACACATATTCAGAGCCACAGTGAATAAAACAGGCCCTTTATAATGTAAGGAGTCTAATTAATATGGCCACATCTTCTGAGCCTCACTGAATAATACACACCTGGAGATTAATTTGGAGTCTATTTACGATGGACATTCATTCAGAGCCTCGGTAAATAATGTACACCTGTGGAGTAGCCAGGTGTCTATTTTATTAGGACACTCAATCATAGCCTCAATGGATAATATGCACGTGTGGATTAGTCCTGATTCCAATTTATATGGCCACTGACTCGTAACCCCAGTGAAATATGCACAAATATAAGGTACTCAGCAGTCTATTTCATATAGACACTCATTCAGAGACTCACTAAATAATACAAATATTTAATATGGCAGCATCCTGTTTCATATGCTCACAAAAAAAATGAGCCTCACTGAGTAAGACACACCTAGGGAAGTGTTAGGAGTCTACTTTATATAGCCTCTCATTTACAGCCTCAGGGAATAATGAACACGTGTGAAATAGACACTAGACTATTTTATATGGCCACAAAATCAAAGCCTGAGTGAGTAATACACAACTTTGGAATAGTCACTTGTCTATTTTACATGCCCAAATATTTAGAGTCAAAGTCAATAATACACGCCTGTGGACAAGTCAGAAAACAATTTCATATGGCCAAAGTTTCAGAGCCTCAGTCAATAATACATACGTGGGAAATACTCAGGACGCTATTAAATGTGCCATCAATTTCAGAGCTTCCTTGAATGAGAAACACCTCTATTGTAGTCAGAATTCTATTTTCTATAGCCACATATTCAGAGCCTAACTGAATAATATACACCTTGGGAAAACATAAAATTCTATTTCGTATAGCCACTCATTTAGAGCCGAATGTAAAAACGCATGCCTGAGGAGCATTTAGGAGGCTCTATTTTATGGCCACTCATTCAGAGCTCCACAGAATAATACAGACCTGTGAAAACGTCAGAAGTGTATTTCACATTGCCACTTAATCAGAACCTCAGTGAGGAATTATATATATATGAAAAATACTCAGTATTATATTATATATAGCCACTTATTCAGAGACTCACTGAATAATGCACAGCTCAGGAATAGTTTGGAGCCTATTTGATATGACTTTTCAGCCAGCGACTCAGAAGTGAAAAAGAGTCAAGAGTATAGAGTCAAGTGTTTATGTTATGTGGTCACTCGTTCAGTATCTCACTGAGGAATACACACCTTGGGAATAGTCAGTGTCCAAATCATATGGACACTCAATCACAGCATTACCGAATAATGCACAATGGCGCAATAGTAAGGAGTCTATTTCATATGGCCTGTCATTCGGAGCTTCAGTGCATAATAAACAGCTGAGGGAGTAATTAGGACCGTATTTAACGTAGCCACAAATTAAGCAGCTCCGTGAATGATACACTCATGTGTCAGAGTCAGGAGACTCTTTGACATAGACACTCATACAGAACCTTTTCGAATACTGCACATTTGGGGAATAATCACTAGTCTGTTTCATATGGTGATTAGTTTGGAGAATCAAAAAATAACACACACCTGTTGAGTAAAATGGGTTCTATTTCATAAGGCCACTCTTTCAGGGTTTCAGTGAATAATGTGTATATCTGATAAGTCAGGAATCTTTTTCACATGGCCACTCGTTCATGGCCTCTGTGAAGAATACTCCCCTCAAAAATAGTCAAGGGTCTACTTCAAATGGCTACATATTCAAAGTCTCTGTATGCAATGAACACACCGGCAATACACCTGAGTCTCATTTTTATGCCCACTTAGTCAGAGACTCATTCAATAATACAAAACAAAGGAAGATTTAAGAGTCTACTTCATGTAGACACTCATTTAGAGCCTCAGTGAATAGTGCACTTCAGGGTAACAGTCGAGCATTTTTTAGATGGCCACTCATTTTGTGCCTCACTGAGTGATATACACCTGAAGAATCCTAAAAATTCTATTTGATGCTACCACGCATTTAGCACCTTATTGCATAATTCACAATGGATCAATAGTCAGGTGTCTATTTTATATGGTCTATCACTCAAAGTTTCAGTGAGTAATAAACTTCTATGGATTAATCAGCACGCTGTTTAAGATAGCTATGAATTAAGTGCCTTCCTTAATGATACACACCTGGGTGATGGCCTAATTTCTATTTCCCATGAACTCTAATTTGTGTATCTTTCAGTAAAACACACCTGGGGCAGTGTCAGGAGTCTATTTGGTATTTGCAATCAAACAGAGTCTGTTTGATTAATGCATACATGTCTAGAAATGAGGAGTCTATGTCATACGGCTACTCATTCAGACAAACAGTGAATAATGCACATGTAAAGTAAGTAGCAGTCTGATTCTTAAGGACCCTCTTTCACAGCCTCACTGAATATTACACACTTGGGATATAGTCTGGAGTCTATTTTTTATGGTCAGCCATTCAGAGAATCACTAAATAATGCACACCTGCGGAATAGTCAGAAGTCTCTTTCCAATGGCCACTCGTTAGGAGCCTCACCAAGTGTACACACCTGGAGAAATAGTCAGGATTTACCATTATCCCCTCATTCAGAGTCTCACTAAATAATGCACACCTGTGGAATAGTCAGGAGACTGTTTTGTGTGGCCTCTAATTCGGAGTGTCATTGAATAATGTGGTGTAGTCAGGAGTCTATTTCATGTAGACACATATTCAGAGCTTCAGTGAATAAGACAGACACTTGATATAGTAAGGAATCTAATTGATATGGAAACATATTCTGAGCCTCACTGAATAATACACACCTGGGAAATAATTTGCAGTCTATTTTCTATGGACATATATTCAGAGCCTCGGAAAATTATGCACACCTGTGGAGGAGCCAGGAGTTTATTTTATTAGGACATCCATTCATAGCCTCAGTGGATAATATGGACGTGTGGATTAGTCAGGATTCCATTTTATATGGCCACTGACTCGTAACCTCAGTGAAAAATGCAAAAATGTAAACTACTTAGCAGTCTATTTCATATACACACTAATTCATAAATTGACTGAATAATACAAATATTTGAGATAGACAGCATTTCGTTTTATATGGTTAAACAAAAAGAGCCTCACTGAGTAATGCACACCAGGGGAAGTGTTAGGAGTCTACTTTATATAGCCTTTAATATACAGAATCAGGAAATAATGCACACGTGTGGAATAGACACTGGTCTATTTTATATGGCCGCAAAATCAAAGCATTTTCGCATACTGCACATGTGGGGAATAATCACTTGTCTGTTTCATATGGTGTTTCGTTTGGTGAATCAAAAACTTATTCCCACCTTTGGAGTAAAATGGGTTCTATTTCAGAAGGCCACTCTTTCAGTGTTTTAGTGAATACGGTGTATAACTGATAAGTCAGGAATCTCTTTCACATGGCCACTCGTTCTGGGCCTCTGTGAAGAATACTCCCCTCAAAAATAGACAAGTGTCTACTTTAAATGGCTACACATTCAGAGACTCTGTAGGTAACGAACACCTGGGCAATACACTTGGGTCTTTTTTTTATGCCCACCTAGACAGTCTCATTCAACAATACACACCTGCTGAAAAATGAAGAGTCTACTTCATGAAGCCACTCCTTAGATCCTCAGTGAATAATGCACACCAGGGTAATAGTCGAGCAATTTTTATATGGCCACTCATTTTGTGCCTCACTGAGTGATATAAACCTGAAGAATCCTCAGGATTCTATTTGATACTACCATGCATTTAGCACCTTATTGAATAATTCACAATGGAGCAATATTCAGGTGTCTATTTTGTATGGCATCTCATTCAAAGTTTCAGTGAATAATAATCTTCTATGGAATAATCAGGATGCCGTTTATGATACCCACGAATTAAGTGCCTTTCTGAATGATACACACCTGGGTAATAGCCTGGCGTCTATATCATATGAACTCCAATTTTGTGTATCGTTCAGTAATACACATCTGGCGCAGTTTTAGGAGTCTCTTTGGTATGGACACTCAAACAGTACCTGTTTGATCAATGCACACATGGATAATAATGACGAGTCTATGTTATATGGCTACTCATTCAGACAAACAATGTATAATGCACATGTAAAGTAATTAGAAGTCTGATTTTTATGAACCCTCTTTCACAGCCTCAATGAATATTACACAGTTGGGATATAGTCTGGAGTCTATTTTTTATGGCCATCCATTCAGAGAATCACTAAATAATGCACACCTGCGGAATATACAGAAGTCTCTTTCCTATGGCCACTCGTTAAGAGCCTCATTAAGTGTACACTCCTGGGGAAATAGTCAGGACTTACCATTATCCCCTCATTCAGAGTCTCACTAAATAATGCACACCTGTGGATTAGTCAGGAGACTCTTATCTATGGCCACTCGTTAAGAGCATCACTAAGTGTACACACCAGGGGAAATAGTCAGAATTTACCTATAAACTTTCATTCAGAGTCTCACTAAATAAGGCACACCTGAGGAATAGTCAGGAGACTTTTTCATGTGGTCTCTAATTCACAGTGTCAATGAATAATGTCATGTAGTCAGGAGTCTATTTCAAATAGACATGTATTCAGAGCCACAGTGAATAAAACAGGCCCTTTATGTTCTAAGGAATCTAATTAATATGGCCATATCTTCTGAACCTCAATGAATAATACACACCTGGAGAATAATTTGGAGTCTATTTTCGATGGACATTTATTCAGAACCTCAGTAAATAATGTACACCTGTGGATTAGACAGGAGTCTATTTTATTAGAATACTCATTCATAGCCTCAGTGGATAATATGCACGTGTGGATTAGTCTGGATTCCAATTTATATAGCCAATGACTCGTAACCTCAGTGAGAAATGCACAAATGTAAAGTACACAGCAGCCTATTTCATATAGACACTCATTCAGAGATTCACTAAATAATACAAATATTTAATATAGCAGCAACTTGTTTCATATGGTCACACAAAATGAGCCTCACTGAGTAAGGCATATCTAAGGAAGTGTTAGGAGTCTACGTTATATAGCCTCTCATTTACAGCCTCAGGGAATAATGCACACGTGTGGAATAGACACTAGACTATTTTATATGGCCACAAAATCAAAGCCTGTGTGAGTAATACACAATTTTGGAATAGTCACTTCTCTAATTTACATGCCCAAATATTTAGAGTAAGAGTCAAGAATACACGCCTGTGGATAAGTTAGAAAACAATTTCATAAGGACAAAATTTCAGAGCCTCAGTGAATAATACATACCTGGGAAATACTCAGGACGGTATTACCTGTGGCATCAATTTCAGAGCTACAATGAATAAGAAACACCTCTAGTGTAGTCAGAATTCTATTTCCTATAGCCACATATTCAGAGCCTAACTGAATAACATACACCTTGTGAAAAGATAAAATTCTATTTCGTATAGCCACTCATTTAGAGCTGCATGTAAAAATGCACACATGAGGAGCATTCAGTAGGCTCTATTTTATGACCACTCATTCAGAGCTTCACAGAATAATACAGACCTTTGAAAACGTCAGGAGTGTATTTCACACGGCCACTTATTCAGGAACTCAGTGAGGAATTATATATATCTGGAAAATACTCAGGATTATATATGTAGCGACTTATTCAGAGACTCACTGAATAATGCACAGCTCACGAATAGTTTGGAGAGTATTTGATATGACCCTTCACCCAGCGACTCAGTGGACAATGCAGAACTGAAAAACAGTCAAGAAAATAGAGTCAAGTGTTTATGTTATGTGGTCACTCGTTCAAAACCTCACTGAAGAATACACAACTTGGGAATAGTCATTGTCCAAGTTATATGGACACTCAATCACAGCATTACCGAATAATGCACAATGGGGCAATAGTAAGGAGTCTACTTCATATGGCCTGTCATTCAGAGCTTCAGTGCATAATAAATACCTGTGGAGTAGTCAGGACCCTATTTAAGGTAGCCCCAAATTAAGCAGTTCCGTGAAGGATACACACATATGTCAGAGTCAGGAGACTCTTTGATGTAGACACTCACACAGAACCTTTTCGAATACTGCACATTTGGGGAATAATCACTAGTCTGCTTCATATGGTGATTAGTTTGGGGAATCAAAAAATAACGCACACCTGTTGAGTAAAATGGGTTCTATTTCATAAGGCCACTCTTTCAGTGTTTCACTGAATAATATGTATATCTGATAAATCAGGAATCTCTTTCACATGGCCACTCGTTCAGGGCCTCTGTGAATAATTCTCCCCTCAAAAATAGTCAAGGGTCTACTTAAAATGGCTACACGTACAAAGTATCTGTTTGCAATGAACACACTGGCAATACACCTGAGTCGGTTTTTTATGCCCAATTAGTCAGAGACTCATTCAATAACACACAACAAAGGAAGATTTAACTGCCTACTTCATGTAGCCACTCATTTAGAGCCTCAGTAAATAATTCACACCAGGGTAACAGTGGAGTATTTTATATATGGGCACTCATTTTTTGCCTCACTGAGTGATATACACCTGAAGAATCCTCAGAATTCTATTTTATATTACCACTCATTTAGAACCTTATTGAATAATTCACAATGGAGCAATAGTCTGGTGTTTATTTTATATGGTCTATCATTCAAAGTTTCAGTGAATAGTACACTTCTATGGAGTAATCAGGACGCTGTTTATCATAGCCACGAATTAAGTTCCTTGCTGAATGATATGCACCTGTGTGATAGTCAGGAGTCTATTTCATATGAACTCTAATTTTGTGTATCGCTGATTAATACACACCTGGGGAAGTGTCAGGGGTCTATTTGGTATGGACACTCAAACAGAGCCTGTTTGATGAATGCACGCATGGATAATAACGAGGCGTCTATGTCATAGGGCTACTCATTCAAACAAACTGTGAATAATGCACATGTGGGGTAATTAGAAGTCTGTTTCATATGGCCCCTGGTTCACAGCATCACTGAATGTTACACACTTGTGATATAGTCTGGAGTCTATTTTTTATGGCCACTCATTCAGAGAATCACTAAATAATGCCCACCTGCAGAATAGTCAGAAGTCTCTTTCCTATGGCCACCCGTTAGGAGCCTCACAAAGTGTACATACCTAGAGAAATAGTCAGGATTTACCTTTATCCCGTCATTCAGAGTCTCACTAAATAATGCACACCTGTGGAATAGTCAGGAGACTTTTTCGTGTGGCCTCTAATTCGGATTGTCACTGAAAAATGTGGTTTAGTCAGGAGTCTATTTCATGTAGACACATATTCAAAGCATCAGTGAATAAGACAGACACTTGATACAGTAAGAAATCTAATTGATATGGAAACATATTCTGAGCCCCACTGAATAATACACACCTGGGGAATAACTTGGAGTCTATTTTTGATGGACATATATTCAGAGTCTTGGAAAATGATATACACCTGTGGATTAGCCAGGAGTCTATTTTATTAGGACACTCATTCAGAGCCTTAGTGAATATTATGCACGTGTGGATTAGTCAGGATTCCATTTTATATGGCCACTGACTCGTAACCTCTGTGAAAAATGCAAAAATATTATATACTTAGCATATAGACACTCATTCAGAGATTCACTGAATAACACAAATATTTTAGATAGACAGAATCCTGTTTCATATGGTTAAACAAAAAGAGCCTCACTGAGTAATGCACACCAGGGGAAGTGTTAGGAGTCTACTTTACATAGCCTTTAATTTACAGAATCAGGAAATAATGGACACGTGTAAAATAGACCCTAGTCTATTTTATACAGCCACAAAATCAAAGCCTTTTTGAATACTGCACATGTGGGGAATAATCACTTGTCTGTTTCATATGGTGTTTCATTTGGTGAATCAAAAACATATGCACACCTGTAGAGTAAAATGATTTCTATTTCAGACGGCCACTCTTTCAGTGTTTTAGTGAATAATATGTATATCTGAAAAGTAAGGAATCTTTTCCACATGGCCACTCGTTCAGGGCCTCTGTGAAGAATACTCCCCTCAAAAATAGTCAAGTGTCTACTTTAAATGGCTACACATTCAGAGACTCTGTAGGTAATGAACACCTGGGCAATACCCCTGAGTCTCTTTTTTATGCCCACTTAGTCAGAGTCTCATTCAATAATACATACCTGGGGAAGAGTTAAGTGTCTACTTCATGTAGCCACTTATTTAGTGCCTCAGTGAATAATGCACACCAGGGTAATAGTCGAGCATTTTTTATATGGCCACTCATTTTGTGCCTCACTGAGTGGTACACACCTGAAGAATCCTAATGATTATATTTAATACTACCACGCATTTAGCACCTTATTGAATAATTCACAATGGAGCAATAGTCAGGTGTCTATTTTTTTATATAGCCACTTAGTCAGAGACTCTTTGAATAATGCACAGCTAAAGAATAGTCTGGAGACTACTTGATATGACTCTTCACCCAGGGACTCAGAGGACAATACAGAACTGAAAAATAGTCAAGAGGATAAAGTCAAGGGTTTATGTTATGTGGTCACTTGTTCAGAATCTCACTGAAGAATACACACCTTGGGAATAGTCAGTGTCCAAGTCATATGGACACTCAATCACAGCATTACCGAATAATGCACAATGCAGCAATAGTAAGGAGTCTATTTTATATGGCCTGTCATTTGGAGCTTCAGTGCATAATAAAAAGATATGGAGTAATCAGGACCCTATTTGAGGTAGCCCCAAATTAAGCATCTCCGTGAATGATACACACGTTTCAGAGTCAGGAGACTCTTTGACATAGACCCACATAGAGAACGTTTTCGAATACTGCACATGTGGGAAATAATCACTTGTCTGTTTCATATGGTGATTAGTTTGGAGAATCAAAATATAATGCACACCTGTTGAGTAAAATGGGTTCTATTTTATAAGGCCACACTTTCAGTGTTTTAGTGAAAAATATGTATATCTGATGTCAGGAATCTCTTTCACATGGCCACTCGTTAAGGGCCTCTGTAAAGAACACTCCCCTCAAAAACAGTCAAGGGTCTACTTTATATGGCTACACATTCAAATTCACTGTATGTAATGAACACCTGGGCAATACACCTGAGTCTCTCTCTCTCTTTTTTTTTTTTTTTTTTTTGGAAAGGAACAGAGAGGAAGAAAAAGAGAAATAGAGAACAGGAATATTACTTTACTCTATAAATGGGTATCAATAATGGCCGATCATTATTTTGTGTATTTAAAATGGAGAATGTATATTTTATTTATCTCAAGTGGAGAGTTCTACAAGTGCTTATTAAGTTTACTTGTTACTGATCTGAGTTCAGATTCTGGATATCCTTATTAATTTTCTATTTCTTTAAGTCTGAATCTCTTCATGCGTCTTATATATCTGGGTGTCGGGATGCACTGATCCTTATACCAGTCCATTCTTGTTAGTCTGAAATCTGCCCTATCAAATGCATGAATTGCAACTGCTTTGTGTTTATTTATTTGTTTTTGTTCCCTATTTGGTTGGTAAAACTTTCTCCAACCCTTTGTTTTTAGTCTTTCTGTATCTTTAAATATGAAATTGGTCTGGATATAGTATATCGTTAGGTTTTGGCTGTATCTTATAATTAGAAAATTTAATCGATTTCAATTTAGGATTACAGCCATTTGATGTTAACTGGCTATTTTATTCATTTGTTGATGTAAATTCTTCTTTCTGTTGATGCTCTTTACCTTTTTGGTATATTTTTAGAAAGGCTAATACTGGTTGTTCCTTTCTGTGTGTAATGCTTCTTTCAGAAGTTTTTGTAAAGCAGGACTGGTGGTAATAAAATCTCTGAGTACTTGCTTGTTCATAAAAGATTTTATTTTTCCTTCAATTGTGAAGCTTAGTTTGGCAGGATATGAAATTCTGGGCTGAAAGTTCTGTTCTTTAAGGATGTTAAATATCGGACCCCACTCTCTTCTGGCTTGTAGGGTTTCTGATGAGAGATATGCTGTAAGTCTAATAGGCTTCCCTTTGTGGGTAACCTGACCTTTCTTTCTGACTGCCCTTAGAATTTTCTCCTTCGTTTCAACCCTGGTGAATCTAATGATTATGTGTCCTGGGGTTGCTCTTCTTAAGGAATATCTTTGTGGTGTTCACTGTATTACCTGAGGTTGAATGGTATCCTGCTTTGCTAGATTGGGAAAATACTCCTGGATAATATCCTGAAGAGTATTTTCCAGCTAAGATTCATTCTCTCCATCACATTCAGGTACACCTATCAAACGTAGATTAGGTCTTTTCACATAGTCCCATAATTCTTGGAGACTTTGCTCATTCCTTTTTATCCTTTTTTCTCTATTCTTGTCTTCTCATTCCATTTCATTAAGTCAGTCTTCGACCTCTGATATTCTTTCTTCTGCTTGATCAATTCAGCTATTCAAACTTCTGCATGTTTCACTAGGTTCTCGTGTTGTATTTTTCAACACCATTACTTTATTTATATTCCTTTCTATATTGTCCATTCTTTTTAACATTTCGTCTAACCTTTTTTCAAAGATCTTAGTTTCTTTACCTTGGGTTAGAACAAGTTGTTTCAATTACCAGAAGTTTTTTACCATCCACATTCTGAAGCCTCCTTCAGATACTGGAACACAGTCCTCTTCCACTAGGGCTTGTTCTGTTGCTGATGAGGAATTACTATCCCCTGTAGAGGGAGAGGAATTCTGACTTTCGGTTGTCTCAGCCTTTTTAGCCTGTTTTTTTTTTCCTTTATTGTGAATTTATCCATCTGGTGTCTTTGCAATTAGCGCCTTTCTGATTAAGTTCCTGAGAGGATGTCCAATTTATTAATTCCCAGTGCTGGAATCCGAGCAACCCACTACGCCAGCCAAAACAACAGCGATAAGACTGATGGTGCTCTTCTGCCTAGGAATCTCTGGTCTGGCTTTCTTCTTGAGTCCGCAACAACCGGCTCTGCCTTCCCAGAGCTCCAAATACCAGTCAGTAGGAGAACCAGTCCCGCTAACTGTGCAAGAAGAGCTGCCGTGCCGAGGCAACGACAAAACCGCTGCACCGGCCACAGAAGTCGTGCTGGCGACCCCTGGGGCTCCTCCACTGGAAATCTTCTTGTCCGTGGGCGACGAAAATTCCTCTGAAAATGTGGTGTCCTCACGTTTTCCGAGCCTTCACTGGGAGCTACGATCCTAAGCTGTTAGCGATCAGCCATCTTGGATCTCTCTCACATAAACTAGTAAACCAGGAAGAAATGGATAAATCCTGGATGCCTGTGTCCTCCCAAGTCTAAACTAGGAGGAAGCCAAAACTATGAATAGACCAACAACAAGGTCTGAAGTTGAGGCAGCAATTAAGAGCCTACCACCCAAAAAAATCCCAGGCCCAGATGGGTTCACAGCCGAATTCTAAAAGACACACAAAGAGGATCTGGTACCATTTTTTCTGAAACTATTCCAAATAATTCAAAAAGAGGGAACCCTTCCCAAATCATGTTATGAGACCAGCATCATCCTGATACCAAAACCTGGCAGAGATTCAAAAAGAAAAGAAAACTTCAGGCCAATATTCATGATGAACATAGATGCAAAAATCTTCAATAAAATACTGGCAAACCGACTGCAACAGCACATTAAAAAACTTATCCATCATGATCAAGTAGGATTCATCCCGGGATGCAAGGCTAGTTCAATATATGCAAGTCTATAAATGTAATTCACAACATAAACAGAAGCAAAAACAAAAACCACATGATTATCTCAATTGATGCAGAGAAGGAATTTGACAAAATTCAACAGCCCTTTATGCTAATAACCCTCAATAAACTTGGTATTGATGGAACATATCTAAAAGAAATAAAAGCTATTTATGACAAACCAACAGCCAATATCATACTACATGGGCAAAAACTGGAAGCATTCCCTTTGAAATCCGGCATGAGACAAGGATGCCCTCTCTCACTACTCCTATTCAACATAGTACTGGAAGTTCTAGCCAAATAAATCAGGCAAGAAAAAGAAATAAAGGGTATTCAAATAGGAAAGTTGGAAGCACAAATTGTCTCTATTTGCAGACGAAATGATAGTATACATAGAAGACCCGATCACCTCAGCCCAAAAAATTCTGAAACTGATAAGCAACTTCAGTAAAGTCTCAGGATATAAAATCAATGTGCAAAAATCACAAGCATTCCTATACACCAATAACAGACGTAAAGAGAACCAAATCAAGAACGAACTGCCATTCACAATTGCTGCAAAGAAAATAAAATACCTAGGAAAACAACTCACAAGGAACGTAAGGGACCTCTTTAAGGAAAACTACAAACCCCTGCTCAACGAAATAAGAGAGGACACAAACAGATGGAGAAACATTCCATGTTCATGGTTAGGAAGAATCAATATCGTGAAAATGGCTATACTGCCAAAGTAATTTACACAATCAGTGCTATCCCCATCAAACTACCATTGAATTTCTTCATAGAACTGGAATAAACCACCATGAACTTAATATGGTACCAAAAGGGAGCCCGCATAGCCAAGTCAATTCTAAGCAAAAAGAACACAGTGGGAGGCGTCACACTACCAGACTTCAAACTATACTACAAGGCTACATTGATCAAAACAGCATGGTACGGGTACCAAAACAGAGATATAGACCAATGGAACAGAACAGAGGCATCGGAGGCAACACAACATGTCTACAAACATATAATCTTTGATAAACCTGACAAGAAGAAGCAATGGGGAAATGATTCCCTGTTTAATAAACGGTGTTGGAAAAACTGGCTAGCCATGTGCAGAAAGCAGAAAATGGACCTCTTCCTGACACCTTACACTAAAATTAACTCCAGATGGATTAAAGACTTAAACATAAGTCCTGACAACATAAAAACCCTAGAAGAAAATCTAGGCAATATCATTCAGGACATAGGAGAAGGCAAGGACTTCATGAATAAAACACCAATAGCATTGGCAACAAAAGCCAAAAAAGAAAAATGGGACCTAATCAAACTCCACAGCTTCTGCACGGCAAAAGAAACAGTCACTAGAGTGAATCAGCATCCATCAGAATGGGAAAAAATCTTTGCAATTTAGGCATCTGACAAAGGGCTGATATCCAGAATTTACAAAGAACTCAAACAGATTTACAGGAAAAAACAAACAAGCCCATTCAAAAATGGGCAAAGGATACGAATAGACACTTTACAAAAGAAGACATACATAAGGTCAACAAACACGTGAAAAAAATGCTCATCATAACTGGTCATTAGAGAGATGCAAATCAAAACCACATTGAGATACCATCTCACGCCAGTTAGAATGGCGATCATTAAAAAATCTGGAGACAGCAGATGCTGGAGAGAATGTGGAGAAATAAGAACACTCTTACACTGTTGATGGGAGTGTAAGTTAGCTCAACCATTGTGGAAGACAGTGTGGCGATTCCTCAAGGACCTAGAAATAGAAATCCCATTTGACCCAGCAATCCCATTACTGGGTATATATCCGAAGGACTATAAATCGTTCTACTATAAGGACACATGCACACGAATGTTCATTGCAGCACTGTTTACAATAGCAAAGACCTGGAACCAACCCAAATGCCCATCGATGATAGACTAGACTGGAAAAATGTGGCATATATACACCATGGAATATTATGCAGCAATCAAAAATGACGAGTTTGTGTCCTTTGTAAGGATATGGATGAATCTGGAGAACATCATTCTCAGCAAACTGACACAAGAACAGAAAAAGAAATACTGCATATTCTCAATCATAGGCTGGTGAGAAAAATGAGAATTCATGGACACAGGTAGGGGGTCTACTTCACACTGGGGACTGTTGGGGGAATCGGGGAGGGACAGCGGGGAGGCTGGGGATGGATAGCCTGGGGATAAATGCCAAGTGTGGGTGAAGGGAAGAAAGGCAGCAAAACACACTGCCATGTGTGTACCTATGAAACTATCTTGCAGGTTCTGCACATGTACTCCAAAACTTATAATGCAATACAAATTAAAATTTTTTTTTAATAAAGCGTCTAGTTCATGTAGCCACTCATTTAGAGCCTCAGTGAATAATGCCCACCAGTGTAATAGTCAAGCATTTTTTATATGGTCACTCATTTTGTGCCTCACTGAGTGAGATACACCTGAAGAATCCTCAGGATTCTATTTGATACTACCACTCATTTAGAACCTTATTGAATAATTCACAATGGAGCAATAGTCAGGTGTCTGTTTTATATGGTCTATCATTCAAAGTTTGGGTGAATAGTAAACTTCTATGGATTAATCAGGACGCTGTTTAACATAGCCACGAATTAAGTGCCTTGCTGAGTGATTCGCACCTGTATGATAGGAGAATATTTCATATGAACTCTATTTTTGTGTATTGCTGAGTAATACACACCTGGGGCAGTGTCAGGGGTCTATTTCGTATGGACACTCAAACAGAGCCTGTTTGATTAATGCACACATGGATAATAATGAGGATTCTATGTCATATGGCTACTTATTCAGACAAACTGTGAATAATGCACATGTGGAGTAATTAGAAGTCTGTTTTATATGACCCCTCTTTCACAGACTCACTGAATATTACTCATTTGTGATATAGTCTGGAGTCTATTTCTTATGGCCACTCATTCAGAGAATCACTAAATAATGAACACCTGCAAAAGTGTCAGACGTCTCCTTCCTATGGCCACTCGTTAAGAACCTCACTAAGTCTACACACCTGGGGAAATAGTCAGAATTTACCATTATCCCCTCATTCAGAATCTCACTAAATAATGCACACCTGCTGAATAGTCAGGAGACTCTTTCCTAAGGCCACTCGTTAAGAGACTCACTAAGTGTACACACCTGGGGAAATAGTCAGGATTTACCTATATCCCTTCATTCAGAGTCTCACTAAATAATGAACACCTGTGGAATAGTCAGGAGACTTTTTCATGTGGCCTCTAATTCGGAGTGTCACTGAATAATATGATGTAGTCAGGATTCTATTTCATGTAGACACACATTCAGAGCCACAGTGAATAAAACAGGCCCTTTATGTTGTAAGGAATGTAATTAATATGGCCATATCTTCTGAGCCTCACTGAATAATACACATCTGGAGAATAATTTGGAGTCTATTTTTGATGGACATTCATTCAGTGCCTCGGTAAAAAATGTACACCTGTGGAGTAGCCAGGAGTCTATTTTATTAGGACACTCATTCATAGCCCCAGTGGATAATATGCACGTGTGGATAAGTCCGGATTCCAGTTTATATGGCCACTCACTCGTAACCTCAATGAGAAATGCACAAATGTAAAGTACTCAGCAGTATATTTCATATAGACACTCATTCAGAGATTCACTGAATAATAAAAATATTTGAGATAGACAGCATCATGTCTCATATGGTTAAACAAAAAGAGCCTCACTGAGTAAGGCACACCTAGGGAAGTTTTAGGAGTCTACTTTATATAGCCTCTAATTTACAGCCTCAGGGAATAATGCACACGTGTGGAATAGACACTAGACTATTTTTTATGGCCACAAAATCAAAGCGTGATTGAGTAATACACAACTTTGGAATAGTCACTAGTCTATTCCATATGCTTAAATATTTAGAGTCAGAGTAAATAATACACGCCTGTGGAATAGTCAGAAAACAAGTTCATATGGCCAAAGTTTCAGAGCCGCCGTGAATAATACATACCTGGGGAATACTTAGGACGCTATTACATGTGGCATCTATTTCAGAGTTTCATTGAGTAAGAAACAACCCTATTGTAGTCAGAATTCTATTTCCTAAAGCGTCATATTCAGAGACTAATTGAATAACATACACCTTGGAAAAAGTCAGAATTCTGTTTCGTGTAGCCACTGATTTAGAGCCGAATGTAAAAACGCACGCCTGAAGAGTATTATGGAGTCTCTATTTTATGGCAACACTTTCAGAGCTTCACAGAATAAGGCAGACCTATGATAACTTCTGGTGTGGATCTTGCATGGCCACTGATTGAGAAACTCAGTGAAGAATCATATAAATCTGAAAAATAAATAGGATTATATTATATAGAGCCACTTATTCAGAGACTCACTGAATAATGCAGAACTAAAGAATAGTCTGGAGACTATTTGATATGACCCTACACACAGCGACTCAGTGGACAATGCAGAACTGAAAAATAGTGAAGAGGATAGAGTCAGGAGTTTATGTTATGTGGTCACTCATTCAAAATCTCACTGAAGAATACACACCTTGGGAATTGTAAGAATCCAAGTCATATGGCCACTAAATCACAGCATTACCGAATAATACACAATGGGGCAATAGTAAAGAGCCTGTTTCATTTGGCCTCTCATTCAGATCTTCAGTGCGTAATAAACATCTGTGGAGTAGTCAGGACCCTGTTGAAGGTAGCTCAAATTAAGCAGCTCCGTGAATGATACACACATGTGTCAGAGTCAGGAGACTATTTGATATAGACACTATTACAGAACCTTTTCGAATACCGCACATGTGGGAAATAATAACTAGTCTGTTTCATGTGGTGATTCGTTTGGTGAATCAAAAACTAATGCACACCTGTGGAGTAAAATGGGTTCTATTTCAGAAGGCCACTCTTTCAGTGTTTTAGTGAATAATATGTATATCTGAAAAGTAAGGAATCTCTTTCACATAACCATTCATTCAGGGCCTCTGTGAAGAATAATTTCCTAAAAAATATTCAAGTGTCTACTTTAAACTGCTACACATTCAGAGACTCTGTAGGTAATGAAAACTTGGGCAATACACCTGAGTCTCTTTTTTATGCCCACTTAGTCAGAGTCTCATTCAGTAATACACACCTGGGGAAGAGTTAAGAGTCTACTTCATGTAGGCACTCATTGAGAGCCTCAGTGAATAATGCACACCAGGGTAATAGTCGAGCATTGTTTATATGGCCACACATTTTGTGCCTCACTGAGTGATATACACCTGAAGAATCCTAAGAATTCTATTTGATACTACCACGCATTTAGCACCTTATTGAATAATTCACAATGCAGCAATAGTCAGGTGTCTATTTTATATAGTCTATCATTCAAAGTTTCAGTGAATAGTAAACTTCTATGGAGTAATAAGGACGCTGCTTAACATAGCCATGAATTAAGTGCCTTGTTGAATGATAGGCTCCTGTGTGATAGTCAGGACTCTAATTCATATGAACTCTAATTTTGTGTATTGCTGAGTAATACACACCTGTGGCAGTGTCAGGAGTCTATGTGGTATGGACACTCAAACAGAGCCTGTTTGATTAATGCACACATGGATAATAATTAGAAGTCTATGTCATATGGCTACTCATTCAGACAAACTGTGAATAATGCACATGTGGAGTAATTAGAAGTCTGTTTCATATGACCCCTCTTGCACAGCCTCACTGAATATTTGACACTTGTGATATAGTCTGGAGTCTATTTTTTATGGCCACCCATTCAGAGAATCACTAAATAATGCACACCAGTGGAATAGTCAGAAGTCTCTTTCCTATGGCCACACGTTAAGAGCCTCACTAAGTGTACACACCTGGAGAAATATTCAGGATTTACCTTTATTCCCTCATTCAGAGTCTCACTGAATAATGCACACCTGTGGAATACTCAAGAGACTTTATCATGTGGCCTCTAATTCGGAGTGTCACTGAATAATGTGGTGTAGTCAGGAGTCTATTTCATGTAGACACATATTCAGAGCTTCAGTTTATAAGACAGACATTTGATACATTAAGGATTCTAATTGATATGGAAACATATTCTGAGCCTCACTGAATAATACACACCTGGGGAATAATTTGGAGTCTATTTTCAATGGACATATATTCAGAGCCTTGGAAAATGATGTACACCTGTAGAGAAGACAGGAGTCTATTTTATTAGGACACTCATTCATAGCCTCAGTTGACAATATGCACGTGTGGATTAGTCAGAATTCCATTTTATATGGCCACTGATTTGTAACCTCAGTGAAAGATGGAAAAATGTAAAATACTTAGCAGTTTATTTCATATAGACAGTCATTCAGAGATTCAATGAATAATAAAAATATTTGAGATAGACAGCATCCTGTTTCATATGGTTAAACAAAAAGAACCTCACTGAGCAAGGGACAGCAGGGGAAGTGTTAGGAGTCTACTTTATATAGCCTTTAATTTGCAGAATCAGGAAATAATGCACAAGTGTGGAATAGACACTAGTCTATTTTATATGGCCACAAAATCAAACGCTGAGTCAGTAATACACAACTTTGGAGTAGTCACTAGTCTATTATATATTCCCAAATATTTAGAGTCAGATTGAATAATACATGCCTGTAGACTAGTCAGGAAACAATTTCATATGGCCAAAGTTTCAGAGCCTCACTGAATAATAAACACCTGAGGAATACTCTGGACACTTTTACATGTGGCATTTCTTCAGAGGTTCAGTGAGTAAAGAACACCTGTATTGTAGTCAGAATTCTATTTCATATAGCCACATACTAAGAGCCTAACTTGATAACAGACACCTTGGGAAAGTCAGGATTCTGTTTCAAATAGCCACTCATTTACAGCCAAATGTAAAAACATACGGTTGAGTAGTATATAGTAGTCTCTATTATATGGCAACTCATTCAGAGCCTCACAGAAAAATACAGATGTATGGAAATGTCAGGAGTGTCCTTACATGGCCACTTATTCAGTTCCTCACTAAAGAATCATATATAAGCATTCCTATACACCAATAACAGACTTATAGAGAACCAAATTAAGAACGAACTGCCATTCACAATTGCTACGAAGAAAATAAAATACCTAGGAATACAACTCACTAGGAATGTAAGGGACCTCTTTAAGGAAAACTACAAACAACTGCTCAATGAAATAAGAGAGGACACAAACAGATGGAGAAACATTCCATATCCATGGTTAGAAAGAATCAATATTGTGAAAATGGCTATACTGCCCAAAGTAATTTACACATTCAATGCTATCCCCATCAAACTACCAATGAATTTCTTCACAGAACTGGAAAAAACCACCATGAATTTCATATGGAACCAAAAAAGAGCCCGCATAGCCAAGTCAATTCTAAGCAAAAAGAACACAGTGGAAGGCATCACGCTACCAGACTTCAAACTATACTACAAGGCTACAGTAATGAAAACAGCATGGTACTGGTACCAAAACAGAGATATAGACCAATGGAACAGAACAGAAGCATTGGAGGCAATACAACATATCTACAACCATATTATTTTTGATAAACCAGACAAAAACAGGCAATGGAGAAAGGATTCCCTATTTAATAAATGGTGTTGGGAAAACTAGTCATGTGCAGAAAGCAGAAACTGGACCCCTTCCTGACACCTTACACTAAAATTAACTCCAGATGGATTAAAGACTTAAACGTAAGACCTGACACCATAAACACCCTAGAAGAAAATCTAGGCAAAACCGTTCAGGACATAGGAGTAGGCAAGGAATTCATGAACAAAACACCAAAAGCATTGGCAACAAAAGCCAAAATAGACAAATGGGACCTAATCAAACTCCACAGCTCTGCACGGTAAAAGAAACAGTCACTAGAGTGAATTGGCAACCATTAGAATGGGAAAAAATCTTTGCAGTTTACACATCTGACAAAGGGCTGATATCCAGAATTTACAAAGAACTCAACCAGATTTACAGAAAAAAAACAAACAAGCCCATTCAAAAATGGGCAAAGGATATGAACAGAAACTTTACAAAAGAAGACATACAAGAGGCCAAGAAACATATGAAAAAGTGCTCATCATCATTGGTCATTAGAGAGATGCAAATCAAAACCACATTGAGATATCATCTCACACCAGTTAGAATGGCGATCATTAAAAAATCTGGAGACAGCAGATGCTGGAGAGGATGTGGAGAAATAGGAACACTCTTACACTGTTGGTGGGAGTGTAAATTAGTTCAACCATTGTGGAAGACATTGTGGCTATTCCTCAGGGACCTAGAAATAGAAATTCCATTTGACCCAGCAATCCCATTACTGGGTATCTATCCAAAAGACTATAAATCGTTCTACTATAAGGACACATGCACACGAATGTTCATTGCAGCACTGTTTACAATAGCAAAGACCTGGAACCAACCCAAATGCCCATCGATGATAGACTGGACTGGAAAAATGTGGCACATATACACCATGGAATATTATGCAGCAATAAAAAATGATGAGTTTGTGTCCTTTGTAAGGACATGGATGAATCTGGAGAACATCATTCTCAGCAAACTGACACAAGAACAGAAAAAGAAGTACCGCATATACTCACTCATAGGTGGGTGAGAAAAATGAGAACACATGGACACAGAGAGGCAGTCTACTATACACTGGGGACTGTTGGAGGAAATGGGGGAGGGACAGTGGGGAGGGCTGAGGGGAAAAGCCTGGTGATGAATACCAAGTGTGGGTGAAGGGGAGGAAGGCAGCAAAACACACTGCCATGTGTGTACCTATGCAACTATCTTGCACGTCCTGCACATGTACCCCAAAACCTATAATGCAATAAAAATTAAAAAAAAATTTTTTTAAAAAGAATCATATATATCTGGAAAATACTCAGGATTCTCTTATATATAGCCACTTATTTAGGGCCTTAATGAATAATGCACACCTGGAGAATTGTCTCGAGTCTATTTGATATGACAGTTCACCCAGCAACTCAGTGGAGAATGCAAAGCTGAGAAATAGTCAAGAGGACAGAGTCAGGAGTCTATTTTATGTGGTCACTCGTTCAGAAACTGACTGAAGAATACACACCTTGGGAATAGTCAGAGTCCAGGTCCTATGGCCACTCAATCACAGCATTACCGAATAATGCACAATGGGGCAATAGTAAGGAGTCTATTTCATATGGCCTCTCATTCAGAGCTTCAGTGTGTAATAAACAGCTGTGGAGGAGGGAGGACCCTATTGACGGTAGCCCCAAATAAAGCAGCTCCGTGAATAATACACACATGTGTGAGAGTCAGGAGAGTATTTGATATGGACACTCATAGAGAACCTCTTCGAATATTGCATATGTGGGGAATAATCACTTGTCTATTTCATATGGTGGTTCGTTTGGAGAGTCAAAATATAACGTGTACCTGTTGAGTAAAATGAGGTCTATTTCATAAGGCCACTGTTTTACTGTTTTAGTGAATAACATGTATATCTGATAAGTCCGGAATCTCTTTAACATGGCCACTTGTTCTGGGCCTCTCTGAATAATACTCCCCTTAGAAGCAGTCAAGGGTCTACTTCAAATGCCTACACATTCAGAGTCTCTTTAAGTAATGAACACCTATTTAATACACCTGAGTCTCTTTTTTATGCCCACTTAGTCAGGGTCTCATTCAATAATACACACGTGGGGAAGAGCTAAGGGTCTACTTCATGTAGCCACTCATTTATATCCTCAGGGAATAATCCACACAAGGGTAATAGTCCAGCATTTTTTATATGGCCACACATTTTGTGCCTCACTGAATGATACACAGCTGGGGAATTCTCAGGATTCTGTTTCATACTACCACTGATTTACAACCTTATTGAATAATTCACAATGGAGCAATAGTCAGGTGTCTATTTTGTGTGGCCTCTCATTCAAAGTTTCAGTGAATAATGAAATTCTACGGAGTAATCAGGACACTGTTTAAGATAGCCACGAATTAAGTGCTTTCCTGAATGATACACACCTCTGTGGTAGTCAGGAGTCTATTTCCTATGAACTCTAATTCTGTGAAACGCTGAGTAATACACACCTGGGTGAGTTTCAGGAGTATATTTAGTATGGACACTCATACTGAACCTGTTGAAATAATGCTCACATGGAGAATAATGAGGAGTCTATGTCCTATGGCTACTCATTCAGAAAAACAGTGAATAACTCACATGTGGATTCATTAGATTTCTGTTTCATATGGCCCCTCTTTCACAGCCTCACTGAATATTACACACTTGTGATATAATCTGGAGTCTATATTTTATGGCCACTCATTCAGAGAATTACTGAATAATTCACACCTGCGGAATTGTCAAAAATCTCTGTCCTATGGCTTCCTCTTGAGAACCTCACTAAATGTACACACCTGGATAAATACTCAGTCTTTACTTGTATCTTCTCATTCAGAGTCTCACTAAATAATGCACACCTGTGGAATAGTCAGGAGAATTTTTCATGTGGCCTCACATTAAATGTGTCATTGAAAAATGTGGTGTAGTCAGGAGACTCTTTTATGTAGACACATATTCAGAGCCTCAGTGCATAAGACAAACCCTGGATATAGTAATAAATCTAATTAGTATGACCATATCTTCTGAGGCTCACTGAATAATACACACCTGGAGAATAATTTGGAGTCTATTTTCGATGGACATTCATTCAGAGCCTCGGTAAATAATGCAGACCTGTGGAGTAGTCAGGAGTCTCTTTCATCTGGACACACATTTATAGCCTCAGTGGATAATATGCATGCGTGGATTAATCAGAATTCCATTTTATATGGCCACTGACTCATAACCTCAATGAATAATGCACAAATGTAAAGTTCTCAGCAGTTTATTTCATAGAGCCACTCATTCAGTGATTCACTGAATAATAAAAATATTTGAGATAGACAACATCCTGTTCCATATTTTCATACAAAAAGAGCCTCAATGACTGACACACACCTGGGGAAGTGTTAGGAGTGTACTTTACATAGCCTCTCATTTACAGCCTAAGGGAATAATACACATATGTGGAATAGACACTAGGATGTTTTATAGAGCCACAAAATCAAAGCCTGAGTCAGTAATACACAACTTTGGAGCAGTCATTAGTCTACTATATATTTTCAAATATTTAGAGTCAGAGTCAATAATACACGCCTGTAGACTAGTCAGAAAAAAATTTCATATTGCCAAAGTTTCAGAGCCTAAGTGAATAATAAATACCTGAGGAATACTCTGGACGCTGTTACATGTGGCATTTCTTCCGAGGTTCATTGAGTAAAGAACCGCTGTATTATAGTCAGAATTCTATTTTATATAGCCACCTACTCAGAGCCTAACTGAATAACAGACACCTTGGGAAAGTCAGGATTCTGTTTCGTATAGCCACTCATTTACAACAGAATGTAAAAACTCACGCCTGAGTAGTATATAGGTGTCTCTATTTTATGGCCACTCATTCAGAGCCTCACAGAATAATACAGATGTATGGATATGTCAGGAGTTTACTTGACATGGACACTTATTCAGTTGCTCAGTGCAGAATCATATATATCTGGAAAATACTCAGGATTCTCTTATATATAGCCACTTATTTAGGGCCTCACTGAATAATGCACACCTGGAGAATTGTCTGGAGATTATTTGATATGAGCGTTCACCAAGCGACTCAGTGGAAAATGCAGAGCTGAGAAATCGTCAAGAGGACAGAGTCAGGAGTCTATTTTATGTGGTCACTCATTCAGAAACTGACTGGAGAATACACACTTTGGGAATAGTCAGAGTCCATGTCATATGGCCACTAAATCAGCACATTACCGTATAACGCACAATGGGGCAATAGTAAGGAGTGTATTTCATATGGCCTCTCATTCAGAGCTTCAGTGCATAATAAACAGCTGTGGAGGAGTGAGAACCCTATTGATGGTAGCCCCAAATAAAGAATGATACACACATGTGTGAGATTCAGGAGACTATTTGATATGGACACTCATACAGAACCTCTTCGAATATTGCATATGTGGGGAATAATCATTAGTCTATTTCATATGGTGGTTCGTTTGGAGGGTCAAAAAATAAGGCGAACCTATGGAGTAAAATGCTCTCTATTTCATAAGGCCACTCTTTCAGTGTTTTAGTGAATAACATTTATATCTAAAAAGTCAAGAATCGCTTTCAGATGGCCACTCGTTTTGTGCCTCTGTGAATAATACTCCCCTCAGAAACAGTCAAGGGTCTACTTTAAATGCCTACACATTTAGAGTCACTGTAAGTAATAAACACCTGGGCAATACACCTGAGTCTCTATTTTATGCCCACTTAGTTACAGTCTCATTAAATAATACACACCTGGGGAATAGTTAAGTGTCTACTTCATGTTGCCACTCATTTAGATCCTCAGTGAATAATTAACACCAGGATATTAGTCGAGAATTTTTTTTTTTTAAGTCTTTCATTTTTTTTTTTAATTTTTATTGCATTATAGGTTTTGGGGTACATGTGCAGAACGTGCAAGATAGTTGCATAGGTACACACATGGCAGTGTGTTTTGCTGCCTTCCTCCCCCTCACCCACACTTGGTATTCATCCCCAGGCTATCCCCCCCAGCCCGAGAATTTTTTATATGGCCACTAATTCTGTGCCTCCCTAAATGATACACACCTGGGGAATTCTAACGATTCTATTTCATAGTACCTCTCATTTAGAACCTTATTGAATAATTCACAATGGAGCAGTAGTCTGTTGTCTATTTTGTATGGCCTCTCATTCAAAGTTTCAGTGAATAATGAACTTCTATGGAGTAATCAGGACACGGTTTAAGATAGCCATGAATTAAGTGCCTTCCTGAATGACACACACCTGGGTGATAGGAGTCTATTTCATATGAACTCTAATTCTGTGTAACGCTGAGTAATACACACCTGGGGGAGTTTCAGAAGTCTATTTCGTATGGACACTCATAACGAACCTGTTGAAATAATGCCCACATGGAGAATAATGAGGTGTCTATATCACACGGCTACTCATTGAGACAAAGAGTGAATAACGCACATGTCCACATGTCCACATTAGAGTTCTGTTTCATTTGGCCCCACCTTCACAGCCTCACTGAATATTACACACTTGTGATATAGTCTGGAGTCTATATTTTATGGCCACTCATTCAGAGAATTACTGAATAATTCACACCTGCAGAATTGTCAAAAATCTCTTTCCTATGGCTTCCTCTTGAGAACCTCACTAAATGTACACACCTTGATAAATACTCGGTCTTTACTTCTATCTCCTCATTCAGAGTCTCACTAAATAATGCACACCTGTGGAATAGTCAGGATACTTTTTCATGTTGCCTCTCATTCAATGTGTCATTGAAAAATGTGGTGTAGTCTGGAGACTCTTTCATGTATACACATATTCAGAGCCTCAGTGCATAAAACAGACCCTTGATATAGAAAAAAATGTAATTTGTATGGCCACATCTTCTGAGGTTCACTGAATAATACACACCTGGATAATAATTTGGATTCTATTTTCAATGGACATTCATTCATCACCTCGGTAAATAATGCAGACATGTGGAGTAGCCAGGAGTCTATTTCATTTGGAAAAACATTCATAGACTCAGTGGATAATATGCACGTGTGGAATAGTCAGGATTCCATTTTATATGGCCACTGACTCGTAACCTCAATAAATAATGGACAAATGTAAAGTACTAAGCAGTCTATTTCATAGAGCCACTCATACAGAAATTCACTGAATAATAAAATTATTTTAGATAGACCGCCTCCTCTTTCTTATGGTCGTACAAAAGAGGATCACTGAGTGGCACACACCTGGGGAGGTGTTAGGAGTGTACTTTACATAGCCTCTCATTTACAGCATAAGGGAATAATGCACACGTGTGGAATAGACACTTGTCTATTTTATATGGCCACAAAATCAAAGCCTGAGTCAGTAATACAGATGTTTGGAATAGTCACTAGTCTATTCCATATGCTCAAATATTGAGAGTCAGTGTCAATAATAAGCGCTTACAGACTAGTCAGGAAACCATTTCATATGGCCAAAGTTTCAGAGCCTCAGTGAATATTAAATACCTGAGAAATACTCTGACGCTATTACATGTGGCATTTCTTCAGAGGTCCATTGAGCAAAGAACCCCTGTATTGTAGTCAGAATTCTATTTCATATAGCCACATACTCAAAGCCTAACTGAATAACAGACACCTTGGAAAAGTCTGGATTCTATTTCGTATAGCCACACATTTATAGCCGAATGTAAAAACTCATGCCTGAGTAGTATATAGGAGTCTCTATTTTATGGCCACTCATTCAGAGCCTCACAGAAAAATACAGACGTATGGAAATATCAGGAGTGTACTTGACATGGCCACTTTATCAGTTCCTCAGTGAAGAATCATATATATTTGAAAAATACTCAGGATCCTATTATATATAGCCACTTATTAAGAGACTCACTGAATAATGCACACCTGGACAATTGTCTGGAGACTATTTGATATGACCATTCACCAAGCGACTCAGTGGAAAATGCAGAGCTGAGAAATCGTCAAGAGGACAGAGTCAGGAGTCTATTTTATGTGGTCACTCGTTCAGAAACTGACTGAAGAATACACACCTTGGGCATAGTTAGAGTCCAGGTCATATGGCCACTCAATGACAGCACTACTGAATAATGCACAATGGGGCAATAGTAAGGAGTCTATTTTATACGGCCTCTCATTCAACGCTTCAGTGGCTAATAAACAGCTGTGGAGGAGTGAGGACCCTATTGACGGTAGCCCTGAATAAAACAGCTCCGTGAATGATACACACATGTGTGAGAGTCAGGAGACTGTTTGATATGGACACTCATACAGAACCTCTTTGAATATTGCACATGTTAAATATAATCACTAGTGTATTTCATATGGTGGGTCATTTGGAGAGTCATAAAATAACACTCACCTGTGGAGCAAAATGCGGTTTATTTTATAAGGCCACACTTTCAGTGATTTAGTGAATAACATGTATATCTGATAAGTCAGGAATCTCTTTCACATGGCCAAATTTTCTGGGCCTCTGTGAATAATACTCCACTCAGAAACAGTCAAGGGTCTACTTAATATGCCTACACATTCAGAGTCTCTGTATGTAATAAACACCTGGGCAATACACCTGAGTCTCTTTTTTATGCCCACTTAGTTACAGTCTCATTCAATAATACACACCGTGGGAAGAGTTAAGAGTCTACTTCATGTAGCTGCTCATTTCAATCCTCAGTGAATAATTAACACGAGTGTAATTGTCAAGAATTTTTTTATATGGCCACTCATTCTGTGCCTCCCTGAATGATACAAACCTGGGGAATTCTCAGGATTCTATTTCATACTACCACTCATTTAGAAACTTATTGAATAATTCACAATGGAGCAATAGTCTGTTGTCTATTTTGTATGGCCTCTCATTCAGAGTTTCTGTGAATAATAAAGTTCTATGAAGTAATCAGGACATAGCTTAAGATAGCCATGAATTAAGTTTCTTCCTGAATTACACACACCTGGGTGGTAGTCAGGAGTCTCTTTCATATGAACTCTAATTCTGTGTAACGCTGAGTAATACACACAACCACTTCGAATATTGCACATGTGAATAATAATCACTAGTATATTTTATATGGTCGTTTGTTTGGAGAGTCAAAAAATAACACTGGAGAGGGGTGATACACACAGTAGAGTGGAGGAAACACATAAAAGAGAGTGTGTACACAAAGGAGAGAAGAGGATACACAAAGGAGAATGGGCTACATAAAGAAGAGTAGGGAATACACAGAGGAGAGAGGAGGATAAACAGAAGAGAGAAAAGGATAAACACAGGAGAAAGAAATACACACAGGAGAAAGGGGCATACACTCAGGAGAGGGTGATGCACACAAGAGAAAAAAGATTAAATACAGGAGGGAGGAAAATACACACAGAACAGGGAAATCACACAAGAGAGAGAAGCGTACACACAGGAGAGAAAAGGATACACACATCAGAGAGGATGATACACACTGGAGAGAGGGAATACACAGAAAAGAGTGGGAAATACACACAGGAGAGAGAAAGTATACACACAAAAGTGAGGGGGTTACCTATAGGAGAGAGGAAATACACACAAGAGAGAGCGGGACACAAACTGGAGAGAGGGGGGATAACCACAGGAGAGAGAAAAAATACACACAAAAGAGAGGGTTGATATACACAGAAGAGAAAAATGATACACACAGGAGAGAGGAGGATACACACAGAAGAAAGGATGATATACACTGGAGAGAGAAAGGTACTCACAGGAGAGGATGATACACACAGGAGTGAGGAGGATTCACACAGGAAAGAATAGAATACACAGGAGACAGGAGAATACACACAAAAGAGGAAGAATACACATGGTAGACATAAGAATACACAAAAAAGAGAGAATGATACAAACAGGGAAGTGGTGATACAAACAGGAGATATGAAAGTTCACACAGAAGAATAGAGCATACACACATGAGAGAGATGGATACACACAGGAGAGAGCAGTATACACACAGCAGAGAAAAGAATACACACAGGAGAGAGGGTATACACACAGGAGTGAGAAAGATCCACACAGGAGAGAAGGGAATGCACACAGGAGAGACGTGGATACACACAGAAGTGGGGCATACACACAAAACATAGGAGATACACACAGGAGAGATGGGGGATACACACAGAGAGTGGTGATCAACACAAGATAGTTGAGGGTACACACAGGAGAGAGGGGGTACACAAAGGAGAGAAGAGGATACACAAAAGAGAAAGGGATACACACAGGAGAGTAGAGAATAAACAGAGGAGAGAGGCGGATACACAAAGGAGAGAGGAGGATAAACACAGGAGAGGGAGATACACACAGGAGAGAGGGGCTTTCACACAGAAGAGTGGGATACACACAGGAGAAAAAGGGATAATCACAGGAAAGTAAAGGAAGCACACAGGAGAGGGGGATATACACAGGAGAGAGAGGCATAGACACAGAAAAAAACAGGATACACAGCAGAGAGGAAGATACACACAGGAGAGAGGAGATACACAAAGAAGAGAGGGGAATATGCACAGGAGAGAGAAGGGATACACACAGGAGGGAGTGTGTTACACACAGGAGAAAGGAGAGATACTCACAGGAGAAAGAAGGGATACTCACAGGAAAGAGGAGGATGCACACAGGAGAGCGGGATACACAAAGGAGAGAGGAGGATGCACACAAAAGAGAGGAGGAAACAACAGGAGAATGGAAGATACACGCAGGAGAGAGAAGGGTAAATGCAGGATAGAGATGGATAAACACAAGAGAGAAAAGGATACAGGCAGGAAAGTGGAGGATACACACACGAGAGAAAAAGATAAACACAGGCGAGAGAAGAATACACAGATGAGAGAGAAAGATACACATAGGAGAGAGGGGGATACACACAAAGAAGAGAGAGATAATAACAAAGGGAGAGGAATAAACACAGGAGAAAGAAGGATACACACAGGAAGGAGGAGGATACATACAGGAGAAAGGAGAATACACAAAGGAGAGGGAAAACACACAGGAGAAAGGGGGATACACACAGACGTGAAAAAAAACAGAGAAAAGGGGTTATACACACAGGAGTGAAAATAATACACACAGGAGAGAAGGATACACACAAGAAAGAGAGGCTTATGCAGAGGAGAGAGAAGGATACACACAGGAGAGAGGGTGAATACACAAAAAAGAGAGGGGGATGCACACAGGAGAGTGAAGCACACACACAAGAGAAAGGGGAATACACACAAAAGAGAGGGGGATACACAGAGAGAAAAAAATAAATACAAAAGAGAGGAGGATACACACCAAAAAGAGAAAAATACAGTTAGAAGAGAGGAGGATACACGCAGGAGATTGGAGAATACACAGGAGAGAGGAGGATAAACACAGGAGAGGGGAGAATAAACAGAGGAGAGAGGAGGATACACACTAGAGAGAGGGAAAATATACAGAGGACAGAGGAGGATACACACAGGTGTGGCATGATACACACAGGAGAGAAAAGGGTACACACAGTAGAAAGCAGAATACACACAGGAGAAAGGAGGATACACAAAAAAGAGGGGGATACACACAGGAGAGAGGGGGATACACAGCAAAGAGAAGAGGATACACAAAGGCGAGAGGAGGATACACACAGAAGTGGGAATACACACAGAAAAAGGACCATAAACACAGGAGAGGGGGATACACAAAAGAAAGAAAAATACAAACAAAACAGAGGAGGATACACAAAGGACAGGGAGATACACACAGAAGAGTGGGGTATACACACAGGAGAGAGGTGAATACACACAGCAGAGAGGAGAATACACACAGAAGAGAGGGAATACACACAACAGAGAAAAACATACAAACTGGAGAGAGGGAAGATACAAACAGGAAAGAGGGTGAATATAAACAGGAGAGAAATATGATACACACAGGAGAGAAAAAAGATACACACAGAAGAGAGGAGGATACACACAGGAGAAAGGAGGATACACACTGGTTAGAGAAAGATACACACAGGAGAGGGAGACACACACAGGTGTGAAAAGGATACACACAGGAAAGAAGAAAATACACAAAGGAGAGAGGAGGATACACACAAATGACGGAAGGATACACACGGTAGACAGAAGGATACCCACAGGAGAGAGAAGAATACACACAGGAGAGGGGTGATACACACAGGAGAGATGAGGGTTCACATAAAAGAAAAAAGGATACATACAGGAGAGAGATGGATACACACAAAAGAGAGGAGTATACACACAGCAGAGAGGAAAATACACACAGGAGATAGGGTATACACACAGGAGGGAGGAAGATACACACAGAAGAGAAGGGAATGCAAACAGGAGAGAGGTGGATACAAAGAGAAGTGGGGCATACACACAGCAGAGAGAAGGAATTACGCAGGAGAGAGGAAAATACACGCAGGAGAGAGGGGATACACACAAAAGAGAGGGAGATACAAACAGGATAGAGGAGGATACACACGGAGAGTGGTGATACACACAGAACAGTAAAGGGTATACACAGGAGAGAGTAGGTACACACAGGAGAGAAGAGGATACACAAAGAAAAAAGGGATACACACCGAAAGGTAGGAAATAAACAGAGGAGAGAGAAAAATACACACAAAAGAGAGAAAAATAAACACAGGAGAGGGGGATACACACAAAAGACAGGGGCAATACACAGGAGAGGGGGATACACACAGGAGAGAGGGAGGTAGACACAGAAGAAAAAAGGATATACACAGCAGAGAGGAGGATACACACAGGAGAGAGAAGGAATACACACAGGAGAGTGGAGATACACAGAGGAGGGGGGGATACACACAGGAGAGAGAAGAAATACACACAGAAGGAACGGGGTTACACACAGTAGAAAAGAGGAATACACACAGGAGAGAGAATTGATACCCACAGGAGAGAGAAGGATGCACACAAAAGAGAAAAAAATACACACAGGAGAGAGTAGAATGCATACAGGAGAGAGAAGGATACATACAGGAGAGAGGAGGAGACACACAGGAGAAAGAAGGATACACACAGGAGAGAGGAGGATACACACAGGAGAGAGAAGGATACGAACAGGAGACAGAAGGATACACACAGCAGAGTGGAGGATACACAGAAAATAGAGGATGATACACACAGGAGAGAGAGAAATACACACAGGAGAGAAGGGGATGCACACAGAAGAGGGGTGATACAAACAGAAGAGAGTAGGGTACAAAAAGGAGAAAGGGGGATACAAACTGAAGTCAGAAAGATACACAAAGGAGAGGGGAATACACACAGGAAAAAGGAGGACACACGGATCAGAGAAAAGAATACACAAAGGAGAGAGGAGGATACACACAGGAGAGGGGGATAACAACAAGAAAGGGGAGCATACACACAGGAGAGGGGAATACACACAGGAGAAAGGGGTATATACACAGGAGAGAAAAGGATACACACAGGAGAGGGGGTCACACACAAAAAGAGGGGTGTACACACAGGAGAAAGAAAAATACACACAGCAGAGTAAAGAATACACACAGAAGAGAAAGGATACACACAGGAGAGAGGAGAATACACAAGAGAGAGGGAAATACACACAAAAGAGGAAAGGATACACAAAAAAGACAGAAGGATACACACAGAATAGTGGGGGATACACAAAGTAGAGGGGGATACACACAGGACAGAGGAGTGTACACACAGGAGAGAGGGGAATACACACAGGAGAGAGGAGCATACACGCAGGATAAGGGGATACACACAGGAAAGAGAGAAATACACACAAGAGAAAAATACACACAGGAGAGAGGGGCATAAACACATAAAAGGGTGATAAACAAAAAGAAAGGCGGATAAACACAGGAGAGAAAAGTATACACACACGAAGTGGTGATACACAAAGGAGAGAGGAAGATACAAATTGGAGAGAGGGAAGATACACACAGGAGAGAGGGTGAATACACAAAAAAGTGAGGAGGATACACAAAGGAGAGTGAAGCATACACATAGGATGGATGGGAATACACACAGGAGAGAGGGGGATACACACAGAATAACGGATAAATACAAAAGAGAGGAGGATACACACCAAAAAGAGAAGGATACAGATAGAAGAGAGAAGGATACACGCAGGAGATTGGAGGATACACAGGAGAGAGGAAGATAAACACAGGAGAGCAGAGAATACACGCAGGAGAGAGAAGGATTCACACAAGAGAGAGAGAAAATATACACGTGAGAGAGGTGGATACACACAGAAGTGGCATGATACACACAGGAGAGTGGAGGGTAAACACAGTAGAAAGTAGAATACACACAGGAGAAAGGAGGATATAAAAAAAGAGGGCGATACACACAAGAGAGAGGGAAATACACACAGGAGAGAGGGGGTTACACACAGGAGAAAAGAGGGATACGCACAGGAGAGAGAATTGAAACCCACAGGAGAGAGAAGAATACACACAGGAGAGAAAAGGATACACACAGGAGAAAAATGGAGACACACAGGAGAGAGAAGGATACAAACAGGAAAGAGGAGGATACACGCAGAAGAGAGGAGGATACACACAGAAGAGTAAAGGATACAAAGAAAAGAGAAAAGAATACACACAGGAGAGAGAGAAATACAGACAGGAGAGAAGAGGATACACACAGAAGAGGGGTGATACACACAGAAGAGAGAAGGGTACACATAGGAGAAAGGTGGATACAAACAGAAGTCAGAAAGATACACCAGGGAGAGGGTGATACACAAAGGAAAGAGGGTGACATACCGATGAGAGAAAAGAATACACACCGGAGAGAGGAGGATACACAAAGGAGAGGGGGATAACAACAAGAAAGAGGGGAATACACACAGAAGAGGGAGATACACAAAGGAGAAAGGGAATACACACAGGAGAAAGGGAGATATACACAGAAAAAAAGAATACACACAGTAGAGGGGGACACACATAAAAAGAGGGGCGTACACACAGGAGAAAGAAAAATACACACAGCAGAGAAAAGTATACACACAGGAGAGACAGAATACACACAGGAGAGAGGAAGATACACAGGAGAGAGGGAAATACACACAAAAGAAGGAAGAATACACACAGGAGATAGAAGGATACACACAGGGTAGTGGGGGATACACAAAAGAGAGGGGTGGTACACACAGAAGAAAGGGGGATACACACAGGAGAGAGAAGAATACACACAGGATAAGGGGATACACACAGGAAAGAGAGGGATACACACAGGAGAAAGGATACACAAAGGAGAGAAGGGGGATACACACAAGAAAGAGGGGTACACACACAGAAGAGAGTAGGATACATAAAGGCTAGAGGGGGAATACAAACAGGGGAGATGTGAGATACTAACAAAAGAGAGGGGAATAAACACAGGAGAGTGGGACATAAACACAGAAGAAAGATGATACACACTGGAGAGAGTGGGATAAACACAAGAAGAAAATATGCACAATAGAGAGAAGGATACTCACAGGAGAAAAATGGATACACACAGAAGAGAAACGGATACACAAAAGAGAGAGGAGGATACACAGAGGAGAGGGCGATACATACAAGAGAGAGGGGAATCCACACAGGAGACAAGGAAATACACATAAGAGAGAGGAGTATACACACAGGAGAGAAAAGGACACACGCAGGAGAATAAAGGATACACGCAGGACAGAGGAGGATACCCGCAGAAGAGAGGGGGATACACACAGGAGAGATAAAAATAAACACAGGAGAGAAGGGGGATACACACAGGAAAATACACAAAGGAGCGAGGGATACACACAGGAAAGAAAAGGATACACACAAGGGAGTGGGGCATAAACACAGAAAAGGGGGGATACACACAGGAGAGAAAAATACACACAGGAGTGAGAAGGATGCAAACAAGAGAAATGGAAATACACAAGAAAACAGGAAGATACACACAGGAGAGAGAAGGATACACACAGGAGAGGGGGATACATACAGGAGAGAGGAAGACACCCATAGGAGAGAGGAGAATACTCAGAGAAAAGAGGAAGATACTCACAGAAGAAAAAAGGATACACACAGCAGTTGGGGATACACACAGAAGAAAGGGGGATATGCTGAGGAGAGAAAGATACACAAAGGAGAGGGGGATACATACAGGAGAGAGGGTCATACATAGAGAAGAGAACAGAATACCCGCAGGAGAGAGGAGGATACACACAGAAGAGAGGGGGATACACACAGGAGAGAGGGAAATACACACAGGAGACAAAAGGATACACACAGGAGAGAAAAAGATACACATAGGAGAGAAAGATACACAGAGGACAGAGGGGCATACACACAAAAAAAGGGATACAAACAGGAGAAAGGGGGATACACACAGGAAAGGGTGATACACACAAGAGAGAGAAGCGAAAACACAGGAGAGAAAAAAATACACACAGGAGAGAGGAGGAAACAAACAGGAGAGAGAGAATACACACAATTGACAGGGTTATACACACAGGAGAAAGGGGTAATACACAGAGGAAAGAAAGGTGTTACACACAGGAGAGATGGAAGAAACACAGAAAAGTGAAGGAATAAACACAGGAGAGAGGAGAATACACACAGGAGAGAGAAGGAAAAACACAGGAGCGAAAAGTGTACACACAGGAGAGGAATCATACACACAGGAGAGAGGGAGATACAAATAAGAGAGTTGGATACATACAGGAGACAGGGAAATACACACAGGAGATAGAAGAAAACACACAGGAGAGGAGGATACACACAGGAGAGAGGAGGATACACACAAGAGAGAGGAAAATACACACAGGAGAAAGGAGGATACACAAGGAATGAAGGGGATAAACGCAAAAGAGAGAAAGATAAACACAGAAGAGTGGAGGATACACAAAGGAGAGAGGAGGATACACATAGAAGAGAGGAGGACACACAAATGAGAGGGAAAGATACACACAGGAAAGAAGAGAATACACAAAAAGAAAATGGCATACAAAAAAAGAGGCTGATACACACAGGATAGAGGGGGATACACACAGGAAAAAAGGATACACGCAGAAGAGTGGGATACACAGAGGAGAGAGGGGCATACACACAGAAGAGAGGAGAATATACAGAGAATAGAGGAGCATACACACAATAGATAGGAGAATACACACAGAAGAGAGGGGATATACACACAAGAGAGAAGAAGGTACACACAGGAGAGAGGAGAATACACACAGGAGAGAGGAGGATACACACAAAAAAGAGGAGGATACAGAAAGAAGAGAGGAGGATACACAAAGGAGAAAAAATGGTGCAAACAGGAGAGAGGGCGATACACACGTGAAAGGAGGATACACACAGGAGAGAGGGGAATACACTCAGGAGAGTGGGGGATACAAACAGGAGAGTGTGGCATACACAAATGGGGAGGGTAATACACACAGAAGAGAGGAGGATACACACGAGAGAGAGAAAAATACACACAGGAGAAAAAAGGATACACAAAGAATGAGGGGGATAAACGCAAAAGAGAGAGGGATAAACACAGCAGAGTGCAGGATACACACGGAGAAGGGAGGATACACGCACTAGAAAGGAGGATAAAAACTGAGAGGGGGAGCACACAGGAGATTAGGGGATACACACAGGCGAATGGGAAACACAAAGGAATAGGAAGGATACACACAGGAGAGAGTGGGATACACACAAAAAAGAGGAGGATACAGAAAGGAAAGAGAGGGATACACACAGAATAGAAAATGATACAAACAGGAGATAGGAGGATACACACTTGAAAGGAAAATACACACAGGACAGAGGGGAATGCACACAGGAGAGAGGGGAATACACTCAGAGGAGTGGGGGATACAAACAGGAGAGGGCAGCATACACAAAGAAGAAGGAAGATACACAAAGGAGAGAGAAAGATACACACAACAGAGAGAAAAATACACACAGGAGAAAGGAGAATACACACAGGAATGAGAAGGATAAACGCAAAAGAGAGGAGAATAAACACAGCAGAGTGGAGGATACACACAGGAAAGGGTGGGATACACACAGGAAAAAGGAATACACACAGAAGAGAGGGGCATACACAGAGGAGAGAGGAGGGTAAACACAAGAGAGAGGAAGAATACACATAGGAGAGAGGGGATACCCACAGGAGAGTGGGGCATACACATAGAAGAGAGGAGAATACACACAGGAAACTGGGGGATACCCACAGGAAAAGAGAAATAATGACAGGAGTGATGAGGATACACACAAAATAGAATACGATACAGACAGAAGAGAGTAAAATACACGCAGGAGAGAGGAAAATTCACACAGGAGAGAGGAGAATACACACAGAATAGAGAAAGATACATGCAGGAGAGAGGAAGATACACACAGGAAAAGAAATACACACAGGAGAGAGTAGAATACACACAAAAGAGAGAAGGATACACACAAAATAGAGAAGGATACACACAGAAGATAGAAGGATACACACAGGAGAGAGAAAAATACACAAAGGAGAGGGGTGATACACACAGGAGAAAAAAGGGTACACACCGCAGAGAGAAAGATACACACAAATGAGAGAAGAATACACACAGGAGAGAGCGGGATACACACAGGAGAGAAAATGAACCACACAGGAGAGAGGAAGATATACACAGGAGACGGGGATACACAAAGTAGAAAGGAGCATGCACACAGGAAAGAGGATACACACAGAAGAAAGGGGGATACACATAGAAGAGCGGAGGATACACACAGAAGATGGGGATACACAGAGGATAGAGGATGATAGACACATGAGAGAAGAAAATACAAACAGGCGAGAGGGGATACACACAGGAGAAACGGTGATACACACAGGAGAAAGGGGGGATACACAGGAGTAAAAGGGGTTACACACAGGAGAGAAAGGGAAAACACACAGGAGAGAGGAGGGATACACTCAGAATAAAGAAATATACACGCAGGAGAGAGGAAAATACACAGAGGAGAAAAAAGTATACACACAGGGGAGGGGGATACACAAAGTAGAGAGGGGCATGCACACACAAATAAAAGGATACACACAGGAGAAAAAAGGATACACACAAGAAAGAAAAGGATACAAACAGAAGAAAGGGATACACACAGCAGAGAGGAGCATACACACAGGGGAGAGAAAGATACACACAGGAGGGGGAAGATCCAAAAAAAAGAGAGGGGATACAGACAGGATAGAGGGTGATACGCACAGGAGAAAGGTGGGATACACACTAGAGAAAGAAATTACACACAGGAGAGAGGAGAGAAACACACAGGAGACAGGAGAAATACACACAGGAGAAAGAAAGATACACACAGGAGAGTAGAAAATACACACAGGAGAGAGAAGGATACACACAGGAAAAGGAGGATACACACAGGAGAGAAGAAGATACACAAACGATAGAGGAAAATACACACAGGAGAAGGGCATACACACAGTAGAGAGAGGATACAAACAAGAGATTTGGATACACACAGGAGACAAGAAAATACACACAGGAAAGAGGGGGATACAAACAAGAGATGGGGATACAGACAGGAGAGGGGATCCATACAGGAGAAAGAAGAATACACACAAGAGAGAGGGGCATAGACACAGTAGAGAGGAGAATACACACAGGAGAGAGGGGCATACACACAGGAGAGTGGGGGATACAAACAGGAAAGTGTAGAATACACACCAAAGGGAGAGGGATACATACAGGAGAAAGAAGGATACACACAGAAGGAAGGGGATACACACAAGAGAGAGGAAAATACACACAGGAGAGAGGAGGATACACACAGGAGAGAGGAGGATTCACAAAAAAGAGGGGAAATACACAGGAGAGAGGAGGATACAAACAGGCGAGAGGGATACACACAGGAGACGGGGAAGTACACACAGGAGAGAGGGGGATACACACAGGAGAGGGGGCCGCACACAGGAGAGAGGTGCATACACACAGGAGAGAGAATGATACACACAGGAGAGGTTGTACACACAGGAGATGGAAAATACACACAGGAGAGAGGCAGATACAAACAGGAGAAAGGGCTATACACACAGTTGGAGAAGGATAAATACAGGAGAGAGGAGGATACACACAAAAGTGAAAAAGATACAAAGAGAAGAGAGGAGGATACACGCAGGTGAGAAAAATATACACAGGAGAGGGGAAGATACATACAGGAGGAATGGGGATATACACAAAAGGGGGGGATACCCACAGGAGAGAAGAGAATACACACAAGCCAAAGAAGAAAACACACAGGAGAGAAAAGAATACACACAGAAGAGAGGGAGATACACACAGGTGAGAGGGAGATACAAACAGGAGAGTGCGGTGTACACACAGGAGGGAGGGGGTTACACACAGAAAAGAGGATACACACTGGAGAGAGGAGGATACACACAGAAGAGATTAGGATACCCTCAAGAGAGAGGAGGATACACACAGGAGAGAGGAGGATACACAAAGGAGAGAAGGAAACACACAGGAGAGAGGGAGATACACACAGGCGAGGGGGGTACACACAGAAGTGAGGGAAACGCACACAGTAGAGAAGGGGATACACACAGGAGAGGGGGATACACACAGTAGAAAAAAGCACACCCAAAAAAGAGAGGACGATACACCCAGCAGAGAGGGGGGATACACACAGGAGAGAGAAAGATACCCACAGGAGAGTGGGGCATAGACACAGGATGGAGGGATATACAAACAGGAGATGGTTGGTACACACAGGGGGAGAAGGATAAATACAGGAGGGAGAAAAATACACATAAAAGGAATAAGGAAACACACAAAAGAGAGGAGGATACACGCAGGAGAGAGGAAGATACACACAAAACAGGAAAATACACACAGGAGAGAGGAAAATACACGCAGGAGAGGGGGAGATACACACAGGAGAGAGGGTTGAGAAACACGGGAGAGGGAAATACACACAGGAAAAGAAAGGTACACATAGGAGAGAGGGGTATACACACTAGAGAAATGAATACAAAAAGGAGAGGGGCATACACACAGGAGAGAGGGAAATACACCAAAAAGAGAAAAGTATACACACAGCAGAGAAAAGTGTACACAGAGGAGATGGGGAAACACACAGGAGAGAGAGGCATACACACTGGAAAGAGTGATACACACAGGAGAATTGGGGATACACACAGGAGAGATAACAATGCACCAGGAGATGGGGATACACACAGAAGAGAAGGGCGTACACTCAGGAGAAAGAAAAATACACACAGCAGAGCGGAGGATACACAAAGTAGAGAGGGAATACACACAGGAGAGAGGGGGATACACACAGGAGAGAGGAGGAATACACACAGGAGAGAGGAGAATACACACAGGAGAGAGGAAGATACACAGGAGATTAGGATACACACAGGATAGAGGAGGATACACACAGAAGAGAGAAGGATACACACAGAAGAGAGAAGGATACACACAGGAGACAGAAGGATATACACAAGAGAGAGGGGAGTACACACAGGAGAGGGGTAATACACACAGAAGGGTGGAAGGTACACACAGGGGAGAAAAGGATACACACAAAATAGAGAAGGATACACACAGGAGACAGATGGATACACACAGGAGAGAGGAAGATACACCAAGGAGAGGTGTGATACACACAGGAGAAAAAGGAACACAAACAGGACAGAAAAAGATACACAGGAAAGTGAAATACACACAGGGAAAAGGGGGATAAACACAGGAGAGAGAAGGATACTCACAAGAGAGGGGGATACACAAAGGTGAGAGGGGCGTACACACAGGAGAGAGGAAGATACACACAGGAGAGAGGAGGATACAAACAGGAGAGAGGGGATACACACGGAAGAGAGGAAGATACACGCAGAAGGAATGGGGGATACACACAAGAGAGAAAGGGGTTACACACAGGAGAGAGGGGTAAACACAAAAAAGAGAAGGATTATACACAGGAGAGAGAAAGATACACACAGGAGAGAGGAAAATACACACAGCAGAGAGAAGAATATGCACAGGAGAGAGGAGGATACACACAGGAGAGAGGAGGATACACACAGGAGAGAGGAGGATACACACAGGAGAGAGGAGGATACACATAGGAGAAAGGCATACACAAAGGAGGGAGGAGGATATACATAGGAGAAAGGCATACAAACAGGAGAGAGGAGGATACAAATAGAAGAAAGGCATACACACAGAAGAGAGTAAGATAAACAGAGGAGAGTTGGGTCCACACAAGAGACAAGGTAATACACACGGGATAGAGGGTGATACACACACGAAAAAGGGGAATGCACACAACAGAGAGGGCATACATACAGGAGAGATGAGAATACACAAAGGAGAGAGGGGATACACAGGAGACAGTGTGATACACACAGGAGAGAGGGGGATACACAAAAAAGAGAAGAATACTAACAAGAGAGAGGGGAATAAACAAAAAATAGAGGAGGATACACACAGGAGAGAGGGGGGATACACACAGGAGAGAGGGAGATACCCACAGAAGAGTGGAACATACACACAGGATGGAAGGTAATACACACAAAAGAGAGAAGGATACACACAGAAAGAGAAGAGTAAATACAAGAGAGAAGAGGATACACATAAAAAACTGGAGAATACAGACAGAAGAGAGGATGATACACGCAGGAGAAAGGAGGATACACGCAGGAGAGAGGAGGATACACAAAGGAGAGAGAAGTATACACGCAGAAGAGAGGAGGATACACATAGGAAAGAGGGAAGATACACAGAGGAGAGGGAGTTACACACAAAAGAGAGGAAGATACACACAGGAGAAAGGAAGATGGACACAGAAGAGTGGAAGATTCACACAAAAGAGAGGATGATACACGCAGGAGAGACGAGGATACACACAGGAGAGAGAAAAATACACATAGGAGAGGGGGATACACACAGGATAGAAAGGATACACATAGGAGAGAGGAGGGTACACACAGGAGATAAAAAGATACACAGAGCAGAGAGCAGGATGCACACAGGAGAGGGGGATACACACATAAGAGAGTGACATACACACAGGGGAGACAAGTATGTACACAGAATTGAGGAAGATACACACTGGAGAGTGTAGAATACACACAGGAGACAAGAGGATACACACAGGAGAGAGGGGAAATACACACAGGATAGTGGAAGATACACACAGAAGAGAGGAGGATACACACAGGAGAGAGGATGATCCACACAAGTGAAAAAAGGATACAAACTGCAGAGAGGAGGATACACACAGGAGAGAGGGGAAAAACACAGGAGAGTGGGGATACACACATGTGGAGGGTGATACACACAGGAGGGAAAAAGATACACACAGGAGAGAGGAAAATACCCATAGGAGAGAGGAGAATACACAAAAAAGACATAGGCATACACACAGGAGAGGAAGATACACACAGAAGAATGGGGGATACACACAGGAAAGACAGGATACACAGAAAAGAAGGGGATACACAAAGGAGAGAGAGGCATACACACAGGAGAGAGGAGGATACACACAGGATAGAGGAGAATACACACAATAGAGAGGGAGATACACAGTGTAGAGAGGAATATACACACAGAAGAGAAGAAGATACACACAGAAGAGAGGAAGATACACACAGGAGAGAGGAGGATACACACAGGGGAGAGATGGATACACACAGGAGAGAGGAGGATACACACAAAAGAGAAAAAAAAATACAAAGAGAAGATGGCATCGTAGAGGCGACTCCGGATTGCAGCTCTCAGTGAAGGTGAAGAGGGTGAGTCCTAGCCGCATTCTCGGACAGATCTTTTTTGCCCACAGAACGTTGAAATTCCCAGGTGAGGGAGAGACACAGGACGCTAGCACAGCCGGCTTGTGCGGCCACTTCGGCCAGTTCTGCAGCGCAGCGGCACTGGGCACAAAACTCACTGGTCCGGGTTCCCTGTTAAACCGGCAATCTGAGATTTGGAAGGGCAGATTGGCGTGTCCATCTGACTGAATGGGACTTGGACAATGAGCCAGACCAGGAGATTCCTGGTAACCGTTATCTGAGCCGGTGCAGTGGGCAGTGGCACAGGAGATCTCATGGATCCCAGTACCCTATCAGCAGGCTACTGGGGCGCCAGTGAGAGAGTCAAATGTTCAGCTTGGGGAGAGGAAGAGAGAGAGAGAGAGAGAGAGAGAGGACAGACTCTGAGGCAGGGAGCTGGGTGATCGGGCTTGGCGGGTCCCACCCTGACGGGGACAAGCAGGGCGGCGATTGGAGGCGCTTGGGGCTGAGAGTTTTGCTGCTGGCATCTAAGACAGTGCAGCCCAGTGCAGGAGGGGCGTCCACCACTACTGACTCAATCTCCCCCTACAAAGTACCGCCCAGGGCGGACGCAGACTGCTGTTGCCGAGGCAACCTGCATTAACAGAGAGACTCCACCAGCAGGGTGGAGCAACCCACAGCAGGGCGGAGCAAGCCACAGCAGGAGCCCCGCAGCAACAGGGAGAACCCGCGCTAGCAGGGCGGGACCCGGCAGGAAAAGAGTAAATAGACTGTCACCTAGCAGGGCAGGACAGTACAACAGATACTCATAAAGAAAGCCCCAACTCCCTGAGACAGAGCATCTAAGGGGGAAAAAATGGGGGTGCTTTATGAGTTCTGTTGCAGCAGATATAACACATCCTTTCAATTGAAAAATTAGCAAATGCTAAGACGACAGGTGGAAAAATCCATACAGATGGGAAGAAACCAGCGCAAAAAGGAGAAAAACACCCGAAACCAAAACACTTCACGTCCTACAGAGGACCAAAACTCCTCACCAGCAAGAGAACAAAGCTGGATGGAGAATGAGTGTGACAAAATGACGGAATAAGACTTCAGAAAGTGGATCATGAGAAATTTCAGTGAGCTAAAAGAACATTTTCTAAATCAGTGCAAAGAAACTAAGAACCTTGAAAAAAGATTTGAAAAAAGATTCGAGGAAATGATAACAAGAATGGACAACTTAAAGAGGAATGTAAATGAATTGAAAGAGCTGAAAAACACAACACGAGAACTTTGTGAAGCATGCACAAGTTTCAACAGCAGAATTGACCAAGCAGAAGAAAGAATATCAGAAGTCGAAGATCAACTCAATGAAATAAAACGAGAAACCAAGATCAAAAAAAAAAAAAAAGCGGAAAAAGGAATGAACAAAATCTCCAAGAAATGTGGGACTATGTGAAGAGACCCAACCTACGTTTGATAGGTGTACTAGAATGTGATGAAGAGAATGAATCCAAGCTGGAAAACACTCTTCAAGATATTATCCAGGAAAATTTCCCCAACCTAGCAAGACAGATCAATACTCAACTCCAGGAAATACAGAGGACACCACAAAGATATTCTGCAAAAAGAGCAACCCCAAGGCACATAATCGTCAGATTCACCAGGGTTGAAATGAAAGAGAAAATACTAAGGGCAGCCAGAGAGAAAGGTCGGGTCACCCACAAAGGGAAGCCCATCAGATTCACAGCAGATCTCTCAGCAGAGACTCTACAAGCCAGAAGAGAGTAGGGGCCAATATGCAACATCCTCAAAGAAAAGAACTTTCAACCCAGAATCTCATATCCAGGCAAACTGAGCTTTATAAGTGAAGGAAAAATAAAATCCTTCATGAACAAGCAAGTACTCAGAGATTTTGTCACCACTAGGCCTGCCTTACAAGAGCTCCTGAAAGAGGCACTACACATAGAAAGAAACAACCAGTACCAGCCATCCTAAAAGCATAGCAAATGCTAAAGAGCATCAACAAAATGAAGAATCTACATAAACCAATGGGCAAAACAGACAGCTAGCATCAAAATGACATTATCAAATTCACACATAACAATATTAACCCTAAATGTAAATGGGCTAAATGCAGCAATCAAAAGACACAGACTGGCAAATTGAAGAAAAAGCGAAAACAGGTCGGTGCGCTGTATCCAGGAAACCCACCTCACATGCAAAAATACAAAAAGGCTCAAAATAAAGGGATGGAGGAAGATTTACCAAGCAAATGGAGAGCAAAAAAAGCAGGAGTTGCAATTCTCGTCTCTGATAAAAAGGACTTTAAAGCAACAAAGATCAAAAGGGACAAAGAAGGTCATTACATAATGGTAAAAGGATCGATACAACAAGAAGAGATAACAATTCTAAATATATATGGAACCAATGTAGGAGCACCCAGATATATAAGGCAAGTTCTTAATGACTTGCAAAGAGACTTAGACTCCCACACAATAATAGTGGGAGACTTTAACACTCCACTGTCAATAGCAGACAGATCAACCAGACAGAAAATTAACAAGGATATCCAGGACTTGAACTCAGACCTGGAACAAGCAAACCTGATAGACATTTACAGAACTCTCCACCGTAAATCCACAGAATATACATTCTTCTCAGCACCACATCACACCTACTCCAAAATTGACCACATCATTGGAAGTAAAGCACTCCTCAGCAAATGCAAAACAACTGAAATCATAACAAACAGTCTCTCACATCATAGTGCAATCAAGTTGGAACTCAGAATTCAGAAAATAACTCCGAACCACACAGCTTCATGGAAACTGAACAACTGGCTCTTGAATGTTGATTGGATAAACAATGAAATGAAGGCAGAAATAAAGGAGTTCTTCAAAACCAAGGAGAATGAAGACACAACGTACCAGAATCTCTGGGACACATTTAAAGCAGTCTGTAGAGGAAAATATATAGCAATAAGTGCCCACATGAGAAGAGTGGAGAGATTCAAAATGGACACCATATCATCAAAATTGAAAGAGCTAGAGGAGCAAGATCAAAAAAGCTCAAAACCTAGCCAAAGACAACAAATAACTAAGATCAGAGCAGAACTGAAGGAGATGGAGACACGAAAAACCCTTCAAAAAATCAATAAATCTAAGAGCTGATTTTTTGGAAAAATCAACAAAATAGACAGACCACTAGCCAGACTGATAAAAAAAAAAGAGAGAGAGAAGAACCAAATAGATGCAATAAAAAACGATAATGGGGAAATCACCACAGATTCCACAGAAATTCAAACCATCATCAGAGAATACTACAAACAACTCTATGCACATAAACTAGTAAATCAGGAAGAAATGGATAAATTCCTGGACTCCTGTGTCCTGCCAAGCCTAAACCAGGAGGAAGCCGAAACTATGAATAGACCAATAACAAGGTTTGAAGTTGAGGCAGCAATTAAGAGCCTACCACACAAAAAAAGCCCAGGTCCAGAGGGGTTCACAGCTGAATTCTACCAGACACACAAAGAGGATCTGGTACCATTCCTTCTGAAACAATTCCAAATAATCCAAAAAGAGGGAACCCTTCCCAAATTATTTTATGAGACCAACATCATCCTGCTACCAAAACCCGGCAGAGACTCATCAAGAAAAGAAAACTTCAGGCCAATATCCATGATGAACATAGATGCAAAAATCTTCAATAAAATACTGGCAAACCGAATGCAACAGCACATTAAAAAACTTATCCATCATGATCAAGTAGGATTCATCCCGGGGATGCAAGGCTGGTTCAACATACGCAAGTCTATAAATGTAATTCACCACATAAACAGCAGCAACAACAAAAACCACATGATTATCTCAATTGACGCAGAGAAGGTATTTGACAAAATTCAACATCCCTTTATGCTAAAAACCCTCAATAAACTTGGTATTAATGGAACATATCTCAAATTAATAAAAGCTATTTACAACAAACCAACAGCCAATATCATACTTAATGGGCAAAACCAGGAAGCATTCGCTTTGAAATCTGGCACTAGGCAAGGATGCCCTCTCTCACCGCTCCTATTCAACATAGTACTGGACGTTCTAGCCAGAGCAATCAGGCAAGAAAAAGAAATAAAGGGTATTCAAATAGGAAAGGTGGAAGCCAAATTGTCTCTATTTGCAGAGGACGTGATAGTATACCTAGAAGACCCCATCACCTCAGCCCAAAAGCTCCTGAAACTGATAAGCAACTTCAGCAAAGTCTCAGGATATAAAATCAATGTTCAAAAATCACAACCATTCCTATACACCAATAACAGACTTAAAGAGAACCAAATCAAGAACGAACTGCCATTCACAATTGCTACAAAGGAAATAAAATACCTAAAAATACAACTCACAAGGAATGTAAGGGACCTCTTTAAGGAAAACTACAAACCACTGCTCAATGAAATAAGAGAGGACACAAACAGATGGAGAAACATTCCATGTTCGTGGTTAGGAAGAATCAATATCGTGAAAATGGCTATACTGCCCAAAGCAATTTACACAATCAATTTTTTCCCATCAAACTACCATTGAATTTCTTCACAGAACTGGAAAAAACCACCATGAATTTCATATGGAACCAAAAATGAGCCTGCATAGCCAAGTCAATTCTAAGCAAAAAGAACACAGCGGGAGGCATCACACTACCAAAGTTCAAACTATACTACAAGTCTACAGTAATCAAAACAGCATGGTACTGGTACCAAAACAGAGATATAGACCAATGGAACAGAACAGAAGCTTCGGAGGCAACACAACCTATCTACGGCCATATTATCTTTGATAAACCAGACAAAAACAAGCAATGGGGAAAGGATTCCCTATTTAATAAATGGTGTTGGGAAAACTGGCTAGCCATGTGCTAAAAGCAGAAACTAGACCCCTTCCTGACACCTTACACTAAAATTAACTCCAGATGGATTAAAGACTTAAACGTAAGACCTGACACCATAAAAACCCTAGAAGAAAATCTAGGCAAAACCATTCAGGATATAGGAGTAGGCAAGGACTTCATGAACAAAACACCAAAAGCATTGGCAACAAAAGCCAAAATAGGCAAATGGGACTTAATCAAACTCCAAAGCTTCTGCACGGCAAAAGAAACAGTCGCTAGAGTGAATCGGCAACCATCAGAATGGGAAAAAATCTTTGCAGTTTACACATCAGACAAAGGGCTGATATCCAGAATTTACAAAGAACTCAAACAGATTTACAGGAAAAAAACAAACAAGCCCATTCAAAAATGGGCAAAGGATATGAACAGACACTTTAAAAATGAAGACATACATGAGGCCAACAAACATATGAAAAAATGCTCATCATCACTCGTCATTAGAGAGACGCAAATCAAAACCACATTGAGATACCATCTCACGCCAGTTAGAATGGTGATCATTAAAAAATCTGGAGACAGCAAGTGCTGGAGAGGATGTGGAGAAATAGGAACACTCTTACACTGTTTGTGGGAGTGTAAACTAGTTCAACCATTGTGGAAGACAGTGTGGCGATTCCTCAGGGATCTAGAAATAGAAATTCCATTTAACCCAGCAATCCCATTACTGGGTATCTATCCAAAGGACTATAAATCGTTCTACTATAAGGACACATGCACCCGAATGTTCATTGTAGGACTGTTTACAATAGCAAAGACCTGGAACCAACCCAAATGCCCAGCGATGATAGACTGGACTGGGAAAATGTGGCACATATACACCATGGAATATTATGCAGCAATCAAAAATGACGAGTTTGTGTCCTTTGTAAGGACATGGATGAATCTGGAGAACATCATTCTCAGCAAACTGACACAAGAACAGAAAAAGAAATACCGCATATACTCACTCATAGGCAGGTGAGAAAAATGAGATCACATAGACACAGAGAGGCGGTCTACTATACACTGGGGTCTATTGGGGGGAATGGGGGAGGGACAGCGGTGGTGGCTGGGGAGGGATAGCCTTGGGATGAATGCCAAGTGTGGGTGAAGGGGAGGAAGGCAGCAAAACACACTGCCACTTGTGTACCTATGCAACTATCTTGCACGTTCTGCACATGTACCCCAAAACCTATAATGCAATAAAAATTAAAAAAAAACCTCAGTGAGGGATCATACATATCTGGAGAATACTCAGGATTATATTATATATAACCACTTATTCATGGACTCACTGAATAATGCACAGCTAAGGAATAGTCTGGAGACTATTTGATGTGACCCTTCACCCAGCGACTCAGTGGACAATGCAGAACTGAAAAAAAGTCAAGACAAATGAGTCAAGGGTTTATGTTATGTGGTCACTCATTCAGAATCACGCTGAGGAATACACACCTTGGGAATAGTCAGTGTTCAAGTCATATGGACACTCAGTTAGATCATTACCGAATAATGCACAATGGGGCAATAGAAAATAGTCTATTTCATATGTCTTGTCATTCGGAGCTTCAGTGCATAATAAACAGCTGTGGAGTACTCAGGACCCATTTAAGGTAACCCCAAATTAAGGAGCTCCGTGAATGATACACACATGTGTCAGAGTCAGGAGACTATTTGACATAGACACTCATACAGAAACTTTTCGAATGCTGCACAGGTGAGGTATAATCAATACTCTGTTTCATATGGTGATTAGGTTGGAGAATCAAAAAATAACGCACAACTGTTGAATAAATTGGGTTCTATTTCATAAGTCCACTTTTTCTGTGTTTTAGTGAATAATATGTATTTCTGATAAGTCAAGAATCTCGTTCATATGGCCACTCATTCAGGGCCACTGTGAAGAATACTCCCCTCAAAAATAGTCAAGGGTCTACTTCAAATGGCTACACATTCAAAGTCTCTGTACGTAATGAACATCTGGGCAAAACATCCGAGTCTCTTTTTTATGCCCACTTAGTCAGAGACTCATTCAATAATACACAACAAAGGAAGGTTAAAGAGTCTACTTCATGTAGCCACTCATTTAGAGCCTCAGTGAATAATGCACACGAGGATAATAGTCGACCATTTTTTATATGGCTACTCATTTTGTGCCTCACTGAGTGATATACACCTGAAGAATCCTCAGGATTCTATTTGATATTACCACTCATTTAGAACCATACTGAACAATACACAATGGGGAAATAGACAGTTGTCTCTGTTATATGGTCTATCCATCAAAGCTTCAGTGAATAGTAAACTTCTATGGAGTAATCAGGATGCTGTTTAATATAGGAATGAATTAAGTGCCTTGCTGAATGATACGCACCTCTGTGATAGTCAGGAGTCTATTTCATGTGAACTCTAATTTTGTGTATCGCTGAGTAATACACACCTGGGGAAGTGTCAGGAGTCTATTTGGTATAAACACTCAAAGAGAGCCTATTTGATTAATGCACACAGGGATAATAATTAGGAGTCTGTGTCATATGGCTACTCATTCAGACAAACTCTGAATAATGCACATGTGGAGTAATTAGAAGTCTATTTCATATGGCCCCTCTTTCACAACCTCAGACTATTACACATTTGTGATACAGTCTGGAGTCTATTTTATATGGCAACTCAGTCAGAGTACACCAAATAATGCACACCTGTGGAATAGTCAGAGGTCTCTTTCCTATGGCCACTCGTTAAGAGCCTCACTAAGTGTACACACCTGGGGAAATAGTCAGGATTTACGTTTATCACCATATTCAGAGTCTCACTAAATAATACACGACTTGGGAATAATTTGGAGTGTATTTTCGATGGACATATGTTCAGAGCCTCGGAAAATGATGTACACCTGTGGAGTAGACAGGAGTCTATTTTATTAGGACACTCATTCATAGCCTCAGTGGATAATATGCATGTGTTGGTTAGTCAGGATTCCATTTTACATGGCCACTGACTCGTAACTTCAGTGAAAAATGCAAAAATGTAAAATACTTAGCAGTCTATTTCATATAAACACTCATTCATAGATTCACTGAATAATAGAAATATTTGAGATAGACAGCAACCTGTTTCATATGGTTAAACTAATAGAGCCTCACTTAGTAATGCACACCAAAAGAAGTGTTAGGAGTGTACTTTATATAGCCGTTAATTTACAGAATCATGAAATAATACACACGTGTGGCATAGACAAAAGTCTATTTTATATTCTGTGGATTTAGGGTGGAGAGTTCTGTAAATGTCTATCAGGTTTGCTTGTTACAGGTCAGAGTTCAAGTCCTGGATATCCTTGTTAATTTTCTGTCTGGTTGATCTGTCTGCTATTGACAGTGGAGTGTTAAAGTCTCCCACTATTATTGTGTGGGAGTCTAAGTCTCCTTGTAAGTCATTAAGAACTTGCCTTATATATCTGGGTGCTCCTACATTGGGTCCATATATATTTAGAATCGTTATCTCTTCTTGTTGTATCGATCCTTTTACCATTATGTAATGACCTTCTTTGTCCCTTTTGATCTTTGTTGCTTTAAAGTCTATTTTATCAGAGATGAGAATTGCAACTCCTGCTTTTTTTTGCTCTCCATTTGCTTGGTAAATCTTCCTCCATTCTTTTATTTTGAGCCTTTTTGTATCTTTGCGTGTGAGGTGGGTTTCCTGGATACAGCAACCTGATGGGTTTTGGTTTTTTATCCAATTTGCCAGTCTGTGTCTTTTGATTGGTGCATTTAGCCCATTTACATTCAGGGTTAATATTGTTATGTGTGAATTTGATACTGCCATTTTGATGCTAGCTGGCTGTTTTGCCCCTTGGTTCATGTACATTCTTCATTTTGTTGATGGTCTTTAGCATTTGGTATGCTTTTAGGATGGCTTGAACTGGTTGTTTCTTTCTATGTGTAGTGCCTCTTTCAGGAGCTCTTGTAAAGCAGGCCTAGTGGTGACAAAATCTCTGAGTACTTGCTTGTTCGTGAAGGATTTTATTTTTCCTTCACTTATGAAGCTCACTTTCGCTGGATATGAAATTCTGGGTTGAAAGCTCTTTTCTTTAAGGATGTTGAATATTGGCCCCCACTCTCTTCTGGCCTGTAGAGTCTCTGCCGAGAGATCTGCTGTGAGTCTGATGGGCTTCGCTTTGTGGGTGACCCGACCTTTCTCTCTGGCTGCCCTTAGTATTTTCTCCTTTGTTTCAACCGTGGTGAATTTGACGATTATGTGCCTTGGGGTTGCTCTTCTTGCGGAGAATCTTTGTGGTGTTCTCTGTATTTCCTGGAGTTGAGTATTGACCTGTCTTGCTAGGTTGGGGAAACTTTCCTGGATAATATCCTGAAGAGTGTTTTCCAGCTTGGATTCATTCTCTTCGTCACATTCTGGTACACCTGTCAAACGTAGGTTGGGTCTCTTCACATAGTCCCACATTTCTTGGATATTTTGTTCATTCCTTTTTGTACTTTTTTCTTTAATCTTGGTTTCTCATTTTATTTCATTGAGTTGATCTTCAACTTCTGATATTCTTTCTTCTGCTTGGTCAATTCGGCTGTTGAAACTTGTGCATGCTTCGCAAAGTTCTCATGTTGTGTTTTTCAGCTCCTTCAATTCATTCATATTCCTCTCTATGTTGTCAATTCTTGTTATCAATTCCTCGAATCTTTTTTCAAATCTGTTTTCAAGGTTCTTAGTTTCTTTGCACTGGTTTAGTACATGTTCCTTTAGCTCACTGAAGTTTCTCATTATCCACTTTCTGAAGTCTGATTCCGTCATTTCGTCACATTCATTCTCTGTCCAGCTTTGGTCCCTTGCTGGTGAGGAGTTTTGGTCCTTTTTTGGAGGTGAGGTGTTTTGGTTTCGGGTGCTTTCCTCCTTTTCACGCTGGTTTCTTCCCGTCTTTATGGATTTATCCGCCTGTCGTCTTAGTAGTTGCTGATTTTTCAATTGGGTCTCTGTGTGGACGCTGAGATTGTTGATGATGAAGTATTTCTGTTACTTAGTTTTCCCTCTAATTGTCTATCCCCTCTGCTGTATGAGTGCTGAGGTCCACTCCAGGCCCTGCTTGTCTGGGGTATACCTGCCGCAGCTGTGGAACAGTGAGGGATGATACCAGTTTCTTCTGCTTCTGTCCTTGTTCCAGAATGATGCCAGCCAAATGTCAGTCTGATTAGTCCTTTTCTGGGGTGACTCCTTGGATATACAGGGGTCAGGGAGCTGCTTGTAGAGACAGTCTGTGCTTTATAGGAGCTCCAGTGCTGAGCTGTGAGCTCCGTAGTTCATTCAGTGTTGTTGAGAGGTTGTTTATGTCTGCTGCTATAGAACTCATAAAACACCACCCTTTTTTCCCCCCGCTTAGATGCTCTTATTCAGGGAGTTGGGGCTTTCTTTTTGAGTATCTGTTGCACTCTCCTGCCCCACTAGGCGGCAGTCTATTCACTATTTGCCTGCCGAGGCTCTGACCTGCTAGCGCGGGTCCGCCCTGTTGCTGCTGGGCTCCCTTCTGCTGTGGAGCGCAGAGTCTCTCTGTTATGGCAGGTTGCCTCGGCAAAGGCAGGCCGCGTCAGTCCTGGGCGGTACTTCAGTGGCGGTGGACTGTGTCAGCAATGGTGGACGCCCCTCCCTCACCGTGCTGCACCGTCCTAGATGCTGGCAGCAAAATTCTCAGCCCCAAGCATCTCTAGTCACTTCCCTGCTTGTTCCCGTGAGCGTGGGACCTGCCAAGCCCGATCACTCAGCTCCCTGCCTCAGAGTCTGTCCTCTCTCTCTCTCTTCCTCTCCCCAAGCTGAAAGGTCGACTCTCTCACTGGCGCCCCAGTAGCCTGCCGATAGGGCACTGGGATCCGTGTGATCTCCCATGCTGCTGCCCACAACCCCGGCTCAGATCACGCTTCCCAGGATACTCCTGGCCTGGCTCATTGTCCAAGTCCCGTTCAATCAGATGAACATGCCAATCTGCCCTTCCAAATCTCAGATTGTTGGTTTAACAGGGCACCCAGACCAGTGAGTTCCACACCAGGTCCCGCTGTGGCACCGGCCAAAGAGGCGGCGGGACCCGGCTGCATTAGCCGGCTGCTAGCATCTCATGTCTCTCCCACACCTGGGACTTTCAACGCTCTGTGGGCATAAAAGGAACATCCGAGAATGCGGCTAGGACTCACGCTCTGCGCCTTCACTGAGAGCTGCAATCCTGAGTCGCCTCTACGACGCCATCTTGCCTCCTCGGCTAGACACTAGTCTATTTTATATGGCCGCAAAATCAAAACCTTTTTGAATACTGCCCATGTGGGAAATAATCACTTGTCTGTTTCATATGATGTTTCGTTTGGTAAATCAAAAACTTATGCACACCTGTGTAGTAAAATGAGTTCTATTTCAGACGGCCACTCTTTCAGTGTTTTAGTGAATAATATGTATATCTGAAAAATAAGGAATCTCTTTCACATGGCCACTCGTTCAGGGCCTCTGTGAAGAATACTCCCCTCAAAAATAGTCAATTGAGTACTTTAAATGGCTACACATTCAGAGACTCTGTAGGTAATGAAAACCTGGGCAATACACATGAGTCTCTTTTTTATTCCCACTTAGAGTCTCATTCAATAATAAATACCTGGGGAAGAGTTAAGTGTCTACTTCATGTAGCCAATCATTTAGTACCTCAGTGAATAATGCACACCAGATAATAGTCGAGCATTTTTTATATGGCCACTCATTTTGTGCCTCACTGAGTGATACACACCTGAAGAATCCTAATGATTCTATTTGACACTACCACGCATTTAGTACCTTATTGAATAATTCACAATGGAGCAATAGTCAGGTGTCTATTTTTTTATATAGCCACTTATTCAGAGACTCTTTGAATAATGCACAGCTAAGGAATAGTCTGGAGACTACTTGATATGACTCTTCACCCAGGGACTCAGTGGACAATGCAGAACTGAAAAATAGTCAAGAGGATAGAGTCAAGTGTTTATGTTATGTTGTCACTTGTTCAGAATCTCACTGAAGAATACACACCTTGGGAATAGTCAGTGTCCAGTTCATATGGACACTCAATCACAGCATTACCCAATAATGCACAATGGGGCAATAGTAAGGAGTCTATTTCATATAGCCTGTCATTCGGAGATTCAGTGCATAATAAACAGCTGTGGAGTAGTCAGGACCCTATTTAAGGTAGCCCCAAATTAAGCAGCTCCGTGAATGATACAGACATGTGTCAGAGTCGGGAGACTATTTGACATAGACACTCATACAGAACCTTTTTGAATACTGCACATGTGGGGAATAATCACTAGTCTGTTTCACATGGCAATTAGTTTCGAGAATCAAAAAATAACGCACACCAGTTGAGTAAAATGGGTTCTATTTCATAAGGCCACTCTTTCAGTGTTTTATTGAAAAATATGTATATCTGATAAGTCAGGAATCTCTTTCACATGGCCACTCGTTCTGGGCCTCTGTGAAGTATACTCCCGTCAAAAATAGTCAAGGGTCTACTTCAAATGGCTACACATTCAAAGTCTCTGTACATAATGAAAACCTGCACAATACACCTGAGTCTCTTTGTTATGCCCACTTGGTCAAGACTCATTCAATAATACACACCTGGGGACGAGTTAAGAGTCTACTTCATGTAGGCACACATTTAAAGCCTCAGTGAATAATTCACACCAGCGTAGTAGTCAAGAAATTTTTATATGGCCCCTCATTTTGTGCCTCACTGAGTGATATACACCTGAGGAATCCTCAGGATTCTATTTGATACTACCACTCATTTATAACCTTATTGAATAATTCACAATGGAGCAATAGTCAGATATATATTTTATACGGGATATCATTCAAAGTTTCAGTGAATAATAAACTTCTATGGAGTATTCAGGACGCTGTTTAATATAGCCACGAATTAAGTGCCTTGCTGAAAGATACGCACCTGTGTGATAGACAGGGGTCTATTTCATATGAACTTAATTTTGTGTATCTCTGAGTAATACACACCTGCGGCAGTGTCAGGAATCTATTTGGTATGGACACTCAAACAGAGCCTGTTTGATTAATGCACACATGGATAATAATGAGGAGTCTATTTCATATGGCTACTCATTTAGAAAAACTGTTAATAATGCACATGTGGAGTAAATAGATGTCTGTTTCATATGGCCCCTCTTTCACAGCCTCACTGAATATTACACAGTTGGGATATAGTCTGGAGTCTATTTTTTATGGCCACTCATTCAGAGAATCACTAAATAATGCACACCTGCGGAATAGTCAGAAGTCTCTTTCCTATGGCCACTCGTTAAGAGTCTTACTAAGTGTGCACACCTGAAGAAATAGTCAGGATTTACCTTTATCCCCTCATTCAGAGTCTCACTAAATAATGCACACCTGTGGAATAGTCAGGGGACTTTTCCATGTGGCCTCTAATTCGGAGTGTCACTGAATAATGTGGCATAGCCAGGAGTCTATTTCATGTAGACACATATTCAGAGCTTCAGTGAATAAGGAAGACACTTGATATAGTAAGGAATCTAATTGATATGTAAACATATTCTGAGCCTCACTGAATAATACACACCTGGGGAAACATTTGGAGACTATTTTTGATGGACATATATTCAGAGCCTCGAAAAATGATGTACATCTGTGGGGTACCCAGGAGTCTATTCTATTAGGACACTCATTCATAGCCTCAGTGGATAATATGCACGTGGGATTAGTCAGGATTCCATTTTATATGGTTACTGACTCATAACCTCAGTGAAACATGCAAAAATGTAAAATAATTAGCAGTCTATTTCATATTTCATGTGGTCGTTCGTTTGGAGAGTCAAAAATTAACACGCACCTCTGGAGTAAAATTCGGTCTATTTCATATGGACATGCTTTAACTGTTTTAGTGAATAACATGTATATCTGATAAGTGAGGAATCTCTTTCACATGGCCACTCGTTCTGGGCCTCTGTGAGTAATACTCCCCTCAGAAACAATCAACGATCTACTTCAAATGCCTACATATTCAGAGTCTCTGTAAGTAATGAACACCTGGGCAGTACACCTGAGTCTCTTTTTTATGCCCACTTTGTCAGAGTCTCATTCAATAATAGACACCTGGAGAAGAGTTAAGAGTCTAATTCATGTAGCCACTCATGTAGATGCTCAGTGAATAATCCACATCAGGGTAATAGTCGAGCATTTTTTATATTGTCACTCATTCTGTGCCTCCATGAATGATACACAGCTGGGGAATTCTCAGTATTCTATTTCAAACTACCACTCAGTTAGAACACTATTGAGTAATTCACAATGAAGCAATAGTCATGTGTCTATTTTGTATGGCCTCTCATTCAAAGGTTCAGTGAATAATAAACTTCTATGGAGTAATCAGGACACTGTTTAAGATAGCAATGACCGAAGTGCCTTCCAGCATGATACACACCTGGGTGGTAGTAAGGATTTTATTTTATATGAACCTTAATTCTGTGTAACGCTGAGTAATACACACCTAGGGGAGTTTCAGGCGTCTGTGTGGTATGGATTCTCATACCGGACCTGTTGGTATAAGGTACACATGGAGAATAATGAGGAATCTATATCATACGGCTACCCATTCAGACAAAGTGTGACTAACGCACAAGTGGAGTCATTAGAATTCTGTTTAATATGGCACCTCTTTCACAGCCTCAATGAATATTACACACTGGTGATATAGTCTGGAGTCTATTTTTTATGGCCACTCATTCAGAGCATCACTGAATAATTCACACCTGCAGAATAGTCAGATGTCTCTTTCCTATGGCTAACCGTTGAGAGCCTCACTAAATGTACACACCTGAATAAATAGTCAGGATTTACTGGTCTCTCCTCATTCAGAGCCTCACTGAATAATGCACACCTATAGAATAGTCAGGAGACTTTTTCATGTGGCCTCTCATTCAATGTGTCATTTAAAAATGTGGTGTAGTCAGGAGACTTTTTCATGTAGACACATATTCAGAGCCTCAGTGCATAAGACAGACCCTTGATATAGTAAGAAATCTAATTAGTATGGCCACATCTTTTGAGGCTCACTGAATAATAGGCACCTGGAGAATAATTTGGAGTCTATTTTCAATGGACATTCATTCAGAGCCTCGGTAAATGATGCAGACCTCTGAAGTAGCCAGGAGTCTATTTTATTACGACACTCATTCATAGCCTTAGTGGATAATATGCACATGTGGATTAGTCAGGATTCCATTTTATATGGCCACTGACTCATAACCTCAGTGAAAAATGCAAAAAAAATGTAAAATGCTTAGCAGTCTATTTCATATAGGTACTCATTCAAAGATTCACTGAATAATAAAAATATTTGAAATAGACAGCCTCCTGTTTCATATTGTCATACAGAAAAGCCTCACTTAGTGACACAAACCTGGGGAAGTGTTAGGAGTGTACTTTATATAGCCTCTAATTTACAGCCTAAGGGAATAATGCACACGTGTGGAAAAAACACTAGTCTGCTTTATATGGCAACTAAATCAAAGCCTGGGTAAGTAATACACAACTTTGGAATAGTCACTAGTCTATTATATATGCCCAAATATTTAGAGTCAGAGTCAATAATACAGGCCTGTAGACTAGTCAGGAAACAATTTCATATGGCCAAAGTTTCAGAGCCTCAGTGAATAATAAATACCTGAGGAATACTCTGGATGCTATTACATGTGGTATTTCTTGAAACGTTCATTGTGTAAAGAACACATGTATTGTAGTCAGAATTCTATTTCATATAGCCACATACTCAGAGCCTAACTGAATAACAGACACCATGGGAAAGTCAGGATTCTGTTTCGTATAGACACTCATTTTCATCTGAATGTAAAATTTCACGCCTGAATTGTATATAGGAGTCTCTATTATATGGCCACTCATTCAGAGTCTCACAGAATAATACAGATGTATGGAAATGTCAGGAGAGTAATTGACATGGCCACTTATTCAGTTCCTCAGTGAAGAATCATATATATCTGGAAAATACTCAGGATTATATTATATATAGCCACTTATTAAGAGACTCACTGAATAATGCACACCTGGACAATTGTCTGGAGACTATTTGATATGACGGTTCACCCAGCGACTCAGTGGAAAATGCAGAGCTGAGAAGTAGTCAAGAGGACAGAGTCAGGAGTCTATTTTATATGGTCACTCGTTCAGAAACTGACTGAACAATACACACCTTGGGAATAGTCAGAGTCCAAGTCATATGGCCACTGAATCACAGCATCAGCGAATAATGCACAATGGGGTAAGAGTAAGAAGTCTATTTCATATGGCCTCTAATTCAGAGCTTAATTGCATAATAAACAGCTGTGGGGGAGGGAGGACCCTATTGAAGGTAGCCCCAAATAATGCAACTCCGTGAATAATACACACATGTGTGAGTCAGGAGACTATTTCATATGGACACTCATACAGAACCTCTTCGAATATTGCACATGTGGGGAATAATCACTAGTCTATTTCATATGGTAGTTCGTTTAGAGAGTCGAAATATAACGCGCAGCTCTGGAATAAAATGTGGTCTATTTCATAAGGCCACTCTTTCAGTGTTTTAGTGAATTATATGTATATCTAATAAGGCAGGTATCTCTTGCACATGGCCACTCCTTCTGGGCCTCTGTGAATAATACTCCCCTCAGAAACCGTCAAGGGTCTATTTAAATTGCCTACACATTCAGAGTCTCTGTAAGTAATGAACACCTGGGAAAACACCTGAGTCTCTTTTTTATGCCCACTTAGTCAGAGTCTCATTCAATAATACACAGCTGAGGAGGAGTTAAGAGTCTAATTCATGTAGCCACTCATGTAGATCCTCAGTGAATAATCCACATCAGGGTAATAGTCGAGCATTTTTTATCTGGCCACTCATTCTGTGCCTCCCTCAATGATACTCACCTGGGGAATTCTCAGGATTCTATTTCATACTACCACTCATTTAGAAGCTTATTGAATAATTCACAACGGAGCCATAGTCAGGTTTCTATTTTGTATGGCCTCTCATTCAAAGTTTCAGTGAATAATAATCTTCTATGGAGTAATCAGGACACAGCTTAAGACAGCCATGAATTAAGTGCCTTCCTGAATGATACACACCTGGGTTGTAGTAATGAGTCTATTTCATATGAACTCTAATTCTGTGTAACGCTGAATTATACACACCTGGGGGAGACTCAGGATTCTACTAGGTATGGACACTCATACAGAACCTGTTGGAATAATGCACACATGGGGAATAATGAGGAGTCTATGTCATATGGCTACTCATTCAGACAATCAATGAGTAATGCACATGTGGAGTAATTAGAATTCTGTTTCACATGGCCACTCTTTCACAGCCTCACTGAATAGTACACACCTGATATAGTCTGGAGTCTATATTTTATGGCCACTCATTCAAAGAATCACTGAATAATTCACACCTGCAGAATAGTGAAAAGTCTCCTTCCTATGGCTACCTGTTGAGAGCCTCACTAAATGTACACACCTGGATAAATAGTAAGGATTTATTTGTATCTCCTCATTCAGAGTCTCACTAAATAATGCACACCTGTGGAAGAGTCAGGAGACTTTTACATGTGGCCTTTCATTCAATGTGTCATTGAAAAATGTGGTGTAGTCAGGAGACTTTTTCATGAAGACACATATTCAGAGACTCAGTGCATAAGACAGAACCTTGATATAGTAAGAAATCTAATTAGTTTGGCCACATCTTCTGAGGCTCACTGAATAATAAACACCTGGAGAATAATTTTGAGTCTATTTTCGATGGACATTCATTCATAATATCGGTAAATAATGCAGACCTGTGGAGTAGCCAGGAGTCTATTTCATTTGTACACACATTGATAGCTTCAGTGGAAAATATGCACCTGTAGATTCGTCAGGATTTCATTTTATATAGCAACTGACTCGTAACCTGAATGAATAAGGCGGAAATGTAAAGTACTCAGTAGTCTATTTCATATAGCCACTCATTCAGAGATTCATTCAATAATAAAATTATTTGAGATAGACAGCCTTCTGTTTCATATTGTCATACAAAAAGAGCCTCACTGAGTGACACACACCTGGAGAAGTGTTAGGAGTGTACTTTACCTAGCCTCTAATTTACAGCCTAAGGGAATAATGCACACGTGTGCAATAGACACTAGTCTATTTTATATGGAAACAAAATCAAGCCTGAGTCAGTAATACACAACTTTGGAATAGTCACTAGTCTATTCCATATGCTCAAATATTTAGAGTCAGAGTCAATGACACACGCCTGTAGACTAGTCAGGAAACAATTTTATATCGCCAAAGTTTCAGAGCCTCAGTGAATAATACATACCTGAGGAATATTCTGGACGCTATTACATGTGGAATTCCTTCAGAGGTTCATTGAGTAAAGAACACCTGTACTTAGTCAGAATTTTATTTCATATAGCCACATACTCAGAGCCTATCTGAATAAGAGACACCTTGGCAAAGTCAGGATTCTATTTCGTACATCCACTCATTTACAGCCGAATGTAAAAAGTCACGCCTGAGTAGTATATAGGAGTCTCTATATTTTGGCCACTCGTTCAAAGCCTCACATAATAATACAGACATAGGGAAGTGTCAAGAGTGTACTTGATGTGGCCACGTATTCAGTTCCTCAGTGAAGAATCATATATATCTGGAAAATACTTAGGATTCTATTATATATAGCCACTTATTAAGAGACTCACTGAATAACGCACATCTGGAGAATTATCTGGAGACTATTTGATATGATCGTTCACCCAGTGACTCAGTGGAAAATGCAGAGCTGAGAAACAGTCAAGAGGATGGAGTCAGGAGTCTATTTTATGTGGTCACTCGTTCAGAAACTGACTGAACAATACACACCTTGGGAATACTCAGAGTCCAGCTTATATGGCCACTCAATCACAGCATTACCGAATACTGCACAAAGGGGCAAGGGTAAGGAGTCGATTTCATATGGCCTCTCATTCAGAGTTTCAGTGTGTGATGAGCAGTTGTGGAGGAGGGAGGAACTTATTGAAGCAAATAAAGCAGCTCCGTGAATGATACACACATGTGTGAGAGTCAGGAGACTATTTCTTTTTTTTTTTTTTTGTAAGTAGAATAAACTTTTATTAACTTGATAAACAGCACCTTTTAAAAAAATACCCTACAGACAACATTATATATATTGAGTAAAGATCAAATAATTTCTCTCTAAAATTGAGAACAAGAAAAGTATGGTCACTCTTAAAATTTTTTTTTTTTTTTTTTCTTATGTATGTTTTTTTTTTTTTTTTAAATTTTTATTGCATTATAGGTTTGGGGGTACATGTGCAGAACGAGCAAGATAGTTGCATAGGTACACACATGGCAGTGTGCTTTGCTGCTTTCCTCCCCTTCACCCACACTTGGTATTCATCCCCAGGCTATCCCCCCCAGCCCCCCCCGCTGTCCCTCCCCCATTCCCCCCAACAGTCCCCAGTGTATAGTAGACCGCCTCTCTGTGTCCACGTGTTCTCATTTTTCTCACCCACCTATGAGTGAGTATATGCGGTATTTCTTTTTCTGTTCTTGTGTCAGTTTGCTGAGAATGATGTTCTCCAGATTCATCCATGTCCCTACAAAGGACACAAACTCATCATTTTTGATTGCTGCATAATATTCCATGGTGTATATGTGCCACATTTTCCCAGTCCAGTCTATCATCGTTGGGCATTTGGGTTGGTTCCAGGTCTTTGCTATTGTAAACAGTGCTGCAATGAACATTCGTGTGCATGTGTCCTTATAGTAGAACGATTTATAATCCTTTGGATAGATACCCAGTAATGGGATTGCTGGGTCAAATGGAATTTCTATTTCTAGGTCCCTGAGGAATCGCCACACTGTCTTCCACAATGGTTGAACTAATTTACACTCCCACCAACAGTGTAAGAGTGTTCCTATTTCTCCACATCCTCTCCAGCATCTGCTGTCTCCAGATTTTTTAATGATCGCCATTCTAACTGGTGTGAGATGGTATCTCAATGTGGTTTTGATTTGCTATTTCATATGGACACTCATACAGAACCTCCTTGAATATTGCACATGTGGGGATAATCAGTATTCTATTTCATATGGTGGTTCATTTGGAGAGTCGAAAAATAATGCGCAGCTCTGGAGAAAAGTGAGTTATATTTCATAAGGCCACTCTTTCAGTGTTTAAGTGAATAATATGCATATCAGATAAGGCAGGAATCTCTTTCACATGGCCACCCTTTTTGAGCCTCTGTGAATAATACTCCCCTCAGAAACAGTCAAGGGTCTACTTAAAGTGCCTACACATTCAGAGTCTCTGTAAGTAAAGAACAATTGGGCAATATACCTGAGTCTCTATTTTATGCCCACTTAGTCAGAGTCTCATTCAATAATACACACCTGGGAAGAGTTAAGAGTCTACTTCATGTAGCCACTCATTTCAATCCTCAGCAAATAATCCACATCAGGGTAATAGTTGAGCACTTTTTATATGGCCACTCATTCTGTGCCTCCCTGAATGATACACACCTGGGTAATTCTCAGGATTCTATTTCATACTACCAATCATTTAGAACCTTATTGAATAATTCACAATGCAACAATAGTCAGGTGTCTCTTTTGTATGGCCTCTCTTTAAAAGCTTCATTGAATAATGATCTTCTCTTGAGTATTCAGGACACTGTTTAAGATAGCCATAAATTAAGTGCCTTCCTAAATGATACACACCTGGGTGGTAGTCAGTAGTCTATTTCATATGAACTCTAATTCTGTGTAACGCTGAGTAATACACAGAACCACTTCGAATATTGCATATGTGAAGAATAATCACTAGTTTATTTCATATGGTTGTTCGTTTGGAGAGTCAAAAAATAACACTGGACAGGGGTGATACACACAGGAGAGTGGAGGGTACACACAGAAGACAGTGGGTACACAAAGGAGAGAAGAGGATACAAAGAAGAGAGGATACACACAGGAGAGTAGGGGATACACAGAAAAGAGAGGAGGATACACATAAGAGAGGAAAGGATAAACACAGGAGAAAGAAATACACACAGGAGAGAGGAGCATACACACAGCAGAGGGTGATACACACAGGAGAAAGAAGGATAGACACAAAAAAGAAAAAGATACACACAGAACACGGGGAAACACACAGGAGAAAGAAGCGTACACACAGGAGAAATAAGGATACACAGAGAAGAGAGGAGGATACACACAGGAGAGAGAGGATACACAGAGGAGAGAGGGAAATACACACAGTACACAAAAATTATACACACAAAATGGATATGGTTACAAATAGGAGAGAAGGGATACACAGGAGAGAGGGGGACACAAACTGGAGAGAGCGGGGATACACACAGAAAAGAGGAAAAATTCACAGAAACGAGAGGGTTGATATACATAGGAGAGAAAAATGATACACACAGGAGGGAGGAGGATACACACAGGAGAAAATAGGATACACACTGGAGAGAGAAATGTACACACAAAAGAGGGGTAAACACAGTACTAAGAAAAATTCACACAGGAAAGAAGGGAATACACACAGCAGACAGGAGGATACACACAAAAGAGGGAAGGATACACACAGTAGACAGAAGGATACACACAGGAGAGAGAAGGATACAAACAGGACAGTGGTGATACAAACAGGAGAGATGAGGGTTCACACAGGATTATAAAGGATACACACATGAGAGAAATGGATACACACAATAGAAAGGAGTATACAAACAGCAGAGAGGAGGATACACACAGGAGAAAGGGCATACACACAGGAGTGAGAAAGATCCCCACAGGAGAGAAGGGAATGCACACAGGAGAGAGGTGGATAAACACAGAAGTGGGGAATACAAAAAAAAGTGGGGATACACACAGGAGAGAGAAGAAATACACACGAAGAGTGGTGATCCACACAGGATAGTTGAGGGTACACATAGGAGTGAAGGGGTACACACAGGAGAGAAAAGGATACACAAAGAAAAAAGGGATACAAACAGGAGAGTAGGGAATAAACAGAAGAGAGAAAAGAATACACAAAGGAGAGAGGAGAATAAACAGAGTAGAGAGAGATACACACAGGAGAGAGAAGCTTACACAAAGAAGAGGGGGATACACACAGGAGAAGAAGGAATAAACACAGGAAAGAGGAGAAAACAAACAAGAGAAGGGGATAAACACAGAAGACAGGGACGTAGACACAGGAAACAGGATACACACAGCAGAGAGGAAGATACACACAGGAGAGAGGAGATACACAAAGGAGAGAAGGGGATATGCACAGGAGAGAGAAGGAATACACACAGGATGGAGGGTGTTACACACAAAAGAAAGGAGTTATACGCACAGAAAAAAAGAAGGGATACCAACAGGATAAAGGAGGATGCACACAGAAGAGGGGGATACACACAGGAGAAAGGAGGATCCACAGAAAAGAGAGGAGAAGACACAAAAAAAAGGGAGGATAAACGCAGGAGAGAGGAGGCTAAGCAGAGGATAGACAGGGATACACACAGTAGAGAGGGGATACAGTCAGGAGAGAGGAGGATACAAACACAAGAGTGAAAGATACACACAGACACAAGAGGAGAATACACAGAGAAGAGATGAGTATACACACAGGACAGTGGGGGATACACACAAAGAAAAGGGAGATACTAACAAAGGGAGAGAAATAAACACAGGAGAAAGGAGGATACACACAGGAGAAAGGAGGATACACGAAGGAGAGGGAAAACAATCAGGAGAGAGGGGGATACATACAGGCGAAAAAGATAAACATAGAAAAGCGGGTATACACACAGGAGAGAAGAAAATACACACAGGAGAGGGGGATAAACACAGGAAGGAGGGGCTTAGGCACAGGAGAGCGGAGAATACACACAGAAGAGAGGGTGAATACACAAAAAAGAGGGGGATACACACAGGAGAGTGAAGCATACACACAGGAGGGAGGGGAATACACACAGGTGAGAGGGGGATAAATAGAGGAAAAATAAGATAAATAAAAACAAGAGAAAGATACACACCAAAAAGAGAAGGATCCAGATAAAAGAGAGGAGGATACACGCAGGAGATTGGAGAATACACAGGAGAGAGGAGGATAAACACAGAAGAGGGGAGGATACACGCAGGAGAGAGAAGGATACACACAAGAGAGAAAAATATATACAGAGGAGAGAGGAGGATACACACAAAAGTGGCGTGATACAAACAAAAGAGCAAAAAGTACACACAGTAGAAAGTAGAATACACACAGGAAAGAGGAGGATACACAAAAAAGAGGGGGATACACACAGGAGAGAGGAAGGTACACAAAGGAGAGAAAAGGATACACAAAGGGGAGAGGAGAATACACACAGGAGGAAGAATACACAGAAAAAAAGAGGACCATAAACACAGGAGAGGGGGATACACACAAGAGAAAGAAAAATGCACACAAAAGAGAGGAAGATACACACAGGACAGGGAGATAAACACAGGAGAGTGGGGCGTACACACAGGAGAGAGGAGGATACACACAGCAGAGAGGAGGATACACACAAAAGAGAGGAAGGTACAAACTGGAGAGAGGAAAGATACACACAGGAGAGAGGGTGGATACACATAGGAGACAGGGGTGATACACAGAGGAGAGAAAAAAGATGCACACAGAAGAGAGAAAAATACACACAGGAGAAAGGAGGATACACATTGGTTAGAAAAAGATACACACAGGAGTGAAGGATACACACAGGAGTTAAAAGGATACACATAGCAAAGAAGAAATTACACACGAGAGAGGAGGATACACACAAATGAGGGAAAGATACACACCATAGACAGAATGATACACACAGGAGAGAGAAGAATACACACGAGAGGGGTGATACACACAGGAGAGATGAGGGTTCACATAGGAGAAAAGAGGATACATACAAGAGAGAGACGGATACACACAGGAGAGAGGAATATACACACAGCAGAGAGGAGGATACACATAGGAGAGAGGGTATACACACAGAAGTGAGGAAGATCCACACAGGAGAGAAGGGAATGCAAACAGCAGAGGTGGATACACAGAGAGTTGGAGCATACACACAGCAGAGAGGAGGATTTATGAAAGAGAGAGAAAAATACACTCAGGAGAGAGGGGGATACACACAAAAGAGAGGAAGGATACACACGGAGAGTGGTGATACGCACAGGACAGTGGAGGGTACACACAGAAGGGATGGGGTAAACACAGGAGAGATGAGGATACACAAAGGAAAAAGGGATACACAGAGGAGAGTAGGGAATAAACAGAGGATAGAGGAGGATACACACAGGAGAGAGGAGGATAAACACAGCAGAGGGGGATACACACAGGAGAGGGGGATACACACAAAAGAGTGAAGCATAGACAGAAGAAAGGAGGATACACACAGCAGAGAGGAGGATACACGCAGGAGAGAGGATATACACAGAGGAGAGGGAGGGATACACACAGGAGAGAGAAGGAATACACACAGGAGAGAGGGGGTTACACACAGGAGAAAAGAGGGATACGCACAGGAGAGAGAATTAATACCCACAGGAGAGAGAAGGTTAACCACAGGAAAAAAAAAAATGATACACACAGGAGAGAAAAGAATGCACAAAGGAGAGAGAAGGATACATACAAGAGAGAGGAGGTGACACACAGGAGTAAGAAAAATACACGCAGGAGAGTGGAGGATACACACAGGAGAGAGAAGGATATGAACAGGAGAAAGGAGGATACACAGGAGAGTGGAGAATACGCAGAAAGGAGAGGAAAATACACACGGGAGAGAGAGAAATACACACAGGAGAGAAGAAGATACACACAGAAGAAGAGTGATACACATAGGAGAGAGAAGGGTACACATAGGAGAAAGGGGGATAAAAACAGAAGTCAGAAAGATACACAAAGGAGAGGGGATACACACAGGATGGAGGGGGACACACGAATGAGAAAAAAGGATACAAACAAGAGAGGAGGATACACACAGGAGAGGAAGATAACAACAGCAAAGAGGGGCATACACACAGGAGAGAGGAGGATACACAGAGGAGAGGAAGAAACACACAGGGGAGGGAGCATACACACATAAAATGGGGATAAACAGAGTAGAAAGAGGGTACACACAGAAGAGAGGGGGATACTCACAGGAAAAGGTGATACAAGACGGAGAGAGAAATACACACAGGTGAGAGGAGGATAAACACAGGAGGGAGGGGCACAAACACAGAAAAGTGGGGATACACAGAGGAGAGAGGGGGATACACAAAGGAGAAAGGGATACACACAAAAGAGAGAAATACATACAGGAGTGAGGGGGATGCAAACAGGAGAAACGGAAATACACACAGGAAAGAGGAGGATACACACAGGAGAGAGAATGATACACACAGGAGAGGGGGGATACACACAGTAGAGAGGAAGATACACACAGGAGAGAAGAGGATACAAAGAGGAGAGAGGAAGATACACACAGAAGAGAAGGAGATACACACAGGAGTGGGGGATACACACAGAAGAGAGTGGGTACACACAAAATCGTTGGATACATGCAGAAGACAGGAAAATACACACAGGAGAGAGGGGAATACATACAGAAGAGAGCGAAACACACAGGAGAGAGGGAGATACACACAGGAGAGAGGAGTATACAGGAGAGAGTGGGATACACACAGGATAAAAAGGAATACACACGAGAGAGGGGCATACACACAAAAGAGAGGGGGATACACACAGGAGAGAGAAAAATACACAAAGGAGAGAGGAGGATACACGCAGGAGAGAGAAGTATACACAGGAGAAAGTGGGATACACACAGGAGAGAGGAGGATACGCAGAAAAGAGAAAAATACACACAGGTGAGAGGAGGATACACACAAGAGAGAGGGGCGTCGACACAGAAGGGAAGGATTACACAAAGGAGAAAGGTGGATACATAAAGGAGAAAGGAATACACACAGGAGAAATAAATACACACAAGAGCGATGGAGATGCACACAGGAGAAAAGAGAATACACACAGAAAAAAAGGAGAATACACACAGGAGAGAGGGGCGTCGACACAGAAGGGAAGGGTTACACAAACGAGAAAGGTGGATACATAAAGGAGAAAGGGATACACACAGGAGAAATAAATACACACAAGAGGGATGGAGATGCACACAGGAGAAAAGAGGATACACACAGAAAAAAGAATACACACAGAAGAGAGGAGCATATACACAGGAGAGAGGGTGATACACACAGGAGAAAGGAAGATACAAACAGGAAAGTGGGGCACACAAACATGAGGGTGGGGGGATACACATAAAAGAAAAAAGTATACACAGAGTGGTAGAAGGATACACACAGGAGTGAGGAGGATACGTACTGGAGAGAGGAGGATACACACAGGAGAGAGGAAGATACGCACAGAACAGGAAAGGATACACAAAGGAGAAGAAGATACATACAGAAGAGAAAGGGATAGGCAAAGGAGAGAAGGATACACAGACGAGAGAGGGGATACAAACAGGAGAGAGGGGGAAAAACACAAAAAAGGGGGATACATACAGAAAAGAGAAGCATAGACAGAGGAGAGGGGATGATACACGCAGGAGAGAGGAGGATACAAACAGGAGAGAGGGGGATACGCACAGGAAAGGGGGTATTAACACAGGAGAAAGAAGAATACGTAAAGGAGACAGGAGGATACAAAGAGAGGAAAGGAAGATACACACAAAAGAGCGGATACACACAGGAGAAAGTGGGATACAGACAGTAGAGAGAGAGATACACACAGGGGTAGGGGAATACACACAAAAGAGAGGAGTATAAACACAGGAGAGAAGAGAATACACACAAGAGAGAGGAGGATACACACAGGTGAAGGGAAGATACAAATAGGAGAGAGGAAGATACACACAGGAGAGAGGGGAATAAACACAGAAAAAGGAGGTTGCACACAAAAGAGAGGAAGATACACACAGGGCAAAGGAGGATACACACAAAAGAGGGAAGGATACACATAGGAGAGAGGGAAACACACACAGGAGACAAAGGGATACACACAGAGGGACAGGGATAAATACAGGAGAGAGGAGGATTCACACAGGAGAGAGGAGGATACACACAGGACAGTGGAGGATACACAAAGGAGACAGGAGCATACACACAGTAGAGGGGGATACAGACAAAAGAGGAAGATACACACAGAAAAGAGAAGGATACATAAAGAATATAGGAATACACACAGGAGAGGGGGACATACAAACCGAAGAGAGCACAATACACACAAAATAGAGGAGGATACACACAGGAGAGAGGGGGATACACACAACATATGGGGATACAAACAGGAGAGAGGAGCATACACACAGAAGAGAGCAGGATACACACAAAATAGAGAAGGATACACACAGGATACAGGGGGGATACACACAGGAGAGAAGAAGGTACACACAGTAACAAAAAGGATACACACAGTAGAGAGAAGGATACACACAGGGGAAGCGGGATACACACAGAAGAGGAAAGGATACACACAAAAGAGAGGAGGATACACACAGGAGAGTGAAGGATAACTACAGAAGAGAGGGGGATACACACAGGAGAGAGGGGTACACACAAAAGCGTTGGATACATGCAGGAGACAAGGAAATACAAGAGAGAGGGGGATACATACAGACGAGGGGAATACACACAGGAGAGAGGGAGATACACACAGGAGAGAGGAGTATACACAGGAGAGAGGATTATACACAGGAGAGAGTGGGATACACATGAGAGAGGGGAATACACAAAAGAGAAAGGGGCATACACACAGGAGAGAGAAAGATACACAAAAAAGAGAGGAGGATACAAGCAGGAGAGAGAAGCATACACAGAAGAAAGTGGGATACACATAGGAGAGAGGAGGATACACAATGGAGAGAAAAATACACACATGTGAGATAAAGATACACCCAGGAGAGTGGGGCGTACACACAGAAGAAGGGATTACACAAAGAAGAGAGGTGGATACACAAAGGAGAAAAGGATACACACAGGAGAAAGAAATACACAAAAGAGCGAGGGAGATGCACACAGGACAAAGGAGGATACACACAGGGGAGCGGGGGGATGAACACAGGAGAGAGAAGAATACATAAAAGAGACAGGAGGATACACAGAGGTGAAAGAAAGATACAAACTGGAGAGAGAAGGATACACACAGAAGAAAAGGGGATACAGACAGTAGGGAGGAAGATACACACAGGAGAGAGGAGTATACACACAGGAGAGAAGTTAATACACACAAGAGAGAGGTGTATACACACAGGTGAAGGGAAGATACAAAATGGAGAGAGAAGGATACACACAGGAGAGAAGAGAATAAACACAGAAAAGAGGATAATGCACAAAAAGAGAGGAGGATACACACAGAAGAGAGGAAGATACACACAGAGGAAAAAGGGATACACACGAAAGAGGGAAGGATACACATAGAATAGAGGGGAATACACACGGGAGAAAGAGGGATACAAAAAGAAGGATGGGGATAAATACAAAAGAGAGGAGAATACAAACAGGAGACAGGGAGGAAACACACAGGAGAGAAAAAGATACACACAGAAAAAAGAGAATACACACAGGAGAAAGAAGGATACACACAGGGGAAGCGGGATACACACAAAAGAGGAAAGAATACACACAAAAGAGAGGAGGATATATACAGGAGTGTGAAGGATACCTAAAGAAGAGAGGGGGATACACACAGGAGAGAGAGGTACACACAAAAGCGTTGGATACCTGCAGGAGACAAGAAAATACACACAAGAGAGAGGGGGATACATACAGAAGAGGGGAATACACACAGGAGAGAGGGAGATAAACACAGGAGAGAGGAGTATACGCAGGAGAGAGTGGGATACACACGAGAGAGGGGAATACACAGAAGAGAATGGGGCATACACACAGGAGAGAGAGAGATACAAAAAAAAGAGAGGAGGATACACGCAGGAGAGAGAAGCATACACAGAAGAAAGTGTGATACACACAGGAGAGAGGAGGATACACAATGGAGAGAAAAATACACACATGTGAGATAAGGATACAGCCAGGAAAGTGAGGCGTACACACAGAAGAGGGAAGTTACACAAAAAAGAGTGGTGGATACACAAAGGATAAAGGGATACACACAGGAGAAAGAAATACACACAAGAGCGAGGGAGATGCACACAGGAGAAAGGAGGAGACACACAGGGGAGCGGGGGGAAAAACACAGGAGAGAGAAGAATACATAAATGAGACAGGAGGATACACAGAGGTGAAAGGAAGATAGAAACAGGAGAGAGAAGGATACACACAGAAGAAAAAGGGTTACAGAGAGTAGAGAGGGAGATACACACAGGAGAGAGAAGTATACACACAGGAGAGAAGAGCATACACACAAGAGAGAGGTGGATACACACAGTAGAAGGAAAGATACGAAATGGAGAGAGAAGGATACATACAGGAGAGAGGAGAATAAACACAGAAAAAAGGAGGATGCACACAAAGAGAGGAGGATACACACAGAAGAGAGGAAGATACACAGAGGAGAAAAAGGATACAGACAGTAGAGAGGGAGATACACACAGGAGAGAGAAGTATACACACAGGAGAGAAGAGAATACACACAAGAGAGAGGTGGATACACACAGGTGAAGGAAAGATACGAAATGGACAGAGAAGGATACATACAGGAGAGAGGAGAATAAACACAGAAAAGAGGAGGATGCACACAAAGAGAGGAGGATACACACAGAAGAGAGGAAGATACACACAGGGGAAAAAAGGATACACACGAAAGGGGGAAAGATACACATAGAAAAGAGGGGGATACACACAGGAGACAGAGGGATACAAAAAAAAGACGGGGATAAATACAGGAGAGAGGAGGATACACACAAAATACGGGGGGAAACACACAGGAGAGAAAAAGATACACACAGGAAAGAAGAGAATACACACAGGAGAGAAAAGGATACACACAGGGGAAGCGGGATACACACAGAAGAGGGAAGGATACACACAAAAGAGAGGAGGATACACACAGGAGAGTGAGGGATACCCACAGAAGAGAGTGGTATACACAGATGAGAGAGGGAGTACACACAGGAGAGAAAAGGATACACAAAGGAAAAAGGGATACACAAAGGAGAGTAGGGAATAAACAGAAGAGAGAAAAGGATACACAAAGGAGAGAGGAGGATAAACACAGGACAAGGAGATACACACAGGAGAGAGGGCTAACACACAGAAGAGGGGGATACACAGAGGAGATAAAAGGATAAACACAGGAAAGAGGAGAAAACACACAAATGAAGGGGATACACACAGGACAGAGGGGCGTAAACACAGGAGAAAACAGGATACACACAGCAAATAGGAAAATACACACAGGAGAGAGGAGATACACAAAGGAGAGAAGGGGATACGCACAGGAGAGAGAAGAGATACATACAGGATGGAGGGTGTTACACACAGGAGAAAGGAGGGATACGCACAGGAAAAAGAAGGGATACCCACAGAAGAGAGGAGGATGCACACAGGAGTGGGTGATACACACAGGAGAGAGGAGAATGCACACAAAAGAGAGGAGGAGACACACAGGAGAAAAGAAATACACGCAGAAGAAAGAAGGGTAAACACAACATAGAGGGGGATACACACAGGAGAGAGGAGGATACAGGCAGGAGAGAGGAGGATACACACACGAGAGAGAAAGACACACACAGGGGAGAGGAGAATACACAGAAAAGAGAGGAGGATACACACAGGAGAGTGGGGTATACACACAAGAATAGAAAGATACTAACTAAGGGAGGGACATAAACACAGGAGAAAGGAGGATAAACACAGGAGAGAGGAGGATACACACAGGAGAAAGGAGGATACACAAAGGAGAGGGGAAACACACAGAAGAAAGGGGGATACACACAGGCGGGAAAGATAAACACAGAAGAGGGTGTATACACACAGGAGAGAGGGGGATACACATAGGAGAAAGGGATACACACAGAAAAGAGGGGCTTAGCACAGGAGAGAAAAGAATACACACAGGAGAGAGGGTGAATACACAAATAAGGGAGGGGGATACACACAGGAGAGTGAAGCACACACACAGGAGGGAGGGGAATACACACAGGAGAGAGGAGTAAACACACAGAAAAAAAGATTAAATACAAAAGATAGGAGGATACACACCAAAAAGAGAAGGATACAGAGAGAAGATAAAAGGATACACGCAGGAGATTGGAGAATACACAGGAGAGAGGATAATCACAGGAGAGGGGAGGAAACACGCAGCAGAAAGGAGGATACACAAAAGAGAGAGGAAAAATATATAGAGGAGAGAGGAGGTTACACATAGGAGTGGGGTGATACACATAGGAGAGAGAAGGTACACACAGTAGAAAGTAGAATACACACAGGAGAGAGGAGGATACACAAAGGAGAGGGGGATACACACAGGAGAGAGGGAAATACACCAAGGAGAGAGGAGGATACACAAATGCAAAAGGAGGATACACACAGGAGGAAAAATACACACAAAAAAGAAAACCATAAACACCGGAGAGGGGGATACACACAAGAGAAAAAGAATACACCCAAAAGAGAGGAGGATACACACAAAACAGAGAGATACACACAGGAGAGTAGGGCGTACACACAGGAGAGAAGAGGATACACACAGCAGAGAGGAAGATACACACAGGAGAGAGGGGTACACAAAAGAGAGAGAAAGATACAAACTGGAGAGAGGGAAGATAAACACAGGAGAGGGGGTGGATACACACAGGAGAGAGGGGTGATACACACAGGAGAAAAACAGTACACACAAAAGACAGGAGGATACACACAGGAGAAAGGAGGATACACTCTGGTTAGAGAAAGATACACACAGGAGAGGGGGATACACACAGGAGTGAAAACGATACACACAAAAGAAGAAAATACACACAGGAGAGAGGAAGATACACACAAACGAGGGAAGGATAAACAAGGTAGACAGAAAAATACACACAGGAGAGAGAAGAATACACACAGGAGAGGGGTGATACACACAGGAGAGATGAGGGTTCACATAGGAGAAAAGAGGATACATACAGGAGAGAGACGGACACACACAGAAGAGAGACGTATACACACAGCGGAGAGGGGGATACACACAGGAGAGTGGGTATACACACAGGAGTGAGGAAGATCCACACAGGAGAGAAGAGAATGCAAACATGAGAGAGGTGGATACACAGAGAAGTGGGGCATACACACAGCACAGAAAAGAATTTACGCAGAAGAAAAAAAATACACGCAGGAGACAGCAGTATACACACAAGAGAGAGGGGGATACACACAGGACAGAGAAGGGATACACACGGAGAGAGGTGATACACACAGGACAGTGGAGGGTACACACAGAAGAGAAGAAGGACACACAGGAGAGAAGAGGATACACAAAGAAAAAAAGATACACACAGGAGAGTAGGGAATAAACAGAGGAGAGAGGAGGATACACACAAAAAAGAGGAAAATAAACACAGCAGAGTGGTATACACACAGGAGAGAGGAGCATACACACAGGAGAGGGGGATACACATAATAGAGATGGGCATAGAAACAGGAGAAAGGAGAATACACACAGCAGAGAGGAGAATACACACAGGAGAGAGGAGATACACTGAAAAGAGAGGGGGATACACACAGGAGAGAGGAGATACACAGAAGAGGGGGGTTACACACAGGAGAAACGAGACATATGCAAAGGAGAGAGAATTGATACCCACAGGAGAGAAAAGGATAAACACAGGAGAGAGGAAAAGACACACGGGAGAAAGAAGGATACACGCAGGAGAGAGGAGAATACACACAGGAGAGAGAAGGATGCGAACAGGAGAGAGGAGGATACACACAGGAGAGGAGGATAACAACAGGAAAGAGGGGCATACAAACAGGAGAGGAGGATACACAAAAAAGAAAGGGGGATATACTCAGGAGAGAAATAAATACACACAGGAGAGGGGGACACACACAAAAAGAGGAGCGTACACACAGAAGAAAGTAAAATACGCGCAGCAGAGAAAAGAATAAACACAGGAGAGAGAGAGGATACACACAGGAGAGAGGAGGATACACACAGGAGAGAGGAGGATACAAACAAAAGAGAGGAGGAGACCCACAGGAGAAAGGAGGATACATGCAGGAGTGAGGAGGGTAAACAAATTATAGAGGGGGATACACAGAGGAGAGAGGAGGATACAGGCAGGAGAAAGGAGGATACACACACGACAGAGAACGATACACACAGGCGAGAGGAGAATACACAGAGAAGAGAGAATACACACAGGAGAGTGGAGAATACACAAAAAGAAGAGGGAGATACTAACAAAGGGAGAAAAATAAACACAGGAGAAAGGAGGATACACAAAGGAGAGGGGAAAAACACAAAAGAGAGGGGGATACAAACAGGAGAGAGGAAGATACAAACAGGAGAGAGGAGTATAAAAAGGACAGAGTGGGATACACACAGGAGAGAGGGCAATACACACAAGAGGGAGGGGTATACACACAGCAGAGCGGGGGATAAACACAGGAGAGAGAAGAGTACACATAGGAGAAAGGGGGATACAAACAGAAGTCAGAAAGATACACAAAAAGAGGGTGATACACACAGGAAAGTGGGGGACACACCAATGAGAGAAGAGGATACACACAGGAGAGAGGAGGATACAAACAGGAGAGGGGGATACACACAAAAGAAAGGGGGATATACTCAGGAGAGAAATAAATACACACAGGAGAGGGGGACACACAAAAAAACAGGGGCGTACACACAGGAGAAAGTAAAATACGCACACCACAGAAAAGAATAAACACAGGAGAGAGAGAGGATACACACAGGAGAAAGGAGAATACACAGCAGAGAGTGAAGCACACACAAATAAGGGAGGGATACACACAGGAGACAGAAGGATACACACAGGGTAGTGGAGAATACACAAAGGAGAGGGTTGATACACACAGGATAGAGGGGGATACACAAAGGAAAGATGAGGATACACACAGGATAAGGAAATACACACAGGGAAGAAAGGGATACACACAGGAGAAAGGACACACAAAGGAGAGAGGTGCATACACACGTAAAAGGGTGATAAACAAAGGAGAAAGGGGGATAAACACAAAAGAGAAAAGTATACACACAGGAAAGTGTGATACACACAGGAGAGAGTGGCGTAAACACAGGAGAGAAAAGGATAAACACAGGAGAGTGGAGGAAACAAACAGGAGAGAGGGGATACACACAAAAGAGCAGGATACACACAGGAGAAAGGGGGAATACACACAGGAAAGGAAGGTGTTACACACAAGAGAGAAGGGGAAAACACACGTGAGATGAAAGGGATAAACACAGTAGAGTGAAGGATACACACAAAAGAGGGGAGGATACACACAAGAGAGAAAAGTATACACACAGGAGAGGGGCATACAAAAAAGAGAGAGGGGGATACACACAGGAGCTTTGGATACATACAGGAGAAAGAGAAATACACACAGGAGAGAGGGGGATACACACAAGATATGGGGATACAAACAGAAGAGAGGGGGATACACGCAGGAGAGAGGAGAATACACACAGGAGATAGGAGGATACACACAGGCGGGAGGGGAATACACACAGGAGAGAGGAGGATACACGCAGAGGGAAAAAATAAATACATAAGAGAGAAGAATACACACAAAAGAGAAAAGGATACAGATAGAAGAGAGGAGGATACATACAGGAGATTGGAGAATACACAAAGGAGAGGGGAGGATACACACAGGAGAGAAGAGGATACACACAGAAAAGAAGCATATACACAGGACATAAAGAGATTCTCACAGAGCATTGGATACATAAAGGAGACAGGGAAGTACACACAATAGAGAAGAGGATACACACAGGAGAGGTGGATACACACAGGAAAGAGGGGATTCACACAGAAGAGGGGCATACACACAGAAGACATGGAGATCCACACAGAAGAGAGGGGAATACAAACAAGAAGGAGGGCGTTACACACAGGACAAAGAAGGTTACGCACAGAATAGAGAAAAATTCACATAACAGAGAGGGTGATACACACAGGAGAGAGGCGCATCCACACAGAAGAGAGCAGAATACACACAAAATAGAGGAGGATACACACAGGAGCGTGGGGGTACACACAGAAGACAGGGGGTATACACACAGGAGAGAAGAGGATACACACAGGAGAGAGAAGTATACACACAGGGGAAGCGGGATACACACAGAAAAGGGAAAGTTACACACAAAGGAGAGGAGGATACACACAGGTGAGTGAAAAATACCCACAGAAGAGAGGGGGATAGACACAGAAGAGAGGGGCTACACACAGGAGAGAAGAGGACATACAAAGGAAAAGGGATACGCAAAGGAAAGTAGGGAATAGAAAGAAAAGAGAGGAGGATACAACAAGGAGAAAGGAGGATAAACACAGGATAGAAAGATACAAACAGGAGAGAGGGGCTTACACACAGAAGAGGGAGATACACACAGGAGGAAAAGGGATAAACACAAGAAAGAGGAGAAAACACACAGGAGAAAAGGATACACACAGGAGAGAGAAGCATAGACACAGGAGAAAACAGGATACACACAGCAGAGAGGAAGATACACACAGGAGAGAGGAGATACACAAAAGAGAGAAGGGGATACGCACAGGATGGAGGGTGTTACACACAGGAGAAAGGAGGGACTCGCACAGGAGAGAGAATGGATACCCACAGGAGAGAGGAGGATGCTCACAGGAGGGGAAGATACACACCGGATAGAAAAGGAGGCAAACAAAAGAGTAAAAGACACACAGGAGAAAGGAAAATACACGCAGGAGAGAGGAGGGTAAACACAAAACAAAGGAGGATACACACAGCAGAGAGGAGGATACAGGCAGCAGAGAGGAGGATACACACACGAGAGAGAAATATACACACAGGCGAGAGGAGAATACACAGAGAGAAGAATACACACAGGAGAGTGGGGGATACACACAAAGAAGAGGGAGATATTAAAAAGGGAGGGAAAATAACACAGGAGAAAGAAGAATGCACACAGGAGAGAGGAGGGTACACACAGGAGAAAGGAGGATACACAAAGGAAAGGGGAAACACAGAGGAGAGAGGGTGATACACACAGGCAAGAAAGATAAACATAGAAGAGGGGGTATACACAGAAGAGAGGGTGATACACAGAGGAGAGGGGATACACACAGGAAAGAGGGTCTTATGCACAGGAGAGAGGAAAATACACACAGGAGAGAGGGTGAATACACAAAAAGAGAGGGGGATACACAGAGGAAAGTGAAGCATACACACAGGAGGGAGGGAAATACACACAGGAGAGAGGGAGATACACACAGAGAAAAAAGGATAAATACAAAAGAGAGGAGGATACACACCAATAAAAGAAGAATACAGATAGAAGAGAGGAGGATACACGCAGGAAATTGGAGAATACACAGGAGAGAGGAGAATAAACACAGGAGAAGGGAGGATACACGCATACGAGAGGAGGATACACACAAGAGAGAGGAAAAATATACAGAGAAGAGAGGAGGATATACACAGGAGTGGCGTGATACACACAGGAGAGAGGAGGGTACACACAGTAGAAAGTAGAATACACACAGGAGAGAGGAGGATACACAAAGGAGAGGGGGATTCACACAGGAAAAAGGGGGATACACCGAGGAGAGAGGAGGATACAAAAAGGCGAGAGGAGGATAAACACAGGAGGGGAAATGCACACAGAAAAGAAAACCATAAACACCAGAGAGGGGGATACACACAAGAGAAAGAAAAACGCACACAAAAGAGAGGAGGATACACACAGGACAGTGAGGTACACACAGGAAAATAGGGCGAACACACAGGAGAGAAGAGGATACACACAGCAGAGAGGAAGATACACACAGGAGAGAAGGTATACACACAGGAGTGAGGAAGATCCACACAGGAGAGAAGGGAATGCACACAGGAGAGGTGGATACACAGAGAGGTAGGGCATAAACACAGCAGAGAGAAGAATTTACGCAGGAGAGAAGAAAATACACTCAGGGAGAGAAGGATATACACAAGAGAGAGAGCAATACACACAGGAGAGTGGGGGATACACTCGGAGAGTGGTGATACACACAGGACAGTGGAGGTTACACACAGGAGAGAGGGGTACACACAGGAGAGAAGAGGATACACAAAAGAAGGGAAACACACAGGAGAGTAGGGAATAAACAGAGGAGAGATAAAAATACACACAGAAGAGAGAAAGATAAACATAGGAAAGGGAAATACACAAAAAAGAGAGGGGCATACACACAGGAGAGGGGGATATACACAGGAGAGTGGGGAGTAGACACAGGAGAAAGGAGGATACACACAGCAGGGAGGAGGATACACATAGGAGAGAAGAAAATACACTCAGGGAGAAAAGGATATACACAAGAGAGAGGGGAATACACACAGGAGTGTGGGGGATGCACACGGAGAGTGGTGATACACACAGGACAGTGGAAGTTACACACAGGAGAGAGGGGTACACACAGGAGAGAAGAGGATACACAAAAAAAAGGATACACACAGGAGAGTAGGGAATAAACAGAGGAGAGATAAAAATACACACAGAAGAGAGAAAGATAAACATAGGAGAGGGAAATACACAAAAAAGAGAGGGGCATACACACAGGAGAGGGGGATACACACAGGAGAGTGGGGCATAGACACAGGAGAAAGGAGGATACACACAGCAGAGAGGAGGATACACACAGGAGAGAGGAGATACACAAAGGAGAAAGGAGGATACACACAGGAGACAAAAAGGATACACACAGGAGAGAGGGGGTTACACACGGGAGAAAAGAGGGATACGCACAGGAGAAAGAATTGATACCCAAAGGAGAGAGAAAAATACACATAGGAGAGAAAATGATACACACAGGAGAGAGGAGAATGCACACAGGAGAGAGAAAAATACATACAGGAGAGAGGAGGAGACACACAGAATAAAGAAGGATACACGCAGGAGAGAGAAGGATACGAAAAGTAGACAGGAGGATACACACAGGAGAGTGGAGGATACACAGAAAAGAGAGGAGAATACACACAGGAGAGAGAAATACACACAGGAGAGAAATGAATACACACAGAAGAGGGGTGATACACACAGGAGAGAGAAGGGTACACATAGGAGAAAGGGGGATACAAACAGAAGTCAGAAAGATACACAAAGGAGAGGAGGATACACACAGAAAAGAGGAAGACACACTGATGAGAGAAGAGGAAACACACAGGAGAGAGGAGGATACACACAGGAGGGGGGATAGCAACAGGAAAGAGGGGCATACAAACAGGAGAGGAGGATACACACAGGAGAAAGGGGGATATACACAGGAGAGAAAAAGATACACACAGCAGAGGGGGACACACACAAAAAGAGGGGCGTACACACAGAAGAAAGAAATATACGCACAGCAGAGAAAAGAATACACACAGGAGAGAGAGGATACACAGAGGAGAGAGGAGGATACACAGGAGAGAGGGAAATACACACAAAAAAGGGAAGGATACACACAGGAGACAGAGGGATACACAAAGGATAGTGGGGGATACACAAAGGAGAGGGGTGTTACACACAAAAGAGAGGAGGGTACACACAGGAGAGAGGGGGATACACACAAAAGAGAGGAGGATACACGCAGGATAAGAAGATACACACAGGGAAGAGAAGGATACACACAGGAGAAACGATACACACAAGAGAGAGGGGCATACACACATAAAAAGAGATAAACAAAGAAGAAAGGTGGATAAACACAGGCGAGAAAAGTATACACACAGGAAAGTGTGATGCACGAAGGAGAGAGTGGCATAAACACAGGAGATAAAAGGATACACACAGGAGAGAGGAGAAAAAAACGAGAGAGGAAATACACACAAAAGAGGGAGATACACACAGGAGAAATGGGGGATACACACAGGAAAGAAAGGTGGTACACACAGGAGAGAAAAGGAAAACACACAGTAGAGCGGAGGTATAAACACAGTAGAGAGAAGGATACAAAGAAAAGAGAGGAGGATACACACAAGAGAGAAAAGTATACACACAGGAGAGGGGCATACACAAAAGAGAGAGGGGGATACAAACAGAAGCGCTGGATACATACAGGAGACAGGGAAATACACACATGAGAGAGGGAGATACACACAAGATATGGGGATACAAACAGGAGAGAGGGGGATACACACAGGAGAGAGAAGAATACACACAGAAGAAAAATGATAAATACAAAAAAGAGGAGGATACACACAAAAGAGAGGAGGATACAGATAGAAGAGAGGAGGATACATGAAGGAGATTGGAGGATACACAAAAAAGAGAGGAGGATACACACAGGAGAGGGGAGGATACACACAAGAGAGAGGAATATACACACAGAAAAGTTGCATATACACAGGAGAGAGAGAGATTTTCACAGGAGCTTTGGATACATACAGGAGACAGAGAAATACACACAATAGAGAAGAGGATACACACAGAAGAGGTGGATACACACAGGAGAGAGGGGAATTCATACAGAAGAGAGGGATACACAGAGGAGAGATGGAGATCCACACAGGAGAGAAGGGAATACACACAAGAAAGAGGGCGTTACACACAGGACAGAGAAGGTTACGCAGAGAATAGAGGGGAATTCACACAATAGAGAGGGTGATAGACACAGCAGAGAGGGGAATACACAGAGGAGAGAGGGCTTACACACAGAACAGAGCAGGATACACACAAAATAGAGGAGGATACACACAGGAGAGAGGGGTTACACACAGGAGACAGGGAGGTTACACAGAGGAGAGAAGAAGATACACACCGAAAAAACAATGATACACAAAGGAGAGAAGAAGATACACACAGGAAAAAGAGGATACACACAGGAGAGAGAAGGATACAAACAGGGGAAGAGGGATACACACAGAAGATAAAAGGATACATACAAAAGAAATGAGGATACACACAGGAGAGTGAAGTATACCACAGAAGGGGGGGGATACACACAGGAGAGAGAGGGTACACACAGGAGAGAAGAGAATACACAAAGAAAAAGGGGATACACACAGAAAAGAAGGGAATAAACAGGAGAGAAAGGAGGATACAGCAAGGAGAAAGGAGGATAAACACAGGACAGTGAGATACACACAGAAGAGAGGGTCTTACACACAGAAGAGGGAAATACACCCAGGAGGACAATGGATAAACACAGGAAAGAGGAGGAAACACACAGGAGAAGGGGATACACACAGGAGAGAGGGGCGTAGACACAGGAGATAACAAAATACACACAGCAGAGAGGAAGATACACAAAGGAGAGAGGAGATACACAAAGGAGAGAAAAGGATACGCACAGAAGAGAGAAGGTATACACACAGGATGGAGGGGGTTACACACAGGAGAAAGGAGAAATACGCACAGGAGAGAGAAGGGATACCCACAGGAGAGAGGAGGATGCACACTGAAGAAAGGGATACACACAGGAGAGAGGAGGATGCACACAAAAGAGGGGAGGAGACACACAGGAAAAAAAAGGAAGATACACGCAGGAGAGAGGAGAATAAACACAGCATAGAGGGGGATACACACAGGAGAGAGGAGGATACAGGAAGGAGAGAGGAGGATACACACACGAGAGAGAAAGACACACACAGGCGAGAGAATACACAGAGAAGAGAGAAGGATACACACAGGAGAGTGGGGGATACACACAAAGAAGAGGAGATACTAACAAACAGAGGAAAATCAACACAGGAAAAAGGAGGATACACACAGAAGAAAGGAGGATACACATGGGAGAAAGGAGGATACACAAATGAGAGAGGAAACACACAGGAGAGATGGGGATACACACAAACGGGAAAGATAAACACAGAAGAGGGTGTACACACACAGGGGAGATGAATACACACAGAAAAGAGAGTGAATACACAAAAAAGAGAGGGGGATACGCACAGGAGAGTGAAGCATACACACAGGAGGGAGGGGAATACACACAGGATAGAGGGGTATACACACAGAGAAAAAAAGGATAAATACAAAAGAGAGGAGAAAACACACCAAAAAAAGAAGGATACAGATAGAAGAGAGGAAGATACATGCAGGAGATAGGAGAATACACAGGAGAAAGGAGGATAAACACATAAGAGGGGAGGATACACAAAGGAGAGAGGAAACACACAGGAGAGAGTGGGATACACACAGGCGGGAAAGATAAACACAGAAGAGGGTGTATACACACAGGAGAGAGGGGAATACACACAGGAGAGAGGGATAAAAACAGAAAAGAGGGGCTTACGCACAGGAGACAGAGGAGGATACACACAGGAGAGAGGGTGAATACACAAAAAGAGAGGGGGATACACACAGGAAAGTGAAGCATACACACAGGAGAAAGGGGAATACACACAAAAGAAAAAGGGCTACACAAAAAGAAAAAAGGATAAATATAAAAAAGAGGAGGATACACACCAAAAAGAGAAGAATCCAGATAGAAGAGAGGAAGATACACGCTGGAGATTGGAGAATACAAAGGAGAGAGGAGGATAAACACAGAAGAGGGGAGGATACACGCAGGAGAGAGGAAGATACACACAAGAGAGAGGGAAAATATACAGAGCAGAGAGGAGAATACACATAGGAGTGGCGTGATACACACAGGAGAAAGGAGGGTACACACAGTAGAAAGTAGAATACACACAGGAGAGAGAAGGATACACAAAGGAGAGGGGGATACACACAGGAGAGAGGGGGATACACCGAAAAGAGTAAAGGATACCCAAAGGCAAGAGGAGAATACACACAGGAGGGAAAATACACACAGAAAAGAAAACCATAAACACAGAAGAGAAGGATACACACAAGAGAAAGGAAAATACACACAAAAGAGAGGAGAATACACACAAAACAGGGATATGCGTACACACAGGAGTGAGGAAATACACACAGCAGAGGAGGATACACACAGGAGAGAGGGGATACACACAAGAGAGAGGAAGACACAAAATGGTTAGAGGGAAGATACACACAGGAGAGAGGGGTGATACACACAGGAGAGAAAAAAGATACACATAAAAGACAGCAGGATACACACAGTAGAAAGAAGGATGCACACTCGTTAGAGAAATACACAAAGGAGAGGGGAATACACACAGGAGTGAAAAGGATACACACAGGAAAGAAGAAAATACCCATAGGAGAGAGGAGGATACACACAAATGAGGAAAGGATACACACGGTAGACAGAAGAATACACACAGGAGAGAGAAGAATACACACAGGAGAAGAGTGATACACACAGGAGAGATGAGGGTTCACATAGAAGAAAAGAGGATACATACAGGAGAGAGACGGACACACACGGGAGAGAGAAGTATACACACAGCAGAGAGGAGGATACACACGAGAGAGGGTATACACAAAGGAATCAGAAAGATCCACACAGGAGAGAAGGAAATGCAAACAGGAGAGAGGTAGATACACAGAGAAGTGGGGCATATACACAGCAGAGAGGAGGATTTATGCAGGAGAGAGGAAAATACACGCAGGAGAGAGGGGGATACACACAAGTGAGAGGGGGATACACAGAGGAGAGAGGAGGGATACACACGGAGAGTGGTGATACACACAGGACAGTGAAGGGTACACACAGGAGAGAGGAAGTACACACAGGAGAGAAGAGGAAACACAAAGGAAAAAGAGATACACACAGGAGGGTAGGGAATAAACAGAGGAGAGAGGAGGATACACACAGCAGAGAGAAAGATAAACACAGAGAGGAGGTTACAAACAAGAGAGAGAGGCATACACACAGGAGAGGGGGATAAACAAAGGAGAAAAGATAGTAGACACAGGAGAAAGGAGGATACACACAGCAGAGAGGAGAATACACACAGGAGAGAGGAGATACACAGAAGAGAGAGGAGGATACACACAGGAGAGAGAAGGGATACACAGAGAAGAGAGGGGTTACACACAGGAGAAAAGAGGGATACGAACAGGAGAGAGAATTTATACCCACAGGAGAGAGAAGGATACACACAGGAGAGAAAAGGATACACACAGGAGAGAGGAGAATGCACACAGGAGAGAGAAGGATACATACAGGATTGAGAAGGAGACCCACAAAAGAAAGAAGGATACACGCAGGAGAAAGGAGGATACACACAGAAGAGAGAAGGATACGAACAGGAGAGAGGAGGATACACACAGGAGAGTGGAGGATACAAAGAGAAGAGAGAAGAATACACAAAAGAAAGAGAGAAATACACACAGAAGAGAAGAGTATACACACAGAAGAGGGGTGATACACACAGGAGAGAGAAGGGTACAAAAAGGAGAAATGTGGATCCAAAGAGAAGTCAGAAAGATACACAAAGGAGAGGGGGACACACACAGGAAAGAGGGGGACACACCGATGAGGGAAAAGGATACACAAAGAAGAGATGAGGATACACACAGGAGACGGGGATGACAACAGGAAAGAGGGACATACACACAGGAGAGGAGGATACACACAGGAGAAAGGAGGATATACACAGGAGAGAAAATGATACACACAGGAGAGGGGACACACACACAAAAAGGGGCGTACACACAGGAGAAAAAAATATACACACAGTAGAGAAAAGAATACACACAGGAGAGAGAAGATACACACAGGAGAAAAGAGGATACACAGGAGAGAGGGAAATAAGCACAAAAGAGGGAAGGATGCACACAGGAGACAGAAGAATACACAAACGGTAGTGGAAGACACACAAAGGAGAGGGGTGATACACACAGGAGAGAGAAGGATACACGCAGGATAAGGGGATACACATAGGGAAGAGAGGGATACACACAGGAGAATGGATACACACAGGAGAGAGGGGCATACACACATAAAAGGGTGATAAACAAAGGAGAAAGGTGGATAAACACAGGAGAGAAAAGTATACACACAAGAAAGGGTGATACACACAGGAGAGAGTGGCGTAAACACAGGAGAGGAAAGGATACACACAGGAGAGAGGAGAAAACAAACAGGAGGGAGGAGATACACACAAAAGAGGGGAATACACACAAGAGAAATGGAAAATACACACAGGAGAAAAAGGTGTTACACATAGGAGAGAAGAAGAAAACACACAGGAGAGTGGAAAGATAGACACCGTAGAGAGAAAGATACACACAAAAGAGAGGAGGATACACACAAGAAAGAAAAGTATACACAGAGGAGTGGGGCATACACAAAAGAGAGGGGGATACACACAGGAGCATTGGATACATATAGGAGAGAGGGGGATACACACAGGAGAGAGGAGAATACACACAGGAGATAGGAGGATACACACACAAGGGAGGTAAATACACACAGGAGAGAGGAGGATACACGCAGAGGGAAAAAAATAAATACAAAAGAGAGGAGGATACACAGAAAAGAGAGGAGGATACAGATAGAAGAGAAGAGGATACATGCAGGAGATTGGAGGAAACACAAAGAAGAGAGAAGGATACACACAAAAGAGGGGAGGATACACACAGTAGAGAGGAGTATACAAACAGAAAAGGGGGATATACTCAGGAGAGAGGGAGATTTTCACAGGAGCGTTGGATACATACAGGAGACAGAGAAATACACACAATAGAGAAGGGGATACCCACAGGAGAAGTGGATACACACAGGAGAAAGGGGGATTCACACAGAAGAGGGGGATACACACAGGAGAGATGGAGATCCACACAGGAGAGAGGGGAATACACACAAGAAAGAGGGTGTTACACACAGGACAGAAAAGGTTACGCACAGAATAGAGGGGAATTCACACAATAGAGAGGATGATACACACAGGAGAGAGGGGAACACACACAGGAGAGAGGGGTATACACACAGGTGAGGGGAATACACAAAAGAGAGAGGGGCATAAACACAGGAGAGAGAAAAGATACACAAAGGAGGGGAGACCTGGCAAGATGGCGTCGTAGAAGCGACTCAGGATTGCAGCTCTCAGTGACGGCGCAGAGGGTGAGTCCTAGCCGCATTCTCGGATGGACTTTTCTAGCCCACAGAGCGTTGAAAGTCCCACAGGACGCTAGTAAAGTAAAACCGGCTAACGCAGCCCTCTGGCGCGGCCGCTTCGGCCGCCGCCGCTTCGGCCGGTGCCGCAGCAGGACCCGGCACGGAACTCACTGGTCTGGGCGCCCTGTTAAACCAGCAATCTGAGAGTTTGAAGGGCAGATTGGCACATCCATCTGATTGAACGGGACTTGGACAGTGAGCCAGACCAGGAGTTTCCTGGGAGTTTCCTGGGAAGCGTGATATGAGCCGGTGAAGTGGGGAGCGGCACGGGAGATCGCACGGATCCCAGTGCCCTATCGGCAGGCTCCTGGGGCGCCAGTGAGAGAGTCGAACTTTAAGCTCGCTGAGAGGGAGGGAGAGAGAGAGAGGACGGACTCTGAGGCAGGGAGCTGGGTAATCGGGCTCAGCGAGTCCCACCCTCACAGGGACAAGCAGGGCAATGACTGGAGACGCTTGGCGCTGAGAGTTTTGCTGCCGGCATCTAGGACGGTGCAGCCCGGTGAGGGAGGGGCGTCCACCACCGCTGACAAAATCCGCCCCTATTGACGTACCGCCCAGGGCCGAAGCAGCCTGCCATTGCCGAGGCAACCTGCCATAACAGAGAGACTCCCAGGAGACGGGAGCTCTCCACAGCAGAAGGGAGCCCAGCAGCAACAGGGCAGAACCGCGCTAGTGGGTCAGAGCCCTGGCAGGCAAATAGTGAATAGACTGCCACCTAGTGGGGCAGGACAGTGCAACAGATACTCATAAAGAAAGCCCCAACTCCCCGAAACAGTGCATATAAGGGGGGGAAATAAAAGGGTGGTGTTTTATGAGTTCTATTACAGCAGACATAAACAACCTCCCAACAACACTGAATGAACAACGGAGCTCACAGCTCAGCACTGGAGCTACTATAAAGCACAAACCGTCTCCTTAAGCAGCTCCCTGACCCCTGTATATCCAAAGAGTCACCGCAAAAAAAGGACTAATCAGACTGACATTTGGCGGGCATCATTCTGGAACAAAGACAGCAGAAGAAGAAACTGGTATCATCCCTCACTCTTCCACAGCTGCTACAGGTATACTCCAGACAAACAGGGCCTGGAGTGGACCTCAGAACTCATACAGCAGAGGGGCTAGACCACTAGAAGGAAAACTAAGTAACAGAAATACTTCATCATCAACAATCTCAGCATCCACACAGAGACCCAATTGAAAAATCAGCAACTACAAAGACGACAGGCGGATAAATCCATAAAGATGGGAAGAAACCAGCGCAAAAAGGAGGAAAACACCCGAAACCAAAACACCTCACCTCCTACAGAGGACCAAAACTCCTCACCAGCAAGGGAACAAAGATGGATGGAGAATGAGCGTGACGAAATGACGGAATCAGACTTCAGAAAGTGGATAATGAGAAACTTCATTGAGCTAAAAGAACATGTTCTAAATCAGTGCAAAGAAACTAAGAACCTTGAAAAAAGATTTGAAAAAAAAATTCGAGGAATTGATAACAAGAATGGAAAACTTAGAGAGGAATATGAATGAATTGAAGGAGCTGAAAAACACAACACGAGAACTTCGTGAAGCATGCACAAGTTTCAACAGCCGAATTGACCAAGCAGAAGAAAGAATATCAGAAATTGAAGATCAACTCAATGAAATAAAACGTGAAACCAAGATTAAAGAAAAAAGCACAAAAAGGAATGAACAAAATCTCCAAGAAATGTGGGACTATGGGAAGAGACCCAACCTACGTTTGATAGGTGTACCAGAATGTGATCAAGAGAATGAATCTAAGCTGGAAAACACTCTTCAGGATATTATCCAGGAAAATTTCCCCAACCTAGCAAGACAGGTCAATACTGAACTCCAGGAAATACAGAGAACACCACAAAGATACTCCGCAAGAAGAGCAACCCCAAGGCACATAATCGTCAGATTCACCAGGGTTGAAACGAAGGAGAAAATACTTAGGGCAGGCAGAGAGAAAGGTCAGGTCACCCACAAAGGGAAGCCCATCAGACTCACAGCAGATCTCTCGGCAGAGACTCTACAAGCCAGAAGAGAGTGGGGGCCAATATTCAACATCCTTAAAGAAAAGAGCTTTCAACCCAGAATTTCATATCCAGCCAAACTGAGCTTCATAAGTGAAGGAAAAATAAAATCCTTCACGAACAAGCAAGTACTCAGAGATTTTGTCATCACTAGGCCTGCTTTACAAGAGCTCCTGAAAGAGGCACTACACATAGAAAGAAACAACCAGTTCCAGCCATCCTAAAAGCATACCAAATGCTAAAGACCATCAACAAAATGAAGAATGTACATGAACCAATGGGCAAAACAGCCAGATAGCATCAAAATGGCAGTATCAAATTCACACATAACAATATTAACCCTGAATGTAAATGCGCTAAATGCACCAATCAAAAGACACAGACTGGCAAATTGGATAAAAAACCAAAACCCATCAGTGTGCTGTATTCAGGAAACCCACCTCACACACAAAGATACACAAAGGCTCAAAATAAAAGGATGGAGGAAGATTTACCAAGCAAATGGAGAGCAAAAAAGAGCAGGAGTTGCAATTCTCATCTCTGATAAAATAGACTTTAAAGCAACAAAGATCAAAAGGGACAAAGAAGGTCACTACATAATGGTAAAAGGATCGATACAACAAGAAGAGCTAACGATTCTAAATATATATGGACCCAATGTAGGAGCACCCAGATATATAAGGCAAGTTCTTAATGACTTACAAAGAGACTTAGACTCCCACACAATAATAGTGGGAGACTTTAACACTCCACTGTCAATAGCAGACAGATCAACCAGACAGAAAATTAACAAGGATATCCAGGACTTGAACTCAGACCTGGAACAAGCAAACCTGATAGACATTTACAGAACTCTCCACCCCAAATCCACAGAATATACATTCTTCTCAGCACCACATCACACCTACTCCAAAATTGACCACATAATTGGAAGTAAAGCACTCCTCAGCAAATGCAAAACAACGGAAATCATAACAAACAGTCTCTCAGACCATAGTGCAATCAAGTTGGAACTCAGAATTCAGAAAATAACTCAGAACCGCACAGCTTCATGGAAACTGAACAACTGGCTCTTGAATGTTGATTGGATAAACAATGAAATGAAGGCAGAAATAAAGAAGTTCTTTGAAACCAACGAGAACGAAGACACAACGTACCAGAATCTCTGGGACACATTTAAAGCAGTCTGTAGAGGAAAATATATAGCAATAAGTGCCCACATGAGAAAAGTGGAGAGATCCAAAATTGACACCCTATCGTCAAAATTGAAAGAGCTAGAGGAGCAAGATCAAAAAAGCTCAAAACCTAGCCGAAGACAAGAAATAACTAAGATCAGAGCAGAACTGAAGGAGATAGAGACAAGAAAAACCCTTCAAAAAATCAACAAATCTAAGAGCTGGTTTTTTGAAAAGATCAACAAAATAGACAGACCACTAGCCAGACTGATAAAAAAGAAAAGAGAGAACAACCAAATAGATGCAATAAAAAACGATAAAGGGGAAATCACCACAGATTCCACAGAAATTCAAACCATCATCAGAGAATACTACAAACAACTCTATGCACACAAACTAGTAAATCAGGAAGAAATGGATAAATTCCTGGATGCCTGTGTCCTCCCAAGCCTAAACCAGGAGGAAGCTGAAACTATGAAGAGACCAATAACAAGGTCAGAAGTTGAGGCAGCAATTAAGAGCCTACCACACAAAAAAAGCCCAGGTCCAGATGGGTTCACAGCTGAATTCTACCAGACACACAAAGAAGATCTGGTACCATTCCTTCTGAAACTATTCCAAATAATCCAAAAAGAGGGAACCCTTCCCAAATCATTTTATGAGACCAACATCATCCTGATACCAAAACCTGGCAGAGACTCAACAAGAAAAGAAAACTTCAGGCCAATATCCATGATGAACATAGATGCAAAAATCTTCAATAAAATACTGGCAAATCGATTGCAACAGCACATTAAAAAACTTATCCATCATGATCAAGTAGGATTCATCCCGGGCATGCAAGGCTGGTTCAACATACGCAAGTCTATAAATGTAATTCACCACATAAACAGAAGCAAAAACAAAAACCACATGATTATCTCAATTGACGCAGAGAAGGCATTTGACAAAATTCAACAGCCCTTTATGCTAAAAACCCTCAATAAACTTGGTATTGATGGAACATATCTCAAAGTAATAAAAGCTATTTACGACAAACCAACAGCCAATATCATACTGAATGGGCAAAAACTGGAAGCATTCCCTTTGAAATCCGGCACTAGACAAGGATGCCCTCTCTCACCACTTCTATTCAACATAGTACTGGAAGTTCTAGCCAGAGCAATAAGGCAAGAAAAAGAAATAAAGGGTATTCAAATAGGAAAGGTGGAAGCCAAATTGTCTCTATTTGCAGAAGACATGATAGTATAATTAGAAGACCCCATCACCTCAGCCCAAAAGCTCCTGCAACTGATAAGCAACTTCAGCAAAGTCTCAGGATATAAAATCAATGTGCAAAAATCACAAGCATTCCTATACACCAATAACAGACTTAAAGAGAACCAAATTAAGAGCGAACTGCCATTCACAATCGCTACAAAGAAAATAAAATACCTAGGAATACAACTCACTAGGAATGTAAGGGACCTCTTTAAGGAAAACTACAAACACCTGCTCAACGAAATAAGAGAGGACACAAACAGATGGAGAAACGTTCCATGTTCGTGGTTAGGAAGAATCAATATTGTGAAAATGGCTATACTGCCCAAAGTAATTTACACATTCAATGCTATCCCCATCAAACTACCATTGAATTTCTTCACATAACTGGAAAAAACCACCATGAATTTCATATGGAACCAAAAAAGAGCCCGCATAGCCAAGTCAATTCTAAGCAAAAAGAACACAGCAGGAGGCATCACGCTACCAGACTTCAAACTATACTACAAGGCTACAGTAATCAAAAGAGCATGGTACTGGTACCAAAACAGAGATATAGACCAATGGAACAGAACAGAAACATCGGAGGCAACACCACATATCTACAACCATATCATCTTTGATAAACCAGACAAAAACAGGCAATGGGGAAAGGATTCCCTATTTAATAAATGGTGTTGGGAAAACTGGCTAGCCATGTGCAGAAAGCAGAAACTGGACCCCTTCCTGACACCTTACACTAAAATTAACTCCAGATGGATTAAAGACTTAAATGTAAGACCTGACACCATAAAAACCCTAGAAGAAAATCTAGGCAAAACCGTTCAGGACATAGGAGTAGGCAAGGACTTCATGAACAAAACACCAAAAGCATTGGCAACAAAAGCCAAAATAGACAAATGGGACCTAATCAAACTCCACAGCTTCTGCACGGCAAAAGAAACAGTCACTAGAGTGAATCGACAACCATCAGAATGGGAAAAAATCTTTGCAGCTTACGCATCTGACAAAGGGCTGACATCCAGAATTTACAAAGAACTCAAACAGATTTACAGAAAAAAAACAAACAAGCCCATTCAAAAATGGGCAAATGATATGAACAGACACTTTACAAAAGAAGAGATACATGAGGCCAACAAACATATGAAAAAGTGCTCATCATCATTGGTCATTTGAGAGATGCAAATCAATACCACATTGAGATATCATCTCACACCAGTTAGAATGGCGATCATTAAAAAATCTGGAGACAGCAGATGCTGGAGAGGATGTGGAGAAATAGGAACACTCTTACACTGTTGGTGGGAGTGTAAATTAGTTCAACCATTGTGGAAGACAGTGTGGCGATTCCTCAGGGACCTAGAAATAGAAATTCCATTTGACCCAGCAATCCCATTACTGGGTATCTATCCAAAAGACTGTGAATCGTTCTACTATAAGGACACATGCACACGAATGTTCATTGCAGCACTGTTTACAATAGCAAAGACCTGGAACCAACCCAAATGCCCATCGACGATAGACTGGACTGGGAAAATGTGGCACATATACACCATGGAATATTATGCAGCAATCAGAAATGATGAGTTTGTGTCCTTTGTAGGGACATGGATGAATCTGGAGAACATCATTCTCAGCAAACTGACACAAGAACAGAAAAAGAAATACCGCATATACTCACTCATAGGTGGATGAGAAAAATGAGAACACATGGACACAGAGAGGCGGTCTACTATACACTGGGGACTGTTGGGGGAAATGGGGGAGGGACAGCGGGGGGGGCTGGTGGGGATAGCCTGGGGATGAATACCAAGTGTGGGTGAGGGGGAGGAAGGCAGCAAAACACACTGCCATGTGTGTACCTATGCAACTACCTTGCACGTTCTGCACATGTACCCCAAAACCTATAATGCAATAAAAATTAAAAAAAAAAAAAATTTCTTAACCAGGAATTGTTTTATACACTGCCATCTCTTAGGCAAATTCAAATAATCCTAAGGGACACTATGATGATAATGTATCTTTCAATTTTACACTAAAAAGTTACTCAGCCTGAAGATACATAGTAGGTGAGATGGAACATTTTTTTCCCATAGGTCAAGCTGCAAACCATGGCCTTGTTAGTCATAGATAACTCACCAAGGGGGAGAAATTATTTGACTCATTGAGGAATATTCCTTTCCTGTTTTTTTAGTGTATGTAACTATAAATTCTTTAGACATTAGTTATGAAAAAATAAGATACCTGTCAAAAACTGCCTCTGAGGTCACTTGAATGTGAATCAAGGAGGTAATGGTCAGATTTGCAGCACTACTAGAATTGTTATTGGATCCATTTCCATTTAAGTTTTATGTGATTTGATATTTTTGTGGAATTAGAAACTACTAAGTTCAATGATATAAAAATGCATAAAAATGTTAAAAGGAAATTCATACTGAAAAGGGGATAATGAGGATTGGTGACATAAGGTCAACATCGGGCTTAAGATTCTATGGGTAGAATTGGCTCTAGCAGAGTATTTAATTATGATTGGACACCTGTCAATCCTGTCACTGTATTGTAGAGTGATTTGTTGTCATTGCTGTTTTGGAAAAATTGATGAATACATGAATAATGCAAATGGTTATGACACCGGCTGCTCAAATATGCCACAACTGCATTCTATACTGAGCATTGCCTCATTACCAAAGTAGAAACTTTTCTATGAGATTGAGCAGAACGAGTTTTCAGTAATTAAGTAACAATATAAGAGATATAGCAACTTAAAACTGGAAACATCAGCAGATGTATTTTAGCTTCCTTTTTTCCTTCTTCAGCTGATAGTAAGAAGGACCACTTCATTTGAAATGAGCAATCAAATGATCCTTACACATTCAGGGAAAAAATGAGATAATTTGAGAGATTGGGTTAAATACTAGAAATTAACAGGTATGTGCTGGAGACACTTACAATTTAGTTAAGAGTCACAATTTTTGTCATTCACAATATCCTCCCTTTGCTTTAAATATTTTAAAAATCATTTTCTCCTTGAAGTTCACTGAATATCTTAATAGGCTATTTAAAATCTTAAATTCTATGGTTTTTAATACATTCAATAATGTCTGTCACCATCATCACAATTTTAAAAAGTACTTTAGATTTGTACTAATTAAATTCCAGTGAAATATAGAAAAGTTACTCTTATATAGCTGCATTTTCTGTTCCCATTTTTTGTGCTATTGTTATACATAATGCATTTGTAAATTATAAAGACATGGTTGCAGTTATTATTATAAAAAAAAAAGATACACAAAGGAGAGAGAAAGATACATACAAAAGAGATGGTAATACACACCGGAGAGAAGAGGAAACACATAGGAGAGAGGATGATACACAGAGGAGAGAGGGGGATACACACAGGAGAGAAAGAATATACACACAGTATAGAGGAGGATACACACTGAAAAGATGGAAATACACACAGAAGAAAGAAGGATACACAAAGGAGAGAGGAGGATAAACACAGAATAGAGAAAGATACACACAGGAGAAATGAGGATACACACAGAAGAAAGGGATACACACAGGGGAGGGGGCATACACACATAAAATGGGGATAAACACAGTAGAAAGGGGGTACACACAGAAGAGAGGAGGATCCTCACAGGAAAAGGTGATACAAACAGGAGAGAGAAATACGCACAGGTGAGAGGAGGATAAACATAGGAGGGAGAAGCATAAACACAGAAAAGTGGGGATACAAAGAGGAGAGAGGGGGATACGCAAGGGAGAAAGGAATACAAACAGGAGAGGGAAGTACACAGAGGAGCGAGGGGGATGAACACAGGAGAAAGGAAAATACACACAGGAAAAAGGAGGATACACACAGGAGAGAGAATGATACACACAGGAGAGGGGAGACGCACAGAGTAGAGAGGAAGATACACACAGAAGAGAAAAGGATATAGAGAGGACAGAGGAGGATACACACAAAAGAAAATGAGATACACACAGGAGTGGGGAATACACACAGAAGAGAGGGGGTACACAGAAAAGGGTTGGATACATGCAGGAGAGAGAGAAATACACACAGAATAGAGAAGGATACATACAGAAGAAAAAGATACACATAGGAGAGAGTGAGATACACACAGGAGAAAGGAGTATACACGGGAGAGAGTGGGATACACACAGGAGAGGGGGGAATACACACAAGAGAGAGGGGCATGCACACAGGAGAGAGGGGGATACACACAGAAGAGAGAAAGATACACAAAGGAGAGAGGAGAATAAACGCAGGAGAGAGAAGTATACACAGGAGAAATTGGGATACACACAGGAAAGAGGAGGATACACAAAGGAGATAAAAATACAAACAGGTGAGAAAAGAATACACACAGGACAGTGGAGCGAACACACAGAAGAGGGCGGTTACACAAAGGAGAGAGGTGGATACACAAAGAGAAAGGGATACATAAAGGAGAAAGAAATACACACAAGAGCGAGGAAGATGCACACAGGAGAAAGGAGGATACACACAGGAGAGAGGAGGATACACACAGGAGAGAGGAGCATGTACACAGGAGAGCGGGTGATACACAGAAGAGAAAGAAAGATACACACAAGAGAGTGGGGCACACAAACATGAGGGTGGGGATACACACAAAAGAGAGAAGTATACGCAGAGAGGTAGAAAAATACACACAGGAGTGAGGAGGATACTCACTGGAGAGAGAAGAATACACACAGGAGAGAGGAAGATACGCACAGAAGAGGAAAGGATACACACAGTTGAAGGAGATACACACAGAAAAGAGGGTTATAGGCACAGGAGAGAAAGATACACAGACGAAAGAGGGGATACACAAAGGAGAGAGGGGGAAAAACACAGGAGAGCGAGATACATACAGAACAGAGGGGCATAAACAGAGGAGAGAAGATAATACACACAGGAGAAAGGAGGATACACACAGGACAGGGGAGATACACACAGGAGAGAGGGGAGATAAACACAGGAGAGAGAAGAATACATAAAGGAGACAGGAGGATATACAGAGGTAAAAGGAAGATACACACAGGAGAGAGAACTATACACTGGAGACTGTTGGGGGGAATGGGGGAGGGACAGCGGGGGGGGCTTGGGGGGATAGCCTGGGGATGAATACCAAGTGTGGGTGAAGGGGAGGAAAGCAGCAAAGCACACTGCCATGTGTGTACCTATGCAACTATCTTGCACGTTCTGCACATGTACCCCCAAACCTATAATGCAATAATTTTTTTTTTAAAAAGGATACACACAAGAGAAAAAGGGATACAGACAGTAGAAAGATACACACAGGGGGAGGGGGATACACACAGGAGAGAGGAGTATGCACACAGGAGTGAAAAGAATACACACGAGAGAGAAGGATACACACAGGTGAAGGTAGGATACAAACAGAAGAGAGGAGGATAAACACAGGAGAGAGGGGAATAAACACAGAATAGAGGAGGATGCACACAAGAGAGACGAGGATACACACAGGAGAGAGGAAGATACACACACGGGAAAGTAGGATACACACAAAAGAGGGAAGGATACACATAGGAGAGTGGGGGATACACACAGGAGACAGAGGGATACAAAGAGGGGGACGGAGATAAATACAGGAGAGAGGAGAATACACACAGGACAGTGGAGGATACACAAAGGAGACAGGAACATACACACAGGAGAGGGGGATACACACAAAAAAGGAAGATATACACAAAAAAGAGGAGGATACATACAGGGGATGGGAAAACACACAGGAGAGAGGGGCATACATACAGAAGAGAGCAGGATACACACAAAATAGAGGAGGATACACAGAGGAGAGACGGGGTACACACAGGAGAAAGGGGGTATACACACAGGAGAAAAGATACACACAGGAACAAAGAGTATACACACAGCTACGAAGAGTATACACACAGGTACGAAGAGTATACACACAGGAGAGAGAAGGATATACACAGGGGAAGCAGAATACACACAGAAGAGGAAAGGATACACACAAAAAAGAGAAAGATACACACAGGAGAGTGAAGGATAGCCACAGAAGGGAGAAGGATACACACAGGAGAGAGGGGGTACACAAAAAAGCATTGGATACATGCAGGAGACAGGGAACTACACACAGGAGAGGGGGGATTCATACAGAAGAGGGGGATACACACAGGAGAGAGGGGGATACACACAGGAGAGAGGGAGATACACACAGGAGAGAGGAGTATACACAGAATAGAGTGGGAATCACACAAGAGAGACGGGAATACACACGAGAGAGGGGCATGAACACAGGAGAGAGAAAGAAACACACAGGAGAGATAAAGATACACAAAAAAGAGAGAAGGATACACGCAGGAGAGAGAAGTGTACACAAGAGAAAGTGGGATACACACAGGAGAGAAGAGAATACACAAAGGAGAGAAAAATACACACAGGTGAGAGTCGGATACACACAGGAGAGTGGGGTGTACACACAGAAGAGGGAAGTTACAAAAATAAGAGACGTGTATTCACAAAGAAGAAAGGGATACACACAGGAGAGGGAAATACACACAGGAGCGTGGGGGATGCCCACAGGGGAAAGGGAAATACACACAGGAAAGAGGAGGATACACACACGAGAGAGAATGATACACCCAGTAGAGGGGAAATACACAAAGTAGAGAGAAACATACACACAGGAGAGAGGAGGATACAGAGAGAAGAGAGGTAGATACACCCAGAACAGAAGGAGATACAAACAGGAGTGGAAGATACACACAGAAGAGAGGGCATACACACAAAAAAGTTGGATACATGCAGGAGACAGGGAAATACACACAGGAGAGAGGGGGATACACACAGGAGAGACAAAGATACACAAAAAACAGAGGAGGATACACGCAGGAGAAAGAAGTATACACAGGAGAAAGTGGGATACACACAGGAGAGAGGAGGATACACAAAGGAGAGAAATATACGCACAGCTTAGAGGAGGATACACACAGGAGAGTGAAGCGTACACACAGAAGAGGGGGGTCACACAAAGGAGAGAGGTGGATACACAAAGGAGAAACGGATACACACAAAAGAAAAAAATACACACGAGAGCGAGGGACATAAACACAGGAGAAAGGAGGATACACACAGGAGAGAGGAGCATGTACACAGGAGAGAGGGTGATACACAGAGGAGAAAGGAAGATACACACAGGAGAGTGGGGCACACAAACATGAGGGTGGGGGATACACAAAAAAGAGAGGGGTATACACAGAGTGATAAAAGGATACACACAGGAGTGAGGAGAATACACACTGGAGAGAGGAGAATACACACAGAAGAGAGAAAAATACGCACAGAAGAGGAAAGGATACACGCAGGAGAAGGAGATACACACAGAAGAGAGGGGGATAGGCACAGAAGAGAAGGATACATAGACGCAAGAGGGGATACACACAGAATAGAGAAGGAAAAACATAGGAGAGGGGGATACATAGAGAAGAGAGGGGCATAGACAGAGGAGAGGGGATGATACACGCAGGAGAGAGAAGGAAACACACAGGAGAGAGGGGCATAAACACAGAAAAGAGGAGGATGCACACAAGAGAGAGGAGGATACACACAGGAGAGAGGAAGATACACACAGGGGAGAAAAGGATACACACAACAGAAAGAAGAATACACACAGAAGAAAGGGGATACAGACAGTAGAGAGGGAGATACACACAGGGTGAAAGAGATACACAAAGGAGAGAGGAGTATACACACAGGAGAGAAGAGAATACACACAAGAGAGAGGAAAATACACACAGGTGAAGGGAGGATACAAACAGGAGAGAGGAGGATACACACAAGAGAGAGGGGAATAAACACAGAAAAGAGAAGGATGCACACAAGAGAGAGGATGAGACACACAGGAGAGAGGAAGATACACACAGGGGTAAGGAGGATACACACAAAAGAGGGAAGAATACACACAGGAGAGAGGGGGATACACACAGAAAACAGAGGGATAAAATCAGGGGGACTGGGATAAAAACAGGAGAGAGGAGGATACACACAGGAGAGAGAAGGATACACACAGGACAGTCGAGGATACACAAAAGAGACAGGAGCATACACACAGGAGAGGGTGATACACAGAAAAGAGGAAGATACACACAGAAAAGAGAAGGATACATACAGGAAATGGGGATACACAAAGGAGAGAGGGGCGGACACACAGAAGAGAGCAGGATACGCACAAAATAGAGGAAAATACACACAGAAGAGAGGGGGTACACACAAAAGATAAGAAGATACACACAGGAAAGAAGAGAATACACAGAGGAGAGAGAAGGATACACACAGGTGAAGAGGGATACACAGAATAGGGAAGAATACACACAAAAGGGAGGAGGATACACACAGGAGAGTGAAGGATACCCAGAGAAGAAAGAGGGATACACACAGGAGAGGGAGGTACACACAAAAGCGTCAGATACATGCAAGATACAGGAAACTACACACAGGAGAGAGGGGGATTCATACAGAAGAGGGAGATACACACAGGAGAATGGGAGATACACACAGGAGAGAGGAGTATACACAGAAGAGAGTGGGATACACACAAGAGAGAGGGGAATGCACACAAGAGAGAGGGGCATACACACAGGAGTGGGGGATACACAGAGAAGAGAGTGGGATATGCACAGGAATGGGAGATACACAGAAAAGAGGGTGGGATACACAAAGGAGAGAGGGGGATAAACACTGGAGAGGGGTATAAATACAGGAGAGAGGGGCATAGACAGAGGAGAGTGGAGGATACACACAGGAGAGAAAAGGATACACACTGGAGAGAGGAGGATACACATAGGAGAGGGAGATACACAGGAGAGAGGGGCAAACACATAGAAAATGGGGATACACAAAGGAGAAAAAGAAATACACCCAGGAGACAGGAGTATACACACAAGAAAGTGTGATGCACACAGGAGAGAGGGGCGTAAACACAGGAGAGAGGAGGATACACAAAGGAGAGAGGAGGAAACAAACAGGAGAGAGGGGATACACACAAGAGAGAGAAGAATACACACAGGAGAAAGGGGTGATACACAGAGGAAAGAAAGGTGTTACCCACAGAAGAGAGGGGTGAAAAACACAGGAAAGTGAAGGGATACACACAGGAGAGAGGAGGATACACAGAGGAGCGGGGCATACACACAGGAGAGAGGAAGATACACACAGGAGAGTTGGATATATAAATGAGACAGAAAAATACACACAGGAGAGAGGGAGATACACACAGGAGAGTGGGATACACAGCGGAGAGAGGTTATACACACAGGAGAGAGAGAAATACACACAAGAGAGAGGGGCATACACAGAGGAGAGAGGAGAATACACATAGGAAGTAAAAAGATACACAAAGGAAAGAGAAGGATACACGCAGAAGAGAGGAGCATACACAGAAAAGAGGGGAGTACACAGAGGATATAGGGCATTACACCCAGGAGAGAGGGCGGATACACACAGGAGAGAGAATGATACACACAGTAGAGAGGAGGATACACAAAGGAGAGGGTGGATACACACAGGAGGGTGGAGGATACACACAGGAGAGAGGAAGGTTACACACAAGAAAGAGAAGGATACACACAGAAGAAAGTAGGATACATAAAGGCGAGAGAAAGAATACACACAGGGGAGTGAGGGGATACTAACAGGAGAGAGGGGGATACACACCCGAGAGTGGGGCATACACACAGAAGGGAGAAGATACACACTGGAGAGAGTAAAATACACACACACAAAAAAAAGATACACAAAAAGGAGAGGAGAATACACACAGGAGAAAAGAGGATACACACAGAAGAGAGACGGATACACAAAAGAGAGAGGAGGATACACACAGGAGAGGGCGATACACACAAGAGAGAGAAAGATCCACAGAGGAGAGAGGGAAATACAAATAAGAGAGGGGTATACACACAGGAGAGAAAAAAATACACGCAGGAGAAAGGAGGATACACGCAGCACAGAGGAGGATACACGCAGGAGAGAGGGGAATACACACAGGAGAGAGAGGGGATACAGACAGGAGAGAGGGGGATACACACCCGAGAGTGGGGCATACACACAGAAGGGAGACGATACACACTGGAGAGAGTAAGATACACACAAAAAAAGGAAGATACACAAAACAGAGAGTAGGATACACAAAGAAAAAAAAATACACACAGGAGGGAGACGGATACACAAAAGAGAGAGGAGGATACACACAGAAGAGGGCGATACACACAAGAGAGAGAGAAGGATCCACAGAGGAGAGAAAGAAATACACATAAAAGAGGGGTATACACACAGGAAAGAAAAGGATACACGCAGGAGAAAGAAAAATACACGCAGCACAGAGGAGGATACACGCAGGAGAGAGGGGAATACCCACAGGAGAGAGAAAAATACACACAGGAGAGAAGGAGGATACACACAAGAGAAAGAATGATACACAGAGAAGAGAAAAGGATACACACAGGTGAGAGAAGGATACACACAGGATAGTGGACGATACACAAATGAGACAGGAGCATACACAAAAAAGAGGGGGATACACACAAAAGAGGAAGATACAAACAGAAAAGAGAAGGATACATACAGGGGATGGGGATACACACAGGAGAGAGGGGCATACACACGGAAGAGAGCAGGATACACACAAAATAAAGGAGGATACACACAAAAGAGTGGGGGTACACACAAGAGACAGAGGGTATACACACAAAAGAGAAGAAGATACACACAGGAAAGAAGAGTATACACACAGAAGAGAGAAGAATACACACAGGGGAAGCGGGATACACAGAGAAGAGTGAAGGATACACACAAAAGAGTGGAGGATAAACACAGGAGAGTGAAGGATACACACAGAAGAGTGGGGGATACACACAGGAGAGAGGGGATACACAAAAATGCATTGGATACATGCAGGAGACAGGAAACTACACACAGGAAAGAAGGGGATACATAAAGAAGAGGGGGATACACACAGGAGAGAGAAAGATACGCACAGGAGAGAGGAGTATACACAGGAGAAAGTGAGATACACACAAGAGAGAGAGAAATACAGACGAGAGAGGGGCATAAACACAGGAGAGAGGGGGATACACACAGGAGAGAGAAAGATACACAAAGAAGAGAGGAGAATACGCACAGGAGAGAGAAGTATACACAGGAGAAAGTGGGATACACACAGGAGAAAGGAGGATAAACAAAGGAGAGAAAAATACACACAAGTGACAGGAGAATACACACAGGAAACTTGGGCGTACACACAGAATAGGGGGGTTATACAAAGGAGAGACGTGGATACATAAAGGAGAAAAGGATACACACAGAAAAGGGAAATACACACAGGAGCGTGGGAAATGCACACAGGAGAAAGGGAAATACACACAGGAAAGAGGAGGATACACACACGAGAGAGAATGATACACACAGGAGAAGGGGGATACACACAGTAGAGATAAAGATACACACAAGAGAGAGGAGGATACAAAGAGGAGAGAGGAAGATACACACAGAAAAGAAGGAGATACACACAGGAGTGAAGGATACACAAAAAAGAGAGGGCGTACACACAAAAAAGTTGGAAACATGCAGGAGACAGGGAAATACACACAGGAGAGGGGGATACATACAGAAGAGAGGGGCATAGACAGAGGAGAGGGGATGATACACACAGGAGAAAGAAAGATACACACAGGGGAAAAAAGGATACACACAGGAGAGAGACGAATACACACAGGAGAAAGGGGGATAAAGACATTAGAGAGAGTGATACACACGGGGGAGGGAGATACACACAAATGAGAGGAGGTTACACACAGGAGAGAGGTGCATACACGCAGGAGAGAGAAGGATACACACAGGAGAGGGGGGATACACACAGGAGATGGAAGATACACACAGGAGAGAGGAGGATACAAACAGGAAAGTGGGGTATACACACAGTGAAAAAAAGGATAAATACAGGAGAGGAGGACACACACAAAAGAGATGATACAAAGAGAAGAGAGGAGGATACACGCAGGAGAGAGGAGGATACACACAGGACAGGGGGAAATACACACAGGAGGAATGGGAATACACACAAAAGAAGGGGGATACCCACAGGAGAGAGGGGAATACACACAAGCCAGAGAAGGATACACACAGGAGAGAAAAGGATACACACAGGAGACGGTGTGATACACAAAGGAAAGTGGGTGATACACACAGGAGAAAGGGGGATGCAAACAGGAGAGTGTGGCATACACACAAAAGGGAGGGGGATACACACAGGAGAGAGGAGGATACACACAGGAGAGAGAAGGCTACACACAGGAGAGAGGAGTATACACAAAGAAGAGAGAAAAACAAGCAAGAGAGAGGGGGATACACACAGGAGAGGGGGATAAACACAGGAGACGGTGTGATACACACAGGAAAAAGAGGGATACACAAATAAGAGAAGAATACACACAGGCAAGAGTGGTATAAACAAAAAACAGAGGAGGATACACACAGGAGAGAGGGGTATACCCACAGGAGAGTGGGGCATACACACAGGAGGAAAGGTAATACACACAGGAGAGAGAAGGATACACACAGGAAGACAAGAAAAAATACAAGAAAGAGAAGGATACACACAAAAGACTGGAGGATACAGACAGAATCGAGGATGATATATGCAGGAAAGAGGAGGATACACACAGGAGAGAGGAGGATACACGCAGAAGACAGAAGGATACACACAGGAAAGAGGGGGAATACACACAGGAGGGAGGATACACACAGAAGATAAGAAAATACACACTGGAGAGAGTAGGATACACACAAAAGACAAGAGGATACACACAGGAGAGAGGGGAAATACAAACAGGATAGTGGAAGATACACACAGAAGAGAGGAGGATAGACACAGGAGAGAAGATGACCCACACAAATGAAAAAAGGGTACACACAGCAGAGAGGAGGATACACACTGGAGAGAGGAAAAAATACACAGGAGAGCGGGGGATACAGACATGTGGAGGGGGATACACACAGGAGGGAAAAAGATACACACAGGAGAGAGGAAAATACACATAGGAGAGAGGAGCGTACACAAAAAAGACATGGGCATACACACAGGAAAGGAAGATACACACAGGAGAATGGGGGATACACACAGGAAAGGCAGAATACACAGAAAGAGGGGAGTACACACAGGAGAGAGGGGCATACACACAGGAGAGAGGAGGATGCACACAGGATAGAGAAGAATACACACAATAGAGAGGGAGACACACAGGGTAAAGAGGGGGTATACACACAGAAGAGAAGAAGATACACACAGAAAAGAGGAAGATACACACAGAAGAGAGGAGGATACACACAGGGGAGAGATGGATACACACAGGAGAGAAAAGGATACACACAAAAAAAAGAAAATAAATACAAACAGGAGAGAGAAGGATACACACAGGTGAAAGAAGGATACACAGAGGAGAGAGGCAGATAAAGACAAAAGAGGGGGATACACAGAGGAGGAATGGGAAAACACACAGGGGGAGAGGGATACACACAGGAGAGAGGATGATACACACAAGAAAGAGGAGGATACACACAGGAGAGAGGGGGATACACAGAGGGGAAGGGGAATACACACAGGAGAGTGGAGGATACAAACAGCAGACAGAAGGATATGCACAGGAGAGAAGAGAATACACAAATGACAGAGGAGGATACACAAAGAAGAGGAGGAAAAACACAATAAAGTGAAGAATATACACAGGCGAGAGGGATACACACAGAAGTGGGGGGATGCACACAGGAGAAATGGGGATTCACACAGAAGAGGGGAATACACAATGAAAAGAGGAGCATACACACAGGAGAGAGGATGATACACACAGGAGAGAAGGGGAATACAAATAAAAGAAAAAGGGATAGGCACAGGAGAGTGGGGCATACACACAGGATGGAGGGGAATACACACAGGAGAGAGGGGAATACACACAGGGAGAGAAGGATAAATACAGGAGGAAGGAGGGTACACAAAAAGAGACGAGGATACAGACAGAAGAGAGGACGATAAACGCAGGAAAGTGGAGGATACACACAGGAGCGAGGTGGATACACAGAGAAGAGAGAAGGATACACGCAGGAGAGAGAAGGATACAGAAAGAAGAGTGGGAAGATATACACAGGATAGGGCGATACACACAAAAGAGAGGAGTATAAACACAGGAGAGAGGAGGATACTCACTGGAGAGAGGGGGATACACACAAAAAAGTGGAGGTTGCACACAGGAGAGAAGAGGATACACCCAGGAGAGAGGGGGATACAAACCGGAGAAAGGAGGATACAAAAAGGAGAGGGGGATCCACACAGGAGTGAGGGGGATACATGGAAAAAAAAAAGGATACACACAAGAGAGAAAATGATATACAAAGAAGATGGAAATACAAAGGAGAGAGGGGCATACACACAGGAGAAAGGGGGATACACATAGGAAAGAGGAGAATACACACAGGAGAGAAGGATACACACAGGAGAGAAAGGCATACACACAGGAGAAAGGAGAATAAACACAGCAAAGATTAGGATTCACACAGGAGAGAGGGGATAAACAGGAGAAAGAAGGACACACACAGGAGAAATGTGGGATACACAAAGGAGAGAGGGTGGATAAACAAAGGAGAAAGGAGGGGTACACAGAGGAATGAGGAGAGATACACACAGGAGAGAGGAGCATACACACAGGAGAGAAATAGATACACACAGGAGAGAAAAATAAACAGAGTAGAGAGGAAGATACACACAAGATAGAAGAGGATACACAAAAAATAGAAAATGATCCACACAGGAGACAGAAGGATACACACAGAAGAGAGGGAAATAAACAAAGGAGAGGGGAATACACACAGGAGAGAGAAAAGATACACATAGGTGAAAAAGATACACAGAGAAGGGAACTGGATACACACAGGAGATAGGGGGATACACACAGGAGAGAGGGTAATACACACGAGGGAGATGGGCATACCCACAGGAGAAAGGAGAATACACAAAGGAGACAGGGGGATACACACAGAAAAAAGGGAAATAATACAAACAGGAGAGTGTAGCATACACAGAGAAGGGAGGGGGATACACACAGGAGAGAGGAGGATACAAACAAAATAGAAAATGATACACACAGGAGACAGAATAATACACAGGAGAGAGGGGGATAAACACAGGAGAGGAAAATACACACAGGAGAGTAAAAGAAACACACAAGGGATAGGGATACACAAAAAAGAGAGTTAAATACACACAGGAGAGAGGAGCATACACACAGGAGAGAGGGTAATACACACAAGACAGAGGGGGCATACCCACAGAAGAGAGGAGACTACAGAAAGGAGAGAGGGGGATACACACAGGAAAAAGGGGGATACAAACAGGAGAGTGTGGCATACACACAGAAGAGAGGGGGATACACACAGGAGAGAGGAGGATACACACAGGAGAGAGGAGGCTACACAAAGGAGAGAGGAGGATACACAAAAAAGAAAAAAATCACACAAGAGAGTGGAAATACACACAGGAGAGAGGAGGATACACATAGAAGAGAGGAGGATTACAAAGGAGAGAGGAGGATACACACAGGAGAGAGAATAATACACACAAGAGAGAGGGATACACACAGGATAGTAAAGGTTACACATAGGAGAGAAGAGGATATACACAGAAGAGAGACTGATACACACAGAAGAGAGAAGAATACACAGAAAAGAGGGGGATACACACAGGATAAATACGATTACACATAGGAGAAAGGAGGATACACACAGGAGAGAAGAGGATATAAAAAGAAGAGGGGAAAACACACAAGAGAGAGGGAAATACAAACATGCGAGTGGGATAAACACTGGAGATGGTGAGATACACATAAGAGAGGGGGATACAAAAAGGAGAGAGAATGATACACACAGGAGAGAGGAAGCTACACACTGCAGAGAGGAAGATACACAAAGAAGAGAAAAAAACACACAAGAGAGAGGGAGATACACACAGTCGTTGGGGATAAACACTGGAGACGGTGGAATAAACATAGAAGAAAGGCGGATACACAAAAGAGAGGGGATACACACAAGAGAGAGGCGTATATACACAAAATAGACGAGGATACACACAGGAGAGAGGGAAGATACACATAGGAGAGAGGGGGATACACACAGGACAGTGGGGCATAAACACAGGCGGAAAAATGATATACATAGCAGAGAGGGGAATACACACAGTGGGAGAAGAACAAATACAAAAGAGAGGAGGATACAAACAGAAGAGTGGTGATACACACAGGAGAGAGGAGAATACACACAGAAGAAAAAAGAATACACACAAGAGAGGGGGATAGACACAGGATAAAAAAGGATACACATAGGAGAGTGGATGATAAACACAGGAGAGAGGAGGATACACAGAGCAGAGAGGAGGATACACACAGGAGAGGAAGATACAAACAGAAAAGAAGAAGATATATACAGGAAATGGGGATAAACACAGGAGAGAGGGGCATACACACAGAAGAGAAAAAATACACACAAAATAGAGGAGGATACACAAAGAAGAGAGGGGGTACACACAGGAGACAGGGGAAATACACACAGGAGAGAAGAATATACACACAGGAAGAAGAGAATACACACAGGAGAGAGAAGGATACACACAGGGGAAGAGGGATACACACAGAAGAGGAAAGAATACAGAGAAAAGAGAGGAGGATACACACAGGGGAGTGAAGGATACCCACAGAAGAGGGACGAATACACACAGAAAAGAGGGGGTACACAAAAAAAGCGTTGGATACATGCAGGATATGGGACACTAAATACAAGAGAGGGGAATATATACAGAAGAGGGTATACACACAGGAGAGAGGGAGATTCACACAGGAGAGAGGAGTATACACAGGATAGAGTGGGATACACACAAGAGAAAGGGGAATACACACAAGAGAGAGGGGCATACACACAGGAGTGGGGAATACACAGAGAAGAGAGTGGGATTCGCACAGGAATGGGAGATACACAGAGGAGAGGGTGGGATACAGAAAGGAGAGAGGGGGATAAACACTGAAGAGGGGTATAAATACAGGAGAGAGGGGCATAGACAAAGGAGCGTGGAGGATACACACAGGAGAGAAAAGGATACACACAGGAGAGAAATGGATACACACTGGAGAGAGGAGGATACACATAGGAGAGGGAGATAGGAGAGAGGGGCATACACACAGAAAAGGAGGATACACAAAGGACAAAAGGGGATACACCCAGGAGACAGGAGTATACACACAAGAAAGTGTAATACACACAGGAGAGAGGGGCGTAAACACAGGAGAGAGGAGGATACAGACAGGAGAGAGGAGGAAACAAACAGGAGAGACGGAATACACACAAGAGAGAGAATGATACATACAGCAGAACGGGGTAATACACACAGGAAAGAAAGGTGTAACCCACAGAAGAGAGGGTGAAAAACACAGGAAAGTGGAGGGATACACACAGGAGAGAGGAGGATACACACAGGAGCGGGGCATACACACAGGAGAGAGGGGAATACAAACAGGAGAGTTGGATAAATACAGAAGACAGAGAAATACACACAGGAGAGAGGGAGATACACACAGGAGAGTGGGATACACAGCGGAGAGAGGTTATACACACAGGAGAGAGGGAAATACACACAAGAGAGAGGGGAATACACACAGGAGAGAGGAGGATACACCCAGGAGAGAGAAGTATACACAGAAGAGAGGGGAGTACACAGAGGAGAGAGGGCAGTACACACAGGAGAGAGGGTGGATACACACAGGAGAGAGAAAGATACACACAGGAGAGAGGAGGATACACACAGGAGAGGGTGGATACACACAGGAGAGTGGAGGATACACACAGGAGAGAGGAAGGTTACACACAAAAAAGAGAAGGATACACACAGAAGAAAGTAGGATACATAAAGGCGAGAGAAAGAATACACACAGGGGAGAGAGGGGATACTAACAGGAGAGAGGGGGATACACACCCGAGAGTGGGGCATACACACAGAAGGGAGAAGATACACACTGGAGAGAGTAAGATACACACAAAAAAAGGAAGATACGCAAAAAAAGAGGAGGATACACAGGAGAGAGACGGATACACAAAAGAGAGAGAGGAGGATACACAGAGGAGAGAAAGAAATACACATAAGACAGGGGTATACACACAGGAGATAAAAGGATACACGCAGGAGAAAGAAGGATACACGCAGCACAAAAAAAGGATACACACAGGAGAGAGGGGAATACACACAGGAGAGAGAAAAATACACAAAGGAGAGAAGGGCGATACACACGAGAGAGAATGATACACACAGAAGAGAAAAGAATACACACAGTAGAGAGGAGGATACACAGAGGAGCGAGGGATACACACAGGTGAGTAGAGGATACACACAAAAGAGACGGGCATACACATTGAAAAGGGGGGAAACACAGAGAAGGAAGTGGGATAAACAAAGGAAAAGAAATACACACAGGAGAGGGAAATACACACAAGAGCGAGGGGGATGCACCAGGAGTAAAGGAAATACACAAAAAAAATACCAGGATACACACAGGAGAGAGAAAAATACACAAAGGAGAGGGGGGATACACACAGGAGAGAGGAAGATACACACAGGAGAGAGGAGGATACACAGAGGAGAGAGGAAGATACACACAGAAGAGAAGAGATACACACCGGAGTGGGGGATATACACAGAAGATAAAAGGATACTTTTTTTTTAATTTTTATTGCATTATAGGCTTGGGGGTACATGTGCAGAATGAGCAAGATAGTTGCATAGGTACACACATGGCAGTGTGCTTTGCTGCTTTCCTCCCCTTCACCCACACTTGGTATTCATCCCCAGGCTATCCCCCCCAGCCCTCCCTGCTGTCCCTCCCCCATTCCCCCCAAAAGGGCCCAGTGTATAGTAGACCGCCTCTCTGTGTCCACGTGTTCTCATTTTTCTCACCCACCTATGAGTGAGTATATGCGGTATTTCTTTATCTGTTCTTGTGTCAGTTTGCTGAGAATGATGTTCTCCAGATTCATCCATGTCCTTACAAAGGACACAAACTCATCATTTTTGATTGCTGCATAATATTCCATGGTGTATATGTGCCACATTTTCCCAGTCCAGTCTATCATCGTTGGGCATTTGGGTTGGTTCCAGGTCTTTGCTATTGTAAACAGTGCTGCAATGAAGATTCGTGTGCATGTGTCCTTGTAGTAGAACGATTTATAGTCCTTTGAATAGGTACCCAGTAATGGGATGGCTGGGTCAAATAGAATTTCTATTTCTAGGTCCCTGAGGAATCGCCACACTGTCTTCCACAATGGTTGAACTAATTTACAGTCCCAACAACAGTGTAAGAGTGTTCCTATTTCTCCACATCCTCTCCAGCGTCTGCTGTCTCCAGATTTTTTAATGATCGCCATTCTAACTGGTGTGAGATGGTATCTCAATGTGGTTTTGATTTGCATCTCTCTAATGACCAATGACAATGAGCACTTTCTCATATGTTTGCTAGCCTCATGTATGTCTGCTTTCGTAAAGTTTCTGTTCATATCCTTTGCCCATTTTTGAATGGGCTTGTTTGTTTTTTTCCTGTAAATCTGTTTGAGTTCTTTGTAAATTCTGGATAACAGCCCTTTGTCAGATGCATAAACTGCAAAGATTTTTTCCCATTCTGATGGTTGCCGATTCACTCTAGTGACTGTTTCTTTTGCCGTTCAGAAGCTGTGGAGTTTGATTAGGTCCCATTTGTCTATTTTGGCTTTTGTTGCCAATGCTTTTGGTGTTTTGTTCATGAAGTCCTTGCCTACTCGTATGTCCTGAATGGTTTTGCCTAGATTTTCTTCTGGGTTTTTATGGTGTCAGGTCTTACGTTTAAGTCTTTAATCCATCTGGAGTTAATTTTAGTGTAAGGTGTCAGGAAGTGGTCCAGTTTCTGCTTTCTGCACATGACTAGCCAGTTTTCCCAACACCATTTATTAAATAGGGAATCCTTTCCCCATTGCCTGTTTTTGTCTGGTTTATCAAAGATAATATGGTTGTAGATGTGTTGTGTTGCGTCCGATGCCTCTGTTCTGTTCCATTGGTCTATATCTCTGTTTTGGTACCAGTACCATGCTGTTTTGATTACTGTAGCCTTGTAGTATAGTTTTAAGTCTGGTAGCGTGATGTCTCCTGCTGTGTTCTTTTTGCTTAGAATTGACTTGGCTATGCGGGCTCTTTTTTGGTTCCATATGAAATTCATGGTGGTTTTTTCCAGTTCTGTGAAGAAATTCAATGGTAGTTTGATGGGGATAGCATTGATTGTGTAAATTACTTTGGGCAGTATAGCCATTTTCACGATATTGATTCTTCCTAACCACGAACATGGAATGTTTCTCCATCTGTTTGTGTCCTCTCTTATTTCGTTGACCAGTTGTTTGTAGTTTTCCTTAAAGAGGTCCCTTACATTCCTAGTGAGTTGTATTCCTAGGTATTTTATTTTCTTTGTAGCAATTGTGAATGGCAGTTCGTTCTTGATTTGGTTCTCTTTAAGTCTGTTATTGGTGTATAGGAATGCTTGTGATTTTTGAACATTGATTTTATATCCTGAGACTTTGCTGAAGTTGCTTATCAGTTTCAGGAGCTTTTGGGCTGAGGTGATGGGGTCTTCTAGGTATACTATCATGTCGTCTGCAAATAGAGACAATTTGGCTTCCACCTTTCCTATTTGAATACCCTTTATTTCTTTTTCTTGCCTGATTGCTCTGGCTAGAACTTCCAGTACTATGTTGAATAGAAGTGGTGAGAGAGGGCATCCTTGTCTAGTGCCGGATTTCAAAGGGAATGCTTCTAGTTTTTGCCCATTAAGTATGATATTGGCTGTTGGTTTGTCGTAAATAGCTTTTATTACTTTGAGAAATGTTCCATCAATACCAAATTTATTGAGGGTTTTTAGCATAAAGGGCTGTTGAATTTTGTCAAATACCTTCTCTGCGTCAATTGAGATAATCATGTGGTTTTTGTTTTTGCTTCAGTTTATGTGGTGAATTACATTTATAGACTTGGGTATGTTGAACCAGCCTTGCATCCCCAGGATGAATCCTACTTGATCATGATGGATAAGTTTTTTAATGTGCTGTTGCAATCGGTTTGCCAGTATTTTATTGAAGATTTTTGCATCTATGTTCATCATGGATATTGGCCTGACGTTTTCTTTTCTTGTTGAGTCTCTGCCAGGTTTTGGTATCAGGATGATGTTGGTCTCATAAAATGATTTGGGAAGGCTTCCCTCTTTTGCGATTATTTGGAATAGTTTCAGAAGGAATGGTACCAGATCCTCTTTGTGTGTCTGGTAGAATTCGGCTGTGAACCCATCTGGACCTGGGCTTTTTTTGTGTGGTACGCTCTTAATTGCTGCCTCAACTTCAGACCTTGTTATTGGTCTATTCATAGTTTCGGCTTCCTCCTGGTTTAGGCTTGGGAGGACACAGGCGTCCAGGAATTTATCCATTTCTTCCTGATTTACTGGTTTATGTCCATAGAGTTTTTTGTAGTATTCTCTGATGATGGTTTGAATTTCTGTGGAATCTGTGGTGATTTCCCCTTTATCGTTTTTTATTGCATCTATTTGGTTGTTCTCTCTCTTTTTTTTTATCAGTCTGGATAGTGGTCTATCTATTTTGTTGATCTTTTCAATAAACCAGCTCTTAGATTTGTTGATTTTTTGAAGGGTTTTTTTTGTCTCTATCTCCTTCAGTTCTGCTCTGATCTTAGTTATTTCTTGTCTTCAGCTAGGTTTTGAGCTTTTTTGATTTTCCTCCTCTAGCTCTTTCAATTTTGACGATAGGGTGTCAATTCTGGATCTCTCCACTTTTCTCATGTGGGCACTTATTGCTATATATTTTCCTCTACAGACTGCTTTAAATGTGTCCCAGAGATTCTGGTACGTTGTGTCTTCATTCTCGTTGGTTTCAAATAACTTCTTTATTTCTGCCTTCATTTCATTGTTTATCCAATCAACATTCAAGAGCCAGTTGTTCAGTTTCCATGAAGCTGTGCGGTTCTGAGTTATTTTCTGAATTCTGAGTTCCAACTTGATTGCACTATGGTCTGAGAGACTGTTTGTTATGATTTCCGTTGTTTTGCATTTGCTGAGGAGTGCTTTACTTCCAATTATGTGGTCAATTTTGGAGTGCGTGTGATGTGGTGCTGAAAGAATGTATATTCTGTGGATTTGGGGTGGAGAGTTCTGTAAATGTCTATCAGGTTTGCTTGTTCCAGGTCTGAGTTCAAGTCCTGGATATCCTTGTTTATTTTCTGTCTGGTTGATCTATCTGCTATTGACAGTGGAGTGTTAAAGTCTCCCACTATTATTGTGTGGGAGTCTAAGTCTCTTTGTAAGTCATTAAGAACTTGCCTTATATATCTGGGTGCTCCTACATTGGGTCCATATATATTTAGAATCGTTAGCTCTTCTTGTTGTATCGATTCTTTTACCAGTATGTAGTGACCTTCTTTGTCCCTTTTGATCTTTGTTGCTTTAAAGTCTATTTTATCAGAGATGAGAATTGCAACTCATGCTTTTTTTTGCTCTCCATTTGCTTGGTAAATCTTCCTCCATCCTTTTATTTTGAGCCTTTGTGTATCTTTGCGTGTGAGGTGGGTTTCCTGGATACAGCACACTGATGGGTTTTGGTTTTTTATCCAATTTGCCAGTCTGTGTCTTTTGATTGGTGCATTTAGCGCATTTACATTCAGGGTTAATATTGTTATGTGTGAATTTGATACTGCCATTTTGATGCTATCTGGCTGTTTTGCCCATTGGTTCATGTACATTCTTCATTTTGTTGATGGTCTTTAGCATTTGGTATGCTTTTAGGATGGCTGGAACTGGTTGTTTCTTTCTATGTGTAGTGCCTCTTTCAGGAGCTCTTGTAAAGCAGGCCTAGTGGTGACAAAATCTCTGAGTACTTGCTTGTTCGTGAAGGATTTTATTTTTCCTTCACTTATGAAGCTCAGTTTGGCTGGATATGAAATTCTGGGTTGAAAGCTCTTTTCTTTAAGGATGTTGAATATTGGCCCCCACTCTCTTCTGGCTTGTAGAGTCTCTGCCGAGAGATCTGCTGTGAGTCTGATGGGCTCCCCTTTGTGGGTGACCCGACCTTTCTCTCTGGCTGCCCTTAGTATTTTCTCCTTTGTTTCAACCCTGGTGAATCTGACGATTATGTGCCCTGGGGTTGCTCTTCTTGTGGAGTATCTTTGTGGTGTTCTCTGTATTTCCTGGAGTTCAGTATTGACCTGTCTTGCTAGGTTCGGGAAATTTTCATGGATAATATCCTGAAGAGTGTTTTCCAGCTTAGATTCATTCTCTTGATCACATTCTTTTACACCTATCAAACGTAGGTTAGGTCTCTTCACATAGTCCCACATTTCTTGGAGATTTTGTTCATTCCTTTTTGTGCTTTTTTCTTTAATCTTGGTTTCACGTTTTATTTCATTGAGTTGATCTTCAATTTCTGATATTCTTTTTTCTGCTTGGTTAATTCGGCTGTTGAAACTTGTGCATGCTTCACGAAGTTCTCGTGTTGTGTTTTTTAGCTCCTTCAATTCATTCATATTGCTCTCTAAGTTTTCCATTCTTGTTATCAATTCCTCGAATTTTTTTTCAAATCTTTTTTCAAGGTTCTTAGTTTCTTTGCACTGATTTAGAACATGTTCTTTTAGCTCAATGAAGTTTCTCATTATCCACTTTCTGAAGTCTGATTCCGTCATTTCGTCACACTCATTCTCTGTCCAGCTTTGTTCCCTTGCTGGTGAGGAGTTTTGGTCCTTTTTTGGAGGTGAGGTGTTTTGGTTTCGGGTGTTTTCCTCCTTTTTGCGCTGGTTTCTTCCCATCTAAAAATATGGAACGCTTCACGAATTTGCGTGTCATCCTTGCCCAGGGGCCATGCTAATCTTCTCTGTATCGTTCCAATTTTAGTATATGTGCTGCCGAAGCGAGCATGGTTCTGAGTTATTTTCTGAATTCTGAGTTCCAACTTGATTGCACTATGATCTGAGAGACTGTTTGTTATGATTTCATTTGTTTTGCATTTGCTGAGGAGTGCTTTACTTCCAATTATGTGGTCAATTTTGGAGTAGGTGTGATGTGGTGCTGAGAAGAATGTATATTCTGTGGATTTGGGGTGGAGAGTTCTGTAAATGTCTATCAGGTTTGCTTGTTCCAGGTCTGAGTTCAAGTCCTGGATATCCTTGTTAATTTTCCGTCTGGTTGATCTGTCTGCTATTGACAGTGGAGTATTAAAGTCTCCCACTATTATTGTGTGGGAGTCTAAGTCCCTTTGTAAGTCATTAAGAACTTGCCTTATATATCTGGGTGCTCCTACATTGGGTCCATATATATTTAGAATCGTTATCTCTTCTTGTTGTATCAATCCTTTTACCATTATGTAATGACCTTCTTTGTCCCTTTTGATCTTTGTTACTTTAAAGTCTATTTTATCAGAGATAAGAATTGCAACTCCTGCTTTTTTTTGCTCTCCATTTGCTTGGTAAATCTTCCTCCATCCCTTTATTTTGAGCCTTTGTGTATCTTTGCATGTGAGATGGGTTTCCTGGATACAGCACACCGATGGGTTTTGGTTTTTTATCCAATTTGCCAGTATGTGTCTTTTGATTGGTGCATTTAGCCCATTTACATTCAGGGTTAATATTGTTATGTGTGAATTTGATACTGCCATTTTGATGCTAGCTGGCTGTTTTGCCCGTTGGTTCATGTACATTCTTCATTTTGTTGATGGTCTTTAGCATTTGGTATGCTTTTAGGATGGCTGGAACTGGTTGTTTCTTTCTATGTGTAGTGCCTCTTTCAGGAGCTCTTGTAAAGCAGGCCTAGTGGTGACAAAATCTCTGAGTACTTGCTTGTTCATGAAGGATTTTATTTTTCCTTCACTTATGAAGCTCAGTTTCGCTGGATATGAAATTCTGGGTTGAAAGCTCTTTTCTTTAAGGATGTTGAATATTGGCCCCCACTCTCTTCTGGCTTGTAGAGTCTCTGCTGAGAGATCTGCTGTGAGTCTGATGGGCTTCCCTTTGTGGGTGACCTGACCTTTCTCTCTGGCTGCCCTTAGTATTTTCTCCTTCATTTCAACCCTGGTGAATCTGACAATTATGTGCCTTGGGGTTGCTGTTCTTGCAGAGTATCTTTGTGGTGTTCTCTGTATTTCCTGTAGTTGAGTATTGACCTGTCTTGCTAGGTTGGGGAAATTTTCCTGGATAATATCCTGAAGAGTGTTTCCAGCCTTGGATTCATTCTCTTCGTTTCATTCTGGTACACCTATCCAACGTAGGTTGGGTCTCTTCACATAGTCCCACATTTCTTGGAGATTTTGTTCATTCCTTTTTGTGCTTTTTTCTTTAATCTTGGTTTCTCGTTTTATTTCATTGAGTTGATCTTCAACTTCTGATATTCTTTCTTCTGCTTGGTCAATTCGGCTGTTGAAACTTGTGCATGCTTCGCGAAGTTCTCGTGTTGAGTTTTTCAGCTCCTTCAATTCATTCATATTCCTCTCTAAGTTGTCCATTCTCGTTATCAATTCCTCGAATCTTTTTTCAAATCTTTTTCCAAGGTTCTTAGTTTCTTTGCACTGGTTTAGAACATGTTCCTTTAGCTCACTGAAGTTTCTCATTATCCACTTTCTGAAGTCTGATTCCGTCATTTCGTCACATTCATTCTCCGTCCAGCTTTGTTCCCTTGCTGGTGAGGAGTTTTGGTCCTTTTTTGGAGGTGAGGTGCTTTGGTTTCGGGTGCTTTCCTCCTTTTTGCGCTGGTTTCTTCCCATCTTTATGGATTTATCCGCCTGTCGTCTTAGTAGTGGCTGATTTTTCAATTGGGTCTCTGTGTGGACACTGAGATTGTTGATGATGGAGTATTTCTGTTACTTAGTTTTCCCTCTAATGATCTATCCTCTCTGCTGTATGAGTGCTGAGGTCCACTCCAGGCCCTGCTTGTCTGGGGTGTACCTGCAGCAGCCTCTGTGCCTTCACCGATAGCTGCAATCCTGAGTCACCTCTATGACGCCATCATGCCTCCTCCTCGAAAAAGGGATACTTAAAAGAGAGGGAAATACACAGAGGAGAGTGTGGGATACACAGAAAAGAGAGGGGAATAAACACAGGAGAGAGGGTCATAGACAGAGGAGAGAGGAGGATACACGCAAGACAGAAGAGGATACAGAAAGAAAAGAGGGGATTCACACAGGAGAGAGGGGGATACACAAAGGAGAGAATAGGTTACACACAGGAGAGAGGAGGATACACCTAAAAGGGGGAGATACACACAGGAGAGAGGGGCATACACACACAAAGAAGAGATACACACAGGAGAAAGGGGGATACACACAGGAGAGAGGAGGATACACACAGGAGAGAGGAGGAAACTAAAAGAAGAGAGAGGATACACACAAGAGAGAGGGGGATACACACAGCAGAAAGAAGTGATACACACAGGAAAAAAGGTGTTACCCACAGGAGAGATGGAAAAAACACATAGGAAAGCGGAGTGATACACACAGGAGAGAGCAGGATACACACAGGAGAGAGGAGGATACACACAGGAGAGAAGATGATACACACAGGAAAGAGGAGTATACACACAAAAAAGGGGCATACACACAGGAGAGAGAAGGATACACACAGGAGATATGGATACATGCAGGAGACAGGAAAATACACACAAGAGAGAGGGGAAAACACACAGGAAAGAGGATACACAAAGGAGAGAGGGTATACACGCAGAAGAGAAGGATACACTGGAGAGAGGGGGATCCAAACAGGAAAGAGGGAAATACACACAAGAGAGAGGGTCATACACACAGGAGAGAGGGGAATACACATCTGAGAGGAGGATACACAAAGGAGAGAGGAGGATATATGAAAAAGAGAGGAGTATACACAGGAGAGAGGGGAATACACAGAGGAGAGATGGCGTTACACATAGAAGAGAGGGCGGATACACACAGGAGAGAGAGCATACACAAAGGAGAGTGTGGGTACACACAGGAGAGAAGAAGATACACACAGGAGAGATGGGAGATGCACACAATAAAGAGGGGGATACACACACAAGAGGGTAGGATACACAAAGGCGAGAGAAGGGGTACACACAGGGGAGGGGGATACTAAAAGAACAGAGGGGTATACACAAAGGAGAGTTGGGCATACTAAGGGAAGTGAGAGGCTACACACTGGAGAGAGTGAAATACACACAGGAAAAGAAAGATACGCACAGTAAAGAGAAGGATACACACAGAAGGAAGGAAGATACTAACAGGAGAGAGACGGATACACAGAAGAGAGAGGAGCATACACACAGGAGAGGGCAATACACACGAGAGAGGGGATCCACATAGGAGAGACGAAATACACATAGGAGAGAGGGATATACACACAGGAGAGGGGTATACACACGAGAGAGGAAGATACACACAGCACAGAGGAGGATACCCGCTTGAGAGAGGTGGATAATCAGAAGAGGTTACCCGCTTGAGAGAGGTGGATAATCACAGGAGAGAGAAAAATACACACAAAGAAAAGGGGGATAGACACAAGAGAGAGAATGATACACACAGAAGAGAAAAGAATACACACAGAAGAGAAAAGAACACACACAGGAGCGAGGGGGATACACACAAAAGAGAGGGGTATACACAAAGGTGAGAAGAATAAACAAAGAAGAGAGATGCATAAACACAGGAGAGAGAAAAGATACACACAAAATAGAGGAGGATACACATAGATGAAAGAAGAACACACAGAGAAGAGGGCGATACACAGCAGGGAGAGGGGGATCCACACAGGAGAGAGGGGAATACACATAGGAGAGAGGGGTGTACACACAAATGAGGGGAATACACAAAGAAGAGAGAAGGATGCACACACGTGAGAGAAGAATACACACAGGAAAGGGTGATACACACAGGAGAGAGGTGCATAAACACAGGAGAGAGGAGGATACACACAGAAGAGAGGACGAAACAAACAGGAGAGAGGAGATACACACAAGAGAGAGGGGGATACACACAGGAGAAAGGGATAATACACACAGGAAAGAAAGGCGTTACACACAGGAGAGAGGGGGGGAAACACACAAGAAAGTGGAGGGATACACGCATGAGAGAGGAGGATACACGCAGGAGACAGGAGGATACACACAGGAGAGAGGAGTATACACAAAGGAGAAGGGCATACACACAGGAGAGAGGGGAATACACACAGGAGAGTTGCATACATACAGAAGAAAGGGAAATATACACAAGAGAGAGGGGGATAAACAGGAGATGGGAATACACACAATAGAGAGGGGCATACAGACAGGAGAGAGAGAAATTCATATAGAAGAGAGGAAGATACGCACAAAGAGAGGCGGATACACGCAGGAGAGAGGAGTATACACAGGAGACAGGTTAATACACAGAGGAGAGTGGGCATTACACACAAGAGAGATGGTGGATACACAGAGGAGAGAGAAGGATACAAACAGGAGAGAGGAGGATACACACAAAAGAGAGGAGCATACACACAGGAGAGAGAATGATACGCATCGGAGAGTCGGGAATTCACAAAATAGAGCGGGGGATATACACAGGAGAGAGAGGGATACACACAGGAGAGAAGGGTATACACACAGGTGAGGGAAATACGCAAAAAAGTGAGGGGCATACACACAGGAGAGAAAAGATACACACAGTAGAGAGGAAGATAAACTCAAGAAAGAGGGAGATAAACACAGGAGAGAGAAGGGATACACAAAGTTAAGAAGAAGATACACACAAGAGAGAGAAAGATAAAAACAAAAGAGAGGAGAATACACACAGGAGGGTGAAGGATACACAGAGCAGAGAGAAGGATACACAGAGTAGAGGGGGATACACACAGAAGAGAGGGGCATACACAAAGGAGAGAAAAGGATGCACACAGGATGCAGAAGGTTACACACAGGAGAGAGGAAGATACACACAGAAGAGAGAGGGGATACCCACGGGAGAAAAGAAAATACACACAGGAGGGAGCAGGAAACACACAGGAGACAGGAGGATACACACAGAATAAAAAAAGATACACACAGGAGAGAGGAAGATACACATAAGAGGGACGATGGTACTCACAGGAGAGAGGAGGATCCCCACAGATGAAAGGAGGATACACAGAAAGGACAAAATGATACACACAGGAGACAGTGGGATACACACAGGAGCAGGAAGATACACACAGGAGAGACGAGGATACACACATTAGAGAGGAAGATACACACACGAGAGAGGAGAATACACAAAAGAGACAAAGGCATACACAAAGGAGAGGCAGATACACACTAAATAGTGGGGCATACACACAGGAAAAAAAGGATACATGCAGAAGAGGGGGATACACACAGGAGAGAGGGGGATACACACAGAAGAGAGGAGGATACAGAAAGGAGAGTATAGGATACACACAGGAGAGAAAATGATACAAACAAAAGAGAGGAGGATACACACGTGAAATAAGGATACACACAGGAGAGAGGAGGATACACATAGGAGAGAGGAAAATACACTAAGGAGAGTCGGGAAACAAACAGGAGAGTGTGGCATCCACAAATGGAAAGGGGGATACACACAGGAGAGAGGAGGATACACACAAGAGAGAGGAAAATACACACAAGATTAAAAAGAATACCCACAAAAATGAGGGAGATAAACGCAAAAGAGAGAAGGATAAACAGCACAGTGGAGGATACACACAGGAGAGGGGAGAATACACATAGGATAGAGGAGGATACACAAATGAGAGGGGAAGATACACACAGGAGAGAAGAGAATACACAAAAGAGACAAAGGCACACAAAGGAGAGGCTGATACACACAGGATAGAGGGGGATACACACAGGACACAAAGGATACACGCAGAAGAGTGGAATACACACAGGAGAGAGGGGCATACGCACAGAGGAGAGGAGAATATGCACAGAATAGAGCAGGATACACACAATAGAGAGGAGGATACACACAGGAGAGAGAAAGTGTACACACAAGAGAGAAGAAGGTACACACAGGAGAGAGGAGGATACACACAGGAGAGAGGAGGATACACACAAAAAACAGGAGGATAAAGAAAGGAGAGAGGAGGATACACACAGAAGAGAAAATGATGAAAACAGGAGAGAGGAGGATACACACGTGAAAGGAGGATACACACAGGAGAGAGGGGAATACACTCAGGAGAGTGGGGGATACAAACAGGAGAGTGTGGCATACACAAAGTGGGAGGGGACACACACAAAAGAGAGGAGCATACACACAAGACAGAGGAAAATACACACAGTAGAAAAAAAGGATACACACAGAAATGAGGGGGATAAACGCAAAAGAGAGGGGGGTAAATACAGGAGAGAAGAGGATACACATAGGAGAAAGGAGGATACACAAATGAGAGGGGAAGCACACAGGAGAAAGGGGGATACAAACAGGAGAGGGAAAAACACAAAGGATTAGAAATAATACACACAAAAGAGAGTTTGATACACACAAAAGAGAGGAGGATACAGAAAGGAAAGAGGAGGATACACACAGAAGAGAAAATAATACAAACAGGAGAAAGGAGGATACACACGTGAAAGGAGAATACACATAGGAGAGAGGAGGATACACACAGAAGAGAGGGGGATACACTCAGAAGAGTGGGGGATACAAACAGGAGAGTGCAGCATACACAAAGAGGGAGGGGGATACACACAGGAGAGAGGAGGACACACACAACAGACAGAAAAATACAAACAGGAGAAAGAAAGATACACACAGGAATGAGGGGGATAACGCAAAAGAGAAAAGGATAAACACTGCAGAGTGTAGGACACACACAGTAAGGAGTGGAATACACGCAGGAGAAAGGGATACACACAGAATAGAGGGGCATACACAGAGGAGAGGAGGGTAAACACAGGAGAGAGGAATGATACACACAGGAGAGAGAAAATACACACAGGAGAGTGGGGCATACACATAAAAGAGAGGGGCATACACACAGAAAACAGGGGGATACCCACGGGGGAGAAGGATAATGACAGGAGGGAGGAGAATACACACAAAATAGAATAGGATACAGACAGAAGAGAAAAAAATACACGCAGGAGAGAGGAAAATTCACACAGGAGAGAGGAAGATACACAGAAGAGAGGAGGATACACGCAGAAGAGACGAGGATACACACAGTGAAGTGGAAGAATACAGACAGGAGAGGGGGATACAAACAGAAGAAAGGAGCATACAAACAGGTGAGAGGAGTATATACACAGGAGAGAGAAAAATACTCACAGGTTAAAGGAGGATACCCACAAAAAAGAGGGGGATAAACACAGGAGAGAGGGTGATACACACAGAATAGGGGTGATACACACAGGAAAGGGGAGGGTACACAGAGGAGAGAGAAAGATACACAAAGGAGAAAAGAGGATACACAAAAGAGGGGATACACACAGGAGAGAGGGTGATATACCAAAAAGAAAGAAGGATACACACAGGAGAGAAAAGGAAACACACAGGAGAGGGGAAAACACACACGAGAAAGGGGGATACACACAGGAGAGAGAAGAATACACACAGGAGAGGGGATTACACAAAGGAGAGCAAAGGATACACACAGCAGAGAGGAGAATACACAGAGGAGAGAGGGGATACCCACAGAAGACTGGAGGATACACATAGGAGAAAAGGGGGATACACACAGAGAGAGGAGATATACACACAAGAGAGAAGAAGGATACATCCAAGGGAGAAGAGGAATGCACACAGGAGAGACGAGGATACACATAGGAGAGAGCAGGATACACACAGGAGAGAGGAAGATACACACAGGTAAAAAACTACAAACAGGAGAGAGGAGAATACACACAGGAGAGAGAAAAATACACAAAAAATATAGAAGGATACACACATAAGACAGAAGGATACACATAGGAGAGAGAAGGATACACACATTAGAGAGGTGATACACTCAGGAGAAAGAAAAGTACACACCAGAGAGAGGAAGATACACACAAAAGAGAAAATGGTACACACAGGAGAGAGGAACATACACACAGGAGAGTGGTGATACACACAGGAGAAAGGGGGATAAACAAATGAGAGAAAAGGAATCACAAAGGAGAGAGGAGGATACACACAGGAGAAGGAGATACACAAATTAGAAAGGAGAATGCCCACAGGAAAGGGGATACACACAGAAGAAAGAAGGATAAAGACAGGAGACGGGGGATACACACAGGAGATGGGAATACACACAAGAGAGAGGATGATACACACATGAAAGAAGAAAATACAAAGAGGCGAGAGGGGATACACACAGGAGAAAGGGGGGATACACACAAGAGAAAAAACGTTTACACAGGAGTGAGGGGGAAAACACACAGGAGAGAGGAGAAATACACACAAGATAAGGGAATATACACGCAGGAGAGAGAAAAATACACACAAGAGGAAAAAGGATACACAGAAGAGAGAAGGATACACAAATAAAAGAGGGGAATGCACACAGAAAAAAAGGATACACACAGGAGAAAAAAGAATTTACACAAGAGACAAAAGAATACATACAGAAGCGGGGGATACACAAAGCAGAGAGGGGAATACACACAGTAGCGAAGAAGATACACACAGGAGAGAGAAAGATACAAGTAGGATAGAGGGGATACACACTGGACGGAGGGTGATACACACAGGAGAAAGGGGGGATACACACAAGAGAGAAAGGAATGACACACAGGAGAGAGGGGAGAAACACACAGGAGAGAGGGGAGAAACACACAGGAGAGAGAAGGGATACACACAGGAGAAAAGAAGATACAAACAAGATAGTAGAAAATACACACAAGAGAGAGGAGGATGCACACAGGAAAGAGGAGGATACACACAGAAGAGAAGAGGATACACAAATGAGAGAGGAGAATACACACAGGAGAAAGGAGGATACACACAGGAGAGGGACATACACACAGGAGAGAGGGAATACAAACTAGAGATTTGGATACACACAGGAGACAGGTTAATACACACAGGAGAGAGGGGGATACACACAGGAGATGGGGATACAGAGAGGAGAGAGGGAAATACATACAGGAGAAAGGAGAATACACACAAGACAGAGGGGCATAGACACAGTTGAGAGGAGGATACACAGAGGAGAGAGAGGAATACACACAGGAGGGAGGGGGATACACAAAGGAGAGAGAAGGATACACACAGAAGGAGAAGAATACACACAGGAGAGATGAAAATACACACAGGAGAGAGGAGGATACACACAGGAGAAAGGAGGATTCACAAAAAAGAGGGGAAATACACAGGAGAGAGGAGGATACAAACAGACGGGAGAGATACACACAGGAGACGGGGAAGTACACACAAGAGAGAGGGGGATACACACAGGAGAGAGGAGGATACAAACAGGAAAGAGGGGTATACGCACAGTGAAAGAAGGATAAATACAGGAGAGAGGAGGATACACACAAAAGGGAAGATGATACAAAGAGAAGAGAGAAGGATACACGCAGAAGAGAGGAGGATACACACAGGAGAGGGGGAAATACACACAGGAGGAATGGGGATTCACACAAAAGGAGGGAGATACCCACAGGAGAGAGGAGAATACACAAAAGCCAGAGGAGGATACACACAAGAAAGAAAAGAATACACACAGGAGACGGTGTGATACACAAAGGAGAGTGGGGGAGACACACAGGAGAAAGGGGGATACAAACAGGAGAGTGTGGCATACACACAAAAGGGAGGGGAATACACACAGGAGAGAGGAGGATACACACAGAAGAGAGAAGGCTACACACAGAAAAGAGGAGGATACACACAGAAGAGAGAAGGCTACACACAGAAAAGAGGAGTATACACAAAGAAGAGAGGGAAACAAACAAGAGAGAGGGGGATAAACACAGGCGAGGGGGATACACACAGGAGACGGTGTGATACACACATGAAAGAGAGGGATACACAAAAAAGAGAAGAATACACACAGGCAAGAGTGGTATAAACAAAAAACAGAGAAAGATACACACAGGAGAGAGGGGGTATACACACAGGAGAGAGGGGTATACCCACAGGAGAGTGGGGCATACACACAGGAGGGAAGGTAATACACACAGGAGAGAGAAGAATACACACAGGAAGACAAGAATAAATACAAAAGAGAGAAGGATACACACAAAAGACTGGAAAATACAGACAGAATAGAGGATTATATACGCAGGAAAGAGGAGGATACACACAGGAGAGAGGAGGATACACGCAGAAGACAGAAGGATACACACAGGAGAGAGAATGATACACACAGGAGATAAGAAAATACACACTGGAGAGAGTAGGATACACACAAAAGACAAGAGGATACACACAGGAGAGAGGGGAAATACACACAGGATTGTGGAAGGTACACACAGAAGAGAGGAGGATACACACAGGAGGGAGGATGATCCACACAAATGAAAAAAGGGTACACACAGCAGAGAGGAGGATACACACCGGAGAGAGGGGGAAAAACACAGGAGAGTGGGGGATACACACATGTGGATGGGGATACACACAGGAGGGAAAAAGATACACACAGGAGAGAAGAAAATACACATAGGAGAGAGGAGCGTACACAAAAAAGACATGGGCATACACACAGGAGAGGAAGATACACACAGGAGAATGGGGGATACACCCAGGATAGAGAAGAATACACACAATAGAGAGGGAGATACACAGGGTAGAGAGGGTGTATACACACAGAAGAGAAGAAGATACACACAGAAATGAGGAAGATACACACAGAAGAGAGGAGGATACACACAGGGGAGAGATGGATACACACAGGAGAGAAAAGGATACAAAAAAAAAGAAAAAAATACAAACAGGAGAGAGAAGGATACACACAGGTGAAAGGAGGATACACACAGGAGAGAGGCAGATAAAGACAAAAGAGAGGGATACATACAGGAGGAATGGGGATACACACAGGGGGAGGGGGATAAACACAGGAGAGAGGGGAATACACACAAGAGAGAGGAGGATACACACAGGAGAGAGGGGCATACACACAGGGCGAGGAAAATACACATAGGAGAGTGGAGGATACAAACAGCAGACAGAATTATACGCACAGGAGAGAAGAGAAATCGCACATTACAGAGGAGGATACACAAAGGAGAGGAAGAAAATCACAGTAGAGAGGGGCATATACACAGGTGAGAGGGATACACACAGAAGTGGGGGGATGCACACAGGAGAAATGGGGATCCACAGAGGAGAGGGAAATACACAATGAAAAGAGGAGCATACACACAGGATAGAGGAAAATACACACAGGAGAGAAGGGGGATACACATAGGAAAAAGGGGGATACACACAGTAGAGTGGGGCATACACGCAGGATGGATGGGGATACACACAGGGGAGAGGGGTATACACACAGGGGAGGAAGGATAAATACAGGAGGGAAGATGGTACACAGAAAAGAGAGGAGGATCCAGACAAAAGAGAGGACGATAAACGCAGGAAAAAGGAGGAAACACACAGAAGCGAGGATACACAGAGGAGAGAGAAGAAAACACGCAGGAGAGAGAAGGATACACACAGGAGAGTTGGGGAATACACACAGAATAGGGTGATACACATAGAATAGAGGAGTATAAACACAGGAGAGAGGAGGATACTCACTGGAGAGAGGAGGATACACACAAAAGAGTGGAAGATGAACACAGGAGAGCAGACGATACACACAGGAGATAGGGGGATACACACAGGAGAATGGAGAATACACAAGGGAGAGGGGGATACACACAGGAGAGAGAAGGATACATGGAAAAGAGAAAAGGATACACACAGGAAAGAAAATGATACACACAGGAGACGGAAATACACAGGAGAGAGGGGCATACACACAGGAGAGGGTGATACACACAGGAGAAAGGGGGATACACCTAAGAAAGAGGAGAATAAACACAGGGGAGAAGGATACACACAGGAGAGAAAGGCATACACACAGGAGAAAAGAGAATACACACAGCATAGATTAGTATTCACACAGGAAATAGGGGATAAACACAGGATAAAGAAGAACACACACAGGAGGAAGGGGGGATACACACAGGAGAAAGGGGGGATACACACAGGAGAGAGGGTGGATACACAAAAAATAAAGGGGGGATACACAGAGGAATGACGAGAGATACACACAGGAGAGAGGAGCATACACACAGGAGAGAGGAGCATACACACAGGAGAGGGATAGATACACAAAGGAGAGAAGGATAAACACAGTAGAGAGGAAGATACACACAGGAAAGAAGAGGATACACAGAAAATAGAAAATGATACACACAGGAGACCGAAGGATACACACGGAAGACAGGGAAATAAACAAAGGAGATGGGAATACACACAGGAGAGCGAAAAGATACACATAGGAGACAGGGATCCACAAAGAAGGGAGTTGGATACACACAGGAGAGAGGGGGATACACAAAGGAGAGAGGGGAATACACACAAGAGAGATGAGCATACCCACAGGAGAAAGAGAATACACAAAGGAGAGAGGGGGATACACACAGAAAAAAGGGGGATACAAACAGGAGAGTGTGGCATACACACAGAAGGGAGGGGGTTACACACAGGAAAGAGGAGGATACACACAAAATAGAAAATGATACACACAGGAGACAGAAAAATAAACACAGGAGAGAGGGGGATAAACCCAAGAGAGAAAAATACACACAGGAGAGAAAAAGAAACACACAAGGGACAGGGATAAACAAGGAAGTTGGATACACACAGGAGAGAGGGGAATACACACAAGACATAGGGGCATCCCCACAGGGGAGAGGAGACTACACAACGGAGAGAAGAGGATACACACAGAAAAAAGGGGGATAGAAACAGGAGAGTGCGGCATACACAAAGAAGGGAGGGAGATACACACATGAGAGAGGAGGATACACACAGAAGAGAGGAGGCTACACAAAGGAGAGAGGAGGATACACAAAGAAGAGGGAAAAACACACAAGAGAGAGGGGATACACACAGGAGAGAGGAGAATAAACATAGAAGAGTGGAGGATATAAAAAGGAGAGAGGAGGATACACACAGGAGAGAGAATAATACACACAAGACAGGGGGATACACACAGGATAGAAAACGTTACACATAGGAGAGAAGAGGATATACGCAGGAGAAAGGATGATACACACAGAAGAGAGAAGAATACACACAAGAGAGGGGGATACACACATGATAGAAAAGAGTACACATCGGAGAAAGGAGGATACACGCAGGAGAGAGGAGGATATAAAAAGAAGAGGGGGAAACACACAAGAGAGAGGGGCATGCAAACATGCGAGTGGGATAAACACTGGAGACGGTGGGATACACACAAGAGAGGGGGGATACACAAAAAAGAGAGGATGATACACACAGGAGAGAGGAGGCTACACACTGCAGAGAGGAAGATACACAAAGAAGAGAAGGAAACTCAGGAGAGAGGGTGATACCCACAGTCGTTGGGGATAAACACTGGAGACGGTGGGATAAACATAGGAGAAAGGTAGAAACACAAAGGAGAGGGGGTTACACACAGAAGAGAGGTGTATACACACAAAATAGACGACGATACACACAGGAGAGAGGAAAGATACACATAGAAGAGAGGGGGATACACACAGGAGAGTGGGGCATAAACACAGGAGGGAAGGAGATATACATAGCAGAGAGGGGAATACACACATTGGGAGAATAAATACAGGAGAGAGGAGGATACACACAGAAGAGTGGTGATACACACAGAAGAGGAGAGGGTACACACAGGAGAGAGGAGGATACACAAAGGAGACAGGAGGGTACACAAAGCAGAGGGGGATACACACAGGAGAGAAGGGGTTACACTAAAAAAAAAGGAGAATACACACAGGAGAGAGGAGGATAAACACAGTAGAGAAGAATATACACAGGAGAGAGGGGTATACACACAGGAAAGAAAGATACACACAGAAAAAAGGGGGATAGACACAGGAGAGGGGAGAATATACAAAGGAGAGGGGGATACACACATGAGAACAGGGCGTACACGGAAGAGAGGAGGATTCAAAAAGCAGAGAGGAGGATACACATTGGAGAGAGGGGATACACACAAGAGAGAGGGGGATACACACAGGAGAGAGGGGATACACACAGGAAAGAGCGGGAATACAAACAGAAGAGTGGGGGCATACGCACACGAGAGAGGAGGGATACACACAAGAGAAAGGAGGATACATACAGAAGAGAGGAGGATACACACAGTAGAGAAATAGATACACACAGAAGAGGGGAATACACACAGGAGTGTGGAGGATACACACAAAATAGAGGAGTTTACGCACAAAAGAGAGCAGGATACACACAGGAGACAGAAGAATACACACAGGAGAGTGGTGATATACACAAGAGGGAGGAGGGTACACACAGGAGAGAGGGGCATACACACAGGAGAAATGGATAAACACAGGAAAAAATGGTATACACACAAGAAACTGGATGATACACACACGAAAGGGGGATACACGAAGATAAAAGGGCGTACACACAGGAGAGAGGAGGATACACACAGGAGAGAGGAAGATGGAAACAGAAGAGAGTTGATACACACAGGAGAAAGAAGGTATACAGAGGATCCTTCACAGCCTCACTGAATATTACACACTTGTGATATAGTCTGGAGTCTATTTTTTTATGGCCAATCATTCAAAGAATCACTAAATAATGCACAGCTGCTGAATAGTCAGATGTCTCTTTCCTATGGCCACTCCTTAAGAGACTCACTAAGTGTACACACCAGGGGAAATAGTCAGGATTTACCTTTATCCCCTCATTCACATTCTCACTAAATAAGGCACACCTGTGGCATAGTCAGGAGACTTTTTCATGTGGCCTCTAATTCGGAGTGTCACTGAATAATGTGATGTAGTCAGGAGTCTATATCACGTAGACACATATTCAGAGCCTCAGTGAATAAGACAGGCCCCAGATATAGTAAGGAATCTAATTAATATGGCAACATCTTCTGAGCTTCACTGCATAATACACACCTGGAGAATAATTTTGAGTCTCTTTTCGATGGACATTCATTCAGAGCCTCGGTAAAAAATGTACACCTGTGGAGTAGCCAGGAGTCTATTTTATTAGAACACTCATTCATAGACTCAGTGGATAATATGCACTTGTGGATTAGTCAGGATTCCATTTTATATGGCCACTTACTTGTAACCTCACTGACAAATGCACAAATGTAAATTGCTCAGCAGACTATTTCATATAGACACTCATTCAGAGATTCATTGAATAATAAAAATATTTAAGATAGACAGGATCCTGTTTTTTATGGTTACACAAAAAGAGCCTCATTAAATAATATGCACGTGTGGATTATTCAGGATTCCATTTTACATGGCCACTGACTCGTAACCTCAGTGAAAAATACAAATGTAAAGTACTCAGCAGTGTATTTTATATAGATACTAATTCAGAGATTCACTGAATAATACAAATATTTGAGATAGACAGCATCCTGTTTCATATGGTTAAACAAAAAGTGCCTCACTGGGTTAGGGAGGCAAGATGGCGTCGTAGAGGTGACTCAGGATTGCAGCTCTCGGTGAAGGCGCAGAGGGTGAGTCCTAGCCGCATTCTCGGATGTTCCTTTTATGCCCACAGAGCGTTGAAAGTCCCAGGTGTGGGAGAGACATGGGACGCTAGCAGCCGGCTAACGCAACCGGCTCCCGCCGCCTCTTCGGCCGGCGCCGCAGCGGGACCCGGCGCGGAACTCACTGGTCTGGGTGCCCTGTTAAACCGGCAATCTGAGATTTGGAAGGGCAGATTGGCATGTCCATCTGATTGAACGGGACTTGGACAATGAGCCAGACCAGGAGTTTCCTGGGAAACGTGATCTGAGCCGGGGTAGTGGGCAGCGGCACGGGAGATCGCACGGATCCCAGTGCCCTATCGGCAGGCTCCTGGGGCGCCAGTGAGAGAGTCGACCTTTCAGCTTGGGGAGAGGAAGAGAGAGAGAGAGAGAGAGAGGACGGACTCTGAGGCAGGGAGCAGGGTGATCGGGCTCGGCGGGTCCCACGCTCACGGGGACAAGCAGGGCGGCGACTGGAGGCGCTTGGGGCTGAGAGTTTTGTTGCCGGCATTTAGGACGGTGCAGCCCGGTCAGGGAGGGGCGTCCACCATTCCTGACAAAGTGCACCCCCACTTAAGTACCGCCCAGGACTGACGCAGCCTGCCGTTGCCGAGGCAACCTGCCATAACAGAGAGAGTCCGCCGGGCCGCAACAGGGCGGACCCGCCTTAGGAGGTCAGAACCCCGGCAAGCAAATAGTGAATAGACTGCCACCTAGTGGGGCAGGACAGTGCAACAGATACTCATAAGGAAAGCCCCAACTCCCTGAGACAGAGCATCTAAGGGTGAAAAAAAAAAAAAGAGTGGTGTTTTATGAGTTCTATTGCAGCAGACATAACCTCCCAACAACCCTGAATGAACAACGGAGCTCACAGCTCAGCACTGGAGCTCCTATAAAGCACAGACTGTCTCCTCAAGCAGCTCCCTGACCTCTGTATATCCAAGGAGTCACCCCAGAAAAGGACTAATCAGACTGACATTTGGCTGGCATCATTCTGGAACAAGGGCAGCAGAAAAAGAAACTGATATCATCCCTCTCTGTTCTGCAGCTGCTGCAGGTATACCCCAGACAAGCAGGGCCTGGAGTGGACCTCAGCACTCATACAGCAAAGAGGATAGATCATTAGAGGGAAAACTAAGTAACAGAAATACTTCATCATCAACAATCTCAGTGTCCACACAGAGACCCAATTGAAAAATCAGCCACTACTAAGACAACAGGCGGATAAATCCATAAAGATGGGAAGAAACCAGCGCAAAAAGGAGGAAAGCACCCGAAACCAAAACACCTCACCTCCAAAAAAGGACCAAAACTCCTCACCAGCAAGGGAACAAAGCTGGACGGAGAATGAATGTGACGAAATGACGGAATCAGACTTCAGAAAGTGGATAATGAGAAACTTCAGTGAGCTAAAGGAACATGTTCTAAACCAGTGCAAAGAAACTAAGAACCTTGAAAAAAGATTTGAAAAAAGATTCGAGGAATTGATAACGAGAATGGACAACTTAGAGAGGAATATGAATGAATTGAAGGAGCTGAAAAACTCAACACGAGAACTTCGCGAAGCATGCACAAGTTTCAACAGCCGAATTGACCAAGCAGAAGAAAGAATATCAGAAGTTGAAGATCAACTCAATGAAATAAAACGAGAAACCAAGATTAAAGAAAAAAGCACAAAAAGGAATGAACAAAATCTCCAAGAAATGTGGGACTATGTGAAGAGACCCAACCTACGTTTGATAGGTGTACCAGAATGTGACGAAGAGAATGAATCCAAGCTGGAAAACACTCTTCAGGATATTATCCAGGAAAATTTCCCCAACCTAGCAAGACAGGTCAATACTCAACTCCAGGAAATACAGAGAACACCACAAAGATACTCTGCAAGAAGAGCAACCCCAAGGCACATAATCGTCAGATTCACCAGGGTTGAAACGAAGGAGAAAATACTAAGGGCAGCCAGAGAGAAAGGTCGGGTCACCCACAAAGGGAAGCCCATCAGACTCACAGCAGATCTCTCAGCAGAGACTCTACAAGCCAGAAGAGAGTGGGGGCCAATATTCAACATCCTTAAAGAAAAGAGCTTTCAACCCAGAATTTCATATCCAGCCAAACTGAGCTTCATAAGTGAAGGAAAAATAAAATCCTTCACGAACAAGCAAGTACTCAGAGATTTTGTCACCACTAGGCCTGCTTTACAAGAGCTCCTGAAAGAGGCACTACACATAGAAAGAAACAACCAGTTCCAGCCATCCTAAAAGCATACCAAATGCTAAAGACCATCAACAAAATGAAGAATGTACATGAACCAACGAGCAAAACAGCCAGCTAGCATCAAAATGGCAGTATCAAATTCACACATAACAATATTAACCCTGAATGTAAATGGGCTAAATGCACCAATCAAAAGACACAGGCTGGCAAATTGGATAAAAAACCAAAACCCATCGGTGTGCTGTATCCAGGAAACCCACCTCACATGCAAAGATACACAAAGGCTCAAAATAAAGGGATGGAGGAAGATTTACCAAGCAAATGGAGAGCAAAAAAAAGCAGGAGTTGCAATTCTCATCTCTGATAAAATAGACTTTAAAGTAACAAAGATCAAAAGGGACAAAGAAGGTCATTACATAATGGTAAAAGGATCGATACAACAAGAAGAGATAACGATTCTAAATATATATGGACCCAATGTAGGAGCACCCAAATATATAAGGCAAGTTTTTAATGACTTACAAAGGGACTTAGACTCCCACACAATAATAGTGGGAGACTTTAACACTCCACTGTCAATAGCAGACAGATCAACCAGACAGAAAATTAACAAGGATATCCAGGACTTGAACTCAGACCTGGAACAAGCAAACCTGATAGACATTTACAGAACTCTCCACCCCAAATCCACAGAATATACATTCTTCTCAGCACCACATCACACCTACTCCAAAATTGACCACATAATTGGAAGTAAAGCACTCCTCAGCAAATGCAAAACAACTGAAATCATAACAAACAGTCTCTCAGACCATAGTGCAATCAAGTTGGAACTCAGAATTCAGAAAATAACTCAGAACCGCACAGCTTCATGGAAACTGAACAATTGGCTCTTGAATGTTGATTGGATAAACAATGAAATGAAGGCAGAAATAAAGAAGTTCTTTGAAACCAATGAGAATGAAGACACAACGTACCAGAATCTCTGGGACACATTTAAAGCAGTCTGTAGAGGAAAATATATAGCAATAAGTGCCCACATGAGAAGAATGGAGAGATCCAAAATTGACACCCTATCGTCAAAATTGAAAGAGCTAGAGGAGCAAGATCAAAAAAGCTCAAAACCTAGCCGAAGACAAGAAATAACTAAGATCAGAGCAGAACTGAAGGAGATAGAGACAAGAAAAACCCTTCAAAAAATCAATAAATCTAAGAGCTGGTTTTTCGAAAAGATCAACAAAATAGACAGACCACTAGCCAGACTGATAAAAAAGAAGAGAGAGAACAACCAAATAGATGCAATAAAAAACGACAAAGGGGAAATCACCACAGATTCCACAGAAATTCAAACCATCATCAGAGAATACTACAAACAACTCTATGCACATAAACCAGTAAATCAGGAAGAAATGGATAAATTCCTGGATGCCTGTGTCCTCCCAAGCCTAAACCAGGAGGAAGCCGAAACTATGAATAGACCAATAACAAGGTCTGAAGTTGAGGCAGCAATTAAGAGCCTACCACACAAAAAAAGCCCAGGTCCAGATGGGTTCACAGCCGAATTCTACCAGACACACAAAGAGGATCTGGTACCATTCCTTCTGAAACTATTCCAAATAATCCAAAAAGAGGGAACCCTTCCCAAATCATTTTATGAGACCAACATCATCCTGATACCAAAACCTGGCAGAGACTCAACAAGAAAAGAAAACTTCAGGCCAATATCCATGATGAACATAGATGCAAAAATCTTCAATAAAATACTGGCAAACCGATTGCAACAGCACATTAAAAAACTTATCCATCATGATCAAGTAGGATTTATCCCGGGGATGCAAGGCTGGTTCAACATACGCAAGTCTATAAATGTAATTCACCACATAAACAGAAGCAAAAACAAAAACCACATGATTATCTCAATTGATGCAGAGAAGGCATTTGACAAAATTCAACAGCCCTTTATGCTAAAAACCCTCAATAAACTTGGTATTGATGGAACATATCTCAAAGTAATAAAAGCTATTTATGACAAACCAACAGCCAATATCATACTTAATGGGCAAAAACTGGAAGCATTCCCTTTGAAATCTGGCACTAGACAAGGATGCCCTCTCTCACCACTTCTATTCAACATAGTACTGGAAGTTCTAGCCAGAGCAATCAGGCAAGAAAAAGAAATAAAGGGTATTCAAATAGGAAAGGTGGAAGCCAAATTGTCTCTATTTGCAGACGACATGATAGTATACCTAGAAGACCCCATCACCTCAGCCCAAAAGCTCCTGCAACTGATAAGCAACTTCAGCAAAGTCTCAGGATATAAAATCAATGTGCAAAAATCACAAGCATTCCTATACACCAATAACAGACTTAAAGAGAACCAAATCAAGAACGAACTGCCATTCACAATTGCTACAAAGAAAATAAAATACCTAGGAATACAACTCACTAGGAATGTAAGGGACCTCTTTAAGGAAAACTACAAACAACTGCTCAATGAAATAAGAGAGGACACAAACAGATGGAGAAACATTCCATGTTCGTGGTTAGGAAGAATCAATATCGTGAAAATGGCTATACTGCCCAAAGTAATTTACACAATCAATGCTATCCCCATCAAACTACCATTGAATTTCTTCACAGAACTGGAAAAAACCACCATGAATTTCATATGGAACCAAAAAAGAGCCCGCATAGCCAAGTCAATTCTAAGCAAAAAGAACACAGCGGGAGGCATCACACTACCAGACTTCAAACTATACTACAAGGCTACAGTAATCAAAACAGCATGGTACTGGTACCAAAACAGAGATATAGACCAATGGAACAGAACAGAGGCATCGGAGGCAACACAACACATCTACAACCATATTATCTTTGATAAACCAGACAAAAACAGGCAATGGGGAAAGGATTCCCTATTTAATAAATGGTGTTGGGAAAACTGGCTAGCCATGTGCAGAAAGCAGAAATTGGACCCCTTCCTGACACCTTACACTAAAATTAACTCCAGATGGATTAAAGACTTAAACGTAAGACCCGACACCATAAAAACCCTAGAGGAAAATCTAGGCAAAACCATTCAGGACATAGGAGTAGGCAAGGACTTCATGAACAAAACTCCCAAAGCATTGGCAACAGAAGCCAAAATAGACAAATGGGACCTAATCAAACTCCACAGCTTCTGCACAGCAAAACAAACAGTCACTAGAGTGAATCGGCAACCATCAGAATGGGAAAAAATCTTTGCAGTTTACGCATCTGACAAAGGGCTGATATCCAGAATTTACAAAGAACTCAAACAGATTTACAGGAAAAAAACAAACAAGCCCATTCAAAAATGGGCAAAGGATATGAACAGAAACTTTACGAAAGCAGACATACATGAGGCCAGCAAACATATGAAAAAGTGCTCATCGTCATTGGTCATTAGAGAGATGCAAATCAAAACCACATTGAGATACCATCTCACACCAGTTAGAATGGCGATCATTAAAACATCTGGAGACAGCAGATGCTGGAGAGGATGTGGAGAAATAGGAACACTCTTACACTGTTGGTGGGAGTGTAAATTAGTTCAACCATTGTGGAAGACAGTGTGGCGATTTCTCAGGGACCTAGAAATAGAAATTCCATTTGACCCAGCAATCCCATTACTGGGTATCTATCCAAAGGATTATAAATCGTTCTACTATAAGGACACATGCACACGAATGTTCATTGCAGCACTGTTTACAATAGCAAAGACCTGGAACCAACCCAAATGCCCAACGATGATAGACTGGACTGGGAAAATGTGGCACATATACACCATGGAATATTATGCAGCAATCAAAAATGATGAGTTTGTGTCCTTTGTAGGGACATGGATGAATCTGGAGAACATCATTCTCAGCAAACTGACACAAGAACAGAAAAAGAAATACCGCATATACTCGCTCATAGGTGGGTGAGAAAAATGAGAACACGTGGACACAGAGAAGCGGTCTACTATACACTGGGGACTGTTGGGGGGAATGGGGGAGGGACAGCAGGGGGGGGCTGGGGGGGATAGCCTGGGGATGAATACCAAGTGTGGGTGAAGGGGAGGAAAGCAGCAAAGCACACTGCCATGTGTGTACCTATGCAACTATCTTGCTTGTTCTGCACATGTACCCCCAAACCTATAATGCAATAAAAATTAAAAAAAAAAAAAAAAAAAAAAAAAAAAAAAAAAGTGCCTCACTGAGTAATGCACACCAGAAGAAGTGTTAGCAGTCTACTTTATATAGCCTTTATTTTACAGAATCAGGAAATAATGCACACGTGTGGAATAGACACTAGTCTATTTTATATGGCCGAAAAATGAAAGCCTTTTCCAATACTGCACATGTGGGGAATAATCACTTTTCTGTTTCATATGGTTTTTCGTTTGGTGAATCAAAAACTTATGCACACCTGTGGAGTAAAATGGGTTCTATTTCAGAAGGCCACTCTTTCAGTGTTTTAGTGAATAATATGTATATCTGAAAAGTAAGGAATCTCTTTCACGTGGCCACTCGTTCAGGGCCTCTGTGAAGAATACTCCCCTCAAAAATAGTCATGTCTACTTTAAATGGCTACACATTCAGAGACTCTGTTGGTAATGAACACGTGGGCAATGCACATGAGTCTTTTTTTATGCCCAATTAGTCACAGTCTCATTCAATAATACTCACCCGGGGGAAGAATTAAGAGTCTACTTCATGTAGACACTCATTAAGAGCCTCAGTGAGTAATGCACACCAGGGTAAAAATGCACACGAGCATTTTTTATATGGCCACTCAATTTGTGTCTCACGAAGTGATATACACCTGAAGAATCCTCAGTATTCTATTTGATACTACCACTCATTTAGAACTTTATTGAATAATTCACAATGAAGCAATAGTCAGGTGTCTATTTTATATGGTGTATCACTCAAAGATTCAGGGAATAATAAACGTCTATGGAGTAATCAGGATGCTGTTTAAGACAGCCACGAATTCAGTGCCTTCCTGAATGATACACACCTGTGTAATAGCCTGGCGTATATTTCATATAAACTCTAATTTTGTGTATCGTTGAGTAATCCACACGTGGGGCAGTGTCAGGAGTCTCTTTGGTATGGACACTCAAACATATCCTGTTGGATTAATGCACACATGTAAAATATTAAGGAGTCTATGTCATACAGTTACTCATGCAGACAAACAGTGAATAAGGCACTTGTGAAGTAATTAGACGTCTGATTCTTATGGACCCTCTTTCACAGCCTCACTGAATATTACATACTTGTGATATAGTCTGGAGTCTATTTTTTATGGCCACACATTCAGAGAAATTACTAAATAATGCACACCTGCAGAATAGTCAGAAGTCTCTTTTTTTTTTAAGAAAAAAAAGAAGATGGCGTCGTAGAGGTGACTCAGGATTGCAGCTCTCGGTGAAGGCGCAGAGGGTGAGTCCTAGCCGCATTCTCGGATGTTCCTTTTATGCCCACAGAGCGTTGAAAGTCCCAGGTGTGGGAGAGACACGGGACGCTAGCAGCCGGCTAACGCAACCGGCTCCCGCCGCCTCTTCGGGAGGCCGGCGCCGCAGCAGGACCCGGCGCGGAACTCACTGGTCTGGGTGCCCTGTTAAACCGGCAATCTGAGATTTGGAAGGGCAGATTGGCATGTCCATCTGATTGAACGGGACTTGGACAATGAGCCAGACCAGGAGTTTCCTGGGAAACGTGATCTGAGCCGGGGTAGTGGGCAGCGGCACGGGAGATCGCACGGATCCCAGTGCCCTATCGGCAGGCTCCTGGGGCGCCAGTGAGAGAGTCGACCTTTCAGCTTGGGGAGAGGAAGAGAGAGAGAGAGAGGACGGACTCTGAGGCAGGGAGCAGGGTGATCGGGCTCGGCGGGTCCCACGCTCACGGGGACAAGCAGGGCGGCGACTGGAGGCGCTTGGGGCTGAGAGTTTTGTTGCCGGCATTTAGGACGGTGCAGCCCGGTCAGGGAGGGGCGTCCACCATTCCTGACAAAGTGCACCCCCACTTAAGTACCGCCCAGGACTGACGCAGCCTGCCGTTGCCGAGGCAACCTGCCATAACAGAGAGAGTCCGCCGGGCCGCAACAGGGCGGACCCGCCTTAGGAGGTCAGAGCCCTGGCAAGCAAATAGTGAATAGACTGCCACCTAGTGGGGCAGGACAGTGCAACAGATACTCATAAAGAAAGCCCCAACTCCCTGAGACAGAGCATCTAAGGGTGAAAAAAAAAAAAAGAGTGGTGTTTTATGAGTTCTATTGCAGCAGACATAACCTCCCAACAACCCTGAATGAACAACGGAGCTCACAGCTCAGCACTGGAGCTCCTATAAAGCACAGACTGTCTCCTCAAGCAGCTCCCTGACCTCTGTATATCCAAGGAGTCACCCCAGAAAAGGACTAATCAGACTGACATTTGGCTGGCATCATTCTGGAACAAGGGCAGCAGAAAAAGAAACTGATATCATCCCTCACTGTTCTGCAGCTGCTGCAGGTATACCCCAGACAAGCAGGGCCTGGAGTGGACCTCAGCACTCATACAGCAAAGAGGATAGATCATTAGAGGGAAAACTAAGTAACAGAAATACTTCATCATCAACAATCACAGTGTCCACACAGAGACCCAATTGAAAAATCAGCCACTACTAAGACAACAGGCGGATAAATCCATAAAGATGGGAAGAAACCAGCGCAAAAAGGAGGAAAGCACCCGAAACCAAAACACCTCACCTCCAAAAAAGGACCAAAACTCCTCACCAGCAAGGGAACAAAGCTGGACGGAGAATGAATGTGACGAAATGACGGAATCAGACTTCAGAAAGTGGATAATGAGAAACTTCAGTGAGCTAAAGGAACATGTTCTAAACCAGTGCAAAGAAACTAAGAACCTTGAAAAAAGATTTGAAAAAAGATTCGAGGAATTGATAACGAGAATGGACAACTTAGAGAGGAATATGAATGAATTGAAGGAGCTGAAAAACTCAACACGAGAACTTCGCGAAGCATGCACAAGTTTCAACAGCCGAATTGACCAAGCAGAAGAAAGAATATCAGAAGTTGAAGATCAACTCAATGAAATAAAACGAGAAACCAAGATTAAAGAAAAAAGCACAAAAAGGAATGAACAAAATCTCCAAGAAATGTGGGACTATGTGAAGAGACCCAACCTACGTTTGATAGGTGTACCAGAATGTGACGAAGAGAATGAATCCAAGCTGGAAAACACTCTTCAGGATATTATCCAGGAAAATTTCCCCAACCTAGCAAGACAGGTCAATACTCAACTCCAGGAAATACAGAGAACACCACAAAGATACTCTGCAAGAAGAGCAACCCCAAGGCACATAATCGTCAGATTCACCAGGGTTGAAACAAAGGAGAAAATACTAAGGGCAGCCAGAGAGAAAGGTCGGGTCACCCACAAAGGGAAGCCCATCAGACTCACAGCAGATCTCTCAGCAGAGACTCTACAAGCCAGAAGAGAGTGGGGGCCAATATTCAACATCCTTAAAGAAAAGAGCTTTCAACCCAGAATTTCATATCCAGCCAAACTGAGCTTCATAAGTGAAGGAAAAATAAAATCCTTCACGAACAAGCAAGTACTCAGAGATTTTGTCACCACTAGGCCTGCTTTACAAGAGCTCCTGAAAGAGGCACTACACATAGAAAGAAACAACCAGTTCCAGCCATCCTAAAAGCATACCAAATGCTAAAGACCATCAACAAAATGAAGAATGTACATGAACCAACGAGCAAAACAGCCAGCTAGCATCAAAATGGCAGTATCAAATTCACACATAACAATATTAACCCTGAATGTAAATGGGCTAAATGCACCAATCAAAAGACACAGGCTGGCAAATTGGATAAAAAACCAAAACCCATCGGTGTGCTGTATCCAGGAAACCCACCTCACATGCAAAGATACACAAAGGCTCAAAATAAAGGGATGGAGGAAGATTTACCAAGCAAATGGAGAGCAAAAAAAAGCAGGAGTTGCAATTCTCATCTCTGATAAAATAGACTTTAAAGTAACAAAGATCAAAAGGGACAAAGAAGGTCATTACATAATGGTAAAAGGATCGATACAACAAGAAGAGATAACGATTCTAAATATATATGGACCCAATGTAGGAGCACCCAAATATATAAGGCAAGTTCTTAATGACTTACAAAGGGACTTAGACTCCCACACAATAATAGTGGGAGACTTTAACACTCCACTGTCAATAGCAGACAGATCAACCAGACAGAAAATTAACAAGGATATCCAGGACTTGAACTCAGACCTGGAACAAGCAAACCTGATAGACATTTACAGAACTCTCCACCCCAAATCCACAGAATATACATTCTTCTCAGCACCACATCACACCTACTCCAAAATTGACCACATAATTGGAAGTAAAGCACTCCTCAGCAAATGCAAAACAACTGAAATCATAACAAACAGTCTCTCAGACCATAGTGCAATCAAGTTGGAACTCAGAATTCAGAAAATAACTCAGAACCGCACAGCTTCATGGAAACTGAACAATTGGCTCTTGAATGTTGATTGGATAAACAATGAAATGAAGGCAGAAATAAAGAAGTTCTTTGAAACCAATGAGAATGAAGACACAACATACCAGAATCTCTGGGACACATTTAAAGCAGTCTGTAGAGGAAAATATATAGCAATAAGTGCCCACATGAGAAGAATGGAGAGATCCAAAATTGACACCCTATCGTCAAAATTGAAAGAGCTAGAGGAGCAAGATCAAAAAAGCTCAAAACCTAGCCGAAGACAAGAAATAACTAAGATCAGAGCAGAACTGAAGGAGATAGAGACAAGAAAAACCCTTCAAAAAATCAATAAATCTAAGAGCTGGTTTTTCGAAAAGATCAACAAAATAGACAGACCACTAGCCAGACTGATAAAAAAGAAGAGAGAGAACAACCAAATAGATGCAATAAAAAACGATAAAGGGGAAATCACCACAGATTCCACAGAAATTCAAACCATCATCAGAGAATACTACAAACAACTCTATGCACATAAACCAGTAAATCAGGAAGAAATGGATAAATTCCTGGATGCCTGTGTCCTCCCAAGCCTAAACCAGGAGGAAGCCGAAACTATGAATAGACCAATAACAAGGTCTGAAGTTGAGGCAGCAATTAAGAGCCTACCACACAAAAAAAGCCCAGGTCCAGATGGGTTCACAGCCGAATTCTACCAGACACACAAAGAGGATCTGGTACCATTCCTTCTGAAACTATTCCAAATAATCCAAAAAGAGGGAACCCTTCCCAAATCATTTTATGAGACCAACATCATCCTGATACCAAAACCTGGCAGAGACTCAACAAGAAAAGAAAACTTCAGGCCAATATCCATGATGAACATAGATGCAAAAATCTTCAATAAAATACTGGCAAACCGATTGCAACAGCACATTAAAAAACTTATCCATCATGATCAAGTAGGATTCATCCCGGGGATGCAAGGCTGGTTCAACATACGCAAGTCTATAAATGTAATTCACCACATAAACAGAAGCAAAAACAAAAACCACATGATTATCTCAATTGATGCAGAGAAGGCATTTGACAAAATTCAACAGCCCTTTATGCTAAAAACCCTCAATAAACTTGGTATTGATGGAACATATCTCAAAGTAATAAAAGCTATTTATGACAAACCAACAGCCAATATCATACTTAATGGGCAAAAACTGGAAGTATTCCCTTTGAAATCTGGCACTAGACAAGGATGCCCTCTCTCACCACTTCTATTCAACATAGTACTGGAAGTTCTAGCCAGAGCAATCAGGCAAGAAAAAGAAATAAAGGGTATTCAAATAGGAAAGGTGGAAGCCAAATTGTCTCTATTTGCAGACGACATGATAGTATACCTAGAAGACCCCATCACCTCAGCCCAAAAGCTCCTGCAACTGATAAGCAACTTCAGCAAAGTCTCAGGATATAAAATCAATGTGCAAAAATCACAAGCATTCCTATACACCAATAACAGACTTAAAGAGAACCAAATCAAGAACGAACTGCCATTCACAATTGCTACAAAGAAAATAAAATACCTAGGAATACAACTCACTAGGAATGTAAGGGTCCTCTTTAAGGAAAACTACAAACAACTGCTCAATGAAATAAGAGAGGACACAAACAGATGGAGAAACATTCCATGTTCGTGGTTAGGAAGAATCAATATCGTGAAAATGGCTATACTGCCCAAAGTAATTTACACAATCAATGCTATCCCCATCAAACTACCATTGAATTTCTTCACAGAACTGGAAAAAACCACCATGAATTTCATATGGAACCAAAAAAGAGCCCGCATAGCCAAGTCAATTCTAAGCAAAAAGAACACAGCGGGAGGCATCACACTACCAGACTTCAAACTATACTACAAGGCTACAGTATCAAAACAGCATGGTACTGGTACCAAAACAGAGATATAGACCAATGGAACAGAACAGAGGCATCGGAGGCAACACAACACATCTACAACCATATTATCTTTGATAAACCAGACAAAAACAGGCAATGGGGAAAGGATTCCCTATTTAATAAATGGTGTTGGGAAAACTGGCTAGCCATGTGCAGAAAGCAGAAATTGGACCCCTTCCTGACACCTTACACTAAAATTAACTCCAGATGGATTAAAGACTTAAACGTAAGACCCGACACCATAAAAACCCTAGAGGAAAATCTAGGCAAAACCATTCAGGACATAGGAGTAGGCAAGGACTTCATGAACAAAACTCCCAAAGCATTGGCAACAAAAGCCAAAATAGACAAATGGGACCTAATCAAACTCCACAGCTTCTGCACGGCAAAACAAACAGTCACTAGAGTGAATCGGCAACCATCAGAATGGGAAAAAATCTTTGCAGTTTACGCATCTGACAAAGGGCTGATATCCAGAATTTACAAAGAACTCAAACAGATTTACAGGAAAAAAACAAACAAGCCCATTCAAAAATGGGCAAAGGATATGAACAGAAACTTTACGAAAGCAGACATACATGAGGCCAGCAAACATATGAAAAAGTGCTCATCCTCATTGGTCATTAGAGAGATGCAAATCAAAACCACATTGAGATACCATCTCACACCAGTTAGAATGGCGATCATTAAAAAATCTGGAGACAGCAGATGCTGGAGAGGATGTGGAGAAATAGGAACACTCTTACACTGTTGGTGGGAGTGTAAATTAGTTCAACCATTGTGGAAGACAGTGTGGCGATTTCTCAGGGACCTAGAAATAGAAATTCCATTTGACCCAGCAATCCCATTACTGGGTATCTATCCAAAGGATTATAAATCGTTCTACTATAAGGACACATGCACACGAATGTTCATTGCAGCACTGTTTACAATAGCAAAGACCTGGAACCAACCCAAATGCCCAACGATGATAGACTGGACTGGGAAAATGTGGCACATATACACCATGGAATATTATGCAGCAATCAAAAATGATGAGTTTGTGTCCCTTGTAGGGACATGGATGAATCTGGAGAACATCATTCTCATCAAACTGACACAAGAACAGAAATAGAAATACCGCATATACTCACTCATAGGTGGGTGAGAAAAATGAGAACACGTGGACACAGAGAGGCGGTCTACTATACACTGGGGACTGTTGGGGGGAATGGGGGAGGGACAGCAGGGGGGGGCTGGGGGTGATAGCCTGGGGATGAATACCAAGTGTGGGTGAAGGGGAGGAAAGCAGCAAAGCACACTGCCATGTGTGTACCTATGCAACTATCTTGCTTGTTCTGCACATGTACCCCCAAACCTATAATGCAATAAAAATTAAAAAAAAAAAAAAAAAAAAAAAGAAAGAAAAAAAAAATAACATCCACATGTTATTGCAAAAAATGGGAGGAATGGGCTGTGCTTCCGACTGATGGTTTACTTTTTCCTGTTTTATGAACGCTTACAAGTTTACAGGATATCAGAATTGCACAATCGAAATCATGACAGAGCATCTACTCAGTATAAAAGCTTTGTTTAGAAAAAAAAAAAATCCAATGGCTATATGGGAAGAGAAGTACCAGGTTGGATGGTGTGGAGACAGAACGATCCCTTGAGATCCCTTATTTTGTTCTTTTCAGTAGGACCCCACAGGTATTTGTGGTATGTCATGAAGACTAGAGATACCTTCTATTCTTAAAATCAGATATTTACGTCCAGCTGCTTTTAAAATTAAGATTGTAGAAAATGATTTTTGTTCCCCGTATCTTTCCTCTGAGGCAGAAAGCAAAGGTAATGTAAGTGGCAGGTTTTATTTCTCATACCAGAGGCTCACATAGGATTTCGTTCTGCATGGGGGCTCTTGGTTTCAAAAACGCTTGAGCCTCTAGCACCATTAAATATCCAGCAGCTTCCTCAGTGTCCAGGCTGAGATATCCATACCCTGGAAGGAAGTAGCCAATCCGAAGGATATGCATCACTGGGAGGAGGGAAGGCTGCCCCCTTCGCCCCGGCTCCCCATCATCCGAGGGAAGTGGAGGGGGCAAGTCTGGGAGTCAAAGTCATGGCTGGAGAAGGATTTGGGTAAAGCTAAGTCTAGAGGCTGCCTGTGGCCTACTTGGGAGAAACAAGTACCTTCGAGACTACCGACTTCCAGCCTGCGTTCTACGATGGATGTCTTTGAAATGATTAACCTGGACCAGCTAAAGGCAGTCGCTTATCGCTCGTTATCCAATTTGAGATTTTCTACTTGATTATGTGGTATACATATCAGGCTTTAAAAGACACACCAAACTAGACCAGAATGTGTACATTTCAACAGATCAGCAATTGCAAAAGGCTGGTGCTATTTACTGACATGGCACTGGATCCAAGGACTCCGTGGTTATAAATATTTCCAGATATCTTTGCATTTGAACAATAACAGAGAACGGTCAGACGGAGACACATGATTACAGCATCTAACATCGATCCAATGGTCCAGTCTTTTTACAAAGCAATTTATACAGTTTTGCTCCATTTTCTATGAATCTTGTCTTTTGAATCTTTTATAGAATGTAGATTCGAAAACATGTTTGAAAGGCAAATATTTAGAGGAGCCAGGCCTGGTGAACCGCCTTTCCTTCAGTTACTTGGCAAGCAGAGAGATCACCATGGATTCTGAATGGGGTGGGCAAGTGTTCACGGATCATCTTCTCCCACAAGCTCAGGGACAGGGCGCAGAGGAACAGAAAGGTTTTTCAGTGTGTTGGCAGCAGTGCGTAACCCTTCAGCTCTTTAGGGCGAATACCTTCCCGACATTTTTCGCATAACCACCACGATGATTCCACCAATGAAGCCAATGGCTAGTAAGACCCCAACTATAATTCCAACCAGGGTCACTGTTGCCAAACCATCTTTGTCAACTGTTATCTGTGTCTCTCCATCCACTTTCTCCCTGGAGTGACTGGTTGCCACATTTGAGGTTGTGGTGCTCAGACTTCCTTCTTTGGGGTGCGCTGTGCTTTCTGGAGTTGGCAGATCCTCGGGGCCAATGTCGGTCACACTCTTGACACTCGTTGCCACCGGAGTTGTCAAACCAGCCATAGAGAGGTCTTCACCAGCTCCTGCGGTCACCACATCATCTTCGGCACCTGGCATCACAACTCTGCCTTCTGTACCTGGAGTCTCAATGTCATCTTCTGGTTGGCCCGTGGTGGCTCCTTCTGCCAGGACCCAGAGCGACGCGCTCCCCAAAACGAAGAGTAGAGCTGACACCTTCCACATCGTTCCCGACGAGTTGTTCTGGGGGCCGAGCAGCGAGTTTCTGCGATGGGGGAAGATTCAAAAGCTTCGCGGCCACAGGCCCAGCCTGGAGGAGCGCGACGGTGGGGGTCGGAGGGGTGGGAGTGGCAACCCTGGCGCAGGAGGGTGCCCGAGCTTCCCAGGCCCCAGGCAGCCGGACGGCAAACTTTGCAGTAGTCAGAAGTCTCTTTTCTATGGCCACTCGTTAAGAGCCTCACTAACTGTACACACCTGGGGAAATAGGATTTACCATTATCCCCTCATTCAGAGTCTCACTAAATAATGCACACCTGTGGAATAGTGAGGAGACTCTTTCCTATGGCCACTCGTTAAGAGCCTCACTAAGTGTACACACCTGTGGAAATAGTCAGGATTTACCTATATCCCTTCATTCAGAGTCTCACTAAATAATGCACACCTGTGGAATACTCAGGAGATGTTTTCATGTGGCCTCTAATTCGGAGTGTCAGTGAATAATGTGATGTAGTCAGGAGTCTATTTAATGTAGGCACATATTCAGAGCCACAGTGAATAAAACAGGCCATTTATGTTGTAAGGAATCCAATTAATATAGCCACATCTTTTGAGCCTCACTGAATAATACACACCTGGAGAATAATTTATAATCTCTTTTCGATGGACATTCATTCAGAGCCTCGGCAAATAATGTACACCTGCAAGGTAACCAGGAGTCTATTTTATTAGGACACTCATTCATAGCCTCAGTGGATAATATGCACGTGTGGATTACTGCGGATTCCAATTTATATGCACAGTGACTCGTAACCTCAGTGAAAAATGCACAAATGTAAAGTACTCAGCAGTCTATTTCATATAGTCACTCATTCAGAAATTCACTAAATAATACAAATATTTAATATGGCAGAATCCTGTTTCATACGGTCCCACAAAATGAGCCTCACTGAGTAAGGCACACCTAGGGAAGTGTTAGGAGTCTAATTTATATAGCCTCTCATTTACAGTCTCAGGGAATAATGCACACGTGCGGAATAGACAATAGACTATTTTATATGGCAACAAAATCAAAGCCTGAGTGAGTAATACACAACTTTGGAATAGTCACTTGTTTATTTTACATGCCCAAATATTTGGAGACAGAGTCAATAATACACGCCTGTGGACAAGTCAGAAAACAATTTCATATGGCCAAAGTTTCAGAGCCTCAGTGAATAATACATACCTGGGATATACTCAGGACGCTATTACATTTGACGTTAATTTTAGAGTTTCCTTGAATAAGAAAGACCTCTATTGTAGTCACAATTCTATTTTCTATAGCCACGTATTCAGAGCCTAACTGAATAACATACACCTTGGGAAAAGTTAAAATTCTATGTCGTATAGCCAATCATTTAGAGTCAAATGTAAAAACGCAACCCTGAGGAGCATTCATGAGGCTCTATTTTATGGCCACTCATTCAGAGCTTCAAAGAATAGTACAGATATCATCTCACACCAGTTAGAATGGCGATCATTAAAAAATCTGGAGATAGCAGATGCTGGAGAGGATGTGGAGAAATAGGAACACTCTTACACTGTTGGTGGGAGTGTAAATTAGTTCAACCATTGTGGAAGACAGTGTGGCGATTCCTCAGGGACCTAGAAATAGAAATTCCATTTGACCCAGCAATCCCATTACTGGGTATCTATCCAAAAGACTGTGAATCGTTCTACTATAAGGACACATGCACACGAATGTTCATTGCAGCACTGTTTACAATAGCAAAGACCTGGAACCAACCCAAATGCCCATCGATGATAGACTGGACTGGGAAAATGTGGCACATATACACCATGGAATATTATGCAGCAATCAGAAATGATGAGTTTGTGTCCTTTGTAGGGACATGGATGAATCTGTAGAACATCATTCTCAGCAAACTGACACAAGAACAGAAAAAGAAATACCGCATATACTCACTCATAGGCGGGTGAGAAAAATGAGAACACATGGACACAGAGAGGCGGTCTACTATACACTGGGGACTGTTGGGGGAAATGGGGGAGGGACAGCGGGGGGGGGGGCTGGGGGGGATAGCCTGGGGATGAATACCAAGTGTGGGTGAGGGGGAGGAAGGCAGCAAAACACACTGCCATGTGTGTACCTATGCAACTATCTTGCACGTTCTGCACATGTACCCCAAAACCTATAATGCAATAAAAATTAAAAAAAAAAAAAAAAAAAAAGAATAGTACAGACCTATGAAAACGTCAGCAGTGTATTTCCCACAGCCACTTATTCAGAATCTCAGTGAGAAATCATATATATCTGAAAAATACTCGGGATTATATTATATATAGCCACTTATTCAGAGACTCACTGAATATTGCACAGCTAAGGAATAGTCTGAAGATTATTTGATATGACCCTTCACCCAGCGAGTCAATGGACAATGCAGAACTGAAAAATAGTCAAGAGCATAGAGTCAAGGGTTTATGTTATGTGGTCACTCTTTCAGAATCTCACTGAAGAATACAAACCTTGGGAATAGTCAATGTCCAAGTCATATGGACACTCAATCAAAGCATTATCGAATAATGCACAATGGGGCAATAGTAAAGAGTCTATTTCATATGGCCTGTCATTCGGAGCTTCAGTGCATAATAAAAAGCTGTGGAGTAGTCAGGACCCTATTTAAGGTAGCCCCAAATTAAGCAGCTCCGTGAATGATACACACATGTGTCAGAGTCAGGAGACTATTTGACCTAGACACTCATACAAAACCTTTTTGAATACTGCAGATGTGGGGAATAATCACTAGTCTGTTTTACATGGTGATTTGCTTGGAGAATCAAAAAATAACGTACATCTTTTGAGTAAAATGGGTTCTATTTCATAAGGCCATCCTTTCAGTGTTTTAATGTGTAATATTTATATCTGGTAAGTCAGGAATCTCTTTCACATGGCCACACGTTTAGGGCCTCTGTCAAAAACACTCCCCTCAAAAATAGTCAAGGGTCTACTTCAAATGGCTACACATTCAATGTCTCTGTACAAAACGCACACCTGGACAATATACTGGAGTCTCTTTTTGATGCCCACTTAGTCAGAAACTCATTCAATAATACATAAAAGAAGGAAGATTTAAGAGTCTACTTCATGTAGCCACTCATTTAGAGCCTCAGTGAATAATGCACACGAGGGTAATAATCGAGCATTTTTTATATGGCCACTCATTTTGTGCCTCACTGAGTGATATACACCTGAAGAATCCTCAGGATTTCTTTTGATACTACAACGCATGTAGCACATTATTGAATAATTCACAATGAAGCAATAGTCAGGTTTCTATTTTGTATGGTCTATCATTCAAAGAATCTGTGAATAGTAAACTTCTATGGAGTAATCAGGACGCTGTTTAACATAGCCATGGATTAAATGCCTTGCTGAATGATATGCACCTGTGTGATAGTCCTGAGTCTATTTCATATGAACTCTAATTTTGTTTATCGCTGAGAAATACACACCTGGGGCAGTATCAGGAGTCTATTTGGTATGAACACTCAAACAGAGCCGGTTTAATTAATGCATATGTGGATAATAATGAGGAGTCTATGTCATATGGCTACTCATTCAGACAAACTATGAATAATGCACATGTGGAGTAATTAGAAGTCTGTTTCATATGGACCCTCTTTCACAGCCTCACTGAATATTACACATTTGTGATATAGTCTGGAGTCTATTTTTTATTGCCACTCATTCAGAAAATCAATAAGTTATGCACACCTGTGGAATACTCAGAAGTCTCTTTCCTATGGCCACTCGTTAAGAGCCTCACTAAGTGTACACACCTGGAGAAATAGTCAGGATTTACCTTTATCCCCTCATTCAGAGTCTCACTAAATAATGCACACCTGTGGAATAGTCAGGAGACTTTCTGATGTGGCCTCTAATTCTGAGTGTCACTGAATAATGTGGTGTAGTCAGGAGTCTATTTCCTGTAGACACATATTCAGAGCTCCAGTGAATAAGACAAACACTTGATATAGTCAGGAATCTAACTGATATGGAAACATATTCTGAGCCTCACTGAATAATACACACCTGGGGAATAATTTGGAGTTTATTTTCGATGGACATATATTCAGAGCCTCAGAAAATCATGTACACCTGTGGAGTAGCCAGGACTCTTTTATTAGGACACTCATTCATAGCCTTAGTGGATAATATGCACGTGTGGATTAGTCAGGATTTCAATTTATATGGCCACTGACTCGTAACCTCAGTGAAAAAATGCAAAAAATGTAAAATTCTTAGCAGTATGTTTCATATAGACACTCATTCAGGGATTCACTGAATAATACAAATATTTCAGAGAGACAGCATCCTGTTTCATATGGTTAAACAAAAAGAGCCTCACTGAGTAATGCACACCAGGGGAAGTGTTAGGAGTCTACTTTATATAGCCTTTATTTTACAGAATAAGGAAATAATGCACACGTGTGAAATAGACACGAGTCTATTTTATATGGCCGAAAAATCAAAACCTTTTCGAATACTGCACATGTGGGGAATAATCACTTGTCTGTTTCATATGGGGTTTCGTTTGGTGAATCAAAAACTTATGCACACCTCTGGAGTAAAATGGGTTCTATTTCAGAAGGCCACTCTTTCAGTGTTTTAGTGAATAATATGTATATCTGAAAAGTAAGAAATCTCTTTCACATGGCCACTCGTTCAGGGCCTCTGTGAAGAATACTCCCCTCAAAAATAGTCAAGTGTCTACTTTAAATGGCTACACATTCAAAAACTCTGTAGGTAATGAACACCTGGGCAATACACCTGAGTCTCTTTTTTATGCCCACTTAGTCAGAGTCTCATTCAATAATACACACCTGGGGAAGAGTTAAGAGCCTACTTCATGTAGCCACTCATTTAGAGCCTCAGTGAATAATGAACACCATGGTCATAGTCGAGTTTTTTTGTATGGCCACTCATTTTGTGCCTCACTGAGTGATATACACCTGTAGAATCCCAAAGATTTTATTTGACACTACCACGCATTTAGCACCTTATTGAAGAATTCACAATGGAGCAATAGTCAGTTGTCTATTTTATATGGTCTATCACTCAAAGTTTCAGTGAATAATAAATTTCTATGGAGTAATCAGGACGATGTTTAAGATAGCCAGGAATTAAGTGCCTTCCTGAATGATACACAACTTAGTAACAGCCTGGAGTCTATTTCATATAAACTCTAATTTTGTGTATGCTTGAATAATATACACCTGAGGCAGTGTCAGGAGTCTATGTGGTATGGACAATCAAACAGAACCTGTTTGATTAATGCACACGTGTATATTAATGAGGAGTCTATGTCATATGGCTACTCATTCAGACAATCAGTGAATAATGCACATGTAATTAGCAGTCTGATTCTTATGGAACTTCTTTCAGTCTCACTGAATATTACACACTTGTGATATAGTCTGGAGTCTATTTTTTATGGCCACTCATTCAGAGAAACACTAAATAATGCACACCTGTGGAAGAGTCAGAAGTCTCTTTCCTATGGCCACTCGTTAAGAGCCACACTAAGTGTACACACCTGGGGAAATAGTCAGGATTTAACATTATCCCCTCATTCAGAGTCTCACTAAATAATGCACACCTGTGGAATAGTCAGGAGACTTTTACATGTGGCCTCTTACTCAGAGTGTCACTGAGTAATGTGATGCAGTCAGGAGTCTATTTCATGTAGACACATATTCAGAGACACAGTGAATAAAACAGGCCCTTTATGTTGTAAGGAATCTAATTAATATGGCCACATCTTCTGCACCTCACTGAATAATACACACCTGGAGAATAATTTGGAGTCTATTTTCGATGGACATTCATTCAGAGCCTCAGTAAATAATGTACACCTGTGGAGTAGACAGCAGTCTATTTTATTAGGACACTCATTCATAGCCTCAGTGGATAATATGCACATGTGGATTAGTCCGGATTCCAATTTATATGGCCACTGACTTGTAACGTCACTGAAAAACACACAAATGTAAAGTACTCATCTGTGTATTTCATATAGACATTCATTCAGAGATTCACTAAATAATAAAAATATTTAATATCGAAGCACCCTGTTTCATATGGTCACACAAAATTAGCCTCACTGGGTAAGGCACACCTAGGGAAGTGTTAGGAGTCTAATTTATATAGCCTCTCATTTACAGCCTCAGGGAATAATGCACACGTGCGGAATAGACAATAGACTATTTTATATGGCCAGAAAATCAAAGCCTGAGTGAGTAATACACAACTTTGGAATAGTCACTTCTCTATTTTACATGCTCAAATATTTAGAGTCAGAGTCAATAATACACGCCTGTGGACAAATCCGAAAACAATTTCATAAGGCCAAAGTTTCAGAGCCTCAGTGTATCATACATACCTGGGAAATACTCAGGACGCTATTACATGTGGAATCAATTTCAGAGATTCCTAGAACAAGAAACACCTTTATTTTAGTCAGAATTCTACTTTTTATATCCACATATTCAGAGCCTAACTGAATAACATACACCTTGGGAAAAGTTAAAATTTTATTTCGTATAGACACTCATTTAGAGCCGAATGTATAAACGGACGCCTGAGGAGTATTCAGGAGGCAATATTTTATGGCCACTCATTCAGAGCTTCACAGAATAATACAGACCTATGAAAATGTCAGGAGTGTATTTCACACGGCCACTCATTAAGAAACTCAGTGAGGAATCATATGTATCTGGAAAATACTCGGGATTATATTATATGTAGCCATTTATTCAGAAAATCACTGAATAATGCACAGCTAAGGAATAGTCTGGAGACTATTTGATATGACTCTTCACCCAGCGACTCAGTGGACAATGCAGAACTGAAAAATTGTCAAGAGGATAGAATCAAGGGTTTATGTTATGTGGTCACTCGTTCAGAATCTCACTGCAAAATACACACCTTGGGAATAGTCAGTGTCCAAGTCATATGGACACTCAATCACAGCATTACCGAATAATGCACAATGAGGCAATAGTAAAAAGTCTATTTCATATGGCCTGTCATTTGGAGCTTCAGTGCATAATAAAAAGCTGTGGAGTAATAAGGACCCTATTAAAGGTAGGTCCAAATTAAGCAGCTCCGTGAATGATACACACATGTGTCAGAGTCAGGAGATTATTTGACATAGACACTCATACAGAAACTTTTCGAATACTGCACATGTGAGGAATAATCACTAGTGTGTTTCACATGGCAATTAGTTTGGAGAATCAAAAAATAACGCACACCTGTTGAGTAAAATGGGTTCTATTTCATCAGGCAACCCTTTCAGTGTTTAAGTGCATAATATGTATATCTGATAAGTCAGGAATCTCTTTCACATGGCCACTCGTTCAGGGCCTCTGTGAAGAACACTCCCCTCAAAAATAGTCAAGGGCCTACTTCAAATGGCTACACATTCATAAACTTTGTATGTAATGAACACCTGGGCAATACACCTAAGTCTCTTTTTGATGCCCACTTAGTCAGAGACTCATTCAATAATACACAACATAGGAAAATTTAAGAGTCTACTTTATGTAGCCAATCATTTAGAGCCTCAGTGAATAATTCGCACCAGGGTAATAGTCGAGCATTTTTTATATGACCACTCATTTTGTGCCTCACTGAGTGATAAACACCTGAAGGATCCTCAGGATTCTATTTGATGCTACCACTCATTTAGAAACTTATTGAATGATTCACAATGGAGCAATAGTCATTTGTCTATTTCATATGGTCTATCATTCAAAGTTTCAATGAAGAGTAAGCTTCTTTTTTTTAATTTTTATTTTATTAATCTGTTTTTATATATTTTTAAAATTTTTATTGCGTTATAGGTTTTGGGGTACATGTGCAGAACGTGAAACATAGTTGCATAGGTACACACATGGCAGTGTGTTTTGCTGCCTTCCTCCACTTCACCCACACTTGTAGTTCTTCCCCAGGCTATCCCTCCCCAGCCCCCCCGTTGTCCCTCACCCATTCCCCCCAATAGACCCCAGTGTATAGTAGACCACCTCTCTGTATCCATGTGTTCTCATTTTTCTCACCCACCTATGAGTGAGTATATGCGGTATTTCCTTTTCTGTTCTTGTGTCAGTTGGCTGAGAATGATGTTCTCCAGATTCATCCATGTCCTTACAAAGGACACAAACTTATCATTTTTGATTGCTGCATAATATTCCATGGTGTATATGTGCCACATTTTCCCAGTCCAGTCTATCATCGTTGGGCATTTGCGTTGGTTCCAGTTCTTTGCTATTGTAAAAAGTGCTGCAATTAACATTCATGTGCATGTGTTTTTATAGTAGAACGATTTATAGTCCTTTGGATATATACCCAGTAATGGGGTTGCTGGGTCAAATGGAATTTCTATTTCTAGGTCCCTGAGGAATCGCCACACTGTCTTCCACAACAGTTGAAATAATTTACACTCCCACCAACAGTGTAATAGTGTTTCTATTTCTCCACATCCTCTCCAGCACCTGCTGTCTTCAGATTTTTTAATGATTGCCATTCTAACTGGTGTGAGATGGTATCTCAATGTGGTTTTGCTTTGCATCCCTCTAATGACCAGTGATGATGAGCATTTTTTCATATGTTTGTTGGCCTCATGTATGTCTTCCACAGAACTGGAAATAACCACCATGAATTTCATATGGGACCAAAAAAGAGCCTGCATAGTCAAGTCAATTCTAAGCAAAAAGAACACAGCGGGAGGCATCACACTACCAGACTTCAAACTATACTACAAGGCTACAGTAATCAAAACAGCATGGTACTTGTACCAAAACAGAGATATAGACCAATGGAACAGAACAGAAGCATCAGAGGCAACACAACATATCTACAACCATATTATCATTGATAAAACAGACAAAAACAAGCAATGGGGAAAAGATTTCCTATTTAATAAATGGTGTTGGGAAAACTGGCTAGCCATGTGCAGAAAGCAAAAACTGGACCCCTTCCTGACACCTTACACTAAAATTAACTCCAGATGGGTTGAAGACTTAAACATAAGACCTGACACCATAAAAACCCTAGAAGAAAATGTAGGCAAAACCATTCAGGACATAGGAGTAGGCAAGGACTTCACGAATAAAACACCAAAAGCATTGGCAACAAAAGCCAAAATAGACACATGGGACCTAATCAAACTCCACAGCTTCTGCATGGCAAAAGAAACAGTCACTAGAGTGAATCGGCAACCATCAGAATGGGAAAAAATCTTTGCAGTTTACGCATCAGACAAAGGGCTGATATCCAGAATTTACAAAGAACTCAAACAGATTTACAAGAAAAAAACAAACAAGCCCATTCAAAAACGGGCAAAGGATATGAACAGACACTTTACAAAAGAAGACATACATGAGGTCAACAAACACATGAAAAAATGCTCATCATCACTGGTCATTAGAGAGATGCAAATGAAAACCACCTTGAGATACCATCTCATGCCAGTTAGAACGGCGATCATTAAAAAATCTGGAAAGCAGCAAAGCACACTGCCATGTGTGTACCTATGCAACTATCTTGCTCGTTCTGCACATGTACCCCCAAACCTATAATGCAATAAAAAAAAAAAAAAAAAAAAAAAATCTGGAGACAGCAGATGCTGGAGAGGATGTGGAGAAATAGGAAGACTCTTACACTGTTGGTGGGAGTGTAAATTAGTTCACCCTAGGTGATTCCTCAAGGACCTAGAAATAGAAATCCCATTTGACCCAGCAATCCCATTACTGGGTATATATCCAAAGGACTATAAATCATCCTACTATAAGGACACATCCACACGAATGTTCATTGCAGCACTGTTTACAATAGCAAAGACCTGGAGCCAACCCACATGCCCATCGATGATACACTAGATTGTAAAAATGTGGCACATATACACCATAGAATATTATGCAGCAATCAAAATTGATGAGTTTCTGTTCTTTTTAAGGACATAAATGAATCTGGAGAATATCATTCTCAGCAAACTGACACAAGAACAGAAAACGAAATAACGCATATTCTCACTCATAGGCGGGTGAGAAAAATGAGAACACATGGACACAGGAAGGGGGTCTACTACAAACTGGGGACTATTGGGGGAATGGGTGAGGGACAGCGGGGGGGCTGGGGAGGTATAGCCTGGTGGTAAATGCCAAGTGTGTGTGAAGGGGAGAAAGGCAGAAAAACACACTGCCATGTGTGTACCTGTGCAACTAACTTGCACGTTCTGCACATGTACGCCAAAACTTATAATGCAATAAAAATTCAAAAAATTTAAAAAAAGAAGAAAGCGGAGGGAGGCAAGATGGCTCAAAGTAATAAAAGCTATTTATGACAAACCAACAGCCAATATCATACTTAATGGGCAAAAACTGGAAGCATTCCCTTTGAAATCTGGCACTAGACAAGGATGCCCTCTCTCACCACTTCTATTCAACATAGTACTGGAAGTTCTAGCCAGAGCAATCAGGCAAGAAAAAGAAATAAAGGGTATTCAAATAGGAAAGGTGGAAGCCAAATTGTCTCTATTTGCAGACGACATGATAGTATACCTAGAAGACCCCATCACCTCAGCCCAAAAGCTCCTGCAACTGATAAGCAACTTCAGCAAAGTCTCAGGATATAAAATCAATGTGCAAAAATCACAAGCATTCCTATACACCAATAACAGACTTAAAGAGAACCAAATCAAGAATGAACTGCCATTCACAATTGCTACAAAGAAAATAAAATACCTAGGAATACAACTCACTAGGAATGTAAGGGACCTCTTTAAGGAAAACTACAAACAACTGCTCAATGAAATAAGAGAGGACACAAACAGATGGAGAAACATTCCATGTTCGTGGTTAGGAAGAATCAATATCGTGAAAATGGCTATACTGCCCAAAGTAATTTACACAATCAATGCTATCCCCATCAAACTACCATTGAATTTCTTCACAGAACTGGAAAAAACCACCATGAATTTCATATGGAACCAAAAAAGAGCCCGCATAGCCAAGTCAATTCTAAGCAAAAAGAACACAGCGGGAGGCATCACGCTACCAGACTTCAAACTATACTACAAGGCTACAGTAATCAAAACAGCATGGTACTGGTACCAAAACAGAGATATAGACCAATGGAACAGAACAGAGGCATCGGAGGCAACACAACACATCTACAACCATATTATCTTTGATAAACCAGACAAAAACAGGCAATGGGGAAAGGATTCCCTATTTAATAAATGGTGTTGGGAAAACTGGCTAGCCATGTGCAGAAAGCAGAAATTGGACCCCTTCCTGACACCTTACACTAAAATTAACTCCAGATGGATTAAAGACTTAAACGTAAGACCCGACACCATAAAAACCCTAGAAGAAAATCTAGGCAAAACCATTCAGGACATAGGAGTAGGCAAGGACTTCATGAACAAAACTCCCAAAGCATTGGCAACAAAAGCCAAAATAGACAAATGGGACCTAATCAAACTCCACAGCTTCTGCACAGCAAAACAAACAGTCACTAGAGTGAATCGGCAACCATCAGAATGGGAAAAAATCTTTGCAGTTTACGCATCTGACAAAGGGCTGATATCCAGAATTTACAAAGAACTCAAACAGATTTACAGGAAAAAAACAAACAAGCCCATTCAAAAATGGGCAAAGGATATGAACAGAAACTTTACGAAAGCAGACATACATGAGGCCAGCAAACATATGAAAAAGTGCTCATCCTCATTGGTCATTAGAGAGATGCAAATCAAAACCACATTGAGATACCATCTCACACCAGTTAGAATGGCGATCATTAAAAAATCTGGAGACAGCAGATGCTGGAGAGGATGTGGAGAAATAGGAACACTCTTACACTGTTGGTGGGAGTGTAAATTAGTTCAACCATTGTGGAAGACAGTGTGGCGATTCCTCAGGGACCTAGAAATAGAAATTCCATTTGACCCAGCAATCCCATTACTGGGTATCTATCCAAAGGATTATAAATCGTTCTACTATAAGGACACATGCACACGAATGTTCATTGCAGCACTGTTTACAATAGCAAAGACCTGGAACCAACCCAAATGCCCAACGATGATAGACTGGACTGGGAAAATGTGGCACATATACACCATGGAATATTATGCAGCAATCAAAAATGATGAGTTTGTGTCCTTTGTAGGGACATGGATGAATCTGGAGAACATCATTCTCAGCAAACTGACACAAGAACAGAAAAAGAAATACCGCATATACTCGCTCATAGGTGGGTGAGAAAAATGAGAACATGTGGACACAGAGAGGCGGTCTACTATACACTGGGGACTGTTGGGAGGAATGGGGGAGGGACAGCAGGGGGGGGCTGGGGGGGATAGCCTGGGGATGAATACCAAGTGTGGGTGAAGGGGAGGAAAGCAGCAAAGCACACTGCCATGTGTGTACCTATGCAACTATCTTGCTCGTTCTGCACATGTACCCCCAAACCTATAATGCAATAAAAAAAAAAAAAAAAAAAAAAAAAAAAAAAAAAAGAAGAAAGCAATAAACACGTATTAGGAATAAAAAAATAATGCATACCTGTGGAATAGTCGTGAAACTTTTTTTATGTGGCCTCTCATTCAATGTGTCATTAAAAAATGTGGTGTAATCAGGAGACTCTTTCATGTAGACACATATTCAGGGCCTCAGTGCATAAGATAGACCCTTGATATAGTAAGAAATCTAATTAGTATTGCCACATCTTCAGAGGCTCACTGAATAATACACACCTGGGGAATAATTCGGAGTCTATTTTCGATGGATATTCATTCAGAGACTCTGTAAATACTGCAGACCTGTGAAGAAGCCAAATGTCTATTTCATTTGGAAACACATTCATAGTCTTAGTGGATAATATGCACATGTGAATTAATCAGTATTCCATTTTAATATAGCAACTGACTCGTAACTTCAATGAATAATGCACAAAATTAAAGTGCTCAGCAGTCTATTTCATATAGCCATTCATTCAGAGATTCACAGAATAATAAAATTATTCGAGATAAAGAGCCTCCTGTTTCATATTGTCATACAAAAAGAGCCTCACTGAGTGACACACACCTGGGAAAGCTTTAGGAGTGTTCTTTACATGGCCTCTCATTTACAGCCTAAGGGAATAATGCACACGTGTGGAATAGACACTAGTCTATTTTATATGGCCACAAAATTAAAGCCTGAGTCAGTAATACACAACTTTGGAATAGTCACTAGTCTATTCCATATCCCCAAATATTTCGAGTCAGTGTCAATAATACACGCCTTTAGACTAGTCAGGAAACCATCTCATATGGCCAAAGTTTCAGAGACTCAGTGAATAATAAACACTTGAGGAATACTCTGGACGCTATTACATGTGGCATTTCTTCAGAGGTTCATTGAGTAAAGAACTGCTGTATTGTAGTCAGAATTATATTAGATATAGCCACATACTCAGAGCCTAACTGAATAACAGACACCTTGGGTAAGTCAGGATTCTATTTCGTATAGCCATTCACTTACAGCTGAATGTAAAAACTCATGCCTGAGTAGTATATAGGAGTCTCTATTTTATGGCTACTCATTCAGAGCCTCACAGAATAATACAGACCTATGAAAATGTCAGGAGTGTACTTGACATGGCCACTTATTCAGTTCCTCAGTGAAGAATCATATATATCTGGAAAATACTCAGGATTCTATTATATATAGCCACTTATTAAGAGACTCGCTGAGCAATGCACACCTGGAGAATACCAAATAATGCACAATGGGGCAATAGTAAGGAGTCTATTTCATATGGCCTCTCATTCAGAGCCTCAGGGTGTAATAAACAGCTGTGGAGGAGTGAGGACCCTATTCACAGTAGCCCCAAATAAAGCACCTCCGTGAATGATACACACATGTGTGAGAGTCCGGAGACTATTTGATATAAACACTCATACAGAACCTCTTCGAATATTGCACATGTGGGGAATAATCACTTGTCTGTTTCTTACGGTTGTTCGTTTGAGGGGTCAAAAAATAACGCGCACCTGTGGAGTAAAATGCGGTCTGTTTCATAAGGCCACTGTTTCAGTGTTTTAGTGAATAACATGTATATCTGATAAGTCAGGAATCTTTCACATGACCAATCCTTCTGGGCCTCTGTGAATAATACTCCCATCAGAAACAGTCAGGTGTCTACTTGAAATGCCTACACATTGAGAGTCTCTGTAAGTAATGAACACCTGGGCAATACACCTGAGTCTCTTTTTATGCCCACTTAGTCAGAGTCTCATTCAATAATACACACCTGGAAAAGAGTTAAGAGTATACTTCATGAGCCACACATTTCGATCCTCAGTGAATAATCCACACCAGGGTAACAGTCGAGCATTTTTTATATGGCCACTCATTCTGTGCCTCACTGAATGATACACACCTGTGGAATTCTCAGGATTCTATTTCATACTATCACTCATTTAGCACCTTATTGAATAATTCACAATGGAGCAATAGTCAGGTGTCTATTTTGTATGGCCTCTTATTCAGAGTTTCAGTGAATAATGAACTTCTATGGAGTAATCAGGACACTGTTTAAGATACCCATGAATTAAGTGCCTTTCTGAATTATACACACCTGGCTGGTAGTCAGGAGTCTATTTCATATGAACTCAAATTCTGTGTAACGCTGAGTAATACACACCTGGGGGAGCTTCAGGAGTCCATTTGGTATGAACACTCATACCTAACCTGTTGTATTAATGAACACGTGGAGAATAATGAGGAGTCTATGTCATATGGCTACTCATTCAGACAAACAGTGAATAATACACATGTGGAGTAATTAGATTTCTTTTTTATATGGCCCCTCTTTCACAGCCTCACTGAATATTACACACTTGTGATATACTCCGGAGTCTATATTTTATGGCCACTCATTCAGAGAATCACTGAATAATTCACACCTGCAGAATAGACAGAAGTCTCTTTTCTATGGCTACACGTTGAGAGCCTCACTAAATGTACACACCTGGATTAATAGTCAGGATTTACTTGTATCTCCTCATTCAGAGTCTCACTAAACTATGCACACCTGTGGAATAGTCAGGAGACTTTTTCATGTGGCCTCTCATTCAATGTGTCATTGAAAATTGTGGTGTAGTCACTAGACTTTTTCATGTAGACACATATTCAGAACTTCAGTGCATAAGATAGACCCTTGAAATAGTAAGAAATCTAATTACTACAGCCATATCTTCTGAGGCTCAATGAATTATACACACCTGTAGAATAATTTGGAGTCTATGTTCGATGAACATTTATTCAGAGCCTCGGTAGATAATGCAGACCTGTGTAGTACTCAGGAGTCTATTTCATTTGGAAACACATTCATAGCCACAGTGGATAATATGCACATGTGTATTATTCAGGATTACATTTTAATAAAGCCACTAACTCATAAACTCAATGAATAATGCACACATGTAAAGTACTCAGAAGTCTATTTCATATAGCCATTCATTCATAGATTCACTGAATAATAAAAATATTTGAGACACACATCGTCTTGTTTCATATGGTCATACAACAGAGCCTCACTGAGTGACACACACCTGGGGAAGTGTTAGGAGTTTACTTTACATAGCCTCTCATTTACAGCCTAAGGGAATAATGCGCACTTGTGGAATAGACACTATTCTATTTTATATGGCCACAAAATCAAAGCCTGAGTCAGTAATACAAAACTTTGCAATAGTCACTAGTCTATTATGTATGCCCAAATATTTAGAGTCAGTGTCTATAATACACGCCTGTACACTAGTCAGAATACCATTTCATATGGCCAAAGATTCAGAGCCTCAGTGAATAATAAACAACTGAGGAATACTCTGGACGCTATTACATGTGGTATTTCTTCAGACGTTCATGGAGTAAAGAACACCTATACTTTAGTCAGAATTCTATTTCAAATAGCCACATACTCAGAGCCTAACTGAATAACAGACACCTTGGGAAAGTCAGGATTCTATTTTGTATAGCGACTCATTTACAGCCGAATGTAAAAACACACGCCTGAAGAGTATGTAGGAGTCTCTATTTTATGGCCACTCATTCAAAGCCTCACAGAATAATACAGACTTATGGAAATGTCAGGAGTGTACTTGACATGGCCACTTATTCAGCTCCTCAGTGAAGAATCATATATATCTTGAAAATACTCTGGATTCTATTATATATAATCACTTATTAAGAGACTCATGGAATAATGCACACCTGGATAATTGTCTGGAGACTATTTGATATGACTGTTCACCCAACGAGTCAGTGGAAAAGGCAGACCTGAGAAATAGTCAAGAGGACAGAGTCAGGAGTCTATTTTATGTGGTCACTCGTTCAGAAACTGACTGAAGAATACACACCTTGGGAATAGTCAGAGTCCAGGTAATATGGCCACTCAATCACAGCATTACTGAATAATGCACTATGGGGCAATAGTAAGGAGTCTATTTCATATGGCCTCTCATTCAGAGCTTCAGTGCGAAATAAACAGCTGAGGAGGAGGGAGGAACCTATTGACGGTAGCCCCAAATATAGCAGCTCCGTGAATGATACACATATGTGTGAGAGTCAGGAGACTATTTGATATGGACACTCATACAGAACCTCTTTGAATATTGCACATGTGGATAATGATCACTAGTCTATTTCATATGGGGTTTCGTTTGGAGAGTGGAAAAATAACGCGCACCTTTGGAGTAAAATGTTGCCTATTTCATAAGGCCACTGTTTCAGTGTTTTAGTGAATAACATGTATATCTGATAAGTCAGGAATCTCTTTCACATGGCCAATCCTTCTGGGCCTCTGTGAATAATACTCCCATCAGAAACAGTCAAGGGTCTACTTCAAATGCCTACACATTCAGAGTCTCTGTAAGTAATGAACACCTTGGCAATACAACTGAGTCTCTTTTTATGCTTACTTAGCCTGAGTCTCATTCAATAATACACACCTGGGGAAGAGTTAAGAGCATACTTCATGTAGCCACTCATTTCGATCCTCAGTGAATAATCCACACCAGGGTAATAGTTGAGCATTTTTTATGTGGTCACTAATTCTGGGCCTCCCTGAATGATACACACCTGGGGAATTCTCAGGATTCCATTTCATACTACCACTCATTTAGAACCTTATTGAGTAACTCATAATGGAGCCATAGTCAGGTGTCTACTTTGTATGGCCTCTCATTCAGTGTTTCAGTGTATAATGAACTTCTACGGAGTAATCAGGACACTGTTTAAGATAGCCATGAATTAAGTGCATTCCTGAATTATACCCCTGGTTGGTAGTCAGAAGTCGATTTCATATGAACTCTAATTCTGGGTAACGCCGATTAATACACATCTGGGGGAGTTTCAGGAGTGTATTTGGTATGGACACTCATACCGAACCTGTTGGAATAATGCACGCATGGTGAATAATGAGTTGTCTATGTCATTCAGTTACTCATTCAGACAAACAGTGAATAATGCACATGTGGAGTCATTAGAATTCTGTTTCATATGGCCACTCTTTCACAGCATCACTGAATATTACACACTTCTGATATAGTCTGGAGTCTATATTTTACGGCCACTCATTCAGAGAATCACTACATAATTTGTACTGGCGGAATAGTCAGAAGTCTCTTTTTTTTTTTTTTTTTTTTAAATTTTTATTGCATTATAGGTTTTGGGGTACATGTGCAGAACGTGCAAGATAGTTGCATAGGTACACACATGGCAGTGTGTTTTGCTGCCTTCCTCCCCCTCACCCACACTTGGTATTCATCCCCAGGGAAGTCTCTTTTTTATGGCTACCCGTTGAGAGCCTCACTAAATATACACACCTGGATAAATAGTCAGGATTTACTTGTATCTCCTCATTCAGAGTCTCACTAAACTATGCACACCTGTGGAATAGTCAGGAAACTTTGTCTTGTGGCCTCTCATTCATTATGTCATTGAAAAATGTGGTGTAGTCAGGAGACTCTTTCAAGTAGACACATATTCAGAGCCTCAGTGCATAAGACAGACCCTTGACATCGTAAAAAATCTAATTTGTATGGCCACATCTTCTGAGGCTCACTGAATAATACACACCTGGAGAATAATTTGGAGTCTATTTTCAATAGACATTCATTCAGAGCCTCGGTAAATAATGCAGGCCTGTGGAGCAGCCAGGAATCTATTTCATTTGGAAACACATTCATAGCCTCAGTGGATAGTATGCACGTGTGGATTAGTCAGGATTCCATTTTATATGGCCACTGACTCGTAATCTCAATGAATAATGCACATATGTAAAGTACTCAGCAGTCTATTTCATAGAGCCACTCATACAGAGATTCACTGAATAATAAAATTATTTGAGATAGACCGCCTCCTGTTTCTTATGGTCATACGAAAGAGCCTCACTGAGTGAAGCACACCTGGGGAAGTGTTGGGAGTGTACTTTACATAGCCTCTCATTTACAGCCTAAGGGAATAATGCACACGTGTGGAATAGACACTAGTCTATTTTATATGGCCACAAAATCAAAGCCTGAGTCAGTAATACACAACTTTGTAATAGTCACTTGTCTATTCAGTATGCTGAAATATTTAGTGTCAGAGTCAATAATACTCGCCTTTAGAATAGTCAGGAAAGCATTTCATATGGCCAAAGTTTCAGAGTCTCAGTGAATAATAAATACTTGAGGAATACTCTGGACGCTATTACATGTGGCATTTCCTCAGAGGTTCATTGAGTAAAGAACACCTGTATTGTTGCCAGAATTCTATTTCATATAGCCACATACTCAGAGCTTAACTGAATAACAGACACTTGGGAAAGTCAGGATTCTATTTTGTATAGCCACCTATTTACAGCTGAATGTAAAACTCACGATTGAGTAGTATATAGGAGTCTTTATTTTTGGCCACTCATTCATAGCGTCACAGAATAATACAAACGTATGCAAGTGTCAGGAGTGTACTCTACATGGCCACTTATTCAGTTCCTCAGGGTAGAATCATATATATCTGGAAAATGCTCAAGATTCTATTATATATAGCCACTTATTAAGAGACTCACTGAGTAATGCACACCTGGAGAACTGTCTGGAGACTATATGATATGACCATTCACCCAGCGACTCAGTGGAAAATGCAGAGCTGAGAAATAGTCAAAAGGACAGTCAGGAGTCTGTTTTATGTGATCACTCGTTCAGAAATTGACTGAAGAATACACACCTTGGGAATAGTCAGAGTCCAGATCATAGGGCCACTCAGTCACAACATTATTAAATAATGCACAATGGGGCAATAGTAAGGAGTCTATTACATATGGCCTCTCATTCAGAGCCTCAGGGTGTAATAAAGAGCTGTAAACATGTGAGGACCCTATTGACAGTAGCCCCAAATAAAGCAGCTCCGTGAATGATAAACACATGTGTGAGAATCCGGAGACTATTTGATATGGACACTCATACAGAACCTCTTCGAATATTGCACATGTGGGGAATAATCACTAGTCTATTTCATATGGTTGTTCGTTTGGGGGGGTCAAAAAATAACGCGCACCTGTGGAGTAAAATGCAGTCTATTTCATAAGGCCACTGTTTCAGTGTTTTAGTGAATAACATGTATATCTGCTAAGTCAGGAATCTCTTTCACATGTCCACTCATTCTGGGCGTCTGTGAATAATACTCCCCTCAGAAACAGTCAAGGGTCTAATTCAAATGCCTACACATTCAGAGTCTCTGTAAGTAATGAACACCTTGGCAATACAACTGAGTCTCTTTTTATGCTTACTTAGCCTGAGTCTCATTCAATAATACACACCTGGGGAAGAGTTAAGGGTCTACTTCATGTAGCCACTCATTTCAATCCTCAGTGAATAATCCAAACCAGGGTAATAATTGAGCATTTTTTATATGGCCACTCATTCTGTGCCTCACTGAATGATACACACCTGGGGAATTCTCAGGATTCTATTTCATACTACTACTCATTTAGAACCTTATTGAATAATTCACAATGGAGCAATAGTCAGGTGTTTTTTTCTTATGGCCTCTCATTCAGAGTTTCAGTGAATAATGAACTTCTATGGAGTAATCAAAACACTGTTTAAGATAGCCATGAATTAAGTGCCTTCCTGAATGATACACACCTGGGTGGTAGTCAGGAGTCTATTTCATATGAACTCAAATTCTGTGTAACGCTGAGTAATACACAACTTGTGGAGCTTCAGGAGTATTTTTGGTATGGGCACTCATACCGAACCTGTTAAATTAATGCACAGGTGGAGAATAATGGGGTGTCTATATCATATGGCTACTCATTCAGACAAACAGTGAATAATACACATGTGGAGTCATTAGAATTCTTTTTTATATGACCCCTTTTTCACAGCCTCACTGAATATTACACACTTGTGATTTACTCTGGTTTCTATATTTTATGGCTACTCATTCAGAGAATTACTGAAAAATTCACACCTGCGGAATAGTCAGAAGTCTCCTTCCTTTGGCTACCCGTTGAGAGCCTCACTAAATTTACACACCTGTATAAAGAGTCAGGATTTATTTGTATCTCCTCATTCAGAGTCTCACTAAATAATGCACAACTGTGGAAGAGTCAGGAGACTTTTATATGTGGCCTCTCATTCAATGTGTCATTGAAAAGTGTGGTGTAGTCAGGAGTCTCTTTCATGAAGACACATATTCAGAGCCTCAGTGCATAAGACAGACCCTTGATATAGTAAGAAATCTCTTTAGTATGGCCACATCTTCTGAGGCTCACTGAATAATACAAACCTGGAGAATAATCTGGAGTCTACTTTCGATAAATATTCAATTAGAAACTTGGTAAATAATGCAGACCCGTGGAGTAGCCAGGAGTCTATTTCAATTGGACACACATTCATAGCTTCAGTGGATAATATGCACGTGTAGATTCGTCAGGATTTCATTTTGTATAGCCACTGACTCGCAACCTCAATGAATAATGCAGAAACATAAAGTACTCAGCAGTCTATTTCACATAGCCACTGATTCAGAGATTCACTCAATAATAAAATTATTTGAGATACACAGCCCCCTGTTTCATATTGTCTTACAAAAAGAGCCTCTCTGAGTGACACACACCTAAGAAAGTGTTAGAAGTGTAGTTTACATAGCCTCTCATTTACAGCCTAAGGGAATAATGCACACGTGTGCAATAGACACTAGTCTATTTTATATGGAAACAAAATCAAAGCCTGAGTCAGTAATACAAAACTTTGGAATAGTCACTAGTCTATTCCATATGCCCAAATATTTAGAGTCAGGGTCAATGATACATGCCTGTAGACTAGTCAGGAAACAATTTCATATGGCCAAAGTTTCAGAGCCTCAGTGAATAATAAATAGCTGAGGAATACTCTGGACGCTATTACACGTGGCATTTCTTCAGAGGTTCATTGAGTAAAGAACCCCTGTATTGTAGTCAGAATTCTATTTCATATAGCCCCATACTCAGAGACTATCTGAATAACAGTCACCTTGGCAAAGTCAGGATTCTATTTCGTATAGCCACTCATTTACAGCCGAATGTAAAAACACACGCCTGAGTAGTTTATAGGCATCTCTATTTTTTGGCCACACATTCAGAGCCTCACAGGATAATACAGACGTAGGGAAGTGTCAGGAGTGTACTTGACGTGGCGACTTATTCAGTTCCTTAGTGAAGAATTATATATATGTGGAAAATACTGAGGATTCTATTATATATAGCCACTTATTAAGAGACTCACTGAATAACGCACACCTGGAGAATTGTCTGGAGATTATTTGATATGACTGTTCACCCAGCGACTCAGTGGAAAATGCAGAGCTGAGAAACAGTCAAGAGTATGGAGTCAGGAGTCTATTTCACGTGGTCACTTGTTCAGAAACTGACTGAAGGATACACACCTTGGGAATAGTCAGAGTCTAGGTCATATGGCCAATCAATCACAGCATTACTAAATAATGCACAATGGGGCAATAGTAAGGAGTCGATTTCATATGGTCTCTCATTCAGAGTTTCAGTGTGTAATAAACAGTTGTGGAGGAGGGAGGAACCTATTGTAATTAGCCCCAAATAAAACAGCTCCGTGAATGATACACACATGTGTGAGAGACAGGAGACTATTTCATATGGACACTCATACAGAACCTCTTCGAATATTACAAATGTGGGGAATAATCACTAGTCTATTTCATATGGTGTTTTTTTTGGAGTGTCAAAAAATAATGCGCACATGTGGAGTAAAATGAGGTCTATTTCATAAGGCCACTCTTTCCGTGTTTTACTTAATAACATGTATATCTGATAAGTCAGGAGTCTCTTTCACATGGCCAGTCGTTCTGGGCCTCTGTGAATACTCCCCTCAGAAACAGTCAAGGGTCTACTTCAAATGCCTACACATTCAGAGTCTCTGTAAGCAATGAACACCTGGAAAATACACCTGAGTCTCTTTTTCATGTTCACTGAGTCAGAGTTTCATTTAATAATACACACCTGGGGAAAAGTTAAGAGTCTCCTTCATGGAGTCACTCATTTAGATCCTCAGTGAATAATCCACACCTGGGTAATAGTCGAGCATTTTTATATGGCCACTCATTCTGTGCCTCCCTGAATGATATACACCTGTGGAATTATCAGGATTCTATTTCATATTACCACTCATTTAGAACCTTATTGAATAATTCGCATTGGAGCAAAGGTCAGGTGTCTATTTTGTATGGCCTCTCATTGAAAGATTCAGTGAATAATTTACTTCTATGGAGGAATCAGAACAGTGTTTAAGATACCCATGAATTAAGTGCCTTCCTCCATGATACACACCTTGGTGGTTATCAGGAGTCTACTTGATATGAACTCTAATTCTGTGTAACGCTGAATAATACACAGAACCACTTCGAATATTGCACATGTGAAGAATAAAAACTAGTCCATTTCACATGGGAGTTTGTTTGGAGAGTCAAAAAATAACATGGGACAGTTGAGATACACACAGGAGAGTGGAGGGTGCACACAGGAGACAGTGGGTACACAAAGGAGAGAAGAGTATAAAAAGGAGAGGAGATATACACAGGAGAGTAGGAGATACACAGAGGAGAGAGGAGGATACACAAAAGAGAGGTGAGGATAAACACAGGAGAAAGAAATACACACAGACGAGAGGGGCATACACAGAGGAGAGGATGATGCACACAGGAGAAAAAAGGATAGACACAAGAAAGAGGAAGATACCCATAGAACAGCGGGAAACACACAGGAGAAAAATGCAAACACACCGGAGAAAAAAGAATACACAACAACAGACAGGAGGATACACACAGGAGAGAGGGAATACACAGAGGAGAGAGGAAAATACACACAGAAGAGAGAAAGTATACACACAAAATGGATGGGGTTACAAATAGGAGAGAGGGGATACACAGGAGAGAGTGGGAGACAAACTGGAAAAAGGGAGGATACACACAGGAGAGAGGGGAAATGCACGCAAAAGAGAGAAGTGATATACATAAGAGAGAAAAATGACACACAAGAGGGAGGATGATACACAGAGGGAAAAGGAGGATACACACTGGAGAGAGAAAGGTACAAACAAGATAGGAAGAAACACAAGACTGAGGAGGATTCATATAGGAAAGAATAGGATACACACAGGAGAAAGGAGGATACACAAAAAAGAGGAAAGGATACACATGGTAGACAGAAGGATACACACAGGAGAGAGAAGAATACAAACAGGAGAGTGGTGATACAAACAGGAGAGATGAGGGTTTACACAGGAGAATAGAGTATACACACATGAGAAAGATGGATACACAGAGCAGAGAGGACTATACACACAGCAGAGAGGAGGATACACAAAGGAGAGAGAACATACACACAGGAGTGAGAAAGATCCACAGAGGAGAGAAGGGAATGCACACAGGAGAGAAGTGAATACACACAGAAGTGGGGCATACACACAAAACAGAGGGGATTCACACAGGAGAGAGGGGGGTACACACGGAGAGTGATGATCCACACAGGATAGTTGAGGATACACACAGGACAGAGGGGGTACACACAGAAGAGATGAGGATACACAAAAGACAAAAAGATACACACATGAGAGTAGGGAATAAAAGGAAGAGAGAGGAGAAAACACAAAGGAGAGAGGAGGATAAACACAGGAGAGAGAAAGATACACAAAGGAGAGAGGAGGATACACGCAGGAGAGAGAAGTATACAAAGGAGAAAGTGAGATACACACAGGAGAGAGGAGGATACACAAAGGAGGAAAAAATACACACAGATGAGAGGAGAATACACACAGGAGAGTGGGGCATACACACAGAAGAGGGGGGTTACACAAAGAAGAGAAGTGGACACACAAAGGAGAAAGGGATACACACAGGAGAAAGAAATACACACAAGAGTGAGGGAGATGCACACAGGAGAAAGGAGGATACACACAGAAAAGCGGAGGATACACACAGGAGAGAGGAGCATTTACACAGGAGAGAGGGTGATACACACAGGAGAAAGAAAGATACGCACAGCACAGTGAGGCACACAAACATGAGGGTGGGGGATACACAAAAAAGAGGGGTATACACAGAGTGGTAGAAGAATACATACAGGAGTGAGAAGGATACACAATAGAGAGAAGAAAATACACACAGAAAGAGAAAGAAACGCTTAGAAGAGGAAAGGATACACACAGGAGAAGGAGATACACACAGAAGAGAGAGGGAAAGGCACAGGAGAGAAGCATACACAGACGAGAGAGGGGATACACACAGGAGAGAGGGGAAAAGCACAGGCGAGGGGGATACATAAAGAAGTGAGGGGCACAGATAGAGGAGAGGGGATGATACACTCAAAAGTGGAGGATACACACAGGAGAGAGGGGGGATAAACACAGGAGAGAGGAGAATACATATAGAAGACAGGAGGATACACAGAGGTGAAAGGAAGATACACACAAGAGAAACGAGGATACAAACAGGTGAAGAAAGGATACAAACAAGAGAGAGGAGGATACACACAGGAGATAGGAAAATAAACACAGAAAAGAGGAGGATACACACAAGAGAGAGGAGGATACACACAAAAGAGAGGAAGATACAAACAGGAAAAGGAAGCATACACACAAAAGTGGGATGGATACACATATTAGAGAGGGGATGCACACAGGAGACAGTAGGATACACACAGGAGGATGGGGATAAATACAGGCGAGAGGAGGATACACACAGGAGAGAGAAGGATACACACAGGACAGTGGAGGATACACAAAGAAGACAGGAGCATACACACAGGAAAGGGGGATACACACAAAAGAGGAAGATACACACAGAAAAGAGAAGGATACAAACAGGGGATGGGGATACACACAGGAGAGAGGGGCATACACACAGAAGAGACAAGGATACGCACAAAATAGAGGAAGATACACACAGGATAGAGGGGAAAAACACAGGAGATGGGGGGATACACAAAGGAGAGAAGAAGATACACACAGGAAAGAAGATGATACACACAGAAGAGAGAAGGATACACACAGGAGAAGCGGGATACACACAGAAGAGGGAAGAATACCCACAGAAGGGAGGGGGATACACACAGCAGAGAGGGGCATACACACAGGAGAGGGGGATACACAGAGTAGAGAGGAGAAAACAAACAGGAGAAGAAAATACACACAGGAAAGGAAAATACACAGAGGAGAGAGGGGGATGCACAAAGGAAAGAGGGGGATACACACAGGAAAAAAGTGGATACACAAAGAAAAAGGAAAAATACACACAAGAGAGGGCAAATACACACAGGAGAGAGAAAGATACACAAAGGAGAGTGGGGCATACACATAGGAGGAAGAGAGATACACACAGAAGAGACAAGGATACACACAGGGGAGAGAAGGATACACACAGGACAGAGGAAGATACAAACAGGAGAGGGGAGGATACACACAGAAGAGAGGATGATACAGGCAGGATAAAGGAGGATACACACAGAAAAGATGGGGATACACACAGGAGAGTGGAGGATACACAAAGGAGAGAGGAGGATACACACAAGAGAAAGGAGAATACACACAGGAGACAGGAGGATACACACAGGAAAGGGGAGGATACACACAGTAGAAAAAAGGATACACATAGGAGAGAGGTGGATACACACAGGAGAAAGAAAGATACAGGAGAGTGGAGAATAAACATAGGAGAGGGTGGATACACACAGGCAAAAAAGAGGATACACACAGGAGAGAGAAGGGATACACACAAGAAAGAGAATGATGCAAACAGAAAAATGTAGGATACATAAAGGCTAGAGTGGGTATACACACAGGGGAGAGGGGGGATACTAACAGGAGAGAGGGGGATATACACAGGAGAGTGAGGCATACACACAGAAGAATGATGATACACACTGGAGAGAGTGCGATACACACAAGAGGAGAAAAATATGCACAGTAGAGAGGATACTCCCAAAAGAAAGAAGGATACACACAGAAGAGAGACGGATACACAGAGGAAAAAAAGAATACACACAGGAGAGGGTGATACACACAAGAGAGAGAAGGATCCACAATGGAGAGAAGAAAATACACACAACAGAGGAAAATACACACAGGAGCGAGGAAGATGCACACAAGAGAAAGGGAAATACACACAGGAAAAAGCAGAGTACACATAGGAGAGAGAAAGATACACACAGGAGAGGGAAAGATTCACACAGGAAAGAGAAAAATACACACAGAATAGAAAAGGAATACACACAGGTGAGAGGAAAATACACAAAGGAGTGAGGGATACACACAGGTGAGAAAAGGATACACACAAGGGAGTTGGGCGTAATCACAGAAAAGGGGGAATACACAGAGGAAAGTGGGGGATACACAAAGGAGAAAAAGATACACACAGAGAGAAAAATACACACAAGACTGAGAAGGATGCACACAGGAGAAATGGAAATACACAGAGGAAAAACAAAGATACATACAGGAGAGAGAAGGATACACACAGGAGATGGAAGATACATACAGGAGAGAGGAAGACACCCATAGAAGAGAGGAGGATACAAAGAGAAGAGAGGAGGATACAAAGAGAAGAAATAAGAATACACACAGGAGTGGGGGTACACACAGAATAAAGGGGGATATGCAGAGGAGAGAGAAATACACCCAGCAGAGAAGGATACATAGAGGAGAGAGGGGCAAACGTAGAGAAGAGAACAGGATATCCGCAGGAGAGAGGAGGATACACAGAGAAGAGAGGGGGATACACACAAAAGAGAGGGAGATACACACAGGAGACAAAAGGATACACACAGGAGAGAAAAAGATACACATAGGAGAGAAACATACACAAATGAGAGAGGGGCATACACACAAAAAAGGGGAATACACACAAGAGAAAGAGTGATACACAAAGCAAAGGGTGATACACACAAGAGAGAAACGTTAATACAGGAGAGAAAAGGATACACACAACTGAGAGGAGGAAACAAACAGGAGAGAGAGAATACACACAAGTTACAGTGGTATACATACAGGAGAAAGGGGTAATACACAGAGGAAAGAAAGGTGTTACACACAGAAGAGATGAAGGAAACACAGAAAAGAGGAGGGATACACACATGAGAGAGGGGGATACACATAGGAGAGTTGGATACATACAGGAGACAGGGAAATACACATAGGAGAGAGGGGCATACACACAGGAGAGGGAAATACACACGGGAGAGGGTATACAGACAAAAGTGAAGGGAATACACACAAGAGAGAGGAGTATACACAGAGGAGAAAGGGGTAATACACACAGGAAAGAAAGGTGTTACACACAAAAGAGATGGGAACAACACAGAAAAGTGGAAATATACACACATGAGAGAGGAGGATACACACAGGAGAGAAAAGGACACACACAGGAGACAGGAGTGTACACACAGGAGAAGAGCATAAACACAGAAGAGAGGGGGATACACACAGGAGAGTTGGATACATACAGGAGACAGGGAAATACACACAGGATAAAGTGGGATACACACAGGAGAGGGGGATACACACGGGAGAGAGGGTATACACACAAAAGTGAGGGGAATACACACAAGAGAGGGGGCCTACACACAGGAGAGGGGGGATACACATAGTAGAGAAAACGATACACACAGAAAAGAGAAAGATACACACAGGAGAAAGGAGGATACACACAGGAGAGAGAGAATACACACAAGTGACAGGGGCATAGACACAGGAAAGGGGGGTAATACACACAGGAAAGAAAGGTGTTACACACAGGAGAGATGGAGGAAAAACAGAAAAGTGGAGAAATACACACATGAGAGAGGAGGATACACACAGAAGAGAGAAGGAAACACACAGGGGAGAGGAGTGTACACACAGGAGAGGAGCATACACACAGGAGAGAGGGGGATACACACAGGAGAGTTGGATACATACAGAAGACAAAGAAATACACACAAGAGAGAGGGGGATACACACAGGAGAGGGGAATACACACGGGAGAGAGGGTATACACACAAAAGTGAGAAGAATACACAAAAGAGAGAGGGGCATACACACAGGAGAGAGGGGGATAAACATAGGAGAGAGGAAGATACACACAGGAAAGAGGAAGATACACACAGGAGAAAGGAGGATACACACAGGTGAGGGCGAAACACACAAGATAAAAAAGTTCCACAAAGGAGAGAGGGGAATACACATAGGAGAGAGGGGTATACACAGAGGAAAGGTGTATACACACAAAAGAGAGAAAGATACATGTAGAAGAGTGGAGGATACTCACAGCACAAATGAAGATACCCTCAGGAGAGAGGGGGATAAACACAAAAGAGAGAAAAATACACACAGGATTGAAGGGGATACACACCAGATAGAGAATGATACACAAAGGAGAGAAAAGAGTACCACAAAAGAAAGGAGGATACACACAGGAGCGAGGGATACACACAGGTGATAGAAGGATACACACAGGATAGAGGGGCATACACTCAGAAAAGAAGGGAACACAGAGAAGAGAGGGAAATACACACAAAAAAGTGATACACACAAAAGAGGGAAATACACACAGGAGGGAGGAAGATGCACACAGGAGAAAGGGAAATACACTAAGGAAAAAGGAGGATACACACAGGAGAGAGAAAGATAAACAGAGGAGGGCGGGATAAACACAGAAGAGAGGAAGATACACACAGGAGAGAGGAGGATACACAGAAGAGAGGGGAAGATACACACAGAAGAGTAGAGGATACACACAGGAGTGGGAGATACAGAGCAGAGTGGGATAAGCACAGGAGAAAGAGATACACAGAGAAGAGAGTGGGATACTGACAGGAGAGAGGGGGATAAACACAGGAGAGAGGGATACATACAGGAAAGAAAGGCATAGACAGAGCAGAGGGGAGGACACACGCAGGAGAGAGGAGGATACAGAAAGGATAGAGAGGGATAGACACAAAAGAGACAAGAATACACACAAAAGAGAAAAGGATACACACAGGAGATAGGAGGATACACATAGGAGAGGGAGATACACAGAGGAGAGAGGGCCATACACTCAAAAAAGAAGGGATACACAGAGGAGAAAGTGGGGTACACACAGGAGATTGGAGGATACACACAGCAAAGGGTGATACACACAGGAGAGAGGGGCATACACACAGGAGAGTGGAGGATACACACAGGAGAGAGGAGAAAACAAACAGGAGAGAGGGGATACACAGAAGAGAGAGGGGGATACACACAAAAGAGAAAGGTGATACACACAGGAAAGAAAGGTGTTACACATAGGAGAGAGGTGGGAATCCCACAGGAAAGCAGATGGATACACGCAGGAGAAAGGAGGATACACACAGGAGAGAGGAGGATACACAGAGGAGAGAGGAGTATACAAACAGATGAGTGGCATACACACAGGTAAGAGGGGTATACACGCAGGAGAGTTAGATACATACAGGAGACAAAGAAATATACAGAGGAGAGAGGGAAATACACACAAAAGAGGGGGATATACACAGGAGAGAGGGTATACACACAGGAGAGGGGGATACACATAGGAGAGAGAGGGATCCACACAAAAGAGAGGAGAATACACACAAGAAACAGGGGCATACAGACAGGAGAGAGAAACATACGCATAGGAGAGAGGAAGATACACATAAAAGCGAGGAGGATACACGCAGAAGAGAGGAGTATACACAGGAGAGAGGTTAATACACAGAGGAGAGAGGGCGTTACACAGAGGAGAGAGGGCGGATACACAAAGGAGAAAGGAGGATACACACAAGAGAGGAGCACACACACAGAAGAGAGAATGATATGCACAGCAGAGACGGGAATTCACAAAATAGAGAGGGGGATACACACAGGTGAGGAAAATACACAAAGGAGAGAGGGGCATACACAAAGAAGAGAGAAAAGATACACACAGGAGAAAGGAGGATACACACAAGAGAGAGACGGATACACACAGGAGAGAGAAGGATACACACAGGATAGGACGATACACACAAGAGAGATGGGAATCCACACAGGAGAGAGGGGAATACACATAGGAGAGATGGGTATACACACAGGAGAGGGGAGGATTCACGTAGGAGAGATAAGGATACACGCAGCACAGAGGAGGATACCCGCAGGAGAGAGGGGGATACACACAGAAGAGAAAAAAATACACACAAAAGAGAAGAGGGATACACACAACAGAGAGAATGATACACAGAGGAGAGAAAAGGATACACACTAAAGAGAAAAGTATACACACAGGAGCGAGGGATACACACAGGTAAGAGGAGGATGCACACAGAAGAGAGGCACATACACACAGCAAAGGGGGATACAAAAAGAAGACAGGGAAATATACAAAGAAGAAAAATATACACAAAAAAAGTGAAATACACACAGGAGCGAGGGGGATGAACACAGGATTAAGGAAAATACACACAGGAAAGACGAGGATACACATAGGAGAGAGAAGGATACACTCAGGAGAGGGGGATACACACAGAAATGAGAAAGATACACACAGAAGAGAAGAGAATACACACAGGAGTTGGGGATACACAGAGAAGAGAGTGGGATACTCACAGGAATGGGGTATACAGAGGAGAGTGTGGAATCCACACCGGAGAGAGGAAGATAAACACAAGAGAGGGGGATACATACAGAAGAGAGGGGCATAGACAGAGGGAAGGGGAGGATACATGCAGAAGAGAGGAGGATACACACAGCAAATAGTGAAATACACACAGGAGACAGGGGGATACACACAAAAGAGAAAAGAATACACACTAAAAAGAGGGGGATAAACATAGGAGAGGAAGATACACACAGAAGAGCGGGCATACACACAAAAAGTGGGATACACACAGGAGAAAGGGGGATACACACAGGAGACAAAAGGATACACACAGGAAAGTGTGATACACACATGAGAGATGGGGGCAAACACAGGATAGAGAAAGATACACACAGGAGAGTGGGGGGATACACACAAGAAAGAGAAGAATACACACAGAAGAGTGTAGGATACATAAAAGCGAAAGAAAGAAAACACACAGTGGAGAGGAAGGATTCTAACAGGAGAGAGTGGGATACACACCCGAGAGTGGGGCATACACACCGAAGAAAGAAGACACACACGGGAGAGAGTAAGATACACACAGGAGGAGGAAGATACGCAAAGTAGAGAGGAGGAAACACACAGGGGAAAGAAGGATACACACAGAAGAAAGACGGATACACACAGGAGAGAGGAGGATACACACAGTAGATGGCGATACACACAAGAGAGAAGGATCCACACAAGAGAGAGAAAAATACACATAAGAGAGAGGGGTATACACACATGAGAGGGGTATACACACAGAACAGAGGAGGATACACGCAGAAGAGAAAAGGATACACGCAGCACAGAGGAGGATACACGCAGAAAAGAGGGGAATACACACAGGAGAGAGAAAAATACACACAGGAGAGAAGGGGGATACACACAAGGGAGAGAATGATACACACAAAAGACAAAAAAAAATACATACAGTAGAGAGGAGGATACAAACAGAAGCGAATAATACACACAGGTGAAAGGAGGATATACACAGGAAAAAGGGGCATACACACAGAAAAGGGGAGATACACAGAGAAGAGAGTGCAATACACAAAGGAGAAAAAGATACACACATGAGAGGAAAATACAAACAGGAGCTAGGGGGATGCACACAGGAGAAAGGGAAATACACACAGGAAAAACAAGACTACACACAGGAGAGAGAAGAATACACACAGGAGAGGGGGATACACATAGGAAAGAGAAAGATACACACAGGAGAGAGGAGGATACACAGAGGAGAGAGGAAGATACACCCAGAAGAGAAGAGGATGCACACAGGAGTGGGGGATACACAGAGATGAGAGTGGGATACGCACAGGAATGGGAGATACACAGAGGAGAGGGTGGGATACACAAAGGAGAGAGGGAAATAAACACTGGAGCGGGGGATACATACAGGAGAGAGGGGCATAGACAGAGGAAAGTGGAGGATACACACAGTAGAGAAAAGGATACACACTGGAGAGCGGAAGATACACATAGGAGAGAAAGATACACACGAGAGAGGGGCATACACACAAGAAATGGGGAAACACAAAGGAGAAAAAGGGATACACCCAGGAGACAGGATTATACACACAGGAAAGTGTGATACAAACAGGAGAGAGGAGGTAAACACAGGAGAGAAGAGAATACACACAGTAGAGAGAAGGAAAAAACAGGAGAGAGGGGATACACACAAGAGAGAGAAAGATACACACAGGAGAAAGGGGTGATACACACAGGAAAGAAAGGTGTTACACACAGAAGAAAGAGGGGAAAACACAGGAAAGTGGAGAGATACACACAGGAGAGAGCAGAATACACACAGGAGTGGGTCATACACACAGGAGATAGGGGGATACACACAGGAGAGTTGGATACATACAGAAGACAAAGAAATACACACAGGAGAGAAGGAGATACACACAGGAGAGTGGGATACACAGAGGAATGTGGTTATACACACAGGAGAGAGGGAAATACACACAAGAGAGAGGGGCATACACACAGGAAAGAGGAAAATACACATAGGAGAGAGGAAGATACACAAAGGACGGAGGAGGATACATGCAGGAGAGAGGAGTATACACAGAAGAGAGGGGAGTACACAGAAAAGAGAGGGCATTACACACGGGAGAGAGGGCAGATACACAAAAAAGAGAGAAAGATATACACAGGAGAGAGGAGGATACACACAGGAAAGGGTGGATACACACAGGAGAGTGGAGGATACACACAGGTGAGTGAAGGATACACACAGGAGAGAGGGAGGATACACACAGGAGAGTGGAGGATACACACAGGAGAGTGAAGGATACACACAGGAGAGAGGGTTATACACACAAGAAAGAGAAGGATACACACAGAAGAAAGTAAAATACATAAAGGCGAGAGAAACAATACACACAGGGGAGAGGGGGGATACTAACAGGAGAGAGGGGGATACACACCCGAGAGTGGGGCATACACACAGAAGGGAGAAGATACACATTGGAGAGAGTAAGGTACACACAGGAGGAGGAAGATACGCAAAGTAGAGAGGAGGATACACACAGGAGAAAGGAGGATACACACAGGAGAGAGACGGATACACAAAACAGAGAGGAGGATACACACAGAAGAGGGTGTTACACACAAGAAAGAGAAGGATCCACAGAGGAGAGAGGAAAATACACATAAGAGAGAGGTATACACACAGGAGAGAAAAGGATACACGCAGGAGAGAGGAGGATACACATAGTAGAAGGAGATACACACAGGAGGGAGGGGCATACACACACAAAAAAGGATACACACAGAAGAAAGGGGGATACACACAGGACAGTGGAGGATACACACAGGAGAGAGGAGGAAACAAACAGGAGAACGGGGATACCCACAAAAGAGAGGGGGATACACACAGAATAAAGTGGTGATACACACAGGAAAGAAAGGTGTTACCCACAGGAGAGATGGGGGAAACACACAGGAAAGCGGAGTGATACACACAGTAGAGAGCAAGATACAGACACGAGAGAGGGGGATACACACAGGAGAGAAAAGGATACACACAGGAAAGAGGAGTATACACATAGAAGAGGGGCATACACACAGGAGAGAGAAGGAAACACACAGGAGAGATGGATACATGCAGGAGACAGGGAAATACATACAAGAGAGAGGGGAAAACACACAAGAGCAGGGGATAGACACAGGAGAAAGGGTATACACACAGGAGAGGGGGATACACACAGGAGAAAGGGAGAACCAAACAGGAGAGAGGGGAATACACACAAGAGAGAGGGTTATACACACAGGAGAGAAGGGGATACACATAGGAGAAAGGAAGATACACAAAGGAGAGAGGAGGATATATGCAAAAGAGAGGAGTATACACAGGAGGGAGGGGAATACACAAAGGAGAGATGGCGTTACACATAGGAGAGAGGGCGGATAAACACAGGAGAGAGGAGGATACACACAGGAGAAAGAAGGGATACACATAATAAAGAGGGATATACACACAGAAGAGAGTAGGATATACAAAGGCGAGAGAAGGGATACACACAGGGGAGATGGTGGATACTAACAGGAGAGAGGGGAATACACACAGGAGAGTTGGGCATACTCAGCGTAGTGAGAGGCTACACACTGGAGAAAATGGGATACACACAAGAGGAGGAAAATACGCACAGTAAAGAGAAGGATACACACAGAAAAACGGAAGATACACACAGGAGAGAGACGGATACACAAAACAGCGAGGAGCATACACACGGGAGAGGGCGATACACACAAGAGAGAGGGGATCCACAAAGGAGAGACGAAATACACATAGGAGAGAGGGGTATAAACACAGGAGAAGGGTATACACAATAGAGAGAAGGGTACACTCAGAAGAAAGGAGGATACACGCAGCACAGAGGAGGATACCCGCAGGAGAGAGGAAAATACACACAGGAGAGAGAAAAATATACAGAGAAGAAAAGGGGGATGCACACAAGACAGAAAATGATACACACAGAAGAGAACAGAATACACACAGGAGCGAGGAGGATACACACCAAAGAGAGGGGGATACACACAGGAGAGAGGGAAGATAGACACAGGAGAGGGGGGTATACACAAAGTGGAGGGGAATACACAAAGAAGAGAGGTGCATACACACAGGAGAGGAAAAATATACACACAAAAGAGAGGAAGCTACACATAGATGAAAAAAGGACATACAGAGAAGAGGGTGATACACAGAAAAGAGAGAGGGATCCACACAGGAGAGAGGTGAATACACATAGGAGAGAGGGGTATACCCACAAATGAGGGGAATACACAAAGGAGAGAGGAGTATGCACACACGTGAGAAAAGAATACACACAGGAAAGGGTGATACACACAGGAGAGAGGAGATACACACAAGAGAGAGGGGGATACACACAGGAGAAAGGGATGATACACACAGGAGAGAAAGGTGTTACACACGGGAGAGAGAAGGAAAACACACAAGAAAGCGGAAGGATACACGCAGGAGAAAGGAGGATACATTCAGGAGACAGGAGGATACACAAAGGAGAGAGGAGTATACACACAGGAGAGAGGATTATACACACAGGAGAAGGGCTTACGCACAGGAGAGAGGAGGATACACACAGGAGAGCTGGATACATACAGGAGAAAGAGAAATATACACGAGAGAGGGGGATACACACAGGAGATGGGAATACACACAGGAGAGAAGGTATACACCCAGAAGAGGGGAATACACAGAGGAGAGTGGGACATACAGACAGGAGAGAGGGAAATACATATAGGAGAGAGGAAGATACACTAAAAAGAGAAAAGGATACACACAGGAGAGAGGAGCATACACAAGAGAGAGGTTAATACACAGAGGAGAGAGGGCCTTAAACACAGGAGAGTGTGTTTAACGTTAAACACAGGAGAGAGGAGGATACACACAAAAGAGAGGAGCATACACACAGTAGAGAATGATACGCACAGGAGAGACGGGAATTCACAAAATAGAGAGGGGGATATACCCAGGAGAGAGGGAAATACACAAAGGAGACAGGGGTATACACACAGGTGAGAGAAATACACAAAAAAGAGAGGGGCATACACACAGGAGAGAGAAAAGATACACACAGGAGAGAGGAGAATCCACACAAGAGCGAGGGGGATAAACACAGGAGAGAGACGGGACACAAAGTTAAGAAGAAGATACAAACAGGAGAGAGGAAGATAAAAACAAAAGAGAGGAGGATACACACAGGAGAATGAAGGATACACAGAGAAGAGAGGAGGATAGACACAGTAGAGGGGGATACACACAGATAAGAGGGGCATACACAAAGGAGAGAGAAGGATACACACAGGATGCCGGAAGATACACACAGGAGAGAGAAAGATCCACACAGGAGAGAGTGGGGATACCCACGGGAGAAAAGAAAATACACACAGGAGGGAGGAGGATACACACAGGAGACAGAAGGATACACACAGAATAGAAAAGGATACACACAGGAAAGAGTAAGATACACACAAGAGGGAGGATGACACTCACAGGAGAGAGGAGGATCCCCACAGGTGAAAGGAGGATACACAGAGAAGAAAAAAAGATACACACAGGAGAGAGGGGAATACACACAGGAGACAGTGGGATACACACAGGGGGAGAAAGATACACACAGGAGAGAGGATGATACACACATTAGATAGGAAGATACAAACGTGAGAGAGGAGAATACACAAAAGAGACGAAGGCATACACAAAGGAGAGGATGATATACACAGGATAGAGGGGGATACACACAGTTAAAAAAAGGATACACGCAGAAAAGGGGGATACACACAGGAGAGAGGGGGATACACACAAAAGAGAGTAGGATACAGAAAGGAGAGAATAGGATACACACAGGAGATAAAATGATACAAACAGGAGAGAGAAGGATACACATGTGAAAGGAGGATACACACAGGAGAGAGGAGGGTACACCCAGTAGAGAGGGGAAAACACTCAGGAGAGTCGGGATACAAACAGGAGAGTGCGGCATACACAAATGGGGAGGGGGATACACACAGGAGAGAGGATACACACAAGAGAGAGGAAAATACACACAAAAGAAAGGAGGATACACACAGGAATGAGGGGGTTAAACGCAAAAGAGAGAAGGATAAACACAGCAGCGTGGAGGATACACACAGGAGAGAGAAGGATACACAAAAAAGAGAGGAGAGTACACAAATGAGAGGGGAAGATACACACAGGAGAGAAGAGAATACACAAAAGAGAGAAAGGCATACACAAAGGATAGAGAGGGATACAAACAGGACAAAAAGGATACACGCAGAAAAGTGGAATATAAACAGGAGAGAGGGGCATACACACAGAAGAGAGGAGAATATACACAGAATAGAGCAGGATACACACAATAGAGAGGAGAATACACATAGGAGAGAGGAGGTGTACACACAAGAGAGAAGAAGGTACACACAGAAGAGAAAAGATACACACAGGAGAGAGGAGAATACACACAAAAAAGTGGAAAATACAGAAAGTAGAGAGGAGGAAACACACAAAAGAGAAAATGATGCAAACAGGATAAAGGAGGATACACACGTGAAAGGAGGATACACAGAGAAGAGAGGGGAATACACTCAGGAGAGTGGGGAATACAAACAAGAGAGTGCGGTATACAAAAAGGAGAATGGGGATACACACAGGAGAGAGGAGGATACACACAAGAGAGAAAAATACACACAGGAGAAAAAAGGATACACGCAGGAATGAGGAGGATAAACACAAAAAAAGAGACACACAGGAGAAAGGAGGATACACACAACAGAGAGGAAAATACACACAGGAGAAGGGAGGATACACACAGGAATGAGGGGGATAAACGCAAGAGAGAGGAGGATAAACACAGCAGACTGGAGGATACACACAGGACAGAGTGGGATACACACAGGAGAATGGGATACACACAGGAGAGAGGGGCATACACAGAGGAGAGAGGAGGGTAAAAACAGGAGAGAGGAAGGATACACAAAGGAGAGAGGGGATACACACAGTAAACGGGAATACCCACAGGGGGAGAAGGATAATGACAGAAGGGAGGAGGATACACACAAAATAGAATACGATACAGACAGAAGAGAGAAAAATACACGCAAGAGAGAGAAAAATTCACACAGGAGAGAGGAGGATACACACAGAAGAGAGGAGGATACACGCAGAAGAGACGAGATACACACAGTGGAGACGGGGAATACACACAGGAAAGGGGGATACAAACAGAAGAGAGGAGCATACAAACATGTGAGAGGAGTATAAACAAAGAAGAGAGAAGGATACACACAGGTGAGAGGAGGGTACCCACAAAAAAGAGAGGGATAAACACAGGAGAGAGGGTGATACACACAGAAGAGAAGCGATACACACAGGAAAGGGGAGGGTACACAGAGAAGAGAGAAAGATACACAAAGGAGAAAAGAGGATACACAGAAAAGAGGGGGATACACACAGGAGAGAGTGTGATATACCGAAAAGAGAGAAAGATACACAAAGGAGAAAAAAGGAAACACACAGGAGAGGGGAATACACACAAGAGAAAGGGGGATACACACAGGAGAGAGAAGAATACACACAGGAGAGGGGAATATACACAGGAGAGAGAGGCGTAAACACGGGAAAGAAAAAAATACACACAGCAGAGAGGAGGATACACAAAGTAGAGAGGGGATACCCACAGAAGAGTGGAGGATACACATAGGAGAGAGGGGGGATACACAAGAAGAGAGGGAAGATACACACAAGAGAGAAGGGGGATACATCCAAGAGAGAAGGAATACACACAGGAGAGAGGAAGATACACATAGGAGAGAGCAGGATACACACAAGAGTGAGGAAGATACACACAGCAAAAAATATACACACAAAGAGAGAGAAGAATACACACAGGAGAGAGAAGGATACAGACAAAATAGAGAAGAATACACATATAAGACAGAAGAATACACACAGGAGAGAAAAAGATAAACACAGGAGAGAGGTGATACACACAGGATAAAGAAGGGTACACACCGGAGAGAAAAAGATACACACAAATGAGAGAATGATACACACAGGAGAGAGGAAGAAACACAAAGGAGAGTTGTGATACACACAGGAGAAAGGGGGATACACACAGGAGAGAAAAGAAACCACACAGAGGAGAGGAGGAATCACACAGGAGAGGGAGATACAAAAATTAGAAAGGAGAATGCACACAGAAATGGGGATACACACAGAAGAAAGAAAAATAAACACAGGAGAGTGGGGATACACAAAGGAGATGGGGATACACACAGGAGAGAGGATGATACACACAAGAGAGAGAAAAGTACAAAAAGGGGAGAGGAAATACCCACAGGAGAAAGGGTGATACACACAGCAGAAAGGGGGATACACACAGGAGAAAGGAGGGTTACACACAGGAGAGAGGGGAAAACACACAGGAGGGAGGAGGGATACACACAGGATAAAGGAATATACACAAAGAAGAGAGGAGAATACACACAGGAGAGGAGAATACACACAGGAGAGGGGAATAAACACAGGAGAGATGGGGGTACACACAGAAAAGAAAAGGATACACACAGCAGAGAGGAGAATACACAAAGTAGACAGGGGATACCCACAAAATAGTGGAGGATTCACATAGAAGAGAGGGGGAATACAAACGGAGAGAGGAAGATACACACAGGGAAAAAAATACACACACAGAGAAGAATACACACTGGAGAGAGAAGGATACAAACAAAATACAGAAGAATACACATATAAGACAGAAGGTTACACACAGGAGAGAAAAGGATAAACACAGAAGAGAGGTGAAACACAGGAGAGGTTACACACAAGAGAAAGAAGGGTACACACAGGAGAGAAAAAGATACACGCAAATGAGAGAATGATACACACAGGAGAGAGAAAGATACACACAGGAGAGTGGTGATACACACAGGAGAAAGGGGGATAAACACAGGAGAGAAAAGCAACCACACAGAGGAGAGGAGGATACACACATGGAGGGAGATACACAAATTAGAAAGAAGAATGCACACAGGAGAGAGAAAAATACACACAGGAGAAAAAAGAATACACACAGGACAGGGGGATACACAAAGTAGAGAGGGGCATGCACACAGAACAGAAGGATACACACAGGAGAAAAAAATACACACAAGACAGAAAAGGATACACACAAAAAAGGGGGATACACATAGCAGAGAGGGGCATACACACAGTAGCGAGGAGGATACACACAAGAGAAAGGAAGATACAAAAAGGAGAGAGGGAGTACACACAGGAGAGAGGGTGATACACACAGGAGAAAGGGGGGATACACACAAGAGAGAAAGAAATTACACACAGGAGAGAGGGGAGAAACACACAGGAGAGAGGAGGGATACACACAGGAGAAAGGAAGATACAAACAAGAGAGTAGAAAATACACACAGGAAAGAGGAGGATGTACACAGGAAAAAGGAGGATACACACGGAAGACAGGAGGATACACAAACGAGAGAGGAGAATACAAACAGGAGAAAGGAGGATACACTAAGGAGAGGGGCATACACACAGGAGAGAGGAGATACAAACAAGAGATTGGTTACACACAGAAGACAGGGTAATACACACAGGAGAGAGGGGGATACACACAGGAGATGTGGATACAGAGAGGAGAGAGGAGAATACATACAGGAGAAAAAAGGATACATTCAGGAGAAAGGAGATTACACACAAGACAGAGGGGCATAGACACAGTAGAGAGGAGGATACACACAAAAGAAAGGGGGATACACACAGGAGAGAGGGGGATAAAAACAGAAAAGTGTGGAATACACACAAAAGGAAGGGGGATACAAAGAGGAGAGAGAAGCATACACACAGAAGGAGAAAAGTACACACAGGAGAGAGGAAAATACACAAAGGAGAGAGGAGGATACACACAGGAGAGAGGAGGATACACACAGGAGAAAGGAGGATTTACAAAAAAGAAGGAAAATACACAGGAGAGAGGAGGATACAAACAGGCGAGAGGGATACACACAGGAGACGGGGAAGTACACAACGGAAAGAGGGGGATACACACAGGAGAGGGGGACACACACAGAAGAGAGGTGCATACACACAGGAGACAGAAGGATACACACCGAAGAGGGGGAATACACACAGGAGATGGGGGATACACACAGGAGAGAGGAGGATACAAAAAGGAGAGAGGGGTATACACACAGTGGGAGAAGGATAAATACAGGAGAGAGGAGGGTACACACAAATGGGAAGATGATACAAAGAGAAGAGAAAAGGACACACGCAGGAGAGAGGAGGATACACACAGGAGAGGGGGAAATACACACAGGAGGAATGGGGATGCACACAAAAGGAGGAGGATACCCACAGAAGAGAGGAGAATACACACAAGCTAGAGAAGAATACACACAGGAGAGAAAAAAATACACACAGGAGAAGGGGATACACACAGGAGAGAGAGAGATACAAACAGGAGAGTGCGATATACACACAGAAGGGAGGGGAATACAAAGAGGACAGTGGGGGATACACACAGGAGAGAGGAGGATACAAACAGGAGAGAGGATGACACACAAAGGAGAAAAGGAAACACACAGTAGAGAGGGAGATACACACAGGTGAGTGGAGCATAGACACAGGATGGAGAAAGGTACAAACAGGATAGGGTTGGTACACACAGGGTGAGAAGGATAAATACAAGAGGGAGGAAAATACACATAAAAGGAATGAGGATACAGACAGAAGAGAGGAGGATACACGCAGGAGAGAGGAGGATACACACAAAAGAGAGAAGGACACATACAAAAGAGAGAAGGATACACACAAAAGAGAGGAGAATACACACAGGAGAGAGGAGGATACACGCTGGAGAGAGGAGTATACACACAGGAGAGAGAGTTGAGAAACACAGGAGAGGGAAATACATAAAGGAAAAAGGAAGGTACACACAGAAGAGAAGGGTATACACACGAGAGAAAGGATACAAAAAGGAGAGTGTCATACACACCAGAGAGTGAGAAATACACACAAAAATAGAGAAAAGGATACACACAGTAGAGAGGAGGATACACACAGGAAATGGAAAAACACACAGGAGAGAGGGGCAAACACACTGGAGAGGGCGATACACACAGGATAAAAGGGGATCTACACAGGATAATTAAGAATACACACAGGAGATGGGGATAAACACAGGAGAGAAGAACGTACACTCAGGAGAGAGAAGGATACACACAGCAGAGGGGAGGATACACACAGTAGAGAGGGAATACACACAGGTGAGAGAGGGATACACACAGGAGAGAGGGGGGATACACACAGGAGAGAGCAGGGATACTCACAGGAGAGAAGCAGGATACACAAAGAAGATAATAGGATACACACAGGAGAGAGGAGAATACACACGGGAGAGAGGAAGATACGCACAGAAGATTAGGATACACACAGGAGAGAGGAGGGTACACACAGTAGAGAGAAGGATACACACAGAAGACAGAAGGATACACACAGGAGACAGAAAAATACACACAGGAGAGGTGTGATACACACAGAAGAGAGAAAGTTACACACAGAAGAGAGGAGGATACACACAAAAGAGAGAAGGATACACACAGAAGACAGAAGGATACACATAGGAGAGAGGAAGACACACAAAGGAAAGGTGTAATACACACAGGAGAAAATGGAATACACACAGGAGAGAAAAGATACACACAGGATAAAGTAGGATACACACAGGAGGGGAAGATACACAAAGTAGAGAGAAGAATACACACAGGAAAGTGAAATACACACAGGGGAAAAAGGCATAAACACAGGAGCGAGAAGGATACACACAAGTAACGGTGATACACAAAGGTGAGAGGGGCGTCCTCACAGAAGAGAGGAAGATACACACAGGAGAGCGGAGTATACAAACAGAAGAGGGGATACAAATGGAAGAGAGCGGGATACACACAAAAGAAACGGGGGATACACACAAGAGAGAAAGGGGTTACACACAGGAGAGAGAGGGAAACACGAAAAAGAGAAGAGGATTAAACACAGGAGAGAGAAAGATACACACAGGAGAGAGGAGGATTCATACAGGAGAGAAAAGGCTACACACAAAAGAGAGGAGTATACACAAAGAAGAGAGGGAAACACACGAGAGAGGGGTATATACAGAGGCGACAGGGATACACACAGGAGACGGTGTGATACAAAAAGGAAAGTGGGGGATACACACAGGAGAACGGGGGATACAAACAGAAGAGTGCGGCGTACTCACAAGAGGAAGGGGAATACACACAGGAGAGAGGAGGATACACACAGGAGAGAGAAGGCTACACACAGGAGAGAGTATTATACACAAAGAATAGAGGGCAACAAACAAGAGTGAGGGGGATACACAAAGGCGAGGGAGATACACACAGGAGACGGTGTGATACACAAAGGAGAGAGGGGGGTAAACAAAAAAGAGAAGAATACACACAGGAGAGAGGGGTATAAACAAAAAATAGAGGAGGATACACACATGAGAGAAAGGGGATACACACAGGAGAGAGGGGGATACCCAAAGGATAGTGGGGCAGACACACAGGAGGGAAGGTAATACACACAGGAGAGAGAAGGATACACACAGGAAGACAAGAATAAATACAAAAGAGAGGAGGATACACACAAAACACTGGAGGATAAAGACAGAATAGAGGATGATATACACAGGAGAGTGGTGGATACACACAGGAGAGAGGAGGATACACACAGGAGAGAGGAGGATACACACAGAAGAGAGGAGAATACACACAAGAAAGACGGGGAATACACACAGGAGAGGGGGATACACACAGAAGAGAGGAAGATACACACAGGAGAAAGGAAGATGCACACAGGAGAGTGGAAGATTCACACAAAAGAGAGGATGATACACACAGGAGAGACGAGGATACACACAGGAGAGAGAACAATACACACAGAAAAGCGGGATACACACAGAATAGAAAAGGATACACATAGGAGAGAGGAGGGTACACACAGGAGAAAGGAGAATACAGAGAGCAGAGAGGAGGATGCTCAGATGAGAGGGGGATACACACATAAGAGAGTGACATACACACAGGGGAGAAAAGGATATACACAGAATTGAGGAAGATACACACAGGAAAGAAAGGGAAACACACGAAAGAGAGGGGGATACACAGAGAAAATAAGAAAATACACACTGGAGAGAGTAGGATACACACACGAGACAAGAGGATGCACACAGGAGAGAGGGGAAATACACACAGGATAGTGGAAGATACACACAGAAGAGAGGAGGATGCACACAGAAGAGAGGATGATCAACACAAATGAAAAACGGATACACACAGCAGAGAGGAGGATACACACAGGAGAGAGGGGAAAAAACACAGAAGACTGGGGGATACACACATGTGGATGGGGATACACACAGTAGAGAGGAAAATACACATAGGAGAGAGGAGCATAAACAAAATAGACATGAACATACACATAGGAGAGGAAGATACACACAGGAGAATGGGGATACACACAGGAAAGACGGGATACACAGAAAAGAAGGGGATACACACAGGAGAGAGGGGCATACCCACAGGAGAGAGGAGAAAACACACAGAATAGAGGAGAATACACACAATAGCGAGGAAGATACACAGGGTAGAGAGGGAATATACACACAGAAGAGAAGAAGATACACATAGAAGAGAGGAGGATACATACAAAAGAGAGGAGGATACACACAGGGGAGAGACGGATACACAAAGGAAACAGGAGGATACACACAAAAGAAAAAAAATACAAACAAAAGAGAGAAGGATACACACAGGTGAAAGGAGGATACACACAGGAAAGAGGGAGATACAGACAAAAGAGAAGGATACACACAGGAGGTATGGGGTTACACACAGGGGGAGGGGGATACACAGAGTAGAGAGGAGGATCCACACAAGAGAGAGGAGGATACACACAGAAGAGAGGGGGATACACACAGGGAGAGGGGAATACACACAGGAGAGTGGAGGATAAAAACAGCAGACAGGAGAATACGCACAGGAGAGAGAGGAATACACACATGAGAGAGGAGGATATACAAAGGAGAGGGGAAAAAACACAGTAGAGAGGGGGATATACACAGGCGAGAGGGATACACAAAGAAGTTGGGTAGATGCACACAAGAGAAAGGGGGATCCACAGAGGAGAGGGGGATACCCAATGAAAAGAGGAGCCTACACACAGGAGAGAGGAAGATACACACAGGAGAGAAGAGGGATACACACAGGAGAAAGGGGAAGACACACAGGAGAGTGGGGCATACACACAGGATGGAGGGGGATACACACAGGAGAGAGGGGGATACACACAGGGGGAGAAGGATAAATACAAGAGGGAGGAGGGTACACAAGAAAGAGAGGAGGATACAGACAGAAGAGAGGAAGATAAACGCAGGAAAGAAAAGGATACACACAAGAATGAGGAGGATACACAGAGGAGAGAGAAGGATACACGCAGGAGAGAGAAGGATGCACACAGGAGAGTGGGAGGATACACACAAGATAGGGCGATACACACAGAAGAGAGGAGTATAAACACAAAAGAGAGATGAATACACACAGGAGAGTGGAGGATACAAACAGCAGACAGAAGGTTATGTACAGAAGAGAGTAGAATACAAACATGAGAGAGTAGGATACACAAAGGAGAGTAGAAAAAGCACAGTAGAGAGGGGGATATACACAGCGAGAGGGATACACACAGAAGTGGAGGGATGCAAACAGGAGAAAAAGGGATCCACAAAAGAGAGGGGGGATACACAATAAAAAGAGGAGCATACACACAGGAGAGAGGAGGATACACACATGAGAGAAAAAGGATACACACAGGAGAAAGGGGGATACACACAGGAGAGGGGGGAATACACACAGGATGAAGGGGGATACACACAAAAGAAAGGGGGATACACACAAGAGGAGAAGGATAAATAAAGAAGAAAGGAGGGTACACATAAAAGAGAGGAGGATGCAGAAAGAAGAGAGGATGATAAACGTAGGAAAGAGAAGGATACACACAGGAGCGAGAAGGATAAACAGAGGAGAGAGAAAGATACACGTAGGAGAGAAAAGGATACACACAGGAGAGTGAGGGGATACACACAGGATAGGGCGATACACACGGAAGAGTGGAGGATAAACACAGGAGAGAGGAGAGTACTCACAAAAGAGAGGGGGATACACACAAAACAGTGGGGGATGCACACAAGAGAGAAAAGGATACACACAGGAGAAAGAGAGATACACATAGTAGACAGGAGATACACACAGGAGAAAGGAAAATACACACAAGAGAGGGGGGATACACACAGGAGAAAGGAGGATACACAAGGGAGAGGGTGATACACACAGGAGAGAGGGGGATACATGGAAAAGAGAAAAGGATACACACAGGAGAGAAAAGGATACACACAGGAGATGGGAATACACAGGAGAGAGGGGCATACACACAGGAGAGGGTGATACACACAAGAGAAAGGGGGATACACACAGGAAAAAGGATAATACACACAGGAAAGAAGGATACACACAGGAGAGAAAGGCATACACACAGGAGAAAGGAGAATACACACAGCAGAGATTAGGATTCACACAGGAGAGAGGGGATAAACACAGGAGAAAGAAGAAAACACACAGGAGAAAGGGGAGATACACAGAGGAATGAGGAGAGATACACACAGGAGAGAGGAGCATACATACAGGAGAGAGGAGCATACACACAGGAGAGAAGGATAAACACAGTAGAGAGAAAGATACGCACAGGATAGAAGAGGATATACACAAAATAGAAAACGATACACACAGGAGACAGAAAGATACACACAGAAGAGAGGGGGATAAACACAGGAGAGGGGAATACACACAGGAGAGAAAAAAGATACACACAGAAGACAGGGATACACAAAGAAGGGAGTTGGATACACACATGAGAGAGGGGGATACACACAGAAGAGAGGGGAATACACACAAGAGGGATGGTCATACCCACAGGAGAGAGGATAAAACACAAAAGAGAGAGGGGGATACATACAGGGAAAAAAGGGATACAAACAGGAGAGTGCACCATACACACAGAAGGAAGGGGGATACACGAAGAAGAGAGGAGGATACACACAAAATAAAAGATGATACACACAGGAGACAGAAAAATACACACAGGAGAGAGGGGGATACACACAGGAAAAAGGGGGATACAAACAGGAGAGTGCTGCATAGACACAGAAGGTAGAGGGATACACACAGGAGAGAGAAGTATACACAAAGGAGAGAAAATGATACACAAAGAAGAAGGAGAAACAAACAAGAGAGGGGGTATACACACAGCAGAGAGGAGGATACACACGGAAGAGAGGAGGATATACAAAGGAGAGAGAAGGATACACACAGGAGAGAGAAGAATACACACAAGAGAGGGGGATACACATAGGATAGAAAAGGTTACACATAGAAAAGAGAAGGGTATACACAGGAGAGAGGATGATACACACAGAAGAGAGAAGAATACACAAGAAAGGGGAATACACACAAGATAGAAAAGAGTACACATAGGAGAAAAGAGGATACACACACGAGAGAGGAGAATACAAAAAGAAGAGGGAGAAACACACCAGAGAGTGGGGCATACACACAGGCGAGTGGGATAAACACTGGAGAGGGTGGGATAAACACAAAATAGAGAAGGATACACAAAGAAAAGGAGGATACACACAGGAGAGAGGAGGCTACACACTGCAGAGAGGAAGATACACAAAGAAGAAAAGGAAACACAAGAGAGAGGGGGATACACACAGTCGAGGGGAATAAACACTGAAGACGGTGGGATAAACACAGGAGAGAGGTGGATACACAAAGGAGAAGGGGATATACACAGGAGAGAGGGGTATACACACAAAATAGACGAGGATACACACAGGAGAGAGGGAAGATACACACAGGAGAGAGGGGGATACACACAGAAAAGTGGGGCATAAACACAGAAGGGAAGGGGATATACATAGCAGAGAGGGGGATACAGACAGTGGGAGAAGAATAAATACAGAAGAGAGAAAGATATACACAGAAGAGAGAAGAATACACACAAAAAAGGAAGATAAACACAGGAGAAAAAAGGATGCACATAGGAGAGTGGAGGATACACACAGGAGAGAGGAGGATACACAGAGCAGAGAGGAGGATACACACAGGAGAGGAAGATCCACACAGAAAAGAGGGGAATACACACAGGAGAGAGAAAAATACACAGAGGATTAGGGAAGATACACACAGGAGAGAGGGGGATACACACAGGAGTGAGGGTGGATACACACAAGAGTTTAGAAAATACACACAAGAGAGAGGAGGATACACACAAGAGACAGGATGATACACAGAGGAGAGAGAAGAATACACACAGGAGAGAGAAAGATACACACAGGAGGGAGGACTATACACACAGGAGAGAGGAAGATCCACACAAATGAAAGGAGGATACACACAGCAGAGAGGAAAATACTCACAGGAGAGAGGGGGAAACACACAGGAGAGTGGGGGATACACAAAGGTGGAGGGAAATATACACAGGAGAGAGGAAGATACAAAGAGGAGAGAGGAGGATACACATAAAAGAGAGGAGCATACACAAAAAAGACAGAGGCATACACACGGAAGAGGGGGAAACACACAAGTGAAAGGGGGATACACATAGGAAAGAAAAGAATACACACAAAAGAGAAAGATACACACAGGAGGGTGAGACATACACACAGGAGAGAGGAGGATACAAACAGGATAAAGGAGAATACACGCAATAGAGAGGGAGATACACAGAGGAGGGAGGGGGTATACACACAGGAGAGAAGAAGATACACACAGAAGAGAGTAAGATACACAGAGGAGATAGGAGGATACACACAGGGGAGAGAAAGATAGACATAGCAGAGAGGAGGATACACACAAAAGAGAAAATAATACAAACAGAAGAGAGGAGGATACACACAGGTGCAAGGAGGATACACACAGGAGAAAAGAGAATACACACAGGAGAAAGGGGGATACACCCAGGATAAATGTGGATACACACAGGGGAAAGGGGATACACACAGGATAGAGGAGGATACACAAGAGAGAATAGAAAACACACAGGAGAGAGGGAAATACAAACAAGAGAGTGTGACAAACACACAGGATGGAGGGAAATACACACTGGAGAGAGGATGATACACACAGGGGAAAAGAAATACACACAGGAGAGAGAAGCATACAAACAGCAGAGAGGAGGATACGCACAAAAGTGAGGAGGATTCACCCAGGAGACAGGAGGATACACACAGAAGAGAGGGGGAAACACACAGGAGAGTAGGGGATACACACATGTGGAGGGGGATACACATAGGAGAGAGGAAGATACACACAGGACAGATGAGGATACACATAGGAGAGAGGAGCATACAAAAAAGAGACAGAAGGGAACACACAGGAGAGGGAAATACACACAGTTGAAAAAGAGATACACACAGGAAAGAAAAGAATACACACAAAAGAAGATACACACAGGAGGGTGGGGGTATACACACAGGAGAGAGGAGGATACACACAGGATAGAGGAGAATACACAAAATAAAGAGGGGGATACACACTTGAGAGAGGGGTATACACATAGGAGAGAAGAAGATACACACAGAAGAAAGAAAGATACAAACGGGAGAGAGGAGAATACACACAGGGGAGAGAAGAACAAACACAGCAGATAGGAGGATACACACAGGAGAAAAATAATACAAACAGGAGAGAGAAGGATACACACATGTGAAAGGAGGATACACACAAGAGAGAGGAGGATACACATAGGAGAGAGGGAGATACACCCAGGAGAAATGGGGATACACACAGGGGTAAAGGGATACACACAGGAGAGAGGAAAATACACTCAAGAGAGAAGATACACACAGAAGAGAGGAGGATACACCAGAAGAGAGGGGGAAACACACAGGAGAGAGGGAGATACAAACAGGAGAGTGTGACATACACACAGGATAGAGGGAAATACACACAGGAGAGAGGAGAATACAAACAGGGAGAGGGGGATACACACAGGACAGAGGAGGATACAAACTGCAGAGAAGAGGATACACACAAAGAGAGGAGGATACACCCAGGAGAGAGGAGAATACACAAAGGAGAGGGGGAAACACACAGTAGAGAGGGGGATATAAACAGGTGAGGTGGATACACACAGAAGTGGGGAAGATGCACACAAAAGAAAGGGGAATCCACACAGGAGAGGGGGATACACACAGAACAGAGGGGCATACACAAAGGAGAAAAGAGGATACACAAAAGAGAGAGGGGGGATACACACAGGAGAAAGGGGGATACACACAAGAGAGTGGGGCATACACACAGGATAGAGGGGCACACACACAGGAGGAGAAGAATAAATACAGGAGGGAGGAGGGTACACAAAAAGAGAAAAGAATACAGACAGGAGAGAGGAGGATACAAACAGGAGAGAGGAGGATACATACAGGGGAGAGGAGGATACACACTGGAGAGAAGAGGATACACGCAGGAGAGTGGAGGATACACACAGGAGAGTAAAAAATACACACAAAAGAGAGGAAAATACACACAAAAGAGAGTGGGATACACACAAAAGAGAGTGGGTTACACACAGGAGAGAGGGGGATACACAAAGGTGAGAGGAGGATACACAAATGAGAGGGGGATACACACAGGAAAGAGGGGGATACACTGAAAAAAAGGATACAGACAGAATAGAGGAGGATAAACAGAGTAGAGAAGAATATACACAGGAGAGAGGGGCATACACATAGGAGAGGGAGATACACACAGGAGAAAGGGGGATAGACACAGGAGAGGGGAGAACACACAATGGAGAGGGGGATACACACATGAGAACAGGGCGTACACACAGAAGAGAGGAGGATTCAAAAGGCAGAGAGGAGGATACACACTGGAGAGAGGGGATGCACAAAAGCGAGAGGGGCATACAAACAAGAGAGAAGGGGATACACACAGAAAAGAGCGGGGATACCCACAGGAGAGTGGGAACATACACACACCACACAGGAGGGATACACACAAGAGGGAGGAGGATACACACAGAAGTGAGGAGGATACACACAGTAGAGAAAAAGATACACACAAAAGAGAAGGATCCACACAGGAGAGAGGAGGATACACACAGGATAGAGGAGTTTAAACAAAAAAGCAGGATACACACAGGAGACAGAAGAATACACACAGGAGAGAGGAGGATATACACAAGAGGGTGGTGATATACACAGGAGGGAGGAGGGTACATACAGGAAAGAGGGGCATACACACAGAAAAAAATGGATAAACACAGGAGAAAGGGGGATAAACACAGGAAAGAGGAGGATACACCCAGGTAAGGGGGATACACAAAGAAAAAAGGGCGTACACACAGGAGAGAGGAGGATATACACAGGAGAGAGGAAGATGCAAACAGGAGAGAGGTGATACACACAGGAGAAAGAAGGTATACAGAGGATCCTTCACAGCCTCACTGAATATTATACACTGGTGATATAGTCTGGAGTCTATTTTTTTATGGCCACTCATTCAAAGAATCACTAAATAATGCACACCTTCTGAATAGTCAGATTTCTCTTTCCTATGGCCACTCCTTAAGAGCCTCACTAAGTGAACACACCTGGGGAAATAGTCAGGATTTAACTTTATCCCCTCATTCACATTCTGATTTAATAAGGCACACCTGAGGAATAGTCAGGAGACTTTTTCATGTGGTCTGTAATTCGGAGTGTCACTGAATAATGTGTTGTAGTCAGGAGTCTATATCACGAAGACAAATATTCAGAGCCTCAGTGAATAAGACAGGCCCCAGATATACTAAGGAATCTAATTAATATGGCAATATCTTCTGAGCCTCACTGTATAATACACACCTGGAGAATAATTTTGAGTCTATTTTTGATGGACATTCATTCAGAGCTTCGGTAAAAAATGTACACCTGTGGAGTAGCCAGGAGTCTATTTCATTAGGACATATATTCATAGCCTCAGTGGATAATATGCACGTGTGGATTAGTCAGGATTCAATTTTATATGGCCACTGACTCATAACCTCAATGAAAAATGCACAAGTGTAAAGTACTCAGCAGTCTATTTCATATAAACACTCATTCAGAGATTCAGTGAATAATACAAATATTTAAGATAGAAAACATCCTGTTTCATATCGTCACACAAAAAGAGACTCCCTGAATAATACACACCTGGAGAATCATTTGGAGTCTATTTTCAATTGACATTCATTCAGAGCCTCGGTAAATAATGCACACCTGTGGAGTAGCCAGAAGTCTATTTTATTTGGACACTCATTCGTAGACTCATTTGATAATATGCACGTGTGTATTAGTCAGGATTCCATTTTATATGGCCACATACTTGTAAACTCAGTGACAAATGCACAAATGTAAAGTGTTCAGCAGACGATTTCATATAGACACTCATTCAGAGATTCATTGAATAATAAAAATATTAAAGATAGACAGCATCCTGTTTTTCTATGCTTACAAAAAAGAGCCTCATTATATAATATGCCCGTGTGGATTATTCAGGATTCCATTTTATATGGCCACTGATTCGTAAACTCAGTGACAAATGCACAAATGTAAAGTACTCAGCAGTCTATTTTATATAGACACTAATTCAGAGATTCACTGAATAACAGAAATATTTGAGATAGATAGCCACCTGTTTCATATGGTTAAACAAAAAGAGCCTCACTGAGTAATGCACACCAAGGGAAGTGTTAGCAGTCTACTTTATATATATTTTAATTTACAGAATCAGGAAATAATGAACACGTGTGGAATAGACACTAGTCTATTTTATATGGCCGCAAAATCAAAGCCTTTTCGAATACTGCACATGTGGGGAATAATCACTTGTCTGTTTCGTATGGTGTTTCTTTTGGTGAATCAAAAATTTATGCACACCTGTGGAGTAAAATGGGTTCTATTTCAGAAGGCCACTCTTTCAGTGTTTTAGTGAATAATATGTATATCTGAAAAGTAAGGGATCTCTTTCACATTGCCACTAGTTCAGGGCCTCTGTGAAGAAAACTCCCCTCAAAAATAGTCAAGTGTCTTCTTTAAATGGCTACACATTCAGAGACTCTGTAGGTAATGAACACCTGGGCAATACACCTGAGTCTATTTTTATGCCCACTTAGTCAGAGTCTCATTCAATAATACACACCTGGGGAAGAGTTAAGAGTCTACTTCATGTAGCCACTCATTTTGAGCATCAGTGAATAATGCACACCAGGCTAATAGTCGAGCATTTTTTATATGGCCACTCATTTTGTGTCTCATGGAGGGATATACACCTGAAGAATCCTCAGGATTCTATTTGATATGACCACTCATTTAGAAACTTATTGAAAAATTCACAATGGAGCAATAGTCAGGTGTCTATTTTATATTGTCTATCACTCAAAGATTCAGTGAATAATAAACTTCTATGGAGTAATCCGGAGGCTGTTTAAGATAGCCACAAATTAAGTGCCTTCCTGAATGATATACACCTGGGTAATAGCCTGGTGGCTATTTCATGTGAACTCTAATTTTGTGTATCCTTGAGTAATACACACATGGGGCAGTGTCAGGAGTCTATTTGGCATGGACACTCAAACAGAACCTGTTTGATTAATGCACACATGTATAATAATAAGGAGTCTATGTCATATGGCTACTCATTAAGACAAATAGTGAATAATGCATATGTAAAGTAATTAGAAGTCCGATTCTTATGGACCATCTTTCAAAGCCTCAATGAATATTACACACTTGTGATATAGTCTGGAGTCTATTTTTTATGGACACCGATTCAGAGAAATCACTAAATAATGCACACCTGCGGAATAGTCAGAAGTCTCTTTCTGATGGCCACTCGTTAAGAGCCTCACTAAGTGTACACAACTGGAGAAATAGTCAGGATTTACCTATATCCCTTCATTCAGAGTCTCACTAAATAATGCACACCTGTGGAATAGTCAGGAGACTTTTTCATGTGGCCCCTAATTCGGAGTGTCACTGAATAATGTGATGTAGTCAGGAGTCCATTTCATGTAGACACATATTTAGAGCAACAGTGAATAAAAAGGCCCTTCATGTGGTAAGAAGTCTTATTAATATGGCCACATCTTCTGAGCCTCACTGAATAATACACACCTGGAGAATAATTTGGAGTCTATTCTCAATGGACATTCATTCAGAGCCTCAGTAAATAATGTACACCTGTGAAGTAGCCAAGAGTCTATTTTATTAGGACACCCATTCATAGTCTCAGTGGATAATATGCACATGTGGATTAGTCCGGATTCCAATTTATATGGCCACTGACTCGTAACCTCAGGGAAAAATGCACATATGTAAAGTATTCAGCAGTCTATTTCATATAGACACACATTCAGAGATTCACTAAATAATAAAAATATTTAATGTAGCAGAATCCTTTTTCATACGGACACACAAAATGAGCCTCACTGACTAAGGCACACCTAGGGAAGTGTTAGGAGTCTACTTTATATAGCTTCTCATTTATTGCCACAGGGAATAATGCACACGTGTGGAATAGACACTAGACTATTCTATATGGCCACAAAATCAAAGCCTGAGTGAGTAATACACAACTTTGGAATAGTCACTTGTCTATTTTACATGCCCAAATATTTGGAGTCAGAGTCAATAATACACGCCTGTGGACAAGTCAGAAAACAATTCATATGGCCAAAGTTTCAGAGCCTCAGTGACTAATACATACGTGGGAAACACTCAGGACGCTATTACATGTGGCATCAATTTCAGAGCTTCCTTAAATAAGAAACACTTCTATTGTAGTCAGAATTCTGTTTCCTATAGCAACATATTCAGAGCCTAACTGAAGAACATACACCTTAAGAAAAGTTAAAATTCTATTTCGTATAGCCACTCATTTAGAGCCGAATGTAAAAACGCACGCATGAGGAGCATTCAGGAGGCTCTATTTTATGGCCATTCATTCAGAGCTTCACAGAATAATACAGACCTATGAAAACATCAGGAGTGTATTTCACACGGCCACTTATTCAGAAACTCAGTGAGGAATCATATATATCTGGAAAACACTCATGATTATATTATATATAGCCACTTATTCAGAGACTCACTGAATAATACACAGCTAAAAAATAGTCTGGAGACTACTAGATATGACCCATTACCGAGGGACTCAGTGGACAATGCAGAACTAAAAATAGTAAAGAGGATAGAGTAAGGGGATTATGTTACTGGTCACTCGTTCAGAATCTCACTGAAGAATACACATCTTGGGAATAGTCACTGACCATGTCACATGGACACTCAATCACAGCATTACCAAATAATGCACAATGGGGTAATAGTAAGGAGTCTATTTTATATGGCCTCTCATTCGGAGCTTCAGTGCATAACAAACAGCCGTGGAGTAGTCAGGACCTTATTTAAGGTAGCCCCAAATTAAGCAGCTCCGTGAATGATACACACATATGTCAGAGTCAGAAGACTCTTTGACATAGACACTCATCCTGAAACTTTTCGAATATTGCACATGTGGGGAATAATCACTAGCCTGTTTCATATGGTGATCAGTTTAAAGAATCAAAAAATAACGCACACCTGTTGAGTAAAATGGGTTCTATTTCATAAGGCCATTCTTTCAGTGTTTCAGTGAATAATATGTATATCTGATAAGTCAGGAATCTCTTTCACATGGCTACTCGTTCAGGGCCTCAGTGAAGAATACTCCCCTCAAAAATAGTCAAGTGTCTAATAAAAATGGCTACACATTCAAAGTCTCTGTACGCATTGAGCACCTGGGCAATACACCTGAGTCTCTTTTTTTATGCCCACTTAGTCAAAGGCTCATTCAATAATACAGAAGAATGGAAGATTTAAGAGTCTATTTCATGTAGCAACTCATTTAGAGCCTCAGTGAGTAATGCACACCAGGGTAATAGTCGAGCATTTTTTATATGGCCACTCATTTTATGTCTCACGGAGTGAGATACACCTGAAGAATCCTCAGGATTCTATTTGATACGACCACTCATTTAGAACCTTATTGAATAATTCACAATGGAGCAATAGTCAGGTGTCTATTTTATATGGTCTATAACTCAAAGTTTCAGTGAATAATAAACTTCTATGGAGTAATCAGGAGGCTGTTTAAGATAGCCACAAATTAAGTGCCTTCCTGAATGATACACACCTGGGTAATAGACTGGCGTCTATTTCATAAGAATTCTAATTTTGTGAATCGTTGAGTAATACACACCTGGGGCAGTGTCAGGAGTCTATTTGGTATGGACACTAAAACAGAGCCTGTGTGATTAATGCACACATGGATAATAATTACGAGTCTATGTCATATGGCTACTCATTCAGACAAACTGTGAATAATGCACATGTGGAGTAATTAGAGGTCTGTTTCATAGAACCCCTCTTTCACAGCCTCACTGAATATTACACACTTGTGATATAGTCTGGAGTCTATTTTTTATGGCCACTCATTCAAAGAATCACTAAATAATGCACACCTGCATAATAGTCAGAAGTCTCTTTCCTATGGCCACATATTAAGAGCCTCACTAAGTGTACACACCTGGAGAAATAGTCAGGATTTACCTTTATCCCCTCATTCAGAGTCTCACTAAATAATGCACACCTGTGGAATAGTCAGGATACTTTTTCATGTGGCCTCTAATTCGGAGTGTCACTGAATAATGTGGTGTAGTCAGGAGTCTATATCATGTAGACATATATTCAGAGCTTCAGTGAATAAGACAGACACTTGATATAGTAAGGAATCTAATTGATATGGAAAAATATTCTGAGCCTCAATGAATAGAACACACCTGCGGAATAATTTGGAGTCTATTTTCGATGGACATATATTCAGAGCTGCGGAAAATGATGTACACCTGTGGAGTAGCCAGGACTCTATTTTATTAGAACACTAATTCATAGCCTCAGTGGATAATATGCATGAGTGAATTAGTCAGGATTCCAATTTATATGGCCACTGATTCGTAACGTCTGTGAAAAATGCAAAAATGTAAAATGCTTAGCAGTCTATTTCATATAGACACTCATTCAGAGATTCACTGAATGATACAAATATTTGAGATACACAGCATCCTGTTTCATATGGATAAACAAAAAGAGCCTCACTGAGTAATGCATACCAGGGGAAATGTAAGGAGTCTACATTATGTAGCCTTTAATTTACAGAATCAGGACATAATGCACACGTGTGGAATAGACACTAATCTATTTTATATGGCCGCAAAATCAAAGGCTTTTTGAATACTGCACATGTGGGGAATAATCACTTGACTGTTTCATGTGGCGTTTCATTTGGTGAATCAAAAACTTATGCACACTTGTGGAGTAAAATGGGTTCTATTTTAGAAGGCAACTCTTTCAGTGTTTTAGTCGATACGATGTATATCTGAAAAGTAAGAAATCTCTTTCACATGGCCACTCGTTCAGGGCCTCTGTGAAGAATACTCCCCTTAAAAATAGTCAAGTGAAAAAAAAAATAGTCAAGTGTCTACTTTAAATGGCTACACATTCAGAGACTCTGTAGATAATGAACACCTGGGCAATACACCTGAGTCTATTTTTATGCCCACTTAGTCAGAGTCTCATTCAATACTACACACCTGGGGAAGAGTTAAGAGTAGACTGTGAATCGTTCTACCATAAGGACACATGCACACGAATGTTCATTGCAGCACTGTTTACAATAGCAAAGACCTGGAACCAACCCAAATGCCCATCGATGATAGACTGGATTGGGAAAATGTGGCACATATACACCATGGAATATTATGCAGCAATCAGAAATGATGAGTTTGTGTCCATTGTAGGGACATGGATGAATCTGGAGAACATCATTCTCAGCAAACTGACACAAGAACAGAAAAAGAAATACCGCATATACTCACTCATAGGCGGGTGAGAAAAATGAGAACACATGGACACAGAGAGGCGGTCTACTATACACTGGGGACTGTTGGGGGAAATGGGGGAGGGACAGCGGTGGGGCTGGGGGGGATAGCCTGGGGATGAATGCCAAGTGTGGGTGAGGGGGAGGAAGGCAGCAAAGCACACTGCCATGTGTGTACCTATGCAACTATCTTGCACGTTCTGCACATGTACCCCAAAACCTATAATGCAATAAAAATTAAAAAAAAAAAAAGAGTCTACTTCATGTAGCCACTCATTTTGAGCATCAGTGAATAATGCACACCAGGCTAATAGTCGAGCATTTTTTATATGGCCACTCATTTTGTGCCTCACTGAGTGATATACACCTGAAGAATCCTATGGATTCTATTTGATACTACCACGCATTTAGCACCTTATTGAATAATTCACAATGGAGCAATAGTCAAGTGTGTATTTTATATGGTCTATCATTAAAAGTTTCAGTAAATAATAAAATTCTATGTAGTAATCAGCACGCTGTTTAAGATAGCCACATATTAAGTGCCTTGCTGAATGATACACACCTGGGTAGTAGCCTGGCGTCTGTTTCAAATAAACTTTAATTTTGTGTGTCGTTGAGTAATACACACCTGGGGCAGTGTCAGGAGTCTATTTGGCATGGACACTCAAGCAGAACCTGTTTGATTAATGCACACATGTATAATAATGAGGAGTCTATGTCATACTGCTACTCATTCAGACAAACAGTGAATAATGCAAATGTAAAGTAATGAGAAGTGTGATTCTTATGGACCTTTGTCACAGCCTCACTGAATATTACACACTTGTGATATAGTCTGGAGTCTATTTTTTATGACCACTCATTCAGAGGATCACTAAATAATGCAAACCTGCAGAATAGTCAGAAGTCTCTTTCCTGTGGCCCCTCCTTAAGAGCCTCACTAAATGTAAACACCTGAAAAAATAGTCAGGACTTCCATTATCCCCACATTCAGAGTCTCACTAAATAATGCACATCTGTGGAATAGTCTGGAGACTCTTTCCTATGGCCACTCGTTACGAGCCTCACTAAGTGTACACACCCGGAGAAATAGTCAGGATTTACCATTATCCCCTCATTCAGAGTCTCACTAAATAATGCACACCTGTAAAATAATCAGGAGACTCTTTCCTATGGCCACTCATTAAGAGCCTCACTCAGTGTACAACCCTGGGGAAATAGACAGGATTTAACTATATCCCTTCTTTCAGTGTCTCACTAAATAATGCACACCTGTGGAATAATCAGGAGACATTTTTATGAGGCCTCTAATTTGGAGTGTCACTGAATAATGTGATGTAGTCAGGAATGTATTTCATGTAGACACAGATTCAGAGGCACAGTGAATAAAACAGGACCTTTATATTGTAAGGAATCTAATTAATAATATGGCTACATCTTCTGAGCCTCACTGAACAATACACAGCTGGAGAATAATTTGGAATCTATTTTCGATGGATATTCATTCAGAGCCTCGGTAAATAATGTACACCTCTGGAGTAGCCAGGAGTCTATTTTATTAAGACACTCATTCATAACCTCAGTGGATAATATGCACGTGTGGATTAGTCCGGATTCCAATTCATATGGCCGGTGACTCATAACCTCAGTGACAAATGCACAAATGTAAAGTACTCAGCAGTGTATTTCATATAGACACTCATTCAGTGATTCACTAAATAATACAAATATTTAATACAGCAGCATCCTGTTTCATATGGTCACACAAAATGAGCCTCACTGAGTAAGGCACACCTAGGGAAGTGTAAGGAGTCTACTTTATATAGCCTCTCATTTACAGCCTCAGGGAAACTTGCACACTTGTAGAATAGACACTAGACTATTGTATATGTCCACAAAATCAAAGCCTGAGTGAGGAATACACAACTTTGTAATAGTCACTTTTCTATTTTACATGCCCAAATATTTAGAGTCAGAGTCAATAATACACGCCTGTGTACAAGTCAGAAAAAAATTTCATATGGCCAAAGTTTCAGAGCCTCAGTGACTAACACATACCTGGGAAATACTCAGGACGCTATTACAAGTGGCATCAATTTCAGAGCTTTCTTGAATAAGAAACACCTCTATTGTAGTCAGAATTCTATTTCCTATAGCCACATATTCAGAGCCTAACTGAATAACATACACCTTGGGAATAGTTAAAATTCTATTTTGTATAGCCACTCATTTAGAGCCGAGTGTAAAAACGCACGCTTGAGGAGCATTAATCTCACACCAGTTAGAATGGCGATCATTAAAAAATCTGGAGACAGCAGATGCTGGAGAGGATGTGGAGAAATAGGAACACTCTTACACTGTTGGTGGGAGTGTAAATTAGTTCAACCATTGTGGAAGACAGTGTGGCGATTCCTCAGGGACCTAGAAATAGAAATTCCATTTGACCCAGCAATCCCATTACTGGGTATCTATCCAAAGGATTATAAATCGTTCTACTATAAGGACACATGAACACGAATGTTCATTGCAGCACTGTTTACAATAGCAAAGACCGGGAACCAACCCAAATGCCCAACGATGATAGACTGGACTGGGAAAATGTGGCACATATACACCATGGAATATTATGCAGCAATCAAAAATGATGAGTTTGTGTCCTTTGTAGGGACATGGATGAATCTGGAGAACATCATTCTCAGCAAACTGACACAAGAACAGAAAAAGAAATACCGCATATACTCGCTCATAGGTGGGTGAGAAAAATGAGAACATGTGGACACAGAGAGGCGGTCTACTATACACTGGGGACTGTTGGGGGGAATGGGGGAGGGACAGCAGGGGGGGCTGGGGGGGATAGCCTGGGGATGAATACCAAGTGTGGGTGAAGGGGAGGAAAGCAGCAAAGCACACTGCCATGTGTGTACCTATGCAACTATCTTGCTCGTTCTGCACATGTACCCCCAAACCTATAATGCAATAAAAAAAAAAAAAAAAAAAAAAAGGAGGCTCTATTCTATGGCCACTGATTCAGAGCTTCACAGAATCATACAGACCTATGAAAACGTCAGGAGTGTATTTCACATGGCCACTTATTCAGAACCCCAGTGAGGATTCATATATATCTGGAAAATACTCAGGATTATATTATATATAGCCACTTATTCAGAGACTCACTGAATAATGCACAGCTAAGGAATAGTCTGGAGACTATTTGTTATGACTCTTCACCCAGCGACTCAGTGGAAAATGCAGAACTGAAAAATAGTCAAGAGGATAGAGTCAAGGTTTTATGTTATGTGGTCACTCATTCAGAATCTCACTGAAGAATACACACGGTGGGAATAGTAAGTGTCCAAGACATATGGACAGTCAATCACAGCCTTACCGAATAATGCACACTGGGGCAATAGTAAGAAGTCTATTTCATATGGCCTGTTATTCTGAGCTTCAGAGCATAATAAACAGCTGTGGAGTTGTCAGGACCCTATTTAAGGTAGCCCCAAATTAAGGAGCTCCGTGAATGGGACACACATGTGTCAGAGTCAGGAGACTATTTGACATAGACACTCATACAGAACCTTTTTGAATACTTCACATGTGGGAAATAATCACTAGTCTGTTTTATATGGTGATTAGTTTGGAGAATCTACCAATAACACACACCTGTTGAGTAAAATGGGTTCTACTTCATAAGGCCACTCTTTCAGTATTTTAGTGAATAATATGTATGTCTGAAAAGTAAGGAATCTCTTTCACATGGCCACTCGTTCAGGGTGTCTGTGGAGAATACTCCCCTCAAAAATAGGGGAGTATTTGTCTACTTTAAATGGCTATACATTCAGAGACTCTGTATGTAATAAACACCTGGGCAATACACCTGAGTCTCTTTTATATGCCCACTTAGTCAGAGACTCATTCAATAAAAACAAAAAAGAAAGAGTTAAGAGTCTTCTTCATGTAGCCACTCATTTACAGCCTCAGTGAATAATGCAGATCAGGGTAATTGTCGAGCATTTTTTATATTGTCATTCATTTTTTGCCTCACTGAGTGATACGCACCTGAATAATCCTCAGGATTGTATTTGATACTACCATTCATTTATAACCTTATTGAATAATTTACAATTGGGAAATTGTCAGGTTTCTATTTTATATGGTTTATCATTCAAAATTTCAGTGAATAGTAAACTTCTATGGAGTAATCAGGACTTTGTTTAACATAGCCAGGAATTAAGTGCCTTGCTAAATGATGACCACCGGTGTGATAGTCAGGAGTCTATTTCATATGAACTTTAATAATGTGTAATGCTGAGTAATATACACCTGGGGGAGTTTCAGGAATCTATTTGGTATAGACACTCATACAGAACCTGTTGGAATAATGCACACATGGAGAATAATGAGGAGTCTATTTCATAAGGCTACTCATTCACACAAACAGTGAATAACGCACATGTGGAGTAATTAGAAGTCTGTTTTATATGGCTCCTCTTTCACAGCCTCAATAAATATTACACACTTGTGACCTAGTCTGTAGTCTATATTTTATGGCCACTCATTCAGAGAATCACTGAATAATTCGCACCTGCGGAATAGTCAGAAATCTCTTTCCTATGGCTACCCATTGAGAGCCTCACTAAATGTACACACCTGGATGAATAGTCAGGATTTACTTGCATCTCCTAATTCAGAGTCTCACTAAATAATGCACACCTGTGGTATAGTCAGGAGACTTTTTCATGTGGCCTCTCATTTAATGTGTCATTGAAAAATGTGGTGAAGTCAGGAGACAATTTCTTGTAGACACATATTCAGAGCTTCAGTGCATAAGACAGACACTTGATATAGTAAAGAATCTAATTGATATGGAAACGTTTTCGGAGCCTCACTGAATAATACACAGTTGTGTAATAATTTGGAGTCTATTTTCGATGGACATATATTCAGAGCCTTGGAAAATGATGTACACCTGTGGAGTAGCCAGGAGACAATTTTATTAGGAAACAAATTCGTAGCCTCAATGAATAATATGCACGTGTGGATTAATCAGGATTCCATTTTTTATGGTCACTATTTCCTAACGTCAATGCATAATGCACAAATGTAAAGTACTCAGTAGTTTATTTCATATAGCCACTCATTCAGAGATTCACTGAATAATAAAACGATTTGAGATAGACAGCCTCCTGTTTCATATTGTCATACAAAAAGAGCCTCCCTGACTGACACACACCTGGGGAAGTGTTAGGAGTGTACTTTACATAGCCTCTCATTTACACCCTAAGGGAATAACGCACATGTGTGGAAGAGACACTAGTCTGTTTTATATGGCCACAAAATCAAAGCCTGTGTCAGTAATACACAAGTTTGGAATAGTCACTAGTCTATTCCATATGCCCAAATATTTAAAGTCAGAGCCAATAATCCATGCCTGTAGACTAGTTAGGAAACCATTTTATGTGGCCAAAGTTTCAGAGCCTCAGTGAATAATAAATACCTGAGGAAAACTCTGGACACTGTTACATGTGGCATTTCTTCAGAGGTTTATTGAGTAAAGAACACCTATATTGTAGTCAGATTTCTATTTCATATAGCCACATACTCAGAGCCTAACTCAATAACAGACACCTTGGGAAAGTCAGGATTCTGTTTCGTATAGCCACTCATTTAGAACCGAATGTAAAAAGTCAAGCCTGAGTAGTATATAGGAGTCTCTATTATATGGCCACTAATTCAGAGCCTCATAGAATAATATAGACGTTTGGAAATGGGAGGAGTGTACTTGACATGGCCACAAATTCAGTTCCTCAGTGGAGAATTATGTACATCAGGAAAATCCTCAGGGTTGTATTATATATAGCCACTTATTAAGAGACTCACTGAATAATGCACACCTGGAGAATTTTCTGGAGACTACTTGATACGACCGTTTACCCAGAGACTCAGTGGAAAATGCAGAGCTCAGAAATAGTCAAGAGGACAGAGTCAGGAGTCTATTTTATGTGGTCTCTTGTTCAGAAACTGACTGAATAATACACACCTTGGGAATACTCAGAGTCCAAGTCATATGGCCACTCAATTACAGCATTACCGAATAATGCACAATGGGGAAATACTAAGGTGTCTATTTCATATGGCCTCCCATTCAGAGCTTTAGTGTTTAATAAACAGCAGTGGAGGAGGGAAGACCCTATTGACAGTAGCCCCAAATAAAGCAGCTCCATGAATGATACCCACATGTGGGAGAGTCAGGAGATTATTAGATATGGACACTCATACAGGACCTCTTCGAATATTTTATATGTGGGGAATAATTACTAGCCTATTTCATATGGTGGTTTGTTTGGAGAGTCAAAAAATAACACGCTCCTGTGGAATAAAATGCTGTCTATTTCATAAGGCCACTCTTTCAGTGTTTTAGTGAAAAACATGTATATCTGATAAGACAGGAATCTCTTTCACATAGCCAAGTCAATTCTAAGCAAAAAGAACACAGCGGGAGGCATTCCACTACCAGACTTCAAACTATACTACAAAGCTAAAGTAATCAAAACAGCATGGTACTGGTACCAAAACAGAGATATAGACCAATGGAACAGAACAGAGGCATCGGAGGCAACACAACATATCTACAACCATATAACCTTTGATAAACCTGACAAGAAGAAGCAATGGGGAAAGGATTCCCGGTTTAATAAATGTTGCTGGGAAATCTGGCTAATTATCTGCAGAAAGCAGAAACTGGACCCCTTCCTGACTCCTTACACTAAAATTAACTCCATATGGATTAAAGACTTAAACATAAGAACTGACACCATAAAAACCCTAGAAGAAAATCTAGGCAAAACCATTCAGGACATAGGAGTAGGCACAGACTTCATGACCAAAACACCAAAAGCATTGGCAACAAAAGCCAAAATAGACAAATGGGACCTAATCAAACTCCACAGCTTCTGCATAGCAAAAGAAACAGTCACTGGAGTGAATCGACAACCAACAGAATGGGAAAAAATTTTTCCATTTTACGCATCTGACAAAGGGCTGATATCCAGAATTTACAAAGAACACAAACAGATTTACAGAAAAAAAAACAAACAAGCCCATTCAAAAACGGGCAAAGGATATAAACAGACAATTTACAAAAGAAGACATACATGAGGCTAACAAACACATGACAAAATGCTCATCATCATTGTTCATTAGAGAGATGCAAATGAAAACCACATTGAGATACCATCTCTCGCCAGTTAGAATCGCGATCATTAAAAAATTTGGAGACCACAGATGCTGGAGAGGATGTGGAGAAATAGGAACACTCTTACACTGTTGGTGGGAGTGTAAATTAGTTCACCCATTGTGGAATACAGTGTGGCGATTCTTCAAGGACCTAGAAATACAAATCCCATTTGACCCAGCAATCCCATTACTGGGTATATATCCAAAGGACTATAAATCGTCCTACTATAAGGACACATGCACAGGAATGTTCATTGCAGCACTGTTTACAATAGCAAAGACCTGGAACCAATCCAGATGCCCATCGATGATACACTGGACTGGGAAAATGTGGCACATATACACCATGGAATATTATGCAGCAATCAAAATTGAATGAATTTGTGTCCTTTGTAAGGACATGAATGAATCTGGAGAACATCATTCTCAGCGAACTGACACAAGAACAGGAAACGAAATACCACATATTCTCACTCCTAGGTGGGTGAGAAAAATGAGAACACATGGACACAGGAAGGGGGTCTACTACACACTGGGGCTAGTGGGGGAATGGGGGAGAGACAGCGGGGGGGCTGGGGAGAAATAGCCTGGGGATAAATGCCAAGTGTGTGTGAAGGGGAGAAAGGCAGCAAAACACACTGCCATGTGTGTACCTGTGCATCTAACTTGCACGTTCTGCACATGTACCCCAAAACCTATCAAGCAATAAAAATTCAAAAAATTTAAAACAAGAAGAAAGCAGTAAACACGTATTAGGAATAAAAAAAAGTAATGCACACCTGTGGAATAGTCAGGAGACTTTTTTATGTGGCTTCTCATTCAATGTGTCATTAAAAATGTGGTGTAGTCAGGAGACTCTTTCATGTAGACACATATTATACATGAAATGAGTAGAGGCTCATTGAACAAGATAGACCCTTGATATAGTAAGAAATCTAATTAGTACGGCCACATCTTCAGAGGCTCACTGAATAATACACACCTGGGAAATAATTTGGAGTCTATTTTCGATGGACATTCATTCAGAGCCTCGATAAATAATGCAGACCTGTGAAGTAGCCAGGAGTCTATTTCATTTGGAAACACATTCATAGCCTTAGGGGATAATATGCACATGTGAATTAATCAGGATTCCATTTTAATATAGCAACTGGCTCGTAACCTCAATGAATAATGCACAAAAGTAAAGTGTTCAGCAGTCTATTTCATATAGCCATTCATTCAGAGATTCACTGAATAATAAAATTATTCAAGATAAACAGCCTCCTGTTTCATATTGTCATACAAAAAAAGCCTCACTGAGTGACACACACCTGGGAAAGCTTTAGGAGTGTGCTTTACATAGCCTCTCATTTACAGCCTAAGGGAATAATGCACACGTTTGGAATAGACACTAGTCTATTTTATATGGCCACAAAATCAAAGCCTGAGTCAGTAATACACAACTTTGGAATAGTCACTAGTCTATTTCATATGCCCAAATATTTAGTCAGTGTCAATAATACACGCCTTTAGACTAGTCAGGAAACCATTTCATATAACCAAAGATTCAGAGACTCAGTGAATAATAAATACTTGAGGAATGCTCTGGACGCTATTACATGTGGCATTTCTTCAGAGGTTCATTGAGTAAAGAACTGCTGTATGGTAGTCAGAATTCTATTTCATAAAGCCATATACTCAGAGCCTAACTGAATAACAGACACCTTGGGAAAGTCAGGATTCTATTTCGTATAGCCACTCATTTTCATTCGAATGTAAAAACTCACGCCTGAGTAGTATATAGGAGTCTCTATTTTATGGCTACTCACTCAGAGCCTCACAGAATAATACAGACGTATGAAAATGTCAGGAGTGTACTTGACATGGCCACTTATTCAGTTCCTCAGTGAAGAATCATATATATCTAAAAAATACTCAGGATTCTATTATATATAGCCACTTATTAAGAGACTAACTGAATAATGCACACCTGGAGAATTGTCTGGAGATTATTTGATATGACCGTTCACCCAGCGACTCAGTGGAAAATGCAGAGCTGAGATATAGTCAAGAAAACAGAGTCAGGAGTCTGTTTTATGTGGTCACTCCTTCAGAAACTGACTGAAGAAAACACCGCTTGGGAATACTCAGAGTCCAGGTCATATGGCCACTCGATTACAGCATTACTGAATAATGCACAATGGGGCAATAGTAAGGAGTCTATTTTATATGGCCTCTTATTCAGAGATTCATTGCATAATAAACAGCTGTGGAGTAGTGAGGACCCTATTGACGGTAGCCACAAATAAAGCAGCTCCGTGAATGATACACACATGTGTGAGAGTCAGGTGACTATTTGATATGGACACTCATACAAAACCTCTTCGAATATTGCACATTTGGGGAATAATCACTAGTTCATTTCATATGGTGGTTTGTTTGGAGAGTCAAAAAATAACACGCACCTGTGGAGTAAAATGCGGTCTATTTCATAAGGCCACGCCTTCGGTGTTTTAGTGAATAATATGTATATCTGTTAAGTCAGGAATTTCTTTTACATGGACACTCATTTTGTGCCTCTGTGGATAATACTCCCCTCAGAATCAGTCAAGGGTCTACTTCCAATGCCTACACATTCAGAGTCTCTGTACCTAATGAACACCTGGGCAATACACCTGAATCTCTTTTTTATGCCCACTTAGTCAGAGTCTCATGCAATAATACACACCTGGGGAAGAATTAAGAGTCTACTTCATGTAGCCACTCATTTTGATCCTAAGTGAATAATCCACACCAGGGTAATAGTCGAGCAGTTTTTATATGGCCATTCATTTTGTGCCTCCCTGAATGAAACACACCTGGGAAATTCTCAGGATTCTATTTCATACTACCACTTATTTGGACCTCATTGAATAATTCACAATGGAGCAATAGTCAGGTGTCTATTTTTTATGCCTCTCATTCAAAGTTTTAGTGAATAATGAACTTCTATCAAGTAATCAGGATACTAAGATAGCCATGAATTAAGAGGCTTCCTGAATGATACACACCTGGGTGGTAATCAGGAGTCTATTTCATATGAACTCTAATTCTGTGTAATGCTGAGTAATACACAGAACCTCTTCCAATATTGCACATGCGAAGAATAATCACTAGTCCATTTCATATGGTCGTTCGTTTGGAGAGTCAAAAAATAACACAAGGGAGGTGTGATACACACAGGAGAGTGAAGGGTACACACAGGAGGGAGTGGGTACACAAAGGAGTGAAGAGAATACACAAAGCAGAGGGGGATACACAAAAAAGAGTAGAGGATACACAGAAAAGGGAGGAAGATACACTCAAGAGAGGGGAGAATAAACACAGGAGAAAGAAATACACACAGCAGAAAGGAACATACACACAGGAGAGGGTGATACAAACAGGAGAAAGAAAAATAAACACAAGAGAGAGGAAGATACACACAAAACAGTGGGAAACACACAGGAGAGAGAAGCGTACACACAGAATAAAAAAGGATACACACAGCAGAAAGGAGGATCCACACAGGAGACAGGGGATACACAGAAGAGAGAGGAAAATACACACAGGAGAGAGAAAGTATACACACAACAGGAAGGGCGTTACACTTAGAAGAGAAGGGATACACACAGGGAAGAGGGGAAAACAAACTGGAGAGGGGTGGATATACAAAATATAGAGGGGAAATGCACACAAAAGAGAGGGTTGATATACACAGAAGAGAAAAATGATACACACACGTGAGAGGAGGATACACACAGGAGAATGGAGGATACACACTGGAGAGAAAAGGGTACACACAGGAAAGGTAAATACACACAGGAGTGAGGAGGATTCACACCAGAAAAAATAGGATACACACAAAAGACAGGAGGAAACACACAAACGAGGGAAGGATACACACGGTAGACACAAGGATACACACAGAAGAGAGAAGGTTACAAACAGGAGAGTGGTGATACAAAAAGGAGAGATGAGTGTTCACACAAATGGATAGAGGATACACAAATGAGAGAGATGGGTACACACAGGTGAGAGGAGAATACACACAGCAGAGAGGAGGATACACACAGAAAAGAGGGAATACACACAAGAGTGAGAAAGATCCACACAGGAGAGAAGGGAATGCACACAGGAGAAAGGTGGATACACACAGAAGTGGGGCATACAAACAAAAGAAAGGGGATACACACAGGAGTGAGGGGGCATACACACGAAGAGTGGTGATCCACACAGGATTGTTGAGGGAACACAGAGCAGAGACGGGGTACACACAGGAGAGAAGTGGATACACAACGTAAAAAGGGATACACACAGGATAGAAGGGAATAAACAGAGGAGAGAGAAAGATACACAAAGGAGAGAGGAGGAAAAACACAGGAGAGGAAGATACACACAGGAGAGAGGGGCTTACAAACTGAAGAGGGGAATACACACAGGAGAGTGGGGGATACACAAAAAGAAGAGGGAGATACTAAAATATGGAGGAAAATAAACACAGGAGAAAGGAGGATGCACACAGGAGAGAAAAGGATACACACAAAAGAAAGAAGGATACACAAAGAAGAGAGGAAACACACAGGAGAGAAGAGAATACAGACAGGCAGAAAAGATAAACACATAAGAGGGGGTATACACACAGGAGAGAGGGTGAATACACACAAAAAAGAGGGAAATACACAGAGAATAGTGAAGCACACACACAGGAGGGAGGGAAATACACACATGAGAGGGGAGGATACACACAGAGAAAAAAGGATAAATACAAAAGAGAGGAGGATACAAACCAAAAAGAGAAGGATACAGATAGAAGGGAGGAGGATACACAAAGGAGATTGGAGAATACACAGGAGAGAGGAGGATAAACACAGGAGAGGGGTGGATACACGCAGGAGAGAGGAGGATACACACAAGAGAGAGGAAAAAGATACACAGGAGAGAGGAGGATACACAGAGGAGTGGCGTGATACACACAGGAGAGAGGAGGGTACACAAAGTAGAAAGTAGAATACACACAGGAGAAAGTAGGATACACAAAGGAGAGGCGGCTACACATAGGAGAGAGGGAAATACACCGAGGAGAGAGGAGGATACACAAAAACGAGAGAAGGATACACACAGGAGGGTTAATACACTCAGAAAAGAGAACCATAAACACAGCAGAGGGGAATACACAAAAAGGGAAAGAAAAATACACACAAAAGAGAGGAGGAGCGGGGAGGAGGCAAGATGGCGTCGTAGAGGCGACTCAGGATTGCAGCTCTCAGTGAAGGCGCAGAGGGTGAGTCCTAGCGACATTCTCGGATGTTCCTTTTATGCCCACAGAGTGTTGAAAGTCCCAGGTGTGGGAGAGACACGACGCTAGCGCAACCGGCTCCCGCCGCCTCTTCGGCCGGCGCCACATCGGGACCTGGCGTGGAACTCACTGGTCTTGGTGCCCTGTTAAACCGGCAATCTGAGATTTGGAAGGGCAGATTGCCATGTTCATTTGATTAAACGGGACTTGGACAATGAGCCAGACCAGGAGTTTCCTTGGAAGCAAGATCTGAGCCGGGGTAGTGGGCAGCGGCACGGGAGATCGCACGGATCCCAGTGCCCTATCGGAAGGCTACTGGGGCGCCAGTGAGAGAGTCGACCCTTCAGCTTGGGGAGAGGAAGAGAGAGAGAGAGAGGATGGACTCTGAGGCAGGGAGCTGGGTGATTTGGCTCGGCGGGTCCCACGCTCACGGGGACAAGCAGGGCGGCAACTGGAGATGCTTGGGGCTGAGAGTTTTGCTGCCGGCATCTAGGACAGTGTAGCCCGGTAAGGGAGGGGCGTCCACCATTGCTGACGCAGTTCACCCCCACTGAAGTACCGCCCAGGACTGACGCAGCCAGACGTTGCTGAGACAAACTGCCATAACAGAGAGAATCCGCTCTCCACAGCAGAAGGGAGTCCAGCAGCAACAGGGCGGACCCGCGCTAGCAGGTCAGAGCCCCGGCAGGCAAATAGTGAATAGACTGCCGCCTAGTGGGGAAGGACAGTGCAACAGATACTCATAAAGAAAGCCCCAACTCCCTGAGACAGGGGAAAAAAAGTGGGGAGGGGGGAAGGGTGGTGTTTTATGAGTTCTATAGCAGCAGACATAAACAACCTCCCAACAACGCTGAATGAAAAACGGAGCTCACAGCTCAGCACTGGAGCTCCTATAATGCACAGACCGTCTCCTCAAGCAGCTCTCTGACCACTGTATATACAAAAAGTAACCCCAGAAAAGGACTAATCAGACTGACATTTGGCTGGCATTATTCTGGAACAAGGACAGCAGAAGAAGAAACTGGTATCATCCCTCACTGTTCCACAGCTGCTGCAGGTATACCCCAGACAAGCAGGGCCTGGAGTGGACCTCAGCACTCATACAGCAGAGGGGATAGACCATTAGAGGGAAAACTAAGTAACAGAAATACTTCATCATCAACAATCTCAGCGTCCACACAGAGACCCAATTGAAAAATCAGCAACTACTAAGACGACAGGCGGATAAATCCATAAAGATGGGAAGAAACCAGTGCAAAAAGGAGGAAAGCACTCGAAACAAAAACACCTCACCTTCAAAAAAGGACTAAAACTCCTCACCAGCAAGGGAACAAAGCTGGAAGGAGAATGAATGTGACGAAATGATGGAATAACACTTCAGAAAGTGGATAATGAGAAACTTCAGTGAGCTAAAGGAACATGTACTAAACCAGTGCAAAGAAACTAAGAACCTTGAAAAAAGATTTGAAAAAAAGATTCGAGGAATTGATAACAAGAATGGACAACTTAGAGAGGAACATGAATAAATTGAAGGAGCTGAAAAACAACACGAGAACTTCACGAAGCATGCACAAGTTTCAACAGCCGAATTGACCAAGCAGAAGAAAGAATATCAGAAGTTGAAGATCAACTCAATGAAATAAAACGAGAAACCAAGATTAAAAAAAAAAGTACAAAAAGCAATGAACAAAATCTCCAAGAAATGTGGGACTATGTGAAGAGACCCAACCTACGTTTGATAGATGTACCAGAATGTGACCAAGAGAATGAATCCAAGCTGGAAAACACTCTTCAGGATATTATCCAGGAAAATTTCCCCGACCTAGCAAGACAGGTCAATACTCAACTCCAGGAAATACAGAGAACACCACAAAGATACTCCACAAGAAGAGCAACCCCAAGGCACATAATCATCAGATTCACCAGGGTTGAAATGAAGGAGAAAATACTAAGGGCAGCCAGAGAGAAAGGTCGGGTCACCCACAATGGGAAGCCCATCAGACTCACAGCAGATCTCTCAGCAGAGACTCTACAAGCCAGAAGAGAGTGGGGGCCAATATTCAACATCCTTAAAGAAAAGAACTTTCAAGCCAGAATTTCATATCCAGCCAAACTGAGCTTCATAAGTGAAGGAAAAATAAAATCCTTCATGAACAAGCAAGTACTCAGAGATTTTGTCACCACTAGGCCTGCTTTACAAAAGCTCCTGAAACAAGCGCTACACATAGAAAGAAACAACCAGTTCCAGCCATCCTAAAAGCATACCAAATGCTAAAGACCATCAACAAAATGAAGAATGTACATGAACCAATGGGCAAAACAGCCAGCTAGCATCAAAATGGCAGTATCAAATTCACACATAACAATATTAACCCTGAATGTAAATGGGCTAAATGCACCAATCAAAAGACACAGACTGGCAACTTGGATAAAAAACCAAAACCCATCAGTATGCCTTATCCAGGAAACCCACCTCACACGCAAAGATACACAAAGGCTCAAAATAAAAGGATGGAGGAAAATTTACCAAGCAAATGGAGAGCAAAAAAAAGAAGGAGTTGCAATTCTCATCTCTGATAAAATAGACTTTAAAGCAAGAAATATCAAAAGGAACAAAGAAGGTCATTACATAATGGTAAAAGAATCGATACAACAAGAAGAGCTAACGATTCTAAATATATATGGACCCAATGTAGGAGCACCAAGATATATAAGGCAAGTTCATAATGACTTACAAAGACACCTAGACTCCCACATAATAATAGTGGGAGACTTTAACACTCCACTGTCAATAGCAGACAGATCAACCAGACAGAAAATTAACAAGGATATCCAGGACATAAAATCAGACCTGGAACAAGGAAACCTGATAGACATTTACAGAAAACCTCCACCCCAAATCCACAGAATATACATTCTTCTCAGCACCACATCACACCTACTCCAAAACTGACCACATCATTGGAAGTAAAGCACTCCTCAACAAATGTAAAACAACGGAAATCATAACAAACAGTCTCTCAAACCATAGTGCAATCAAGTTGGAACTCAGAATTCAGAAAATAACTCAGAACCGCACAGCTTCATGGAAACTGAAAAACTGGCTCTTGAATGTTGATTGGATAAACAACGAAATGAAGGCAGAAATAAAGAAGTTCTTTGAAACCAACGAGAATGAAGACACAACGTATCAGAATCTCTGGGACACATTTAAAGCAGTCTGTAGAGGACAATATATAGCAATAAGTGCCCACATGAGAAGAGTGAAGAGATCCAAAATTGACACCCTATCATCAAAATTAAAAGAGCTAGAGGAGCAAGATCAAAAAAGCTCAAAACCTAGCTGAAGACAAGAAATAACTAAGATTAGAGCAGAACTGAAGGAGATAGGGACAAGAAAAACCCTACAAAAAATCAATAAACCTAAGAGCTGGTTTTTCGAAAACATCAACAAAATAGAGATACCACTAGCCAGACTGATAAAAAGGAAAAGAGAGAACAACCAAATAGATGCAATAAAAAACGATAAAGGGGAAATCACCACAGACTCCACAGAAATTCAAACCATCATCAGAGAATACTACAAAAAACTCTATGCACACAAACTAGTAAATCAGGAAGAAATGAATAAATTCCTGGACGCCTGTGTCCTCCCAAGCCTAAACCAGGAGGAAGCCGAAACTATGAATAGACCAATAACAAGGTCAGAAGTTGAGGCAGCAATTAAGAGCCTACCACACAAAAAAAGCCCAGGTCCAGATATGTTCACAGCTGAATTCTACCAGACACACAAAGAGGATCTGGTACCATTCCTTCTGAAACTATTCCAAATAATCCAACAAGAGGGAACCATTCCCAAATCATTTTATGAGACCAACATCATCCTGATACAAAAACCTGGCAGAGACTCAACAAGAAAACAAAACTTCAGGCCAATATCCATGATGAACATAGATGCAAAAATCTTCAATAAAATACTGGCAAATCGATTGCAACAGCACATTATAAAACTTATCCATCATGATCAAGTAGGATTCATCCCGGGGATGCAAGGCTGGTTCTACATACGCAAGTCTATAAATGTAATTCACCACATAAACAGAAGCAAAAACAAAAACCACATGATTATCTCAATTGACACAGAGAAGGCATTTGACAAAATTCAACAGCCCTTTAAGCTAAAAACCCTCAATAAACTTGGTATTGATGGAACATATCTCAAAGTAATAAAAGCTATTTATGACAAACCAAAAGCCAATATCATACTTAATGGGCAAAAACTGGAAGCATTCCCTTTGAAATCCGGCACTAGAAAAGATGCCCTCTCTCACCACTTCTATTCAACATAGTACTGGAAGTTCTAGCCAGAGCAATCAGGCAAGAAAAAGAAATAAAGGGTATTCAAATAAGAAAGGTGGAAGCCAAATTGTCTTTATTTGCAGACGACATGATAGTATACCTAGAAGACCCCATCACCTCAGCCCAAAAGCTCCTGCAACTGATAAGCAACTTCAGCAAAGTCTCAGGATATAAAATCAATGTTCAAAAATCACAAGCATTCCTATACAACAATAACAGACTTAAAGAGAACCAAATCAAGAACGAACTGCCATTCACAATTGCTACAAAGGAAATAAAATACCTAGGAATACAACTCACTAGGAATGTAAGGGACCTCTTTAAGGAAAACTACAAACAACTGCTCAACGAACTAAGAGAGGACACAAACAGATGGAGAAACATTCCATGTTCGTGGTTAGGAAGAATCAATATTGTGAAAATGGCTATACTCCCCAAAGTTATTTACACATTCAATGCTATCCCCATTAAATTACCATTGAATTTCTTCACAGAACTGGAAAAAACCACCATGAATTTCATATGGAACCAAAAAAGAGCCCGCATAGCCAAGTCAATTCTAAGCAAAAAGAACACAGCGGGAGGCATCACGCTACCAGACTTCAAACTATACTACAAGGCTACAGTAATCAAAACAGCATGGTACTGGTACCAAAACAGAGATATAGACCAAAGGAATAGAACGGAAGCATCGGGGGCAACACAACATATCTACAACTATATTATCTTTGATAAACCAGAGAAAAACAGGCAATGGGGAAATGATTCCCTATGTAATAAATGGTGTTGGGAAAACTGGCTAGCCCTGTGCAGAAAGCAGAAACTGGACCCCTTTCTGACACCTTACACTAAAATTAACTCCAGATGGATTAAAGACTTAAACCTAAGACCTGACACCATAAAAACCCTAGAAGAAAACCTAGGCAAAACCGTTCAGGACATAGGAGTGGGCAAGGACTTCATGAACAAAACACCAAAAGCATTGGCAACAAAAGCCAAATAGACAAATGGGACCTAATCAAACTCCACAGCTTCTGCACTGCAAAAGAAACAGTCACTAGAGTGAATCGGCAACCACCAGAATGGGAAGAAATCTTTGCAGTTTACACATCTGACAAAGGGCTGATATCCAGAATTTACAAAGAACTCAAACAGATTTACAGAAAAAAAAAAACAAACAAGCCCATTCAAAAATGGGCAAAGGATATGAACAGAAACTTTACAAAAGAAGACATACATGAGGCCAACAAACATATGAAAAAGTGCTCATCATCATTGGTCATTAGAGGGATGCAAATCAAAACTACATTGATATACCATCTCACACCAGTTAGAATGGCGATCATTAACAAATCTGGAGACAGTAGATGCTGGAGAGGATGTGGAGAAATAGGAACACTCTTAAACTGTTGGTGGGAGTGTAAATTAGTTCAACCATTGCGGAAGACAGTGTGGCGATTTCTCAGGGACCTAGAAATAGAAATTCCATTTAACTCAGCAATCGCATTACTGGGTATCTATCCAAAAGACTGTAAATCGTTCTACTATAAGGACACATGCACACGAATGTTCATTGCAGCACTGTTTACAATAGCAAAGACCTGGAACCAACACAAATGCCCATCGATGATAGACTGGACTGGGAAAATGTGACCCGACACCATAAAAACCCTAGAGGAAAATCTAGGCAAAACCATTCAGGACATAGGAGTAGGCAAGGACTTCATGAACAAAACTCCCAAAGCATTGGCAACAAAAGCCAAAATAGACAAATGGGACCTAATCAAACTCCACAGCTTCTGCACAGCAAAACAAACAGTCACTAGAGTGAATCGGCAACCATCAGAATGGGAAAAAATCTTTGCAGTTTACGCATCTGACAAAGGGCTGATATCCAGAATTTACAAAGAACTCAAACAGATTTACAGGAAAAAAACAAACAAGCCCATTCAAAAATGGGCAAAGGATATGAACAGAAACTTTACGAAAGCAGACATACATGAGGCCAGCAAACATATGAAAAAGTGCTCATCGTCATTGGTCATTAGAGAGATGCAAATCAAAACCACATTGAGATACCATCTCACACCAGTTAGAATGGCGATCATTAAAAAATCTGGAGACAGCAGATGCTGGAGAGGATGTGGAGAAATAGGAACACTCTTACACTGTTGGTGGGAGTGTAAATTAGTTCAACCATTGTGGAAGACAGTGTGGCGATTTCTCAGGGACCTAGAAATAGAAATTCCATTTGACCCAGCAATCCCATTACTGGGTATCTATCCAAAGGATTATAAATCGTTCTACTATAAGGACACATGCACACGAATGTTCATTGCAGCACTGTTTACAATAGCAAAGACCTGGAACCAACCCAAATGCCCAACGATGATAGACTGGACTGGGAAAATGTGGCACATATACACCATGGAATATTATGCAGCAATCAAAAATGATGAGTTTGTGTCCTTTGTAGGGACATGGATGAATCTGGAGAACATCATTCTCAGCAAACTGACACAAGAACAGAAAAAGAAATACCGCATATACTCACTCATAGGTGGGTGAGAAAAATGAGAACACGTGGACACAGAGAGGCGGTCTACTATACACTGGGGACTGTTGGGGGGAATGGGGGAGGGACAGCAGGGGGGGGCTGGGGGGGATAGCCTGGGGATGAATACCAAGTGTGGGTGAAGGGGAGGAAAGCAGCAAAGCACAGTGCCATGTGTGTACCTATGCAACTATCTTGCTTGTTCTGCACATGTACCCCCAAACCTATAATGCAATAAAAATTAAAAAAAAAAAAAAAATACTGCATATACTCACTCATATGTGGGTGAGAAAAATGAGAACACATGGACACAGAGAGGCTGTCTACTATACACTGGGGACTGTTTGGGGAAATGTGGGAGCGGCAGCGTGGGGGCTGGGGTCTTGCCTGGGGATGAATACCAAGTGTGGGTGAAGGGGAGAAAGGCAGCAAAACACACTGCCATGTGTGTACCTATGCAACTCTCTTGCACGTTCTACACATATACCCCAAAACCTATAATGCAATAAAAATTAAAAAAAAAGAGAGAGGAGGATACACACAGGACAGTGAGATACACAAAGGAGAGTGGGGCGTACACACAGGAGAGTGTAGGATACACACAGAGAAAGGATGATACACACAGGAGAGACGGGATATACACAAGAGAGAGAAAGATACAAACAGGACAGAGGGAAGATACACACAGCAGAGAGAGTGGATGCACACAGGAGACTGGGGTGATACACACAGGAGAGAAAGAAGATACACACATAAGAGAGGAGGAAACACACAGGAGAAAGGAGGATACAGACTGGTTAGAGAAATATACACAGAGGAGAGAGAAATACACACAGAAGTGAAAAGGATACACACACGGTAGACAGAAGCATACACACAGGAGAGAGAAGAATACACACAGGAGAGGGGTGATACACACAGGAGAGATGGGGGTTCACATAAAAGAATATAGAATACATACTGGAGAGAAATGAATACACACAGGAGAGAGGAGTATACATAGAGTAGAGAGGAGTATACACACAGGAGAGAGGGTATACACAGAGGATTGAGAAAGATCCACACAGAAGAGAAGGAAATGCAAACAGGAGAGAGATGGATACACAGAGAATTGGGGCATACACACAGCAGAGAGAAGGATTTATGCAGGAGAGAGGAAAATACACGCAGGAGAGAGGGGGATACACACAAGTGAGAGGGGGATACACACAGGAGAGAGGGGGGATACACACAGAGAGTGGTGATACATACAGGACAATCAAGGGTCACACAAAAGAGAGGGGGTACACACAGGAAAAAAGAGGAAAAACGGAAAAAATGGATACACGCACGAGAGAAGGGAATAAACAGAAGATAGAGGAGGATACACACAGGAGAGAAAATCAACACAGAAGAGGGGGATACAGAAAGGAGAGAGGAGCATACACACAGGAGAGCGTCATACACACAGGAGGGAGGGGTATAGACACAGGAGAGAAAGAATACACACAGAAGAAAGGAGGATACACAGAGGAGAGAGGAGATACACAGAAGAGAGAGGGGGATACACACAGGAGATAGAAGGGATACACACCATAGAGAGGGGCTACACAGAGGAGAAAAGAGGGATACGCACAGGGGAGAGAATTGATACTCACAGGAGAGAGAAGGATACACACAGGAGAGAGGAGAATGCACACAGGAGAGAGAAGGATACCTACAGGAGAGATAAGGAGACACACAGGAGAGAGAAGACATGAACAGGAGAAGGGAGGATACACGCAGAAGAGAGGGGGATACACACAAGACAGAGAGAAATACACACAGGAGAGAAGAGGATATGCACAGAAGAGGGGTGATTCACACAGGAGAGAGAAGGGTACACATAGGAGAAAGGAGGATGCCAACAGAAGTCAGAAAGATACACATCGGAGAGGGGAATACACACAGGAAAGAGGGAGACACGGTGATGAGAGAAAAGAATACACACAGGAGAGAGGAGGATACACACAGGAGAGGGGAATAACAACAGGAAAGAGGGGCATACACACAGGAGTGGGTAATACACACAGGAGAAAGGGGGATATACACAAGAGAGAAAATATACACACAGGAGATGAGGACACACACAAAAAGGGGGCGTAAACACAGAAGACAGAAAAATACACACAGCAGAGAAAAGAATACACACTGGAGAGAGAGGATACACACTGGAGAGAGTGGATACGCACAGGAGAGAGGAGGATACACAGGAGAGAGAAAAATACACACAAAAGAGGAAAGGATACACACAGGAGACAGAAGGATACACACAGGGTAGTGAAGGATACACAAAGGAGAGGCTGATACACACAGGAGTGAGGAGGGTACACACAGGAGTGAGGAGGATACACACAGGAGAGGGGGGATTCACACAGTAGAGCGGAAGACACACACAGGATAAGGAGATACATACAGGAAAGGCAGGCATACACAAAAAAGAAAGGATACACACAGGAGAGAAACATACACACAAAAAAGCGTGATAAACAAAGGAGAAAGGGGAATAAACACAGGAGAGAAAAGTATACACACAGGGTAGGGTGATACACACAGGACAGAGTGGCGTAACCACAGGAGAGGAAAGGATACACACAGGAGAAAGGAGGAAACAAACAAGAGAGAGGGGATACACACAAAAGAGGGGGATACACACAAGAGATAGGGGGTATACACACAGGGAAAAAAGGTGTTACACACAGGAGAGAGGAGGGATGAACACAGTAGAGAGAAGGATACACACAAAAAAGAGGAGGATACACACAAGAGAGTAAAGGATACACACAGGAGAGGGTCATACACAAAAGAGAGAGGGGATAAACACAGAAGCGTTGGATACATACAGTAGACAGGGAAATACACACAGGAGAGACAAGGATACACACAGGAGAGAGAAGAATACACACAGGAGACAGGAGGATACACACAGGAGACAGGTGGATACACACAGAAAGAGGAGGATAAAGAAAGAAGAGGGGGAACACACAGGGGAGAGAGGAATTCACACAGGCGAGAAAGATAAACACAGAAGAGGGGTGGGTACACACAGGAAAGAGGGGAATCCACACAGGAGAAAAAGATACACAAAGGAGAGAGGTGTTTATGCACAGGAGAGAGGAGGATACACACAGGAGATTGGGGGGATACACACAGGAGAGTGAAACATACACACAGGAAGGAGGGGAATACACACAGGAGAGAGGAGAATACACACAGAGGAAAAAGGATAAATACAAAAAAGAGGAGGATACACACAAAAGAGAGAAGAATACAAATAGAAAAAAGGAGGATACATGCAGGAAATTGGAGGATACACAAAGGAGAGAAGAGGATACACACAGGAGAGGGGAGGTTACACACAGGAGAGAGGAGAATACACAAATTAAAGGGGCATACACAAAGGAGAAAGAAAGATTCTCACAGGAGCGTTGGATACATACAGGAGACAAGAAAATACACACAACAGAGAAAAGGATACACACAGGAGAGCTGGATACATACAGGAAAGAGGGGGATTCACACAGAAGAGGGGGATACACACTGGAGATATGGAGATTCACACAAAATAGAGGGGAATACACACAGGAGAGAGGGCGTTACACAGGAGAGTGGTGGGATACACACAGGAGAAAGAAGAATACACACAGAAGAGAGGAGGAAAAACACAAAAGAGAGGAGCATACTCACAGGACAGAGAAAGTTATGCAGAGAATATATTGGAATTCACACAGTAGAGAGGGTGATACACACAAGAGAGAGGTGAATACACACAGGAGAGAGGGGTATACACACAGGTGAGGGGAATACACAAAAAAGAGAGGGGCATAAACACAGGAGAGAGAAAAGATACACACAGGAGACAGGAGGATACACACAAAAAAGATGTGGATACACACATGAGAGAAGAGGATACACACAGGAGAGAGGAGGATACACAGAAAAGAGAGGGGGATACAAACAGGAGAGAGAGAATATACACACAGGATAGAGGAGGATACAAACAGAAAAGATAAGTATACACACAGAAGACAGAAGTATACACAAAGAAGAGAGGAGGATACACACAGAAGAGAGAAGGATACACACAGGAGAGAGGAGGATACACACAGGAGAGGGGAATACACACAGGGGAGGAGGCATACAAACATAAAATGGAAATAAACACAGTAGAAAGGGGGTACACACAGAAGAGAGGAGAATTCCCACAGGAAAATGTGATACAAACAGAAGAGAGAAATACACACAGGTGAGAGGAGGATACACGAGGAAAGAGGGGCGTAAACACAGAAAAGTGGGGATACACAGAGGAGAGAGGGGGATACACAAAGGAGAAAGGGATACACACGGGAGAGGGAAATACACACAGGAGGGAGGGGGATGCACACAGAAGAAAGGGAAATACATACAGAAAAGGGGAGGATACACACAGGAAAGGGGAGGTTCCACACAGGAGAGAGAATGATACACACAGGAGAGAAAAGTTTCACACAGTAGAGAGGAAGATACACACAGTAGAGGAGAGGATATAGAGAGGAGAGAGGAAGATACACACAGAAGAGAATGAAATACACACAGGAGTGGGGGATACACACAGAAGAGGGGAGTATACACAAAAGCGTTGAATATATGCAGGAGACAAAGAAATACACACAGGAGAGAGGGGGATACATACAGAAGAGGGTGATACACACAGGAGAGAGGGAGATACACACAGGAGAGAGAAGTATACACAGGAGAGAGTGGGATACACACAGGAGAGAGGTTAATACACACAAGAAAGAGAAGCATACACACAGGAGTGAGAAGTATACACACAGGAGCGAGAAAGATAGACAAAGGAGAGAGAAGGATACACGCAGGAGAGAGAAGTATACACAGGAGAAAGTGGGATACACACAGAAGAGAGGAGGATACACAAAGGAGAGAAAAATACACTCACGTGAGAGGAGGATAAACACAGGAGAGAGGGGCGTACACACAGAAGAGGGGGGTTACACAAAAGAGAGAGGTGGATCCACCAAAAGAAAGGGATACACACAGGAGAAAGAAATACACACAAGAGCGAGGGAGATGCACAAGAGAAAGGAGGATACACACAGGAAAGAGAAGAATACACACAAGACAGCGGAGCATGCGCACAGGAAAAGGGGTGATACACACAGGAGAAAGGAAGATATGCACAGGAGAGTGGGGAACACAAACATGAGGGTGGGGGATACACACAAAAAAGGGGTATACACAGAGTGGTAGAAGGAAACACTCAGGAGAGGGGAATACAAACAAGAGAAAGGGGTATACAGACAGGAGAGCGGAGAATACACACAGTAGAGGGGAATACACACAGGAGAGAGAGGCATACACACAGGAGAGAAAAGTATACACTCAGCAGAGAGGAGAATACACAGAGGAGAGAGGTGATATCGACAGAAGAGTGGAGGATACACATAGGAGAGAGGTGGAATACACACGGAGAGAGGGGAGATACACACAAGAGAGAAGGGGGATACATCCCGAAGAGAGGAGAAATACACACAGGAGAGAGGAGGATACACACAGGAAAAAAAATACAAACAGAAGAGAGGAGAATACACACAGGAGAGAGAAGGATACACACAAAATAAAGAAGGATACACAAAGGAGACAGAAGGATACACACAGGAGACAGAAGGATACACAAAGGAGAGGGGTGATACACACAGGAGAAAGAAAGGTACACACTGCAGAGAGGAAGATACATACAAATGAGAGAATACACATAGCAAAGAAGGGGATACACACAGGAGAGTGGTGATACACACAGGAGAAAAAGGGATACACACAAGAGAGAAAATGAACCACATAGAAGAGAGGAGGATACACACAGGAGAGAAAAATACACAAATTAGAAAAGAGCATGCACACAAGAAAGGGAATACACACAGAAGAAGGGGCATACACACAGGAGAGGGGAGGATACACACAGGAGATGAGGATAAATACAGGAGAGAGGATGATACACAAATGAGAGAGGAAAATACAAACAGGCGAGAGGGGATACACACAAAAGAAAGGCTGATACACACAAAAGAAAAGGGGGATACACACAGGAGAAAAAGGGGTTACACACAAAAGAGAGGGGGAAAACACACAGGAGAGAGGAGAGATACACACAGGATAAAGTAATATACACGCAGAAGAGAGGAAAATACACACAGGAGAAAAATGGATACACACAAGACAGAAAAGGATATACACAAAAGAGGCGGATACACACAGCAGAGAGAAGCATACACACAGGAGCGAGGAAGATACACACAGGAGAAAGTAAGATACAGAAAGGAGAGAGGAAATACACACAGGAGAGAGGGTGATACACAAAGAAGAAAGGGGGCATACACACAAGAGAGAAAGGAATTACACACAGGAGAGAGCGGAGAAACACACAGGAGAGAGGAGGGTTACAAACAGGAGAAGAAAAGACACACACAGGAGATTAGAAAATACACACAGGAGAGAGGAGGATGCACACAGTAAAGAGGAGGATATGCACAGCAGAGAAGAGGATACTCAAATGAGAGAGGAGGATACACACAGTAGAAAGGAGGATACACACGGGAGAGAAGCATATACACAGGAGAGAGGAAATACAAACAAGAGATTTGGATACACACAGGAGACAGGGTAACAAACACAGAAAAGAGGGGAATACACACAGGAGATGGGGATACAGAGAAAAGAGAGGGAGATACATAAAGAAAAAAAGAAAATACACACAAAACAGAGGGGCAAAGACACAGTAGAGAGGAGGATACACACAGGAGAGAGGGGGATACACACAGGAGAGAGAGGGATACAAACAGGAAAGTGTGGAATACACACAGGAGGGAGGGGTATACACAGAGTAGAGAGAAGGATACACACAGAAGGAGGGGAAAACACACAGGAGAAAGAAAAATACACACAGGAGAGAGGAGGATAGACACAGGAGAGAAGAGGATACACACAGGAGAGAAAAGAATCCACAAAAAAGAGGGGAAATACACAGGAGAGAAAAGGATACAAACAGGTGAGAGGGATACACACAGGGGACGAGGAAGTACACAAACAGGAGAGAGGAGCATACACACAGTAGAGGGGGACACACAGAGGAGAGAGGTGCATACACACAGGAGAGAGAAGGATACACACAGGAAAGGGAGGATACACACAGGAGATAAGGGATACAAACAGGAGAGAGGAGGATACACACAGGAGAGAAGGGGGATACACACAGGAGAGTGGAGCATACACAGAGGATGGAGGGGGACACACACTGTAGAGAGGGGAATAAACACAGTGGGAGAAGGATAAATACAGGAGGGAGGAGGGTACACAAAAAGAGAGGAGGATACAAACAAAAGAAAGGACGATAAACGCAGGAAAGAGGAGGATACACACAGGAGCGAGGAGAATACACAGAGGGGAGAGAAGGATACACGCAGGAGAGAGAAGGATACACACAGGAGAATGGGGGGATACACACAGGATAGAACAATACACACAGAAGAGAGGAGGATAAACGCAAGAGAGAGGAGGATACTCACAGTAGAGAGGGTAATACACACAAAAGAGTAGAGGATGCACACAGGAGAGAAGTGGATACACACAGGAGAGAGGGGGATACACACAGTAGAGAGAAGAAACACACAGGAAAAAGAGGATACACACAGCAGAGAGGGGGATACACACAGAAGAAAGGAGGATACACAAGGGAGAGGGAGATACACACAGGAAAGAGGCGGATACATGGAAAAGAGAAAAGAATACACACAGGAGAGAAAAGAATACACACAGGAGATGGGAATACACAGGAGAGAGGGGCATACACACAGGAGAGTGTGATACACACAAGAGAAAAAGGGATACACACAGGAAAGAGGAGAATACACACAGGAGAGAAAGGCATACACACAGGAGAAAGGAGAATACACACAGCGGAGATTAGGATTCACACAGGAGACAGGGGTTAACACAGGAGAAAGAAGAATACACACAGGAGAAAGGGGGATACACACAGGAGTAAGGGTGGATACACAAAGGAGAAAGGGGGGATACACAGAGGAATGAAGAGAGATACACACAGGAGAGAGGAGCATACACACAGGAGAGAAGAGCATACACACAGGAGAGAGATAGATACACACAGGAGAGAAGGATAAACAAAGTAGAGAGGAAGATACACACAAAATAGAGGAGGATACACACAAAATAGAAAATGATACACACAGGAGACAGAAGGATACACACAGGAGAGAGGGGTATAAACACAGGAGAGGGAAAAACACACAGCAGAGAAAAAGAAACACACAAGAGACAGGGATACACAAAGAGGGGAGTTGAATAAACACAGGAGAGAGGGGGATACACACAGAAGAGAGGGGAATACACACAATAGAGATGGGCATACCCACCGGAGAGAGGAGAAAACATAAAGGAGAGAGGGGGATACACACAGGAAAATGGTGGATACAAACAGGAGAGTGCGTCATACACACAGAAAAGAGGGGGATACACACAGGAGAGAGGAGAATACACACAAAATAGAAAATGATACACACAGGAGACAGAAAAATACACACAGGGGAGAGGGGGATAAACACAGGAGAGCAAAATACACACAGGAGAGAAAAAGAAACACACAAGAGACAGGGATACACAAAGAAGAAAGTTGGATACACACAGAAGAGGGGGGATACACACAGAAGAGAGGGGAATACACTCAAGAGAGAGGGGCATACCCACAGGAGAGAGGAGACTACACAAAGGAGAGAGGGGAATACACACAGGAAAAAAAGGGATACAAACAGGAGAGTGTGGCATACACACAAAAGGGAGGGAGATACTCACAGGAGAGAGGAGGATACACACAGAAAAGAGGAGGCTACAGAAAAAAGAGAAGAGGATACACACAGGAGAGAGAAGAATACACACAATAGAGGAAGATACACACAGGATAGAAAAGGTTACACATAGGAGAGAGGAGGATACACACAGGAGAGAGGAGGCTGCACACAGGAGAGAGGAGGATATACAAAGAAGAGGAGAAAACACAAAAGAGAATGGGGAATACACACAAGCGGATGTATAAACACTGGAGACGGTGGGATACACACATGAGAGTGGGGATACACAAAGGAGAGAGGAGGATACACAGAAGAGCGAGGAGACTACCCACAGCAGAAAGGGGGATACACAACGAAAAGGGGGAAACACAAAAATGGGAGGGGGATACAGACAGGCGAGTGGGATAAACACTGGAGACGGTCGGATCCACACAGGAGAGAGGGATATACAAAATGGAGAGGGAGATACATAAAGGATGGAGGGTTAACAAAGAAATTAGAGAAGGAGATACACAGGAGAGAAGGGTGATACACACAGGAGAGTGGGGGGTACACACAGGAAAGTGGGGCATAAACACAGAAGGGAAGGGTATACACACAGGAGAGAGAGGGATACACAAAGGGGGAGAAGAATAAATACAGAAGAGAGGAAGATAATCACAAATGAGTGGAGGATACAGACAGAATACAAAAGGATACACGCAGGAGAGAGGAGTATACACAAAGTAGAGTAGATACACAGAGGAGAGAGGAGATACAGAGGATAGAGAAGCATACACACAGGAGAGAGGAGGATACACAAAGGAGAGAGATAGAGACACACAGGAGAGAAGAATAAACACAGGAGAGAGGAAGATACACACAGGACAGAGGAAGATACACACAGAAGAGAGGAGGATTCACACGCAAAAGAAAAAAATACACACAGGAGACAGAAGGATACACCAAGGAGAGAGGGGGATACACATAGGAGAGGGGTATAAAAAAGGATAGAAAAAGATACTCACAGGTGAAAGGAATACACAAAGAAGGGAGTTGGATAAACACAGGAGAGGGGGATACACATAGGAAAGAGGGGAATACACACAAGAGAGAGAGGCATACCCACAATAGAGAGAATACACAAAGGAAGAACGGGGATACACACAGGATAAAGAAGGATACAAATAGTAGAGTGTGGCATACACACAGAAGGGAGGGGGATCCACACAGAAGAGAGAGGGATACACACAAGAGAGAGGGGCATACACACAGGAGAGTGTGATACACAGAGGAGAAAGGGGGATACACACAGGTGAGAGAAGAATACACACAGAAGAGGTGGATACACACAAGAGAGAGGGGCGTACACACAGGAGAGAGAAGGATAGACACAGCAGAGAGAAGGATACACAAAGGAGAGAGGGGATACACACAAAAGAGGTAGATACACAGAGAAGAAAGGGTGATATACACAGGAGAGAGGGGGGATACACAGAGGGATGAGGGAAGATACACACAGGAGAGAAGATCATACACACAGGAGAGAGGAGGATACACAGAGAAGAGAGAAAGATACACACAGGAGAGAGGAAGATACACACAGGAGAGAGGATACACACAAAAAGGAAAAGGATACACAGAGGAGACAGAAGGATACACAAAGTAGAGAGGGGCATACACACAGAAAAGGGGGATATACACAGGAGAAAGGGGGATACACAAAAGAGAGAGAAGGATACACCCAGGAGAGGGGGATACACACAGGTGAGAGACGCGTACACACAGGAGAGAGGAAGATACACACAGGAGAGTGGAGGATACAAACAGAGGAGAGGGTATACACAAAGGAGAGAGGGGGATAACCACAGAAGAAAGGGGGCATACAAAGAGAAGAGAAAGGGGTTACACACAGGAGAGTGGGGGAAAACACAAATGAAAGAGGAGGGATACACAAAGGATATAGAAAGATACACACAGGAGAGAGGAGAATACACACAGGAGAGAGGAGGATACACACAGGAGAAGTGCATACACACAGAAGAGAGGGGAATGCACACAGGAGAGTTGGATTCACACAGGAAACAGGGTAATACACACAGGAGAGTGGGGGATACAAACAGGAGTGGGAAATACACACAGTAGAGAGTGGGATACACACAGCAGTGAGGGGAATACACACAAGAGAGAGGGGCATACACACAGAAGAGAGGAGGATACACACAGAAGAGAGGGGGATACACAAAGAAATAAGGAAGGTACAAACATGAGAGTTCAGCATACACACAGGAGGGAGGGCGATACACACAGGAGAGAGGAAGATACACACAGGGGAAGGGGGATATACACAGGAGAGAAGAGGATACACAGAGGAGAGAGGAGGATACAAAGAGGAGAAAGGAGGATACACAAATAAGAGGATGAAACAAACAAAAGAGGGGGAGATACACACAGTCGAGAGAGATACGCCCAGGAGACGGGGAGATACACACAGGAGATAGGGTGATACACACAGGAGAGGGGGATACACACAGGAGAAAGGGGGAATACACACAGGAGGGAGTGGGGATACACACAGGACACAGGGGGATACCATCAGGAGATTGAGGCATACAAATAGCTGGGAAGAAGATACACAGAGGAGACTGAGGCATACACACAGGAGAGAGTGGGATACACACAGGGAAATAAGAATAAATACAGGAGAGAGGAAGATACGCACAAAAGAGTGGAGGATACAAACAAAAGAGAGGAGGATAATCGCAGGAGAGAGGAGGGTACACACAAAAGAGAGGAGGATACACGCAGGAGAGAGGAGGATACACATAGGCGAGAGAAGGGATACACACAGGAGAGGGGGATACACACTGGAGAGATGAGGATACACACAGGAGGAGAAAGGATACACACAGGACAGTGTAAGATAAACACAAAACAGAGGAAAATACACACAAATGAGGGGGGATACATACAGGAGAGAGGGGCATACAAACAGAAGAGTGGTGATACACACAGGAGAGAGGCTACACACAGGAGAGAGGGGGATACACACAGCAGATGGGAGGATACACTGAAAAAAGGAGGATACAAACAGGAGAGACGAGGATAAACACAGTAGAGAAGGATATACACAGGAGAGAGGGGCATACACACAGGAGAGGGAGATACACAGAGGAGAAAGGAGGATAGCCACAGGAGAGGGGAGAATACACACAGGAGAGGGGGATACACACATGAGAACAGGGCGTACACACAGAAGAGAGGAGGATTCAAAACGCAGAGAAAAGGATACACATTGGAGAGAGGGGATGCAAACAAAGAGGGGGGATACACACAGGAGAGAGGGGGATATACACAGGAAAGAGCGGGGATACACAAAGGAGAGTGGGGGGATACACACACGAGAGAGGAGGAATACACACAAGAGGGAGGAGGATACACACAGAAGAGTGGATGATACACACAGTAGAGAAAGAGATACACACAGAAGAGGAAAATACACACAGGAGAGAGGAGGATGCACACAGGATAGAGGAGATTACACACAAAAGAGAGCAGGATACACACAGGATAGAGGAGATTACACACAAAAGAGAGCAGGATACACACAGGAGACTGAAGAATACACACAGAAGAGAGGGGGATATACACAGGAGAGTGGTGATATACACAGGAGAGAGAAGGGTACACACAGGAGAGAGGGGCATACACACAGGAAAAAGGGATAAACACAGGAGAAAGAAGGATACACACAGGTAAGAGCGATACACAAAGAAGAAAGGTCATACACAAAGGAGAGAGGAGGATACACAAAGGAGAGAGGAGGATACAAACAGGAGAGAGGAGATACACACAGGAGAAAGGGGGTATACAGAGGATCTTTCACAGCCTCACTGAATATTACACACTTTTGATCTAGTCTGGAGTCTACTTTTTATGGCCACTCATTCAAAGAATCACTAAATAATGAATATCTGCTGAATAGTCAGATGTCTCTTTCCTATGGCCACTCGTTAAGAGCCTCACTAAGTGTACACACCTGGGGAAATAGTCAGTATTTACCTTTATCCCCTCATTCACATTCTGACTAAATAAGACAAACCTGTGGAATAGTAAGGATACGTTTCCATGTGGCCTCTAATTCGGAGTGTCACTGAATAATGTGGTGTAGTCAGGAGTCTATTTCATGTGGACACATATTCAGAGCCTCAGTGAATAAGACAAACCCTTGATATAGTAAGGAATCTAATTAATATGGCCATATCTTCTGAGCCTCACTGTATAATACACACCTGGAGAATAATTTTGAGTCTATTTTCGATGAATATTCATTCAGAGGCTTGGTAAATAATGTAGACCTGTGGAGAAGCAAGGAGTCTATTTTATGAGGACACTCATTCATAGCCTAATGGATAATATGCACGTGTGGATTAGTCAGGATTCCATTTTATATGGCCACTGACTCGTAACCTCAATGAAAAAATGCACAAATTTAAACTACTCAGCAGTCTATTTCATACAAACACTCATTCAGAGATTCAGTGAATAATACAAATATTTAAGATAGACAACATCCTGTTTTCTATGGACACACAAAAAGTGCCTCACTGAGTAATGCACACCTGGGGAAGTGCTAAATTCTGCTTTGGATAGCCTCTCATTTACAGCCTAAGGGAATAATGCAAACGTGTGGAATAGACACTAGTTTATTTTATATGGCCACAAAATCAAAGCCTGAGTGAGTAATACACAACTTTGGAATAGTCACTAGTCTATTCCATATGCCCAAATATTTAGAGTCAGAGTAAATAATACACGCCTGTGGAATAGTCAGAAAACAAGTTCATATGGCCAAAGTTTCAGATCCTCAGTGAATAATACATACTTCGGAAAAACTCAGGACGCTATTACATGTGGCATCAATTTCAGAACTTCATTGAATAATAAACACTTGTATTGTCGTCAGAATTTCATTTCCTATAGCCAAATATTCAGAGCCTAACTAAATAACATACACCTTGTGAAAAGTCAGGATTCTATTTCGTATAGCCACTCATTTAGAGCCGAATGTAAAAACGCAAGCCTGAGGAGTATTCATGAGTCCCCATTTTATGGCCACTCATTCAGAGCTTCACAGAATTATACAGACCTATGGAAACGTCAGGAGTGTATTTCACATAACCACTTATTCAGAATCTCAGTGAAGAATCATATATATCTGGAAAATACTAAGGATTATATTATATATAGCCACTTATTCAGAGACTCACTGAATAATGCACACATAAGGAAATAGTTAGTATACCTGGAAGACCCCATCACCTCAGCCCAAAAGCTCCTGCAACTGATAAGCAACTTCAGCAAAGTCTCAGGATATAAAATCAATGTGCAAAAATCACAAGCATTCCTATAAACTAATAACAGACTTAAAGAGAACCCAATTAAGAACGAACTGCCATTCACAATTGCTACAAAGAAAATACAATACCTAAGAATACAACTCACTAGGAATGTAAGGGACCTCTTTAAGGAAAACTACAAACTGCTAAACGAAATAAGAGAGGCCACAAACAGATGGAGAAACATTCCATGTTCGTGGTTAGGAAGAATCAATATTTTGAAGATGGCTATACTGCCCAAAGTAATTTACACATTCAATGCTATCCCCATCAAACTACCATTGAATTTCTTCACAGAACTGGAAAAAACCACCATGAATTTCATATGGAACAAAAAAGAGACCACATAGCCAAGTCAATTCTAAGCAAAAAGAACACAGCGGGAGGCATCACGCTACCAGAATTCAAATTATACTACAAGGCTACAGTAATCAAAACAGCATGGTACTGGTACCAAAACAGAGATATAGACCAATGGAACAGAACAGAAGCATGGGAGGCAACACAACATATCTACAATCATATTATCTTTGATAAACCAGACAAAAACAGGCAATGGGGAAAGGATTCCCTATTTAATAAATGGTGTTGGGAAAACTGGCTAGCCATGTGCAGAAAGCAGAAACTGGACCCCTTTCTGACACCTTACACTAAAATTAACTCCAGATGGATTAAAGACTTAAACGTAAGACCTGACACCATAAAAACCCTAGAAGAAAAGCTAGGCAAAACCCTTCAGGACATAGGAGTAGGCAAGAACTTCATGAACAAAACACCAAAAGCATTGGCAACAAAAGCCAAAATAGAGAAATGGGACCTAATCAAACTCCACAGCTTCTGCACCGCAAAAGAAACAGTCACTAGAGTGAATCGGCAACCATCAGAATGGGAAGAAATCTTTGCAGTTTACACATCAGACAAAGGGCTGATATCCAGAATTTACAAAGAACTCAAACAGATTTACAGGAAATAAACAAACAAGCCAATTCAAAAATGGGCAAAGGATATAAACAGAAACTTTACAAAAGAAGACATACATGAGGCCAACAAACATATGAAAAAGTGCTCATCATCATTGGTCATTAGAGAGATGCAAATCAAAACCACATTGAGATATCATCTCACGCCAGTTAGAATGGCGATCATTAAAAAATCTGGAGACAGCAGATGCTGGAGAGGATGTGGAGAAATAGGAACACTCTTACACGGTTGGTGGGAGTGTAAATTAGTTCAACCATTGTGGAAGACAGTGTGGCGATTCCTCAGGGACCTAGAAATAGAAATTCCATTTGACCCAGCAATCCCATTACTGGGTATCTATCCAAAAGACTGTAAATCCTTCTACTATAAGGACACATGCACACGAATGTTCATTGCAGCACTGTTTACAATAGCAAAGACCTGGAACCAACCCAAATGCCCATCGATGACAGACTGGACTGGGAAAATGTGTCACATATACACCATGGAATATTATGCAGCAATAAAAAATGATGAGTTTGTGTCCTTTGTAGGGACATGGATGAATCTGGAGAACATCATTCTCAGCAAACTGACACAAGAACAGAAAAAGAAATACCGCATATACTCACTCATAGGTGGATGAGAAAAATGAGAACACACGGACACAGAGAGGGGGTCTACTATACACTGGGGTCTATTGGGGGGAATGGGGGAGGGACAGTGGGGGTGGCTGGGGAGGGATAGCCTGGGGATGAATGCCAAGTGTGGGTGAAGAGGAGGAAGGCATCAAAACACACTGCCATGTGTGTACCTATGCAACTATCACGTTCTGCACGTGTACCCCAAAACCTATAATGCAATAAAATTTTTTAAAAAAAGAAATCTGGAGGCAGCAGATGCTGGAAAGAATGTGGAGAAAAAGGATCACTCTTACACTGTTGGTGGGAGTGTAAATTAGTTCAACCATTGTGGAAGACAGTGTGGCGATTCCTCAAAAAACAAGAAATAGAAATTCCATTTGACCCAGCAATCCCTTTACTGGGTATATATTGAAAGGACTATAAATCGTTCTACTATAAGGACACATGCACATGTATGTTTATTGTAGCACTGTTTACAATAGCAAAGTTCTGGAAACAACCCAAATTTCCATCGATGATAGACTGGATTGAAAAAATCTGGCACATATACACCATGGAATATTATGCAGCAATCAAAAATGATGAGTTTATATTTTTTGTAAGGACATGGATGAATCTGGAGAACATCATTCTCAGCAAACTGACACAAGAACAGAAAAGGAAATACTGCATATTCTCAGTCATAGGCTGTGAGAAAAAATGAGAACACATGGACACAGGGAGGGGGTTTACTAAACAGTGAAGTCTATTGGGGGAAATGGGGGAGGGACAGTGGGGGGGGCTGGAAAGTCATAGCCTGGGGATAAATGCCAAGTGTGGGTGAGGGGGAGAAAGGCAGCAAATCACACTGACATGTGTGTACCTATGCAAATATCTTGCACGTTCTGCACATGTACCACAAAACCTATAATGCAATAAAAATTTAAAAAAATCTAATTACTATGAACACATCTTCTGAGGCTAACTGAATAATACACACCTAAAGAATAATTTGGAGTCTATTTCCGATGGACATTCATTCAGAGCCTTGGTAAATAATGCAGACCTGTGGATTAGTCAGGAATCTCTTCTATTTGGACACACATTCATAGCCTCAGTGGATAATAAGCACGCGTGGATTAATCAGGATTCCATTTTATATGGCCAGTGACTCATAACCTCAATGAATAATGCACAAATGTAAAGTACTCAGCAGTTTATTTCATATAGCCGCTCATTCAGTGATTCAATGAATAATAAAAGTATTTGAGATAGAGAGCATCCTGTTTCATATTGTCATACAAAAAGAGCCTCACTGACTGACACACACCTGGGGAAGTGTTAGGAGTGTACTTTACATAGCCTCTCATTTACAGCTTAAGGGAATAATGCACATGTGTGGAGTAGACCCTAGTCTGTTTTATAGGACCACAATATCAAAGGCTGAGTCAGTAATACACAACTTTGGAATAGTCACTAGTCTATTATATATTCCCAAATATTTAGAGTCAGTTTCAATAATACATGCCTGTAGACTAGTCAGGAAACAATTTCAAATGGCCAAAGTTTCAGAGTCTCAGTGAATAATAAATACCTGAGGAATACTCTGGACGCTATTACATGTGGCATTTCTACAGAGGTTCATTGAGTAAAGAACACCTGTATTGTAGTCAGAATTCTATTTCATATAGCCACATACTCAGAGACACCTTGGGAAAGTCAGGATTCTGTTTTGTATAGCCACTCATTTACAACAGAATGTAAAATCTCACGCCTGCCTAGTATATAGGAGTCTCTATTATATGGCCACTCATTCAGAGCCTCACAGAATAATACAGACGTATGGAAATGTGAGGAGTGTACTTGACATGGCCACTTACTCAGTTCCTCAGTGAAGAATCATATATATCAAGAAAATACTCAGGATTCTATTATATATAGCCACTTATTAAGGGCCTCACTGAATAATGCACACCTGGATAACTGTCTGGAGACTATTTGATATGACCCTTCACCCAGCGACTCAGGAGAAAATGCAGAGCTGAGAAATAGTCAAGAGGACAGAGTCAGAGTCTATTTTATGTGTACACATGTTCAGAAACTGACTGAAGAATACACACCTTGGGAATAGTCAGAGTTCAGGTCATATGGTCACTCAATCACAGCATTACTGAATAATGCACTATGGGGCAATAGTAAGGAGTCTATTTCGTTTAGCCTCTCATTCAGAGCTTCAGTGCGTAATAAACAGCTGTGGACGAGGGAGAACCCTATTCATGGTAGCCCCAAATAAACAGCTTCGTGAATGATACACACTTGTGAGAGTCAGGAGAGTATTTGATATGGACACTCATACAGAACCTCTTCAAATATTGCATATGTGGTAAATAATCACTACTCTATTTCATGTGGTGATTCGTTTGAGCAGTCAAAAAATAACGCGCACCTGTGGAGTAAAATGCGGTCTATTTCATAAGGCCACTCTTTTCGTGTTTTAGTGAATATCATGTGTATCTGATAAGTCAGGAATCTCTTTCATATGGCCACTCATTCTGGGCCTCTGTGAATAATACTCCCCTCAGAAACAGTCAAGGATCTACTTCAAATGGCTACACATTCAGAGTCTCTGTCAGTAATGAACACCTGGGCAATACACCTGAGTCTCTTTTTGCCCACTTAGTCAGAGTTTCATTCAATAATACACACGCGAGGAAGAGTTCAGGGTCTACTTCATGTAGCCGCTCATTTAAACTCTCAGTGAATAATCCACACCAGGGTAGTAGCCGACCGTTTTTTATATGGCCACTTATTCTGCGCCTCCCTGAATGATACACACCTGGATAATTCTCAGGATTCCATTTCATATTACCACTCATTTAGAACCTTATTGAATAATTCACTATGGAGCAATAGTCAGGTGTCTATTTTGTATGGCCTCTCATTAAAAATTTCTGTAAGTAATAAACATCTATAGAGTAATGAGGACTCTGTTTATGATAGCCATTAATTTTGTGTCTTTCTCAATGACAAACATCTGGGTGGTAGTCAGGAGTCTATTTCATATGAACTCTAAATCTGTGTAACGCTGAGTATTACACACCTGCGGAGGCTTCGGGAGTCTATTTGGCAAGGACACTCATACGGAACCTGTTGGAATAAAGCACATATGGAGAATAATGAGGAGTCTATGTCATTAGGCTACTCATTCAGACAAACAGTGAAGAATGCACATGTGGAGTCATTAGAATTCTGTTTCATATGGCCCCTCTTTCAAAGCCTCACTGAATATTTCACACATTTGATATAGTCTGGATTCTATATTTTATGGCCACTCATTCAGAGCTTCACTGAATAAAAAAATATTTGAGACAGACAGCCTCCTCTTTCATATGGTCATACGAAAAGTGTCTCACTGAGTGACACAACCCTTGGGAAGTGTTAGGAGTGTACTTTACATAGCCTCTCATTTACACACGTGAAATAATGCACACGTGTGGAAGACACTAGTCTATTTTATATGGCCACAAAATCAAAGCCTGAGTCAGTAATACACAACTTTGGAATAGTCAGTAGTGTATTACATATGCCCAAATATTTAGAGTCAGAGTCAATAATACACACATGTAGACTAGTCAGGATACCATTTCATACTGCCAAAGTTTCAGAGCCTCAGTGAATAATAAATACCTGAGAAATACTCTGAATGCCATTACATGTGGCATTTCTTCAGAGGTTCATTGAGTCTAGAACACGTGTATTGTTGTCAGAATTCTGTTTCACATAGCCACATACTCAGAGCATAACTGAATAACAGACACCTTGGGAAATTCAGGATTCTATTTCGTATAGGCACTCATTTACAACCGAATGTAAAACCTCACGTTTGAGTAGTATATAGGAGTCTCTATTTTATGGCCACTTATTCAGAGCTTCACAGAATAATACAGATATATGAAAATGTCAGGAGTGCACTTGACCTGGCCACTTATTCAGTTCCTCATTGAAGAACCATATATATCTGGAAAATACTCAAGGTACTATAATATATAGCCACTTATTAAGAGACTCACAGAATAACGCACACCTGGAGAATTGTCTGAAGACTATTTGATATGACCGTTTACCAAGCGACTCAGTGGAAAATCCAGAGCTGAGAAATAGTCAAGAGGACAGAGTCCGGAATCTATTTTATGTGGTCACTCGTTTAGAAACTGACTAAAGAATACACACCTTGGGAAATGTCAGAGTCTAGGTCATATACCAATCAATCACAAAATTACCGAATAATGAACAATGGGGCAATAGTAAGGAGTCTATTTCATATGGCCTCTCATTCAGAGCTTCAGTGCATAATAAATAGCTGTGGAGGACGGAGGACCCCATTGAAGTTAGCCCCAAATCAAGCAGCTCCGTGAATGATACACACATGTGTGAGAGTCGAGAGACTATTTGATATGGACACTCATACAGAACCTCTTCGAATATTGCATATGTGGGTAATAACCACTAGTCTATTTCATATGGTGGTTCCATTGCAGAGTCAAAAAATAACTGTAATCTGTGGAATAAAATGCGGTCTTTTTCATAAGGCCACTGTTTCAGTGTTTTAATGAATAACATGTATATCTGATAAGTCAGGAATCTGTTTCACGAGGCCACTGTTTCTGGGCCTCTGTGAGTAATACTCCCTGAGAAACAGTCAAGGGTCTACTTCAAATGCCTACACATTCAGAGTCTCTGTAAGGAATAATCACCTGGGCAATAGAGCTGAGTCTCTTTTTTATGCCCACTTAGTTACAGTCTCATTCAAGAATACACACGTGGGGAAGAGTTAAGGGTCTACTTCATGGAGACACTCATTTCGATCCTCAGTGAATAATCCACACCAGGGTAATAGTCGAGAATTTTTTATATGGCCACCCATTCTGTGCCTCCCTGAATGATACACACCTCGGAAATTCCCAGGATTCTATTTCATACTACCACTCATTTAGAACCTTATTGAATAATTCACAATGGAGCAATAGTCTGTTGTCTATTTTGTATGGACTCTCATTCAGAGTTTCAGTAAATAATGAAGTTCTATGGGGTAATCAGGACATGGCTTAAGATAGCCATGAATTAAGTGCCTTCCTGAATAATACACACCTGGGTGGTGTTCAGGAGTCAATCTCATATGAACTCTAATTCTGTGTAACGCTGAGTAATTCACAGAACCACTTCAAATATTGCACATGTGAAGAATCATCACTAGTCTATTTCATATGTTCGTTCATTTGGATAGTCAAAAAATAACACGGGAGAGGGGTGATACACACAGGAGAGTGGAGGGTACACATAAGAGACAGTGGGTACACAAATGAGAGAAGAGAATACACAAAGGAGAGGGGGCTACACACAGGAGAGAAGGGGATACACAGAGGAGAGAGAAGGATACACACAAGAGAGAAAAGAATAAACACAGGAGAAAGAAATAGACACAGGAGAAAGAAGCATACACACAGGAGCGGGTGATGCACACAGGAGAAATGTTAAACACGGGAGAGGAAGATACACACAGAACAGGGGAAACACACAGAAGAGAGAAGCGTACACACAGGACAAAAAAGGATACACACAGCAGAGTGGAGGATACACACAGGAGAGAGGAGATACACAGAGGAGAGTGGGAAATACACACAGGAGAGAGAAATTATACCCACAAAAGGGAGGGGGTTACCCATATGAGCGAGGGGCTACACACAGGAGAGAGGGGGACACAAATTGGAGAGAGGGGAAATACCCACAGAAGAGAGGGGAAATACACACAGTGGAGAGGAAGTATATACACAAAAGAAAGGGGGTTACCCATAGGAGTGAGGGGATACACACAGGAGAAAAAGGGACACAAATTGGAGAGAGGGGGGATACACACAGAAGAGAGGGGAAATACACACAAAAGAGAGTGTTGATATACACATGAAATAAAAATGATACACACAGGAGAGAGGAGGATACACAGAGGAGAAAGGAGGATACACACTGGAGAGGGAAATGTACACACAGGAGACAGGGATACACACAGGAATGAGGAGGATTCACACAGAAATGAATAGGATACACAGGAGACAGGAGGATACACACAAAGAGGGAAGGATACACACGGTAGACATACGAATACACACAAAAGAGAGAAGGATACAAACGGGAGAGTGGTAATACAAATAGGAGATATGAGGGTTCTCACAGGAGAATAGAGGATACACACATGAGAGAAATGGATACACACAGGAGAGAGGAGGATACACACAGCAGAGAGGAGGATACCCAAAGGAGAGAGGGCATACACACAGGAGTGAGAAAGATCTACAAAGGAGAGAAGAGAATGCACACAGGAGAGAAGTGGATACACAGAGAAGTGGGGCATACACACAAAAGGGAGGAAATACACACAGGAGAGATGGGGGATACACACGGAGAGTGGTGATCCACACAGGATAGTTGAGGGTACACACAGAAGAGAGGTGGTACACAAAGAAGAGAAGAGGATACACAAAGAAAAAAAGGATACACACAAAAGAGTAGGGAATAAACAGAGGAGAGAGGAGAATACACAAAGGAGAGAGGCAGATAAACACAGGAGAAGGAGATACACACAGGAGAGAGGGGCTTACACACAGACAAGGGGGATACACACAGGAGAAAAAGGGGTAAACACAAAAAAGAGGAGGAAAAACAGGAGAGGGGGATATACAGGAGAGAGAAGCGTAGACACAAATGAAAACAGGATACACAGCCTAGAGGAAGATACACACAGGATAGAGAAGATACACAAAGGAGAGAGGGGGATACGCACAGGAGAGAGAAGGGATACACACAGGAGGGAGGGTGTTACACAAAGAAAAAAGGAGGGAAACGCACAGGAGAGAGAAAGGATACCCAAGGGAAAGAGGAGGATGCACACAGGAGAGGAAGATACACAGAGGAGAGAGGAGGATGCACACAAAAAAGAGGAGGAGACAACAGGAGAAAAAAGGATACACGCAGGAGAGAGGAGGATACAGGCAGGAGAGAGGAGGATACACACAGGAGAAAAAAAGATACACACAGGCTAGAGGAGAATACACAGAGAAGAGGGGAGGATACACACAGGAGAGAGGAGGATACACACAAAAAGAGGGAGATACTAACAAAGGGAAAGAAATAAACACAGGATAAAGAAGGATACACACAGGAAGAAGGAGGATACACACAGGAGAAAGGAGGATACACAAAGAAGAGGGGAAACACACAGGAGAGAGGGGGATACAAACAGAGGTGAAAGATAAACACAGAAGTAGGGTTATACACACAGGAATGAAGGGAATACACCAAGGAGAGGGGAATACACACAGGAAAGAGGAGCTTACATACAGGAGAGAGGAGGATACACACAGGAGAGAGAATGAATACACAAAAATTAAGGAAGATACACACAGGAAAGTGAAGCATACACACAGGAAGAAGGTGAATACACACAAGAGAGAGGGTGATACACACAAAGAAAAAAGAATAAATACAAAAAAGAGGAGGATACACACGAAAAAAAGAAGGATACAGATATAAGAGAGAAGGATACACATAGAAGATTCGAGAATACGCAGAAGAGAGGAGGATAAACAAAGGAGAGGGGAGGATACACGAAGGAGAGAGAAGAATACACACAAAAGAGAGGGAAAATATACAGAGGAGAGAGGAGGATATACAAAGGAGTAGCGTGATATACACAGGAGAGAGTAGAATACACACAGCAGAAAGCAGAATACACACAGGAGAGAGAAGAATACACAAAGGAGAGGGGGATACACACAGGAGAGAGGGGGATCCACCGAGGAGAGAGGAGGTTACACAGAGGCTAGAGGAGGATACACACAGAAGGGGGAATACACAGAAAAAAGGACCATAAACACAGGAGAGGGAAATACACACAAGAGAAAGAAAAATACACACAAAAGAGAGGAGGATACACACAGGACAGGAAGATACACACAGGAGAGTGGGGCGTACACACAGGACAGAGGAAAATACACAGCAGAGTGGAGGATACACACAGGAGCGAGGGGATACACACAAGAGAGAGGAACATACAAACTGGAGAGAGGGAAGGTAAACACAGGAGAGAGGGTGGATACACACAGGAGAGAGGGGTGATACACACAGGAGAGAAAAAAGATACACACAAAAGAGAGGAGGATACACTCAGGAGAAAGGAGGATACACACTGGTTTGAAAAAAATACACACAGGAGGGGGGATACACACAGGTCTGAAAAGGATACACACAGGAAAGAAGAAAATACACACAGGAGAGAGGAGGATACACACAAATGACTGAAGGATACTCATAGAAGACAGAAGAATACACACAGGTGAGAAAAGAATACACACAGGGGAGGGGTGATACACACAGGTGAGATGAGGGTTCACATAAAAGAAAAGAGGATTCATACAGAAGAGAGATGGATACACCCCAAAGAGAGGAGTATACACACAGCAGAGAAAAGGATCCACACCGTAAAAAGAATATACACAAAGAAGTGAGGAAGATCCACACAGGAGAGAAGGGAATGCAAACAGGAGAGAGGTGGATACACAGAGAAGTGGGGCATACACACAGCAGAGAGGAGGATTTACTCAGGAGAGAGAAAAATACACGCAGGGGAGAGGGAAATACACACAAGAGAGAGGGGGATACACACAGGAGAAAGAAGGGATACACACGGAGAGTGGTGATACACACAGGACAGTAGAGGGTACACACAGGAAAGAGGGGGTACACACAGGAAAGAAGAGGATACACAAAGGAAAAATGGATGCACACAGGAGAGTAAAAAATAAACGATGAGAGAGGAGGATACACACAGGAAAGAGGAGGATAAACACAGGAGAGAGGGACGTAGACACAGAAGAAAGAAGGATACACAGAGCAGAGAGGAGGATACACACAGGAGAGAGGAGATACACAGAGGAGAGAGGGTGATACACACAGGAGAGAGAAGGGATACACACAGGAGAGAGAAGGGATACACACAGGAGAGAGGGGGTTAAACACAGGAGAAAAGAGGGATATGCACAGGAAAGAGAATTGATACCCACAGGAGAGAGAAGGATACACACAGGAGAGAGGAGAATGCACACGAGAGAGAAGGAGACATATAAAAGAGAGGAGGAGACACACAGGAGAAAGAAGGATACACACAGGAGAGAGGAGGATACACACAGGAGAGAGAAGGATACGAAAAGGAGATAGAAGTATACACAAAGCAGAGTGGAGGATACACAGAAAAAAGAGGAGGATACACACAGGAGAGAAGAGGATACACACAGAAGAGGGGTGATACACACAGGAGAGAGAAGGGTACAAAAAGGAGAAAGGGGGATACAAACAGAAGTCAGAAAGATACACAAAGGAGAGGGGGATACACACAGGAAAAAGGAGGACACACCGATGAGAGAAAAGGATACACAAAGGAGAGAGGAGGATACACACAGGAGAGGGGGATAACAACAGGAAAGAACGGCATACACACAGGAAAGGGGGATACACACGGGAGAAAGGGGGATATACACAGGAGAGAAAAGGATACACACAGGAGAGGGGGACACACACAAAACGAGGGGTGTACACACAGGAGAAAGAAAAATACACACAGCAGAGAAAAGAATACACACAGGAGAGAGAGGATACACATAGGAAAGAGGAGGATACACAGGAGAGAGGGAAATACACACAAAAGAGGGAAGGATACACACAGGAGACAGAAGGATACACACAGGGTAGTGGGGGATACACAACGTTGAGGGGTGATACACACAGGATAGAGGACTGTACACACAGGAGAGAGAAGGATACACACAGGAGAGAGGAGGATACATACAGGATAAGGGGAAACACACAGGGAAGAGAGGGATACACACAAGAGGAAGGATACACACAGGAGAGAGGGGCACACACACATAAAAGTGTGATAAACAAAGGAGAAAAGGGGATAAACAAAGGAGAGAAAAGTATAAACACCGAAAATGGTGACACACACAAGAGAGAGGAAAATACAAACTGGAGAGAGGGAAGATACACACAGGAGAGAAAATGAATGCACAGAAAAGTGAGGGGGATACACACAGAAGAGTGAAGCATACATACAGGAGGGAGAAGAATACACACAGGAAAGAGGGGAATACACACAGGAGAAAGGAGCTTATGCACAAGAGAGAGAAGGATATACACAGGAGAGAGCGGGGATACACAAAGAAGAGACGGGGATACACACAGGAAAGTGAAGCATACACAAAGGAGTGAGGGGAATACAACCAGGAGAGAGGAGGATGCACAGAGAGGGAAAAGGATAAATACAATAAAAGAGAAGGATACAAATAGATGAGAGAAGGATACATGAAGGACACTAGAGGATACACAAAGTAGAGAAGAGGACACCAGAGGAGAGGGGAGGAAACACACAGGAGAGATGAGTATACACACAGATAAGGGGCATAGACTCAGGAGAAAGGGAGATTCTCACAGGAGGGTTGGATACATACAGAAGACAAAGAAATACACACAACAGAGAAGGGGATACACACAGTAGTGGTGGATACACACAGGAGAGAGAGGGATTCACACAGAAGAGGGGGATACACACAGGAGAGATGGAGATCCACACAGGAGAGAGGGGAATAAACACAGGAGAGAGGGCGTTACACACAGGAGAATGGTGGGATACACACAAAATAGAGGAGCATACACACAGGACAGAGAAGGTTATGCACAAAATAGAGGAAAATTCACACAATAGAGAGGGTGATACACACAGGAGAGAGGGGAATACACACAGGAGAGAGGGGTATACACACGGGTGAGAGGAATACACAAAGGAGAGAGGGGCATACATACAGGAGAGAGAAAATATACACACAGGAGAGAAAAGGATACACACAAAAGTGATGGGGATACACACAGGAGAGAATAGGATACACACAGGAAAGAAGAGGAAACACACAGGAGAGAGAAGGATACACAGAGGAGAGAGGGGGATACACACAGGAGAGAGGAAATACACACAGGGAGAGGGAATATACACACAGGACAGAGGAGGATACACACAGAAAAAATGGGGATACACAGAAAGGCGTTGGATACATGCAGGAGACAGGGAAATACACACAGGAGAGAGAAAGATACACAAAGAAGAAAGTGGGATACACACAGGAGAAAGGAGAATACACAAAGAAGAGAAAAGTACACACAGGTGAGAGGAGGATACACACAAAAGAGTGGGGCGTACACACAGAAGAGGGGGGTTACACAAAAGAGAGAGGTGGATAAACAAAGGAGAAAGGGATACACAAGAAAGAAAAAAAATACACACAGTAGCCAGGGAGATGCACACAAAAGAAAGGAGAATAAACACAAGAAAGAAAAGAATACACACAGGAAAGAGGAGCATAAACACAGGAGAGAGGGTGATACAGACAGAAGAAAGAAAGATACACACAGGAGAGTCGAACACACAAACATGAGGGTGGGGGATACACACAAAAGAGAGGGGTATACACAGAGTGATAGAAGGATACACACAGGAGTAAGGAGGTTACACACTGGAGAGATGAGGATACACACAGGAGAAAGGAAGATACGCAGAGAATAGAAAAGGATACACACAGGAGAAGGGGATACACACAGAAGAGAGGGGGATAGGCACAGGAGAAAAGAATACACAAACGCGGGAAGGATACAAACAGGAGAGAGGGGAAAAAACACAGGAGAGGGGGATACATATAGAAGAGAGAGGCATAGACAGAGGAGAGGGGATGATACACACAGTAGAGAGGAGAATACACACAGGAGAGAGGGGGATACACACTGGAGAGAGGGGGAAAACACAGGAGAGAGAAGAATACATAAAGGAGACAGGAAGATACACAGAGGTGAAAGGAAAATTCACACAGGAGAGAGGATACATACAGGAGAAAAAGGGATACAGACAGTAGAGAGGGAGATACACACAGGGGGAGGGGCATACACACAGGAGAGAGGAGTATATACACAGGAGAGAAGAGAATACACACAGGAGAGAGGAGAATACACACAGGTGAAGGGAGGATACAAACAGGAGAGAGGAGGATGCACAAGGAGAGAGGGGAATAAACACAGAAAAGAGGAGGATACACACAAGAGAGAGGAGGATACACACAGGAGAGAGGAAGATACACACAGGGGAAATAAAGGATACACACAAAAGAGGGAAGGATACTCATAGGAGAGAGGGGGATGCACAAGGAGACAGAGGGATACAAACTGGGGAATGGGGTAAATACAGGAGAGAGGAGAATACACACAAGACAGTGGAGGATACACAAAGGATACAGGAGCATACACACAGAAGAGAAAGATACACACAAAAGAGGAAGATACACACTGAAAAAAGAAAAATAAATACAGGGGATGGGGATACACACAGGAGAGAGGGGCGTAAACACAGAAGAGAGCAGGATACACAAAAAATAGAAAAGGGTACACACAGGAGAGAGGGCGTACACACAGCATACAGGGAGGATACACACAGGAGAGAAAAAGATATGCACAGGAAAGAAGAGAATACACACAGGAGAGAGAAGGATGCACACAGTGGAAGCGGGATACACACAGAAGAGGGAAGGATACACACAAAAGAGAAGAGGATACACACAGGAGAGTGAAAAATACCCACACAAGAGAGGGGGATACACACACGAAAAGGGGATACACAGATTAGAGAGGAGAAAACAAACGGGAGAAGGAAATACGCACAGGAGATGGAAATACACACAAGAAAGAGGGGGATGCACAAAGGAGAGAGGGGGATACACACAGTAAAGAAGTGGATACACAAACAAAAGGGAAGGATACACACAGGAGAGAGCAGATACACGCAGGAGAGTAGGGCATACACACAGGAGGAAGAGAGATACACAGAGAAGAGGGGTATACACACAGGAAGAAAAAATACACACAGAATAGACGAAAATACACACAGGGCAGAGAAGGATACACACAGAAGAGAGGAAGATACACACAGGAGAGAGGAGGATCCTCACAGGAAAAATGGGGATACACACAAAAGAGAGGAGGATACACACAGGAGAAAGGAGGATACAGACAGGAGAAAGGAAGATACACGCAGGATAAAGTAGGGTACACACAGGAAAAATGAGGCTACACACAGGAGAATGGAGGATACACAAAAAAGAGAGGAGGATACACACAAGAGAAGAAAGAATACACACATGAGACAGGAGGATAAACACAGGAGAGGGTGGATACACACAGGAGAAAGGATACACACAGGAGAAAGGGGGGATACACACAAGAAAGAGGGGGATGCACACAGAAGAGAGTAGAATACAAAAAGGCTAGAGGGGGGATACACACAGGAGAGGGTGATACACACAAGAGAGACGGGGATCCACACAGGAGACAAGGAAATACACATAAGAGAGAGGGGTATACACATAGGAGAGGGCTATACACAGAGGAGAGAAAAGGACACACTCAGGAGAAAAAAGGATACACACAGGACAGAGGAAGATACCCGAAGAAGAGAGGGGGATACACACAGGAGAGAGAAAAATGCACAAAGGAGCGTGGGATACACACAGGTGATAAAAGAATACACACAAGGGAGTGGGGCATAAACACAGAAAAGGGGGGATACACACAGGAGAGAGAAATACACACAGGAGTGAGGAGGATGCACACAGGAGAAATGGAAATACACAAGGAAAAAGGAAGATACACACAGGAGAGAAAAGGATACACACAGGAGAGGGGGGATACATACAGGAGAGAGGAAGACACCCATAGAAGAGAGAGGGATACACACAGGGGAGAGGGGAAATACTAACAAAAAATAAAGGGATAAACACAGGAGAGTGGGGCATACACACAGAAGAAAGATGATTCACACTGGAGAGAGTGAAATACACAAAAGAGGAAGAAAATATGCACAGTAGAGAGGAGGATACTCACAGGAGAAAGAAGGATACACACAGAAGAGAAAGGGATACACAAAAGAGAGAGGAGGATACACACAGGAGAGGGGGATACACACAAGAAAGAGGGAGATCCACACAGGAGACAAGGAAATACACAGAAGAGAGAGGGGTATACACACAGGAGAGGAGTATACAAACAGGAGAGAAAAGGACACACGCAGGAGAAAAAAGGATACACGCAGGACACAGTTGGATACCCACAGAAGAAAGGGGGATACACACAGGAGAGAAAAGGGATACACACAAGAGAGAAAAAAATACACAAAGGAGCGAGGGATACACACAGGTGAGAAAAGGATACACACAAGGGAGTGAGGCATAATCACAGAAAAGGGGGGATACACACAGGAGAGAAAAATACACACAAGAGTGAAAAGTATGCACACAGGAGAAGTGGAAATACACAAGAAAAAAGGAAGATACACACAGGAGAGAGAAGAATATACACAGGAGAGGGGGGATACATACAGGAGAGAGTAAGACACCCATAGGACAGAGGAAAATACTCAGAGAAGAGAGAAAGATACACACAGAAAGAAAAAGGATACACACAGGAGTCGGGGATACACACAGAAGAAAGGGGGATATGCAGAGGAGAGAAAGATACACAGAGGAGAGAAAAATACATACAGGAGAGATGGGAATACATAGAGAAGAGACAGGATACCCGAAGGAGAGAGGAGGATACACACAGAAGACAGGGGGATACACACAGGAAAGACGGGGATACACACAGGAGACAAAAGGATACACACAGGAGAGAAAAAGATACACATAGAAAAGAAAGATACACAGAGGAGAGAGGGGCATACACACAAAAAAGGGGGATGCACACTGGAGAAAAGTGGATACACAAAGGAAAGGGTGATACACACAAGAGAGACAAGCAAAAACACAGGAGAGAAAAGGATACACACAGGAGAGAGGAGGAAACAAACAGGAGAGAGAGAATACACACAAGTGACGGGGTATACACACAGGAGAAAGGGGTAATACACACAGGAAAGAAAGGTGTTACACACAGGAGAGATGAAAGAAACACAGAAAAGTGGAGGAATACACAGGAGAGAGGAGGATACACACAGGAGAGAGAAGAAAACACACAGGAGAGAGGAGTGTACACAAAGGAGAGAGGGAGATACACATAGGAGAGTTGGATACATACAGGAAACAGGAAAATACACACAGGCGAGAGGGTGATACACACAGGAGAGTTGGATACATACAGGAGACAAAGAAATACACACAGGAGAGGGGGGATACACACAGGAGAGAAGGATACACACGGGAGAGAAGGATACACACGGGAGAGAGGGCATACACACAAAAGTGAAGGGAATACACACAAGAGAGAGGGGCATACACACAGGAGAGAGGCGGATACACATAGCAGAGAGGTAAATACACACAGAAAAGAAAAAGATACACACAGGAGAAAGGAGGATACACACAGGAGAGGGCGAAAGACACAAGAGAAAGGGGTTCCACACAGGAGAGAGGGGAATACATATAGGAGAGATGGATATACACACAAAAGAGGTGTATACACACAGGAGAAAGAATTCATGCAGAAGAGTGGAGGATACTCGAAGCACAGAGGAGGATACCCGCAAGTGAGAGGATACACACAAAAGAGATAAAAATACACACAGGATTGAAGGGGAAAAACACAAGATAGAGAATGATACACACAGGAGAGAAAGAATACCACAAAAGAGAGAAGGATACACACAGGAGCGAGGGATACACACAGGTGAGAGAAGAATACACACAGGAGAGAGGGTCGAACACACAGAAAATGAGGAAACACAGAGGAGAGAGGGAAATACACAAAGGAGAAAGTGATACACACAAAAGAGAGAAATACACACAGGAGCGAGGAAGATGCACACAGGAGAAAATAAAATAAACACAGGAAAAAGGAGGATACACACAGAAGACAGAAGGATACACACAGGAGAGGGGGGATACACACAAAAGAGAAAAAGATACACACAGAAGAGAGAAGTATACACAGAGGAGAGAGGAAGATACACACAGAAGAGAAGAGAATACACACAGAAGTGAAAGATACACAAAGAAGAGAGGAGGATATGCACAGGAGAAAGAGATATACAGAAAAAAGTGTGGGATACACACAGGAGAGAGGGAGATAAACACATGAGAGGGGGATACATACAAGAAAGAGGGGCATAGACAGAGGAGAGGGGAGGACACACGAAGGAGAGAGGAGGATACACAAAGAATAAAGAGGGATAGACACAGGAGAGAGAAGGATACACACAGGAGAGAAAAGGATACACACAGGAGAAAAGAAGATACACATAGGAGAGGGAGATACACACAGGAGAGAGGGGCATAAACTCAAAAAAAAGAAATACACAAAGGAGAAAGTGGGATACACACAGGAGAGTGGAGGATACACACAGAAAAGGGTGAAACACACAGGAGAGAGGGGCATAAACACAGGAGAGTGGAGGATACACACAGAAAAGTGTGATACACACAGGAGAGAAGGACATAAACACAGGAGAGTGGAGGATACACACAAGAGAGAGGAGAAGACAAACAAGAGAGAGGGGATACACACAAGAGAGAAAGGTGATAAACACAGGAAAGAAAGGTGTTACACACAGGAAAGAAAGGTGTTACACACAGGAGAGAGGGGGAATACCCACAGGAAAGCGGAGGAATACACGCAGGAGAAAGGAGGTTACACACAGGAGAGAAGAGGATACACAGAGGAGAGAAAAGTATACACACAGGGGAGTGGCATACACACAGGAGAGAGGGAAATACACGAATGAGAGTTGGATACATACAGGAGACAGGGAAATATACACAGGAGAGAGGGAAATACACACAAAAGAGGGGGATATACACAGGAGAGAGGGATACACACAGGAGATGGGGTAAAAACACAGGAGAGGGGGATACACAGAGGAGAAAGTTTATACACGCAGGAGAGAGGGGAATACACACTAGAGAGAGGAACATACACACAGGAGAGAGGAGGATACACATAGGAGAGAGGAAGATACACAAAGGAGAGAGAAGGATACATGCAGGAGAGAGGAGTATACACAGAAGAGACGGGAGTACACAGAAAAGAGAGGGCATTACACACAAAAGGGAGGGCGGATACACAGAGGAGAGAGAAAGATAGACACAGGAGAGAAGAGGATACACACTGGAGAGAGGAGGATACACATAGGAGAGGGAGATACACAAAAGACAGAGGGGCATACACACAAAAAAGGGAGATACACGAAGGAGAAACGGGGATAGACCCAGAAGACAAAAATATACACACAAAAAAGTGTAATACACACAGGAGAGAGGGGTGTAAATGCAGGGGAAAGGATACACACAGGAGAGAGGAGGAAACAAACAGGAGAGAGGGGATACACACAAGAAAGAGAAGGATACACACAGGAGAAAGGGGTGATACACACAGGAAAGAAAGGTGTTACCCACAGAAGAGAGGGGGGAAACACACAGGAAAGTGGAGGGATACACACAGAAGAGAGGACGATACACACAGGAGAGAGGAGTATACACACAGGTAAGGAGCATGCACACAGGAGAGAGGGTGATACACACAGGAGAGTAGGATACTTACAACAGACAGAGAAATACACACAGAAGAGACGGAGATACACACAGGAGAGTGGGATACACAGAGAAGAGAGGTTATACACACAGGAGAGAGAAAAATACACACGAGAGAGGGGCATACACACAGGAGAGAGGAGGATACACATAGGAAAGAGGAAGATACACAAAGGAGAGAGAAGTATACAAAGAAGAGAGGAGAGTACACAGAGGAGAGAGGGCATTACACACAGGAGAGAGGGCGGATACACACAGGAGAGAGAAAGATACACACAGGAGAGAAAAGAATACACACAGGAGAGGGTGGATACACACAGGAGAGTGGAGGATACACACAGGAGAGAGAAGGGATACACACATGAAAGAGAAGGATACAAACAGAAGAAAGCAGGATACACAAAGGCGAGGGAAAGAATACACACAGGGGATAGGGGGGATATTAACAGCGGAGAGGGAGAATATTAACAGGAGAGAGGGGATACACAACGGAGAGTGGGGCATACACATAGAAAAGAGAAGATACACATTGGAGAAAGTAAGATACACAAAGGAGAAGGAAGATACGCAAAGTAGAGAGGAGGATACACACAGGAGAAAAGAGGATACACACAGGAGAGAGATGGATACACAAAAGAGAGAGGAGGATACACACAGGAGAGTGCGATAAATACAAGAGAGAGAAGGATCCACACAAGATAGGGGGAAATACACATAAGAGAGGGGTATACACACAGGAGAGAAAAGGATACACGCAGGAGAATAAAGAATACACGCAGCACAGAGGAGGATACACGCAGGAGAGAGGGGAATACACACAGGAGAGAGAAAAATACACTCAGGAGAGAAGGGGAATACACACAAGAGAGAGAATGATACACACAGAAGAGAAAAGAATACACACAGTAGAGAGGAGGATACACAGAGGAGCGAGGGAGACACACAGGTGAGAGGAGGATACATAGAGGAGAGAGAGGCATACACACATTAAAAACAGGATACACAGAGAAGGGAGTGGGATAAACAAAAAAGAAAGGGATACACACAGGAGAGAAAAATACACACAGGAGCGAGGGTGATGCACACAGGAGTAAAGGAAATACACAAAGGAAAGACAAAGATACACACAGGAGAGAGAAAAATACACACAGGAGAGGGGGAATACACACAGGAGAGAGGAGGATACACAGAGGAGAGAAGAAGATACACACAGAAGAGAAGAGAATACACAAAAAGTGGGGCATATACACAGAAGAGAGGGGGATACAAAAAAGAGAGGGAAGTACACAGAGGAGAGAGTGGGATACCCAGAGGAGAGAGGGGGATAAACACAGGAGAGGGGGACACATACAGGAGAGAGGGGCATAGACAGATGAAAGAGGAGGATACACGCAAGAAAGAAGAAGATACACACAGGAAAGTGGAGATTCACACAAAAGAAGAGGGGGATACACACAGGAGAGAAAAGGATACACACAGGAGAGAGGAGGGTACACATAGGAGGGGGAGATACACACAGGAGAGAGGGGCATACACACAAAAAAGGGGGATACACACAGGAGCAAGAGGGATACACACAGGAGAGAGGAGAAAACACACAGGAGAGAGGAGAAAACAAACAGGAGAGAGGGGATGCACACAAGAGGGAGGAGGATACACACAGGAGAAAGGGGTGATACACACAGGAAAGAAAGGTGTTACCCACAGGATAGATGAGGGAAACACACAGGAAAGCGGAGTGATACACACAGGAGAGAGCAGGATACACACAGGAGAGAGGAGGATACACACAGGAAAGAGGAGTATACACACAGAAGAGAAGCATACACACAGGAGAGAGAAGGATACACACAGGAGAGTTGGATACATGAAGGAGACAGAGAAATACACACAGGAGAGAAGGGAAAACAAACAGGAGAGGTGGATACACACAGGTGAAAGGGTATACACACAGGAGAGGGGGATACACACAGGAGAAAGGGTATATACACAGGAGAGGGGGATACACAGAGGAGAGAGACGGATCCAAACAGGAGAGAGCACAATACACACAAGAGAGAGGGTTATACACACATGAGAGAGGAGGATAGAAGAGAGGAAGATACACAAAAAAGAAAGGAGAATACACGTAAAAGAGAGGAGTATAAACAGGAGAGAGGGGAATACACAGAGGAGAGAGGGCGTTACACACAGGAGAGAGGGCGGATACACACAGGAGAGAGGAGGATACACAAAGGAGAGAGTGGGTACACACAGGAGAGAGGAGAATACACACAGGAGAGGGGTTATACAGGCAATAAAGAGGGGGATACACAAAGAAAAGTTTAGGATATACAAAGGCGAGAGAAGGGATACACACAGGGGAGAGGAGGATACTAACAGGAGAGAGAAAGATACACACAGGAGAGTGGGGCATACTCAGATAAGGGAGAAGCTACACACTGGTGAGAGTGGGATACACACAGGACGAGAAAGATACGCATAGTAAAGAGAAGGATGCACACAGGAGAAAGAAGATACACACAGGAGAGAGACGGATACACAAAAGAGAGAGGAGCATACACGCAGGAGAGGGCGATACACACAAGAGAGAGGGGATCTACACAGGAGAGACGAAATACACATAGGAGAGAGGGGTATACACACAAAAGAGGGGTATACACACGAGAGAGGAGGATACACGCAAAAGAAAGGAGGATACATGCAGCACAGAAGAGGATACACGCAGGAGAGAGGGTGATACACACAGGAGAGAGAAAAATATACACAGAAGGGAAGAGGGATACACACAAGAGAGAGAATGATACACACAGAAGAGAAAAAAATACACACACAAGAGAAAAGAATACACACAGGAGCGAGGGGGATACACACAAAAGAGAGGGGAATACAAACAGGAGAGGAAGAAGATACATACAGAAGAGACGGGTATACACAAAGGTGAGGGGAATACAAAAAGAAGAGAGGTGCATACACACAGGAGAGGGAAAAGATACCCACAAAAGAGAGGACGATACACATAGTTGAAAGGAGAACACACAGAGGACAGTGAGATAGAAGAGAGAGAGGGATCCACACAGCAGAGAGGGGAATACACATATGAGAGAAAAGTATACACACAAATGAGAAAAATACACAAAGGAGAGATGGGGATGCACATAGGAGAGAGAAGAATACACATAGGAAAGGGTGATACACACAGGAGAGAGGTGCATAAACACATGAGAGAGGAGGATACACAGAGAACAGAGGACGAAACAAATAGGAGAAAGAAGATACACACAAGAGAGAGGGGGATACACACAGGAGAAAGGAGTGATACACACAGGAACGAAAGGTGCTACACACAGGAGAGAGGGAGGAAAGGCACAATAAAGAGGAGGAATACACGCAGGAAAGAGGAGGATACACGCAGGAGACAGGATACACACAGGATAGAGGAGTATCCACACAGGAGAAGGGCATACACACAGGAGAGAGGGGATACACACAGGAGAGTTGGATACATACAGGAGACAGGGAAATATACACAAGAGAGAGGGGGATAAACACAGCAGATGGGAATACACACAGGAGAGAGAGTATACACACAGAAGAGGGAAATACACACAGGAGAGAGAAGCATACAGACAGGAGAAAGGAAAATACATATAGGAGAGAGGAAGATACATAAAAAAGAGAGAAGGATACACGCAGAAGAGAGGTTAATACACAGAGGAGAGAAGGCGTTAACACAGAAGAGAGGGTGGATACACACAGGATAGAGGAGGATACACACAAAAGAGAGGAGCATACACACAGGAGAGAGAATGATACGCACAAGAGAGACAGGAATTCACAAAATAGAGAGGGGGATATACACAGGAGAGAAGGGTATACACACAGGTGAGAGAAATACACAAGAAAAAGAGGGGCATACACACAAGAGAGAGAAAAGATACACACAGGAGAGAGGAAGATACCCAAAAGAGAGAGGGGGATAAACACAGGAGAGAGAAGGGATACACAAAGTTAAAATGAAGATACACAAAGGAGAGAGGAAGATAAAAAGAAAAGAGAGGAGGATACACACAGGAGAGTGAAGGATACACAGAGAAGAGAGAAGGATACACACAGTAGAGGGGGATATTCACAGAAGAGAGGGGCATACACAAAGAAGAGAAAATGATACACACAGGATGCAGGAGGATACACAAAGAAGAGAGAAAGATACACACAGGAGAGAGAGGGGATACCCACGGGAGAAAAAAAAATACACACAGGAGGGAGGAAGATACACACAGGAGAGAGGAAGATACACACAAAAGAGAGGGGGTTACAGAAAGGAGACATTGGGATACACACAGGGGGAGGAAGATACACACAGAAGAGAGGAGGATACACACATTAGAGAGGAAGATACACACATGAGAGATGAGAATACACAAAAGAGACAAAGGCATACACAAAGGAGAGGCTGATACACACAGGATATAGAAGGATACACACAGGAAATAAAATGATACACGCAGAAGAGGGGAATACACACAGGAGAGGGGGGATACACACAGGAGAGAGAAAAATACACACAGGAGAAAGTAGGATACACACAGGAATGAGGGGGATAAACGCAAAAGAGAGAAGTATATACACAGCAGAGTGGAGGACACACATAGGAGAGAGGACGATACGCATAGGAGAAAGGAGGATACACAAATGAGAGGAGAAGATACACACAGGAGAGAGGAGAATACACAAAAAAGACAAAGGAGAGGCTGATACAGACAAGATAGAGGGGGATACACACAGGAAAAAAAGGATACACGCAGAAGAGTGGGATACACACAGGAGAGAGGTGCAAACACACAGAAGAGAGGAGAATATACAGAGAATAGATGAGGATACACACAGAAGAGAAGGGGTATACACACAAGAGAGAAGAAGGTACACACAGGAGAGAGGAGGATACACACAGGAGAGAGGAGGATACACACAAAATAGAGGAGGATACAGAATGGAGAGAGGAGGATACACACAGGAGACAAAATGATGCAAACAGGACAAAGGAGGATACACACGTTAAAGAAGGATACACAAAGGAGAGAGGAGGATACACACAGGAGAGAGGGGAATACACTCAGGAGAGTCGGGATACAAAGAGGAGAGTGTGGCATACACAAAGGGAGAGGGGATACACACAGGAGACAGGAGGATACACACAACAGAGAGGAAAATACACACAGGGGAAAGGAGGGTACACACAGGAATGAGGGGAATAAACGCAAAAGAGAGGAGAATAAACACAGCAGAGTAGAGGATACACAAAGGAAAGAGATACACACAGGAGAAAGGGGCATACACAGAGGAGAGAAGAGGGTAAACACAGGAGAGAGAAGGATACACACTGGAGAGAGGGGATACACACAGGACAGTGGGGCATACACCTAGGAGAGAGGGGGATACACACAAAAAAACAGAAGGATACCTACAGGGGGAGAAGGATAATGACAGAAGGGATGAGGATACACACAAAATAGAATACGATACAGACAGAAGAGAGGAAAATACACGCAGGAGTGAAAAAAATTCACACAGGAGAAAGGTGGATACACACAGAAGAGAGGAAGATACACGCAGGAGAGACGAGGATACACACAGTGGAGAGGAAGAATACACACAGGAGAGAAAAACACAAACAGAAGAGAGGAGGATAAAAACAGGTGAGAGGAGTATACACACAAAAGAGAGGAGGATACACACAGGTGAGAGGAGGATACACACAATAAAGACGGGGATAAACACAGGAGAGAGGGTGATACACACAGAAGAGGGGTGATACACACAGGAAAGAGGAGGGTACACAGAGGAGAGAGGGAGATACACAAAGGAAAAAAGAGGGTACACAAAAAAGAGAGGGATATACACAGGAGAGAGGGTGATATACCGAAAAGAGAGAAGGATACACACAGAAGAGAAAAGGAAACACACAGGAGAGGGGAATACACACAAGAGAAAGGGGGATACACACAGGAGAGAGGAGAATACACACAGGAGAGGGAAATACACACAGGAGAGAGGGGCATACACACAAAAGAGAAGAGGATACACATAGCAGAGAAAAGAATACACACAGGAGAGAGGGGATACCCACAGAAGAGTGGAGGATACACATAGGAGAGAGGGGGTTACACACGGAGAGAGAAGGGATACACACGGAAAGAGGAGAAATACACACAAGAGAGAAGAAGGATACGTCCAAAAGAGAGGAGGAATACACACAGGAGAGAGAAGGATACACATAGGAGAGAGCAGGATACACACAAAAGAGAGAAAGATACCCACAGAAAAAAACATACACACAGGAGAGAGAAGAATACACACAAAATAGAGAAGGATACACACAGGAGACATAAGGATACACACAGAAGAGAGAAGGATACACAAAGGAGAGGGGTGATACACACAGGAGAAAGAAGGGTACACACTGGAGAGAGGAAAATACACACAAATGAGAGAAGGATACACACAGGAGAGAGGGAGAAACACACAGAAGAGTGGTGATACACACAGGAGAAAGGGGGATACACACAGGAGAGAAAAGGAACCACACAGGGGAGAGGAGGATACACAAAGTAGAAAGAAGCATGCACACAGAAAAGCGGATACACACAGAAGAAAGGGGGATACACACAGGAGATTGAAAAATACACACAGGAGAGAGGATGATACACACAGGAGAGAGGATTATACACACATGAGACGAAAATACAAACAGGCGAGAGGGGGTACACACAGGAGGAAGGTTGATACACACAGTAGAAAGGGGGGAAACACACAGAAGAAAAAGGGGTTACACACAGGAAAGAGGGGGAAGACACACAGGAGAGAGGAGCGATACACACAGGATAAAAGAATATACACGCAGGAGAGAGGAAAATAGCCAGAGGAGAAAAAAGGATACACACAGAGGAGGGGGATACACAAAGTAGAGAGGGGCATGCACACAAGAAAAAAGGATACACACAGGAGAAAAAGGATACACACAAGTGAGAAAAGGATACACACAGAAGAGGGGGATACACACAACAGAGAGGGGCATACACACAGGAGAGAGGAAGATACACACAGGAGGAAGAAAGATCCATAAAGGAGAGAGGGGATACACACAGGAGAGAGGGTGATACACACAGGAGAAAGAGGGGATACACACAAGAGAGAAATGAATTACACACAGGAGAGAGGGGAGAAACACAGGAGAGAGGAGGGATATACACAGGAGAAAGGAAGATACACACAGGAGAGTAGAAAATACACACAGGAGAGAGAAGGATACACACAGGAAAGAGGAGGGTACACACAGGAGAGAAGATACACAAATGAGAGAGGAGCATACACACAGGAGAAAGGAGTATACACACAGAAGAGGGGCATACACACAGCAGAAAGGGGACAAAAACAGGAGATTTGAATACACACAGGAGACAAGGAAATACACACAGGAGAGAGGGGGATACACACAGTAGATGGGGATACAGAGAGGAGAGAGGGAGATACATACAGGAGAAAGAATACACACAAGACAGAGGGGCATAGACACAGTAGAGAGGAGGATACACACAGGAGAGAGGGAGATACACACAGGAGAGAGGGGGATACAAACAGAAAAGTGTGGAATACACACCTAAGGGAGGGGAATACACACAGGAGAGAGAAGGATACGCATAGAAGGAGGAAGATACACACAGGAGAGAGAAAAATACACACAGGAGAGAGGAGGATAAACACAAGAGAGAGAAGGATACACACAGGGGAGAGGAGGATTCACAGAAAAAAGGGGAAATACACAGGAGAGAGGAGGATACAAACAGCAGAGAGGGATACACACAGGAGAGGGGGAAGTACACACAGGAGGAGGGGGATACACACAGGAAAGGGGGACACACACAGGAAAGAGGTGCATATACACAGGAGAGAGAAGTATACACACAGGAGAGGGGGTACACACAAAAGATGGGAAATACACACTGGAGAGAGGCGGATACAAACAGGAGAGAGGGGTATACACACAGTGGGAGAAGGATATATACAGGACAGAGGAAAATATACAGAAAAGGGAAGAGGATACAAAAAGAAGAAAGGAGGATACACGCAGAAGTCAGAAGGATACACACAGGAGAGGGGGAGATACACACAGGAGGAATGGGGATACACACAAAAGGCGGGGATACCCAAAGGAGAGAGGAGAATACACACAAGCCAGAGGAGAATAAACACAGGAGAGAGAAGAATACACACAGGAGAGAGGGAGATACACACAGAAGAGAGGAAGATACAAACAGGAGAGTGCGGTGTACACACAGGAGGGAGGGGGATACACACAGAAGAGAGGTGGATAAACACAGGAGAGAGGAGGATACACACAGCAGAGATTAGGATACACTCAGGAGAGAGGAGGATACACACATGACAGAGGAGGATACACAAGGGAGAGAAGGAAACACACAGTAGAGAGGGAGATACACACAGGCGAGGGGGGTTCACACAGAAGTGAAGGAAATGCACACAGAAAAGAAGGGGATACACACAGGAGACGGGGATACACACAGTAGAAAAAAGCACACACAAAAACAGAGGAGAATACACACAGCAGAGAGGGGGATACACACAGGAGAAAGGAAGATATCCACTGGAGTGTAAGGCATAGACACAGGATGGAGGGAGATACAAACAGGAGAGGGTTGGTACACACAGAGGGAGAAGGATGAATACAAAAGAAAGGAAAATACACATAAAAGGAATAAGGATACAGACAGAAGAGAGGAGGATGCACGAAGAGAGGAGGATACACACAAAATAGAGGAGGATACACACAGAAGAGAGGAGGATACACGAAGAGAGGAGGATACACACAGGGGAGAGGGTTGAGAAACACAGAAGAGGGAAATACACAAAGAAAAAAGGAAGGTAAACAAAGGAGAGAGGGGTATACACACGAGACAAAAGGATACAAAAAGGAGAGGGGCATACACACATGAGAGTGGTAAATACACCAAAAAGAGGAAAGGATATACACAGGAGAGAGGAGGATACACACAGGAGATGGGGAAATAAACAGAAGAGACGGGCATACACACTGGAGAGGGTGATACACACAGGAGAAATGGGTATACACACAGGAGAGATAAGAATACACACAGGAGATGGAGGTACACACAAAAGAGAAGAACGTACACTCAAAAGAGAGAAGGATACACACAGCAGAGTGAAGGATACACACAGTAGAGAGGGAATACACACAGGAGAGAGGGGGATACACACAGGAGAGAGGAGGGATACACACAGGAGAGAGTGTGAATACTCACAGGAGAGAAGAGGGATACACACAGAAGATAATAGGATACACACAGGAGAGAGGAGAATACACACAGGAGAGAGGAAGATACACAGAAGGTTAGGACACACAGGATAGAGGAGGCTACACACATAAGAAAGAAGGATACATACAGGAGACAGAAGAATACACACAGGAGAGATGGGGATACACACAGGAGAGGGGTAATACACACAGAAGAAAGGATGGTACACACAGGAGAGAGGAGGATCCACACATAAGAGAGAAAAATACACACAGGAGAGAGGAAGATACACACAGGAGAGAGAAAGATACAAAAAGGAGAGGTGTGATACACACAGGAGAAATAGGAATACACACAGGAGAGAAAAAGATACACAGAGGAGAAAGAAGGATACACACAGGAGAGAAAGATACACGTAGTAGAGTGGGGCATACACACAGGAAAGTGAAATACACACAAAGAAAAGAGGGATAAACTCAGGAGAGAGGAGGATACACACAAAAGAGGGGGATACACAAAGGTGAGGGGGCGTACACACAGGAAAGAGGAAGATACACAAAAAAGAGAAAAGGATACAAAGAGGAGAGAGGGGATACACACGGAAGAGAGGGAGATACACACAGAAGAAATGGGGGATACACACAAGAGAGAAAGGAGTTACACACAGGAGAGGGGGGAAACACAAAAGAGAGGAGTATTACACACAGGAGAGAGAAAGATGCACACAGGAGAGAGGAGAATACACACAGCAGAGAGAAGAATACGCACAGGAGAGAGGAGGATACACACAGGAGAGAGAAGGATACACACAGGAGAGAGGAGGATAGACATAGGAGAAAGGCATACACACAGGAGAGAGGAAGATAAACAGAAGAGAGTTGGGTACATACAAGAGACAAGGTAACACACACAGTAGAGAGGGTGATACACACAGGAAAGAGGGGAATGCACACAACAGAGAGGGCATACATACAGGAGAGATGAGAATACACAAAGGAGAGAGGGGGATACACACAGGAGAAAGGGGGATACAAACAGGAGAGTGTGGCATACATAAAAGAGGGAGGGGATACCCAAAAGAGAGAGAAGGCTACACACAGGAGACAGAAGTATAAACAAAGAAGAGAGGGAAACAAACAATAGAGGGGGGATACACACAGACGAGGGGGATACACAGAGGAGAAGGTGTGATACACACAGGAGAGAGGGGTATAAACAAAAAATAGAGGAGGATACACACAGGAGAGAGGGGGGATACACACAGGAGAGAGGGGGATACCCACAGTAGAGTGGAGCAAACACACAGGAGGGAAGGTAATACACACAGGAGAGAGAAGGATACACACAGGAAGAGAAGTGTAAATACAAGAAAGAGGAGGATACACACAAAAGACTGGAGGATTCACACAGAATAGAGGATGATACACGCAGGATAGAGGAGGATACACACAGGAGAGAGGAGGATACACACAGGAGAGAGGAGGTTACACGCAGAAGAGAGGAGGATACACACAGGAAAGAGGGATGATACACACAAAAGAGAAAAATACATACAGAAGAGAGGAAGATACAAACAATAGAAAGAAAGATGCATGCAGGAGAGTGAAAGATTCACACAAAAGAGAGGATGATAAACGCAGGAGAGACGAGGATACACAAAGGAGAGAGAAAAATACACATAGGAAGGGGGATACACACAGGATAGAAAAGGATACACATAGGAAAGAGGAGGGTACACACAGGAGAAAGGAGGATACATAGAGCAGAGAAAAGGATGCACACCAGAGACGGGGATACACACATAAGAGAGTGACATACACACAGTAGAGACAAGGATATACACAGAATTGAGAAAGATACACACTGGAGAGAGTAGAATACACACAAGAGACAAGAGAATACACACAGGAGAGAGGGGAAATACACACAGGATAGTGGAAGATACACACAGAAGAGAGGAGGATACACACAGGAGAGAGGGAAAAAACACAGGAGAGTGAAAGATGCACACATGTGGAGGGGGATACACACAGGAGGGAAAAGATACACACAGGAGAGAGGAAAATACACATAGGAGAGAGGAGGATACACAAAAAAAGACATGGGCATACACACAGGAGAGGAAGATACACACAGGAGAATGGGGTATACACAAAGCAAAGGCAGGATACACAGAAAAGACGGGGATACACAAAGGAGAGAGGGGCATACACACAGGAGGAAGGAGGATACACAAAGGATAAAGGAGAATACACACAATAGAGAGGGAGATACACAGGGTAAAGAGGGGGTATACACAAAGAAAAAAGAAGATAAACACAAAAGAAAGGAAGATACACACAGGAGAGAGAAGGATACACAGAGGCGAGAGATGGATACACACAGGAGAGAGGAGAATACACACAAAAAAGAAAAAAGTACAGACAGTAGAGAGAAGGATATACACAGGTGAAAGGAGGATACACACAGGAGAGAGAAAGATACAGACAAAAGAGAGGAATACACACAAGAGGAATGGGTATACACATAGGGGGTGGGGAATACACACAGGAGAGAGGAGGATACACACAAAAGAGAGGAGGATACACAAAGGAGAGAGGAGGATACACACAAAAGAGAGGAGGATACACACAGGAGAGAGGGGGATACACACAGAGCGAGAAAAATACACACGAGAGTGGAGGATACAAACAGCAGACAGAAGGATACTCACAGGAGAGAGGAGAATACACACATGAGAGAGGAGGATACAAAAAAAGAGGGGAAAATCACAGTAGAGAGGAAGATATACACAGGCGAGAGGGATACACACAGAAGTGGGGGGGATGCACACAGGAGAAAGGGAGATTCACAGAGGAGAGGGTGATACACAACGCAAAGAGGAGCATACACACAGGAGAGAGGAGGATACACACAGGAGAGAAGGGGGATACATATGAGAAAGGGAGATACACACAGGAGAGTGAGGCATACACACAGGATGAAGGGGGATACACACAGGAGAGAGGAAGATACATACAGGGAGAGAAGGATAAATACAGGAGGGAGGAGGGTACACAAAAAAGAGAGGAGGATACAGACAGAAGAGAGGACGATAAACGCAGGAAAGAGGAGGATACACACAGGAGCGAGGAAGATACACAGAGGAGAGAGAAGGATACACGCTGGAGAGAGAAGAATACACACAGGAGAGTGGAGGAATACACATAGGATGGGGCGATACACACAGAAGAGAGGAGCATAAACACAAAAGTGAGGAGGATACTCAGAGGAGAGAGGGGGATACACACAAAAGAGTGGAAGATGCACACAGGAGAGAAGGGGATACACACAGGAGAAAGGGAATACGCATAGGAGAGAGGAGATACACACAGGAGAAAAGAAAATACACATAGGAGGGGGGATACACACAGAAGAAAGGAGAATACACAAAGGAGAGGGAGATACAAACAGGAGAGAGGGGGATACATGGAAAAGAGAAAAGGATACACACAGGAGAGAAAAGAATACACACAGGAGATGGGAATACACAGGAGAAAGGGGCATACACACAGGAGAGGGTGATACACACAGGAGAAAGGGGGATACACACAGAAAAGAGGAGAATACACACAGGAGAGAAGGATACACACAGGAGAGAAAGGCATACACACAGGAGACAAAAGAATACACACAACAGAGATTAGGATTCACACAGGAGAGAGGGGATAAACACGGGAGAAAGAATACACACAGGAGAAAGGGGGGATACACACAGGAGAGAGGGTGGACAAAGAAAGGAAATAGAGGGGATCCACAGAAGAATGAGGAGAGATACACAGGAGAGAGGAGCATACACACAGGAGAGAGGAGGATACACACAGGAGAGGAATAGATACACATAGGAGAGAAGGATAAACACAGTAGAGAGGAAGATATACACAGGATAGAGGAGGAAACACACAAAATAGAAAATGATACACACAGAAGACCGAAGGATACACACAGAAGAGAGGGGGATAAATACAGGAGAGGGGAATACACACAGGAGAATAAAAAGATACACACAGGAGACAGGGATACACAAAGAAGGGAGTTGTATACACACAAAAGAGAGGGGGATAAACACAGAAGAGAGGAGGATACACACAAAAGAGAGGATGATACACACAGGAGAGAGAAGAATACATACGAGAGAGGGGGATACACACAGGATAGAAAAGGTTACACATAGGAAAGAGAAGGATACACACAGGAGAGAGGAAGCTACACACAGGAGAGAGATGGATACACAAACAAGAGAAAGAAACACACAAGAGAGTGGGGGATCCACACAGGCGAGGAGATAAACATTGGAGACGGTGGGATACACACATGAGAGGGGGGTACACGAAGGAGAGAGGAGGATACACATAAGAGAGAGGAGGCTACACACAGGAGAAAGGAAGATACACAAAGAAAAGTGGGAAAAACACAAAAGAGAGAGGGATACACACAGGCGAGGGATATAAACACTGGAGACGGTGGGATACACAAAGGAGAGAGGGGGATACAAAATGAGAGGGGGATACAAACAGAATGTAGGGGTAAACACAGAAAATAGAGAAACATACACACAGGAGAGAAGAGTAATACACACAGGAGAGTGGAGGATACACACAGGAAAGTGGTGCATAAACACAGAAGGGAAGGGGATACACACAAGAGAGAGGGGGATACACAAAGTGGGAGAAGGATAAATACAGAAGAGAGGAGGATAAACACAAATGAGTGGAGGATACAGACAGAATAAAGGAGGATACACGCAGGAGAGAAGAGTGTACACAAAGGGGAGAATATACACACAGGAGAGAGGAGATACACACAGGAGAGAGGAGAATACAGACAGGAGAGAGGAGGATACACAAAGGAGAGAGATAGATACGCACAGTAGAGAAGGATAAACACAGGAGAGAGGAAGATTCACACAGAACAGAGGAAGATACACACAGGAGAGAGGAGGATACACACACAAAAAAAAGAATACACACAGGAGAGGGGGATACACACAGGAGAGGGGATACACACAGGAGAGGGGAATACAAAAAGGAGAGAAAAAGATACTCACAGGAGACAGGAATACACAAAGAAGGGAGTTGGATACACACTGGAGAGTGGATGATACACATAGGAAAGAGAAGAATACACACAAGAGACAGAGGCATACCCACAGGAGAGAGAATACACAAAGGAGAGATGAAAATACACACAAAAAAAGGAAGGATACAAACAGTAGAGGGCAGCATACACACAGAAAGGAGGGGGATACACACAGTAGAGAGAGTGATACACACAAGAGAGAGAAGAATACACAGAGGAGAGGGTGATACACACAGGAGAAAGGGAGATACACACAGGTGAGAGAAGAATACACACAGAAGAGGAGGATACACACCAGAGAGAGGGGCGTACACACAGGAGAGAGGAGGATAGACAGAGCCGAGAGGAGAATACACAAAGGAGAGAGGGGATACACACAAAAGAGTGGGAGATACACAAAGAAGAAAGGAGAATACACACAGGAGAGGAAGGATACACAGAGGTATGAGGAAAGATACACACAGGAGAGAGGAACATACACACAGGAGAGAGGAGGATACACAGAGGACAGAGAAAGATACACACAGGAGAGAGGAAGATACATGGGAGAGAGGAAGATACACACAGGAGAGAGGATACACACAAAAGAGAAAAGGATACACAGAGGAGACAGAAGAATACACAAAGTAGAGAGGAGCATACACACAGGAAAGGGGGATACACACAGAAGAAAGGGGAATACACAAAAGAGAGGAGGATACACACAGGAGTGGGGGACACAGACAGGTGAGAGAGGCGTACACACAGGAGAGAGGAAGATACACACAGGAGAGTGGAGGATACAAACAGGAGAGAGGGTATACACACAGGAGAGAGGGGGATAACCACAGAAGAAAGGGGGAATACAAACAGAAGAGAAAGGGATTACAAACAGGAGAGTGGGGGAAAACACAAGGGAAAGAAGAGGGATACAAAAAGGATATAAGAAGATACACACAGGAGAGAGGGAAATACACAGGAGAGACGAGAATACACACAGGAGAGAGGAGGATACACAAAGGAGAGAGGAGGATACACAAAGGAGAGGTGCATACACACAGGAGAGAGCGGGATACACACAGGAGAGTTGGATTCACACAGGAAAAAGGGTAATACACAGAGGAGAGTGGGGGATACAAACAGGTATGGGGGATACACACAAGAGAGAGTGGGATACACACAGAATAGAGGGGAATACACACAAGAGAGAGGGGCATACACACAGGAGAGAGGAGGATACACACAGGAGAGAGGGGGTACACATAGGAACAAGGAAGATAAAAACAGGAGAGTGCAGCATACACACAGTAGGAAGGTGGATACACACAGGAGAGAGAAAGATACACACAGGGGAAGGAGGATACACACAGGAGAGAGGAGGATACACACAGGAGAGAGAAGGCTACACAGAGGAGAAAGGAGAATACACACATAAAAGGGAGAAACACAAAAAAGAGAGGGAGATACACACAGGCGAGAGAGATACACCCAGGAGTCGGGGAGATACACACAGGAGATAGGTGGATACACACAGGGGAGGGGCATACACACAAAAGAGAGTGGCATATGCACACGAGAGAGGAGGATACACACAGGAGAGAGGGGGATACACACAAGAAAGAGGGGGATACACACAGGAGAGGGGGGATACAAACAGGAGATTGAGGCATACAAACAGGTGGGAAGAAGATACACACAGGAGATTGAGGCATACACACAGGAGAAAGTGGGATACACACAGGGAACGATAGATAAATACAAGATAGAGGAAGATACACACAAAAGAGTGGAGGATACAGACAGAAGAGAGGAGGATAAACGCAGGAGAGAGTAGGATACACACAGGAGAGAGGAGGATACACGCAGGAGAGAGGAGGATACACACAGGAGAGAGAAGGGATACGCACAGGAGAGGGTGATACACACTGGAGAGAGGAGGATACACACAAGAGAAAAAAAGGATACACACAGGAGAGTGGAAGATACTCACAAAAGAGAGGAAAATACACACAAATGAGAAGGGGATACACACAGGCGAGAGGGGGATACACACAGAAGAGTGGTAATACACACAGGAGAGAGGAGGGTACACACAGGAGAGAGGGATATACACATAGGAGAGAGGAGGATACACAAAGGAGAGGGGGATACACACAGGAGATAGGGGGATACACTGAAAAAAAGGAGGATACACACAGGAGAGAGGATGATAAACACAGTAGAGAAGAATATACACAGGAGAGAGGGGCATACACACACGAGAGGGAGATTCACACAGGAGAAAGGGGGACAGACACAGGAGAGGGGAGAATACACACAGGAGATGGGGATACACACATGAGAACAGGGCGTACACACAGAAGAGAGGAGGATTCAAAAAGCAGAGAGGAGGATACACACTGGAGAGAGCGGATACACACAACAGAGAGGGGAATACACACAGGAGAGAGGGGAATACACACAGGAACGAGCGGGGATACACACAGGAGAGTGGGGGGATACACACACGAGAGGAGAAATACACACAAGAGGGAGGAGGATACACACAGAAGAGAGGAGGATACACACAGTAGAGAAAAATATACACACAGAAGAGGGGGATACATACAGGAGAGAGGAGGATACACACAGGATAGAGGAGTTTACACACAAAAGAGTGCAGGCAAGGACTTCATGACAAAAACACCAAAAGCATTGGCAACAAAAGCCAAAATAGACAAATGGGACCTAATCAAACTCCACAGCTTCTGCACGGCAGAAGAAACAGTCACTAGAGTGAATCGGCAACCAACAGAATGGGAAAAAAGTCTTTGCAGTTTATGCATCTGACAAAGGGCTGATATCCAGACTTTACAAAGAACTCAAACAGATTTACAGGAAAACAACAAACAAGCCCATTCAAAAATGGGAAAAGGATATGAACAGACACTTTACAAAAGAAGACATACATGAGGCCAACAAACACATGAAAAAATGCTCATCATCACTGATCATTAGAGAGATGCAAATCAAAACCACATTGAGATACCATCTAACTCCAGTTAGAATGGCGATCATTAAAAAATCTGGAGACAGCAGATGCTGGAGAGGATGCGGAGAAAAAGGAACACTCTCACACTGTTGGTGGGAGTGTAAATTAGCTCAACCATTGTGGAAGACAGTGTGGCGATTTCTCAAGGACCTAGAAATAGAAATTCCATTTGACCCAGCAATCCCTTTACTGGGTATATATCCAAAGGAGTATAAATCGTTCTACTATAAGTACACATGCACACGTATCTTCATTGCAGCACTGTTTACAATAGCAAAGTGCTGGAACCAACCCAAATGCCCATCGAAGATAGAATGGATTGAGAAAAGGTGGCACATATACACCATGGAATATCATGCAGCAATCAAAAACGATGAGTTTATGTCCTTTGTAAGGACATGGATGAATCTGGAGAACATCATTCTCAGGAAACTGACACAGGAACAGTAAAGGAAATACCGCATATTCTCACTCATAGGCGGGGAGAAAAATGAGAACACATGGACACAGGGAGGGGGTCTACTACACACTGGGGTCTATTGGGGGGGATGGAAGAGGGACAGCGGGAGGGGGCTGGAGGTAAGTAGCCTGGGGATAAATGCCAAGTGTGGGTGAGGGGGAGAAAGGCAGCAAAACACACTGCCATGTGTGTACCTATGTAACTATCTTGCACGTTCCACACATGTACCCCAAAACCTATAATGCAATAAAAATTTAAAAAATAATAATAATTCAAAATAAATAAAACACACGCACAAAAAAAGAGAGAGCAGGAAACACACAGAAGACAGAAGAATACACACAATAGAGAGGGGGATATACACAGGAGAGTGGTGATATACACAGGAGGGAGGAGGGTACACACAGGAGAGAGGGGCATACACAGAGGAAAAATGGATAAACACAGGAGAAAAAGGGATACTTACAGGAAAGAGGAGGATACACACAGGTAAGGGGGATACACACAAATAAAGGGCATACACACAGGAGAGAGGAGGATAAACACAGGAGAGAGGAGGATACAAACAGGAGAAAGCCGATACACACAGGAGAATGGGTGTATACAGAGGATTCTTCACAGCTTCACTGAATATTACACACTTGTGATATAGTCTGGAGTCTATTTTTTATGGACATTCATTCAAAGAATCACTAAATGCACACCTGCTGAATAGTCAGATGTCTCTTTTCTATGTCCACTCCTTAAGAGCCTCACGAAGTGTACACACCTGGGGAAATAGTCAGGATTTACCTTTATCCCCTCATTCACATTCTGACTAAATAAGGCACACCTATGGAATAGTCAGGAGACTTTTTCATGTGGCCTGTAATTCGGAGGGTCACTGAATAATGTGGTGTAGTCAGGAGTCTATTTCATGTGGACACGTATTCAGAGCCTCAGTGAATAAGACAGACCCTTGATGTAGTAAGGAATCTAATTGATATGGGCATATCTTCTGAGCCTCACTGTATAATACACACCTCGAGAATAATTTGGAGTCTATTTTCAATGGACATTCATTCAGAGTCTCGGTAAATAATGTACACCTGTGGAGTAGCCAGAAGTCTATTTTATTAGGACACTCATTCATAGCCTCAATGGATAATATGTACGTGTGTATTAGTTAGGATACCATTTTATATGGCCACTGACTCTTAACCTCAATGAAAAATGCACAAATGTAAAGTAATCTGCAGTCTATTTCATATAAACACTCATTCAGAGATTCAGTGAATACAAATATTTAAGATAGACAACATCCTGTTTCATATGGTCACACATAAAGAACCTCACTGAGTAATGCACACCTGGGGAAGTGATAAAATTCTACTTTACATAGCCTCTCATTTACAGCCTAAGGGAATGATGCACACGTGTGAAATAGACACTAGTCTATTTTATATGGCCACACAATCAAAGCCTAAGTAAGTAATACACAACTTTGGAATAGTCACTAGTCTATTCCATATGCCCAAATATTTAGAGTCATAGTAAATAATACACGCCTGTGGAATAGTCAGAAACAAGTTCATATGGCCAAAGTTTCAGAGCCTCAGTGAATAATATGTACTTCAGAAATATTCAGGACGCTATTACATGTGGCATCAATTTCAGAACTTCCTTGAATAAAAAACACCTGTATTGTAGTCAGAATTCTATTTCATATAACTACATATTCAGAGCCTAACTAAATAACATGCACCTTGGAAATAGGATTCTCTTTCGTACAGCCACTCATTTAGAGCCGAATGTCAAAACGCACGCCTGGGGAGTATTCAGGAGTCTCTATTTTATGGCCACTCATTCAGAGCTTCACAGAATTATACAGACATATGGAAATGTCAGGAGTGTATTTCACATACCCACTTATTCAGATCCTCAGTGAGGAATCATATATATCTGGAAATTACTCAGGATTATATTATATATAGCCACTTATTCAGAGACTCACTGAATAATGCACAAATAAGGAAGAGTCTAAAGACTATTTGATATGACCCTACACACAACGACTCAGTGGACAATGCAGAACAGAACAATACTCAAGATGACAGAGTCAGAAGTTTACGTTATGTGGTCACTCGTTCAGAATCTCACTGAAGAATACACGCCTTGGGAATAGTCAGTGTTTAAGTCATATGGACACTCAATCACAGCATTACCGAATAATGCACAATGGGGCAATAGTAAGAATTCTATTTCATATGGCCTGTCATTCGGAGCTTCAGTGCATAATAAACAGCTGTGGAGTAGTCAGGACCCTATTTAAGGTTGCCCCAAATTAAGCAGCTCCGTGAATGATATACACACTTATGTCAGAGTCAGGAGACAATTTGACATAGACACTCATACAGAACCTTTTCGAATACTGCACATGTAGGGAATAATCACTAGTCTGTTTCATATGGCGATTATTTTGGAGAATCAAAAAATAATGCACACCTGTTGAGTAAAAATTGGTTTTATTTCATAAGGCCACTCTTTCAGTTCTTTAGTGAAAAATATGTATATCTGATAAGTCAGGAATCTCTTTCACATGACCACTTATTCAGGACCTCTGTGAAGAATACTCCCCTCAAAAATAGTCAAGGGTATACTTCAAATGCCTACACATTTAAAGTCTCTGTACATAATGAACACCTGGGAAATACGCCTGAGTCTCCTTTTTATGCCCACATAGTCAGAAACTCATTCGTTAATACACAACAAAGGAAGATTTAAGAGTCTACTTCATATAGCCACTCATTTAGAGCCTCAGTGAATAATGCACACCAGTGTCATAGTTGAGCATTTATTATATGGCCACTCATTTTGTGCTTCACTGAGTGATATATATCTGAAGAATCCTCAGGATTCTATTTGATACTACAACTCATTTCGAACCTTATTGAATAATTCACAATGGAGCAATACTCAGGTGTCTATTTTATATGGTCTATCATTCAAAGTTTCAGTGAATAGTAAACTTCTATGGAGTAATCAGGACGCCGTTTAATATAGACCCGAATTAAGTGCCTTGCTGAATGATACGCACCTTTGCAATAGTCAGAATTCTATTTCATATGAACTCTAATTTTGTGTATCGCTGAGGAATACACACCTGGGGCAGTGTCAGGAATCTATTTGGTATGGACACTCAAACAGAGCCTGTTTGATTAATGCACACATGGATAATAATGAGGAGTCTATGTCATACAGCTACTCATTCAGAAAAACTGTGAATAATGCACATGTGGAGTAATTAGAAGTCTGTTTCATATGGCCCCTCTTTCACAGCCTCACTGAATATTACACACATGTGTTATAATCTGGAGTCTATTTTTTATGGCCACAAATTCAGAGAATCACTAATTAATGCACACCTGCGGAATAGTCAGAAGTCTCTTTCCTATGGCCACTCATTAAGAGCCTCAGTAAGTGTACACACCTGGGGAAGTAGTCAGGATTTACCATTATCCCCCTCATTTAGAGTCTCACTAAATAAATCACACCTTTGGAATAGTCTGGAGACTCTTTTTTATGGCCACCCATTAAGAGCCTCACTAAGTGTACACACCTGGGGAAATAGTCAGGACTTACCTTTATCCCCTCATTCAGAGTCTCACTAAATAATGCACACCTGTGGAATAGTCAGGAGACTTTTTCATGTGGCCTCTAATGCAGAGTGTAGCTGAATAATGTGGTGTAGTCAGAAGTCTATTTCATGTAGAGACATATTCAGAGGCACAGTGAATAAAACAGGCCCTTTATGTTGTAAGGAATCTAATTAATATGGCCATATCTTCTGAGCCTCACTGAATAATTCACACCTGGGGAATAATTTGGAGTCTATTTTCGATGGACATTCATTCAGAGCCTCGGTAAATAATGTACACCTGTGGAGTATCCAGGAGTCTATTTTATTAGGACACACATTCGTAGCCTCAGTGGATAATATGCCCGTGTGGATTAGTCCGGATTCCAATTCATATGGACACTGACTCGTAACATCAGTGTAAAATGCACAAATGTAACGTACTCAGCAGTCTATTTCACATAGACACTCATTCAGAGATTCACTAAATAAAACAAATATTAAATATGGCAGCATCCTGTTTCATATGGTCACACAAAATGAGCCTCACTGAGTAAGGCACACCTAGAGAAGTGTTAGGAGTCTACTTTATATAGCCTCTCATTTACACCCTTAGGGAATAATGCACACACGTGAAATAGACACTAGACTGTTTTATATGGCCACAAAATTTAAGCCTGAGTGAGTAATGCACAACTTTGGAATAGTCACTTGTCTATTTTACATGCCCAAATATTTAGAGTCAGAGTCAATAATACACGCCTCTGGACAAGTCAGAAAACAATTTCATATGGCCAAAGTTTCAGAGCCTCAGTGAATAATACATACCTGGGGAATACTCAGGACGCTATTACATTTGGCATCAATTTCAGAATTTCCTTGAATAAGAAACACCTCTATTGTAGTCAGAATTCTATTTCCTGTAGCCACATATTCAGAGACTAACTGAATAACATACACCTTGGGAAAAGATAAAATTCTATTTTGTATAGCCACTCATTTAGAGCCAAAAGTAAAAATGCACGACTTAGGAGCATTCAGGAGGCTCTATTTTATGGCCACTCATTCAGAGATTCACAGAATTATACAGTCGTATGAAAATGTCAGGAGTGTATTTCACATGGCCACTAATTTAGAACTTCAGTGAGGAATCATATATATCTGGAAAATAGGATTATATTATATATAACCACTTATTCAGAGACTCACTGAATAATACACAGCTAAGGAATAGTCTGGAGACTATTTGATATGACCCTACAATCATCGAGTCAGTGGACAATGCAGAACTGACAAATAGTCAAGAGGATAGAGTCAAGGGTTCATGTTATTTGGTCACTCCTTCAGAATCTCACTGAAGAATACACGCCTTGGGAATAGTCAGTGTTTAAGTCATATGAACACTCAATCACAGCATTACCGAATAATGCACAATGGGACAATAGTAAGGACTCTATTTCATATGGCCTGTCATTCTGAGCTTCAGTGCATAATAAACAGCTGTGGAGTAGTCAGGACCCTATTTAAGGTAGCCCCAAATTAAGCAGCTCCGTGAATGATACACACATATGTCAGAGTCAGGAGACTATTTGACCTAGACACTCATACAGAACCTTTTTGAATACTGCACATGTAGGGAATAATCACTAGTCTGTTTCATATGGCGATTATTTTGGAGAATCAAAAAATAATGCACACCTGTTGAGTAAAAATTGGTTTTATTTCATAAGGCCACTCTTTCAGTTCTTTAGTGAAAAATATGTATATCTGATAAGTCAGGAATCTCTTTCACATGACCACTTATTCAGGACCTCTATGAAGAATACTCCCCTCAAAAATAGTCAAGGGTCTACTTCAAATGCCTACACATTTAAAGTCTCTGTACATAATGAACACCTGGGAAATACACCTGAGTCTCCTTTTTATGCCCACATAGTCAGAGACTCATTCGTTAATACACAACAAAGGAAGATTTAAGAGTCTACTTCATATAGCCACTCATTTAGAGCCTCAGTGAATAATGCATACCAGTGTCATAGTCGAGCATTTTTTATATGGCCACTCATTTTGTGCTTCACTGAATGATGTATATCTGAAGAATCCTCAGGATTCTATTTGATACTACAACTCATTTCGAACCTTATTGAATAATTCACAATGAAGCAATAGCCAGGTGTCTATTTTATATGGTCTATCATTCAAAGTTTTAGTGAATAGTAAACTATGGAGTAATCAGGACGCTGTTTAACATAGACACGAATTAAGTGCCTTGCTGAATGATACGCAAGGCACTTAATTTGTGATAGTCAGAAGTCTATTTCATATGAACTCTAATTTTGTGTATCGCTGAGTAATACACATCTGGGGCAGTGTCAGGAGTCTATTTGGTATGGACACTCAAACAGAGCCTGTTTGATTAATGCACACATGGATAATAATGTGGAGCCAATGTCATATGCCTCCTCATTCAGACAAACTGTGAATAATGCACATGTGGAGTAAACAGAAGTCTGTTTCATATGGCCCCTTTCACAGACTCACTGAATATTACACAATTGTGTTATAATCTGGAGTCTATTTTTTATGGCCACACATTCAGGGAATCACTAATTAATGCACACCTGCGGAATAGTCAGAAGTCTCTTTCCTATGGCCACCCATTAAGAGCCTCACTAAGTGTACACACCTGAAGGAAGAGTCAGAATTTACCTTTATTTCCTCATTCAGAGTCTCACTAAATAATGCACACCTGTGGAATATTCAAGTGACATTTTCATGTGGCATCTAATTCGGAGTGTCACTGAATAATGTGGTGTAATCAGGAGTCTATTTCATGTAGACACATATTCAGAGCTTCAGTGAATAAGACAGACACTTGACGTAGTTAGGAATCTAATTGATATGGAAACATATTCTGAGTCTCACTGAATAATGCACACTGGGGAATAATTTGGAATCTATTTTCGATGGACATATATTAAGAGCCTCGAAAAATGATCCACACATCTGGAGTAGGCAGGAGTCTATTTTATTAGGACACCCATTCATAGCCTCAGTGGATAACATGCACGTGTGGATTAGTCAGGATTCCATTTTATATGGCCACTGACTCATAACCTCAGTGAAAAATGCCAAAATGTAAAATACTTAGCAGTCTATATCATATAGGCACTCATTCAGAGATTCACTGAATAATACAAATATTTGAGATAGACAGCATCCTGTTTCATATGGTTAAAATAAAAGAGGCTCACTGAGTAATGCACAACAGGGGAAGTGTTAGGAGTCTACTTTATATACGCTTTCATTTACAGAATCAGAAAATAATGCACACGTGTAGAATAGACACTAGTCTATTTTATATGGCCAAAAAATCAAAGCCTTTTAGAATACTGCACATGTGGGTAGTAATCCCTTGTGTGTTTCATATGGTGTTTCACTTGATAAATCAAAAACTTATGCACGCCTGTGGAGTAAAATGGGTTCTATTTCAGAAGGCCACTCTTTCAGTGTTTTAGTGAATATGATGTACATCTGAAAAGTAAGGAATCTCTTTCACATGGCCACTCGTTCAGAGGCTCTTTGAAGAATACTCCCCTCAAAAATAGTCAAGTGCCTACTTTAAATGGCTACATGTTCTGAGACTCTGTAGGTAATGAACACCTGGGCAATACACCTGAGTCTCTTTTTTATGCCCACTTAGTCAGAATCTCATTCAATAATACACACCTGGGGAAGAGTTAAGAGTCTACTTCATGTAGCCACTCATTTAGAGCCTCAGTGAATAATGCACACAAGGGTAATAGTCGAGGATTTTTTATATGGCCACTCATTTTGTGCCTCACTGAGTGATATACACCTGAAGAATCCTCAGGGTTCTATTTGATACTACCACGCATTTAGCACCTTATTGAATAATTCACAATGCAGCAATAGTCGGGTGTCTATTTTATATGGTCTATCACTCAAAGTTTCAGTGAATAATAAACTTCTATGGAGTAATCAGGACGCTGTTTAAGATAGGCACGAATTAAGTGCCTTCCTGAATGATACACTCCTTGTTAATAGACTGGCGTCTATTTCACATAGACTCTAATTTTCTGTATCATTGAGTAGTACACACCTGGAGCAGTGTCAGGAGTCTATTTGGTAATGACACTCAAACGGAACCTGTTTGATTAATGCACACATGTATAATGATTAAGAGTCTATGTCACACAGATACTCATTCAGTCAAAGAGTGACTAATGCACATATAAAGTAATTAGCAGTCTGATTCTTATGGACCGCCTTTCACAGCTTCACTGTATATTATACACTTGTGATACAGACTTGAGTCTATTTTTTATGGCCACTCATTTAGAGAATCACTAAATAATGCACACCTGTGAAATAGTCAGGATCCTCTTTCCTATGGCCACTCATTAAGAGCCTCACTAAATGTACACACCTGGGGAAATAGTCAGGACTTACCCTTATCCACTCGTTCAGAGTCTCACTAAATAATGCACACCTGTGAAATAGTCAGGAGACTTTTTCATGTGGCCTCTAATTCGGAGTGTCACTGAATACTGTGGTGTAGTCTGGAGTCTATTTCATGTAGACACATATTCAGAGCCACAGTGAATAAAACAGGCCCATTATGTTGTAAGAAATCGAATTAATATGGACACATCTTTTGAGCCTCACTGAAAAATACACACCTGGGGAATAATTGGGAGTCTATTTTCGATGGACATTCATTCAGAGCCTTGGTAAATAATGTACACCTGTGGAGTATCCAAGAGTCTATTTTATTAGGACACTCATTCATAGCCTCAGTAGATAATATGCACATGCATATTAGTCTGGATTCCAATCTATATGGCCACTGATTCGAAACATCAGTGTAAAATACACAAATGTAAAGTACTCAGCAGTCTATTTCATATAGACACTCATTCAGAGATTCACTAAATAAAACAAATATTAAATATGGCAGCATCCTGTTTCATATGGTCACACAAAATGAGCCTCACTGAGTAAGGCACACCTAGGGAAGTGTTAGGAGTCTACTTTATATAGCCTCTCATTTACACCCTTAGGGAATAATGCACACAGGCGAAATAGACACTACACTATTTTATATGGTGACAAAATCAGAGCCTGAGTGAGTAATGCACAACTTTGGAATAGTCACTTGTCTATTTTACATGCCCAAATATTTAGAATCAGAGTCAATAATACACGCCTCTGGACAAGTCAGAAAACAATTTCATATGGCCAAAGTTTCAGAGCCTCAGTGAATAATACATACCTGGGGAATACTCAGGACGCTATTACATTTGGCATCAAATTAAGAAATTCCTTGAATAAAAAACACCTCTATTATAGTCAGAATTCTATTTTCTGTAGCCAAATATTCAGAGACTATCTTAATGACATACACCTTGGGAAAAGATAAAATTCTATTTCGTATAGCCACTCATTTAGAGCCAAAGGTAAAAATGCACAACTGAGAAGCATTCAGGAGGCTCTATTGTATGGCCACTTATTCAGAGCTTCACAGAATTATACAGATGTATGAAAAGGTCAGGAGTGTATTTCACAAGGCCACTTGTTCAGAACCTCAGTGAGGAATCATATATATCTGGAAAATACTCAGGATTATATTATATATAGCCACTTATTCAGAGACTCATTGAATAATGCACAGCTAAGGAATAGTCTGGAGACTATTTGATATGACCCTACACCCTGCGACTCAGTATACAATGTGGAACTTAGAAATAGTCAAGAGGATAGAGTCAAGGGTTTATGTTATTTGGTCACTCGTTCAGAATCTCACTGAAGAATACAGACTTTGGGAATAGTCAGTGTCCAAGTCATATGAACACTCAATCACAGCATTACCGAATAATGCACAATGGGGCAATAGTAAGGAGTCTATTTCATATAGCCTGTCATTCGGAGCTTCAGTGCATAATAAACAGCTGTGGAGTAGTCAGGACCCTATTTAATGTAGCCCCAAATTAAGCAGCTCGGTCAATGACATACACTTGTGTCAGAGTCAGGAGGCTATTTGACATAGACACTCATAAAAACCTTTTCGAATACTGCACATGTAGAGAATAATCACTAGTCTGTTTCATATGGTGATTAGTTCGGAAAATCAAAAAATAATGCACACCTGTTAAGTAAAATTGGGTTCTATTTCATAAGGCCACTCTTTCAGTGCTTCAGTGAAAAATATGTATATCTGATAAGTCAGCAATCTCTTTCACTTGGCCACTCGTTCAGGGCCTCTGTGAATACTCCCCTCAAAAGTAGTCAAGGGTCTACTTCAAATGGCTACTCATTCAAAGTCTCTATACATAAGGAACACCTGGGCAATACACCTGAGTCTCTTTCTTATGCTTACATAGTCAGAGACGCATTCAGTAATACACAACAAAGGGAGATTAAAGAGTCTACTTCATGTAGCCATTCATTTACAGCCTCAGTAATAATGCACACCAGGGTAATAGTCAAGCATTTTTTATATGGCCACTTATTTTGTGCCTCACTGAGTGATATACACCTGAAGAATCCTCAGGATTCTGTTTGATACTACCACTCATTTAGAACCTTATTGAATAATTCACAATGGAGCAATAGTCCAGTGTCTATTTTGTATGGTCTACATTCAAAGTTTCAGTGAATATTAAACTTCTATGGAGTAATCAGGACGCTGTTCGACGTAGACATGAATTAAGTGCCTTGCTGAATGATACACACCTGTGTGATAGTCAGGAGTCTATTTCATATGAACTCTAATTTTGTATATCCCTGAGTAACACACACCTGGGGCAGTTTCAGAATTCTATTTGGTATGGACACTCAAATAGAGCCTGTTTGATTAATGCACACATGGATAATAATGAGAAGTCTATGTCATATGGCTACCCATTCAGACAAACTGTGAATAATGCACATGTGGAGTAAAGAGAGGTCTGTTTTATATATCTCCTCTTTCACAGACTCACTGAATATTTCACAATTGTTATATAGTCTGGAGTCTATTTTTTATGGGCACACATTCTGATAATCACTAAATAATGCACACCTGTGGAGTAGTCAGAAGTCTCTTTCCTATGGGCACGCTTTAAGAGCCTCACTAAGTGTACAAACCTGGAGGAAGAGCCAGGATTTACCATTATCCCGTCATTCAGAGTCTCACTAAATAATGCACACCTGTGGAATAGACAGAAGACTTTTTCGTGTGTCTTCTAATTCGGAGTGTTACTGAATAATGTGGTGTAGTCAGGAGTCTATTTCATGTAGACACATATTCAGAGCTTCAGTGAATAGGACAGACACGTGATATAGTAAGGAATCTAATATATATGGGAACATATTTTGAGCCTCACTGAATAATACACACCTGGGGAATAATTTGGAGTCTATTTTCGATGTATACATATATTAAGAGCCTCTGAAAATGATCCACAGATCTGGAGTAGCCAGGAGTCTATTTTCTTAGGACACCCCTTTATAGCCTCATTGGATAACATGCAAGTGTGGATTAGTCAGGATTCCATTTTATATGGCCACTGAGTCATAACCAAGGTGAAAAATGCCAAAATGTAAAATACTTAGCAGTCTATATCATATAGGCACTCATTCAGAGATTCACTGAATAATACAATTATTTGAGATAGACAGCATCCTGTTTCATATGGTTAAACAAAAAGAGGCTCACTGAGTAATACACAACAGGGGAAGTGTTAAGAGTGTACTTTATATAGCCTTTAATTTACAGAATCAGGAAAAAATGCACACGTGTAGAATAGACAATAGTCTATTTTATATGGCCAAAAATCAAAGCCTTTTCGAATACTGCACATGAGGGAAATAATCACTTGTCTGTTGCCTATGGTGTTTGGTTTGATGAATCAAAAACTTATGCACAGATGTGGAGTAAAATGGGTTCCATTTCAGAAGGCCACTCTTTCAGTGTTTTAGTGAATAAGATGTATATCTGAAAAGCAAGGAATCTCTTTCACATGGCCACTCGTTCAGGGCCTCTGTGAAGAATACTCCCCTCAAAAATAGTCAAGGATCTACTTTAAATGGCTACATATTCTGAGACTCTGTAGGTAATGAACACCTGGGCAATACACCTGAGTCTCTTTTTTATGCCCACTTAGTCAGAGTTTCATTCAATAATACACACCTGGGGAAGAGTTAAGAGTCTACTTCATGTAGCCACTCATTTGGAGCCTCAGTGAATAATGCACACAAGGGTAATAGTCGAGGATTTTTTATATGGCCACTCATTTTGTGCCTCACTGAGTGATATACACCTGAAGAATTCTCAGGATTCTAATTGACACTCCCATGCATTTAGCACCTTATTTAATAATTTACAATGGAGCAATAGTCAGGTGTCTATTTTATATGGTCTATCACTCAAAGTTTTAGTGAATAATAAACTTCGATGGAGTAATCAGGACGCTGTTTAAGATAGCCACGAATTAAGTGCCTTCCTGAATGATACACACCTGGGTAATAGCCTGGCGTCTATTTCATATAAACTCTAATTTTTGATATCATTGAGTAATACACACCTAGGGCAGTGTCAGGAGTCTATTTGGTAATGACACTCAAACAGAACCTGTTTGATTAATGCACACATGTATAATGATGAGGAGTCTATGTCATACAGATACTAATTCAGACAAAGAGTGAATAATGCACATTTAAAGTAATTAGCCATCTGATTCTTATGGACCCTCTTTCACAGCCTCACTGAATATTATACACTTGTGATACAGACTTGAGTCTATTTTTTATGGCCACACATTCAGAGAACCACTAAATAATGCACACCTGAAGAATAGTCAGAAGTCTCTTTCCTATGGCCACTCGTTAAGAGCCTCACTAAGTGTACACACCTGGGGAAATAGTCAGGATTTACCATTACCCGGTCTTTCAGAGTCTCAGTGAATAAAGCACACCTGTGGAATAGTCTGGAGACTCTTTTCTATGGCCACTAGTTAAGAGCATCCCTAAGTTTACACACCTGGGGAAATAGGATTTACTTTTATCACCTCATTCAGAGTCTCACTAAATTATGCACACCTGTGGAATAGTCAGGAGTCTCTTTCCTATATCCACCCATTAAGAGCCTCACTAAGCGAACACATCTGGGGAAATAGTCAGCCCTTAACTTTATTCCATCATTCAGAGTCTCACTAAATAATGCACACGTGTGGAATAGTCAGGAGACTTTTTCATGTGGCCTCTAACTTGGAGTGTCACTGAATAATGTGGTGTAGTCAGGAGTCTATTTCATGTAGACACATATTCAGAGGCACAGTGAATAAAACAGGCCCTTTATGTTGTAAGGAATCTAATAGATATGGAAACACATTCTGAGCCTCACTGAATAATACACCCCTGGAGAATAATTTGGAGTCTATTTGTGATGGACATATATTCAGAGTCTCGGAAAATGATGTACACCTGTGGAGTATCCAGGAGTCTATTTTATTAGGACACACATTCATAGCCTCAGTGGATAATCTGCACGTGTGGATTCATCCGGATTCCAATTTATATGGACACTGACTCGTAACATCAGTGTAAAATGCACAAATGTAACGTACTCAGCAGTCTATTTCATAAAGACACTCATTCAGAGATTCACTAAATAAAACAACTATTAAATATGGCAGCATCCTGTTTCATATGGTCACACAAAACGAGCCCCATTGAGTAAGGCACACCTAGGGAAGTGTTAGGAGTCTACTTTATATAGCCTCTCATTTACACCCTTAGGGAATAATGCACACACGCGAAATAGACACTAGACTATTTTATATGGTCACAAAATTAAAGACTGCGTGAGTAATACACAGCTTTGGAATAGTCACTTGTCTATTTTACATGCCCATATATTTAGAGTCAGAGTCAATAATACACGCCTGTGGACAAGTCAGACAACAATTTCATATGGCCAAAGTTTCAGAGCCTCAGTGAATAATACATATTTGGGAAATACTCAGGATGCTATTACATTTGGCATCAATTTCAGAACTTCCCTTAATAAGAAACACCTCTCTTGTCATCAGAGTTCTATTTCCTATAGCCACATATTCAGAGACTGACTGAATAACATACACCTTGGGAAAACATAAAATTCTATTTTGTATAGCCACTCATTTAGAGCCAAAGGTAAAAACGCACGACTGAGGAGCATTCAGGAGGCTCTATTTTATGGCCAGTCATGCAGAGCTTCACAGAATTATACAGACCTATTAAAAGGTCAGGAGTGTATTTCACATGGCCACTTATTCAGAACTTCAGTGAGGAATCATATATATCTGGAAAATACTCAGGATTATATTATATATATCCACTTATTCAGAGACTCACTGAATAATGCACAGCTAAGGAATAGTCTGGAGACTATCTGATATGACCCTACACCCAGCGACTCAGTGGACAATGTGGAACTGAAAAATAGTCAACAGGATAGAGTCAAGGGTTTATGGTAACTCGTTCAGAATCTCACTGAAGAATACACACCTTGGGAATAGTCAGTATCCAAGTCATATGGACACTCAATCACATCATTACCGAATAATGCACAATGGGGCATTAGTATGGAGTCTATTTCATATGGCCTGTCATTCTGAGCTTCAGTGCATAATAAACAGCTGTGGTTTAGTCAGGACCCTATTTCAGGTAGCCCCAAATTAAGCAGCTCTGTGAATGATATACACTTGTGTGAGAGTCAGGAAACTATTTGACATAGACACTCATACAGAACCTTATCGAATACTGCACATGTAGGGAATAATCTCTAGTCTGTTTCATATAGCACTTAGTTTGGAAAATAAAAAAAATAATGTACACCTGTTGAGGAAAAATGGGTTCCATTTCATAAGGCCACTCTTTCAGTGCTTTAGTAAAAAATATGTATATCTGATAAGTCAGGAATCTTTTTCACTTGGTCACTCGTTCAGGGCCTCTGTGAAGAATAGTCCCCTCAAAAACAGTCAAGGGTCAACTTCAAATGGCTACACATTCAAAGTCTCTGTACGTAATAAACAACTGGGAAATACACCTGAGTCTCTTTTTTATGCCCACATAGTCAGAGACTCATTCACTAATACACAACAAAGGAAGATTTAATAGTCTACTTCATGTAGCCACTCATTTAGAGCCTCAGTGAATAATGCACACCAGGGTAATAGTCAAGCATTTTTTATATGGCCACACATTCTGTGCCTCACTGAGTGATATATATATATATATATATATATATATATATATATATATATGAAGAATCCTCAGGATCCTATTTGATACTACCACTCATTTCGAACCTTATTGAATAATTCACAATGGAGCAATAGTCATTTGTCTATTTTATATGGTCTATCATTCAAAGTTTCAGTGAATAGTCAACTTCTATGGAGTAATCAGGACGCTGTTTAACATAGCCATGAATTAAGTGCCTTGCTGAATGACACAAACATGGGTAATAGCCGGGCGTCTATATCATATGACCTCTTTTTGTGTATCGCTGAGGAATACACACCTGGGGCAGTGCAGGAGTCTATTTGGTATGGACACTCAAACAAAGCCTGTTTAATTAATGCACACATGGATAATAAGGAGTCTATGTCTTACGGCTACTCATTCAGACAAACTGTGAATAATGCACATGTGAAGTAATTAGAAGTCTGTTTTCTATGGCACCTCTTTCACAGCCTCACTGAATCTTACACACTTGTGATGTAGTCTGGAGTCTAATTTTTATGCCCACTCATTCAGAGAATCACTAAATAATGCACACCTGTGGAATATTGAGAAGTCTCTTTCCTATGGCTACTCATTAAGAGCCTCACTAAGTGTACACTCCTGGTGAAGTAGTCAGGATATTCCTTTATCCCCTCATTCAGAGTCTCACTAAATAATGCACACCTGTGGAATAGTCAGGATATTTTTTCTTGTGGCCTCTAATTCGGAGTGTCAATGAATAATGTGTTGTAGTCAGGAGTCTATTTCATGTAGACACATATTCGGAGCTTCAGTGAATAAGACAGACACTTGATATAGTAAGGAATCTAATTGATATGGAAACATATTCTGAGCCTCACTGAATAATACTCCCCTGGAGAATAATTTGGAGCCTATTTTCGATGGACATATATTCAGAGCCTCGGAAAATGTTGTACACCTGTGGAGTAGCCAGGAGTCTATTTTATTAGGACACACATTTATAGCCTCAGTGGATAATATGTACTTGTGGATTAGTCAGGATTCCATTTTATAAGGCCAATGACTCATAACCTCTGTGAAAAATGCAAAAATGTAAAATACTTAGCAGTCTATTTCATATAGACACTCATTCAGAGATTCACTGAATAATACAAATATTTGAGATAGACAGCATCCTGTTTCATATGGTTAAACAAAAAGAGCCTCACTGAGTAGTGCACACCAGGGAAAGTGTTAGGAGTGTAATTTATATAGCCTTTAATTTAAAGAGTCAGGAAATAATGCACACGTGTGACTAGTCTATTCTATATGGCCACAAAATCAAAGCGTTTTCGAGTACTGCACATGTGAGGAATAATCACTTGTCTGTTTCGTATGGTGTTTCATTTTGTGAATCAAAAACTTATGCACACCTGTTGAGTAAAATGAGTTCTATTTCAGAAGGTCACACTTTCTGTGTTTTAGTGAATAATATGTATATCTGAAAATTAAGGTATCTCTTTCACATGGCCACTCGTTCAGGGCCTCTGTGAAGTATACTCCCCTTAAAAATATTCAAGTGTCTACTTTAAATGGCAACACATTCAGAGACTCTGTAGGTAATGAACACGTGGGCAATACACCTGAGTCTCTTTTTTATGCCCACTTTCAGTGTCTCATTCAATTATACACACCTGGGGAAGAGTTAAGAGTCTACTTCATGTAGCCACTCATTTTAAGTCTCAGTGAATAATGCAAACCAGGGTAATAGTCGAGCACTTTTTATATGGCCACTCATTTTGTGCCTCACTGAGTGATATACACCTGAAGAATCTTCAGAATTCTATTTGATACTACCTCGCATTTAGCACCTTATTGAATAATTCACAATGGATCAATAGTCAGGTGTCTATTGTATATGGTCTATCACTCAAAGTTTCAGTGAATAATAAACTTCTATGGAGTAATCAGGATGCTGTTTAAGATAGCCATGAATTAAGTGCTATCCTGAATGATACACACCTGGGTAATAGCCTGGTGTCTATTTCATATGAACTCTAATTTTGTGTCTCGTTGAGTAATAAACACCTTGGGCCGTGTCAGAAGTCTATTTGGTATGGACACTTAAACAGAATTTGTTTGATTAATGCACATATGTGTAATAATGAGGAGTCTATGTCATACAGCTACTCATTCAGACAAACAGTGAATAATGCACATGTAAAGAAAATAGAAGGCTGATTCTTATGGACCCTCTTTCACAGCCTCACTGAATATTACACACTTGTGATATAGTCTGGTCTATTTTTTATGTAAACCCATTGAGAGAATCACTAAATATTGCACACCTGCGGAATAGTCAGAAGTCTCTTTCCTATGGCCACTCGTTAAGAGCCTCACTATATGTACACACTTGGAGAAATAGTCCGGATTTACCTTTATCCTCTCATTCAGAATCTCACTAAATAATGCACACCTGTGAAATAGTCAGGAGACTCTTTCCTATGGCCACTCCATAAGAGCCTCACTAAGTGTAAAACCTGTGGAAATAGTCAGGAAATACCTATATCCTTTCATTCACAGTCTCACTAAATAATGCACACCTGTGAAATAGTCCGGAGATGTTTTCATGTGGCCTCTAACTCGGAGTGTCACTAAATAATGTGATGTAGTAGGAGTCTATTTCATGTAGACACATATTCAGAGCCACAGTGAATAAAACAGGCCCTTTATATTGTAAGGAATCTAATTTATATGGCCACATCATCTGATCTCACTGAATAATACACACCTGGGGAATAATTTGGAGTCTCTTTTCGATGGACATTCATTCAGAGCCTCGGTAAATAATGTACACCTGTGGAGTCGCCAGGAGTCTCTTTTATTAGGACACTCATTCATAGCCTCTGGATAATATGCACCTGTGGATTAGTCCGGATTCCAATTTATATGGCCACTGACTCATAACCTCAGTGAAAAATGCACAAATGTAAAGTACTCAGCAGACTATTTCATATAGACATTCATTCAGAGATTCACTAAATAGTACAAATATTTAATATAGCAGCCTCCTGTTTTATATGGTCACAAAAAAATTAGCCTCACTGAGTAAGGCACACCTAGGGAAGTGTTAGGAGTCTACTTTATATAGCCTGTCATGTACAGCCTCAGGGAATAATGAACTCGTGTGGAATAGACACTAGTCTCTTTTATATGTTCACAAAATCAAAGCCTGAGTGAGTAATATAAAACTTTGGAATAGTCACTTGTCTATTCTACATGCCCAGATATTTAGAGTCAGAGTCAATAATACACGCCTGTGGACAAGTCAGAAAACAATTTCATATGGCCAAAGTTTCAGAGCCTCAGTGAATAATACATACCTGGTAAATACTCAGGATGCTATTACATGTGGCATCTATTTCAGAGCTTCTTTGAATAACAAACACCTCTATTGTAGTCAGAATTCTATTTCCTATAGCCACATATTCAGAGCTTAACTGAATAACATACACTTTGGGCAAAGTTAAAATTCTATTTCGTATAGCCACTCATTTAGAGCTGAATGTAAAAACGCACTCCTGAGGAGCATTCAGGAGGCTGTTTTCAATGGCCACTCTTTCAGAGCTTCACAGAATAAAACAGACCTATGAAAACGTCAGAAGTGTATTTCACATGGCCACTTTTTCAGAACCTCAGTGGGGAATCATATATATCTGGAAAATACTCAGGATTATATTATATATAGACACTTATTAAGAAACTCACTGAATAATGCACAGCTAAGGAATAGTCTGGAGACTATTTGATATTACTCTTCACCCAGCGACTCAGTGGACCATGCAGAACTGAAAAATATTCAAGAGGATAGAGTCAAGGGTTGATGTTATGTGGTCACTCATTCAGAATCTCACTGAAGAATACACACCTTGGGAATAGTCAGTGTCCAAGTTATGTGGACACTCAATCACAGCACTACTGGGACAATGTAAGGAGTCTATTTCATACAGCCTGTCATTCGGAGCTTCAGTGCATAATAAACAGCTGTGGAGTAGTCATGACCCTATTTCAGGTAGCCGCAAATTAAGCAGCTCCTTGAAGGATACACAAATGTGTCAGAGTCAGGAGACTATTTGACATTTATACGCATACAGAACCTCTTCGAATATTTTACCTTTGGGGAATAATCACCAGTCTGTTTCACATGCTGATTAGTGTGGAGAATCAAAAAATAATGCAACCTGTGCAGTAAAATGTGGTCTATTTCATAAGGCCACACTTTGAGTGTTTTAGTGAATAACATGTATATCTGATAAGTCAGGAATCTCTTTCAGATGGTCACTAGTTCAGGGACTCTGTGAAGAATACTCCCCTCAAAAATAGTCAAGGGTCTACTTCAAATGGCTACACATTCAAAGTCCCTGTATGTAATGAACACCTGGGAAATACACCTGAGTCCCTTTTTATGCCCACTTAGTAAGAGTCTCATTCAATAATACAAACCTGGGGAAGAGTTAAGGGTCTACTTCATGTAGGCACTCATTTAGATTCTCAGTGAATAATCCACACCAGGGCACTCATTTGGAACCATATATAATAATTCACAATGGAGCAATAGTCAGGTGTCGATTTTGTATGGCATCTCATTCAAAGATTCAGTGAATGATGAACTTCTATGGAGTAATCAGGACACTGTTTAAGATAACCATGAATTAAGTGCCTTCTTTAATGATACATACCTGGGTGGTTGTCAGGTGTCTATCTCATATAAACTCCAATTCTGTGTAACGCTGAGTAATACCACCTGGGGGAGTTTCAGGAGTGTATTTGGTATGGACACTCATACTGAAACTGATGGAATAATGCACACATGGAGAATAGTGAGGAGTCTATGTCATACGACTACTCATTCAGACAAACAGTGAATAACGCACATGTGAAGCCATTAGATTTCTATTTCATATGGCCCCTCTTTCACAGACTCACTGAATGTTACACACTTGTGATATAGTCTGGAGTCGATATTTTATGGCCATTCATTCAGAGAATCACTGAATAATTCACACCTGCGGAATAGTCAGAAGTCTCTTTCCTATGGCTACTCGTTGACACTTTACTAAGTGTACACACCTGGATAAATAGTCAGGATTTACTTGTATCTCCTCATTCAGAGTCTCACTAAATAATGCACACCTGTGGAATAGTCAGGAGACTTTTTCATGTGGCCTCTCATTCAATGTCATTGAAAAATGTGGTGTAGACAGGAGACTCTTTCATGTAGACAAATATTCGGAGCCTCAGTGCATAAGACAGACCCTTGATATAGTAAGAAATCTAATTAGTATGACCACATCTTCTGAAACTCACTGAATAATACACACCTGGAGAATAATTTGGAGTCTATTTTCGATGGACATTCATTCAGATCCTCGGTAAATAATGCAGACCTGTGGAGTAGTCAGGATTCTCTTTCATTTGGACACACATTCATAGCCTCAGTGGATAATATGCACGTGTGGATTAATAAGGATTTCATTATGTATGGCCACTGACTCATAAACACAATGTATAATGCACAAATGTAAAGTACTCAGCAGTTTATTTCATATAGCTGCTCATTCAGTGATTCACTGAATAATAAAAATATTTGAGATAGACAGCCTCCTGTTTCATATTTTCTTTTTTTTTTTTTTTTTTTTTTTTTTTATTGCATTATAGGTTTGGGGGTACATGTGCAGAACGAGCAAGATAGTTGCATAGGTACACACATGGCAGTGTGCTTTGCTGCTTTCCTCCCCTTCACCCACACTTGGTATTCATCCCCAGGCTATCCCCCCCAGCCCCCCCCTGCTGTCCCTCCCCCATTCCCCCCAACAGTCCCCAGTGTATAGTAGACCGCCTCTCTGTGTCCACATGTTCTCATTTTTCTCACCCACCTATGAGCGAGTATATGCGGTATTTCTTTTTCTGTTCTTGTGTCAGTTTGCTGAGAATGATGTTCTCCAGATTCATCCATGTCCCTACAAAGGACACAAACTCATCATTTTTGATTGCTGCATAATATTCCATGGTGTATATGTGCCATATTTTCCCAGTCCAGTCTATCATCGTTGGGCATTTGGGTTGGTTCCAGGTCTTTGCTATTGTAAACAGTGCTGCAATGAACATTCGTGTGCATGTGTCCTTATAGTAGAACGATTTATAATCCTTTGGATAGATACCCAGTAATGGGATTGCTGGGTCAAATGGAATTTCTATTTCTAGGTCCCTGAGGAATCGCCACACTGTCTTCCACAATGGTTGAACTAATTTACACTCCCACCAACAGTGTAAGAGTGTTCCTATTTCTCCACATCCTCTCCAGCACCTGCTGTCTCCAGATTTTTTAATGATCGCCATTCTAACTGGTGTGAGATGGTATCTCAATGTGGTTTTGATTTGCATCTCTCTAATGACCAATGACGATGAGCACTTTTTCATATGTTTGCTGGCCTCATGTATGTCTGCTTTCGTAAAGTTTCTGTTCATATCCTTTGCCCATTTTTGAATGGGCTTGTTTGTTTTTTTCCTGTAAATCTGTTTGAGTTCTTTGTAAATTCTGGATATCAGCCCTTTGTCGGATGCGTAAACTGCAAAGATTTTTTCCCATTCTGATGGTTGCCGATTCACTCTAGTGACTGTTTGTTTTGCTGTGCAGAAGCTGTGGAGTTTGATTAGGTCCCATTTGTCTATTTTGGCTTTTGTTGCCAATGCTTTGGGGGTTTTGTTCATGAAGTCCTTGCCTACTCCTATGTCCTGAATGGTTTTGCCTAGATTTTCTTCTAGGGTTTTTATGGTGTCGGGTCTTACGTTTAAGTCTTTAATCCATCTGGAGTTAATTTTAGTGTAAGGTGTCAGGAAGGGGTCCAATTTCTGCTTTCTGCACATGGCTAGCCAGTTTTCCCAACACCATTTATTAAATAGGGAATCCTTTCCCCATTGCCTGTTTTTGTCTGGTTTATCAAAGATAATATGGTTGTAGATGTGTTGTGTTGCCTCCGATGCCTCTGTTCTGTTCCATTGGTCTATATCTCTGTTTTGGTACCAGTACCATGCTGTTTTGATTACTGTAGCCTTGTAGTATAGTTTGAAGTCTGGTAGCGTGATGCCTCCCGCTGTGTTCTTTTTGCTTAGAATTGACTTGGCTATGCGGGCTCTTTTTTGGTTCCATATGAAATTCATGGTGGTTTTTTCCAGTTCTGTGAAGAAATTCAATGGTAGTTTGATGGGGATAGCATTGATTGTGTAAATTACTTTGGGCAGTATAGCCATTTTCACGATATTGATTCTTCCTAACCACGAACATGGAATGTTTCTCCATCTGTTTGTGTCCTCTCTTATTTCATTGAGCAGTTGTTTGTAGTTTTCCTTAAAGAGGTCCCTTACATTCCTAGTGAGTTGTATTCCTAGGTATTTTATTTTCTTTGTAGCAATTGTGAATGGCAGTTCGTTCTTGATTTGGTTCTCTTTAAGTCTGTTATTGGTGTATAGGAATGCTTGTGATTTTTGCACATTGATTTTATATCCTGAGACTTTGCTGAAGTTGCTTATCAGTTGCAGGAGCTTTTGGGCTTGTTTCATATTTTCATATGAAACTGAGTGACACACACCTGGGGAAGTTTTAGGAGTGTACTTTATATAGCCACTCATTTGCAAACTTAGGGAATAATGCACACTTGTGGAATAGACACTAGTCTGTTTTATATGGCCACAAAATCCAAGCCTGAGTCAGTAATACAAAACTTTGGAATAGACACAAGGCTATTTTATATGCCCAAATATTTAGAGTCAGAGTCAATAATATAGGCCTGTAGACTAGTCAGGAAACAATTTCATATGGCGAAAGTTACAGAGCCTCAGTGAATAATAAATACCTGAGAAATACTCTGGACCCTGTTACATGTGGCATTTCTTCAGAGGTTCATTGTGTAAATAACTCCTGTATTGTAGTCAGAATTCTATTTCATACAGCCACATACTCAGAGCCTAACAGAATAACAGACAACTTGGGAAAGTCAGGATTCTGTTTCGTATAGCCACTCATTTACAGCCAAATATAAAAACTAAAGCCGGAGTAGTATATAAGAGTCTTTATTATATGGCCACTCATTTAGATCCTCACAGAATAATAAAGACGTATGAAAATTTCAGGAGTGTAGCTGACATGGCCACTTATTCAGTTCCTCAGTGAAGAATCATATATATCTGGAAAATACTCAGGATTCTATTATATATAGACACTTATTAAGGGCCTCACTGAATAATGCACACCTGGAGAACTGTCTGGACGCTAGTTGATAAGACCGTTCACCCAGCGACTCAGTGGAAAATGCAGAGCTGAGAAATAGTCAAGAGAACAGAGTAAGAAGTCTATTATACGTGGTCACTCATTCAGAAACTGACTGAAGAATACACACCTTGGGAATAGTCAGAGTCCAGGTCATATGGCCACTCAATCACAGCATTACCGAATAATGCACAATGGGGAAATAGTAAGGAGTCTATTTCATAAGGCCTCTCATTCAGAGCTTCAGTGTGTAATAAACAGCTGTGGAGAAGGGAGGACCATATTGATGCTAGCCCAAAATAAAGCAGCTCCGTGAATAATACACACATGTGTGAGAGTCAGGAGACTATTTGATATGGACACTCATACAGAACCTCTTCGAATATTGCATATGTGGGGAATAATCAATAGTCTATTTCATATGGTGGTTCGTTTGGAGTGTCAAAAACTAACGCAGACCTGTGGAGTGAACTGCGGTATATTTCATAAGGCCACACTTGCCGTGTTTTAGTGAATAAAATGTATATCTGAATTTCAGGAATCTCTTTCACATGGCCACTCGTTCTCATCCTCTGTGAATAATGCTCCCCTCAGAAACAGTCAAGGGTCTACTTCAAATGCCTACACATTCAGAGTCTCTGTAAGGAAGGAACACCTGGGCAATACACCTGAGTCTCTTTTTTATGCCCACTTAGTCAGAGTCTAACTCAATAATACACACCTGGGGAAGAGTTAAGGGTCTACTTCATGGAGCCACTCATTTCGATTTTCAGTGAATAATTCACAGCAGGGTAATAGTCGAGCATTTTTTATATGGCCACTCATTCTGTGCCTTCCTGAATGATACACAGCTGGGGAATTCTCAGGATTCTATTTCATACTAACACTCATTTAGAAACTTATTGAATAATTCACAATGGAGCAATAGTCAGGTGTCTATTTTGTATGGCCTCTCATTCAAAGTTTCAGTGAATAATGAACTTCTATGGAGTAATCAGGACACTGTTTAAGATAGCCATGAATTAAGTGCCTTCCTGAATGATACACACCATGGTGGTGGTCAGGAGTCTATTTCATATGAACTCTAATTCTGTGTAACACTGAGTGATACACACCTGGGGGAGTTTCAGGAGTCTATTTCGTATTGACACTCATACCGAACCTGTTGGAATAATGCACACATTTAGAGTAATGAGGAGTCTATGTCATACGGCTACTCATTCAGACAAACAGTGAATAACGCCCATGTGAAGTCATTAGAATCCTGTTTCATATGGCCCCTTTTTCACAGCCTCACTGAATATTACACACTTGTGATATAGTCTGGAGTCTATATTTTATGACCACTCATTCAGAGAATCACTGAATTATTCCCACCTGCAGAATAGTCAGAAGTCTCTTTCCTATGGATACCCGTTGAGAGCCTCACTAAGTGTACACACCTGAATAAATAGTGAGGATTTACTTGTATCTCCTGAAAAAGAGTCTCACTGAATAATGCACACCTGTGGAATACTCAGGAGACATTTTCATGTGGCCTCTCATTCAATGTGTCATGGAAAATATGGTGTAGTCAGGAGACTCTTTCATGTAGACACATATTCAGAGCCTCAGTGCATAAGACAGGCCCTTGATATAGTAAGAAATCTAATTAGTATGACCATATTTTCTGAGGCTCACTGAAAAATACACACCTGGAAAGTAATTTGGAGTCAATTTTCAATGGATATTCATTCAGACCTCAGTAAATAATGCACACCTGTGAATTATTCAGGAGTCTCTTTCATTTGGACACACATTCATAGGCTCAGTGGATAATATGCACGTGTGGATTAATCAGAATTCCATTTTATATGGCCACTGACTCATAGCCTCAATGAATAATGCACAAATATAAAGTACTCATCAGTTTAATTCATATAGCTGCTCATTCAGTGATTCACTGAATAATAAAAATATTTGTGATAGACAGCTTCGTGTTTCATATTGTCATACAAAAAGAGTCTCAGTGAGTGACACACATCTGGGGAAGTGTTAGGAGGGTACTTTACATAGCCTCTCATTTACAGCCTAAGGGAATAATGCACATGTGTGGAATAGACACTAGTCTCTTTTACATGGCCACAAAATCAAAGACTGAGTCAGTAAGACACAACTTTGGAATAGACACTAGTCTATTATATATGACCATATATTTAGAGTCAGAGTCAATAATACAGGCCTATAGACTAGTCAGGAAACCATTTCATATGGCCAAAGTTTCAGAGCCTAAGTGAATAATAAATACCTGAGGAATACTCTGGACGCTGTCACAGGTGGCATTTCTTCAGAGGTTCATTGAGTAAAGAACACCTGTATTGTAGTCAGCATTCTATTTCATATAGCCACATACTCAGAGCATAACTGAATAACAGACACCTTGGGAAAGTCAGGATTCTTTTTCGTATAGCCATTCATTTACAGCCAAATGTAAAAACTCACACCTGAGTAGTATATAGGAGTCTCTATTATATGGCCACACATTCAGAGCCTCACAGAATAATACAGATGTATGGAAATGTGAGGAGTGTACTTGACATGGCCACTTATTCAATTCCTGAGTGAAGAATTATATATATCTGGAAAATACTCATGATTCTGTTATATATAGCCACTTATTAAGAGACTCATGAATAATGCACACCTGGAGAATTGTCTGAAGAGTATTTGATATCACTGTTCACCCAGCGACGCAGTGGAAAATGCAGAGCTGAGAAATAGTCAAGAGGACAGAGTCAGGAGTCTATTTTATACGGTAACTCGTTCAGAAACTGACTGAAGAATACACACCTTGGGAATAGTCAGAGTCTAGGACATATGGTCACTCAATCACAGCTTTACCAAATAATGCACAATGGGGCAATAGTAAGGAATCTATTTCATATGGCCTCTCATACAGAGCTTCAGTGTGTAATAAATAGCTGTGGAGGAGGGAGGACCATATTGACAGTAGACCCAAATAAAGCAGCTCGGTGAATGATACACACATATGTGAGCGTCAGGAGACTATTTGATATAGACACTCATACAGAACCTCTTCGAATATTGCACATGTGGGGAATAATCACTAGTCTATATCATATGGTAGTTAGTTTGGAGAGTCAAAAAATATCATGCACCTGTGGAGTAAAACGCGGTCTATTTCATAAGGCCACTCTTTCAGTGTTTTAGTGCATAACATATATATCTGATAAGTCAGAAATCTCTTTCACATGGCCACTCATTCTGGGCCTCTGTGAATAATACTCCCCTCAGAAACTGTCAAGGGTCTACTTGAAATGTCTACACATTCAGAGTCTCTGTAAGTAATGAACACCTGGGCAATACACCTGAGTCTCTTTTTTTTTTATTTTTTTAATTTATTTTTTATTTTTTTATTGCATTATAGGTTTGGGGGTACATGTGCAGAACGAGCAAGATAGTTGCATAGGTACACACATGGCAGTGTGCTTTGCTGCTTTCCTCCCCTTCACCCACACTTGGTATTCATCCCCAGGCTATCCCCCCCAGCCCCCCCCGCTGTCCCTCCCCCATTCCCCCCAACAGTCCCCAGTGTATAGTAGACCGCCTCTCTGTGTCCACATGTTCTCATTTTTCTCACCCACCTATGAGTGAGTATATGCGGTATTTCTTTTTCTGTTCTTGTGTCAGTTTGCTGAGAATGATGTTCTCCAGATTCATCCATGTCCCTACAAAGGACACAAACTCATCATTTTTGATTGCTGCATAATATTCCATGGTGTATATGTGCCACATTTTCCCAGTCCAGTCTATCATCGTTGGGCATTTGGGTTGGTTCCAGGTCTTTGCTATTGTAAACAGTGCTGCAATGAACATTCGTGTGCATGTGTCCTTATAGTAGAACGATTTATAATCCTTTGGATAGATACCCAGTAATGGGATTGCTGGGTCAAATGGAATTTCTATTTCTAGCTGTCTCCAGATTTTTTAATGATCGCCATTCTAACTGGTGTGAGATGGTATCTCAATGTGGTTTTGATTTGCATCTCTCTAATGACCAATGACGATGAGCACTTTTTCATATGTTTGCTGGCCTCATGTATGTCTGCTTTCGTAAAGTTTCTGAGTCTCTTTTTTATGCCCACTTAGTCAGAATCTCATTCAATAATACACACCTGGGGAAGAGTTAAGAGTCTACTTCATGTAGCCACTCATTTCAATCCTCAGTGAATAATCCATACCAGTGTAATAGTCGAGCATTTTTTATATGGCCACTAATTCTGTGCCTCCCTGAATGATACAATCCTGGGGATATTTCAGGATTCTATTTCATTCTGCCACTAATTTAGAACCTTATTGAATAATTCACAACGGATCAATAGTCAGGTGTCTATTTTGTATTGCCTCTCACTCAAAGTTCCAGTGAATAATGATCTTCTATGGAGTAATCAGGACACTGTTGAAGATAGCCATGAATTAAGTGCAATCCTGAATGACACACACCTTGGTGGTAGTCAAGAGTTTATTTCATATGAACTCTAATTCTGTGTAACGCTGAGTAATACACACCTCGGGGAGTTTCAGGAGTCTATTTGGTATAAACACTCATATCGAACCAGTTGGAATAATGCACACATGGAGAATAATGAGGTGTCCATGTCATAGTGCTACTCATTCAAACAGTAAATAACGCACATGTGGAGTCATGAGAATTCTGTTTCATATGGCCTCTCTTTCACAGCCTCACTAAATATTACACACTTGTGGTATAGTCTGGAGTCTATATTTTATGGCCACTCATTCAGAGAATCACTAAATAATTCACACCGGTGGAATAGTCAGAAGTCTCTTTCCTATGGCTACCCGTTGAGAGCCTCACTAAATGTACACACCTGGATAAATAGTCAGGATTTAGTTGTATCTCCTCATTCAGAGTTTCACTAAATAATGCACACCTGAAGATGGCGTCATAGAGGCGACTCAGGATTGCAGCTCTCAGTGAAGGCGCAGAGAGTGAGTCCTAGCCACAGTGCTGGATGGACGTTTTTTGCCCACAGAACTTTGAAAGTCCCAGGTGTGGAAAAGACACGGAATGCTAGCTTTAGCGCAGCTGGCTCACGGGGCCGGTTCGGCCGGCTCCGCACCGCAGTGGCACCTGGCACAAAACTCACTGGTCCGGGTGCTTTGCTAAACAGGCAATCTGTGATGTGTAAGGGCAGATTGGCATGTCCATTTGATTGAACGGGACTTGGACAATGAGCCAGACCAGGAGATTTCTGGGAAATGACATCTGAGCCGGTGCAGTGGGCAGCAGCATGGGAGATCGCACGGAGCCCAGTGACCTATTAGCAGGCTACTGGGGTGCCAGTGAGAGAGTCAACCGTTCAGCTTGGGGAAAGGAAGAGAGAGAAAGAGAGGACGGACTCTGAGGCATGGAGCCAGGGGTTCGAGGTTAGCAGGTCCCACCCTAACAGGGAGATGCAGGGCAGAAATTGGAGGCGCGCGGGGCTGAGAGTTTTGCTGCCAGCATCTAGAAAGGTGCAGCCCGGTGGGGGAGGTGCGTCTGCCAGTACCGACGCAATCCGCTTCTACTAAACTACCGCCCAGCCTGCTGTTGCCGAGGCAACTTGCCATAACAGAGAGACTCCGCCAGCAGGGCGGAGCGTGCCGCAGCAGAATGGAGACTCGCAGCAACAGGGCGGACCCAGGCTAGCTGGGCGGAGCCCCAGCAGGCAAATACTGAATAGACTGCCTCCTAGCTTTGCAGGACAGTACAACAGATACTCACAAAGAAAGCCCCAACTTCCTGAGACAGAGCACCTAAGAGGAAAAATAAAATGGGGGGGGTTATGAGGACTGTTGCAGCAGTCATAAACACATCCTCCCAACAGCCTTGAATGAACAACGGAGCTCACAGCACAGCACTGGAGCTCCTATAAAGCACAGGCTGTCTCCTCAAGCATCTCCCTGATCCCTGTATATCCAAAGAGTCACCCAAAAAAAACGACTAATCAGACTGACATTTAGCAGGCATCATTCTGGAAAACACTGGTAGCATCCCTCACTGTTCTGCAACTGCTACAGGTGTACCCCAGAAAAGCAGGGCCTGGAGTGGACCTCAGCACTCATACAGCAGAGGGGTTAGACAAGTAGAAGAAAAACTAAGTAACAGAAAAACCTCATCATCAACAATCTGGGAGTCCACACAGAGACCCAATTGAATAATCAGCAACTACTAAGACGACAGGAGGATAAATCCATAAAGATGGGAAGAAACCAGCACAAAAAGGCGGAAGACACCAGAAACCAAAACACTTCACCTCCTAAAAAAACTGAAACTCCTCACCAGCAAGGGAACCAAGCTGGACGGAGAATGAGTGTGATGAAATGATGAAATCAGACTTCATAAAGTGGATAATGAGAAACTTCAGTGAGCTAAAAGAATATGTTCTAAATGTGTGCACAGAAACCAAGAACTTTGAAGAAAGATTTGAAAAAAGATTCGAGTAAATGATAACAAGAATGGACAATTTAGAGGAATATGAATGCATTGAAGGAGCTGAAAAACACAACATGAGAACTTCACGAAGCATGCACAAGTTTCAACAGCTGAACTGACCAAGCAGAAGAAAGAATATCAGAAGTCGAAGATCAACTCAATGAAATAAAATGAGAAACCAAGATCAAAGAAAAAAGCACAAAAACGAATGAACAAAATCTCCAAGAAATGTGGGACTATGTGAAGAGACCCAACCTACATTTGATAGGTGTACCAGAATGTGATGAAGAGAATGAATCCAAGCTGAAAAACACTCTTCAGTATATTATGCAGAAAAGTTTCCCCAACCTAGCAAGACAGATCAATACTCAACTCCAGGAAATACAGAGAACACCACAAAGATACTCCGCAAGAAAAGCAACCCCAAGGCACATAATCGTCAGATTCACCAGGGTTGAAATGAAGGAGAAAATACTAAGAGGAGCCAGATAGAAAGGTTGGGTAACCCACAAAGGGAAGCCCATCACACTCACTGCAGATCTTTAGGCAGAGAATCTACAAGCCAGAAGAGAGTGGGGGCCAATAATCAACATCCTTAAAGAAAAGAACTTTCAACCCAGAATTTCATATCCAGCCAAACTGAGCTTCATAAGTGAAGGTAAAATGAAATCCTTCATGAACAAGCAAGTACTAAGAGATTTTGTCACCACTAGTCCTGCTTTACAAGAGCTCCTGAAACAGGCACTACACATAGAAAGAAACAACCTGTACCAGCCATCCTAAAAGCATACCAAATGCTAAAGAGCATCAACAAAATGAAGAAACTACATGAACCAATGGGCTAAACAGCCAGCTAGCATCAAAATGGCAGTATCAAATTCACACATAACAATATTAACCCTAAATGTAAATGGGCTAAATGCAACAATCAAAAGACACAGACTGGCAAATTAGATAAAAATTCAAAACCCATCAGTGTGCTGTATCCAGGAAACGCACCTCACACGCAAGGATACACAAAGGCTCAAAATAAAGGGATGGAGAAATAATTACCAAGCAAATGGAGAGCAGAAAAAAGAAGGAGTTGCAATTCTCGTCTCTGATAAAATAGACTTTAAAGCAACAAAGATCAAAAGGGACAAAAAAGGTCATCACATAATGGTAAAAGGATCAATACAACAAGAAGAGCAAACGATTCTAAATATATATGGACCCAATACAGGAGCACCCAGATATAAAAGGAAAGTTCTTAATGACTTACAAAGTGACTTAGACTGCCACACAATAATAGTGGGAGACTTTAACACTCCACCGTCAATATCAGACAGATCAACCAGACAGAAAATTAACAAGGATATCCAGAATTTGAAATCAGACCTGGAACAAGCAAACCTGATAGACATTTACAGAACTCTCCACCCCAAATCCACACAATATACATTCTTCTCAGCACCACATCACACCCAATCCAAAATTGACCACTTTATTGGAAGTAAAGCACTCCTCGGCAAATGCAAAACAACTGAAATTATAACAAACAATCTCTCAGATCATAGTGCAATCAAGTTGGAACTCAGAATTCAGAAAATAACTCCGAACCGCACAGCTTCATGGAAACTGAAAAACTGGATCTTGAATGGTGATTGGATAAACGATGAAATGAAGGCAGAAATAAAGAAGTTCTTCAAAACAACGAGAGGAAGACACAACGTTCCAGAATCTCTGGGACACATTTAAAGCACTCTGTAGAGGAAAATACATAGCCATAAGTGCCCACATGAGAAGAGTGGAGAGATCCAAAATTGACACCCTATCATTAAAATTGAAAGAGCTAGAGGAACAAGATCAGGAAAGCTCAAAACCTAGCTGAAGACAAGAAAAAACTAAGATCAGAGCAGAACTGAAGGAGATAGAGACAAAAAAAACCCTTCAAAAAATCAATAAATCCAAGAGCTGGTTTTTCGAAAAGATCAACAAAATAGACAGACCAGTAGCCAGACTGATAAAAAGGAAAAGAGAGAACAACCAAATAGATGAAATAAAAAATGATAATGGGGAAATCACCACAGATTTCACAGAAATTCAAACCATCATCAGAGAATACTACAAACAACTCTATGCACATAAACTAGTAAATCAGGAAGAAATGAATAAATTCATGGACGCCTGAGTCCTCCCAAGCCTAAACCAGGAGGAAGCCAAAACTATGAAGAGACCAATAACACGGTCTGAAGTTGACTCAGCAATTAAGAGCCTACCACACACAAAAAAAGGCAAGGTCCAGATGGGTTCACAGCCAAATTCTACCAGACACACAAAGAGGATCTGGTACCATTTCTTCTGAAACAATTTCAAATAATTCAAAAAGAGGGAACCCTTCCCAAATCATTTTATGAGACCAACATCATCCTGATAGCAAAACCCAGCAGAGACTCAACAAGAAAAGAAAACTTCAGGCCAATATCCATGATGAACATAGACGCAAGAATCTTCAATAAAATACTGGCAAATCCGTTGCAACAGCACATTAAAAAACTTATCCATCATGATCAAGTAAGATTCATCCCGGGGATGCAAACTGGTTCAATATTCGCAAGTCTATAAATGTAATTCACAACATAAACAGAAGCAAAAACAAAAACCACATGATTATCTCAATTGACACAGAGAAGGCATTTGACACAATTCAACAGCCTTGATGCTAAAAACCCTCAATAAACTTGGTATTGATGGAACATATCTCAAAGTAATAAAAGCTATTTATGACAAACCAACAGCCAATATCATACTTAATGGCCAAAAACTGGAATCATTCCCTTTGAAATCCGGCACTAGGCAAGGATGCCCTCTCTCACCACTCCTATTCAACATAGTACTGGAAGTTCTAGCCAGAGCAATCAGGCAAGAAAAAGAAATAAAGCGAATTCAAATAGGAAAAGTGGACGCCAAATTGTCTGTATTTGCAGATGACATGATAGTATACCTAGAAGACCCCATCACCTCAGCCCAAAAGCTCTTGAAACTGATAAGCCACTTCAGTAAAGTCTCAGGATATAAAATCAATGTGCAAAAATCACAAGCATTCCTATACACCAATAACAGACTTAAAGAGAACCAAATCAAAAATAAACTGCCATTAACAATTACTACAAAGAAAATAAAATACCTAGAAATACAATTAACAAGGAACGTAATGGGCCTCTTTAATGAAAACTACAAACCACTGCTCAACGAAATAAGAGAGGACACAAAAAGATGGAGAAACATTCCATGTTCGTGGTTAGTAAGAATCAATATCATGAAAACGGATATACTGCCCAAAGTAATTTCCACAATCATTGCTATGCCCATTAAACTACCATTGAATTTCTTCACAGAACTGGAAAAAGCCGCCATGAACTTTATATGGAACCAAAAGAGAGGCCGCAAAGCCAAGTCAATTCTAAGCAAAAGAAACACAGCAGGAGGCATCACACTACCAGACTTCAAACTATACTACAAGGCTACAGTAATCAAAACAGCATGGTACTGGTACCAAAACGGAGATGTAGACCAATGAAACAGAACAGAGGCATCGGAGGCAACACAACATATCTACAACCATATAATCTTTGATAAACCTGACAAGAAGAAGCATTGGGGAAAGGATTCCCTATTTAATAAATGGTGTTGGAAAAACTGGCTAACCACGTGCAGAAAGCAGAAACTGGACCCCTTCCTGACACCTTACACTAAAATTAACTCCAGATGGATTAAAGAGTTAAACATAAGAACTGACACCATAAAAATTCTAGAAGAAAATCTAGGCAAAACCATTCAGGACATAAAAGTAGGCAAGGACTTCATGAACAAAACACCAAAAGCATTGGCAACAAAAGCCAAAAGAGAAAAATGGTACCTAATCAAACTCCACAGCTTCTGCATGGCAAAATAAACAGTGACTAGAGTGAATGGGCAACCATCAGAATGGGAAAAAATCTTTGCAGTTTCCACATCTGACAAAGGGCTGATATCCAGAATTTACAAAGAACACAAACAGATTTACAGAAAAAAAACAAACAAGCCCATTCAAAAATTGGCAAAGGATATGAACAGACACTTTACAAAAGAAGACATACATGAGGCCAACAAACACATGAAAAAATGCTCATCATCACTGGTCATTAGAGAGATGCAAATCAAAACCACATTGAGATACCATCTCACGCCAGTTAGAATGGCGATCATTAAAAAATCTGGAGACAGCAGATGCTGGAGAGGATGTGGAGAAATAGGAACACTCTTACACTCTTGGTGGGAGTGTAAATTAGTTCAACCATTGTGGAAGACAGTGTGGCGATTCCTCAAGGACCTAGAAATAGAAATTCTATTTGACCCAGCAATCCCATTACTGGGTATATATCCAAAGGACTATAAATCATTCTACTCTAAGGACACATGCACACGAATGTTCATTGCAGCACTGTTTACAATAGCAAAGACCTGGAACCAACCCAAATGCCCATGGATGATAGACTGAACAGCGAATATGTGGCACATATACACCATGGAATGTTATGCAGCAATCAAAAATGATGAGTTTGTGTCCTTTGTAGGGACATGGATGAATCTGGAGAACATCATTCTCAGCAAACTGACACAAGAACAGAAAATGAAATACCGCATATACTCACTCATAGCCAGGTGAGAAAAATGAGAACATATGGATGCAGTGAAGGTTTCTAATATACACTGGGGACAATTGGGGGATGGGGGAGGGACAGCAGGGGGGAACTGTGGAGGGATAGCCTGGGGATAAATGCCAAGTGTGGGTGTAGGGGAGAAAGGCAGCAAAACACACTGCCATGTGTGTACCTACGGAACTAACTTGCATGTTCTTCACATGTACCCCAAAACGTATAATGCAAAAAAAATAAAAATAAAAATAAAAATAAAAAGCAATACACACGTATTCAGGATAAAGAAAACTAATGCACACCTGTGGAATAGTCAGGAGACTTTTTCATGTGGCCTCTCATTCAATGTGTCATTGAAAAATGTGGTTTATTCAGGAGACTCTTTCATGTAGACACATATTTAGAGCCTCAGTGCGTAAGACAGACCCTTGAGATAGTAAGAAGTCTTATTAGTATGGCCACATATTCTGAGGCTCACTGAATAATACACACCTGGGGAAAAATTTGGAGTTTATTTTCAATGGACATTCATTCAGAGCCTCGGTAAATAATGCAGACCTGTGGAGCAGCCAGGAGTCTATTTCATTTGGAAACACATTCATAGCCTCAGTGGATAATATGCACGTGTGGATTAGTCAGGATTACATTTTATATGGCCACTGACTCGTAACCTCAATGAATAATGCACAAATGTAAAGTATTCAGCAGTCTATTTCCTATAGCCACTCAAACAGAGATTTATTGAATAATAAAATTATTTGAGATAGACTGCCTCCTGTTTCATATGGTCATACAAAAGAGCCTCACTGAGTGACACAAACCTGGGGAAGTGTTAGGAGTGTACTTTACATAGCCTCTCATTTACAGCCAAAGGTAATAATGCACATTTGTAAAATAGACACGCTCTATTTTATATGGCCACAAAATCAAAGACTGAGTCAGTAATACACAACTTTCGAAAAGTCACTAGTGTATTCCGTATGCCCAAGTATTTAGAGGCAAGTCAATAATACACGCCTGTAGACTAGGCAGAAAATTATTTCATATGGCCAAAGTTTCAGAGCCTCAGTGAATAATAAATACCTGAGGAATACTCTGGACGCTATTACATGTGGCATTTCTTCAGAGGTTCATTGAGTAAAGAACACCTGTGTTGTAGTCAGAATTCTATTTCATATAGCCACATAGTCAGACCCTAACTGAATAGCAGACACCTTGGGAAAGTCAGATTTCTATATCGTATAGCCACTCACTTACAGCCCAATGTAAAAACTCATGCCTAAGTAGTACATAGGAGCCTCTATTTTTGGCACTCATTCAGAGACTCACAGAATAATAAAGACATATGGAAATGTCAGGAGTGTATTTGAAATGGCCACTTATTCAGTTTCTCAGTGAAGAATCATATATATCTGGAAAATACTCAGTATTCTATTATATATAGCCACTTATTAAGAGACTCACTGAATAATGCACACCTGGAGAATTGTCTGCAGACTGTTTCATAATACCGTTCACCCAGAGACTCAGTGGAAAATGCAGAGCTGAGAAATATACAAGAGGACAGAGTCAGGAGTCTATATTATGTAGACACTCGTTCAGAAACTGACTGAAGAATACACACCTTGGGAATAGTCAGAGTCCAGGTCATATGGCCACTCAATCACAGCATTACCGAATAATGCACAATGGGGCAATAGTACGAAGTCTATTTCACAAGGCCTCTCATTCAGAGCTTCAGTGTGTAATAAACAGCTGTGGAGGAGGGAGGACCCTACTGACAGTAGCCCCAAATAAATCAGCTCCGTGAATGATACACACATGTGTGAGAGTCAGGAGACTATTTGATATGGACATTCATACAGAACCTCTTTGAATATTACACATGTGGGGAATAATCACTAGTCAATTTCATATGGTGGTTTATTTGGAGAGTCAAAAATAACACGCACCTGTGGAGTAAAATGCGGTCTATTTCATAAGGCCACACTTTCAGTGTTTTAGTGAATAACATGTATATCTGATAAGTCAGGAATCTCTTTCACATGGCCAATCCTTCTGGGCCTCTGTGAATAATATTCCCCTCATAAACAGTAAAGGGTCTACTTCAACTGCCTACACATCCAGAGTCTCTGTAATTAATGAAAACCTGGGCAATACACCTGAGTATTTTATGCCCACATAGTCAGAGTCTCATTCAATAATACACACCTGGGGAAGAGTTAAGAGTCTACTTCATGTAACCACTCATTTCGATCCTCAGTGAATAATCCACACCAGGGTAACAGTCGAGCATTTTTTATATGGCCACTCATTTTGTGCCTGCCTGAATGATACACACCTGGGGAATTCTCAGGATTCTATTTCATACTACCACTCATTTAGAACCTTATTGAATAATTCACAGTGGAGCAATGGTCAGGTGTCTCTTTTGTATGGCCTCTAATTCAAAGTTTCAGTGAATAATGAACTTCTATGGTGTAATCGGGACACTGTTTAAGATAGCCATGAATTAAGTGCCTTCCTGAATGACACACACCTTGGTGGTAGTCAGGAGTCTATTTCATGTGAACTCTAATTCTGTGTAACGCTGAGTTATACACACCTGAGGGAGTTTCAGGAGTCTATTTTGTATGGACACTCATACCAAACCTGTTGGAATAATGCACACATTTAGAATAACAAGGTGTCTATGTCATACAGCCACTCATTCAGACAAACAGTGAATAATGCACATGTGGAGTCATTAGAATTCTGTTTTATATGTCCCCTCTTTCACAGCCTCACTGAATATTACACACTTGTGATATAGACTGGAGTCTATATTTTATGGCCACTCATTCAGAGAATCACTGAATAATTCACACCTGCGGAATAGTCAGAAGTCTCTTTCCAATGGCTAAGCGTTGAGAGCCTCACTAAATATACACACCTGGATAAATAGTCAGGATTTACTTGTATCTCCTCATTCAGAATCTCAGTAAATAATGCACACCTGTGGAATCGTGAAAAGACTTTTCCATGTGACCTCTCATTCAATGTGTCATTGAAAAATATGGTGTAGTCAGGAGACTCTTTCATGTATACACATATTCAGAGCCTCAGTGCATAAGACAGACCCTTGACATAGTAAGAAATCTAATTAGTATGACCACATCTTCTGAGGCTCACTGAATAATACACAACTGGAGAATAATTTGGAGTCTATTTTCGATGGATATTCATTCAAAGCCTCGGTAAATAATGCAGATCTCGGTAGTAACCAGGAGTCTATTTCTTTTTTTTTTTAATTTTTATTGCATTATAGGTTTGGGGGTACATGTGCAGAACGTGCAAGATAGTTGCATAGGTACACACATGGCAGTGTGCTTTGCTGCTTTCCTCCCCTTCACCCACACTTGGTATTCATCCCCAGGCTAACCCCCCCAGCCCCCTCCTGCTGTCCCTCCCCCATTCCCCCCAACAGTCCCCAGTGTATAGTAGACTGCCTCTCTGTGTCCATGTGTTCTCACTTTTCTCACCCACCTATGAGTGAGTATATGCGGTATTTCTTTTTCTGTTCTTGTGTCAGTTTGCTGAGAATGATGTTCTCCAGATTCATCCATGTCCTTACAAAGGACACAAACTCATCATTTTTGATTGCTGCATAATATTCCATGGTGTATATGCCACATTTTCCCAGTCCAGTCTATCATCGTTGGGCATTTGGGTTGGTTCCAGGTCTTTGCTATTGTAAACAGTGCTGCAATGAACATTTGTGTGCATGTGTCCTTATAGTAGAACAATTTATAGTCCTTTGGATAGATACCCAGGAGTCTATTTCATTTGAAAACACATTCATAGCCTCAGTGGATAATATGTCCGTTTGGATTAGTCAGGATTACATTTTATATGACCACTGACTCGTAACCTCTATGAATAATGCACAAATGTAAAGTACTCAGCATTCTATTTCATATAGCCACTCATAGAGAGATTCACTGAATAATAAAATTATTTGAGATAGACCACCTTCTGTTTCATATGGTCATATTTTGTATGAGTGCCTCACTGAGTTACACACACGTGGGGAAGTGTTAGGAGTGTACTTTACATAGCCTGTCATTTACAGCCTAAAGGAATAATGCACACGTGTGGAATAGAAACCAGTCTCTTTTATATGGTCACGAAATAAAAGCCTGAGTCTTTAATACACAACTTTGGAATAGTCTCTAGTCTATTCCATATGCCCAAATATTTAAAGTCAGTGTCAATAATACACGCCTGTAGACTAGTCAGGGAACAGTTTAATATGGCCAAAGTTTCAGAGCGTCAGTGAATAATAAATAGAGAAATACTCTGGACGCTATTATATGTGGAATTTCTTCAGAGGTTCATTGAGTAAAGAACACCTGTATTGTAGTCAGAATTCTATTTTATATAGCCACATGCTCAGATCCTAACTGAATAACAGACACCTTTGGAATGTCAGGATTCTATTTCCTATAGCAACTCATTGACAGCCGAATATAGAAACTCATGCCTAAGTAGTATATAGGAGTCTCTATTTTATGGCCAGTCATTCAGAGCTTCACAGAATAATGCAGACGTATGGAAATGTCAGTAGTGTACTTGACATGGCCACTTTTTCAGTTCCTCAATGAAGAATCATATATATATGGAAAATACTCAGGATTCTATTATATATAGCCACTTATTAAGAGACGCACTGAATAATGCACACCAGAAGAATGATCTGGAAACCATTTGATATGACCATTGACCCAGCGACTCAGTGAAAAATGCAGAGCTGAGAAATAGAAAAGAGGACAGAGCCAGGAGTCTATTTTATGTGGTTACTCATTCGGAAACTGACTGAGGAATACATACCTTGGGAACAGTCAGAGTCCAGGTCATATAGCCAGTCAATCACAGCATTACCGAATAATGCACAATGGGGCAATACTAAGAAGTCTATTTCATATGGCATCTCATTTGAAGCTTCAGTGAGTAATAAACAGCTGTGGAGGAGTGGGGACCCTATTGATGGTAGCCCCAAATAAAGCAGCTCCGTGAATGATACACACATGTGTGAGAGTCAGGAGACTATTTGATATGGACACTCATACAGAACCTCTTTGAATATTGCACATGTGGGGAATAATCACTAGTTTATTTCACATGGTGGTTCATTTGGAGAGTCAAAAAATAACACGTACCTGTGGAGTAAAATATGGTCTATTTCATAAGGCTACTGTTTCAGTGTTTTAGTGAATAACATGTATATCTGATAAGACAGAAATCTCTTTCACATGGCCACTCGTTCTGGGGCTCTGTGAATAATACTCCTCTCAGAAACACTCAAGGGACTATTTCAAATGGCTACACATTCAGAGTCTCTGTAAGTAATGAACACCTGGGCAATACACCTGAGTCTCATTTCATGCCCACTTTATCAGAGTCTCATTCAATAATACACACCTGGGCAAGATTTAATGGTCTACTTCATGAAGCCACTCATTTCGATAGTCAGTGAATAATTTACACCAGATTAATAGTAGAGAATTTTTTATATGGCCACTCATTCTGTGCCTCCCTGAATGATACATATCTGGGGAATTCTTAGAATTCTATTTCATACTACCACTCATTTAGAACCTTATTGAATAATTCACAATGGAGCAATAGTCAGGTGTCTATTTTGTATGGCCTCCCATTCAGAGTTTCAGTGAATAATGAGCTTCTATGGACTAATCAGTACACTGTTTAAGATAGCCATGTATTAAGTGCCTTCCTGAATGATACACACCACGGTGGTAGTCAGGAGTCTATTTCCTATGAACTCTACTTCTGTGTAACCCTGAGTAATACACACCAGGGGCAGTTTCAGGGGTCTTTTTGGTATGCACACTCATATTGAACCTGTTGAAATAATGCACACTTGGAGAATAATGATGTGTCTATGTCATACGGCTACTCATTCAGACAAACAGTGAATAACGCACATGTGGAGTCATTAGAATTCTGTTTCACATGTCCCCTCTATCACAGCCTCACTGAATATTACACACTTGTGATAAAGTCTGGAGTCTATATTTTATGGCCACTCATTCAGAGAATCACTAAATAATTCACACCTGCGGAATAGTCAGATGTCTCTTTCCTAAGGCTACCCATTGAGAGCCTCACTAAATATACACACCTGGATAAATAGGATTTACTTGTATCTCCTCATTCAGAGTCTCACTAAATAATGCACACCTGAAGATGGTGTCGTAGTGGCAACTCAGGATTGCAGCTCTCAGTGAGGGTGCAGAGGGTGAGTCTTAGCCACATTGCCAGATGGACGTTTTTTGCCCACAGAACTTTGAAAGTCCCAGGTGTGGAAGTGACACGGGATGCTAGCTCTAGCGCAGCTGGCTCACGGGGCCAGTTCGGCCGGTGCCGCACCACAGTGGCACCTGGCACAAAACTCACTGGTCCAGTTGCCCTGTTAAACAGGCAATCTGAGATGTGGAAGGGCAGATTGGCATGTCCATTTGATTGAATGGGACTTGGACAATGAGCCAGACCAGGAGATTCCTGGGAAACGTGATCTGAGCCGGTGCAGTGGGCAGCAGCATGGGAGATTGCATGGATCCCAGTGCCCTATCAGCAGGCTACTGGGGCGCCAGTGAGAGAGCCAACTGTTCAGCTTGGGGAGAGGAAGAGAGAGATAGAGAGGATGGACTCTGAGGCAGGGAGCTGGGGCATCAGGCTCAGCGGTTCCCACCCTCACAGAGACAAGCAGGGCAGTGATTGGAGGCACTTGGGGCTGAGAGATTTGCTGCCAGCATCTAGGACAGTGCAGCCCTGTGGGGGAGGGGCGTCTTCCACTATGGACGCAATCCACCACTACTGAAGTACCGCCCAGGGCTGATGCAGCCTGCTGTTGCTGAGGCAACTTGCCATAACAGAGAGACTCTGCTAGCAGGGCGGAGCATGCCACAGCAGAACAGAGACTCGCAGCAACAGGGTGGACCCATGCTAGCTGGGCAAATCCCCAGCAGGCAAATACTGAATAGACTGCCTCCTAGCTTTGCAGGACAGTACAAAAGATACACACAAAGAAAGCCCCACCTCCCTGAGACAGAGCATCTAAGGGGGAAAAAAACGGGGGGGTTTTATGAGTTCTGTTGCAGCAGACATAATCACAGCCTCCCAACAGCCTTGAATGAACAACGGAGTTCACAGCACAGCACTGGAGCTCCTATAAAGCACAGGCTGTCTCCTCAAGCAGCTCCCTGACCACTGTATATCCAAAGAGTCACCCCAAAATGGGAATAATCAGACTGACATTTGGCGGGCATCATTCTGGAACAAACTGGTACCATCCCTCACTGTTCTGCAGCTGCTACAGGTGTATCCCAGAAAAGCAGGGCCTGGAGTGGACCTCAGCACTCATACAGCACAGGGGCTAGACGAGTAGAAGGAAAACTAAGTAACAGAAATACCTCAACATCAACAATCTGGGCGTCCACACAGAGACCCAATTCAAAAATCAGCAACTACTAAGACGACAGGTGGATAAATCCATAAAGATGGGAAGGAACCACCGCAAAAAAGAGGAAGACAACCGAAACCAAAACACATCACCTCCTACAAAGGACCAAAACTCCTCACCAGCAAGGGAACAAAGCTGGACACACAATGAGTGTGACAAAATGATGGAATCAGACTTCAGAAAGTGGATAATGAGAAACTTCAGTGAGCTAAAAGAACATGTTCTAAATCAGTGCAAAGAAACTAAGAACCCTGAAAAAAGATTCGAGAAAATGATAACAAGAATGTACAACTCAGAGAGAAATAAGAATGAATTGAAGGAGCTGAAAAACACAACACGAGAACTTCGGGAAGCATGCACATGTTTCAACAGTTGAATTGACCAAACAGAAGAAAGAATATCAGAAGTCGAAGATCAACTCAATGAAATAAAACGAGAAACCAAGATCAAAGAATGAAGCACAAAAAGAAATGAACAAAATCTCCAAGAAATGTGGGACTATGTGAAGAGACCCAACCTTCATCAATAATGAAGAGATTGAATCCAAGTTGGAAAACACTCTTCAGGATATTATCCAGGAAAGTTTCCCCATCCTAGCAAGACAGGTCAATATTCAACTCCAGGAAATCCAGAGAACACCACAGAAATACTCTGCAAGAAGAGCAACCCCAAGGCACATAATCGTCAGATTCACCAGGGTTGAAATGAAGGAAAAAATACTAAGGGCAGCCAGAGAGAAAGGTCGGGTCACCCACAAAGGGAAGCCAGTCAGACTCACCGCAAATCTCTCAGCAGAGACTCTTCAAGCCAGAAAAGAATGGGGGCCAATATTCAACATCCTTAAAGAAAAGAACTTTCAACCCAGAATTTCATATCCAGCCAAACTGAGCTTCATATGTGAAGGAAAAATAAAATCCTTCATGAACAAGCAAGTACTCAGAGATTTTGTCACCACTAGGCCTGCTTTACAAGAGCTCCTGAAACAGGCACTACACATGGAAAGAATCAAACAGTACCAGCCATCCTAAAAGCATACCAAATGCTAAAGAGCATCAACAAAATGAAGAAACTACTTGAACCAATGGGCTAAACAGCCAACTAGCATCAAAATGGCAGTATCAAACTCACACATAACAATATTAACCCTAAATGTAAATGGGCTAAATGCACCAATCAAAAGACACAGACTGAAAAATTGGATAAAAAAACAAAACCAATCGGTGTGCTGAATCCAGGAAACGCACCTCATACGAAAGGATACACAAAGACTCAAAATAAAGGAATGGAGGAAGATTTACCAAGCAAATGGAGAGGAGAAAAAAGCAGGAGTTGCAATTCTCGTCTCTGATAAAATAGACTTTAAAGCAACAAAGATCAAAAAGGGACAAAGAAGGTCATTACATAATGGTAAAAGAATCGATACAACAAGAAGAGCTAACGATTCTAAATATATATGGATCCAATGCAGGAGCACCCATATATATATAAGGCAAGTTCTTAATGACTTACAAAGAGACTTAGACTCCCACAAAACAATAGTGGGAGACTTTAACACTCCGCTGTCAATATCGGACAGATCAACCAGACAGAAAATTAACAAGAATATGCAGGAATTGAACTCAGACCTCGAACTAGCAAACCTGATAGACATTTACAGAACTCTACACCCCAAATCCACATAATATACATTCTTCTCAGCACCACATCACACCCAATCCAAAATTGACCACATAATTGGAAGTAAAGCACTCCTCAGCAAATGCAAAACAACTGAAATCATAACAAACTGTCTCTCAGACCATAGTGCAATCAAGTTGGAACTCAAAATTCAGAAAATAACTCAGAACCGCACAGCTTCATGGAAACTGAACAACTGGCTCTTGAATGTTGATTGGATAAACAATGAAATGAAGGCAGAAATAAAGAAGTCCTTCGAAACAAATGAGAATGAAGACACAACGTACCAGAATCTCTGGGATACATTTACAGCAGTCTAGAGAGGAAAATATATAGCCATAAGTGCCAACATAAGAAGAATGGAGAGATCCAAAATTGAAACCCTATCATCAAAATTGAAAGAGCTAGAGGAGCAAGATTAAAAAAGCTCAAAACCTAGCCGAAGAAAAGAAATAACTAAGATCAGAGCAGAATTGAAGGAGACAGAGACAAGAAAAACCCTTCAAAAAATCAATAAATTCAAGAGCTGGTTTTTCGAAAAGATCAACAAAATAGACAGACCACTAGCCAGAGTGATAAAAAAGAAAAGAGAGATCAGCCAAATTGATGAAATAAAAAATGATAATGGGGAAATCACCACAGATTTCACAGAAATTCAAACCATCATCAGAGAATACTACAAACAACTCTATGCACATAAACTAGTAAACCAGGAAGAAATGGATAAATTCCTGGACGCCTGTGTCCTCCCAAGCCTAAACCAGGAGGAAGCCAAAACTATGAATAGACCAATAACAAGGTCTGAAGTTGAGGCATCAATTAAACGCCTACCTCACACAATAAAATCCCAGAACCAGATGGGTTCACAGCCAAATTCTACCAGACACACAAAGAGGATCTGGTACCATTCCTTCTGAAACTATTCCAAATAATTCAAAAAGAGGGAACCCTTCCCAAATCACTTTATGAGACCAACATCATCCTGATACCAAAACCCGGCAGAAACTCAACAAGAGAAGAAAACTTCAGGCCAACTTCCGTGATGAACATAGACGCAAAAGTCTTCAATAAAATACTGGCAAACCGATTGCAACAGCACATTAAAAACGTATCCATCATGATCAAGTAGGATTCATCCCGGGGATGCAAGGCTGATTCAACATTCGCAAGTCTATAAATGTAATTCACAACATAAACAGAGGCAAAAACAAAAACCACATGATTATCTCAGTTGACGCAGAGAAGGCATTTGACAAAATTCAACAGCCCTTTATGCTAACAACCCTCAATAAACTTGGTATTGATGGAACATATCTCAAAGTAATAAAAGGTATTTATGACAAACCAACAGCCAATATCATACTTAATGGGCAAAAACTGGAAGCCTTCCCTTTGAAATCTGGCACGAGACAAGGATGCCCTCTCTCACCACTCCTACTCAACATACTACTGGAAGTTCTACCCAGAGCAATCAGGCAAGAAAAAGAAATAAAGGGTATTCAAATAGGAAAGGTGGAAGCCAAATTGTCTCTATTTGCAGACGAAATGATAGTATACCTAGAAGACCCCATCACCTCAGCCCAAAAGCTCTTGAAACTGATAAGTCACTTCAGTAAAGTCTCAGGACATAAAATCAATGTGCAAAAATCACAAGCATTTCTATATACCAATAACAGGTTTAAGAGAACAAAATCAAGAATGAACTGCCATTCACAATTGCTACAAATAAAATAAAATACCTAGGAATACAACTCACAAGGAATGTAAGGGACCTCTTTAAGGAAAACTACAAACCACTGCTCAACGAAATAAGAGAGGACACTAAAAGATGGAGAAACATTCCATGTTCGTGGTTAGGAAGAATCAATATCATGAAAACGGCTATACTGCCCAAAGTAATTTACACAATCAATGCTATCCCCAGCAAAGTACCATTGAATTTCTTCACAGAATTGGAAAAAACCACCATGAACTTCATATGGAACCAGAAGAGACCGCGCATAGCCATGTCAATTCTAATCAAAAAGAACACAGCAGTAGGCATCACACTAACAGACTTCGAACAATACTACAAGGCTACAGTAGTCATAACAGCATGGTACTGGTACCAAAACAGAGATATAGACCAATGAAACAGAACAGAGGCATCGGAGGCAACACAACATATCTACAACCATATAATCTTTGATAAACCTGAAAAGAAGAAGCAATGGGGAAAGGATTCCCTGTTTAAGAAATGGTGTTAGGAAAACTGGCTAGCCATGTGCAGAAAGCAGAAACTGGACCCCTTCCTGACACCTTACACTAAAGCTAACTCCAGATGGATTAAAGAATTAAACATGAGAACTTACACCATTAAAACCCTAGAAGAAAATCTAGGCAAAACCATTCAGAACATAGGAGTAGAAAAGGACTTCATGACCAAAACACCAAAAGCATTGGCAACAAAAGCCAAATTAGACAAATGGGACCTAATCAAACTCCACAGCTTCTGCACGACAAAAGAGACAGTCACTAGAGTGAATCGGCAACCATCAGAATGGGAAAAAATCTTTGCAGTTTACGCATCTGACAAAGGGCTGATATCCAGAATTTACAAAGAACACAAACAGATTTACAGGAAAAAAACCCAGCAAGCCCATTCAAAAACGGGCAAAGGATATAAACAGACACTTTATAAAAGAAGACATACATGAGGCCAACAAACACATGAAAAAATGCTCATCATCACTGGTCATTAGAGAGATGCAAATCAAAACCACATTGAAATATCATCTCACACCAGTTAGAATGGCGATCATTAAAAAATCTGGAGACAGCAGATGCTGTAGAGGATGTGGAGAAATAGGAACACTCTTACACTGTTGGTGGGAGTTTAAATTAGTTCAAACATTGTGGAAGACAGTGTGGCGATTCCTCAAGGACCTATAAATAGAAATCCCATTTGACCCAGCAATCCCATTACTGGGTATATATCCAAAGGACTATAAATTGTCCTACTATAACGACACATGCACACGAATGTGCATTGCAGCACTGTTTACAATAGCAAAGACTTGGAACAAACCCAAATGACCATCGATGATAGACTGGACTGGGAAAATTTGGCACATATACACCATGGAATATTATGCAGCAATTGAAATTGATGAGTTTGTGTCCTTTGTAAAGACATGGATGAATCTGGAGAACATCATTCTCAGCAAACTGACACAAGAACAGAAAACGAAATACCACATATTCTCACTCATAGGCGGGTGAGAAAAATGAGAACACATGGGCACAGGGATGGGGTCTCCTACACATTGTGGACTATTGGGGGAATGGGGGAGGGACAGCGAGGGGGCTGGGGAGAAATAGCCTGGGGATAAATGCCAAGTGTGTGTGAAGGGGAGAAAGGCAGCAGAACACACTGCCATGTGTATACCTATGCAACAAACTTGCAAGTTCTGGACATGTACCCAAAACCTATAATGAAATAAAAATTAAAAAAATTAAAAAAAGAAGAAAGCAATAAACACGTATTAGGAATAAAAAAAATAATGCACACCTGTGGGATAGTCATAAGACTTTTTCATGTGGCCTCTCATTCAATGTGTCATTAAAAAATGTGGTGCAGTCAGGAGACTCTTTCATGTAGACACATATTCAGAGCCTCAGTGCATAAGACAGACCCTTGATGTAGTAAGAAATCTAATTAGTATGGCCACATCTTCTGAGGCTCGCTGAATAATACACACCTGGAGAATAATTTGGAGTCTATTTTCGATGGAAATTCATTCAGAGCCTCTGTAAATAATGCAGAACTGTGGAGTAGCCAGGAGTCTATTTCATTTGGAAACACATTCATAGCCTTAGTGGATAATATGCTCGTGTGGATTAGTCAGGATTACATTTTATATGGGCACTGACTCGTAAACTCAATGAATAATGCACAAATATAAAGTACTCATTAGTTTATTTCATATAGCCACTCATAGAGAGATTCATCAAATAATACAATTATTTGAGATAGACTGCCTTCTTTTTCACATGGTCATACAAAAAAAGCCTCACTGAGTGACACACACCTGGGAAAGTTTTAGGAGTGTGATTTACATAGCCTCTCATTTAAAGACTAAGGGAATAAAGCACACATGTGTAATAGACACTAGTCTATTTTATATGGACACAAAATCAAAGCCTGAGTCAGTAATACACAACTTTGGAAAAGTCACTAGTCTATTCCATATGCCCAAATATTTAGTGTCAGTGTCAATAATACACGCCTTTAGACTAGTCAGGAAAGCATTTCATATGGCCAAAGTTTCAGAGCCTCAGTGAATAATAAATACCTGAGAAATACTCTGGACGCTATTACATGTGGCATTTCTTCAGAGGTTCTTTGAATAAAGAACTGCTGTACTGTAGTCAGAATTCTATTTCATATAGCCACATACTCAGAGCCTAACTGAATAAGAGACACCTTGGGAATGTCAGAATTCTATTTCGTATAGCCATTCATTTACAGCCGAATGTAAAATCTCACGCCTGAGTAGTATATCGGAGTCTCTATTTAATGGCCACCCATTCAGGGCCTCACAGAATAATTCAGACGTATGAAAATGTCAGGAGTGTACTTGACATGGCAACTTATTCAGTTCCTCAGTGAAGAATCATATATATCTGTAAAATACTCAGGATTCTATTATATATAGCCACTTATTAAGAGACTCACTGAATAATTCACACCTGGGGAATTGTCTGGAGACTCTTTGATATGACCATTCACCCAGCGACTCAGTGGAAAATGCAGAGCTGAGAAATAGTCAAGAGGACAGAGTCAGGAGTCTATTTTATGTGGTCACTATTCAGAATGTGACTGGAGAATATACACCTTGGGAATAGTCAGAGTCCAGGTCACATGGCCACTCAATCACAGCATTACAGAATAATGCACAATGGGGCAATAGTAAGGAGTTTATTTCATATGGCCTCTCATTCAGAGCTTCAGTGCATAATAAACAGCTGTGGAGGAGTGAGGAACCTATTGACGGTAGCCAAAAATAAAGCAGCTCCTTGAATGATACACACGAGTGAGTTTCAGGAGACTATTTGATATGGACACTCATACAGAATCTCTTCTAATATTGTACATGTTGGAATAATCACTAATCTATTTCATATGGTGGTTTCTTTGGAGAGTCAAAAATTAACGCACACCTGTGGAGTAAAATGCGGTCTATTTCATAAGGCCACTCTTTCAGTGTTTTAGTGAATAACATGTATATATGATAAGCCAGGAATCTTTTACACATGGCCACTCGTTCTGGGCGTCTGTGAATAATACTCCTTTCAGAAACAGCCAAGGGTCTACTTCAAATGTCTACACATTCAGGGTCTCTGTAAGTAATGAACACCTGGGAAATACACCTATGTCTCTTTTTTATGCCCTTTAGTCAGAGTCTCATTCAATAATACACACCTGGGGAATAGATGAGGGTCTCCTTCATGTCGCCACTCATTTTGATCCTCAGTGAATAATCCAAACCATGGTAATAGTCGAGCATTTTTTATATGGCCACTAATTCTGTGCCTCCCTGAATGATACACACCTGGGGAATTCCAGGATTCTATTTCATATTACCACTCATTTAAAACTTATTGAATAATTGACAATGGAGCCATAGTTAGGTGTCTACTTTTTATGGTATCTCATTCAGTGTTTCAGTGCATAATGAACTTCTATGGACTAATAAGGACACTGTTAAATTAGCTATAAATTAAGTGCCTTTCTGAATGATACACACCTGGGTTGTAGTCAGGAGTCTATTTCATATGAACTCTAATTCTGTGTAACGCTGAGTAATACACACCTGTGAGAGTTTCAGGAGTCTATTTGGTATGGACACTCATACAGAACCAGTTGGAATAATGCAGACATGAAGAATAATGAGGTGTCTAGGTCATACAGCTACTCATTCAGACAAACAATGAATAACTCACATGTGGAGTCAGTAGAATTCTGTTTCATATGGCCCCTCTTTCACAGCCTCACTGAATGTTACACACTTGTGATATTGTCTGGAGTCTATATATTATGGCCACTCATTCAGAGAATCACTGAATAATTCACACTGGCGGAATAGTCAGAAGTCTCTTTCCAATGGCTACCAGTTGAGAGCCTCACTAAATGTACATACCTGAATAAATAGTCAGGATTTACTTGTATCTCCTAATTCAGAGTCTCACTAAATAATGCACAGCTGTGGAATAGTCGGGAGACTTTTTTATGTGGCCTCTCATTCAATGTGTCATTGAAAAATGTGGTGTAGTCAGGAGACTTTTTCATGTAGACACATATTCAGAGCCTCAGTGCATAAGATAGACCCTAGATATAGTAAGAAATCTAATTAGTATGGCCACATCTTCTGAGGCTCACTGGATAATACACACCTGGAGAATAATTTGGAGTCTATTTTCGATGGACATTCATTCAGAGCCTTGGTAAATAATGCAGACCTGTGGAGTGGCCAGGAGTCTATTTCATTTGGAAACACATTCATAGCCTCAGTGAATAATATGCACGTGTGTATTAGTCAGGATTGCATTTTATTATAGCCACTGACTCATAACCTCAATGAATAATGCACAAATGTAAAGTACACAGCAGTCCATTTCATATAGCCATTCATTCAGAGATTCACTGAATCATAAAATTATTTGAGACAGACAGCCTCCTGTTTCATATGGTCATACAAAAAGAGCCTCACTAAGTGACACACACCTGGGGAAGTGTTAGGAGTGTAGTTTAAAGAGCCTCTCATTTACAGCCTAAGGGAATAATGTGCACTTTTGGAAAAGACACTATTCTATTTAATATGATTACAAAATCAAAGCCTGAGTCAGTAATACACAACTTTGGAATACTCACTAGTCTATTCCATATGCCCAAATATTTAGTCAGTGTCAATAATACACGCCTGTATACTAGTCAGAATACCATTTCATATGGCCAAAGTTTTAGAGTTTCAGTGAATAATAAATACCTGAGGAATACTCTGGACGCTATTACATGTGGCATTTCTTCAGAGGTTCATTGAGTAAAGAACTGCTGTATTGTAGTCAGAATTCGATTTCATATAGCCACATACTCAGAGCCTAACTGAATTACAGACACTTTGGGAAAGTCAGGATTCTATTTCGTATAGCCACTCATTTAGAGCAGAATGTAAACACTCAAGCCTAAGTAGTATATAAAAGTCTCTATTTTATGGCTACTCATTCAGAGACTCACAGAATAATACAGATGTATGGAAATGTCAGGAGTGTACTTGACATTGCCATTTATTCAGTTCCTCAGTGAAGAATCATATATATCTGGAAAATACTCAGGATTCTATTATATATAGCCACTTATTAAGAGACTCACTGAATAATGCAAACCTGGAGAATTCTTTGGAGACTATTTGATATGACTGTTCACCCAGCGACTCAGTGGAAAATGCAGAGCTGAGGTATAGTCAAGAGGACAGAGTCAGGAGTCTGTTTTATGTGGTCACTCCTTCAGAAATTGACTGAAGAAAACCCTTTGGGAATAGTCAGAGTCCAGGTCATATGGCCACTCAATCACAGCATTACTGAATAATGCACAATGGGGCAATATTAAGGAGTCTATTTCATACGGCCTCTCATTTGGAGCTTCAGTGCCTAATAAACAGCTGTGGAGGAGTGAGGACCCTATTGACGGTAGCCCCAAATAAAGTAGCTCCGTGAATGATACACACATGTGTGAGAGTCAGGAGATTATTTGATATGGCCACTCATACAGATCCTCTTCGAATATTGCACATTTGGGGTATAATCACTAGTTCATTTTATATGGTGGTTTGTTTGGAGAGTAAAAGAATAACAGGCACCTGTGGAGTAAAATGTGGTATATTTCATAAGGCCACTCCATTGGTGTTTTAGTGAATAACATGTATATCTGATAAGTCAGGTATCTCTTTCACATGGCCACTCGTTCTGGGCATCTGTGGATAATACTCCCCTCAGAAACAGTCAAGGGTCTACTTCAAATGCCTACACATTCAGATTCTCTGTAAGTAATGAACACCTGGGCAATACACCTGAGTCTCATTTTTATACTCACTTAGTCAGACTATCATTCAATAATACACACCTGGGGAAGAGTTAAGAGTCTACTTCATGTAGCCACTCATTTCTATCCTAAGTCAGTAATCCACCCCAGGGTAATAGTTGAGTATTTTCTATATGGCCACTCATTCTGGGCATCCCTGAATGATACACAACTGGGGAATTCTCAGGATTCTATTTCATACTACCACTCATTTAGAACCTCATTGAATAATTCACAATGGAGCAATAGTCAGGTGGCTATTTTTTATGGCCTCTCATTCAGAGTTTCAGTGAATAATGAACTTCTATGGAGTAATCAGTACAATGTTTAAGACAGCCATGAATTAAGTGTCTTCCTGAATTACACACACCTGTGTGGTAGTCAGGAGTCTATTTCATATGAACTCTAATTCTGTGTAATGCTGAGTAATACACAGAACCACTTCCAATATTGCATATGTGAGGAATAATCACTAGTCCCTTTCATATGGTCGTTCGTTTGGAGAGGCAAAATATAACACGGGAGAGGTGTGATACACACAGGAGAGTGGATGGTACACATAGGAGACAGTGAGTACACAAGGGAGAGAAGAGGATACACAAAGCAGAGGGGGATACACACAGAAGAGTAGAGGATACACAGAGGAGAGAGGAGTATACACACAAGAGAGAGGAGAATAAGCACAGGAGAAAGTAATACACACAGCAGAGAGGGGCATACACAAAAAAGAGGGTGATACACAGAGGAGAAAGAAGGATAAACACAAGAGAGAAAAAGATTCACACAGGGCAGGGGGAAACACATAGGAGAGAGAAGCGTACACATAGGATAAAAAAGGATACCCAAAGAAGAGAGGAGGATTCACACAGAAGAGAGGGGATACACAAAGGAGAGAGAAAAATACACACAGGAGAGAGAAAGTATACACAAAATATGGAGGGGGTTACACATAGGAAAGTGGGGATACACACAGGGGAGAGGGGGACACAGACTGGAGAGAGGGGGGATACACACTGGTGAGAGGGGAAATACACACAAAAGAGAGGGTTTATATACACAGGAGAGAAAAATGATACACACAGGAGAAAGGAGGATACACATAGGAGAAAGGAGGAAACACACTGGAGAAAGAAGTGTACAAACAGGAGAAGGGAATACACAAAGGAGTGAGGAGGATTCACAACGGAAAGAATAGGATACACACAGGAGACAGAATACACACAAAAGAGGGAAGGATACACACGGTAGACACAAGGATACACACAGGAGAGAGAAGGATACAAACAGGAGAGTGGTGATACAAACAAAAGAGATGAGGGTTCACACAGGAGAATAGAGGATACACACATGAGAGAGATGGATACACACAGGAGAGAGGAGAATACACACAGCAGAGAGGAGGATACATACAGGAGAGAGGGAATACACACAGGAGTGAGAAATATTCACACAGGAGAAAAGGGAATGCACACAGGAGAGAGGTGTATACACACAGGAGAGAGGGAAATAAACACAGAAAAGAGGAAGATGCACACGAGAGAGGAGGACACACACAGGAGAGAGGAAGATCCACATAGGGGATAGGAGGATACACACAAAAGAGGGAAGGATACACATAGGAGAGAGAAGGATACACACAGGAGACAGAAGGATACACACAGGGGGATGGGGATAAATACAGGAGAGAGGAGGATACACAGGAGAGAGGAGGATACACACAGGACGATGGAGGGTACAAAAAGGAGACAGGAGCATACACACAGGAGAGGGGGATACACACAAAAGAGGAAGATACACACAGAAAAGAGGAGGATACATACAGGGTATAAGGATACACACCGGAGAGAGGGTGGATACACACAGGAGAGAGGGGTGATACACACAGAAGAGAAAAAAGATATACACAGAAAAGAGGAGGATACACACAGGAGAAAGGAGGATACACACTGGTTAGAGAAAGATACACAAAGGAGAGGGGGATACACACAGGAGTGAAAAGGATACACACAGGAAAGAAGAAAATACACAGAGGAGAGAGAAAGGTACACACAAATGAGGGAAGAATACACACGGTAAACAGAAGCATACACACAGGAGAGAGAAGAATACACACAGGAGAGGGGTGATACACACAGGAGAGATGGGAGTTCACGTAGGAGAAAACAGGATACATGCAGGAGAGAGACGGATAAACACAGGAGAGTGGAGTATACACACAGCAGAGAGAAGGATACACCCAAAAGAGAGGAAATACACACAAGGGAGAGGAAGATACAAACTGGAGAGAGGGAAGATACACACAGGAGAGAGTGTGGATACACACAGGAGAGAGGGGTGATACACACATGTGGAAAAAAAGATACACACAGAAGAGAGGAGGATACACACAGGAGAAAAAAAGGATACCCACTGGTTAGCGAATGATACACACAGGAGAGGGAGATACACACAGAAGTGAGAATACACACAGAAAAGAAGAAAATACACAGAGGAGAGAGGAGGATACACACAAATGAGGGAAGGATACACACGGTAGACAGAAGCATACACACAGGAGAGAGTAGAATACACACAGGAGAGGGGTGATACACACGAAAGAGATGGGGTTCACATAGGAGAAAACAGGATAAATGCAGGCGAGAGACGGATACACACAGGAGAGAGGAGTATAAACACAGCAGAGAGGAAGATACACACAGGAGAGAGGGTATACACACAGGAGTGAGAAAGATTCACACAGGAGAGAAGAAAATGCAAACAGGATAGAGGTGGATACACAGAGAAGTGGGGCATACACACAGCAGAAAGAAGGATTTACACAGGAGAGAGGAAAATACACGCAGGTGAGAGCAGGATACACACAAAATAGACGAGGTTACACACAGGAGAGAAGGGGTACACAGGAGACAGGGGGATACACACAGGAGAGAAGAAGATACACACAGGAAAACAGAGGATACACACAGGAGAGAGAAGGATACACACAGGGGAAGCGGAATACACACAGAAAAGGGAAGGATACACAGAAAAGAGAGGAGGATATACACAGGAGAGAGGGGCATACACAGGAGATGGGGATACACAGAGTAGAGAGGAGAAAACAACAAGAGAAGGAAATACACACAGGAAAGGGAGATAAACACAAAAGAGTGGGGGATGCACAAAGGAGAGAGGGGTATTCACACAGGAAAGAAGTGGATACAAAAAGGAAATGGAAGGATACACAAATGAGAGGGCAGATACACACAGCAGGGAAAAAGATACACACAGGAGAGTTGGGAATACAGACAAGAGAAAGACAGATACACAGAGAAGGGAGGGATATACACACAGGAAAAAAGGATACACACAGAAGAGACAAAGATACACACAGGGGAGTGAAGGATACACACAGGAGAGAGGAAGATACACACAGAAGGGAGGAGGATAGACAAAGGAAAGATGGAAATACACACAGAAGAGAGGAGGATACACACAGGAGAGAGGAAGATACACGCACGATAAAAAAGAATACACACAGGAAAGATGGGGATACACACAGGAAAGTGTAGGATACACAAAAGAGAGAGGAGGATACACACAAAAAAAGGATAATACACAGAGGATACAAAAGGATACACACAGGAAAGGGGAGGCTACACACGGGAGACAGAAGGATACACATAGAAGAGAGGTATATACACACAGGAGAGAGAAAGATACACACAGGAGAGTGGAGGATACACACAGGAGAGTGTGGATAAACACAGGAGAAAGGAGGATACACACAAGAGAGAGGGGGTATACACACAAGAAAGAGGGGGATGCACACAGAAGAGAGTGGGATACATAAAGGCTAGAGAAGGGATACACACAGGGGAGAGGGGGGATACTAACAGGAGAGAGGGGGATAAACACAGGAGAGTGGGGCTTACACACAGAAGAAAGATGATACACACTGGAGAGAGTGGGATACACACAAAAGGAGAAAAATACGTACAGTAGAGAGAAGGATACTCACAGGAGAAAGAAGGATACACAGAGAAGAGAAACGTATACACACAGCAGAGAGGAGGATACACAAAGGAGAGGGCGATACACACAAGAGAGAGAAGGATCCACACAGAAGACAAGGAAATACACATAAGAGAGAAGGGTATACACACAGGAGAGGGGTATACACACAGGAGAGAAAAGGACACACGCAGGAGAAAAAAGGATACATGCAGGACAGAGGAAATTACCAGCAGAAGAGAGGGGAATACACATAAGAGAGAGAAAAATACACACAGGAGAGAAGGGGGATACACACAGGTGAGAGGAAAATACACAAAGGAGCGAGGGATACACACAAGTGAGAAAAGGATACACACAAGGAAGTGGGGCATAAACACAGAGAAGTGGGGATACACAGAGAAAAGTGGGGGATACACAAAGGAGAAACGGATACACACAAGAGAGAAAAATAAACACAGGAATGAGAAGGATGCACACAGGAAAAATGGAAATACAGGAAAAAGGAAGATACACACAGGAGAAAGAAGGATACACACAAGAGTGGAGAAATACATACAGGAGAGAGGAAGACACACATAGAAGAGAGGAGGATGCTCAGAGAAGAGAGGAAGGTACACACAGAAGAAAAAAGAATACGCACAGGAGTGAGGGATACACACAGAGGAAAGGGGAATGTGCAGAGAAGAGAAAAATACACGGAGGTAAAAGGGATACATACAGGAGAGAGGGGCATACATAGAGAAGTGAACAGGATACCCACAGGAGAGAGAAGGATACACACAAAAGAGTGGGGGATACACACAGTTGACAAAAGGATACACACAGGAGAGAAAAAGATACACATAGAAAAAAAGATAAAGAGATGAGAGAGGGGAATACACACAAAAAAGGGGGAAACACAAAGGAGAAATGGGGATACACACAGAAAAGGGTAATACACACAAGAGCGAGAAGCGTAAACACAGGAGAGAAAAGGACACACACAGGAGAGAGGAGGAAACAAACAGGAGAGGGAGAATACACAGAAGTGACAGAAGTATAAACACAGGAGAAAGGGGTAATACACACAGGAAATAAAGGTGTTACACAGAGGAGAGATGGAAGAAACACAAAAAAGTGAAGGAATACACACTGGAGAGAGGAGGATACACACAAAAGAGAGAAAAAAACACATAGGAGAGAGGAGTGTACACAGGAGAGGAGCATACGCACAGGAGAGAGGGGGATACACACAGGAGAGTTGGATACATACAGGATACAGGAAAATACACACAGGAGAGGGGGGATACACACAGGAGAGTTGGAAACATACAGAAGACAAAGAAATACACACAGGAGAGAGGGGTATACACACAGGAGAGGGGGATACACAGAGGAGAGAGGGTGTACACACAAAAGTGAGGGGAATACACACAAGAGAAAGGGGCATACACACAGGAGAGAGGGGGACACACATAAGAAAGAGGAAGATACACAGAGGAAAAAGAAAGATACACACAGGAGAAAGGAGGATACACACAGGAGAGAGCAAAACACACAAGAGAAAGGGGTATACACACAGGATGGATGTATACAAACAGGAGAGAGGAGGATACATGCAGAAGTGTGGAGGATACTCACAGCACAAAGGAGGATACCAGCAAAAGAAAGAAGAATACACACAAAAGGGAGAAAAAATACACACAGGATTGGAGGGGATACACACAAGAATGAGAATGATACACACAGGAGAGAAAATAATACCACAAAAGAGAGGAGGATACACACAGGAGAGAGGGATACACACAGATGAGAGAAGGATACACACAAGAGAGAGGTGCGTACACACAGAAAATGGGAAAACAGAGGGACAGAGGAAAATACACAAAGGAGAAAGTGATACACACAAAAGAAAAAAATACACACAGGAGCGAGAAAGATGCACACAGAAGAAAGGGAAATACACACAGCAAAAAGGAAGATACACACAGAAGGGGGGATACACACAGGAGAGACGAAGATACACACAGGAGAAAGGAGTATATACAGAGGAGAGAGGAAGATACACACAGAAGAGAAGAGGGTACACACAGGAGTGGGAGATATACACACAAGAATGGGGGATACGTATAGGAGAAAAGGATACACAGAGGAGAGAATGGGATACACACAGGAGAGAGAGGGATAAACACAGGAGAGTGGAATACATACAGAAAAGAGGGGCATAGACAGAGAAGAGGGGAGGACACACGCAGGAAAGAGGAAAATACACAAAGGATAGAGGAAGATAGACACAGGAGAGAGAAGGATACACACAGGAGAGAAAAGGTTACACACAGGAGATAGAAGGATACACATAGGAGAGGGAGATACACACAGAAGAGAGGGGCATACACTCAAAAAATAGAAATACACACAGGAGAAAGTTGGATACACACAGGAGAGTGGATGATACACACAGGAAAGGGTGATACACACAGGAGAGAGGGGCATAAACACAGGAGAGTAAAGGATACACACAGAAGAGAGAAGAAAACAAACAGGAGAAAGGGAATACACACAAGAGAGAGGGGGATACACACATGAGAGAGGGGGATACACACAGGAGAGAAAGGTGATACACACAGGAAAGAAAGGTGTTACACACAGGAGAGAGGGGGGAAATTCACAGGAAAGCGAAGGAATACACGCAGGAGAAAGGAGGATGAACACAGGAGAGAGGAGGATACACAGAGGATAGAGGAGTATACACACAGTTGAGTGGCATACACACAGGAGAGAGGGGGATACACGAAGGAGAGTTGGATACATACAGGAGACAGGGAAATATACACAGGAGAGAGGAAAATACACACAAAAGAGGGGAATATACACAGGAGAGAGGGTATACACACAGGAGAAAGGGATACACATAGGAGAGATAGGGATCCACACAAAAGAGAGCGGAATACACACAAGAGAGAGGTGGATACAGACAGGAGAGAGAAAAATACACATGGGAGAGAGGAAGATACACAAAAAAGAGAGAAGGATACACGCAGCACCGAGAAAGATACCCGCAGGAGAGAGGGGGATACACACAGAAGAAAAAAAAAATACTGACAGGAGAGAAAAGGGATACACACAAGAGAGAGAATGATACACACAGGAGAGAAAATGATACACACAGGAGCGATCGATACGCACAGGCTAGAGGAGGATACACACGGAAGAGAGGGGCATACACACAGAAAGCGGGGATACAAAGAGATGAGAGGGAAATATACAAAGGAGAAAAAGATACACACAAAAGAGGGAAATACACATAGGAGCGAGGGGGATGAACGCAGGATTAAGAAAAATACACAGAGGAAAGACGAGGATACACACAGGAGAATAAAAGATACACGCAGGAGAGGGGGGATACACACAGGAGAGAGGAGGATACACAGAATAGAGAGGAAGATACACACAGAAGAGAAGAGGAGACACAGGAGTGGGGGATACACAGAGAAGAGAGAGGGATACTCACAGGAATGGGGGATACACAGAGGAGAGTGTGTAATACACACAGGAGAGAGGAAGATAAACACAGTAGAGGGGGATACATATAGGAGAGAAGGGCATACATAGAGGAGAGGGGAGGATACACGCACAATAGAAAAAAATACACACAGAAAAGAGTGGGATACACACAGGAGAGAAAAGATTACACACTGGAGAGAGAAGGATACAAATAGGAGAGGGAGGTACACACACAAGAGAGGGGCATACACACAAAAAAGGGGAATACACACAGAAGAAATGGGGATAAACACAGGAGACAAAAGGATACACACAGGAAAGGGTGATACACACATGAGAGAGGGGCGTAAACACAGGAGAGAGGAGGATAAGCACAGGAGAGAGGAGGAAACAAACAGCAGAGAGGGTATACACACATGAGAGAAAAAAATACACACAGGAGAAAGGGGTGATACACACAGGAAAGAAGGTGTTACCCACAGGAGAGATGGTGAAACACACAGAAAACTGAAGGGATACACACAGGAGAGAGGAGGATACACACAGTAGAGAGAAGGATACACACAAATGAGAGAAGGAAACACACAGGAGAGAGGAGTGTACACACAGGAGAGAAGCATACACACAAAAGAGAGGGGTATACACATAGGAGAGTTGGATACATACAGGAGACAGGGAAATACACACAGGAGAGGTAAGGATACACACAAGAGAGGGGAATACACATGAGAGACATGGTATACACACAAAAGTGATGAGAATACACACAACAGAGAAAGGCATACACACATGAGAGAGGGGGATACACATAGGAGAGAGGAAGATACACACAGGAGAAAGGAGGATACACACAGGAGAGGGTGAAACACAAAAGAGAAAGGGGTTCCACACAGGAGGGAGGGGAATACACATAGGAGAGAGGGGTATTCACACAGTACAGGTGTATAAACATAGGAGAGAGGAGAATACATGCAAAAGAGTGGAAGATACTCGCAACACAGAGAAGGATACCCGCAGGAGAGAGGAGGATACACACATGAGAGTGGAGGATACACAGAAAAGAGAGGAGGATACACACAGGAGAGAGAGAAATACACACAGGAGAGAAGAGGATACACACAGAAGGAGGGTGACACACGCAGGAGAGAGAAGAATACACATAGGAGAAAGGGGTATACAAACAGAAGTCAGAAAGATACACAAAGTATAGGGGGATACACACAGAAAAGAGGGGGACACGGCGATGAGAGAAAAGGATACACACAGGAGAGAGGAGAATACACACAGGAGAGGGGGATCAACAGGAAAGAGGGGCATACACACAGGAGATGGGGATACACACAGAAGTAAAAAAAATATACACAGGAGAGAAGGATACACACAGGAGAGGGGGACACACCCAAAAAGAGGGACGTACACACAGGAGAAAGAAAAATACATACAGCAGAGAAAAGAATACACACAGGAGAGAGAGGATACACACAGGAGAAAAAATGATACACAGGAGAGAGGGAAATACACACAAAAGAGCGAAAAATACACACAGGAGTCAGAAGGATAGACACAGGGTAGTGGGGGATACACAAAGGAGAGGGGTGATACACACAGAAGAGAGGAGGGTACACACAGGAGAAAGGGGGATACACACAGGAGAGAGGAGGATACACACAGGATAAGGGGATACACACAGGAAAGAGAGGGATAAACACAGGAGAAAAAATACACACAGGAGAGAGGGGCATACACAAATAAAAGGATGATAAACAAAAAAGAAAGGGGGATAAATACAGGAGAGATAAGTATACACACAGGAAATGGTGATACACACAGGACAGAGTGGCATAAACACAGGAGAGAAAAAGAGACACACTGCATAAAGGAGGAAACAAACAGGAGAGAGAAGATACAAAAGAGGGGGATACACAAAGGAGAAAGGGGGGAACACACAGAAAAAATTGTGTTACACACAGGCGAGAAGGGGAAAACACACAGGAGAGCGGAGAAATAAACACAGTAGAGAGAAAGATACACACAAGAGAGAAAAGTATACACACAGGAGAAAAGCATACACAAAAGAGAGAGGGGGGTACACACAGGAGCACTGGATACATACAGAAGACAGGGAAATACACACAGGAGAGAGGGGGATACACACAAGATATGGGGATACAAACAGGAGAGAGGGGGATACACACAGAAGAGAGGAGAATACACAAAGAAGAGGGGAAACACACAGGAGAGAGAGGGATTCACACAGGCGAGAAAGATAAACACAGAAGAGTGGTGGATACACACAGGAGAGAGGGGAGTACAAAAAGGAGAGAAAAATACACACAGGAGTGTGGGGCTTATGCACAGGAGAGAGGAGGATACACGCAGGAGAGAGGGGGATACACAAAGAAGAGAGAAGATACACACAGGAGAGTGAAGCATACACACAGGAGGGAGGGGAATACACACAGGAGAGAGGAGGATACACAGAGAGGGAAAAGGATAAATATAAAAGAGAGGAGGACACACACAAAAGAGAGGAGGATACAAATAGAGGAGAGGAGGATACATGCAGGAGATTGGAGGATACACAAAGGAGAGAGGAGGATACACACAGGAGAGGTGAGGATACACACAGCAGAGAGGAGTATACACACAGAAAAGGGGCATACACACAGGAGAAACGGAGATTCTCACAGGAGCGTTGGATACATACAGGAAAAAGGAAAATACACACAACAGAGAAGGGGATACACAGAGGAGAGGTGGAGATCCACACAGGAGAGAGGGGAATACACACAAAAGAGAGGGCGTTACACACAGGAGAGTGGTGGGATACACACAGGAGAGAGGGGGATACACACAGGAGAGAGGGGAATTCACACAGAACAGGGGGATACACACAGGAGAGATGGAGATCCACACAAGAGAGAGGGGAATACACACAGGAGAGAGGGCGTTACTCACAAGAGAGTGGTGGGATACACACAGGAGAGAGGAGGATACACACAGAAGAAAGGAAGATACACAAAAAAAGTGGGGCACACAAACATGAAGGGGGTGGATACACACAAAAGAGAGGGGTATACACAGAGTGGTAGAAAGATACACACAAGTGTGAAAAGGACACACACTGGAGAGAGGAGGATACACACAGGAGAGAGGAAGATACGAAAAGAAGAGGAAAGGATCCACACAGAAGAAGGGAATACACACAGAAGAGACGGGGATAGGCACAGAAGAGAAGGATACACAGACGAGAGAGGGGATGCACACAGGAGAGAAGGGGAAAAACACAGGAGAGAGGAAGATCCACATAGGGGAAAGGAGGATACCCACAAAGGAGGGAAGGATACACATAGGAGAGAGGGGGCTACACACAGGAGACAGAGGGATACACACAGGGGGATGGGGATAAATACAGGAGAAAGGAGGATACACAGGAGAGAGGAAGATACACACAGGACGGTGGAGGGTATACAAAGAGGACAGAAGCATACACACAGGAGAGGGGGATACACACAAAAGAGGAGGATACATACAGGTAGGGGGATACACACAGGAGAGAGGAGCATACACACAGAAGAGAGCAGGATACACACAAAATAGAGGAGGATACACACAGGAGAGAGGGGGTAGACACAGGAGACGGGGGGATACACACAGGAGAGAAAACGATACACACAGGAAAGAAGAAGATACACACAGGAGAGAGAAGGATACACACAGGGGAAGCTGGATACACACAGAAGAGGGAAGGATACAGACAAAAGAGAGGAGAATACACACAGGAGAGTGAAGGATAACCAAAGAAGAGAGCGGGATACACACAGGAGAGAGAGGCATACACACAGGAGAGGGAGATACACAGAGTAGAGAGGAGAAAACAAACAGAAGAAGGAAATACACACAGGAGAGGGAGATACACACAAGAGAGAGGGGAATGCACAATGAAGAGAGGGATATACACACAGAAAATAAGTGGATACACAAAGGAAAGTGAAGGATACACACAGGAGAGGGCAGATACACACAGGAGAGAGGAAGATACACAGGAGAGAGGAAAATACACACAGGAAAGATGGGGATACACACAGGAGAGGAGGATACACACAGGGGAGATGAGGATACACACAGGAGAGAGAAAGATACACGCAGAATAAAGGAGGATACACACAGAAAAGATGGAAATACACACAGGAGAGTTGAGGATACACAAAGGAGAGAGGAGGATATACACAACAGAAAGGAGAATACACACAGGAGACAGGAGAATACACACAGGAAAGGAAAGAATACACACAGTATAGAGAAGGATACAAATAGGAGAGAGGTATATACACACAGGAGAGAGAAAGATACACACAGGAGAGAGGAGGATACACACAGGAGAGGGTGGATACACACAGGAGAAAGGAGGATACACACAGAAGAGAGGGGGGTACACACAAGAAAGAGGGTGACACACACAGAAGAGAGTGGGATACATAAACGCTATAGGAGGAATACACACAGGGGAGAGCCGGGATACTAACAGGAGAGAGGGGTATACACACAGGAGAGTGTTGCATACAAACAGAAGAAAGATGATACAAACTGGAGAGAGTGGGATACACACAAGAGGAGGAAAATATGCACAGTAGAGAGAAGGATACCCACAGGAGAAAGAAGAATACACAGAGAAGAGAAACGGATACACACAGGATAGGGGAGAATACACACAGGAGAGGGCAATACACACAAGAGAGGGGGGATCCACACAGGAGACAAGGAAATACACATAAGAGAGAGGGGTATACACACAGGAGAGAAAAGGATACACGCAGGAGAAAAAAAGATACACGCAGTACAGTAAAGGATACCCGCAGAAGAGAGGGGTATACACACAGGAGAGAGAAAAATACACAGAGGAGAGAAAAGGGATACACACAGGAGAGATAAAAATACACAAAAAAGCGAGGGATACACACAGGTGAGAAAGAGATACACACAAAGGAGTGGGGCATAAACACAGGAAAGGGGGAATACACACAGGAGAGAAAAATACACACAGGAGTGAGAAGGATGCACACAGGAGAAATGGAAATACAGAAGGAAAAAGGAAGATACACACAGGAGAGAGAAGGATACACACAGGAGAGGGGATACATACAGGAGAGAGGAAGACACCCATAGGAGAGAGGAGGTTGCTCAGAGAAGAAAGGAAGATACACACAGAAGAAAAAGGGATACACACAGTAGTGGGGGATACACACAGAAGAAAAAAGGATACACACAGTAGTGGGGGATACACACAGAAGAAATGGGGATATGGAGAGGAGAGAAAAATACACAGAGGAGAGGGGGATACATACAAAAGAGAGGGGCATACATAGAGAAGAGAACAGGATACCCACAGGAGAGAGGAGGAAAGACACAGAAGAGAGGTTGATACACAAAGGTGAGAGAGGATACACACAGGAGGTAAAAGGATACACACAGGAGCGAAAAAGATACACATAGCAGAGAAAGATACACAGAGGGGAGGGGGCAGACACACAAGAAAGAAGGATACACACAGGAGAAGGGGGATACACACAGGAAAGGGTGATACACACAAGAGAGAGAAGCGTAAACACAGGAAAGAAAAGGATATACACAGGAGAGAGGAGGATACAAACAGGAGAGAGAGAATACACACAAGTGACAGGGGTATACACACAGGAGAAAGGGGTAATACACACAGGAAATAAAGGTGTTACACACAGGAGAGATGGAAGAAACACAGAAAAGTGGAGGAATACACACAGGAGAGAGGAGGATACACACAGGAGAGAGAAGGAAACGCACAGGAGAGAGGAGTGTACACACAGGAGAGGAGCATACACAAAGGAGAGAGGCGGATAAACACGGAAGAGAGGGTATACACACAAAAGTAAGGGGAATACACACGAGAGAGGGGCATACACACAGGAGAGAGGGGGATACACATAGGAGAGAGGAAGATACACACAGGAAAGAGGAAGATACACACAGGACAAAGGAGGGTACACACAGGAGAGGGCGAAACACACAAGAGAAATGGGTTTCACACAGGAAAGAGGGGAATACACATAGGAGAGAGGGGTATACACACAGGAGAGGTGTATACACACAGGAGAGAGGAGGACACATGCAGAAGAGTGGAGGATACTCGCAGCACAGAGGAGGATACCCGCAGGAGAGAGGAGGATGCAGACAAAAGAGAGAAAAATACACACAGGATTGAAGGGGATACACACAAGAGAGAGAATGATACACACAGGAGAGAAAAGAGTGGGTGAAGGGGAGGAAGGCAGCCAAACACACTGCCACGTGTGTACCTATGCAACTATCTTGCACGTTCTGCACATGTACCCCAAAAACTATAATGCAATAAAAATTAAAAAAAAAAAAGAATACCACAAAAGAGAGGAGGATACACACAGGAGCGAGGGATACAAACAGGTGAGAGATGGATACACACAAGAGAGAGGTGCATACACACAAAAAATGGGGGAACACAGAGGAGAGAGGAAAATACACAAAGGAGAAAGCGATAGACACAAAAGAGGTAAATACACACAGGAGCGAGAAAGATGCACACACGAGAAAGAGATATACACCCAGGAAAAAGGAGGATATACACAGGAGAGGGGGGATACACACGGGAGAGAGGAGGATACACGCAGGAGAGAGGAGGATATACACAAAAGAGAGAAAAATACACACAGAATTGACGGGGATACACACAGGAGAGAGGAAGATACCCACAGGAGAGAGAAGTATATACAGAGGAGAAAGGAAGATACACACAGAAGAGAAGAGGATACACACAGGAGTGTGAGATACACACAGAAGAGAGGGGGATACGCACAGGAGAAAAAGATACACAGAGGAGAGAGTGGGATACACACAGGAGAGAGGGGGATAAACATAGGAGAGGAGAATACATACAGGAAAGAGGGGCATAGACAGAGGAGAGGGGAGGACACACGCAGGATAGAGGAGGATACACAAAGTATAGAGGGGGATAGACAAAGGAGAGAGAAGGATACACACAGGAGAGAAAAGTATACACACAGAAGATAGGAGGATACACATAGGAGAGGGAGATAGACACAGGAGAGAGGGGCATACACTCAAAAAATAGGGATACACACAGGAGAAAGTGGGATACACACAGGAGGGTGGAGGATACACACAGGAAAGGGTCATACACACAGGAGAGAGGGGCATAAACACAGGAGAGTGGAGGATACACACAGGAGAGAGGAGAAAACAAACAGGAGAGAGGGGATACACACGAGAGAGGGGGATACACACAGGAGAGAGGGGATACACACAGGAGAGAAAGGTGATACACACAGAAAAGAAAAATGTTACACACAGGAGAGAGGGGGGAAACCCACAGGAAAGCGGAGGGATACACGCAGGAGAAAGGAGGATACACACAGGAGAGAGGAGGATACACAGAGGAGAGAGGAGTATACACACAGGTGAGTGGCATACACACAGGAGAGAGGGGGATACGCGCAGGAGAGTTGGATACATGCAGGAGACAGGAAAATATACACAGTAGAGAGGAAAATACAAACAAAAGAGGGGGATATACACAGGAGAGAGGATATACACACAGGACATGGGGATACACATAGGAGAGAGAGGGATCCACACAAAAGAGAGCGGAATACACAGAAGAGACAGGGGCATACAGACAGCAGAGAGAAAAATACACATAGGAGAGAGGAAGATTCACAAAAAAGAGAGGAGGATACACGCAGAAGAGAGGAGTATACACAGGAGAGAGGTTAATACACAGAGGAGAGAGGGCGTTACACACAGGAGAGAGGAGGATACACACAAAAGAGAGGAGCATACACACAGGTGAGAGAATGATATGCACAGGAGAAACGGGAATTCACAATATAGAGAGGGGGATACACACAGGAGAGGGGGGATACACAAGGACGAGAGGTGTATTCACACAGGAGAGGAAAATACACAAAGGAGAGAGGGGCATACACACAGAAAAGAGAAAAGTTACACACAGGGGAGAGAAGAATACACACAGGAGAAAGGAGGATACACACAAGAGAGAGACGGATACACACAGAAGAGAGGAGGGTACACACAGGATAAGGCGATACACACAAGAGAGAGGGGAATCCACACAGAAGAGAGGGGAATACACATAGCAGAGAAGGGTATACACACAGAAAAGGGGCATACACACAGGAGAGAGGAGGATACACGTAGGAGAGAGAAGGATACACGCAGCACAGAGGAAGATACCCGCAGGAGAGAGGGGGATACACACAGAAGAGAAAAAAAATACACACAGGAGAGAAATGGGATACACACAAGAGAGAGAATGATACACACAGGAGAGAAAAGGATACACACTAAAGAGAAAAGGATACACACAGGAGCGAGGGATACGCACAGGTTAGAGGATACGCACAGGTTAGGTGATACGCACAGAAGAGAGGGGCATACACACAGAAAAGAGGGGTACAAAGAGAAGAGAGGGAAATATACAAAGGAGAAAAAGATACACACAAAAGAGGGAAATACACACAGGAGGGAGGGGGATGAACACAGGATTAAGGAAAATACACACAGGAAAGACGAGGATAGACACAGGAGAGAGAAGGATACACTCAGGAGAGGGGGGATACACACAGTCGAGAGAAAGATACACACAGGAGAGAGGAGGATACACAGAGGAGAGAGGAAGATACACACAGAAGAGAAGAGGATACACACAGGAGTGGGGGATACACAGAGAAGAGAGAGGGATACTCACAGGAATGGGGGATACACAGAGGAGAGTGTGGAATACACAGAGGAGAGAGGAATATAAACACAGGAGAGGGGGATACATATAGGTGTTGCGCTAACTGCGCGTACTAAGCTTGGGTTTTTTTTTTTCTTTTAACAGACAGGTTCGTGGGAAGAAAACCCCAGACCGAGAACAATAATAAAGTGATAGAAAATTTTAATGAGAGAAGTAGGAGGATGGAGAGACGATAGTTACATATATATATATATATATATATATATATATATACACACACACACACACACACACATATATATACACAGAAACCACTCCACCTCAGCACCTGCAAGACAGCAGCACGGGCGATTCACAAGTCCCATCTCAGCAACGGCAAGACAGCAGCACGGGCGATTCGCAAGTCACATTTGGAAGTTGCTCTGTTCCAATGTCTCTGTGTTCCTCTGATCCTTTATTGTATCAGCTTACATAACTAATTTACGTACTCATCTTCGGGTCAGTCAGTAAACTGGGAAGATCTGCTTCATAAGTGCCCTGTCCTTGACTGTTTCTTGGGCACCGGGAGTTGGCTAGACTCCCAGCCTCCAAGATATCGTTCTGAAACGCCAAGAGCTCTTAGCCCCCCAGAACAGGTCATGGACAGTTCATGGGCTCACAGATCCTTTGCTGCCCACTTCCTCACCCCAAACAGCCTTTACAAGCAAGCTGTTTACAAAACAGGACTTCTACAAAACAGGACTTCTACATCATAATCTTACATTTCGGCCCTCAGGCCTGTTTTTGTAAATAAGAAAATTGATTTCTCAAATATACATCATACATATACATAATACGCATATACATGCAAATATTACAACAACAAATAATGGTTAATACAGAGATGTAACAAAATACAATAACGTACAAGGGGACAAAACGATAAGTCATCCGAGGGTGTGAGAATAGCCAATCATACCAATTATGATTGGCACCTGTAGCAATAAAATGGGAATATTCTAGTAATTTATTAGCTATAATAGTGGTGGATAAACGATGTTCCGCTAACTGGCGTTCTGTTTTTTGGAGGTAATCATGTAGTTGTGTACTTTGTGCCAAAATCATAGATAAATTCAAATATATTTCAGTCTTGAGTACTGGTAATTGTAAAGGTAACCAAGTATAATTTTGTGTTTCATATGTTGGGGTTAAATACAAAGTATCATTAAACCATGGCAATAAGTTAATATTATATTGAATAATTTGATTTAATAATGACATGCATTTAGTCTGCCCAATCAGATCTATTAGAAATTTCACTTGTGTTATGGCATAAAAGATATATACTAATATTAAAAAGCAAATTAGATATAGAATTCTTACATACACTCATTTGAGTTCGTAGAAGCTGCTTATAATCTTCATCAGTCGTGTACATAATATGCTGCAGATCTACTTGACAACAAGAAACATTGACAATAGTAGCTATAGTAACATTTACTGGTCCTATGCTATATAAAATGCGTGTAACGCGACCAGTACCTCACCAGGTTGTCATATTTTCACCTCGTACTGTGAAATTCATGAAATAACAAATTTCATTGGGAAGACAGGTATAATTATCTTGTTGTCGTTGATATAATGAGTTTTTCCAGCCTCAACGTAATAATATCTCAGAAGAGTTGGATTCAGAAGTTGGGCTCAGGGAAGTCTTGGCTGTTAATGTCCATCCATATGTGGAAACAGTATTCCATATCCATAGGCTGATACCTACATAAAGACACTATGGTCGTTCAAATAAATGATTAGTAGGAATTAACTTTGGGGTGTCATTAGGGGGTATCATAACATATACACAATTATCTTTGCCTTTAGCTATAATTTCCCCAGCTTTTAAAGGTTGATGTGGGGCAGTCTGAACCCAGACATGCCCATTGGTGCTTTCAAATCTCATATGGAATATTGGATCAGGGGGTTCCTTTAGCAAAGCCCAATTTGAAGTATGTAAGCAAGGAAGGAAAAGCATTTGTGCCATTTGACTTCCTTTTGGGAGTACGATATCAGAATCACTAATATTATAACACAAGACTTTTATCTCTCCATAATAATTAGAATCAATAATTCCTCCAAGAATTACCATTCCCTTCAGAGCTAAACTAGACCTAGCAGCTATTTGACCATAATATCCATGAGGCATTTGCATGCCTATCCCTGTGGTAATCACTTGCTGTGCAGAACTAGGGAATTTAGTATCTAAATAAGTAAATAAATCATATCCTGCAGCTGAATTAGTGGCATTCCATGGTCCAATTGCAGCAGGATGGAATTTCCACCAAGATATAGTTAATTCATTGGAAGTGGTTGATTGTTGTTGTACTTCCATGGTGGGAATCATCATCCGCTGTAAGGGCCTTTGATGATTAGATAATACTCTGTTATTTAATTGCTGCAAGGTGGTAAGCAAATGATCTTTCCATCCATGATAGGAATTATTCCCTAGTTTCATTAATTTCTCTTTAAGTAGCCCATTCATTCGTTCTATTAATCCTGCAGCCTGGGGATAATAGGGTATATGATATATCCATTCAATATTATTAGTTGTGCAATAATCAATTATTAACTTACCTTTAAAATGTGATCCATTATCACTTTGTATTTGCAAACGTGTTCCATATTATAAAATAATAATATCTAATGTTTTAATGGTATTAATCTGAGTAGCACGTTTGAATGGGCAGCCAAATAACACTCCTGAGTAAGTATCTACTATTGTACAAATATATGCACAACCTTTAGACATATGTAAAGGCCCTATATAATCGATTTTCCAAATTTGAGCTGGTTGTTTTCCTCGTGATAATTCCCCTGTCACTATTTTGGGAACGAATTGCAATCTATCTTGATTACAAATAGGGCATTGGCGAACCACAGTTTTACAAGCATGTAAAGGCACATAGATACCTCTCTTTTGTGCCCACCTGTACATGGACTGAGCTCCCGTATGACCTGTTTGTTCGTGTATCCATTGTGCACACTTTAAATGTTCTGAACTGGTTGCTGCAACATTAATTCGTGTCAACTCATCAGCCTTTTTATTATATATTTTTTCAGCTGAATTTACTGCAGTATGGGCATCTACATGGAAAATAGAAACATTAGTGCATTGCAAGAATACCCAAATGTCTTGCCATAAAGTAGCCCCCCACAAAGTTTTATCCCTATTTTCCAATCATTGGCATGCCATTGTTCAATCCAAGTTACCAAGCCCATATATACCGACCAAGAGTCAGTAAAAATATGGCATTCTTGTCCCTGTTCCTTTTTTAAACACAACCAAACAGTGTATAGTTCAGCGTATTGGCTACTCCCTCCTTCTCCATGATGCTCCAAAACAATGTCAGTTGAAGGATTATATGCAATTGCTTTCCAGTATCTTTTAGCTCCTATATATTTAGCAAAGCCATCGGTAAACCAGGCATGTGTCTTCTGAGATGGTGTAAGAGAGTCATATCCATTATTAACAATAACTTTACTTGCAATGTGCTTAATGGTCAGAGGTGTAGAATCATCAGTATTAATTGGACAAGAAAATACCTTTTCATGTAATTGCAATGAACCCTGTGGGCTTTCTTTGGCTCTACTCTGAAGATACCATTTTCATTTAATAATATTTGCTTGCTGGGCATGACCTACTTTATGTGACATGGGGTCAGAAAGCACCCATTGCATAATTGGCATTTGAGGTCGAATGATAACCTCATGCCCTAAGGACAGAAATTCAGTTTCACTTAAAGCCCAATAAGCAGCTAACAATTCTTATTCGAATTGAGTATATGGTTGTTTAGTACTAGGCAATTTACGAGACCAAAATTTTAAGGGCACTCGTTTTCCTTTCTGTTTTTGCCAAAGACTGCAGTTACCATATTGGTTTTCTGTACTAACCATCAATTCTATTGGCCCCTCCTTCACAGGCCAAAGATCCAAGGCCTGTTGTACAGCTTCTTTTGCTTTGTCAAATGCCTGCTGTTAATCCAGTCCCCACTCAAAGGTGTATTTCTTCCTAGTGACTTTATATAACGGTTGTAGCAACAGAGTTAAATGAGGAATGTTGTTTCTCCAATATCCAAATAGGCCAATATATTTTTGGGCTTCCTTTTTTGTAGTTGGTGTTGGAAATTCCAAAATTTGTTGCTTTGCTTTAGGAGTGATGCTACGATTACCAAAATCCCACATTAAACCTAGAAATGTTACATGCTGGGCTGGCCCCTGTACTTTTGCAGGGTTTATTTTCCATTCTTTACCTTGTAGAGGAGTAATTAAAGTTTCCACAGCTTGTTGAATGCTGTGGGAATCATGTCCCTGTAGCATGATGTCATCAATATAATGGTATATTTCTATATTGGGAAAGTGTCATTCATCTAGATGTTTAGCCACTATTTTATGGCAAAAAGTTGGGCTATGCTTATAGCCTTGTGGCAATCTTGTAAAAGTATATTGCCTCCCCTGCCAAGTGAAGGCAAAATATTTCCATTCATCTGAGTTATTTGGAATTGTAAAGAAGGCATTAGCTAGATCCAACACCACATACCATTGACCAAGATGTTTTTGAATATTCTCTATTATCAAAATAGTATCAGGAACAGCAGCATGTAATGGAGGAGTTACTGCATTTAATGCTCGATAATCTACTGTCATTCGCTAAGTTCCATTTAATTTTTTAACTGGCCATATAAAATTATTCTATTTAGAAGTGGCGGGGACAATAACCTCTGCTGGCACATAGTTTTCTCTTTGCATTCACTTTCCCATTCCTCTTTCTGTACTTGTACTAAGCACAATGGACTGCGGCTTTTTCAGCCACTACCTGATAAGTCCTAGCTTGATCTCCAAGGATGAAATTTTGGCACTGTAACATTGCAAACTTCACCTGCAAATCTGCCAATTCTTCCTCCAGCTGCAATTTCTCTTGAATTAAGGCTTGGCCTGCCTGGTATTGCTTTCTATAAGCTGATAACAAAATCCAGCCATGCCAACTGATAGCTACCAATTCCTTCCCTTTATATAAAGGGACTGTTTCCAAGACTTCTAGGAAGTGCATAGAATCAGCAGATCGCAATTTACCATCCCATTTTCACTCAATCCTGATCCATTAGCCCATACCCTAGCAAAAGGTGCAAACACCAGATCTTCCCAAACCAGCACATCACAAACCACATATTTAGTATCTACAGATTTCTTAAACAAAGGCATGATGCCACCTTCTCCCCGAATCCTGCCGACTATGATAATTTGTTGCGTTAAGTGCGCTTTCCAAGCTTGGGTTTTTTTTCCTTTTAACAGGCAGGTTCGTGGAAAGAAAACACCAGATCGAGAACAATAAAAAAGTGATAGAAAATTTTAATGAGAGAAGTAGGAGGATGGAAAGACGATATATATATATATATATATATATATATATATATATATACACATATATACACAGAAACCACTCCACCTCAGCACCAGCAAGACAGCAGCACGGGCGATTCGCAAGTCACATCTCAGCAACGGCAAGACAGCAGCACAGGCGATTCGCAAGTCACATCTGGAAGTCGCTCTGATCCAATGTCTCTGTGTTCCTTTTCTCCCTTATTGTATCAGCTTACATAACTAATTTACGTACTCATCTTCGGGTCAGTCAGTAAACAGGGAAGATCTGCTTCATAAGTGCCCTGCCCTTGACTGTTTCTTGAGCACCAAGAGTTGGACAGACTCCCAGCCTCCAAGATATCGTTCTGAAACACCAAAAGCTCTTAGACCACAGAAAAGTTCATGGACAGTTCATGGGCTCAGAGATCTTTCCCTGCCCACTTCCTCACCCCAAACACCCTTTACAAGCAAGCTTTTTACAAAATAGGACTTCTACATCAAAATCTTAAAATAAGAGAGAGGAGCATAGACAAATATGAGGGGAGGATACACGCAGAAGAGAGGAGGATACACACAGGAAAGACTGGGATACACACAGGAGAGAGGGGGATACACACAGGGCAGAAAAGAATACACACTGGAGAGAGGACGATACACATAGGAGAGGGAGATACACACACAAGAAAGGGGTATACACAAAAAGGAAGATACACACAGGAGAAAGTGGAATACACACAGGAGACAAAAGAATACACAAAGGAAAGTGTTATACACACATGAGAGAGAAGTGTAAACACAGGAAAGAGGAGGACACACACAGGAGAGGAAAGGAAACAAACAGGAGAGAGGGGATACACACAATAAAAAAATGGATACACACAGGAGAAAAAGGTGATACACACAGGAAAGAAAGTTGTTACCCACAGGAAAGAGGGGAAAACACACAGAAAAGTAAAGGGATACACACAGGAGAGAGGAGGATACACACAGTAGAGAGTTGGATACACAGAGGGAAGAAAAGTACACACACAGGAGAGGGGCATACACACAGGAGAGAGGAGGATACACACAAGAGAGTTGGATACATACAGGAAACAAAGAAATACACACAGGAGAGAGGGGGATACACACAGGAGAGGGGGATACACACAGAAGAGAGGGTATACACACAGAAGAGAGGGGAAAACACGCAAAAGAAAGAAGCATACACACAGGAGAGATGGGGATACGCATAGGAGAGAGGAAGATACACAAAAAAGAGAGGAGGATACAAGCAGGAGAGAAGAGTATACACAGGAGAGAGGAACATACACAGAGGAGAGAGGGCGTTACACACAGGAGAGCGGAGAATACACACAGGAGAGGGTGGATACACACAGGAGAGTGGAGGATACACACAGGAGAGTGGGGGGATACACACAAGAAAGAGAAGGATACACACAGAATAGAGTAGAATACATAAAGGTGAGAGAAAGAATACACACAGGGAAGAGGAAGGATACTAACAGGAGACAGGGGGATACACACCCGAGAGTGGGGCATACACCCAGAAGAGAGAAGACCCACACTGGAGAGGGGAAGAAACACACAGGAGGAAGAAGATACACAAAGTAGAGAGGAGGATACACACAGGAGAGAGATGGATACACACAGGATAGAGGAGGATACCCACAGGAGAGGGCAATACACACAAGAGAAAGAAGGATCCACACAAGAGAGGGAAATAGAGATAAGAGAGAGGGGTATACACACATGAGAGGGATAAACACACAGAAGAGAGGAGGATACCCGCAGAAAAAAGGAGAATACACACAGGAGAGAGAAAAATACACACAGAAGAGAAGGAAAATCCACACAAAAGAGAGAATGATACATAAAAAAGACAAAAGGATACACACAGTAGAGAGGAGGATACACACAAGAGCGAGGGATACACACAGGTGAGAGGAGGATACACACAGGTGAGAAAGGTGTACACACAGAAAAGAAAAGAAACAAAGAGAAGAGAGTGGGATACACAAAAAAGAAAGGGACACACACAGGAGAGGGAAATACAAACAGGAGAGTGGAGGATACACAAAGGAGAGAGGGAAGACACACACAAGAAAGAAAAAGATACACAGAGAAGAAAGTAGGATACATAAAGGTGAGAGAAAGAATACACACAGGGGAGAGGGGAAATATTAACAGGAGAGAGGGGGATACACAATCGAGATTGGGGCATACACACAGAAGAAAGAAGATACACACTGGAGAGAGTAAGATACTCACAGGAGGAGGAAGATACACAAAGTAAAGAGGAGGATACACACAGCAGAAATGAGGATACACACAAAAGAGAGACGGATACACAAAAGAGAGGAGGAGGATAAACTCAGAAGAGGGCGATACACACAAGACAGAAAAGGATCCACACAGGAGAGAGCGAAATACACATAAGAGAGTGGTATACACACAGGAGAGAAAAAGATACACGCAGGAGAAAAAAGGATACATGCAGCACAGAGGAGGATACACGCAAAAGAGAGGGGAATACACACAGGAGAGAGCAAAATACACACAGGAGAGAAGGGGGATACACACAAGAGAAACAATGATACACACAGAAGAGAAAAGGATACACACAGTAGAGAGGAGGATACACAGAGGAGCGTGGGCTACCCACAGGAGAGAGGAGGATACACACAGAAGAGAGGGGCGTACACACAGAAAAGGGGGAATACACAGAGAAGGGAGTGGGATAAACAAAGAAGAAAGGGATACACACAGAAGAAGGAAATACATACAGAAGCGAGGGTGATGCACACAGGAGTAAAAGAAATACACAAAAAAAGACGATGATACAAACAGGAGAAAGAAAAATACACACAGGAGAGGAGGGATACACTGAGGAGAGAGAAAGATACACACAGGAGAGAAGAGGATACAAAGAGGAGAGATGAAGATACACACAGAAGAGAAGAGGATACACACAGGAGGGGGAATATACTCCGAAGAGAGGGGGATACAAAAGGAGAGGAAAATACACAGAGGAGAGAGTGAGATACACAGAGGAGAGAGGAGGATAAACAGAGGAGAGGGGGACACACAGAGAAGAGAGGGACATAGACAGAGGAGAGAGGAGGATTCACGCAAGAGAGAAGGTACACACAGGAAAAAGGGGATTCACACAGGAGAGAGGGGGATACACACAGGAAAGAAAAGGATACACACAGGAGAGAGGAGAATACATATAGGAGGAAAAGATACACACAGGAGGGAGGAACATACACACACAAAAAAAGGATACACACAGGAGTAAGTGGGATACACACAAAAGAAAGGAGGATAGACACAGGAGAGAGGAGAAAATGAACAGGAGAGAGGGTATACACACAAGAGAGGGGGGATACACACAGGAGAAAAAGGTGATACACACAGGAAAGAAAGGTGTTACCCACAGGAGATATGGGGGAAACACACAGGACAGCGGAGTGATACACACAGGAGAGAGCAGGATACACACAGGACGAAGGAGGATACACACAGGAGAGAAGAGGATACACACAGAAAAGAGGAGTATACACACAGAAGAAGGGCATACACACGGGAGAGAGAAGGATACACACAGGAGAGATGTATACATGCAATAGACAGAAAAATACAAACAGGAGAGAGGGGAAAACACACAGGAGAGGAGGATACACACAGAAGAGAGTGTATACACACAGGAGAGCGGGTTACACAGAGGAGAGAGAGCGTTCCAAACAGGAGAGAGGAAAATACACATAAGAGAGAGGGTCACACACACAGGAGAGAGGGGGATACACATAGGAGAGAGGAAGATACACAAGGGAGAGAGGAAAATACACGCAAAAGAGAGGAGTATACGCAGGAGAGAGGGGAATACACAGAAAAAAGAGTGAGTTACACACAGGAGAGAGGGCACATACACACAAGAGAGGAGAATACACAAAGGAGAAGGTGGGTACACACAGGAGAGAAAAGGATACACACAGGAGATAGCGGGGATACACACAATAAAAAAGGGGACACACACAGAAAAGAGTAGAATATACAAAGGCGAGAGAAGGAATACACACAGGGGAGAGGGTGGATACTAACAGGAGAGAAGGGGATATACACAGGAGAGTGGGGCATACTAGGGAAGGGAGAGGCTAAACACTGGAGAGAGTGGGATACAAACAGGAGGAAGATACGCACAGTGAAAAGAAGGATACATGTAGGAGAAAGAAAGATACACACAGGAGAGAGACGGATACACAAAAGAGAAAGAAGCATACACACAGGAGAGGGTGATACACACAAGAGAGAGAAGGATCCACACAGGAGAGACGAAATACACATAGAAGAGAGGGGTATACACACAGGCGAGAAATATACACACGAGACAGGAGGATACACGCAGGAGAAAGGAGGATACATGCAGCATAGAGGAGGATCCCCGCAGGAGAGAGGGTGATACACACAGGAGAGAGAAAAATACACACAGAAGGGAAGGGGGATACACACAAGAAAGAGAACGATACACACAGAAGAGAAAAGGATACACACAAAAGAGAAAATAATATACACAGGAGCAAGGGGTATACACACAGGAGAGAGAAAAGATACACACAGGAGAGAGGGGTATACACAAAGGTGAGGGGAATACACAAATAAGAGAAGTGCATACACACAAAAGAAAGAAAAGATACAAAAGATTGAAGGATACAAATAGATGAAAGGAGGACACACAGAGGAGAAATAGATACACAGAAGAGAGAGGGATATCCAAAATAAAGAGAAGGGAATACACATAGGAGAGAGGGGTATACACACAAATGAGGGGAATACACAAAGGAGAGAGAGGGATGCACACAGGAGTGAGAAGAATACACACAGAAAAGGGTGATACACACAGGAGAGAGGTGCATAAACACATAAGAGAGGAGGATACACACAGAAGAGAGGACGAAACAAAAAGGAGAAAAAATATACACACAAGAGAGAGGGGGATACGCACAGGAGAAAGGGGTGATACACATAGGAAAGAAAGGTGTTACACACAAGAGAGAGGGGGAAAACACACAAGAAAGCGGAGGGATACACGCAGGAGAGAGAAGGATACACGCAGGAGACAGGAGGATACACACAGAAGAAAGAAGTATACACATAGGAGAAGGGCATACACAAAGGAGAGAGGGGGATACAAACAGGAGAGTTAAATACATACAGAAGAAAGAAAAATATACACAAGAGAGAGGGGGATAAACACAGGAGATGGGAATACACACAGGAGAGTGGATATACACAGAGAAGAGGGGAATACACACAAGAGAGAAAGGCATACAGACCGGAGAAAGGAAAATACATATAGGAGACAGGAAGATACACAAAAAAGAGAGGAGAATACACGCAGGAGAGAGGAGTATACACAGGAGAAAAGTTAATACACAGAGGAGAGAGGGCGGTACACACAGAAGAGAGGGTGGATACACACATAAGAAAGGAGGAGACACACAGGAAAGAGGAGGATACACACAAAAGAGAGGAGCATACACACAGGAAAGAGAATGATACGCACTGGAGAGACGGGAATTTACAAAATAGAGAGTGGGATATACACAGGAGAGAGGGGGATACACACAGGAGAGAGGGGGATACACACAGGTGAGAGAAACAAAAAAGAAAAAGGCATACACACAGGAGAAAGAAAAGATACACACAGGAGAGAGGAGAATACCCAAAAGAGAGAGGGGGATAAACACAGAAGAGAGAAGGGATACACAACGTTAAGAAGAAGATACACACAGGAGAGAGGAAGATAAAAACAAAATAGAGGAGGATACACACAGTAGAAAGGGATACACACAGAAGAGAGGGACATACACAAAGAAGAGAGAAGGATTCACACAGGATGCTGAAGGATTCAAACAGGAGAGAGAAAGATACTCACAGGAGAGAGGGGGGATACCCACGGGAGAAAAGAAAATACACACAGGAGGGAGGAGGATTCACACAGGAGACAGAAGGATACACACAGAATAAAAAAGGATACACACAGGAGAGAGGAAGATACACACAAGAGGGAAGATGATACTCACAGGAGAGAGGAGGATCCCCACAGCTGAAAGGAGAATACACTGAGAAGAAAAAATGATACACACAGGAGAGAGGGGGATACACACAGGAGAGAGAGGGTTACACACAGGGGAAGGAAGATACACACAGAAGAGTGGAGGATACACACATTAGAGGGAAAGATACACACATGAGAGAGGAGAATACACAAAAGAGACGAAGGCATACACAAAGGAGAGGCTGATACACACAGGAGAGTGGGGGATACACACAAAAGAGAGGAGGATACACACAGGAGAGAAAATGATACAAACAGGAGAGAAAAGGATACAAACAGGAGAGAAAAGGATACGCTCAGGAGAGTCGGGATACAAAGAGGAGAGTGCAGCATACACAAATGGAAAGGGGGATACACACAGGAGAGAGGAGGATATACACAAGAGAGAAAAAAATACACACAGGAGAATGGAGGATACACAAAAAACAGAAGAATACACACAGGAGAGAGGGGTATAAAAACAAATAGAGGAGGATACACACAGGAGAGAGGGGGATACCCACAGGAGAGTGGGGCATAAACACAGGAGGCAAGGTAATACACACAGGAGAGAGAATGATGCACACACACAAAAAGAATAAATACAAGAGAGAGGAGGATACACACAAAAAACTGGAGAATACAGACAAAATAGAGGATGATACACGCAGGATAGAGGAGGATACACACAGGAGAGCAGAGGATACACACAGGAGAGAGTAGGATACACGCAGAAGAGAGGAAAATACACACAGAAAAGAGGGGCTATACACACAGGAAAGGGGAATACACACAGAAGAGAAAAAGATAAACACAGGAGAAAGAAAAATGCACACAAGAGAGTGGAAGATTCACACAAAAGAGAAAATGATACACACAGGGGAGACGAGGATACACACAGGAGAGAGAACAATACACACAGAAAAGAGGGATACACACAGAATAAAAAAATACACATAGGAGAGAGGAGGATACACACAGTAGATAAAAAGATACACAGAGCAGAGAGGAGGATGCATACAGGAGAGGAAGATACACACATAAGAGTGTGTCATACAAAAAAAGGAGGCAAGAATATACACAGAATTGAAAAAGACACACACAAGAGAGAGGGGGATACACACAGAACAGAGGGGGATACACACTGGAGAGGGTAGGATACACATAAGAGACAAAAGGATACACACAGGAGAGAGGGAAAATACACACAGGATAGTGGAAGGTACACACAGAAGAGAGGAGGCTACACACAAAAGAGAGGATGATCCACACAAATAAAAAAGAATACACACAGCAGAGAGGAGGATACACACAAGAGAGAGGGGAAAAACACAGGAGAGAGGGAAATACACACATGTGGAGGGGGATACACACAGGAGGAAAAAGATACACACAGCAGAGAGGAAAATACACATAGGAAAGAGAAGCATAAACAAAAAAGACATGGGCATACACACAGGAGAGGAAGATAAAAACAGGAGAATGGGAGATACACAAGGGAAAGACAGGATACACAGGAAAGAGGGAGATACACACAGGAGAGAGGGGCATACACACAGGAGAGAGGAGAATACACACAGAATAGAGGAAAATACACATAATAGAGAGGGAGATACACAGGGTAGAGGGGGGTATACACACAGAAGAGAAGAAGATACACACAGAAGAGAGGAAGATACACACAGGAGAGAGGAGAATACATACAGGGGAGAGATGGATACACACAGGAGAGAGAAGGATACACACAAAAGGGAAAATATACAAACAGTAGAGAGAAGGATTCACACAGGTGAAAGGAGGATACACACAAGGGAGAGGGAAATACAGACAAAAGAGGGGGAAACACACAGGAGAAATGGGGATACACACAGGGGGAGGGCGATGCACACAGGAGAGAGGAGGATCCACACAAGAGAAAGGAGGATATACAGAGGAGAGAGGGGGATACACAAAGGGCGAGGGGAATACACACAGAAGAGTGGAGAATAAAAACAGCAGACAGGAGGATACGCACAGAAGAAAGAAGAATACACACATGAGAGAGGAGGATACACAAAGGAGAGGGGCAAAAACACAGTAGAGAGAAGGATATACACAGGCGAGAGGGATACACACAGAAATGAGGGGGATGCACTCAGGAGAAAGGGGGATCCACAGAGGAGAGGGGGATACACAACGAAAACAGGAGCATACACACAGAAGAGAGGAGGATACACACAGGAGAGAAGAGGGATACACACAGGAGAGAGGGGGATACACACAGGAGAGCGGGGCATAGACACAGGATTCAGGGCGATACACACAGGAGAGAGGGGGATACACACAGGGGGAGAAGGATAAATACAGGAAGAAGGAGGGTACACAAAAAAGAGAGGAGGATACAGACAGAAGAGAGGATGATAAACGCAGAAAAGCCGAGGATACACACAGGAGCGAGGAGGATACACAAAGGAGAGAGAAGGATACACGGAGGAGAGAGAAGGATACACACAGGAGAGTGGGGGGATACACACAGGATAGGGCGATACACAGAGAAGAAAGGAGTATAAACACAGAAGAGAGGAGGATACTCACAGGAGAGAGGGGGATACACACAAAAGAGTGGAGGATGCACACAGGAGAGAAGGGGATACACACAAAAGAAAGAGGTATACACAAAGTAGAGAGGAGATACACACAGGAGAATGGAGGATACACACAGGAGAGAGGGAAATACACACAGAAGAAAGGAGGATACAGAAGAGAGAGGGAAATACACACAGGAGAGAGCTGGATACATGGAAAAGAGAAAAGGATACACACAGGAGAGGAAAGAATACACAGGAGATGGGAATACACAGGAGAGAGGGGCATAAACACAGAAGAGTGTGATACACATAGAAGAATGGGGATACACACAGGAAAGAGGAGAATACACACAGAGGAGAAGGATACACACAGAAGAGAGAGGCATACACACAGGAGAAAGGAGAATACACACAGCAGAGATTAGGATTCACACATGAGAGAGGGGATAAACACAGGAGAAAGAAGAACACACACAGGACAATGGGGAAATACACACAGGAGAGAGGGTGGATACATAAAGGAAAAGCGGGGATACACAGAGGAATGAGAAGAGATACACACAGGAGAGAGGAGCATACACACAGGACAGAGGAGCATACACAGAGAAGAGAGGACGAAACAAACAGGAGAGAGGAGATACACACAAGAGAGAGGAAATATGCAGAAGAGAAAGGGGTGATACACAGAGGAAAGAAAGGTTTTACAAACAGGAGAGAGGGCAAAACACACAAGAAAGCGAAGGAATACAAGCAGGAGAGAGAAGAATACACGCAGGAGACAGGAGGATACACACAGGAGAGAGGAGTATACACACAGGAGAAGGGCGTACACACAGGAGAGAGGGCGATACACACAGGAAAGTTGGATACATAGAGGAGAGAGGGAAATATACACAAGAGAGATGGGGATACTCATAGAAGATGGGAATACACACAGGAGAAAGGGTATACACACCAAAGAGGGGAATACACAGAGAAGAGAGGGGCATACAGACAGGAGAGAGGGAAATACATATAGGAGAGAGAAAGATACACAAAAAAGAGAGGAGGATACACGCAGGAGAGAGGAGTATACACAGGAGAGAGGTTAATACACAAAGGAGAGAGGGCGTTACACACTAGAAAGAGGGTGGATAAACACAGGAGAGAGAAGGATACACACAGGAGAGACGGGAATTCACAAAGTAGAGAGGAAGATATACACAAAAGAAAGGGGGATACACACAGGAGAGTGGGGTATACATACAGGTGAGAAAAATACACAAAAAAGAGAGGGGCATACACACAGGAGAGAGAAAAGATACACACAGGAGAGACGAGGATACACACAAGAGAGAAGGGGAAAAACACTGGAGAGAGAAGGGATACACAAATGAGAGGGGAAGATACACACAGGAGAGAAGAGAGTACACAAAAGAAACAAAGGCATACACAAAGGCGAGGCTGATACACACAGGATCGAGGGAGATACACACTGGTAAAATGGATACATGCAGAAGAGTGGGATACAAATAGGAGAGAGGGGAATACACACAGAAGAGAGGAGAATATACAGAGAATAGAGGAGGATACACACAATAGAGAGGAGGATACACACAGAAGAGAGGGGGTATACACACAAGAGAGAGGAGGATACACACAGAAGAGAGGAGGATACACACAGAAGAGAGGAGGATAAACACAAAAAAGAGGAGAATACAGAAAAAAGAGAGGAGGATACACACAGGAGAGAAAATGATGCAAACAGGAGAGAGGAGGATACACACGTGAAAGGAGGATACACACAGGAGAGAGAGGTATACACTCAGGAGAGTGGGGGACATAAACAGAAAAATGTGGCATACAAAAGGGGAGGGGGATACACACAGGAGGGAGGAGGATACACAGAAGAGAGAGGAAAATACACACAGGAGAACAAAGGATACACACAAAAATGAGGGGGGTAAACGCAAAAGAGAGAGGGATAAACACAGCAGAGTGGAGGATACAAACAGGAGAGAGGAGGATACACAGAGGAGAAAGGAGGATACACAAATGAGAGCGGAAGCACACAGGAGAAAGGAAGATACACACAGGCGAGGGGGAAACACAAAAAATTAGAAAAAATACACACAGGAGAGAGTGAAATACACAAAAGAAAGAGGAGGATAAAGAAAGGAAAGAGGAGGATACACACAGAAGACAAAATGATACAAACAGGAGAACGGAGGATACACACGTGAAAGAAAAATGCACACAGGAGAGAGGAGGATACACACAGGAGAGAGGAAAATACACTCAGGAGAGTGGGGGATACAAACAGAAGAGTGCGACATACACAAAGGGGGAGGAAAATACACACAGAAGAGAGGAGGATACACACAACAGAGAGAAAGATACACACAGGAGAAAGGAGGATACACACAGGAATGAGGGGGATAAACGCAAAAGAGAGGAGAATAAACACAGCAGAGTGGAGGATACACACAGAAAAGAGTAGGATACAAACAGGAAAAAGGGATACACACAGAAGAGGGGGCATACACAGAGAAGAGAGGAGGGTAAACACAGGAGAGAGGAAGGATACACAAAGGAGAGAGAAGATACACACAGGAGAGTGGGGCATACACATAGAAGAAAGGGGGATACACACAGGAAACAGAAGGATACCCACAGGGGGAGAAAGATAATAAGAGGAGGGAGAAGGATACACTCCAAATAGAATAGGATACAGACAGAAGAGAGGAAAATACACGCAGGAGAGAGAAAAATTCAAATAGGGGAGAGGAGGATACACACAGAATAGAGGAGAATACACGCAGGAGAGACGAGGATACACAAAGTGGACAGGGTGAATACACACAGGAGAGGGTAATACAAACAGAAGAGAGGAGGATAAAAACAGGTTAGATGAGTATACATACAGCAGAGAAAAGGATACACACAAGTGAAAGGAGGATACACACAAAATAGAGGGGAATAAACACAGAAGAGAGGGTGATACACACAGAAGAGGGGTGATACACACAAAATAGGGGAGGGTACAGAGAGGAGAGAGGAAGATACACAAAGGAGAAAAGAGGATACACAAAAAAGAGGGTGATACACACAGGAGAGAGGGTGATATACCGAAAAGCGAGAAGGATACACACAGGAAAAAAGGGAAACACAGAGAAGAGGGGAATACACACAAGAGAATGGGGGATACACACAGGAGAGAGGAGAATACACACAGGAGAGGGGAATACACACAGGGTAGAGAGGTGTACACAAAAAAGAGAAAAGGATACACACGGCAAAGAGGAGAATACACAGAGGAGAGAGGGGATAACCACAGAAGAGTAGAGGATACAAGTAGGAGAGAGGGGGGATACACAAGGAAAGAGGGAAGATACACACAAGAGATAAGGGGGATACATCCAAGAGAGAGGAGGAATACACACAGGAGAGAAGAGGATACACATAGAAGAGAGCAGGATACACACAGGAGAGAGGAAGATACACACAGGAAATAAAATACACACAGAAGAAAGGAGAATACACACAGGAGAGAGAAAAATACACAAAAAATAGAGAAAGATACACACAGGAGACAGAAAAATACACACAAATGAAAGAAGGATACACACAGGAGAGGGGTGATACACACAGGAGAAAGAAGCGTAAACACCGGAGAGAGGAAGACATACACAAATAAGAGAAGGATACACAAAGGAGAGAGGGAAATACACACAGGAGAGTGGCGATACACACAGGAGAAAGGGGGATACACACAGGAGAGAAAATTAACCACACAGGAGAGATGAGGATACACACAGGAGAGGGGGATACACAAAGTAGAAAGGAGCATGCACACAGGAAAGGGGATACACACAGAAGAAAGAGAGATACACACAGGAGAGTTGAGGGTACACACAGGAGATGGGGAAACACACAGGAGAGAAAATGATACACACATGGGAGAGAAAAATACAAACAGGCGAGAAAAGATACACACATTAGAAAAAGTGATACACACAGGAGAAAGGAAAGATACACACAGGAGAAAAAATGATACACACAGGAGAGAGGGTGAAAACACACATGAGAGAGGAAGAATACATACAAGACAAAGGAATATACACGCAGGAGAGAGGAAAATACACACAGGAGAAAAAAGTATACACACAGAAGAGGGGGATACACAAAGTAGAGACGGGCATGTACACACACAAAAAAAGAAACACACAGGAGAATCAGGGATACACACAAGAGAGAAATAGATACACACAGAAGAGGGGGATACACACAGTAGAGAGGGGCATACACACAAGAGCGAGGAAGATACACACAGGAGAGAAGAGGATACAAAAAGGAGAGAAGAAGATACAAAAAGGAGAGAGGGGATACACACAGGAGAGAGGGTGATACACACAGGAGAAAGGGGGGATACACACAAAAGAGAAAGGAATTACACATCAGAGAGAGAAGAGAAACACACAAGAGAGAGGAGGGATACACACAGGAGAAAGGAATATAGACACAGGAGAGTAAAAAATACACACAGGAGAGAGGAGGATACAAACAGTAAAGAGGACGATACACACAGGAGAGAAGAGGATACACAAATGAGAGAGGAGGATACACACAGGAGAAAGGAGAATACACACGAGAGGGGCATACACACAGGAGAGAGGGGATACAAACAAGAGATTTGGATACACACAGGAGACAAGGTAATACACACAGGAGAGAGTGGGATACACACAGAAGATGGGGATACATAGAGGAAAAAGGAGGATACATACAGGAGAAAGGAGAATACACACAAGACAGAGGGGCATAGACATAGTAGAGAGGAGGATACACACAGGAGAGAGGGGGATAGAAACGAGAGAGTGGGATACAAACAGGAAAGTGCGGAATACACACAGGAGGGAGGGGGATACACACAGGAGAGAGAAGGATACGCACAGAAGGAGAAAGATACACACAGGAGAGAGGAAAATGCATACAGGGGAGAGGAGGATACACACAGAAGAGAGGAGGATACAAACATGGGAGAGGAGGATTCACAAAAAAGAGGGGAAATACACAGGAGAGAGAATACAAAGAGGGGAGTGGGATACACAGAGGAGACGGGAATGTACACACAAAAAAGAGGGGGATACACACAGGAGAGAGGTGCATACACACAGGAAAAAGAAAGATACACACAGGAGATGAGGAATAAACACAGGAGATGGGCGATACACACTGGAGAGAGGCGGAGACAAACAGAAGAGAGGGGTATACACACAGTGGAAGAAAAATAAATACAGGAGAGAGGAGGATACACACAAAATGGAAGAGAATACAAGGAGAAGAGAGGAGGATACACGCAGGAGAGAAGAGGATACACACAAACGAGGGAAAGACACACACAGGAGGAATGGGGATACACACAAAAAAAGGGGGATACCCAAAGGAGAGAGGAGAATACACACAAGCCAGAGGAAGATACACACAGGAGAGAAAAGGATACACACAGGAGAGAGGGGGATACACACAGGAGAGAGGGAGATACAAACAGGAGTGCGATGTACACAATGGAGGGAGGGGGATACACACAGGAGAGAGGGGGATACACAAAGGAGAGAAGGAAACACACAGTAGAGAGGGAGATACACACAGGCGAGGAGGGTAAACACAGAAGTGGGGGAAATGCACACCGAAGAGAAGGGGATACACACAAAAGAGGGGGATACACACAGTAGAAAAAGCACACACGAAAATGAGAGGAGGATACACACAGCAGAGAGGAGGTATACACACAGGAGAGAGGAGGATATTCACAGGAGAGTGGGGCATAGATCCAGGATGGAGGGAGATACAAATAGGAGAGGGTTGGTACACACAGGGGGAGAAGGATAAGTGCAAAAGGGAGAAAAATACACATAAAACAAATAAGGATACAGACAGAAGAGAGGAGTATACACGCAGAAGAGAGGAGGATACACACAAAAGAGAGGAGGATACACACAGGAGAGAGGAGGATACACGCAAAAGAGAGGAGGATACATACAAAAGAGAGGGTTGAGCAACACAGGAGAAGGAAATACAGATAGGAAAAAGGAAGGTACACACAGGAGAGAGGGGTATACACACGAGAGAAAAGGATATATAAAAAGAGAGGGGCATACACACAAGAGAGTTGGAAATACACCAAAAAGAGAAAATAATACACACAGGAGAGAGGAGTATACAAACAGGAGATGGGGAAACACACAGGAGAGAGGTACATACACAATGGAGAGGGTGATACACACAGGAGAAAAGGGGATACACACAAGAGAGATAAGAATACACACAGGAGATGAGGATAAACACAGGAAAGAAGGGCATACACTCAGGAGAGAGAAGAATACACGCAGCAGAGCGGAGGATACACACAGTAGAGAGGAAATACACACAAGAGAGAGGGGAATACACACAGGAGGAAGTGGTGTTACACACAGGAGATAGCGAAAATACACACAGAAGAAAAGAAGGATACACAAATAAGATAATAGGATACACACAGGAGAGAGGAGAATACACACAAAAGAGAGGAAAATTACACAAAGGTGAGAGAAAGATACACACAGGAGAGATTAAAATACACACAGGAGAGAGAAGAATATGCACAGGAGAGAGGAGAATACACACAGGAGAGAGGAGGATACACACAGGAGAGAGGAGGATACACACAGGAGAGAAGAGGATACACATAGGAGAAAGGCATACACAAGGGAGAGAGGAAGATAAATAAAGGAAAGTTTGGTACACACAAGAGACAAGGTAATACACAGAGGAGAGAGGATGATACACACAGGAAAGAGGGGAATGCACACAACAGAGAGGGCATACATATAGGAGAGATAAGAATACACAAAGGAGAGAGAGGGATACACACAAAAGAAAGGGAGATACAAACAAGAGAGTGTGGCATACACACAAGAGGGAGGGGGTAACACACAGGAGAGAGAAGGCTACTCACAGGAGAGAGGAGTATACACAAAGAAGAGAGGGAAACAAAGAAGAGAGAGGGAGATACACACAGGCGAGGGGGATACACACAAGAGAGAGAAGGATCCACATAGGAGAGACGAAATACACATAGAAGAGAGGGGTATACACACAGGAGAGAAATATACACACGAGACAGGAGGATACACGCAGGAGAAAGGAGGATACATGCAGCACAGAGGAGGATACCCGCAGGAGAGAGGGTGATACACACAGGAGAGAGAAAAATACACACAGAAGGGAAGGGGGATAGACACAAGAGAGAGAATGATACACACAGAAGAAAAAAAATGCACACAGAAGAGAAAAGAATACACACAAAAGCGAGGGGTATACACACAGGAGAGAGGGGTATACAGAAAGGTGAGGGGAATAAACAAATAAGAGAAGTGCATACACACAGGAGAGAGAAAAGATACACACAAAAGATTGAAGGATACAAATAGATGAAAGGAGGACACACAGAGGAGAGATAGATACGCAGAAGAGAGAGGGATATCCACACAGGAGAGAGGGAAATACACATAGGAGAGAGGAGTATACACACAAATGAGGGGAATACACAAAGGAGAAAGAGGGATGCACACAGGAGTGAGAAGAATACACACAGGAAACGGTGATACATACAGGAGAGAGCTGAATAAACACATGAGAGAGGAGGATACACACAGAAGAGAGGACGAAACAAACAGGAGAGAAAAGATACACACAAGAGAGAGAGGGATACGCACAGGAGAAAGGAGTGATACACACAGGAAAGAAAGGTGTTACACACAGGAGAGGGGGAAAACACACAAGAAAGCGGAGGGATACACGCAGAAGAGAGAAGGATACACGCAGGAGACAGGAGGATACACACAGGAGAGAGAAGTATACACACAGGAGAAGGGCATACACAAAGGAGAGAGGGGGATACAAACAGGATAGTTAAATACTTACAGAAGAAAAGGAAATATACACAAGAGAGAGGGGGATAAACACTGGAGATGGGAATACACACAGGAGACAGGATATACACAGAGAAGAGGGGAATAGACACAAGAGACAGGGACATACAGACAGGAGAAAGGAAAATACATATAGCAGAAAGGAAGATACACACAAAAAAAGAGGAAAATACACGCAGGAGAGAGGAGTATACACAGGAGAAAGGTTAATACACAGAGGGGAGGGGGCGGTACACACAGGAGAGAGGGTGGATACACACAGAAGAAAGGAGGATACACACAGGAAAGAGGAGGATACACACAAAAAGAGGAGCATACAGAGGGGATAAACACCGGAGAGAGAAGGGATACACAAAGTTAAGAATAAGATACACACAGGAGAGAGGAAGATAAAAACAAAATAGAGGAGGATACACACAGGAGAATGAAGGATACACAGAGCAGAGAGGAGGATACACACAGTAGAAACGGATACACACAGAAGAGAGGGGCATACGCAAAGGAGAGAGAAGGATTCACACAGGATGCAGAAGGATACAAACAGGAGAGAGGAAGAAAGACACAGGAGAGAGGGGGGATACCCACGGGAGAAAACAAAATACACACAGGAGGGAGGAGGTTACACAAAGGAGACAGAAGAATACACACAGAATAAAAAAGGATACACAGAGGAGAGAGGAAGATACACACAAGAGGGAAGATGATACTCACAGGAGAGAGGAGGATCCCCACAGGTAAAAGGAGGATACACTGAGAAGAAACAATGATACACACAGGTGAGAGGGGAATACACACAGGAGAGAGGGGGTTACACACAGGGAGAGGGAGATACACACAGGAGAGTGGAGGATACACACATTAGCGAGAAAGATACCCACATGAGAGAGGAGAATACACAAAAGAGACGAAGGCATACACAAAGGAGAGGCTGATACACGCAGGAGAGTGGGGGATACACACAAAAGAGAGGAGGATACAGAAAGGAAAGAGGAGAATACACACAGGAGAGAAAATGATACAAAAAGGAGAGAAAAGGATACACTCAGGAGAGTCGGGATACAAAGAGGAGAGTGCGGCATACACAAATGGGGAGGGGATACACACAGGAGAGAGGAGGATACACACAAGAGAGAAAAAAATACACAAAAAAGAAAGGAGGATACACAAAAAAGAGAAGAATACACACAAAAAGAGGGGTATAAACAAAAAATAGAGGAGGATACACATAAGAGAGAGGAAAAATACACACAGGAGAGAGGGGGATACCCACAGAAGAGTGGGGCATAAACACAGGAGGGAACGTAATACACACAGGAGAGAGAAGGATGCACACAGGAAAAGAATAAAAAATACAAGAGAGAGGAGGATACACACAAAAGACTGGAGGATACAGACAAAATAGAGGATGATACATGCAGGATAGAGGAGGATACACACAGGAGAGAGGAGGATACACACAGGAGAGAGTAAGATACACGAGAAGAGAGGAAAGTACACACAGGAAAGAGGGGGATACACACAGGAAAGGGGGATACACACAGAAGAGAAAAAGATACACACAGGAGAAAGGAAGATGCACACAAGAGAGTGGAAGATTCACATAAAAGATAGGATGATACACACAGGAGAGACGAGGATACACACAGGAGAGAGAACAATACACACAGAAAAGGAGGATACACACAGAATAAAAAAGAATACACACAGGAGAGAGGAGGGTACACACAGGAGAAAAAAAGATTCACGGAGCAGAGAGGAGGATGCACACAGGAGAGGAAGATACACACATAAGAGAGTGACATACACAAAAAGAAGACAAGGGTATACACAGAATTGAAAAAGACACACACAGGAGAGAGGGTGATACACACAGAACAGAGGGGGATACACACAGGAAATAAGAAAATACACACTGGAGAGAGTAGGATACACACAGGAGACAAGAGGATACACACAGGAGAGAGGGAAAATACACACAGGACAGTGGAAGATACACACAGAAGAGAGGAGGCTACACACAGAAGAGAGGATGATCCACACAAATCAGAAAAAGGATACACACAGCAGAGAGGAAGATACACACAAGAGAGAGGGGAAAAACACAGGAGAGAGGGGGATACACACATGTGGAGGGGAATACACACAGGAGGAAAAAAGATGCACACAGGAGAGAGAAAAATACACATAGGAGAGAGAAGCATAAACAAAAAAGACATGGGCATACACACAGGAGAGGAAGATACAAACAGGAGAATGGGAGATACACAGAGGAAAGACAGGATACACAGAAAAGAGGGAGATACACACAGGAGAGAAGAGCATACACAAAGGAGAGAGGAGGATACACACAGGATAGAGGAGAATACACATAATAGAGAGGGAGATACACAGGGTAGAGAGGGTGTATACACACAGAAGAGAAGAAGATACACACAGAAGAGAGGAAGATACACACAGGAGAGAGGAGAATACATACAGGGGAGAGATGGATACACACAGGAGAGAGGAGGATACACACAAAAAAGAAAAAAATACAAACAGAAGAGAGAAGAATTCACACAGGTGAAAGGAGGATACACACAGGAGAGAGGAAAATACAGACAAAAGAGGGGGATACACACAGGAGGAATGGGGATACACACAGGGGCAGTGCGATGCACACAGGAGAGAGGAGAATCCACACAAGAGAAAGGAGGATACACAGAGGAGAGAGGGGGATACACACAGGGCGAGGAAAATACACACAAAATAGTGGAGAATAAAAACAACAGACAGGAGGATACGCACAGAAAAAAAAAGAATACACAAATGAGAGAGGAGGATACACAAAGGAGAGGGGCAAAACCACAGTAGAGAGAAGGATATACACAGGCGAGAGGGATACACACAGAAGTGCTGAAGATGCACAAAGGAGAAAGGGAGATCCACAAAGGAGAGGAGGATACACAATGAAAAGAGGAGCATACACACAGAAGAGAGGAGGATACACACAGGAGAGAAGGGGAATACACACAGGCGAGAGGGGGATACACAAAGGAGAGTGGGGCATACACACAGGATTGAGGGGGATACACACAGGAGAGAGGGGGATACACACAGTTGGAGAAGAATAAATACAGGAAGTAGGAGGGTACACAAAAGGAGGATACACACAGAAGAGAGGATGATAAACGCAGGAAAAAGGAGGATACACACAGAAGCGAGGAAGATACAAACAGGAGACAGAAGAAAACACGCCGGAGAGAGAAGGATACACACAGGTGAGTCGGGGGATACACACAGGATAGGGCGATACACACAAAAAAGAGGAGTATAAACACAGAAGAGAGGAGGATAGTCACAGGAGAGAGGGGGATACACACAAAAGATTGGAGGATGCACACAGGAGAGAAGGGGATACACGCACAGAAAAAGAGGTATACACAAAGGAGAGAGGAGATACACACAGGAGAATGGAGAATACACACAGGAAAGAGGGGGATACACACAGGAGAAAGGAGGATACAGAAGGGAGAGGGTGATACACACAGGAGAGAGGGGGATACATGAAAAAGAGAAAAGGATACACACAGGAGAGAAAAGAATACACAGGAGATGGGAATACACAGGAGAGAGGGGCATACACACAGGAGAGTGTGATACACACAGGAGAAAGGGGGATACACAAAGGAAAGAGGAGAATACACACAGAGGAGAAGGATACACACAGAAGAGAGAGGCATACCCACAGGAGAAAGGAGAATACACACAGCAGAGATTAGGATTCACACAGGAGAGAGGGGATAAACACAGGAGAAAGAAGAACACACACAGGACAAAGGGGAAATACACACAGGAGAGAGGGTGGATACACAAAGGAAAAGGGGGATAGACAGAGGAATTAGGAGAGGTACACACAGGAGAGAGGAGCATACACACAGGAGAGAGGAGCATACACAGAGAAGAGAGGACGAAACAAACAGGAGAGAGGAGATACACACAAGAGAGGGGGGATATGCAAAAGAGAAAGGGGTGATACACAGAGGAAAGAAAGGTTTTACACACAGGAGAGAGGGGGATACACGCAGGAGACAGGAGGATACACAAGGAGAGAGGAGCATACACAAAGGAGAAGGGCGTACACACAGGAGAGAGGGCGATACACAAAGGAAAGTTGGATACATAGAGGAGACAGGGAAGTATACACAAGAGAGAAGGGGATACTCATAGAAGATGGGAATACACACAGGAGAAACGGTATACACACCAAAGAGGGGAATACATAGAGGAGAAAGGGGCATACAGACAGGAGAGAGGGAAATACATATAGGAGAGAGAAAGATACTCAAAAAAGAGAGGAGGATACACGCAGGAGAGAGGAGTATACACAGGAGAGAGGTTAATACACAGAGGAGAGAGGGCGTTACACACTGGAGAGAGGGTGGATACACACAGGAGAGAGAAGGATACTCACAGGAGAGACGGGAATTTAACAAGTAGACAGGGGGATATACACAAAAGAAAGGGGGATACACACAGGAGAGTGGGGTATACACACAGGTGAGGAAAATACACAAAATAGAGAGGGGCATACACACAGGAGAGAGAAAAGATACACACAGAAGAGAGGGTGAAAACACACATGAGAGAGAAAAGATAGACACAAGATAAAGGAATATACACGCAGGAGAGAGGAAAATACACACAGGAGAAAAAAGGATACACACAGAAGAGGAGGATACACAAAGTAGAGACAGGCATGTACACTGGAAAAAAGAAACACAGAAAAGAATAAAGGATACATACAAGAGAGAAAAAGATAAACATAGAAGAGGGGGATAGACACAGCAGAGAGGGGCATACACACAAGAGCGAGGAAGATACACACAAAAGAGAGGAAGATACAAAAAGGAGAGAGGAAGATACAAAAAGAAGAGAGGGGATAAACACAGCAGAAAGGATGGATACACACAAAAGAGAAACGAATTACACACCGGAGAGAGAAGAGAAACACACAAGAGAGAGGAGGGATACACACAGGAGAAAGAAATATACACACAGCAGAGTAGAAAATACACACAAAAGAGAGGAGGATACACACAGGAAAGAGGACGATACACACAGGAGAGAAGAGGATACACAAATGAGAGAGGAGGATACACACAGGAGAAAGGAGAATACACACAGGAGAGAAGCATACACTCAGGAGAGAGGGGATACAAACAAGATATTTGGAGACACACAGGAGACAAGGTAATACACATAGGAGAGAGGAAGATACACACAGGAGATGGGGATACAGAGAGGAGAAAGGAGGATACGTACAGGAGAAAGGAGAATGCACACAAGACAGAGGGGCATAAACACAGTAGAGAGGAGGATACACACAGGAGAGAGGGGTATACACGCAGGAGAGAGGGTGATACAAACAGGAAAGTGTGGAATACACACAGGAGGGAGGGGGATACACACAGGAGAGAGAAGAATACACACAGAAGGAGAAGGATACACAAAGAAGAGAGGAAAATGCACACAGGAGAGAGGAGGATACACAAATGAGAGAGGAGGATACAAACAGGGGAGAGGAGAATTCACAAAAAAAGAGGGGAAATACACAGAAGAGAGGACAATACAAACAGGGGAGTGGAATACACACAAAAGACGGGGATGTACACACAGGAGAGAGGCGGATATACACAGGAGAGAGGGGCATACACACAGGAAAAAGAAAGATACACACAGGAGATGAGGGTTAAACACAGGAGATGGGTGATACACACTGGAGAGAGGCGGATACAAACAGAAGAGAGGGGTATACACACGGTGGAAGAAAAATAAATACAGGAGAGAGGAGGATACACACAAAAGGGAAGAGGATACAAAGAGAAGAGAGGAGGATACACGCAGGAGAGAAGATGATACACAAAAAGAGAAAAAGATACACACAGGAGGAATGGGGATACACACAAAAAAGGGGG